>CM062818.1:533493670-534807670 GCA_031772625.1 Pinus tabuliformis | reverse complement strand
AAGCTCTTTATGGGTTAAAGCAAGCACCAAGAGCGTGGTACAGTAGAATAGATTCCTATCTACTGGAAAATGAATTTGCAAAGTGTGAGGGAGAACCCACTATTTACATCAAGGAAAAGGATGGCAAAATTTTAATTGTAGTGTTATATGTTAATGATGTGCTTTTTACAGGTAACGATGATTACCTCATTAAAAATTTCAAATCAGTCATGAAAGAGGAATTTGAAATGACTGATATGGGTTTGCTGAGATACTTCTTAGGAATAGAAGTAGATCAAAATGAAAATGGAATTTTTATTTCGCAGGCAAAATATGTAAATGAAGTGTTGGAGAGATTTAACATGCAGGACAGCAAGGCAGTAGTCACTCCCAGAGTGATGGGATTAAAACTCAGCAAGGAGGACAGCAGCAAGGATTTTGATCCTAGCTTGTACAAGAGCATAGTTGGCAGCCTTATGTATTTAACTGCAACTAGGCCAGACATAATGTTTGTTGTTAGTTTGATTTCCAGATTCATGGAGAGGCCCAAAGAAGCACATTGGCAGGTAGCAAAAATAATTCTGAGGGATGTCAAAGGTACAAAAAGATTTGGAATTTTATATACTTTTTCAGAAAGTTCAAACTTAGTTGGATACACTGATAGCGATTGGGCTGGAAGTGTGGATGATCGGAAAAGCACATCCGGTTATATATTTCACATGGGTTCAGGGGCCATTTCATGGGCTTCTAAGAAACATCCAATTGTGGCGTTGTCTACAACAGAAGCAGAGTACGTGGCAGCTACAACAGTAGCATGTCAAGCGATTTGTATGAGGAGACTGTTAAGAATATTATGCCAAGAGCAAGCAACAACAACTGTGATTTTTTGCGACAATAGATCAGCTATTGCGTTTTCCAAGAATTATGTGTTTCACGAACGAACGAAACACATTGATACAAGGTTCCATTACATCAGAGAATTGGTGAACAATGTAGAAATTGTCTTAAAACATTGCAGGACTCAGGAGCAGGTTACGGATATTCTGACTAAATCTTTGGACCAGAAAAGTTTTGAGTTTTTAAGGAAACCTATGGGTATGATTGATAACCCAGCAGTTGAAATTAAAGGGGAGTGCTGAAATTGTAATTTCAACTGTAGTGACAGCTGAACAACAGTGGGATATTTTACTTCAGCAAAAAAAATTCACCTTCTTTTTTCCCTGCGATGCGATCAGATCGCAGATCGCAAGTATCACCCTGCGCACGTTATGCCCCTGTCTTTTGCATTGCGATATGTTTTTGCGATGCGATAATTATCGCATGTCACAGATCACACTAATGTGTGTGCTCCATTTTTTTGTGTTCCGCCAAATGCGATTTCGCGATGTGATCAAATCGCAAATCGCACCAACATAATAATGTTCCATTTTTCCTTCCGCAGTTTGTGATTCTGCGATGCGATCCAATTGAAGTCAATGGTTGAAGTACAGGCCAGCAGCAAATGAATTTGACATGAAGTAAAAGTTTCTTTATCGCTAGTTTTGTCAGTAAAATAGTAAATGTAATTTACTGTGGGTTGGTAATTTTTGTTAAAGATTTTAATTTTATTTCAGCGGGAGTATGGGCACAAGTAAAGGTTGGTAAAACCATTTAATTTTATTGTTTCTTTTACGGAAGCATGGCAAGTAAAAACGGATGTAAGTTTTTTTTGTTTTGTTGTCATATATATGTAATGTTTTTTTTGAGTTGAGTATGTAATTGAAAAGAGAGGCACAATAGTGCGAAGGAAAAAAACGCAGCAGCGTGAGAAAAATCTATGTGTAATTTCCACACAGTAGTTTGTTGATCTCTTTAGCAGAGACAAAAGTTTTTTTTTGTAATGCAGCAGCGTGATTGAAACAAGAGGATTTTATTTTTCAGAAGAGATAGAATAAAGTTAAAAATTGTATCTGAAACAGTTCTAGTGCTGAAATCCCTCTGTGAGAGAGGAAGACTCTTTTGTAACAGAAGTTTTATTAATGAATAAAAATTTGTTGGTGTGTGAAAACTCTGTCCTCTGCAAATAAATTTTAGCCTTCCGCTATGTTAAGATCCTGTGTGGAAAAC
This sequence comes from Pinus tabuliformis, assembly GCA_031772625.1. NCBI lineage: Eukaryota > Viridiplantae > Streptophyta > Pinopsida > Pinales > Pinaceae > Pinus > Pinus tabuliformis. Next base: position 534,805,585 of record CM062818.1, on the reverse strand, counting down.
AGAGCATTGTTCTCTGTTTTGTGATTTTGTTTTTGGAATTTTAGCAGAAAAATTCCCAACAAATATCTGGCCATTCTGGACCTTCATTCAAATCTCCTAACATGAACTGTAACTGTCGTATTCTCCACGAAGAGTCGGTTTACAAATGGGGATTTAGAGACCGCCGACTTGTCCCACAACAATTTCACAGGATAAAAATCTCTAAATGTGGGTGACCAGAACAGTATGGAACAACAAAGCGGAATCATACCAGACTTAGTTGATGGTGCTGGACCCTAGTCTCAATACATTGTGCGTCACCATACCAGTTAAGTTGGCGAGTTTGGTACAATTGAAGACTCTGGGGCTAAATAAAAATCGCTTATGTGGAGAGTTTCTGAACCTCACGTTCCTCTTGCAACTGAGTGTGCCGCATAATTCCCTGTTAAGGAGGATTCTAGTTGGGGGTGTGCTTCAAAAGTTTTTAATATTGTCATACTTTGATAGCAGTGGACTTTGGAGATCCTATTCCTGCTTGCTGATCCAATAAGATTCTTCAACTGCTCGAGATTGTTGGCATGTTTTGCTTTTGTGCCTTCTACCATACTGATGGATCTATCTGTCATATTGCATTGAACTTTCAAATGGTAGGCATAATGAAAGGACGCAATGTTTTAGATTTTTATACTTAATACAGGGCCTCAGGCAAGCAAAGGATGATGTGTGATCTCATTCAAGCGGGACTAATTGCACCTCAATAATCCAAGTTAAGTTCTAGTCAAACTTGGTCAAACAACAACAAGTCAACTGATAACTCACAATTAGTTCCTCAAACTATGATCACAATTAGTTCCTCAAACAGTTTGGAACTAATTTAACTCGACTTAACATGAAGTTTTGGATTCAAATTTTGTATTATTAGTTCAAATATATTCAAAATGGTAAACTCAGTAATTCTTGGTTTGAGTTTCAAATATACTCTATTTTCAAATTTATAATGATTTGCAAATATATATAATTCAACTTATGACATGGAAATTTAAAACAAGCAGTGATCTTATGGAGCGTTGTGTGTTTTATTTAATTAATAATTTAAAAAAAAATAAAATAAAGATGCATAATTATAAAATAAGAATCATTATCATAAAAAACGGTAACTTTAATTAGAATATTATATCAAATGTTAGTATTATATTTTTTAAATGGATTTGATGTGTAGTGAGGATAATCCAATTTAAAATTAAATTTTCAAAGATAAAATAAGTATTATGCATTGTTAGTTTCTTTAAAAGTGATGTTCTGTTAAATATATTTTAAAATGGTTTTTTTATATAAAAGTTATAATATTGAATTTATAATATAAAATATAATATTGAAAATACAATATTATAATAAATAAATAAATATATATTTATATATATAACAAATTTTTTTATTATATTATATGATATAATAACAAAAAATTTAAAACCAAAAATCTTAACCTTAAATATAGAGTTGGTGGAAAGAATGTAAAATAACAAAATTAATATTTGAGTTTTCTAGAGTTATAACTCTCCCATACCAACTCTCTATGGTATATAGCATATATGGCCACCCCTAAATGATGATTTTTTTAAAAATAAAAAATTATAAAATTTTCATTGGAATTTCAGAACCTAAAATATTGTTGTAATGCTAACAACATTTATACGATGGTAATAATAATAAATATTGTATTAATAAATACTAATTATTATTAATTAAATTTAAGATATCATTAATTAAAATAATTTTATTAATTAAAAAGTTTCCGATATAGCACAAGGTGGGAAAATCTTATAGTGGATCATTAAATGAGAGATTGAAGGTTAAAAAAATCCACTCAATTCAAATTAAATATATATAACAATAATAAAATAAAACAACAAATGGAACAAAATAAAATAAAACACTGATTTGGTATATTTTACTCTTATATTCATAAATAATTTATTTTAATATTTAATTAAATAGTTTTCTTTTATATTAAGAGATAAAGTAAATGTGTGTATATATATATATATATATCTATATATATATATTTTATGTTTTTTTAATTGTTTTTAAAAATATTTTAGTACCAATTTTAAATTATATATAGTTTTAGAGGTTAACTTAATTGGTGAAGTATCTATGGTTAAAACATTTTTGCTATTGAGAGGTTACTAGTTTAGTTCTCTCAACACCTTAGGGGTCATGTTTTGTGCTTGAGTTGGTAGGAAGTGATATGTAAGGCCCACGAGTTGTGGATCGTTTGGCGAAGGGTGCAAGATGGGCGAGCGGGCGATGAGTTGGGGCAACCAACGAGTTGGGGCATGCCCGCATGGTGCAACGAGCTGACCGAACGGAGGAGATGAGTCAACGTGTGACATGAAGAGTCATCGCAAAAAAGACTAAGTGTTGGGCAGTGGAAAGTTTATATACGGGGTCGGTCTCGCACATGGGCACCCACACCATGGGCTGACGCGACAGAGGGGCGAGTTGGACGAAACGGTAGGTTGGCTTGGTAAGTCGACGCCCCAACCGATGGGCCAACTGCCATATAAGTAAAGCGTTGGGATGGTGGAAAAAATCATTCAAGCAAAGCTTCCAATTGTTTATGCAAGCTAGGTGGGCGAGCTACTTGGGAAGACTGAAATTTGGCGAAGTGCAGACAGACTCTTGGGCCGTAGCATGGAGCCGCAGCAAACGCAGAAAACATAGCCATAGGTCGTGCAAAGGCATTTGGGCGAGGGCGTCTGAGGGTGTTTGTCTGAACGATCGTTCGAAGGTGTTCAGGTGAGGGCATGCGAGAGTGCTCAGTAACGACCGAACGGGCGAGGTCGTTTGAAGAAGAACAGGCGAGGGCGTCTGAGGGTGTTTGTCTGAACAATCTTTCGAAGGCATTTGGGTGAGGGCGTGCAAGGGCATCTGCCTGAACGACTGAATGAGCGAAGTCATTCGAAGGCGTTTAGGCGAAGTCGTGCGAAGGCATTCGGGTGAGGGCATACGCAGGTGTTAGGCCGAATGACCGATCGGGCGAGAGCGTGCGAGGGCACCAGGCCGAACGACTGAACAGGCGAGGGCGTGCGAGGGCGTCTGTCACACCCCTACACTAGCGGTGATCTTTCAACCACACTATAGGAGGTGTGGCACCACCGACCCTTTTCTTTCTAACAATACTCACGATCGTGGACGATGCCTTACTTCTATACTTAGAATATGTTTCAACTGATAAGTACAATCTTTCATTAAACAGAAAGCGGAAACTTTCACATCATACAAATATTATCACCATTAACATTCAAATGCACAGTGGAATAACTCGGCAGAGGCAAATCCATTTAGATATTAGTATACTCGTATTAACAATGATAATATTCAGATTTACATGTAAGCTTTACAACGGAGAGAAACCCCCAGTTTTGTCTCACACTTATAAAATCTCAACTTCCTGCATTGCCATGAAGCCTTGCCTAACCACCGGGAAAAGTCACATGAATTGCTGCCCAACTCATGCACCTGTTGCACTTGTCACACAATCTGGGCACTTGTTCAACCATTGTGTCAAACATGCACACCCACCCGAGCGTTCACCCCGACCACCTGTCGTTTCATCTAACCCAAGCATGTTTCACCACAACTGCCCGTCGTTCACCCCAAGCACACTTCGTTGCACCGACTCGTTTCATTGTTTCATCGTGCCGCCTGTCGTCGTTCACCCATGCCTAGTTCGCCTATTCACTGGCGCCTTTGCCTATTGCACGGTCTTTCATTTCATTCGGGCACGCCCACCACGACCGCCGAGCTCACAGTTGTTTCATTCGGGCGTGCCTACCACACTCGCTCGTCGCACAACTAACTCACATGCCCAAATCACCAACCAAACGCGTTATTGCCGGCTCGTTTCACCCATCGTGTCATCCCGCTCGAGCACGTCCACCCAACCGCCTGTCGCACACGACCCGCGTTCACACCAACTCGCCAACCAGTTACCATGCCCAGCTCGCTCACCTGGCTACCTTCATTCAGCCCATGTTTGCACGCCATGCAGAGCTCACCTCCCGACGCCCATTCACACCATGCCCACACTTGCCAACTCTTGTTTGCTAGTTGACACAACCTGAGTCTATCCTCCTGGCATTCCGTGCATGCCTGCCTAAGCCTGCTACTCAACCTGGGCTACCAGCTCGAACCATCGACCTGTTTCCAACTTGCCTGCTGCCCATGTTTGCGCCTATGGCCTGCACGCCCTGCGGTCACCCACTAGTTCTTCTAAGCCTGCAACTAGGGTGCTTCAGCCCCTATGTCCGCCTGCACCTTTCGCTCAATTTCAGAACTCCAAACTCACTTGCTCTGCACCTAAGAGAAGGCTCCTTAGCTCGCATTTGTTGGATGAACTTGGATGCCAAATGCCAACTCCATCGCCGAATACGTATACCCTTCAGCTCACCACTTGTGAACATGTCGGCCCATGCCAGCCAACCCACCATTTGGGCATTTAATTGTTTTCTGCAAGTCGGCCATGGCTGGGGTGCCCACACCCAGGACCACCCTACCATATAAACCTTTTTCGACCAAACACTTAGTCATTTTCGCCTCATGACTTCGCGTTTCCACCTGAGGCTGCCCTGCTCATTCGCGCTCCTTCGTCATACGGCCTCGCCCAAACCATCCGTAGCTTGAGGGCCTTACATCCTCCCCCACTCGAAGTCATTTTCATCCTCGACAATTCTTCATCCCAGCAACCATCAGTCACCAAGATAACCATCCACACAGCTATGTATATGGGTAATCCATGTGTCCACTACTCAACCTGCTTCAAGCCATAGATATTACACTGTTATGCAAGGAATCATGTGCTCGTACCCCTCATGTCAGTGATTAGTTGGGTAGCTAATCCAACCATGCATCGCCTCCACAAGAACTCATGGCCCCACATCATCATGACTGTCCATTACATGCTACCTGTCAACCTGTGTCATCTCACCCCTAGATGCCTGCTCAAAGTGTTTAGAGACTCACTACCATGAGAAGCTAACAATGAGCCTCATCCTCCATGATAGTCTAAGATGATGAGGAGAGAGCAGAGCCTGAAGGCTCTCCCTCACTAATCAACTCAATCCACCTATCCAGATCCTCCACTTCCATTCTCTACAAGTATGCCTCCCAATCCTCCATATGAACATTCAACCTCACATACTCTTCATCATCATCATCCTCCACTGCTTCCAGCCTCTTAGATAGATGCAAGATGCTATTTTACAATGTCTTGATAACCCGTGATTGCTTCATAAGCTTTTCCTTTGCAGCAGACAACCACTTATAGATCTATTCATCTCCTTTCCCATTCTTCATATTCATTGTTGTTAGCTTACATGCGGGCTTAGTTACCCCCAAGGTTGGAACACCAATGGCTACATCCTCTCGTCCGTCGTAAATGTACATTTTATTCATATGGGGAACAATCATCGCATCGAATTCCTTCATGAATTCTATAACCAATACAGCCTCATAGCCATCTATCCACACTACAGTGAAATTGACTTTCCCTGTCCATTCACCTAGTTTCAAATCCACCTTTTCAGCCACACCAATCATAGAATCCAAAGGATAATTCACTGTCTTCATTTGTTCTTGCACCGGTACAAAATTCAACCCAATCCTTCTCGCAGTATCCTTGCTCATAAAGTTGTGAGTTGCACCACTATCCACCATAGTAAGCACAACAACACTCCTAACCTTCATTTCGACATACTCCAATTTGTTTCTTTCCAGGTCTCTCCTCGAGATAGCTTCCATAGCCACCACAGCTCCTAGGATATGCATAACTCCTATGGAAGTTTCTTATTTCTTCTTCGCATTGGACTGTTGCAAGGCAACTACCTTTGGTCTTTAAGGACAATTATTCACCATGTGTGGTTCCTCGCATATCCAACACTTCAACGGTTTCTTTGTCTTCGACTTATCATTCAATCTTGAAGTCTCCTCTTTCGTATTCTTTTCCTTCGGTTTGTCATACTTCTTCTTCTTCTCATCAGAACCCTCATCTTAGTGTTCCACCAAATGATCCACAACAACAAATGCCTCCTCAATTGTCTTAATCTTTTGCCTCTTCACTTCATTCTGTGCCCAAGGTTTCAGACCTATGATAAAGTTGAACACCTTGTCCCTTTCCGCCATGTCTGGAAGTTCCAAAATCGCACTTGAGAACTCTCCCTGATATGCCTGCAGACTTCCCGTTTGCTTTATATATTTTATCTTCATCCTCGCATCCCATGTTTCTTCTTGTGTACTGAAGTGGGTTTGCAAAGACTTCTTCATGTCATCCCATGAAGTTATGTCTTCAGCGTTGCCATTGGAAATTTGATCCATTCTCCTTCGCCACCACATCTTAGCATCCTTCATCAAGAATTGAGCAGCTACCTTCACTTTGATTTCCTCATCGGATAATCCCAAATGCTCCAAGTATTGTTCCATATCCCATATAAAGTTACCAAGGTTTTTCGCACTCCTCGTCCCTTCATAAGAATCTGGCTCTTTGATTTTGACATGAGTCACATCTCCACCTGAGTTGTGTCTCACAACCTTCTTCAAAACCGCAATCTCATTCAGAGCATCGTCAAGAACTTGCCACAATTTCAAGATTTCAGCCAAACCTTGATCTCTTGCTTCACCAATCTTCTTGACTTCTTCTTTCGTTTGTGTATACTCCCATTCCATATACTTGTATCGAACCTTGAGGTCTTCAAGTTCCTCTTTCACCTTCGCATAGCATTCATGAACCTGCATGTTCTCGGCCTTCATCGAAGTCATATCGAAACCCAATTCTTTCATACGATCCAATACCCTGTGAAGGAAAGATTCTCTAGCATCTTGGCTAGATTCACCTATCATAACATGAGGTTCTTCTGCCATCTCTGCCATCTTCTTCCTTTTTGATCTTGTGTAGACCATAAATTGCAAATCTGCATCACCCTTCAGATTTCTTCATCACGTAGCGGCCTTTGAATCAACCTGTCAGTTGCACTTCAACTCGTTTTCTAAATCAGGGCTTTATACCAACTGTCATGTTAGTGCAGTTTGTATCAGCTTCTCTTCAAATCACTAAAGCCCACAGAATATGGAGCCTCTGATACCAAATGTCACGCCCCTACACTGGTGGTGATCTTTCAACTGCACTATAGGAGGTGCGGCACCACCGAACCTTTTCTTTTTAATAATACTCATGATCGTGGACTACGCCTTACATCTATACTTAGAATAATTTTCAATAGCTAAGTACAATATTTCATTAAACACAGCGGAAACTTTCACATCATAAACATATTATCACCATTAACATTCAAATGCATAGCGGAATGACTCGGGAGGGGCAACTCCCTGTAAATATGAGTCTGCACGTATTAACAATGATAATATTCATATTTACATATAAGCTTTACAATGGAGAGAAACCCCCAGTTTCGTCTCACACTTATAAAATCTCAACTTCCTGCACTATCGTGCAACCTTGCCAAACCACTGAGAAAAGTCACACAAGTTGCTGCCCAACTTGTGCACCTCTCGCACCTGTCGCACAATTCAGGCGGTCATTCAACCATCACGTCAAACATGCACAACCACCTGCGCGTTCACCCCGACCACTCGTCGTTTCGTCCAACCCATGCGTGTTTCACCGCAACCGCTCGTCGTTCACCCTGGGCACACTTCACCACACCTACTCGTTTTGTATTTTCGTCATGCCGCCTGTCATCATTCACCCGTGCCCGGTTCACCCTTTCGCTGGCGCCTTTGCCCGTCGCATGATATTTCGTTTCATTCGGACGTGCCCACCGCGACCGCCAAGCTCACCGTCATTTCCTTCAGGTGCACCTACCACACACGCCTATCGTACGAATAATTCGCATGCCTAGCTCGCCAACCAAATGCGTTACTGCCAGCTCGTTTCACCCTTCGTGTCCACCCGACTGCCTGTCGCACACGACCCGCGTTCTCACCAACTCGCCAATTGGTCACCATGCCCAGCTCGCTCGCTTGGCAACCTTCGTTCAGCCCGTGTGCATGTGCCCTACCGATCTCACCTCTCGGCGCCCATTCGCACCACACCCACACTTGCCAACCGTTGCCCACTAGTTGACATGACCCGTGTCTGTCCTCCCAACATTTCACGTGCACCCGCCCAAGCTTGCTACTCGAACTGCGCTACCAACTCGACTTGCCGACCTGTTTGCTAACCTGCTTGCTACCCGTGTTTATGCCTGTGGCCACCCACCGGTTTGCCTAAGCCTACGGCTAGGGTACTTCAGCCCCTATGTCCGCCTGCACCTTTCGTCTAATTTCAGAACTCCAAACTTGCTTGCTCTGCACTTAAGAGAAGGCTCCTTAGCTCACATTTTTTGAATGAAATTGGATGCCAAATGCCAACTCCATCTCTACCTACTTATACCCTTCGGCTCACCACTTGTGACCATGTCGGCCCATGCCAACCGACCCACCAATTCAGTGTTTAATTGTTTTCTACACGTTGGCCATGGCTAGGGCGGGGCCACCCTGCCATATAAACCTCCATCGACCAAACACTTAGTCATTTTTTGCCTCATGACTTCGCGTTTCCACCTGCGGCTGCCACGCTCATCTGTGCTCCTTCGTCATGCAGCATCGCCCCAACCATTCACAGCTCGAGGGCCTTTACAATGTCTGCCCAAATGACAGAACAAGTGAGGGAATGCGAGGGCATCCACTCGAATGGCTGAATGACTTACTGAACAGTGCGACGGTGAATGAGTTGCAATGGATGGTAGAACAGGTGGGCACTCTGAATGGTGGTTCGGGTAGTCTAAACGGTGCAGGCCGGGTTACATGGTTGTGACAGATATTGTACCAAGGAAACTTGGGGTTTCCTGCAAAGACTGTAAAACTCTATATTTTGTGAAATACTGTTATTATTGGGTAGACTCATATTTCAGGGAGTTGCCCCTCCCATTAAAATATCCGTTGTGCATATGTGTAAATGGTAATAATGATGAATATGAATAATTGAATGTTTTCGCTATGTATGTGAATGTTATAATTAGGAAAGTAAAAAAATAAAATAAGTATAGAAAGTAGGCGTAGTCCACAGTCGCAAGTATTGTTAAAAATAAAGTGGTTGGTGGTGCCACACCCCCGTTCATGCCATTGGAAGAGTACCTCCAGGGTAGAGGCGTGACAGGTGGTACCAGAGGCCTGATGCAGAGAATCAGATTTATAGAAAAGCTAATCCCACTGTGTTTCATGGCAGGTTGTATCAAAACTTCGTATTCCGTGGGCTTTGGTGATTCAGAGAATTGAGGAGATGTCCATTTTGCAGAAAATGGGTTTTGTGGGGATTATGACCTTCAAAGAATGGTAGGGGCACACATCGGGGCCAAGTCAATTTGAAGGACGTCTACTTGAATAATCAAGTGATTTAGAGCAAAGAAATGCAGAATTGAGCAAGGAATTGTTCGAAACGAGGGATGCCCTTCGTGCTTTTGTCAAGGAAGGGATCTCTAACATGAATAGGAATGAAGCCTATCGACTCGTAGTGAAAGTAGACTTATTTGGTGCAGAACTCAAGGAGTTTAAGATAAGGCAGAACTTGTTTTGAAAAGAGCTGGAATGGCTAACTCTTGAGAAAAAGTAGTTCATAGCTTTCATTCATGATAAGGAGAAAGATGCAGATTGCGATGATCAGGAAGAGGAAGTTGTGATGATTGAGGATGTTGTAGATACTACAATGATGGAGGATGAACCTGAAATTTTTCAAGTTGGACCAGGATTGTGCAGTTTGCAGACATTGGTGGATGATGACACTCACATGGAGGAGCCTCATGATGAAGTAAATACTATTTCTACTTATGCTTCAGTGAGACTTTTGGTAGATGGGCCATATGCAGGAAAGGGAAGAATCAGTTTGTCGATGCGATGGAGGATCTTACCATGGATGTCTACAATGAGACCTTGTATGGAGAGGCAAGGACCATTGGCTGTTGCAGAACTTGTTGGGCTGTTCGTGACCTCATGGCAGAAGGTGTAAATGCCTGTGACAAGGGAGGAACGTGATGATCATTGTAGAGGAACGGGTCATGCTTTAGTCATATGGATAAATTGGCGAAGTGCCTGGCATGAATCATGGACAGATTGGAGAGAGGTCACACACTTGGTATGATGATACTTGGGTGGACTTCTCATGGCCGAGACCAAGGGGAAGTCTTGGTAGAACCTTTAGTGGGGGAGCTATGATGGAAGAGACTCATGACTTGATGATAATATGGTTTGGGTGACCGAGTTCACTAGACCAGATTGAAGATTTGGATGAGGATGACCGATTGTTGTGATTGGTCTACTTGGTTGGACAACATGGGCAACTTGAGTCATGGACATCGAGTTGGAGACATGGAGCATGGAAGTCTTATGCAGGGAAATTATGCAGGAGCACTTGTAGAGGTGTCACTTATGGGCATCCAATGAGGAGTGCCAAGGCAGGGATGTTGTGTAGGTGGATTTGCTGATGTGACATGGAGATGTTTTACTTATGAGCCGATGGGATGTTGTGCACTCTTCTACAACAAGGCCATGGACTTGGTTGGACTTGTGAGTAGACTATGCAGCATTCCTACTACATGGAGAGTAGAGGCATCTTGTAGGGACCTCTGGGCCAAGACATGTATGCTTGCTAGGATGTTGGTTGGAGATGACTCATGGAGCTCATGATGACATGAGGTTGTGACTTTTGGGGACTTCATATTATGGTGGACTTAGAGGATCTAATGCATTGAGGAGCTGAGGACAGGGACTTTGATGCAATATGGAGTGCATACTTTTGAGTACATTTATGGGTGTGCTTGATAGAGTGACTTGATGTGGAGGATCGATATGAGACACTTTGGAGTGATAGAGTTGCAACGATGATGATGCCTTGGTGGCAACACTTGGGCATGGGTTGAGCCGAGACTTAACAACTTTTGACACATGGGAGTTGATTGGTCTATGATCATAGGTAGCACATGGATGATGAGACAAGTGTATACTTGTTGCTTTGGCAGACTTGAGGGATGGCACATTTCAGATATGATGGAGGTTGCTTCATCAACCTGGATGTGGCATATCGAGAGTGGTTTGATGAGAGGATCTCTTCATATCGAGAATATGGATTTTACACACATGGATGATGATGTTGGGATAGATGAGATTGATTTCATGCAGCACATTGACACCAAACATCATGGGCAGCATGTTGTAGACGAGATGGAGTTTACTTCATGGACCTGGGCATGGCTTACATTTTGATGGATATGAAGAGGGATTCTTTATCGAGTTGATGTTGTGATAGGAGGCTAGGAGAAACGACTGATGATGGCATGAGGATGTGCATTCTCATGGTTTGAACGGGACAGTTAGACTGATCACCTGACCAGTTCAAGTCATGGGGGACATTAATGTATAGAGATGTGTTAGCATTGTGTTGGATTATCATGGCAGCAGTTCACATGATGACGATACATGATGGGGTCGACACGATATGTTGCAATGAGCATGTAGCTTGAGTTGGAGGGACCAACCTTCCACGGTGGGGCAACATGTGGGGATTGTGATGGATGTAGTTGATGATCATGGATTGAGGAGACTTTCTGATTCATGGAGACATAAGCCTTTATGGTTTATGTGATGGTAGAGCAGAGGCAGGCATCATGAGCATTTTGATGTTGGAGCTAGTGACACTTTGTGATGTCGTATGACGGCGTTGTCAAGGATGACAACCATTTAGAGTGGGGGAGAATGTAAGGCCCATGAGTTGTGGATCATTTGGTGAAGGGTGCACGATGGGAGAGTGGGCAATGAGTTGGGGTAACTGGTGAATTGGGGAACGGTTGATCCAAATTGGATCCATGAAGAAAAATGAGAGAACCATGACTGTACTAGATTAGGAAAAAACTTCGAATTCAAAGAGCATGAAGGGATCAGAAAAACCTCTGAACAGTGGCAGTTGGCAGCCAGTGTGGAATGACGAGGACCTCGGTCAAAGTGCACTGACCGAGGCCTATGGAGACTGCATAGGAGGTGACACTAGCCCCTGGGAAGCTTGGATCGAGAAAAGGAGGCAGTTTTTTATGCACGATACCCTCGAGAAGGAGAGGCCTCGAGTGCTCGATCGCATGGGAGCTAGGAGAACCGTGGGGAAAAAGCGCAAAAGGCTAAGGTGGGACCTGTGCTCCAAAAGCTAGCGGTATTGATTGGGGGCACCCTTAGCAGTAAACAGATTTGGCAAAAGTGGAGCAATTCCACTCAGCACCCGACACGTGGCAAGCGGAGGAGAGAAAAAACCGCCGCTTGTTGCGAGCTAACGGTCAAGCAAGTCAACCATGCAAATTGAGCAAATGGCATCGGATCTAGGGGCTCCAGATCTAATGGCCGAGATTGCACCTGATGGAGAGGTCCGATTTGACCACCAAGGTGGCAGATGACTCATTCCACGACATAATTGAAGAATCAAACCGACGAGGAAAAAGTTGGCGTAGTTCGTAGGAGGACAAGTGGCCACTCCCTGTGAGCCTGATGATGACGCCGAGACAGGGAACTCCAAGCGAAGCTGCAGCAGGCGATCCGACGGAGGTGGAAGGGGAATCGAACAGCCATGAGATCGAATGGCTTTAAAGCCATGAATAAACAAAGCAGAAGACACCGAAGACCGAATACAGAGAAGAGAAGAAAAGACAGAAAACAGAGAAGACAAGACAGTGAAGCAAAAAGCAGAAAGAAGACAGAGGGCCGAGCTTACCAAAGGCATCATCAAGCACTAGAGAGCTTGAGAGGTTCAAGCCATCCCAGAGAGGATCTGTCAGGACTGAGCACCACACTGGGTTCCTTCCATTAAAGACCAGAAAGGTCAAGAGCTGGTAAGGAAAAGGGTCTGTGCACTCTAATGGCTTGGGGAATCCAAGAACCACCCTGCCAAGCAAATTATGTTTCAGGAGGCTCGTATTGAGCTCCTTCATTATAATTCTCTACTTTAAGACATAATAAAAGAAGGCCACCACTGAGAGCTGGACCAGAGATGTAGCCCTCGAGGATAGCGTGAACTCCTTATTAATTTCTTGTGTTCTTGCATTTCCTTACTGTGTTTCTTTGCTGTTTTCCATTTTCCAGTGTCTGTGTATTTTGCAATCTAATCGATCCGTTGGCTAAAATAACATATACACACACCAGCACATGAGTCTGTCATACCTTCATTGAATAAATATTTAACTGAGGTCACTCATAGGGCAATTATCAGATCAAGTGGTATCAGAGCTTTAAGCTGTAAGGGTTAAACAAGTTTGTGTTGGTTTAGCTGTTGAATGCTCACTAGATTAAAGCTCAAATTAGGAGAAGGAGAGTTGGTCGAAACTAATCCTGAAATTGGGAGAGTCTATCCTCATAAGATAATGGCAGAGGAAGGTTTTGTGGGGCCAGACCCACAATTCATAGAAAGTTTCCTAGCCATAAAGTCTATGGTAGAAGAAATGTATAGGGACTTTAGAAAGCATAAGGATGAAGATTCATCAGGCTCTAAACAAGACAAAGAAGAAGATGAGTCTCACTTCCATGACCACTCCAAAGGGAAAGGGAAAGAGGAAAACTTTCTCACACCTCCTAATAGCCCTGTGCATAACAAGAAAGCATCTTTGATAAAACTAGATGTTAAATTTGATTTGCCTATATATGATGGAGAGCTAAATGCAAAAAAGTTGGACAATTGGATTAGAAAAATTGATGTGTATTGTAGATTGCAGAATATCTACTCGGACAAGAGTAAGATTCAGCTGGAAAGCCTACGCCTAGGAGGCACTGCCTTGGTTTGGTGGGAAGGCAGAACCCAAGCTGACATGAAAAGACATGGTAAGACTATCTCTGTCTGGAGTGAATTTGTGTCTGCAATAAAAAAGCAGTTCTATCCATTGGCCTACATGCAACAAGCCATGATGAGTTGGAAAAATCTTTGGTAGTTGAAAGGGAAAAGTGTGCAGGGGTACACTCAAGAATTTAGAAAGAGAGCATTGATTCTAGGAATCTCATTAGACTCACCAGAGACTCTTTTGAAGTACATTGGTGGTATACATAGCTACATGAGGCATACCATCCTCATGTTTAATCCCACTAGTATAGATGAGGTATCTATACAAGCTACTCATCTAGAAGCCAAAGGAAAGAATGGAAATCCAGAAGTTGGGGGACCATCCCAACCCACTGCAAGAAAGAGCAAGGAGAAAAGAAAGCAGAAGTGGAAAGCAAGGAAGGCTAACGCTGCACAGAAAAGCAAAGCTTCATGCAATCACTGTAAAAAGGATGGGCATGATGATGAGCATTGTTGGATTCTGCATCCAGAGCTGAGACCTAAGAAGTTCGAGGGCAAGAAGAAGAAGACTGTTGCAGCTATTCAGAAAGATTTGGGGTTAGACACAGGAGATGAAACAACTATTACAGCCACAGGTATAAAAGGTAAGAATTCTAAAGCATCTACTACTAATTCTACTCAATCTATTATTTATGAAGAAAATGAGAGAAAAAGACATGAGCTTTTCCATATTCGAGTTGTTTCCAAATATCAAAAGATTGATACTTTGTTTGATAGTGGCTCACAATTAAATTTGATTTCTAAAGCAATTGTAAAGAAATTGGGATTAGCAACTACACCTCACAAGAAACCATACCCATTAGGATGGTTGAATGATAAAGCACAACTACAAGTGAGTAGACAGTGCAAACTCAAGTTTTCTTTTGGGTCAGCATTTGTAGATGAGGTTGAGTTAGACATAATTCCTTTGGATATATGTGGAATTGTTTTAGGAAGTCCTTACTTGTATGATAGAAAAGCTATTTTCTATAGAGCCGAGAACAAGTATTTTCTTGTTAAGGATGGAATCAAATACTTTGTAAGAGCTCATAAGATCAAGAATAATTATACTCTCATAAACTCAGGCCAAATGAAAAGAATGATAAATTCATGCAAACAATTCTTACTGCTGGTTGTAAAGGAAAAGAAACCTAATAAAACCAATATATTTGAGGGCTATAATGCTAAACAACAAGCTAATATAGAAAAGGTTGTTTCAAAGTATGATGTCTTGTTTCAAGAACCTAAAGGTCTGCCACCCAAAAAGGAAATAGTACATGATATTATTTTGCAGCAAGATGCTCCATTTCCTAACATTGGAATGTACAGGTTGTCTGCTTTAGAGAATGCTAAAATCAAGAAGCAGATGCAGGAGTTTCTCGAGAAGGGGTTCATCAGGCCTAGCACATCACCATGTGGGTTACCAATCGTTTTGGTGAGAAAGAAAGATGGCTTGTGGAGAATGTGCGTTGATTACCGAGCACGGAATAAGATAACAATAAAAAATCGTTACCCCCTTCCTCGCATAGATGATCTTTTGGATCAATTGAAGGAAGCTGTTTATTTCACCAAGTTGGACTTGCACAGTGGATACCATCAGGTCAGAGTTGCAGAACAAGATGCATCGAAGACTGATTTCAAAACAAAGCAGGGATTGTATGAGTGGTTGGTTATGCCTTTTGGCCTGACCAATTCTCCTGCTACTTTCATGAGATTAATGAATGATGTACTCAGACCTTATCTTGATTATTTTGTTATTGTGTATCTGGATGACATTCTGATTTTTAGTAAAACATGGGAATAAAACTTAAAGCATGTTAAGCAGACATTAGATGTTTTGAAAAGAGAAAACATTCATGTTAAACTCTCAAAATGTGAATCTGGCAAAACATCTCTAAATTATTTGGGTCATATAGTAGGGGGTGGAGAATTGAAAATAGATTCCTCTAAAGTGGCAGTCATTGTAAACTAGCTTAAACCCAAGTCTACTACAGAAGTGAGAAGCTTCTTAGGAGCAACACAATATTGGAGGAAGTTCATTTCTAACTTTTCCTCAATTGCAGCTCCCTTACATGCTTTAACAGGATTGAACAAGGTGTTTCAGTGGGGAGGCAAACATCAGAAAGCCTTCGAAACCTTGAAAGAAAAGATTAGTACAACACCTGTACTAGCACTGCTTGATCTGCAAATACCATTTGAGATCCAAATAGATTCCAATCACTATGCCATGGGAGCAGTGTTGACATAGCACAGTAAACCCATATGTTATCATTCTGAGACTTTTAATCCTACAGTAGTTAACTATCCTACCTATGATAAAGCATTGTATGCATTAGTTCAGAGTGTGAAAAAGTGGAAACATTACTTAATGGGAAAAGAGACAGTAATACATACTGATCATCAACGACTTCAATATCTACACTCTCAAACTAAGTTGCAGCAATCAAGACACTACAGATGGATGGGTTTTCTACAACATTTTCATTTAGTCATCAGGGATAAGAAGGGCATACATAACAAAGTTGAAGACATGTTATCTAGACCCATTAGAAATGTATCTACTATACTTAAGCATAATTCTGTGCTACATGAAAGCTACATTGAACAATATGCTCAAGATATAGACTTTAGAGATGTATATGCAACTTTGAGTCAAGGCAAAAGAGTAGAAGAATTGGACTATTATGTAAAGAATCGAATCTTATACCATTGTGGGAAACTATGCATTCCACAAATTGAGAGAGTAAAGATAATTAGAGAAGCACACACTTCTCTGATATTAGGTCACTTTGGGGTAAGTAAAACAGTTGCACAGCTACAAAGATTTTGTTATTGGACAAAAATGAATGAGACAGTTTCTAGATATGTAAGAGGGTGTACTATGTGTGCTAAAAGCAAGCCCAGCAACAGAAAACTAGGCTTGTACACTCCATTACCAATACCTTCTCACCCTTGGGAAAGTGTTTCCATGGATTTCGTTGGGGGACTGCCTAAATCTATGAAAGGTCATTATTATCTATATGTTGTTGTGGATAAGTTTAGCAAAATGTGTATTTTGATACCTTGTAATAAACAGATTACAGCTGAACAAACTGCAAAACTGTTCTTTGAACATGTATGGGTTCATTTTGGATTACCCACCTCTATTGTATCTGATTGAGACACTCGATTTCTGGGGAAGTTTTGGTCAAGTATGTCGGAACTAATGGACACCAAGCTGAAGAAAAGCACAACTTTTCATCCACAAACTGATGGCCAGACAAAAGTAGTTAACAGGACAGTGATCCAGTTACTGAGAGGATATTGCAGCAAACACCCTAAGCTTTGGGATGAACATTTGTGTTATGTGCATCATGCTTACAATAGAGCAAAACATTCTTCTACACAGAGATCTACTTTTGAGACCTGTTTTGGTTTCACACCAAGGTATCCTTTGGATTTTTTCTTTGGTAAAGATACCACAGTTGATGTACATAGTGATGTGGACAAGGAAACTAGGTTCATTGAACAAATCCAGGAGATCCACCAGGCAGTACAGGAACAACTGGAAAAGAGCCAAGCCAAATATAAGGCTAGGCATGACAAGCATCAGATGGAGCATAGTTTCCAAGTTGGTGACTAGGTCTGGCTATATATCAGCAAAGATAGGATGTAAGGTGAAGGTAAAAAGCTAAAACCTATCAGGTATGGACCCATCAAGATACTTGAGAAGATTGGTGAGAATGCTTTTTGCCTTGATCTACTAGCTTACATGCACATCTACTTAGTCGTAAATGCAGATTGCTTGAGATTTTTTGAACCTTCAATGATTGAGGATCTTGAAGAGCAGACTCAATTGCTTTCTATTGATGACTTGATACGTGAATATCTTAATGAATTGTAGGAAGACACAGTGCTAGACAGGAAGGTGAGGACAACACACAGAGGAGATGTTGAGTACCTCAGAATTGGGCTCAAAGGGTTAAAGCCGAGCAGTAAAGTGGATTGTGATTGGAAAAGTGAGACAACAGTACCCTCACTTGGTTGATGCTTGAAAACCAACTTTTGGTTGTCCAAAAGCTTTTTAGTGGGAAGGCCGTGATTCGAATTGGATCCATGAAGAAAAATCAGAGAACCATGACTGTACTAGATCAGGACAAAACTTCAAATTCAAAGAGCATGAAGTTATCAGAAAAACATCTGAACAGTGGTAGTTGGTAGCCAACGTGGAACGACGAGGACCTTGGTCAAAGCACACTGACCGAGGCCCATGGAGACTATTCAGGAGGTGAAACTAGCCCGTGAGAAGCCCGAATCAGGAAAAGGAGGTAGTTTTTGATGTGCGATTAGCTAGGCAAAACGCTTCGAGAAGGAGAGGCCCTGAGCACTCGGTCGCATGGGAGCTAAGAAAACCATGGGGAAAAAGCACAAAAGGCTAAGGCGGGACCCGCGCTCCAAAAACCGACGGTATTGATTAGGGGCACCCTTGGGTGGTAAGTAGATTTGGTGAAAATGGAGCATTCCACTCAGTGCTCGATGCATGTCAAGAAGAGGAGAGAGAAAACCACCACTCATCACATGATAACAGTCAAGCAAGTAAACCGTGCGAAATGAGCGAATGGCATCAGATCTGGGGGCTCCAGATCTAACGGCTGTGATCACGCTTGATGGAGAAGACGGATTTGGCAGGGATTAAGCCATGCTCTATAAGAATCTGAGGTCCGATTTGACCGCCAAGCTGGCAGATGACTCATTCCACGATGTAACTGAAGAATCGAACCGATGAGGAAAGAGCTGGCGAAGTTCGTAGGAGGACAAGTGGCCACTCCCTATGAGCCTGATGATGACGCTGAGATAGGGAACTCCAAGTGAAGCTATAGCAGGCGATCTGATAGAGGTGGAAGGGGAATCGAATAGCCATGAGATCAAATGGATTTAAATCCATGAACAGACAAAGCAGAAGACACCAAAGACCAAATATGGAGAAGAGAAGAAAAGACAGAAGACAGAGAAGACAAGACAATGAAGCAAAAAGCAGAAAGAAGATAGAGGACCGAGTTGACCAAAGGCAGGGTCGAGCACTAGAGAGCTTTAGAGGTTCAAGCCATCCCGGAGAGGATCTGTTAGGACTGAGCACCACACTGGGCTCCTTCCATTAAAGACTAGAAAGGTCAAGAGCTGGTAAGGAAAAGGGTTTGTGAACTCTAGTGGCTTGGGGAATCCAAGAACCACCCTCCCAAGCAAATTCTATTTCAGGAGACTCATATTGAGCTCCTTAATTGTAATTCTCTACTTTAAGACATAATAAAAGAAGGCCACCACTGAGAGCTGGACTGGAGATGTAGCCTTGGAGGATTGGGTGAACTCCTTATTAATTTCTTGTGTTCTTGTATTTTCTTACTATGTTTCTCTGTTGTTTTCCATTTTCCAGTGTCTGTGTATTTTGCTATCTGATCGATCCATTGCCTAAAATAACATAGAAAAACACCAACACATGAGTTTGTAATACCTTCATTTAATAAATCTTTAACTAAGGTCACTCATAGGGTGATTATCAGATCAACGGTCGCATGGTGCGATGAGATAACTGAATGGAGGCGACGAGCCAACATGTGACACGAAGAGTCATCGCAAAAGTGACAAAGTGTTGGGTGGTGGAAAGTTTATATGTGGGGGCGATCCCGTACATGGGTGCCCACACCATGGGTTTACACGACGGAGGGGTGAGTTGGACAAAACAGTGGGTCGGCTTGGTGAGTCGACGCCCCAATCGATGGGCCAACCATCATATAAGTAAAGCATTGGGATGGTGGCAAAAATCATTCAAGCAAAGATTCCAAGTGTTTATGCAAGCTAGGAGGGTGAGCTACTTGGGAAGACTGAAATTTGGCGAAGTGCAGGCAGACTCTTGGGCTATAGCACAGAGCCACAGCAAATGCAGAAAACGGAGTTGCAGGTCGTGCGAAGGCATTCGAGCGAGGGCATGCGAGGGCGTCGGGCCGAACGACCGAACAGGTGAGGGCGTTCGTCTGAACAATCGTTCGAAGGCATTTGGGTGAGGGTGTGCAAGGTCATCCACCTGAACGACCGAACGGGTGAGGTTGTTCGAGGAAGAACGAAGGAGGGCATTCGAGGGAATTTGTCTAAACGATCATTCGAAGGCATTCAGGTGAGGGTGTCTGCCTAAATGACTAAACGTGCAAGGTCGTTTGAAGGCATTTGAGCAAAGTCGTGTGAAGGTGTTCGGGTGAGGGCATGCGAGGGCACGAGGCCGAATGACCGAATGGGCGAGGGCGTGCAAGGGTGCTAGGCCGAACGGCCAAACGGGTGAGGGCGTGCGAGGGTACTGGGCAAAATGACCGAACGGTCGATGGCATGAGAGGGCGCCGGGTCAAACGACCGAACGGACGAGGGCGTCGGGCTG
The DNA here is from genome assembly GCA_031772625.1 of Pinus tabuliformis. Classification (NCBI taxonomy): domain Eukaryota; kingdom Viridiplantae; phylum Streptophyta; class Pinopsida; order Pinales; family Pinaceae; genus Pinus; species Pinus tabuliformis. Next base: position 534,785,306 of record CM062818.1, on the reverse strand, counting down.
AATGACTAAATGAGCGAGGGCGTGCAAGGGTGTTTTCCTGAACGACTGAACGGGCGAGGGGGTGTGAGGGCATCCTCCCGAATGGCTGAACGACGTGCTGAATAGTGCGATGGTGAATGAGTTGCGATGGATGGTAGAACTGGTGGGCACTCGAAATGGTGGTTCGGGTAGTTTGAACGGTGTAGGCCAGGCTACACGGTTATGACAGATATTGTACCATGGAAACTTGGGGTTTCCTACAAAGACTGTAAAACTGTATATTTTGTGAAATACTGTTATTATTGGGCAGACTCATATTTCAGGGAGTTTCCCCTCCCATTAAAATATCTGTTGTGCATATGTGTAAATGGTAATAACGATGAAGATGAATAATTGAATGTTTCCGTTGTGTATGTGAATGTTATACTTAGGAAAGTTGAAAAATAAACTAATTATAGAAAGTAGGCATAGTCCACAATCACAAGTATTGTTAAAAAGAAAGTGGTTGATGGTGCTGCACCCCTGATTGTGCAGTTGGAAGAGTACTCTAAATGGTGGAGTGACTATGGTTAAAACATTTTTGCTATTGAGAGGTTACTAGTTTAGTCCTCTCAACACCTTAGGGGTCATGCTTTGTGTTTGATTTGGTAGGAAGTGATCCCTTTAGGTGGATCTGTCTGGTACAAATATGTCACAAATATCATAAACCTCTCTCTCTCTCTCTCTCTCTCTCTCTATATATATATATATATGGGAAGAGAAAGAAACATTAAAATTTATTTTAATTTTAATCATAAATAAAATATTTCAATGCATATGTTGAGTAAAATATGTTAAATGTCAATTATGTATGTATTATATAACAATTAAAATTTAAAATTATTTTATGGATAAAACATTTATTGGAGTGTTGCTAAAAAGGAATGAGATTTTTAATTCTTTCTATGTTTACTATGAAGTTCACTTATATATAAGAGACCCTCATAGATCTATCTTAATTCCCGATTTATCAAGCGTCCAAAAAGGATTATTTTTTTAGAGCTTTAAACATGTTTTAAAATGCTAAACTTGAAAAAATATTTGCACCTCAAAAAATTTGATCGCACCTAACACTTGATAAAAAGAAAGTTAAAATAAGTATATGCAAGTTCGTATTTTTCAATCTTTCAACTTTATAGAAAATACAATTTTGACTTGCATTATGTACCAATATTAACCCATACATTCAAGCAATAAATATAGTATTATTCTAATTATTTTTATAGCAATAATGTATATTTATGTATAACCCATACATTTAAGCTACAAATACATTGTTATTCTAGTTTAATCACATCAATAATGTAGATATATATTTATATTACTAACATCGACGTTAGCCCTAACTTTAAAAAAATAATTAAAAAAATTACTACATTAGATGCTTATCTCATAATTGACATCGATATACCAAGTTGACTTGACATAAAGTCCAAAATCAATGTCTTTGTAATTGTTTATAACAAGGGTATATCTATGTTACTAATGTCAATATTTCGGTGTTCAACAATGAAAAGTAAAATATTGATACCTTAGGATTGAGCTTCCTCGACTTCTTTTGCATTTCTTCAATGCATAGTAAACTTTCCCGCTAGGTTTATGAGAAGTTGACCAACACATTTTCTATTATTTCTTTTAGCTATTGATATAAGTCAATAGTCTGCATATAATTCATTTCCTAGGTTTTGGTGTTTCTAAAACCCAACTTCCTACCTTTTTCTTTGCTTGAGCATCCAATATCAATAATATTTCTATGCTTGCCTCTCTTTCCGCATTTTGAATTTCTCTTCTCACATCAAGGGGGTGGATTGCATAAATATTGCTATAGAACATTCAACTATGTATTGTGCCCTTGAACTTGGAGGGTTCTTAGAACTCCTCACATAGTGACCCTCCAAACCAATAGTAAGTGGCAGAGTGACATGAAATATGGAAGAGCTAGGGAGACTGAAACCTAACAAGACTACGGTAGTATCACTATAGGGAGAAACACACTAGAACCATAATGACACCTACATAATAAATCAAGCCAAGATAGAGAACTAAGGACAACCTTGAACTACAATCCAAAAGGAAAAGGTGGTGAGAAATTCCACCAAAAATGGAGTAAAACCCACACCTTCCGTTTTTAAATCAAACTAAAAGTCGAATCCTACCAGAGGTCCCACACCTTATGGAAAATGGTTAATGAAATATGATACAACAAGAAACCTAAGAATCGTAACAAAGGCATAAAGTGGCAATAATAGGTCCACATGCTCGAAAAGGAGTAGACCTCTAGAAAAATAAACTTACTAGTCATAGACTTGAAATAATAATGTGCATCACATGCTCCCCGATGAGTTGAACTTGAGTGTAGAATAAGGGAATTATTTGACCAATTTTCTACTTGAATCCTATTGTTGGTCACCAAAAATTGAGATTGTAACCAAGTCCCGCAAGGGAACACAAACCTCCTTAATGAGCACTAGAAAGATCAAACTTCCATGAGACCAAACACTGTAATACAAGCTCCCTATGCAAAAAATATTCCCCCAACTAGGAAAAATTTTTTCTTCAAAGAATTTAAAATTCTCCAAGAACAAAAAACCTAGGAAAAGTGAGTGCTCAAAGAGAAATTGTGCCTAAAAAAAAAAAAATTCCTAACCAAAATATTTTCTATAATGCAAAGTATCCATACTCATGCCCTTGTCCTTACCATGAGAAATATGTTATGTCTCTTTCTTGAATAATGATGATTTTTCATGGGAGAGACCATCAAACACATCATCGAGACAAAACATAATGCAAAAATAAACCTTACTACATGTGCATGAACCATCTTCATACATAATTTCCATGTAGGTTAATCATAGATCCCCAACTCCTTCAACTATTACCTCACTTAATCACTGGTTGTACCCCCATTTATGAGCACTCGTATTAGGAGTTAAATAACATATTTGTTAAATTGTTGATTTAGTATTGAATAAATATCCATCGTATATAAAATTTTGAAATGCGAGAAATATGTTAGTATGTTTTGAAATGGTTCACTAACAAATAGTTTTAAGTCAACTTTTTGTTTTCCATTTGTTTCAACATTTTTTATATATGAATCTTGCTTGGATTTACATCTAGTTCAATCCAATAATATATAGGTAAGGTATCAATATTTTGATATGAATTTTTGAATTTTTTTAACTAATAAGTTATGAATTTAACATATATTAATTTTATGTTGAAATAAAATTATCAAAAAATATAATATTAAAAATTAATTCTCCCGGATCAAGGTGTTTTCTTGATGGTGGATCCTTGTCAGAATGTGAAGGAAAAAATTCATTCCTAAAATGATTGGGGCCTCCAAGTGGCAGCCATGTATCTCTCTAGGTGATAGATGCATGCGTTATTACAAATTTTCTAGCTCATTCCTTCATGATCTACTTCATGATCTACCTCAAAACTTCTCTAATGTGTCAATTAATGCTTATGTCCTACTCATGTCCCAACCTTTTGGTATCCCCCTACATTCCTTCATGAAAATATTAGCAAGTGATAGGCACCAACACTCATTCACTCTCCTTGTAATTGTTGCTAGAGATCACTTCACGGGGTTCATCGTCTACCAACATCGAAAGAGAGATAGGAAGAGAAAGGGGGGGGGGGGTGTCAGATGTCGCAAGCATTCACCTCACGTTCCCTTGATTGACGACGACATGGATTTATTCGACTTAGATGTTCATGTCCATATCCATTGCAGGGTGGCTTCCTTGGAGGTCGAGAAATGACGAATTTTGGGTGAAGGACACTGGTTTTTTCGGAACTTGTTGGCACCCCATCTTTGGACTATGGAGTTAGCTAGAGAAGGTGTTGAAAGAAGGATGGAAAAAAATGCTCAACTCAGTATAACTCATCTCTAGGTACACAATATCTCCAGATCCATTGGTATAGGCTTCCTGCCTCCTCTTGTATCCTCGATGTCCTCTAGTTCCTTGGAATGTTCAGAGGATAGAAATTCTACCCACCAACCTCATTCCCCTCCTCTCCTCGATCTCCCAATAGGAAAAGTGCAAGACATAGGTCTTGTGGTGAAAGGTTCTCCAAGCCATAAGTCTAAAGAAAAGGTGTGCAAATTCAAGTAGCCCACCACCAATGCCACCCATATTTCCACCAAAAATACTTGTTAGCAAGACATAAGTTCTTATAGAGGCCTCATTGTTGAGGAAAAGGTGGATGGCAAGTCTCCAAGCAATGAAAGCATCAACAAAAGAGGAATAAAAAAAACACAACAAGTTCCATCTGGCTCTAAGGGAAAGAAATCAACCGAATAAGTTTTTTATTTAGTTTCATTTGTTTTTGTTCCTCCTTAGCTCACTACATGGCTCTAGTTTTGGTGGCCACTCTAGTAATCTCGACAAATTTGTAAGATCCCTATTATCTTTGAGGGGCCATCAAAACTATATGGACCACATCTAGATCTAGTCATTTTGGTCTTGACTCCAAGCCTCATAGTGACTCTATGATTGTATTCTATGCAACATATGTTTTCTAATATAAATTTGCTTACTTGCTTACAATTTTTTTTTTTTATTAAAATATTTATATTTTATTTTACTAGAATAAAATAGTATGGAATAAATATTTTTAATGTAACATTAATTCTTAATATTTTTAAAGAAAAAAGTATACAAAATTAAAATTAAAATTATATTTTATATATATTTCTAAACATATATTTTTAGCTTACTATTATTATTAATAAATAATAAAAACTTACTCTAATATTAACAAATTATACAATTTTTGTACCCTTTAACCTTCTTTAGCTTTTGCAAGTGTCATTTTCACTTTTTCTTACTGTGCCAAGTGTCATTTTTTAATATGTGCACTCCTATATGCGTTGCACCTTCACACATCACTGGAGGTAGCGCTAGCACATTCTTACACATTAGATGATACTACATTTCATAAGAATATGTGTTATACAAATTCCTATAGCTTAGCACACTTTCTAGTCGCAGTCGATGCTTTTGTTGTAATTTGTGTTTTAAGAGTCGAAATGCTCCATTTCAACTGTCGCACTTAGAAATAAGTGTTTCTTTGTTTTCGTTTCAAGGTGTGATTGTTGATTGCGAGTCTTATGCATTCCCTTCATTTGTATTGATGGCATTCATATGTGTAATCTATGTTTGAGTCTCCTTTTAATGCTTTTTCCTCTTTTACTCTATTGATCCCACACTTGGCCATTTTGGAGCTCTTCTTTGTCCTCTTGTTAGGTGAAAGTTATGAAATCATTAATATTTCACTGCCCATGCATGAACCTCATTGATAAAATCCTACTCTCTGGACTTATGCACTAGGCCTTTCTCAGGGTTAACTCCTATCATTTCACATCCCTCTTGATCTTGATCTTCTTGCATCCATCTTGTAAATTTATCAATCTCGTCCTCATCATCATCATGATGTCATTCCTTCCTTGCATGAATTTTAAAAATCCTATTTTTATAATACTCATTTTATGCCTTTTTCAAGTTCAAGAAATAAGAGATATGCACATATATGAAAGTTGCGCTTATATGGAATATGTACATATATTTCATATATGCACAACTTCCATATATGTGAATATATTTTTTATATGCACAGATCTTCCATATATGTGCAACTTCCATATATGCACAACTTTTGTATATGCACATATACAAAAGTTGCACATACACAAAAGTTGTGCGCAACTTCCGTAACTTGCATATACAACAATCTCCAGATATGCACAACTTTTGTATATGCACATCTATTGTATATGTGCAACTTTCAGATATGCACATATACAGAAAAAATTCACATATGCAGAAGATATGCACATATACGGAAGATGTGCACATCTTTGGTATCACATATATTCAATATATGCACAACTTCCATATATGTTCATATCTTTTGTATATGCAAAACTTTTATATCCGTGCATATATGAAAGCGCATATATGGAAGTTGCACATATAAAGAGGTTGCACATTTATGGGAGTTGCGCATATACATAGGCTGTGTAGATACAGAGGTTGAAGTTGTGCAAATCTTCTGTATATGCACTTATTTACGGTAAATGCACATATACTGAAGCTGTGCATATATAGAATATGCACATATACATAATTTATGTGCAACTTCAGCCACTATATATATGCAACCTCCATATATCTACAATTTTCATATATTTATAATTTTTGTATATGTGCAACTTTTGTATATGCGCATATCCATTTGCGCATATGATGAGCCTCATCATTGGGTAATTATATGGGCCTTAATTGGCCTTAATTCACCTCCTAGATTACACAAACCAACTATTATCGCAACTTATTCATAATTTTGATTATATTTTGTTTATGAGATGAGTTAGAGTTGGATATTTGGCTTTGTGGTCTAATGTACATGTAATACAGGAATAAGGGATAAAAGCAAGGAAAATGTAGGTATAAAGGATAAAATCAAAGGACTATCGAAAAGACCTTGGTAGAGACTTGAATGAGATAAGGGAGAGTAATTATAGGAGGTCAATCCTCCTCATTTACTACCCCTCCATTCGAATATTCCTCCATCAGCTCGGAGTGCAAACAACCATCACTTGGAGGACTAGAAGACAATGAAGTAAAGGAGAATGATAGAAAACTAGTTTTTCTTAAGTTGGATGACAAGCCTCCCTAGTGGGAAGGAAGTTGTTAGAGACTTCAGATGTATAAATAGAGAGGCTTAGGACCTCGGCAGCATTCAGACTCCTATTGTAAAACTCTGTGTTATTTTTGAGCTGCAAAGACTTGTGACAGTTTGCTCTATAATCCATGGTTTTTCTAATAAGAATGAGTTATGTTTAAGCCAGCTCTGAGTTAACTTCGAGGGCTGAAACTCTTGGGTTAGGGCCTAAACCAAGCAACCACAACTCCTCTTAAATGTACATGTATGCTAGCATAGAGTTATGTTTTGTTTATTTGCTAAGTAGTTTCATGGTTTTCTGTTCATTTTCTTAAGTAGCCTTATGGTTTTCACTATTTATTTGCTTAAGTAGTTGCACTTTCATTACAACAATATAACATAGATCATGCATGGTTTTCCTGTTCATCTGATTCAGTAGATGCATTTGCTATAGTTTACTTTCATTTATGTTTTCTTTTAGTTCACAGGTTAGTTAGAGGAAAACGATCACTATCAGGTTGTGTGTAGGTGTCTCGGCCTCATCTCCTCCCTCTGGGATGATGACTTGAGGAAGGGACCCTTCAGCAGCCCCAAAAACATAGGTCTTTCGTTCTCGCATGGGCTATGGAGTTCACTGTTTAATGTAGTCATTTGTCCACCCACACTAGTTTTCTCTGTCATTTTCATTTGAAACCACCTCCAGTACATTCCTCATGCATCACTTCCTCGCCATCCGATCATCAACAAACCTTCACAATAGTCATCCAATTCACTATTTTCTCCAACTTCTACCTCGCATGGAGTCCACCACTTACTTTATGAACTTTAAGTCCCCACCGTCGATATGCCTCACCTGATCCGACGGATATCGCATCACTTGATCACTTTAGGTGCTTTAAATCCCCACCATCAATCGTCCTTGCCTGATCCAGCAGTTTTCACTTCACCCGATCGCCAACTAGCTTGGCTGATCTCCACCGTTGATCAGCCCCGCCTGATCCAACAGCTATCGCGCGGATTAGTGCACAAACATTATCCACCCAAGAACACGTGAGAAAAGTGGTTTTCTCATGCTATGTGTCACACAGTAAGGCTAATTGTGTGAAATTTCCAAATACTTCTTACAGCCTAAAGGGCATGCGAGAAACTACTTACCACCTTAGAAACCCGCTCCCTCATTTCTGCACGTTTCTTTTCCCCGCGATATGATCTCTGCCGTCCATCTCTTGACTTCACCCGCGTGATAAGATCTTAGCCGTTCATCGCTCCTGTTAGCCTCATTCGTCCATCTCTTGACTTAACCCGCACGATTAGATCTCGGTCATTCATCTCCTGTTAACCTCGTTTGTCCATCCACTCACCTAATCCCTCACGACACAATCTACGCTGTTCATCTGCTTTATTCCCTTGTTCTTCCATCCATTCACTTAAGCCTTTGCAATAAGATCTCCATCGTTCATCCTGTTAGTTAACCTTGTTCACGCATCTATCTACGTAACCTCCTGCAATCCAATCTCAACCGTTCATTTGCCTTTCACCCAACTGATCCAATGATTCGTATGCACTCTTGCTCCCTCATGTCCTCATTTCACTGATTTCAACCTCTGATTTCTTTTTATGCTTGAAACTCGATTTAGCCTAAGTTTCTTTGTTACACCTTAGTCTAGTTTTGATGCTCTTTACTTCTGCAACTTAGATACTTCGCATTAAGTTAGTGTTAATTTAGCAATTTTGCTTAGCATAGTTGTTTAATTGGTTAGTTAGGTTATGGTGTAAGTTTAGCATTTCATGTTGTTTTCTTCATTACTGCAGTAGAGTAGCTCTCTCTTAGAATAGGTTTGATCTCCTTCCATCAAATAATTAAGCTGATTCTAACCCTATAGAATTTTGGCTTGGAACCCCTGGGGTCTCTTGCTAGACAAACAGTGACAACATGTTGGAACCTTGGGTTGATAAGTAAACTTGGTAGCCCTAGGAGTTGCAACATTATTGTTGCAATACCTATGCGCATCACTTTTTGGCGTCATTGCCGGGGAGGTGTCTAAGTAGAAGTAATTACTACTTTCTTCTATTTCTAGTCTTCAACTTTCTTTTTTTATACTTCTTATCCTCAATATTCTTCCATTAGTTTATTTCTGCAAAAGTAATCTAGTTTCTTTCTTTCTTTCAGTTGTCATTATCTGCTTTCCTTTCCATTCTTCAAGTACTTTCTATCTTTATCAAAATCTTACAAAAACCAACCCAAAAACATTTCTTTTCATGCATCGTAAGAATAGGGACAATTCAGGTAAATTCTTGACAAATACCCCCACTGCATCTAATAGTGGACCTTCTCTCTTCTTCGGTGACTGTGAAGTAGAAGAACCTTTAGGTGAGGAACATTACATATTTGAAGAACCTACAAGGGAAGAAGAAGACGAAGAACCCATTCCTACTAAACCAATGGCTGGAAACCAAAATGACAGAGGTTAGAGAGAGAATTGAGAGTTCCATCCACATCAAGGAAACCAATGGGGACACTAAGATGAAGAATATAATGTATAAATTTCCTAAAAATCTAGCTTTGATGCCATGTAGAAAATTTGATGTAGGTTAACTCAATAATGCAATATAAATCAAAGCCGAATACTATAACCTACTTCTACTATCAATTTGTGAAAGCTTAAAGATTGAGTTGAACAATATAATCAGAAGAAGAAGAATCAATGCACGATACACATGAAAATACCTTGGGGAAATCCTCAGCTAAAAACCCCACTATTTTTATTATCATACAAGGTGGAAATACATAGGAATTATACAAAGCCTTAGCTCTCACAGCTAGCCAGCTCTCAGTACAATCCTCATAGATGCTCCTAGGAAATCTTGGCTTCTCTCTAGCCTTCCTCTCTGCACTCCCAGATCCTATTTCCTTTCATTTTTCATAGTGGATGATTCTCCTGTTACCAACTGGAACAATTTCTCACCCAGTGGATGATCTCCTTCAAAATTGCGCAATCCTCAAGGATTAAATCATTGATTGCATGCATGAGTTTTCTCTTTGAGAAAACACATGAAACTGATAGTACATTGTCCCTAACATTAATCTCAACTAGGTCTTTCTTAGAATGGACATGCATGTGTTTTTGATGAGGGAATCTTCAGTTAATTGGAGTAGCACTAGTTGAGTGCATTAATACATCAACTGACTGTTAAGTCACCATTAGTTCCTCAAACAATTTGGAACTAATTTAACTGGACTTAACTCAGTAAACTGAGTTAACTAATTACAACTCAAATATAACTCAATCTTATCTCCTTAATTTAAGGGATAACTCTTGCATGACTTCAGAAAGACTTCTGACTTGAATTTCTCCAACTAATTAATTTAAAATAAATTAATTAATTATTTCCAAGTAGCTGTTAAGACTAAATTCAATTTTAATTCACAATTTAATTCAAGGACAAATTAAATTGGAATATTCTTGTTGCCATATTTCAACACTTCCTATCAACAATAAAGGGATTATCTACCACCCTGATCCTGTCTCTATGGAACTCGAATTTACACTTTGACAATGCCTTTGTCAAAATGTTAGCATCTTGATCCTTTGTCGAAATATATTGTAGCAATATGATCCTCCTTGCTACACAGTCTATGAGGTGAATACTGGATGTCGATGTGCTTGGATCTATCATGAAATACTGGATTCTTAGAGAGTTTGATACAAGTCTGATTATCACAATAGATCACAGTTGGATCCATCCTTTGATCAAACAAACCAACTAGGATTTTCCACCTCTAGATGGCCTCACATGCTGCCTAACTTGCAACCATGTATTCTTCCTCTATCGAGTTGAGTGCAACCGACCTTTGTTTCCTGCTGTACCAAGAAACTGTCGCCGACCCAAGGTTGAAAATCCCTTCTAATGTGCTCTTCTGATTTGATGGACTCCCTATCCAATCTACATCAGTGAAGCTCCGTAGCTTCACTTCCTCTGTCCATCTATACCATAATCCATATTGAGATGTGCCTCTGAGGTATCTCAATACATGCTTTACCACCTTCCAAAGCATCTTGGTAGTCCGAACCATTGCTTGACTCAGCTGGTTCACTACATAGCACAAATATGGTCGTGTCTTCACTAAGTACATCAGTGAACCCACAAACTGCTTGTACACAATAGCCTCTACTATTTCTCCTGAAGTGGCATCCTCCTTCCTCTAGTTACCTGCTAGAGCACTCTACATGGGCTTGCACTTCTCCATGTGGAATCTCCTGAGTATCTCATTGTCATACTTTCCCTAAGACACAAACAACTCCCCATCCTTCTACCACACTTCCATGACAAGGAAGTAATGCATGAGACCCATGTCTTTCATCTCGAATTATCTTGCAAGGTCCTCCTTGCAAGACACAATCAAATGATCATCACCAGTCAATATGAGATTATCAACATAAAGTATGATGATCAATAGCTTACCTTTCACCACAATATGGTACAAGTTCACATCCGCTTCACTCTTTGTGAAGCCCAACCTGGTGAAATAGTTGTCTATCCTGGTGTACCAAGCATGAGGTGCCTGCTTCAGCCCATACAATGCTCTCTTGAGTTGGAACACATGCGACTCATGATCAAAAGTCTCAAAACATTCTGGCTTCTCTATGTTCACCTCTTCCTCAATCTGGCCATTGAGCAATGCAGTCTTCACATCCATCTGATGGATCTTCCAACCCATCTCTGCTGATAGTGCCAACATAGATCTGATAGATGAGTACCTCTCGACAGGAGAAACATTTTCATCATAGTCAATCCCCTCGACCTGTGAAAAGCCATAGGAAAATTGTTTTTCCTTATGCTTCTCCACACTGCCATTAGTAGCTTGCTTTACCTTGTACAACCAATGGGAACTCACAAATAACTTGTTCTCCAGTCTCGGAATGACGTCCCAAACACTGTTACAAACTATGGAGTCATACTCCTCCACCATAGCATCAACCCAAATCGGCTGCTACACTGCTTCCTCAAAGGAATATGGCTCAGTCTCAACACATTCCCCAACAAGGGCCATGTATCCAATGTACCTCTAAGGTGACCTCCTCTGTCTGCGCTGAGAAGATGGTGCTCCCACATTCTCTCTCGCATCCTTCAACAATCTGTCAGCTTCTCTTGTGTGCTTCCGTCCATCTCTGGAAGACTATGCTTGAGTGGATGTCTCCACTCCTAGAACCTCTGCATTGGGGTGCTACGCATTAGTGTGAGGCCCCTCCTCCTTAGGAACCAATAGTTCCTGCACAGCCTGTAGTTGGAGCTCCCTCTCAAGGGAAACTTGCATGGTCTTCTGCTCATCGAACTTGATATCTCTGCAAACCACTGTCCTCTGACTGGTAAGGAAAGTAAACCCAAAAGTTGTGAGGTGTATCAATGTACCCCACAAATATCCCCAACTCTGTTGTCATCTCAAGCTTCTTCCGTTCATCCTTTGTCACATCGCAATATACCAATGTGACAAAGATCCTGAAGTGACCCACATCTGGTCTCTTATCGGAGAAAGCTTCCTCTGGTGTCTTCATCCCAAGTATGTGATGCGGGCTTCTATTTTGCAAATAGACCAGTGTGTTGCATTCCTCAGCCCATAAGTGAAGTGGTAGGCCTTGGTCATGCAGCATTGCCTGTGCTGCCCCTACAATAGTTCTTTTCTTCCTCTTGGCCACCCAATTCTACTGTGGGTTATTAGGTGTTATCAACTCTCGTTTAATTCCTTCTGCTGCACAGAAGTCCTTAAACTCTTGAGAGACATATTCTCCACCATTGTCGCTTCTCAAGGCCTTGATCTTCTTCCCTGACTGTTTCTCGACCAAAGCTTTGAACTCCAAAAACTTTGTGAAAGTTTGGTCCTTCTTATACATTAAATAAATCCAGCATTTACGAGAATAGTCATCAATGAAGATCACATAATACCTTTTCTTTGCTGTGGATTCCATTGAGAATGGTCCACACAAATCAGTATGAACTCACTCTAAGATAGCCTCTACTTGACTATCTCGATCATGAAAGGAAGACTTGGTGTACTTTCCCAAGCTACAACCTTTGCATGTGTCAACTTGCTCAAGTTTACCTTTGGGAAGTCCTGTAGATATCTATTGCATTATCTTCAAATCCCCATGATGCAAATGGCCCAACCACCTGTGCCAAAAATCACCAATGTCTTGGCTTTGCACCAGTTCTTCTTTCATACTCAATGCTGCACAATCATCTACCTCTAGTTTATAAAGATTCTTCACCTGAATCCCTATCCTCTTGGTCTGACGCATAGCTAAGTGTCTTAGGAATGCCTTTCCTTTACTGAAGACAACATCTTAGCCTTTGTCATCCGACATCACTACCGATACCAAGTTCTTCTTCAGTCCAGACACATATCTCACATTTGTCAAGGTAATAGGAGCTCCATGCTCCCTCTGAAAAGCAACTGTGCCCACTCCTGAAACACTATACCTTCCATCATCACCCATCTTTTTGCGCATCTTGAGGTCTTTCTCCTCTAAGGCATTGAATAAGTTTTTATCACCGGTCATGTGGAATGAGGCTCCACTATCAAGATACCAGACACAACCCATCACCAATGACACCATGCATGTGATGAGGGTAAAGTCCATTTCGAACTGAGAGGCTAATGCCTCACCTTCTGATCCTTCTGAGGATCCCTTCTTGGAATTCTTCGATGGGAAATTAGTCATATAATGTCCCATATTGTGACAATTAAAGCATCTCACTTTAGACATGTCACTCTTCTTCCCTCCACGAGAATAATTCGATTTGAAATGGGAAGCCTTCCCCTTCCCTTTCCTTGCCTTACTTGCTAAGGCCATATTTTCTTCATCATTATTCTTGGATGAAGAACCATCTCGTGTGCTCCTCCTGATCTCCTCCTGCATAAGATCTGACAACATTCATTCCCAATCCGGTAGTTTCTCCCTTCCATTCATAGAGTCCTGGTAGCTATACCAACTCTTTGGAAGGCCAAGGAAAGTGAGGCTCACCATATCATCATCGACGGTAGTTATTCCCACACTGCCAAGCTCATCTTTGCAGGTGGTGAGATTGTTCATATATGTGGAAATAGTATCGCCCTTCTCCATCTTGATTCTTCGAAGCTTATCATTGAGCACCAAATTCCTCTAGTCGCTATTGTTATGGTAGAGATCCTTCAATGTCTTCCACATTGAAAATGGAGTATCCTTCCCATGGAGACTCGAGACAATATGGTCTCGAACTCCCTCAAGGATGATCCATCTCGCCTTCGCCACAGACTTCTTCCACTCAGCCAACTCTTGGGAATTAGTTGAAGCTGGCTCTGGGATTTCTTGCTCAATGAATTCCTTCAAGCCATTGTCTTCTAGTACAACCTCCATTCTATCTTTCGATGCTATGTAATTTGAGCTACCTTCCAAGGTCTACTCTAGTCTCAAGCCATAGAACGCTATTGGCCAACCTTGAAGTATGATATGAATTCAATTTGCACCTGCAACCCTGAACTTCAAACTTCAAATTCTCTTCTCAGTATATTGTTCATAGCTCTGATATCATGTAGAAATTTCCTATAAATCTAGCTTTGATTCCATGTAGAAAATATGATGTAGGTTAACTCGATAATGCAATATAAATCAAAGCAGAATACTATAACCTACTTATACTATCAATTTGCGGAAGCTTAAATATTGAGCTGAACAATATAATTAGAAGAAGAAGAATCAATGCAAAATACACATGAAAATACTTTGGGGAAGCCTCAGCTAAAAACCCCACTATCTGTATTATCATACAAGGTGGAAATACATATGAATTATACAAATCGTTAGCTCTCATAGCTAGAAAACTCTCAGTACAATCCTCACAGATGCTCATAGGCAATCTTGGCTTCTCTCCAGCCTTCCTCTTTGCCCTCCCAGCTCCTATTTCCTTGTGTTGTTCCTAGTGGATGATTCTCCTATTACCAAGTGGAACACTTTGTCACCCAGTGGATGATCTCCTTCAAAACTACACAATCCTCAAGGATTAAATCTTTGACTTAATGCATGAGTTTTCTCTTTGATAAAACACATGCAACTGATAGTACATTATCCTTGACATGAATCTCAACCGAGTCTTTCTCAGAATAGACATGCATGAGATTATAATGAGGGAATCTTCAGTTAACTGGAGTAGCACTAGTTACGTGCATTAATGTATCAACTGACTGTTAACTCACCATTAGTTCCTCAAATAGTTTGGAACTAATTTAACTAGACTTAACTCAGTAAACTGAGTTAACTAATTACAACTCAAATATAATTCAATCTTATCTCCTTAATTTAAGCGATAACTCTTGCATGACTTCAGAAAGACTTCTAACTTGAATTTCTCCAACTAATTAATTTAAAATAAATAAATTAATTATTTCCAAGTAGTTGTTAAGAATAAATTCGATTTTAATTTACAATTTAATTCAAGGACAAATTAAATTGGAATATTCTTGTTGCCATATTTCAACATATAAGCCCCTCTACTCTACCTCATTTCCATGGCCTGACAACAGAGGACCCTGACACTTTCCTATTTGAGTTTGTTGTAATATGCCAAACCTATGACTATACAGATGATGAGAAAAAGTTAAAATTATTCCCATCTACCCTCAAGGATGCAACATTGCGCTTGTTCATGGGTTTACCTGGAGATAGGATCACAACTTGGGCTCAGATGCAACAAACTTTTAACAACAAATATAGGGACTACTGTAGGTCAAAGGATACTAGAGAAGAGATTTTCAAGATTACCATAGGCCAGAATGAATCCCTAGAAGACTATGAAGAAAGATTCCAGCTCAGTTACAAAAGGACCAGGTGCACACTTGACCCTGAGTCACTAAAGCTGGTGTTTCTTAGAGGAGTAAGGGAGGATATTCTACATACCTTACATATGATAGAAGGAGTAGATGTCTACCAATTACCCTATGAGGATATTAAGGTTGTCTTTAGAAACCATTCTTGGGCAGCCAGGAAAAAGGGTAGAGGTAGTCAACCTATGGCCAGTACATCATCCCCCAACTTATCCATCAAGGCTTAAATTGGAAATATTCTAGAAGATTTCAAAAGTGACATGATGAAAACCCTTGCCTTGCAATTAGACACCATGAACATCAAAAGGAAGCAAGAGGAAGCAGAGAGAGCCTTGGCCATCTTTTGTCCTAGATGCACCAGGAGGCATCCTAGGAGTGAATGTCCATTGAACTGTATTAATATTTGCTTAGTCTGTGAAGAAAACCACTCCACATACAAGTTCCCTTCTTTACCTGGACTAAAAGTTGTATATCAAGGAGCTAACGGGGTCACTGAGCAGCTTTTCTACATCAACCAAAGGAGACCTCCTAGGCCTAGACCATACCAGCAGGGTATGAAAGGCTCATCCCATGCATATTACAACTCCAATCAAACCACAACTATACCTTCTTGGGGACCCCCTGCTCATCCTTCCTAGTCTACACCCCCTCCTTGGTCCTCTGGATCTCCGTATCAATCCCAGCTAGCCAGCCAGTCATTTGAACCTTATGTTTAGCCACAACATCAGTGGAATAGCCCACACTAGGGGTGGAGGCCCCAATTCAACAATGTTCCAGCCCTATTTCCTCCACCACCTGCCCAACCACAACTCCTACACTCTGCTCCACCTAAGAAACCCTAGATGCTTGCCCAGCTAAATCCGAACCCAAAAAATAGGTAGGCTCAACAAACATATAGTGGAGAGACATCATACCCAGCTTATGCTATAGAAATCTAGGAGATCAACCTAAGATCTGGGAGAATTCTCCCAGACAACCGACCTCCCTCTCCACATAGGGAGGTTGGGGAAGAAATAGAGGAAAGCAACCTTAAATTAAATCCACCCTTTCCTGAGAGATTAACCCAACCACTCCAACCTACCCTAGAAGAAACTGAACTTCTGGGAGAACTGAAAAATCTATGTGTAAAGATCCCCCTTCTCCAGGCAATCAAAGATGTTCCCATTTACAATAAGTTGATTAAGGAGAAGTGCTTCAAGCATCCAAGAAGAATAAAAAGGGATGCCCCTACCGTTAATGTCATTGGGCAGTTTTCTGACTTAATGATGGGGCAGGTAATATGTCCAAAATATTTGGACCCTGGAAGCCCTGTAGTAGATGTGCACATCAATGGCACCATTGTCCCACACAATCTGATTGATCTTGGGGCTTCCATTAATGTAATGACTAAGGACACCATGGTCAAGATCAGCCTCCAAGGGTCATTAAGGAAGACCATAATATTTCTGCAACTTACAGACCGTTCCACAGTCACACATGAGGGAATTGTGGAGGATGTGATGGTCTCCATTGACTCCTGGGAGTACCTTGCAAATTTCCTAGTTCTCCAGCCTAGGGCTAAGCTTACTGGTTACCCTCTCATCCTTGGGAGGCCATGGTTGGCCACATCTGATGCTTACATTAGTTGCAGAGCTGGGAATATGACCATCAATAATGGCCATATGTCCAAACAATTAGTCCTATATCCTCCTGCTCAACCTACTCTAGAACATGATTTACCTTTATGGTTGAAGGAGGAGGAAGAAGATGAAGTTTATTCTGCCCAACTTTATGCTTTGGAAGCAACCATAGGAGGAGGACAACAAGATGAGGATGACTTAATTGAACACCTGCTCCAAAGTCCAACTCCTAGCTCACTGCCATTAGAAGAAGAAGTAAGGGAAGCCCAAAACAATCATCCAATTGACTTATGCTTGGCCAATTCCAACCCACTTCGTGTCAAAACCATTGAATTTTGCCCAAAGAAAACTTTGAACATTAATCCATCTCTTTCTTCTTTAGAAGAGGAAAGGCTATGCAACATGTTGAGAAAACACCTAGAAGCCTTCGCTTGGAGTTATAAGGAAATGAAGGGAGTACACCCCTCAGTGTCTACTCACCACATATACATCAAAGAAGGTTGCAAGCCAATCAGGCAACCACCAAGGAGGATGAATCCAGCTCTTAGAGACATAGTCAAAGAAGAACTGCAAAAACTGCTAGATGCAGGATTCATTTACCCTATCTCAGATAGTGAGTAGGTCTCTCCTTTAGTGTTACTTCCCAAGAAAAATGGTAAGTGGAGGATTTGTGTTGATTATAGGGAGTTGAACAAAGCCATAAAGAAGGATCATTTTCTCCTACCCTTCATTAACCAAGTGCTAGATGGCCTGGTAGGGAAGAAGTTCTTTTCTTTCCTAGATGGATTCAGTGGGTACAACCAAATCCAAATCGGCCCAGAAGACTAGGATAAGACCACATTCACCTATCCTTGGGGTAATTTTGCCTATAGGGTCCTTCCTTTTGGCCTATGCAATGCTCCTGCCACTTTCTAGAGAGCAGTCTTAAGTATTATTGCTAAATTAGTACATGATGCAGTGGAAATCTATATGGATGACTTTACACCTTATGGCTGTGATTTTCAAGAAGCCCCGACTAACCTAGGCAAAGTATTACACAAATGCAATGAAATGAATCTATATCTCAGTCCAGGAAAATGTGAATTCTTAATGACTGAAGGGATTATGCTAGGTCATTCAATATCTCAGCAAGAACTGCAGGTGGACCCAAACAAAATAGAAATCATCCAAAGGGTCCCACCTCCACAAAAGCAGAGAGATGTCAGGAGTTTTTTAGGGTTATCTGGATACTACCGAAGGTTCATAAAGGAATTCAGCAAGTTGGCCTCTCCTTTATTTAGGTTGTTGGCCAAATATTTTGAGTTTATATGGTCAAAGAGCTGTCAAGAGGCCTTAGACATTATAAAGAGTAAGTTAACCACTACACCAATCCTTAGAGGCCCAAACAGGGCCCTCCCTTTTCATATTCATGCTGATGCCTCACACAAATCCATAGGAGCAGCCTTAGGTTAGGAAGAGGAGAAATTTCCCTATGCCATCTATTTTACCAGTAAGAACCTGTCAAAGGTTGAGCTAAACTATACTGTGACCGAAAAGGAAATCGTGGCTGTTGTGCATTCATTGAACAAATTTAGGCATTACATTACATGCTATCAAACATTTGTGCATAATAATCATGTTGCAATCAAATATTTAATGAATAAACCAGATGTGAATGCTAGAATTATAAGATGGTTTCTTGTATTACAACAGTTTGACTTAACTATTGTTGATAAGCCTGGTAAGGAAAATGTTGTTGTTGACTTTCTATCTAGGATGAATCTTCCTACAGGTGAAGAAGGAATGGTGGATGACCAGTTACCATATGAGAATTTGTTTTCTATTTTAGTTCTCTCCCCATGGTTTGTTGATATAGAAAACTATCGGTATCATCACAGTTCCCACCAAACTTACTGTCCAAAGAAAAGAGCAAGATAGTCAGAAAGAGCACCCCCTTCACTTGGATTGGGTGTAATCTGTTCAAACTTGGCCCAGATCAAATCTTAAGAAGATGTGTAAGGGAAGAGGAAGTCTTTGACATCCTTTTGACCTCT
Organism: Pinus tabuliformis; assembly: GCA_031772625.1. Classification (NCBI taxonomy): domain Eukaryota; kingdom Viridiplantae; phylum Streptophyta; class Pinopsida; order Pinales; family Pinaceae; genus Pinus; species Pinus tabuliformis. The sequence continues at coordinate 534,766,104 of CM062818.1, read as the reverse complement.
CATGATGGGCCTTGCGGAGGTCACTTTGCAGCAAAGAGGACAACATTCAAAGTGTTTCAAGTAGGCTATTATTGGCCTACTCTTCATCAGAATGTGAAGAAGTACATTAGTCAGTGTGATTGGTGCCAGAGGATGGGCAATCCTACTCCAAGAGATGAAATTCCCCTAAAACCTCAAGTGACTTTCAAGCCATTTGACAAGTGGGGCATGGAATTCATTAGGCCTATCAAACCTCAAAGTAAAAAAACACACCATTGTGTGTACTTATTATTTGACTAAGTGGGCTGAAACCAAGGCAATTAAGGCAACAACAAAAGAGAAGGTGGCTGATTTCCTAAGGGAGAATATATTCTACAAATTTGGGTACCCTAGAGAGCTAGTCACAGACCAATGCAGCCAGTTTACCCCCAGCACGATTGAAGAACTACTCAGCCATCACAAAATCAAGCTTATGACCTCCACTCCTTATCATCCACAAGCTAATGGGAAAGTGGAGGTGACCAATATGGCATTGGAGAACATCTTAACCAAGGTAGTGAGTAGCAGCAAGAAGGATTGGGCAGAAAGACTAGTTGAGGCCACCTGGGCCTATAATACAACATGGAAGACCACCATTGGATTTACACCCTATGATAAAAAGGCTTTGTTGTCCATTTATTTTGAATATAACAAATTGAGGATGGAAACGCAACTATATTTGGATCTCAGCCATGCACAAAAAGAAATCTTGTTAAATTTGAATGGCTTGGATGAATTTAGAATGCAGGCCCTCCTACATACAGAGATAGTTCAACTTCTAAGGAAGATCTGGCATGACAAGCACATCAAGGAGAAGCAATTTCAAGAAGGAGACTCGGAATTGTTATATGATTCCAGGTTTAAAGACTTCAAGGTCAAGCTAAGGACAAGATGACTCGGACCTTATGTGGTGGAAAGATGCCATGATAATTGTTCAGTACACATCAGAACTATTGATGACGAAGCCATTCTATTGCTAGTTAATGGACACATAATGAAAATGTACAAGAGGTCTTTATCAAAACAAGAGTTCATTGATAGTATCAATAAGACGGTGATGATGGTAGAGAAAGTTCCAGCTCCTCCCTCATCAAGTCACTGAAAAAGGAAAAAATAAAAGAATAAGGATTCAGGTGAAAACCTCCATGAGGCTCTTGATCCCATATTTGGGTTGAAAACCTCTTGAGGTGGCCCAAGGATGAGAAAAAATGAAAAAGAGTAAGAAGATCCCTAGGTGAAAACCTTCCTTGAAGCGCCTAGGGCAAATATCTAGGGTGAAAACCTCTCTGAGGGAGCCTAGGTGTTTCTTTAAAAAAATATATGATAAAAAAAAAACATAATTGATTTTTGCAGGTGGGTAAAAAGGACAAGCAAGGACCAAAGAGAAGATACAAACAGAACCTTGCCTCACATATATTCATCTCCTCCACTCCTTACCATGCATCCGTCCATCAATTCTATTGTTTTTCACTTCATTTCTTTAATTCAGGTGAAGATTGTGTTTTCTAACACAATCACCTCAACCATTGCCATCATCCCTGCATCCACATATACTCCTACTCCCTTTGTCCATTCATTACAACATCCTCACAACACCATCTAGCAACATGATCAAGAAATTCTAAGGGAAGCACCAGACATTTCCAAGTGGTAATCCAGGAGCTCCACAGCAGCAGCAACATCAAATCCAGGAGCTGCACAGCAGTAGCAACATCAAATCCAGGAGCTCCATAGCAGTAACAACAACATCAGATCTTCAGTCACAGACACCTGCAAAAGCTAATAAACCATCAGCAGATAGTAGAGGAGGAAGAAGAATGACCATCGACAGCGCCTTTGATCTTTGACAACTGCAGCATGGCATCAAGACCACAGGCAAGTATCCTACTCACTCACTCATATGCATCATTTGATAAAAAGTTGTAAAGGTTAAGAGGTAGTTGGTTTATAAGTGAAAAGGTGGCAAAAAAGAATTTCTTTAATTAGTCAAAAGAGAATGCAAGAGTCCATAGATACAATATTGTTATGGAAACCATTTGAGAATTCTTTAAGAATTAAGATTTGGGGTAGAAACACCAGTTCACCAAAGACTCAACATACCCTATTTCTTGATGCAATCACTCATAGACTACAGTAGAAAAGTAAAGGAAGGGAATTCCCAACAATTGGCCCACCATGGTTTGATCAGAATCCTCTTTAAGGATGCCCTCCAAAACCTCAGGATCCCTATAAAATGTTCAGTCTTTAGAGACTTACCAGTAGAGGATGACATCAAAACCCTCACCTATGATGATTAGTCCTCCTGTCAGTGAGGAGGAGGAAAAACAAGAAGAATCTAATATAGAGGAAAATGATGAAACATAACACAAGGAGGATGATGCTAAAACAGAGGAAGAAACTGATGGAGATGAGAAAGAACAACAAAAGGAAGAAGATAAGAAAAATAGAGAGGAAAGTTGCAGGAAAGGGAAAGCCAACTAGCATGTATGGCCAGCCTCTCCTTGGAGGCGATCCAGTGTAGGATGCCAGCTAAATGCTATGTTTTTTCCCTCAAATAATAATGGTTGCAATTTCAGATTAAAACACTAGCACAAAGGAGCACCATGCCATTTCAGGACTATAGACAGTTTATTGATCTTTGTGATCAAGGTACACTAGAGGATAAGGCCACAATAGCTGAGCTTTACTTGCACAACATGGCCCTCACAGACATGAATATGTGGGATCCTAATGTAGAGCTAGGATATCTACAATTAATGGCTTTGGCATCATGGATGAACCATGAGAAGTCAAGGGCTTCGGAGATGAAAAAATATCGGCCAAAGAGAAAAATGAACCTATTTTCATCGGAGTTGAACAATCAAATCCCATGGCCCTATTCAGCACCCATAATATAATTGCAAATGATCCTCAACTAGCACTTAGATATCTTGTTGCCGAAGAGAAAGAAATTTCACATTTTGAGGATATGTTTAGGCAACTAAGAGATCATAATATACATGCCTGCTAAAGGAGATGGAAACACTACCACACAGCTTGAAGATCAGAGAAAAGAAGAAGAGGAAAAGAGGTAGTGAGAAGCAGTAGAAAGGAAAGCAGGCTTTCGTGAACAAGAAGAAGAGACCACAACAGAAGAATGAGATATCAAAGAGGCTACCAGAGCCATGAAGGACATGGACATTGGCTAAGTTGCTCAAAGGATAAGAAACACTTTCAGTAGGGGGTGATGATGAGCCTCATCATTGGGTAATTATATGAGCCTTAATTGGCCTTAATTGGCCTCTTAGCTTAGTCAAACCAACTATTATCACAACTTATTGCATACTTTTGATTATATTTTGTTTACGAGATGAGTTAGAGTTGGGTATTTGGATTTGTGGTCTAATGTGCATGTAATACAAGAATAAAGGATAAAAGTAAGGAAAATCCAGGTATAAAGGATAACAGCAAAGAACTATGGCAAAGACATTGGTAGAGACTCAAATGAGACAAGGGAGAGTAATTATAGGAGGTCAATCCTCCTCATTTACTACCCCTCAATTTGAATATTCCTCCATCAGCTTGGAGTGCAAACAACCATATCCTGGAGGACTAGAAGACAACCAAGCAAAGGAAAAGGACAGAAAACCAATTTTTCCTGAGTTGGAGGCCAAGCCTCCCTAGTGGAAAGGAAGTTGTTAGAGACTTCAGATGTATAAATAGAGAGGCTTAGGACCTCAGTAGGATTCAGACTTCTATTTTAAAGCTATGTTTTATTTTTGAGCTACAAAGACTTGTGATAATTTGCTTTGTAATCCAAGGTTTTTCTAATAAGAATGAGTTATGTTTAAGCCAGCTATGAGTTAACTTCGAGGGTTGAAGATCTTGGGTTAGGGCCCGACCCAAGCAGCCACAACTCCTATTTACTGTACATGTATGCAAGCAGAGATTTTTGTTCTATTTATTTGCTTAAGTAGTTTATGGTTTTCTGTTCATTTGCTTAAGTAGCCTTATGGTTTTCACTGTTTATTTGCTTAAATAGTTGCAATTTCATTATAGCAATATAGCGTAGATCATTCATGGTTTTCTTGTTCATCTACTTTAGTAGTTGCATTTGTTGTAGTTTACTTTCACTTATGCCTTCTTTCAGTTCACTGGTTAGTTAGAGGAAAAAGATCGATATCAAGTTGTGCTTAGGTGTCTCGGCCTCATCTCCTCCCTCTGGGACCATGACTTGAGGAAGGGATCCTTCAGCAGCCCCAAAAACATAGGTCTTTGGTTCTCACATGGGCTATGGAGTTTGCTATTTAATGTATTTATTTGTTCACATGCACTGGTTTTCTCTGTCATTTTCATTTGAAACCACTTCCAACACATTTCTCATGCATCGCTTCCTTGCCGTCCAATCACCAAAAATCCTTCACAATCACCATTTGATTCACTATTTTCTCCAACTGTTGCCTTGCGTGGAGTCCACCACTTACTTTATAGACTTTAAGTCCCCATCATCGATCTGCCTTGCCTGATCCGACGGCTATCACGTCATCCGATCACTTTAGGGACTTTAAAACCCAATCGTCGATCTGCCTTGCCTGATCTGACGGTTATCGCTTCACTCAATCACCAACTAGCTTGGTCGATCTCCATCGTTGATCAGCCCCGTTTGATCCAACGACTATCGCACAATCTGACACGGATTAGTGCATGAACGTTATCCACCAGAGAGCACACGAGAAAATTGGTTTTCTCATGCTACATGTCATGCAGTAAGGCTAATCGTGTGAAATTTCCAAATACTGCTTACAGCCTGAAGGGTGTGCGAGAAACTACTTACCGCCTTAGAAACCCGCTCCCTCATTCTGCACATTTCTTTTCCCTGCAATATGATCTCCGCTATCCATCTCTTGACTTCACTCACGTGATAAGATCTTAGCCATTCATCGCTCTTGTTAGCCTCGTTCGTCCATCTCTTGACTTCACCCACATGATTAGATCTCGGCCATTCATCTTCTGTTAACCTTGTTCATCCATCCACTCACCTAATCCCTCGTGACACAATCTTTGTCGTTCATCTGCTTTTTTCCCTTGTTCATCCATCCATTCACTTAAGCCTTCGCGATAAGATCTCCACCATTCATCTTGTTAGTTAATCCTATTCGCCCATATATCTACGTAACCTCCCGCGATCCAATCTCCACCGTTCATTTTCCTTTCACCCAACTCATCCAATGGTTCTTATGCATTGTTTCTCCCTCATGTCCTCCTTTCACTTATTTCGACCTCTGATTGCTTTTTCCACTTGAAACCCAATTTAACCTAAGTTTCTTTTTTACACCTTAGTCTAGTTTTGAAGCTCTTTACTTCTGCAACTTAGATAATTAGCATTAGGTTAGTGTTAATTTAGCAATTCTTCTTAGTATATCTATTTAATTGGTTAGTTAGGTTATGGTGTAAGTTTAGCATTCCATGCTGTTTTCTTCATTACTGCACTAGAGTAGCTCTCTCTTAGAATATATTTTCTCTCCTTCCATCAAAGAACTAAGCTACTTCTGACCCTATAGAAGTTTGGCTTGGAACCCCTGGGATCTCTTGCCAGACAAACAATGACAACGGGTAGTACCTTCACTTATACTTGTGCATATAGCACTATCACCTCCAAGTTTGTATGAACCTCGAGTTGATAAGTAAGCTGGTAGCCCTAGGAGTTGCAGCATTATTGTTGCAATACCTAGTCTCATCAACATATACGGAAGGTATGCACATATATGGAAGTTACACCTATACAGTGGTTGAAGTTCTGCGCAACATCCGCATATGCGCATATATTTTGTATATGCAAAACTTCTCTATATGTACATATCTTCTATATATGTACAACTTTTGTATATGCACATAGCTTCCATATATGTGCAACTTTAGTATATGTACATATAAGGAAGTTGTTCATATACATAAGAATTGTGCAACCTCCATATATGCATAACTTTCGTATATGCACACATCTTCTATGTATGCACAACTTTTGTATATGCACATATCTTCCATATATATGTACCTTATGTATATGTGAATCTACCGTATATGTGAAACTTCCGTATATTCACAACTCTTTTGTATATGTTTAAATTCCTTATATGTGCACATCTTCTGTATATGTGCATCTATCGTATATACATAATTTCCATACATGTACATATATGGAAGATATGTGCATATGGAAGATGCACTTATACATATGATATGTGCATATACGGAAGTTGCGCAGATACAAAATATATGCACATATACATAAATTGTGTATATATGGAGGTTGAAGTTGTGCACATGTATGTGAATATATGAAAGATATGTGCATATACGAAGGTTGCACATACACAGAAGATATGTGCATATACAGAAGTTGCACAACTTTTATATATATGCATCTTTTGTATCACATATCTTCCATATATACACAACGTTTGTATATTTGCAACTTCAATATATGCACATATATGGAAGTTGTGTATACAGAAGTTGTGCATACATGAAAATCATGCATATATTGAAGTTATGTATACAAACGTTGTGCATACAAAAAAAAATTCACACATATGGAAGTTATGCATATACAAAAGATTTACTTGAAAATTGTGTATGAAATTAGTTGAATCACATATCCTTCTCTACTCTTTGAGCACTAAGTCACTTTTCAGTGCTAGGGGCATTACTAAGAACATATGGTAAGAGAGGCCTATCTGAAAATTCCCTTTATGGCTCTTAACATAATGAATGCCTTCCTTGTGAGACATGTAGATGGAACATCCTACATATTAAGCATGAGGACCTGGAGTTGACATCATGGCAGTGATTAAGAGTCTTATTTTATACATGTTTGTTCAGGGAACAAATCAAACCTACTTGGTCTTAGGTCATGTTCCTAGGTCCAAAAGGTAGGATTTCATCAATGAGGCTCATGTATATGAAGTACTCATCACCCGGTGAAAGATTAATTATTTCATAACTTGCACCTGATAAGAGGATGAAGAAGAGATCCAAAATGGCAAACTGCAGGACTAGTAGAGTAAGAAAGGGAAAAACATTCGAACAAGACTCAACATAAATCATACACATGAATTTCATCAATATAAACCAAGTAAATGCAGAGAAATCACAATCAACAACTACACCTTGAAATGAAAACAAAGAAACACTTATTTCTAAGTGCGACAGTTGAAACGTAGCATTACGATGCTTAAAACACAACTTGCGACAAAAGCATCGACTGCAACTAGAAACTTTCCTAAGCTATAGGAATGTGTATATCACACATTCGTATGATAGATATAATTATCTAATGCAAAAGAATGTTCTAGAGCTACCTTTAGTGATGCACGAAGGTGCAACACACATAGAAGCAGACATAATCAAAAGTGACACTTGGGACGGTAAGAAAAATTGAAAACGACATTTGCAAAAGCTAAATAAGGTGAAAGGGTATTAAAATGAGATCAATTAAAATTTATTTAAAAATTAAAAGTGAAAAAATTATATTATTTTTTAATATTAGAGTAGGTTTTTATTATTTAATAATAATAATAGTAAGCTAAACATATACATTTATAAATATATATCTATATATCTATCTATCTATCTATATATATATATATATATATATCTATATATTAAATTTTGTATAGTTTTTCCTTTAAAAATTGTTGTAGCGGCTATAACCACCCTCCAAAATTTTGGCTTGCATGCAAATTTTGGAGCCTACCTTGGATCTTATGATCAATCATCGTTGGTCACTTATTGGTAAGCTGATGATTTCAAGCTCCCCTCCTTGATCCTAAGAGATGTCTGCGTTCTCATCTTTATGCAACGTGTGTCATTTTTGGGCATATTAGTTGTTGTTTGTCATGAAAAGGGAATGTCATTTTGCTTCAAGGGAAAGCATATGCGCATGAGTGGTTGTCATCACATAGACATGTTTCACACTCACTTCATGCACTTCTATCACGAAGTTTGTTGCATCAAGAAAAGTATGTATTATGTATTATGGATGGTCTATGTTGTGTCACTAAGTGTCTATGTGTGATCACAATCAAGTCCTATCAATGTTTACATATGTTTCATTGATCTCACACTTAGGAATTTTCCTAAGCAACCTAGCCTCATCCAACTTCCCAGAAATGTGTGCTTTGCTTCTGCAACCATCAAGCTTCCTCCCTTGCCTACTGAAACACCGCAATGCATAGAGACACCAACCTCTCTTGCCTGCTGAAACCCCGCAGCCCGCAGAGACACCAACCTCCCTTTCCTGCTGAAACCCCACATACCACAGAGACCCCAGCCAACATTGCACTCCAAAAATGTGTAGAGCAGTACAGCTACACTACACTCAGAAATTGCACAGAGGTGTCCTCCTAGGACCCCCATCTTGTAGTAGTGTCATGTGCCTCAAAACTGTGCAATGTTGTCCAAGTTGCCTTATCTGTCTTGCATGCAGAAACTACGTAGACGAGCTTCCCAGGGCCACATTCCGGCAACAACCATTGTTCGCTGAAATTATGCAGATCTACCTCTCAGTAACTACAAGAAAAGGTGACATGTTGAAATCGCTTCCAAGGAGTTGAGGAGAAGGACCAAGGAACCAAGTAATGGAAAATATCAGGACCACATGCAAGTTCGTCGAATGCATAATCATCTTGAGGGTACTTATGGTAAGTAAAGAACACTTGTCAAATTTCACATCTTAGTTGAGTTTGTAGAACTGCTTTTCACTGTCATATCATCCTGTCCTCAGTAACATGCATGTGTGAAAACATGAAAAGTCATTTTATGTGTTTCTTCTACATGTCTTGCTTCCTTTTCACTTATTTGACCAACTGTCATCTTCGGCATGTTGATTGTTATGTATTTCTTGCAACCTCATTCTGGGGATGTTGAAGGTTGTGTTTGAGTTGTGCTCACTATGTAAACATCTATCGCACCCACACATGATGTTGTAAACACTGTCGCACAAGTGTGGTTTCGGTCGTTCAATGATCTATCACAAGTGTCTCGCTTGTCGCTCACACTGTCGGTCAGTCCTACTGAGTATATGTTGTCTTGATGGTTCGAGGTGTCTTGTCATCAAGTCATGTTGAGTATGTGTTCGCAAGTTCATGCATATACAAAGTAACTCATTCACATGCTTAGTCATTTTGTTGAAACTCTATCGATCAAACCACCCTCCAACAACCGAACATTCGCTACGCTGCAATGTGTAGTCTTAGCTCTTAGTGATCATGTACTATTTCCCGGAATTGCATAGAGCTTGAGGCTACCTCCCAAGCAGTCTGCACTGCAAAATCTTAGAGTTGACCCGATTGACTATCACCCAGAATAGCACAAAAGTTTTTCAGCAAGGCATCTCAATATGATTTTCCTGCAAGAAAAACCATCAAGCCTCTAGTTGGTCAACCAGAGAGTTTGACCGGGTAGTGACCCTGGGCCTAACTCCTCCAAAAAATTGCATAGAAGCTGCAAAAAATGCCCAACTTTGCTGATTGAAAAAATTTCACAGACATGCCAGACAGACACTCACAACCTGTCACCACACTGCCCTAAAAAATTGAGCAGTTTTTTCAGCCATTCACCTTGTCAATCGACCTACTGCTCATTTTGAAAATTGCTCAGTTTTCATGGGTTGTCTCCCAGCTACATGACATCTCGCTCAACCTAGAAACTACACAGGGATGTCCTCCAAGCTAGTCTCCCAGCTTTGCGCAGTTTTGGGCAACAACCTCCCACAACCCGTTATCAGCCTCCCCAGAGAATCTGCGCAGTTTTCACTGCCAGTGTCCCCTTGTTGCCTACACTGTCTCCCTGAAAAAATTGCACAAATCTGCCCTCCAACGGAGCCAGATCCTGCAGACCGTCGCTGCTGACCCAGACTTCCAATCTCATCCTCCGAGTGACCTATGCATAATTTTCATTCACAGTGCTTGCAGCCTACATCCTAGCCTGAAATGTGCTTTTCACAGTTTCAGAGCCTTGTCCTCTCTCTTGGTCACCTGCACCTGAAAAAGAAAGATGATACATCATGGTATACTAGGAGCTTTCTAGATTTGATGTCGTCTCATCATGAGTGATTGCAGATATAGGTACATGGATGATACATGACATGACAATGAATGGGATGAAAAGGGATAACATGCTAGGAGACTTGTTTTCGAACGAATAGACACATAAAGAGTACCAAGAAGCAAGTGAAGGAGACACATGCACATGTAGGAACTATCAAGCGAACACCAAGACCATCGAAGACTTTGCACACCTTTCAATGCAGAGGTGAAGCTGTGATAAATCAAGACCACACTCATCACTCAGCAGCATTGCAGCTCGACATGGACACCACCATTTGCATGAACATACTAGCACTGTCATGTCGATTCATGTCATGAGTCATATCAGCCACATTGCTACTGTTGACCATACTGTTGTAATCAGTGTAATGTAGTGTGGAAGTCCAAGAGACCCACATGAAGAGTCATGTAAAGTTGAAAAGTAATGTAATTCAGTCAATGATGAGGGAAGTCGACAGTCACAAGGGTTATTTTAACCCTTGGCTATATATACCCCTCATTTGTACACACAAAAGACTTTACACTTTGGCTCCTCCCACACAGCCTTGAGAGTTTGTAATCTTTTCTTTGAGGAGTGAGCAATGGCTCCAATGCCTCATTATTGAGGTTAGTGATGTAATGGTCTATGGATGTGTCTTGGAAATTTAGCTTAATTCAGAAGCCTGTTAACAAGCCAGCATGTTTTCACAGATATATTGTATTCGTTTGTAAGACTATTCTTTGGACACTTGTAATCCATGTTTCTTTAACCTGTATTAACAAAATTGAATTATTTCGGTTTTTCTAGTACATATGCTATTAGAAATTTGTTGTATCAGTTGCTAACCTTGTCTGACCCGTGTGGTCTATCTCGCTGGACACTTGACAGATTCATTCTTGTAAACTTGTTATAACTCCCATCGCACTCATGTGGACTCTTCTGATGGGTGTTGTACATGCTATCTGTTCAGCTTGTGTTTGTGACTGCCACATCCGTGTGGACTACTCTGTCAAAAGTTGCGCATATCATGTTATGTTGTGTGTCTCTAGTAGAGTTGGGATTATTCCCTTTCAACCTAAGACTCACTTTCACCCTCTCCCTCTATAGTGAAAGAACTTTGACACAAGTGGCACTAAGAACTCACCAGGCACGCAAGCCTCATTGTTCGAAGACTAGGGAATCCACTCTCACGTGCTAACAAGCAAGAGCTAAGGCATATATTTATGATAATAGCAACTGGTCCATTGTACCAGATGGGATTCCTACACCAAACGGTGTGACGTCTAGTTGGGACTTCATACCGGGGAGATCCCCTAAATGTTGGAAGGTCCAACACCGTTAACATTTATGGCACTAGAAGGAGGGCCAGATGACAAGCTAAGCCCTCACAATCTGTTTTGAATCTTTTCACATCTATCGTGGAGTTTTTTATAGTTCATCATCTGAAATGTTTGTCCAACGAAAATATCTTTCATGTCAAGAGGGAGTTATGGGATGAATTATCAAAAATCATGTATGATGGTGAAGTCAAAGTGGCCTGGCCTGAGCACTTAGATGACTTCCATGCGCTTATGGAGAACATGGAAGGTTTTATTGAAATAGAGGTATGTTCACTACTCACACACACACTTCACAACTACCCATTGACATGATATAGCATATTGCCTCATAACTCCATGAACTCATTCAAGCAGTTTAGTGATATAATAGAATCTATTTTTAACCATTTCGATCCTGAAGCACTTGATAAAAAAATGTTACAACAATGGAAGGCCCCACAGGAATCTCTAGATGAATTTTTGGGGCGCTTCCATCTACTCATGTTTGAAGCTCCGAAAAGTCAGATGAAATGCCAATATCACATGGACATATTTTAATATTTCCTTCACAAATCAATCTATCCCAATGAGAAGAAAAAGTTCAAACCCCACTCAGCATACTTGGGTGATGGAGTTGCACGATCACAAGCAGACATAGTCATTGTCACAAGTGAATGTTAGCCTTCCCTCAGCAAACAACTCTACCTCCGTAGAGTGATGTGGGAGAATGTGCACACACGTCTATTCAACTATCACATCCTCCTACCCCACCTTCCCTTGATATCTACACAGATTTGGCTTGCAAGCATGCTGGTTGTCACGTGGATTTGTTTGCTCAACCTCTGTGTCTGCCTTCCATTTATCCTTCATATTATACTATCTTTTGTTCTTCCGTTGCAGACCCCACATTTGTTGTGAATGAGGATCGAGCTATCAATGAAGTTGATGTTGTGAAGCCAACCTGTGCAATCATTCATGATGAGTGTGTGTAGGAATCTAAACATGAACCCGCGGTAAAGGATGACCTCCTTCTGTCTGCACCTCCTCTGCTTTTTCCTGACATCTCTAGTGATTCTCCTATCTCTGATTTCCCTTTTGTAAATTCATCCACGGATGCACTTACTTCTGATCATTCGTAGAACATAGTCAATGTCAGTTTATCATTCGATAGTGGAGAGAACAAATCATTCATTGAGAATCCACTTGAATTTTCATCTACTTTTTCCGGAAATACAGAGGGTGAACATCCTTGCTTCTCATCTTCCCCTTTGCATGATTCATCAAATCATGAGGATGTCGACGAACATCCTGAATTTTCTGATCATGGTTGTTGCGATCTCTGTACTTCTTCATTTGATCACGATGTTGATTCACTCACGATTAATCTGTCTAAGCCAATGGTTTCTGGTAATCTATCTATTGACGAAGTTGAAACCTTGTAGGTTTTCGAGGCACTTCAGCCTGGGATGATGGTTATGTTAGGCCCTCACTGTCTTGAGGTTATTTACACTTCCAATTAGAAAATTTGTGAAACACCTAAGGCTCCTCATCACTCATTGGTTTTCATAGAGGATCAATCCAACACCCAATTTTTTCTTCCTCCACTAGAATCACATGATCCCATCGCTTACGCATTAGAGGAATCATTCACATCAAACACACTTGCAAGGCATAAGTTGTCTCTTTTTCTCATTTTTTCTTGTTTGTCATAGTGAAGAGAGTGCACATGCTTATCATCTCTATGCAGTGTGTCATGGCACCATGGTATGTCCACAGAGTGTTTGTATTGTGCTTTCACTCTTTTCTTTTCTGTGGACACATTTAAAATCAGAGTGTGTTGGTCTTCATTGTTATATATTTCATGTTTTCTTGTTCACTTGACTACAATTTTCACGAACAATTCCTTCACCAACATGGGCCAACCAATGCGTCAGTGTCTACATTGGAAATATCACTTCATGTGATTAGGTCCATGCACTGTTTAGCGTAGGAGTAGGAGTAGTCTTTGCTTCTTGCTTTGCTTTGATTTCTAGTTTGCATGGTTGTTTGCTTGCTTACTTGGTTTGGTTTTCTTGCTTGCTTGATTTTCTTACTTGTTTTTCTTTCTCTTTACTTCTACTTTTTTCTTTTTTCTTTCTTTGCTTACTTGTACCCGTAGGTTAGTCTCTTGTGAAACCATCTTTGGCTCTCAAGACAATCTGGACAAATCTAAGAGGACTTGTACAACTATCAACATCTGTTTATCTATTTTCCTCTCCCTTTATGAAAAAATAGTTGTCTTCATTCGATGATTCCTTGATGGAAAATACATTCTATTCAGAGTGATTCTTGGTGAAAACACAACGCTTGCACTCTAACTAGTACCACCTACTCTAGTTGGTTGTTTTGGGCTAACCCTTTTCAGCTAAGTCAAGTAGAGTAAGATGAGGAGGGAAACCTAAAAAAGTATGTCAGAGGTATACATAACATACTTCTCTAAAGTAACAACATCTTTTTCTCTCAATAAGTTGGGATCCCTCTTCCGCTTCTGAAATAAATAAGTGCCTATGCACAATTTTTTGAAAAAAAAAACATGAAAAAAAAGCAAAATGAAAAATGAATAAGGCGAAAGAAGAGAAAGGTTTCATGCATAAGGAATTGATGCAAGTAAATCCTTCGGGGTACTGACCAGGCTTGCTATCAGCGGAGCAATGCTTGGGTTCCTGCGTGACTCCGTTGGGGTACTGTTCAGGCCTGCTGGCAGCAGAGCAACACCAGAGATGAAACTTATACTATGACATTTATATTACCTGTGCACCAATATACCCCTCATCCCCAATCGAAACAAGTGAGTTGAGTAGGCTTGGAATGTGTGCTGACCGATCAAGTGTATGGAAGGTGTTATATCTTTCAGTCAAGCTAGTGTGGAAACCATGATGATTAAAGAATCGAACAATACTTCCAAAAGCATTATAGCAGCTACAACCACCCTCCAAAATTTTGGCTCGCATGCAAATTTCAGAGCCTACCTTAGATCCTATGATCGATCATCCTTTGTCACTTATTAGCAAGCTGATGATTTCAATCTCCCCTCCTTGATCCTAAGAGTTGTCTGCATTCTCACCTTTATGCAACATTTGTCATTTTCGAGCATAAGGGTTGTTTTTTGTCATACAAAGGGAATGTTGTTTTTCTTCAAGGGAAAGCATGTGTGCATGAGTGGTTGTCATCACATAGACACATTTCGCACTTACTTCATGGAATTTTTTCACGAAGGTTGTTACATCAAGAAAAGTATCTCTTATGTATTTTGGATGGTCTACATTGTGTCACTAAGTGTTTGTGTGCAATCACAGTTAAGTCCTATCAATATTTACATATTTTCCATTGATTTCATACTTAGCCATTTTCCCATGCAACCTAGCCTCATCCATCTTCCTAGAACTGTGTGCTTTTATTCTACAACCATTAAGTTTCCTCCCTTGCTTGTTGAAACCCTGCAGTGCGCAAAGACACGAACCTCCCTTGTGTGTTGAAATCCCGCAGCCCATAGGGACACCAACCTCCATTTCCTGTTGAAATCCCATACCTCACAAAGACCCCAGCCAGCACTGCACTCAGAAATGGCAGAGAAATCCAGCTGCACTACACTCAGAAATTGGGCAGAGGTGTTCTCCCAAGACCCCCATCTCGCAGCAGTGCCTTGTCCCTCAAAACTGTGGAATTTTATCCAAGCCTCCCTATCTTTCCTGCATGCAGAAACTGTGCAAACAAGCCTCCCAGAGCCTCATTTCGGCAGCAATCACTGTCTATTGAGATTGTGAAGATCTACCTCTCAATGACTACAGGAAAAGGTGACATGTTGAAATTTCTTCCAAGGAGAAGGACCAAGGAACCAAATAATGGAAAATATTAGGACTGCATGCAAACTTCGACAGATACATGATTATCTTGAGGGTAAGTATGGTAAGTAAAGAACACCTTTCAAAGTACACCTCTTACTTGAGTTTGCAGAACTGCTTGTCATTGTCATATCATCCCGTCCTTAGTAACATGCATGTGTGAAAACATGAAAAGTCATTTTATGTGTTTCTTCTACATGTCTTGCTTCCTTTTCACTTGTTTGACCAACTGACGTCTTCGACATGTTTATTGCTATGTCATGCGTGCGACCTCATTATGGTGATGTTGAAGGTTGTGTTTGATGTTTTCTTGCTATATAAACATCTATTGCACTCACAAAAGATGTTGTAAGCATTGTCATGCATGTGTTGTCGCGATTGTTGAACGATCTATCACAAGTGTCGCGCTTGTCACTCACACTCGTCGGTCAGTCACACTAAGTGTATGTTGTCTTGATGGTTCGAGGTGTCTTGTCATCAAGCCATGTTGAGTGTGTGTTCACAAGGTCATTCATATAGGAAGTCACTCATTCACACGTTTAGTCATTTTGTTGAAACTCTATTAACCGGACCACTCTTCAATAGCCAGACCTCCGCTGAGCTACACTGCAAATTCTTAGCTCTCATTGATTATGTACTACTACCCAGAATTGCGCAGAGCTTGAGGATGCCTCCCAGGCAGTCTATACTGTGCAATCCTGGAGTCGACCCGATTGACAGTCACCTAGAACAACACAGAAGTTTCTCAGCAATCCATCTCAATCTGCGCTACCTGCAAGAAAAAACATCAAGGCTCCAGCTAGTCAACTAGAGAGTTCGAGCAGGCAGTGACCGTGAGCCTCACTTCTCCAAAAAATTTCACAGAAGTGGCCAAGCAGGCCTGCCTCTACTAACTAAATAAATTTTGTAGACATGCCGGACAGACACCCGCTTCCTGTCACCGTACTGCCCTAAAACATTGTGCAATGTTTTCAGCCAGTCACCCTGTCAGTCGGCCTTCTGCTCCTCCTAAAAACCGCGCATTTTTCATGGGTTGTATCCCAGCTTCTCAACATCCTACTCAGCCCAGAAACTACACAGGGATGTCCTGCAGTATAGCCTCTCATCTCTAGGCAGTCTTGGCCAGTAGCCTCTCATAGCCCGCTGCTAGCCTCCCCGAAGAATCTGCCCAATTTTCATTGCCAGTGTCCCCTTGCTGCCTGCACTGTCTCAAAGAAAACATTGTGCAGATATTCCCTCCAATCGAGCTAGATCCCACAGACGGTCACTGTTGACCTGGAATGCCCATCTCAACCACTTAGTGACCTCTGCACAATTTTCATTGGCAGTGCCCAGAGCTTGCATCTTGGTTTGAAATGTGTTTTGTGTAGTTTTAGAGCCTTGTCCTCTCTCCCAGTCACCTCCACCTGAAAATGAAATATGAGGCATCATGGTAGACTAGGGGATTTATGGATTTGATGTCGTCTCTTCATAAGTGATTGCAAATATAGGTACATGGATGAGACATGGCGCAACGATGAACGGGATGAACAAGGAGCACATGCTAGGAGACTTGTTCAGGAACGATGAACACACGAAGTATACCAAGAAGCAAGCGAAGGATACACATGCACATGCGTGAACTATTAAGAAAAAACTGAGATTATCAAAGACTTCAAACACCCTGCCATGTGGAGGTGAAGTTATGATACACCAAGAGAACACTCATCACTTAGCAGCGCTATAGCTTGACATGGACACCACCATCAACACATTAGCATGAACATACCAGCACTATCGTGTCAAGCCATGTCATCAGCCATCTCAGCCACATCACTAATGTGGAACATACTGGTGTAATCAATGTAATGTAACATAGAAGTCCAGGAGACCCACATGAAGATTCATGTAAAGTTGAAAAGTCATGTAAGTCAGAGAGTCATGAGGGAAGTTGAACAGTCATAAGGGTCAGTTTCACCCTTGGATATATATACCCCTCATTTGAACATGAAAAATATTTTTCACCCTGGCTCCTCCCACATAGCCTTGAGAGTCTATAATATTTTATTTAAGGAGCAAGCAGTGGCTCCAATGCCCTGCTATCGGGGTTAGTGGTGTAATGGTGTACAAATGTGTCTTGCAACTTTAGCTTAATTCAGAAGCTTGTTAACATGCCAGCACATTTTCACACATGTATTATATTCGTTTGTAATAGTATTCTTTGGATGCTTGTAATGCATGTTGCTTTAACCTATATTAAGACAAGCCAACTATTTCAATTTTTTTAATACACATGCTATTGAAAATGTGTTGTATCAGTTGCTAATGTTGTCTTGCCCATGTGGGATATTCCACTAGACACTCGACATATTCATTCTTGTAAAAATGTTATAATGGTTGACGCACTCATGTGAACTATTCCACTGGGTGTCATATGTGCTATTTGTTCACCTTGTGTTTGTGACTGCCACATCTGTGTGGACTACTTCGTCAAAAGTTGTGCATGTCATGTTGTGTTGTGTGTCTCTAGTAGAGTTGGGACTATTCCCTTTCAACCTGAGACTCACTTTCACCATCTCCCTCTATAGTGAAAGAACTTTGACACAAGTGGCACTAAGCACTCACTAGGCACGCAAACCTCGTTGTTCGAAGACTAAGCAAACCACTCGCATGTGCTAACAAGCAAGAGCTAAGACATATCTTTAAGATAATGATAACTGATCCATTGTACCAGATGGGACTCCTACACCAAATGATGTGAAGTCTAGTTGGGACTTCATACCAGGGAGATCCCTTGAATGTTGGCAAGTCCATAATCATCAACAAAAATATAAAGAATTAACATTATATTAAACTACACTATTTTATTCTAGTAAAATAAATTATAAACATTTGAATAAAAATAATTTGTAAGCAAGTAAGAAACTTTATATTAGTAAAAATATGTTACATAGAATACAATCATAGAGTCAATGTGAGGTCTGGAGACGAGACCAAAATGAGTAGAGATAGATGTGGACCATCTACCCATGAAGGGGAAACTAGATGACCCCTCAAAGAGAATAGAGGTCTTAGAAATTTTTCGATATTCCTACATGAGTGACCATCAAAACTAGAGCCATGTAGTGAGATAAGAAGGAACAAAAACAAATGAAACTAAATAGAAAACCTATTTAGGTTGATTTCTTTCCCTTAGAGCTAGATGTAACTTGTTGTTGTTTTTTGATTCCTCCTTTTTCAATGCTTTCATTTCCTAGAGACTAGCCATCCACCTTTTCCTCAAGAATGAGGCATCCATTAGAACTTGTGTCTTGCTAAGAGGGATTTTCAAATGGAAATATGGGTGGCATTGATGGGGGGCTACTGGAAGTTGAACACTTTTGCTTAGGGCTTATGGTTTGGAGAACCTTTGACAAGAAGACCTTTGTCTTGCAATTTTCCTGTTGGGAGATCAAGTAGAGGAGGGGAGTGAGGTTGGTGGGAATAATTTCTATCCTCAGAACATTCCTAGGAACTGGAGGACACCAAGGATATAGGAGCAGGTAGGAAGTCTATATCAATGGATCTAGAAATATTTCATAACGAGAGATGAGTTATACTGAATTGAGAATTTATTTTTTCCATCCTTTTCAACACCTTCTCTAGCTAATTCCATACTCTAGAGATGTCACGCCAACAAGTTCCAAACAACCTATTGTCCATCACCCAATATTCTTTGTTCCTCGAACTCCAGGGAAGCCACCCTACAATGGATATAGACATGAACATCTAAGTCAAATAACTCTATGTCATCGTCAATTAAGGGAATGTAAGGTGGACGCCTATGAATTCTACCCCCCTCCCCATCTTGTTCTTTCTTTCTCTCTGTCCATGATGGTAGACTAAGAATCGATGAACCCTGTGCAGTGATATTTGGCAACAATGACAAGGAGAGAAAAGGAATGGTTGTGCATCTCATCTGCTAATATTTACATAAAGGAATGTAGGCGGATACGGCAAGGATGGGACATGAGTAGGTACATTAGCATTAATTGGCACATTAGAGTAGTTGTGAGGTAGATCACAAAGTAGACATTGAAGGAATGAGCTAGACAAGTTGTAATAGCTCGTGAATCTATCACCTAGGGAGAGGTTGTGGCACATGACCGCCACTTCGAGGTCTAGATCATTTTAGGAATGAATTTTGTCCTACCCATTCTAACAAGGCTCCACCATCAAGAAAACACCTAGATCCCAGAGAATTAAATTTCAATATAATATTTTTTGATCATTTTATTTCAATATAAAATTAATATATGTTAAATTCATAACTTATTAGTTAAAAAAAATAAAAAATTCATATCAAAAGATCCATAACTTATGTATATATTATTGGATTGGACTAGATGTGATGTAAAATCAAACAAGAATCATATATACAAAATTTTAAAAAAATGGAAAACAAAAATTTGACATAAAATTATTAGTTAATGAACCATTTCAAAACATACTAACACATTTCTCGCATTTCAAAATTTTATATACTGTGGATATTTATTCAATAGTAAATCAACTATTTAAAAAATGTGTTATTTAACTCCTAGTGTTGGTGCTCATAAATGGGGGTACAACTAGTGATTAAGTGAGGTAATAATTGAGGGAGGTGGGGATCTATGATCAACCTACATGGAAATTGTATATGAAGATGGTTCCTGCACATGTAGTAAGGTTTCTTTTTGCACTATGTTTTGTCTTGATGATGTGTTTGATGGCCTCTCCCATCATGAGTCACCATTATTCAAGGAAGTGACATAACATATCTCTCATGGCAAGGAAAAGGTTGTGAGTATGGATAGATGGAATTATCCAAATGATTTTGGTTAGGAAACTATTTGTATTTAGGAACAATTTCTCTTTGAGCACTGAATTTTCCTAGGTTTTATTTACCTAGAGAATTTTAAATTCTTTGAAACAAATATCTTCCTAGCTGGGGGAATATTTTTGGCATTGGGAACTTGTATTATAGTGTTTGGTCTCATGGCAGTTTTTTCTTTCTAGTGCTCATTAAGGAGGCTTGTGTTCCATTGTGGTATTTGGTTACAATCTCAATTTTTAGTGACCAACAATATGATTTAGGTGGAAAATTGGTCAAATAATTCCCTTATTCTACACTTAGGTTCAACTCATAGGGGAGCACGTGGTGCACATTATTATTTCAAGTCTATCAATACTAACTTTATTTTTCTAAAGGTCTACTCGTTTTCTAGCATGTGACCCTATTATTGCTACTTTATGCCTTTGTTACAATGCTTAGGTTTGTTGTTGTATCATCTTTCATTAACCATTTTCCACAAGTGTGGGACCTTTGGTAGGATTCAAATTTTAGTTTGATTTCAAAAGGGAAGGTGTGGGTTTTACTCCATTTTTGGAAAAATTTCTCACCACCTTCTCCCTTTGGCTTGGAGTTCAAGGTCGTCCTTAGTTCTCTCTCTTGTCTTGAATTATTCTCTAGGTGTCATTGTGGTTCTACTGTGTTTCTCCCTATAGCGATACTACCTTAGTCTTGTTAGGTTTCAGTCTCCCTAGCTCTTTCATATTTTGTGTCACTATGCCACTTACTATTGGTTTGGAGGGTCACCATGTGAGGAGTTCTAAGCACCCTCCAAGTTCAAGGGCACAATAAATATTTGAATGTTCCAAAGGAAATATTTGTGCAATCCACCCCCTTGATGTCAGAAGAGAAAATCAAAATGCGAAAAGAGAGGCAAGCATAGAAATATGATTGATATTATCTGATGCTCAAGCCAAAAAAAGGGTAGGAAGTTGGGTTCTAGAAACACCAAAACTTGGAAAATGAATTATATGTAGACTATTGACCTATATCAGTAGCTAAAAACAATAATAAAAATGTGTTGGTCAACTACTCACAAACATAGCAGGAAATTTTACTATGCATTGAAGAAATGCAAAAGAAGATGAGGAAGCTCAATGATAGGGTATCAATATTTGTTTTTTCGTTGCTCAAGTTAACAATGAAATATCGACATTAGTAACATAGATATACCCATGTTATAAACAATTACAAAGACACCAATTTTGGGTTCTATGCCAAGTCAAATTTGGTATATCGATGTCAATTATGAGATAAGCATATAATGTAGTATTTTTTATTTTTTTTATTAAGTTAGGGTTAACATCAATATAGCGAAGTTAGTAATATAAATATATATCTACATTATTGATGGGAAATAACTAGAATAACAATGTATTTGTGGCTTGAATGTACGGGCTATATATAAATATATCTACATTATTGCTATAAAAATACTCTTGAATGTATGGATTAATATTGGTACATAATGTAAGTCAAAATTGTAATTTTTATAAAGTTGAAAGATTGAAAAATAAGAACTAGCCTACATTTATTTCAACTTTCTATGTATCAAGTGTAAGGTGAGATCAAATTATTTGAGGTGCAAATATTTTTTCAAGTTTAGCATTTTAAAACATGTTTAAATCTCTAAAAATTTGATCTTTTTTGGATGCTTGATAAATCTAGAATTAAGATAGATCTATAAGGGTCTCTTATATATAAGTGAACTTCATAGTAAACATAGAAAGAACTACACATCTCATTCCTTTTTAGCAACACTCCAATAAAATGTTTTATCCCGAAAAGAATTTTAATTTTCAATTTTTATATAATGCATACTAATTGACATTTAACATATTTTACTCAACATATGTGTTATCACAAAATCACAACTGAGGGCTGCAATCTAGCATGATTTCATGTAACTATTTCAACCAATCTTTAGACCAAAGATTAGCCTCTTTGATCAGAGAGGGCTCTCTCACAATTCTTGATAAAATACTTCAAACACTAGATGGCTAACTCTTTATTCACTTATGAAAGCATAACTGGTTGGAAACACATCAAACTGGCTCTCATTGGGCTATGGAGTCTATAATATCAAGTAAACAAGGAAAACACAGTGACCTCATGGAAATCAAGGCTCTTAGCATTACATGTCAAACATATTTCACCAAAACATAGCTTGTTGTATACACAGGAAGTCAGAGCATATATTTATGAATTCTGAGTGATTGCATACAACAAAACCATAAAATAACATAAAGTACCACACATCATCACTACATTTGATCATGACAATCCTTCGAGAATCTTGAGAAGAGAATAACTCTGTTTTACTATTACTGTCAAAAAAGGTCTTACAATGGCCCAAAACAACACTGTTTTTCTATTAAGTATCCAACCCTTTCTACATCTAACCTTGGCCCATATATAGGCAAGCAAAACTAAAACACCTCGAGCTTCCTCCTCCAGCATGAGGGGAGCCTCGAAGGTGGCTATAAACTATTCCTATATGCTATTTAATGTATTTATTACAAAGTGCTGAAATGTAATTGCACACAATCCTAATCAAACTAAAACATTAATTCCTTTCTCCTCGTATGCTTGATGCTTTCTTGAATGCTGTGACAGCTGTCCTCCTTTAGTTAAGTTGAGATGGTTGAGCTTACAGATGCGATGAATGCTGACTTGGGATGCTTGAAAGCGCTGATGGCTCATTTAATGACCAGAAAGTGTGCTCCTATTATAATGGTCTATGTCTCCCAACCTTCTCCGAAAGTGTAGCAACATGTTCCCAAATCATTTAACAACCCCAGGCATGAAGTACTACCATGTTTTTTGAATGTACTGTAGGTGGCATAGACAGATGTCTCTCTTTCACAACTCCTGCTCACAGTATTACACTAGCTGCTCTGTGCTTTTTAAAATCATCACCTACAGCAGTTTCGTAGCGCGCTACGAAACTGATGTGTGATTTAAAAACACAGTCCCCCTCACTAGTTTTCTACTAACACTGTGCTACATTTATTAATGATCTTCCTCATTCCAACAAATGAACAACAATTTGCAAATAATCCTGTTTAGCTGCCAGGCTTCAATGTCAATAGCTTTTCCTAAAAACAAACTCAAACAGCATGCTCGGATTCCTCTTCTTTCTGGAGATACTTTTAGGCCTGCCGAAAGGTTCTTGTAAAACTTATGAAATTCCAAGGTATCACCTCCAGCCTTGCGGACTTCAACCATAAAAAGAGAAGAAGCTACTTCAAATACCTCTGTAGCTACATTCAAATGACCCTTTCTTCTAGTCTTTGAACCTTGCATCTTCATCTTGTAATTTCTCTTTTGCACATTGAATCCAAGAGGCTTTGCAGCTTCCTCAATTTTTGATACTATTTCGTTTGCAGGGCGTTTAGATGCAAACCTCGTTTCTCGCTTAACCATACCCGTGTCCATTTCAAAGAGATTGCCAAGATTGAGACCCTGGAACATGGAGATAAGTTCAAATGCATTCATCACCTCTGGTTTTGTTTCCCTTTTTTTTCTGTAACAAGATGTTCTTCTGAACCATTGAAAACAGTATCAACATCATCCAGATTTACATCTTCTTCTTCATTAAACTTGGGTGGCTTATAACCTTTCTTGAACCATTCATTGTCTAAAATCTCAGGTACTGTAATTCATGTCTTAGGATTTGGGTCCAAAATCCTTGTAATTAATTTCTTTGCACCAGAAGAAAACCATGAAGGGCATGTAAAATCTGATTTATATATCTTTTTATACAATGTCATAAGGTTTGGATCATCAAAAGGCAAGTAACCTGCTATTAAAACAAATAGGATGACACCACATGACCACAAGTCTGCAGTTGCCCCATCGTAACCTTTATCATTGATGACCTCACGAGCAACATAATTGGGTGTTCCACAAGTAGTGTGAAGCAAACCGTCATCCCTGACTTGTTGAGACAGTGCACTTAGGCCAAAATCTGATACTTTAAGATTTCCATATGTATCCAGAAGCAAATTTTCTGGCTTCAAGTCCCTATGGTAGACACCCCTACTATGGCAGTAATCAACAGCATTAATAAGCTGCTGGAAGTATCTCCTTGCTTCATCTTCCTTCAACCTTCCATGGTTAACTATTTTGTCAAAGAGCTCGCCTCCAGATATAAACTCAAGTACAATGTAAATTCTTGTCTTACTGGCCATGACCTCATACAGCTGGACAACATTTGGATGCTTAACCAACTTCATGGTTGATATTTCCCGTTGAATAGTATTGTCTTCATCCCAATAATAAGAATTAGATTTCTGTATTCCCCATCTTTATATTGTGAATCATCATCTACTTGCTTATCTATCATCCTTCTCAGTCATGAACTCATCCGTTTCAGGATTGCCCGCAATGAAGCCTTTCAAATTGATGGAAGTGTATTTTGAGTGTTTGTGGCTTCGGTCCTGAATAAGCTCTGCAAGTTGAAGTACACAATGGCCTGCATAACTTTCTCCTCCTATGTAGAAATCACGGGTTTTATACTGTGGGAAACTCTGTAACCATCTCAGAAGGAATTCGTATGAACCCTCAGCAGTAAATTGATCATCCGGCGCCAGCAAATCAGAATTGATCTTGGTATATGAAAATCCCACACCAACTGGAGATTCTAAAACGAACGAATCCGTTTCTCTGTTCCAAGAATACCAATTCCGGGAAAGCCTGTCCCATTCGTTTCACCAGAAACGGATCCAATTCTTATGCTGCTCGATAGCCGAGGGATGAGCATCCATGGAAATATCTTTTCAGTGGCAGGCGCACCTCTGTGTCTTATTTGGAATAACGCCATTATCTAAATCGCGGTGAGCTAAACAAAAAACATCGCTCAGCACATCATCCTTATAAGTAGCATCTGTCGTTGTGATTCTGGTGATTTTGCTAATGCAGGTGGCCATCAGAAGTGCCACATCTCAATCCCGGTGTCAATGGCAATCTTGTAGCAATCAAACCTTTATAAAGACCATTTGACACATGACATTAATCACTGTATTTCATAAGAGCACTCTCATATCTTTAATATGCGCATTAATGCTGAACCAACATGCTTTATAATATTCATGACACTTGCATTTATATCGGTCATCTTAAAACCCATGTGCCTTGAAGAAACGGCTACAACGCATTTCGCATAAGCCAGGTAATTACGATAGCTCCAAAACATTTTTGTTTTAGAGAGTAATATCAAGAAGGAGGCGTTGTGTATCCCAGTCTAGAAAAAAAAAGTGTGATCCCCTGCAGTAATAAACACAACGCTGCCTCTCTGTAACACTGCCACAAACTTGCTGAGCACGCGCTTTGATAATGGTGGAGAAGTAATTTAAAAGTTCCACAAAGTAGTTCAACTCTTAATAGGGGTAATCTCTGTTCACAAGTGCATACCTTGGAGTATGAATGCGAAATTTTTGAAGGCGCTCACATTTAACCAAAACCTGATCAACTTCTTTTGGGTGTTCCCATATATCCTTTTCTGTGCAGCAGTGATAAATTTTTGATAAGATTTTCCTTTGGCTAGCGCAATGTTCTTAGCAACAGAACAGGTGCTCAAATGCCGAAGGTCCCCTGCCGCCTGCATGCAGTGCAAAGGCCAAAATGACAGCTATAGGCATGCCAACCACATAGTATGCCCCAAGATTTGCATAGGCACCCGACGTTTGCCATCCACATCCTCTAGCAATACCTGATAGAACACCTTGGATGGCATCCATAAATGTTGAGGGTACAAGCAGTGGCATCATGGTTGAAATGTATTCAACTACCTCTACTTCATTGCTATAAGTATAGCCCCATACATTTCTGACAGAGAATAAAATATATCCTATCATAAGAGCCTCAATGACTACCATACAAACCCCGACACACACTGATAACTGTGCAGTGCGTGAGCGTCCAGCTCCTAGTTCATTGGAAACTCGTGTACTTACAGCAGCACCCACGCCAAAGGGGATCATATATGCAACTGCATCAGTGCTAAGACAGATGGAGAGAACTGATATCTCAAGTTCAGGCTTAGGCAACAAACCGGAGAAGAGAACAAGCATTTCAAAAGACCAGTATTCCAAGCAAAGCATTATGCAGATGGAATAGCAAGCTTAAGAAAGTTTGTAATGTCAAATAAAGCTTCCCTTGAGAAAAATGTCCATGTCTTCTTGCATGCAGGGGAAAATTTAACATAAATTAATAGAAGTGCCACATTTAGCCAATTGGAAATGCTATTTGCAAGCGCAGCCCCTTTATTACCTAATCCAACTTTGAACACCAATACCCAACAAACGGGAACATGAACTTTATCATAAATATTTTTCAAATCTTTCAATCCATTGTGGCGCCCTGCTTTGTGAAAGAAGTTACAGATTGTGAAAAGACAATCCCAAATATCAAACACTCTATGACTTATAAAATTTAATAGATTCTTTGTCTAGAGGATTCAACACGAAATCTCCTGCAATTCTGCCACATTAGTATGTACATCCTTCACAATCACCCATGAGCCAGAATCAAGAGATAACTCCCTTAATGTATTTGATGGCAATCCTACAATAGCTGCATCATCATAAGGTGTCTCCTTAAACATTCTGCCACTGCTCTCATCAACATTCCTAGAGGGAAGTAGAACTCTGTACAATAAGCATGCTAGGATTTGGACCTTCACTGAAAACTCAAACAAATCCCCAGTTTCGTAGCACGCTACGAAACCACTCAAACAGGTAGCGCTGCGAAACTGCTAAAAAGAATTCTGGCGCTGCGAAAACACCCGATCCTTAAGCTAGGCTAAAAATTTTTTACAACAGCATTTTCAGTGATAACAGTGGCTCCACTAGGGATAGTGTGCCCTTGTGGTGCGCTAAGAACATGCAGCTCCAGTGCCTTATCCATTTGTGACAAACTAAAATTTGCTTGACAAGCATGACTGTAGGAGAAAGAATCTACTGCTACTGAAAAATAAATGCTCAGCCAACCTTGAGCTTATTTGCAATCTACCTACCTACCTACCCTAACAATTCAAACTTTCCTCAGCTCAATCAATATGAAACTTCCAATGCAGCCAATCATTTGTCTCATCTGATACTTGATTTCTTTGACTGCATCGAAGTTCAGATCCAATATGACAGTGTAATGACCGCTGCCACTGAAATTTTCTCTGACTATATCGGATTTCAGAGCCAATGTGATAGTGTAAAGACCACTGCCACTTAAATAGTTTCTGATCTTCATAGGAAAACTGAAACACTGGAGAGTAAAACTCTTCCATGTAATCAGCTATAGGATCCCAGAACACATGATCAGCTTGTTTTTCGTTGTAGCTTTCCAGCTGTGCAAACTGGTCTTCAACCACACAAGACCCCTCTGATGTGCTATCCACTTTTCTATTTGACAAGCTATCCGGCTGCTTTTCTGAATCATTCCAACAAACAATGGAATTTTCCTCACTATTATGATTATTATTTGGAGTAAGCTGCTGCAAGGAATTACAAAATTGAGCAAGCTTTTCCTCTGCCTGAGGGTCATAGAAAATTTCCTCCAATATTTCTTCTTGCTGGGTGCAATCAATTTCGTCTTCATCATGATCTAAAGCCTGACCAATCTGCTGCATTTCTACATCTATATCTAAGGATAAAACATGGTTTTCACAGGTAAACTCTTGTTGCTCCTCATGTTGCGTTTCATGGGATGATATACCTTCTTCTTGGTGCTGAAAAACATTGTCATGAAGAGCCTCTAAAATTTCTTCATCTGTAAATTCATCATCACCATAACAATCCTCCAAGTACTGAATAAGATTCAAAGAATGCCTACAGCAATCTTTGAGCAGCAACAAAGAAGGATAACATTCTTTATACATTTCACAAAACACATCATGGAAATCAGGAAGAGAAGATAATGAACAATTTTCCAAACTTTTATACCAAGACCATGCTTCTCCTTCTAAAGTAGCCATAAACATCCTCATGAGACAGTCTTCAGGGAAATGAACCTTAAGACTGCGTACATGTATGTGAAACTTAACCAAATGGAGAGCAGCATCATCCTTCTTTTCATCTTTGAATATTGGAAGATCATCTAACCAATCAACCTTTGGCATAGGATTTGGAAAACCAGGGATATGAGACCGATTCATAGGAGCATACCTGGCATTCTTTCTTGCAGTGGAATCCATCTTGAAACTTCATCAAGCTACTGATCTTCTAGCAGTGGAGTCACCTTCTAATTTATTCTTTGATGTGTGGAGTCGCCAAGGTAGTTTTGCAGCCTTGAAAATAATTTGAACTCCTGCTACCTTCAGAAATTCAATCTTAAGCTCCCGGCAGACGCACCAAAATGTTATCACAAAATCACAACTGAGGGCTGCAATCAAGCATGATTTCATGTAACTATTTCAACCAATCTTTAGACCAAAGATTAGCCTCTTTGATCAGAGAGGGCTCTCTCACAATTCTTGATAAAATACTTCAAACACTAGATGGCTAACTCTTTATTCACTTATGAAAGCATAACTGGTTGGAAACACATCAAACTGGCTCTCATTGGGCTATGGAGTCTATAATATCAAGTAAACAAGGAAAACACAGTGACCTCATGGAAATCAAGGCTCTTAGCATTACATGTCAAACATATTTCACCAAAACATAGCTTGCTGTATACACAGGAAGTCAGAGCATATATTTATGAATTCTGAGTGATTGCATACAACAAAACCATAAAATAACATAAAGTACCACACATCATCACTACATTTGATCATGAAAATCCTTCGAGAATCTTGAGAAGAGAATAACTCTGTTTTACTATTACTGTCAAAAAAGGTCTTACAATGGCCCAAAACAACACTGTTTTTCTATTAAGTATCCAACCCTTTCTACATCTAACCTTGGCCCATATATAGGCAAGCAAAACTAAAACACCTCGAGCTTCCTCCTCTAGCATGAGGGGAGCCTCGAAGGTGGCTATTAACTATTCCTATATGCTATTTAATGTATTTATTACAAAGTGCTGAAATGTAATTGCACACAATCCTAATCAAACTAAAACATTAATTCCTTTCTCCTCGTATGCTTGATGCTTTCTTGAATGCTGTGACAGCTGTCCTCCTTTAGTTAAGTTGAGATGGTTGAGCTTACAGATGCGATGAATGCTGACTTGGGATGCTTGAAAGCGCTGATGGCTCATTTAATGACCAGAAAGTGTGCTCCTATTATAATGGTCTATGTCTCCCAACCTTCTCCGAAAGTGTAGCAACATGTTCCCAAATAATTTAACAACCCCAGGCATGAAGTACTACCATGTTTTTTGAATGTACTGTAGGTGGCATAGACAGATGTCTCTCTTTCACAACTCCTGCTCACAGTATTACACTAGCTGCTCTGTGCTTTTTAAAATCATCACCTACAGCAGTTTCGTAGCACGCTACGAAACTGCTGTGTGATTTAAAAACACAGTCCCCCTCACTGGTTTTCTACTAACACTGTGCTACATTTATTAATGATCTTCCTCATTCCAACAAATGAACAACAATTTGCAAATAATCCTGTTTAGCTGCCAGGCTTCAATGTCAATAGCTTTTCCTAAAAACAAACTCAAACAGCATGCTCGGATTCCTCTACTTTCTGGAGATACTTTTAGGCCTGCCGAAAGGTTCTTGTAAAACTTATGAAATTCCAAGGTATCACCTCCAGCCTTGCGGACTTCAACCATAAAAAGAGAAGAAGCTACTTCAAATACCTCTGTAGCTACATTCAAATGACCCTTTCTTCCAGTCTTTGAACCTTGCATCTTCATCTTGTAATTTCTCTTTTGCACATTGAATCCAAGAGGCTTTGCAGCTTCCTCAATTTTCGATACTATTTCGTTTGCAGGGCGTTTAGATGCAAACCTCGTTTCTCGCTTAACCATACCCGTGTCCATTTCAAAGAGATTGCCAAGATTGAGACCCTGGAACATGGAGATAAGTTCAAATGCATTCATCACCTCTGGTTTTGTTTCCCTTTTTTTTCTGTAACAAGATGTTCTTCTGAACCATTGAAAACAGCATCAACATCATCCAGATTTACATCTTCTTCTTCATTAAACTTGGGTGGCTTATAACCTTTCTTGAACCATTCATTGTCTAAAATCTCAGGTACTGTAATTCGTGTCTTAGGATTTGGGTCCAAAATCCTTGTAATTAATTTCTTTGCACCAGAAGAAAACCATGAAGGGCATGTAAAATCTGATTTATATATCTTTTTATACAATGTCATAAGGTTTGGATCATCAAAAGGCAAGTAACCTGCTATTAAAACAAATAGGATGACACCACATGACCACAAGTCTGCAGTTGCCCCATCGTAACCTTTATCATTGATGACCTCACGAGCAACATAATTGGGTGTTCCACAAGTAGTGTGAAGCAAACCGTCATCCCTGACTTGTTGAGACAGTGCACTTAGGCCAAAATCTGATACTTTAAGATTTCCATATGTATCCAAAAGCAAATTTTCTGGCTTCAAGTCCCTATGGTAGACACCCCTACTATGGCAGTAATCAACAGCATTAATAAGCTGCTGGAAGTATCTCCTTGCTTCATCTTCCTTCAACCTTCCATGGTTAACTATTTTGTCAAAGAGCTCGCCTCCAGATATAAACTCAAGTACAATGTAAATTCTTGTCTTACTGGCCATGACCTCATACAGCTGGACAACATTTGGATGCTTAACCAACTTCATGGTTGATATTTCCCGTTGAATAGTATTGTCTTCATCCCAATAATAAGAATTAGATTTCTGTATTCCCCATCTTTATATTGTGAATCATCATCTACTTGCTTATCTATCATCCTTCTCAGTCATGAACTCATTCGTTTCAGGATTGCCCGCAATGAAGCCTTTCAAATTGATGGAAGTGTATTTTGAGTGTTTGTGGCTTCGGTCCTGAATAAGCTCTGCAAGTTGAAGTACACAATGGCCTGCATAACTTTCTCCTCCTATGTAGAAATCACGGGTTTTATACTGTGGGAAACTCTGTAACCATCTCAGAAGGAATTCGTATGAACCCTCAGCAGTAAATTGATCATCCGGCGCCAGCAAATCAGAAGTGATCTTGGTATATGAAAATCCCACACCAACTGGAGATTCTAAAACGAACGAATCCGTTTCTCTGTTCCAAGAATACCAATTCCGGGAAAGCCTGTCCCATTCGTTTCACCAGAAACGGATCCAATTCTTATGCTGCTCGATAGCCGAGGGATGAGCATCCATGGAAATATCTTTTCAGTGGCAGGCGCACCTCTGTGTCTTATTTGGAATAACGCCATTATCTAAACCGCGGTGAGCTAAACAAAAAACATCGCTCAGCACATCATCCTTATAAGTAGCATCTGTCGTTGTGATTCTGGTGATTTTGCTAATGCAGGTGGCCATCAGAAGTGCCACATCTCAATCCCGGTGTCAATGGCGATCTTGTGGCAATCAAACCTTTATAAAGACCATTTGACACATGGCATTAATCACTGTATTTCATAAGAGCACTCTCATATCTTTAATATGCGCATTAATGCTGAACCAACATGCTTTATAATATTCATGACACTTGCATTTATATCGGTCATCTTAAAACCCATGTGCCTTGAAGAAACGGCTACAACGCATTTCGCATAAGCCAGGTAATTACGATAGCTCCAAAACATTTTTGTTTCAGAGAGTAATATCAAGAAGGAGGCGCTGTGTATCCCAGTCTAGAAAAAATGTGATCCCCTGCAGTAATAAACACAACGCTGCCTCTCTGTAACACTGCCACAAACTTGCTGAGCACGCGCTTTGATAATGGTGGAGAAGTAATTTAAAAGTTCCACAAAGTAGTTCAACTCTTAATAGGGGTAATCTCTGTTCACAAGTGCATACCTTGGAGTATGAATGCGAAATTTTTGAAGGCGCTCACATTTAACCAAAACCTGATCAACTTCTTTTGGGTGCTCCCATATATCCTTTTCTGTGCAGCAGTGATAAATTTTTGATAAGATTTTCCTTTGGCTAGCGCAATGTTCTTAGCAACAGAACAGGTGCTCAAATGCCGAAGGTCCCCTGCCGCCAGCATGCAGTGCAAAGGCCAAAATGACAGCTATAGGCATGCCAACCACATAGTATGCCCCAAGATTTGCATAGGCACCCGACGTTTGCCATCCACATCCTCTAGCAATACCTGATAGAACACCTTGGATGGCATCCATAAATGTTGAGGGTACAAGCAGTGGCATCATGGTTGAAATGTATTCAACTACCTCTACTTCATTGCTATAAGTATAGCCCCATACATTTCTGACAGAGAATAAAATATATCCTATCATAAGAGCCTCAATGACTGCCATACAAACCCCGACACACACTGATAACTGTGCAGTGCGTGAGCGTCCAACTCCTAGTTCATTGGAAACTCGTGTACTTACAGCAGCACCCACGCCAAAGGGGATCATATATGCAACTGCATCAGTGCTAAGACAGATGGAGAGAACTGATATCTCAAGTTCAGGCTTAGGCAACAAACCGGAGAAGAGAACAAGCATTTCAAAAGACCAGTATTCCAAGCAAAGCATTACTGCAGATGGAATAGCAAGCTTAAGAAAGTTTGTAATGTCAAATAAAGCTTCCCTTGAGAAAAATGTCCATGTCTTCTTGCATGCAGGGGAAAATTTAACATAAATTAATAGAAGTGCCACATTTAGCCAATTGGAAATGGTATTTGCAAGCGCAGCCCCTTTATTACCTAATCCAACTTTGAACACCAATACCCAACAAACGGGAACATGAACTTTATCATAAATATTTTTCAAATCTTTCAATCCATTGTGGCGCCCTGCTTTGTGAAATAAGTTACAGATTGTGAAAAGACAATCCCAAATATCAAACACTCTATGACTTATAAAATTTAATAGATTCTTTGTCTAGAGGATTCAACACGAAATCTCCTGCAATTCTCCCACATTAGTATGTACATCCTTCACAATCACCCATGAGCCAGAATCGAGAGATAACTCCCTTAATGTATTTGATGGCAATCCTACAATAGCTGCATCATCATAAGGTGTCTCCTTAAACATTCTGCCACTGCTCTCATCAACATTCCTGGAGGGAAGTAGAACTCTGTACAATAAGCATGCTAGGATTTGGACCTTCACTGAAAACTCAAACAAATCCCCAGTTTCGTAGCACGCTACGAAACCACTCAAACAGGTAGCGCTGCGAAACTGCTAAAAAGAATTCTGGCGCTGCGAAAACACCCGATCCTTAAGCTAGGCTAAAAATTTTTTACAACAGCATTTTCAGTGATAACAATATGCATTGCAATATTTTATTTGTGATTCATATTGTCCATACTATTAGTATATTTAATGCATTGAAAGAATTAAAATACCCTTAATTAGAAAGAAATTATCAATAGAATAAAAAGTACCTATTTCTATATAGATCATTTAAATGATATATATCAACTATGCTTTAAGAACTGAATAAATTATACATATTTGTCTAGCCAAAAAAGTTGGAAGTATTTGAACATTGAAATATTTTATTTATGATTAAAATTAAAATATTTTTTTAATGGTTTCTTCTCTTCCTATATATATATATATATATATAGTTTGCAGACCTTGGAGATCGGTGACTGCTACTTCCATAGAATATTTTTACCGGGCATATCCACCTAAAGGGATCACTTTCTGCGGGCTCAACCATAGAGCATGACCCCTAGTGTTCCGTCCATGAACTGCAAGCAAGAGCACGCGTAGGCGACGAGCTGGGAGCAGAATTGAGATTGGAGAAAATGCGACTAAGTATGGGAGTTAGTTGGTTTATAGTGTGAGGT
Organism: Pinus tabuliformis; assembly: GCA_031772625.1. Classification (NCBI taxonomy): domain Eukaryota; kingdom Viridiplantae; phylum Streptophyta; class Pinopsida; order Pinales; family Pinaceae; genus Pinus; species Pinus tabuliformis. The sequence goes on along the minus strand of CM062818.1, from coordinate 534,732,103 downwards.
AGTCCCAGGTGGGGGTGCCTAGCCAACCGGCCGACGTGTGAAAGGTGAAGAGTTGGTTCAGCCGAGGGGTGAGCCGACTCGTTTTAAAGGAGTTATGTGGTGGTCGGCCAGCATAAGGACATGACGGTTCAATGATTGCAAACCATATATATGTTGGAAACATGGCGTGGAGCTAAGGCAAGAAATAAACAACGCATAAGTCTTCAACGTGAAGTAGCAAGTGTGAAGTGTTGGTGTGCTAAAGAAGAAGGCGTAGTGCAGGCGGTTGGTAGGAAGAAGCACTCACGCTGAAAATAGAGGTGTGAGCCGAGATGCAGATCGAGGGCACGACAGGGCCCATGGGCAGACGCACATGGGATTCTAAACGGGTCATTCAGGAAATCGTTTGGAGGGCTAAATGAATGGTTGTGCAGGGTTGAACGAACGGTCGTGCAGGGCTGAACAAATGGTCGTGTAGGGCTCAACGAATGGTCGTGCAAGGCCGAACGAATGCATAGGAAGTTGTTCAGAGGTCATTCAGAGGATCTTTTGGAGGTCATTCGGGGGTCATTCAGAGGTTGAGCGGAAGGTCATTCAAGGTTGTTCGGAGAACCGTTAGGAAGGTCATTCGAGGGCGCCCGCCCGAACGACACAAGTTGGTGAACGGGGGTTTGTGCGGAGTCTTGAACGTGTGCACGGTGAATGACTCGTCGGTGGAGACTTGGCTGGTTGGGTGTTCGGTGGGAGCGCCCAATGAGTCTGATGAGTTGGACGAGTTGAATGAAACACGTTTAGGTGAATGTGCGGAGGAAAACGAAGAGTTGGGCAGAGTCGTTTGGACAATTATGTGGGCGTGCTGACGAGCTGGGCTAACCAAGTTGTGTTGGTGAATGTAAAAATATTCTAAGTGTAAATTTGGAGTTTCCTCAAGATTGTAACTTACGTATATATTATTATTGTGGGAAAGGTCATTACAGGGAGTTGCCCCTCCTAGTTATACTACTGTGCATTTATGTTAATGCTGATGAATGTTTAACTGTTGTTTTATAATGAATGAAAATACTTGGTAAAAGAAGAAAATAAACTAAGTATATAAAGTAGTTGTAGTCCATGATCTCAAGTATTGATGAAAAGAAAGTGGTCAGTGGTGCCACACTTCCTATATTGCGGTTGGAAGAGTACCGCCACTGCACTAACGTGACAGGTGGTATCAGAGCTGATGGTGAACGAGGTGCAGGATTTGCAGAGAAGCTAATCCCACTACACTTCATGATAGGTTTAGCAAGGGTGAAGCATCTTGCTTGGGCCAAGTTGAATGACAAGACATGACAGGTTTGGAAGAATGTGAAGGGAAGCTCTTGCTGACCTTATACAGGTTGAAGTTAATGAAAGAAGGGAACCCACAGATTCGGGATAAACTTGAAGCCTTGGAAACGAATGTTGAATACGAACTTATTCGACTTGGTTGGGCAATGGAGCAAGATGTAGCTGCAGATTGCGATGACGAAGAAGAGGGAGCCATTATATTTGAGGATGTTGCAGATATGACAATGATGGAGGATGAACTTGAAATTGTTCAAGTTGGGCCAGGATCATGTAGTTTGCAGACATTGTTGAATGAGGAAACTCACATGGAGAAGCCTCATGATGAAGAAAGTATTATTGATACTTGTGTTTTAGTAAGACTTTTGGTAGATGAACTGTATTCAGGGAAGAGAAAAATCATTTTTCGATGCAAGGGAGGATCTTACCATGGATGTCTACGATGAGACCTTGTATGGAGAAGCAAGGGTCATTGACTATTACAGGGCTTGTTGGGGTTGTTTGTGACCTTCTGGTAGAAGGTACAAAAACCCGTGACAAGGTAGGAACATGATGATCATTGCGGAGGAATGGCTCATGCTTTAGCCACATGGAAGAATTGGCTAAGTGCCCGACATGACTCATGGACAGATTAGAGGAGGGCACACACTTGAGTATGGTGATACATGGGTGGACTTCTCATGGCCGAGACCAAGAGGAATTCTTGGTGGAACCTTCAGTGGGGGAGCCATGGTTGAAGAGACTCATATGTTGATGATATGGTTGGGTGGCCGAGTTCAGTAGACCAGGATTGCAGACTTGGATGAGGATGACCGATTGTTGTGATGGGTCTACCTAGTTAGACAACTTGGGCAACTTGAGACATGGACATCAGGTTGGAGAGATGGAGCATGGCAGTCTTATGCAGGGACATTATGCAGAAGCACTTGTAGAGGTGTCACTTATGGGAATCCAATGAGGACTGCCAAGGCAAGGATGTTGTGCAGGTGGATTTGCTAATGTGACACGGATATGTTTTATTTATGAGCCGATGGAGATGTTGTGAACTCTTGTATAACAAGGCCATGGACTTGGCTGGAATTGTGAGCAGACTATGGAGCATTCCTACTACATGGAGAGTTGACGCATCTTGCAGAGACCTTTGGGTCGAGACATGTATGCTTGTTGGGATGTTGGTTGGAGATGACTCATGGAGCTCATGATGACATGTGGTTGTCTTTTGGGGACTTCATATTATGGTTGACTTAGAGAATCTGATGCATTGAGGAGATGAGGTCAGGGACTTTGATGCAGGATGGGGTGCATAATTTTGGGTACATGTATGGATGTGCTTGAAAGAGTGACATGATGAGGAGGATCAATATGAGACACTTTGGAGTGATAGAGTTGCAATGATGATGATGCCTTGGTGGCAACACTTGGGCATGGATTGAGCCGAGACTTAACCACTTTTGACACATGGGAGCTGATTGATCTATGGTCATGGGTAGCAAATGGGAGATGAGATAGGTGTATACTTGTTTCTATGGTAGACGTGAGGGATGGCACATCTCATATATGATGGAGGTTGCTTCATGAACTTGGATGTGACACATCGAGGGTCAGGTTTGTTGAGAAGATCTCTTCATTTTGAGGAGATGGATTCCACACATATGGATGTTGATGTTGGATAGATGCGACTGATTTCATGCAGAACATTGATACCAAACATCATGGAAAACATGTTGCAGATGAGATGAGGACTACTTCATGGACCCGGGCATGGCTTACTTGGATGGAGATGGATTCTTGATCGAGTTGATGTTGTGACAGGAGTCTGAGAAACGACTGATGATGACATGAGAATGTGCATTCTCATGGTTTGAGCATGACAATTGGATTAGCTACTTGAATAGTTCAAATCATGGGGCTCGAGCAGTGTATAGAGATGTGTTGGCATTATGTTGGAGTATCATGACAACAGTTCACATGATGATGGTACATGACGAGGTCGACACGATATGTTGTAGTAAGCATGTAGCTTGAGATGGAGGGGCCAACATTCCATAGTAGGCGCAGCATGTGGAGATTGCAGCGAATGTGGTTGATGATCATGGATTGAGAAGACTTTCCGATGTATGACATACCGATGGATTATATGCCTTGGTATGGGTATCTTGGTGATAGATGGATGTTGAGGTGGGAGATTGTCGAGGACAATCATGACTTCAGGTGGGGGAGAATGTTCTATCCACGAGCTGCAAGCAAGAGCGCGCAGAGGGGACGAGCTAGGAGAAGAAGTGCGATGGGAGAAAATGTGACTAAATATGGGAGTCGGTTGGTTTATAGCGTGAGGTGGTCCCGGGTGGGGGCACCCAGCCAACTAACTGACGTGCGAAAGGTAAAGAGTTAGGTTGGCCGAGGGGTGAGCCAACTCATTCGAAAGGAGTTATGTGGTGTTTGGCCAGCATAAGGACATGATGGTTCAAGGATGGCAAACCATACATATGTTAGGAAATTGGCGTGGAGCTAAGGCAAGAAATCAAAACGCATAAGTCTTCAATGTGAAGTAGGAAGTGCAAAGTGTTGGTGAGCTGAAGAAGAAGGCGTAGTGGAAGAGGTAGGTAGGCCGAAGCACTCACGTCGAAAATAGAGGTGTGAGCTAAGGTGCAGGTCGAGGGCACCGCAGGGTGAGCTATGGTGCATGGACAGATGCACATGGGATTCTGAACAGGTCGTTTAGGAATTCGTTCGGAGGGCTGAACGAATGGTCGTGTAGGACTGAATGAACGGTTGTGCAGGGCTGAACGAATGGTCGTGTAAGGCTGAATGAACGTGCAAGAAGTCGTTCAGAGGGTCGTTCAAAGGTCATTCAGAGGATCATTCGGAGGTCATTCAGAGGTTGTTTATAGGTCATTCGGAGGTCGTGCAGAAGGTCATTCGAGGTCGATCGGAGAACCATTCGAAAGGTCGTTCAAGGGCGTGGTAGGGTGCTCACCCGAACAACACAAGTTGGTGAACGGGGGTTCGTGCGGAGTCTTGAACGGGTGCACAGTAAATGACTCGCTGGTGGAGACTTGGCGAGTTGGGCATTCAGTGGGAGCGCTCGACGAGTCTGACGAGTTGGACGAGTTGAACAGAACGCATTCGGGTGAATGTGCGGAGGCAAACGAAGAGTTGGGTAGAGTCCTTTGGACAACCGTGTGGGTGTGTCGATGAGCTAGGCTAACCGATTTGTGCCGGTGAATGTAAAAATATTCTAAGTGTAAATTTGGGGTTTCTTCAAGATTGTAAGTTACATATATATTATTATTGTGGGCAAGCTCATTACAGGGAATTTCCCCTCCCAATTATACTGTTGTGCATTTATGTTAATGCTAATGAATGTTTAACTGTTGTTTTATAATGAATGAAAGTACTTGGTAAAAGAAGAAAATAAACTAAGTATAGAAAGTAGGTGTAGTCCATGATTGCAAGTATTGGTGAAAAGAAAGCGGTCAGTGGTGCCGCACCTCCTATAGTGCGGTTGGAAGAATGCCGCTAGTGTAGGGGCGTGACACCTAGGGTTTTGAGAAAACTAAATTATTAACCTCTCACTAGAAAAGGTGTTTTAATGATGGGGACTCCACCAATTAAACTAAACTCTAAGGCTATATATAATTTAAAATTGGTATATATAATAAAAAATTGGTATTAAAATATTTTTAAAGACAATAAAGGAAACACACATACTTTATCTCTTAATATAAAATAAATTTACTTAATTAAACCCCGAAACAAAGTATTTATAATTAATTTTTTTTGTTATTAATAAATTATTTATAATTAACAAATAAATATTTTATTATTATTAATAAATATAAGTAAAATATACAAAATAAATTTATTTTTAGTTTAGTTTGTGATCAATTTATTATTATTATTATTATTATTATTATTATTATTATTATTAAAACTATTTTAATTAATGATATGTCAAATAAACTTAATTAATAATAATTGACATTTATAAATATAATATTTATTATTATATCTATTTTAATTTACCACGGTTCAAATGTTGTTAGCATTACAACAATATTATAGGTCCTGAAATTCCACTGAAATTTGTATGCATTTTTTAATATTTTTTAAAAAATCATTGTTTAGGGTGGTCACACATGTGATATATCTAAAAATCTAAAAACCATGATAAACATTTAATAGGGAGTTTGTATGGGAGTGTTATAACTCTAGAAAGTTCACATATTAATTTAGTTATTTTACATTCTTTCCAAGCACTGTATGTCTAATATTAAGGTTTTGAGCTTTAAATTTTTTGTTATTATATTATATCATGGCATCAAATTTCATATATATATATATATATATATATATATATATTCTATCAATTTATCATAAAATTTATTTTTATTATAAAATTCATTTTCAATATTATATTTTATACTATAAATCTAATATTATAACTTTTAAATAAATTAATTAATTATTCATACTCAAAAAAATAATTTTAAAATATATTTAACAAAACATCACAAATAAAAAAATACATAATAGTTATTTTATATTTGAAAATTGAAATTGAAATTTAAATATCCTCACTGTACATCAAATCCATTTAAAAAACATAATATTAATATTTAATATAAAATACATTTAAAAAATGTATTATTAATATTTAATATAAAATCCATTTAAAAAACATAATATTAATATTTAATATAAAATCCATTTAAAAAACATAATATTAATATTTAATATAATATTCTTGTTATGGTGATTGGAAAAAATTATAATAATGATTCTTATTTTATAATTATGGAACATTCTTGTTTTGTTTGGAAAAGGACTATTTAAATAAAGCACACTATACTCTATAACTATTTAAACGCACTACACTCTATAACATTACTATTTGTTTTAAATTTACATGTGATAAGTTGAATTTTATATATATATATATATATATTTTGTCAATACATTTTCAAATACATAAAACCAAACCAATTTAAAATTTCATAACTAGCAATTGCACCATATGTTGCAAAGGAAATCTTGTAAGGTGGTAGCATAAATGAAAGAAGTACAATTTTTATGCAATTTTGTTTCTTTAATGGCGTTTTTCTAAGAAAAAAATAAAAAATAGTTTATTTTCCCATCTAACAAAGAGTAACAATCAAATTTTCTAGTGAGAAGAATGGTAGCAAATTTTAAATGTAAGAAGTCACTTCCCTGGTGATAGTACATTTTAGTTTTCAAAAAAACGTATTTTCGTGATATTTTAAATAACAAATTCCTCTCTAACAAACCCTTTAGAAAGACCCTTTTCATTCAACTCATTAAAATAGGAAAGTGTCTTTTGTCTAGTGATTTATGAGTTATTGAAATTAAGGGAACATGGAAAGAGATTGCTAGACAAAAAAGAGTAGAGTAAGTGAATGTCAAATGACTATCACATTGAGGAATCTCTTCAGATCTTCTCATGTGGTCCTTCTTCAACTGATGAGGTAGTAGGAACTTTCTCGGCTCCAACTCCTCTAGAATAAGGTGTGGAGAATTATGTTTAGTGAACTACTAGACCTCCAATCAAAATATGCATCTTGGTGATTGCTATGGAACAACTTATTTGTTATTGATTTCATGTAAGATGCACTTTTTCATAATGGATGAGGTAGTTGGGCAAAGTAATCAAGACATCTATATGAGGAAATATGAATGCTTATTTTTTTCTACATGAAGGATGCACTTGGTTTTTCTGACTAGGTTGGGTAGACTTCACCCTTCCAGGAAATGGCATGCTTCTATCACATTCCCAATGTTGAATTCCTCTGATACTACTCATGGAACTTCGACTCCACTTTAAGACCAAAATTCTTTAATGGAATAAATCAGAGTCACGGAATACTAAGAAGCTTAAGTATGGTATATAATTATAATATTTACATTATCCATCTTCACCTGTCATTTGAATATAGAGAAAAGAGTTATATTAATCGTCAATTTTTATGGATAAGGGACATTTGGGCCTTTTTTAACCCTTGGGGATGCTTAACAAATCTATGTTCAGATAAATTTATATTAGTAAATGATCTACAATCATCTTCCCATAATTCTTCTTTGAACGACCAATATTCCATTGCTTTGGAACTTTGCACCCCAGTCATAATAACAAACATCGTCAAGAACCAAAAGTAAGAAAAAAAAATCTCGTAATAAGGGAATCTAGTCACTTGTTTAAGGATCATAATTCAAAACCTTAGTGCCTTTCAAAGATCATTTATTTTCTCATCAAATAAAAAGCAATAATCCAATTTTCTAGTGAGAAGAATGGTAGAAACTTTAAAATGTAAGAACTCCCTTCCTTGGTGATAGTACATTTTGGTTTTAAAATGAATTATTTTCTTCATATTTTAAATAATAGATTCCTCTCCAGAAAACCCATCAGAAAGACACTTTTTTTTCAACTAACTGAAATAGGTAAGTGTCTTTTGTCTAGTTCTTTCCGAGTAATTGAATTTAAGGGAAGCAGTAAAGAGACTGCTAGAAAAAAAAGAGAAGAGTGTCAAATGAAAATCACATTGAGGAGTACCATTATATTTTCTCATGTGAGCCTTCTTCAATTGATGAGGTAGTAGGAAATTTTTTGGTTCCAACTCCTCCATAATAAGGGGTGGAGAATTATGTTCAGTGAAATACTACTCATTGAACTCTGACTCCACCTTACAACTAGAATGTTTCTTTTCCCATAGCTCTATCTTGGGATATAATTCCAACTTTATCTTGTTTATAAATACATTGTCTCTATATCACTTTCGTCTCTGAGTGACATCCTTCAACAGTGATATGTTTTCCCTCTGGAGATTTCACTATTGGTTTGGAATTTTCTCTGCATCGTAAGAGGTATGAGTTACCAATATAGCAATCAACAGTGCAATGCAATATAATGAAGCAACAACAACAATTCCAAATGCAACAAGATGCATATCATTTGACCCATCTAAATATCGACTTGATAAAAATATCGAGATTGTGAAGGCCAAGTATGCATATTCAGGTTTCATACATGATCCATTTCTATGTTTTCAAATACACAGTCGAGATTCACAACCCAAATATACATATTAGAGAAGGTTTAAATGGATACGTGTAAATATTCATATTCAGTGCAATGTACCTTCAATTCACCTATAGAGACAAAAATGTTTAAATCCTTTAACCTCACTCAGTATAACACCTCAGCATCAACAAATGCAACCTGACATTGATATTAAACTTGGTTTACAAGAGTCTTTCCTAATGTCCATATTCAATGGACGCTAGATTCAATGAACCCAACCTCCACTATGTATAGCACATGGCTCTCTCGGTACAATAAACTAACCCCAAAGTCTTAAATAATTATAGGGGACAATGAAGAGAGGATAATATTGTCATTAGTAAACTCTTTAGTTGAAAGCATGAAATACACCTAAATGAAGAATAGTAATAAATTACAAGAAAAAATAACATTATCATTGTTGAATATTTTTTGTTGTAACTGTGTGAGATATATTTTAATCCCACCTGTCTCAAAATCCTTGATGGATCATCAGGAAGCCAATAAGAATAAAGTGCTCTTCATTTATTTCCGCAAAGTGAGCAACTAACCGCATTATAGTGAAGAAACATTTATTTATTTGGAATTTTTACTAAAGAAACAATGTAATGTAATGCACTTAAATTCTAATCCCAAAAGATCCAATTTTTTCAAGTGAGGTAATGTAATATGGAATAAGGATGAAAGATTTTATCATCGCTTGAAAAATTCCCAAAGCTTCTAAAAGCCATCAAGGCTCAAAACAATGATTGGACCTTCAAAATGTTTTTAGGAGTTGTTTGGAACCTTGAACTCTAGAAGGTTATTAGGAGTCAATAGGAAGCTTGAAATTCATAAAAAATATCAATGGCATATAAAATCTTTGGTCAAACAAAAATTTATCAACACCCAATGAAAACACCAACCTATGAGTATTGATGCTCAAAGAAAACTTGTTATGTTACACTTTTCTACACACCCCCAATGACTTGTCGGCCTCACAAGAAGACTAGATTATGGCTACATTTTGGCTAACCTATGAAAACCACCTAAAGAAAACTAACACTTCACTACTTTTTCTTGAACCTCTAGTAAGTTTATTAACAACTAGAGTAATAATTTGATTTTTTAAGCTTTTATTTTTATATTTGATTTTTTTTTCTTGTTTTCTCTTGGAATGTGGGACTTTAATGATGTTCTTAATATAATATTTGTTTTGGTTTCCATACTAAGATGAAGCATCACATAAATAGTTAAAGGAAACATGTGAAGTCTATAGAAGGATAAATTCCTTAAACTATAAGATAACAATAATGCACTGAAATAAAATTAGTACCCAAAAATTGAAAATTTTTAAGGTGTGTTGTGTACTCAAGAGTTTCTTATTATTATTTGAGGTTTCTTCTAGCATAGCCTAAATAGTCAATAGGTTATGATGATATCATGTATGTAGTAAATCCTACATCAATCTTTTAAGATGCTTAGAAACTATTGAAAATGGAAAATAAATATATTGAAAATATGATGCAATTATAATATCTTAATTTTGAAGTCTATAGAAGGATAAATTCCTTAAACTATAAGATAACAATAATGCGTTGAAAGAAAAGTAGTACCCAAAAATTGAAAATTTTTAAGGTGTGTTGTGTACTCAAGAGTTTCCTATTATTATTCGAGGTTTCTTATAGCATAGCCTAAATAGTCAATAGGTTATATCATGTATGTAGTAAATCCTACACCAATATTTTAAGATGCTTAGAAGATATTGAAAATGGAAAAGAAATATATTGAAAATATGATGCAATTATAGTATCCTAAAACAATATGCCCACTAAGGATGCACACAAAACATTGTTTAGTTGTGTAATATTGCATGGTTCTCAACTATACCAGTGGCTCAATCCATTCCAAAGCCTCTAAAGAGAGGCCCACTTTTTATTGTAGCCTTGATTAGGGATCCAACTATTTAGGGAACACTCTTCCCCCTCCTCGAAAGAATAAAATGATGGAGAAAATGCCTTTGGATTTTTGGTTGACAAAATATCTTAGTATCTAGGGAGGATTAACAATTATATATAGGGAGGATTAACAATTCTTGTTTTATTACTATTAAATTATTCTCTAGGTAGATTTATTTTTTTAATTTATTTATTTTGTTAAGCTTGGCATGACCTTTCATTGTCTATTTATAATTGAAAAATTTACACCACATAGGTTGGCTAGGTGGCCTCAACTTTCCCAATGGGAAACCAAGTCTGTTGGCCACCTATCCTCGTTGTAAGCCATCCAAAAGCAATAAAGTTTCAATATTTCTAGCCAAGGTATATATGTCTTTGTTTCATGACCAAACTCTATATATCTATCTATCCTTAGACATGCATTACTAAAAGTAAATGCTAGCTGCATATATAACAAAAATAAACATGGTAAACTCACTAGACCTTCTGCTCTTCCGATGCTGATTCCATAGGTTGTCGGATCCGTGACAGTTGCTCTAGGAATCTTAGACAATTCCAGGATACATGGAATGTGCCTTTCAATTCTGTCCAGTCTAATGTCTTGCTTATGGAGTTGAAACTGAATTCTCTGCAGATCCTATTTGTAACTTGACATCCCTTGGAGAAATACCACCATCCCCACTAAGATCTATTCCATGGCCTTACCCAATAGGCTTTTCATTAGCTAGTAGAGGTATAATGTCTGCTTGAATTGGGTTATCCTTCCTCTGGTATTCCCAGGGTCCGAGACTAGTGTCTTTTAATTCTCCATCTCCTCCTTTGTCTCACTACCCTGCTTGATTTCTTCTTCCCATTCTTCTAGCAAATTCTGAATGCCTTCATCCGTTCCCTCTCAGTATGCCACAGCTGCTTCACTGATAATATGCTCCACCGATTTCCTTCCTCTGTGGGGTTCTGACGTGCTCGGGTCCTTAGCCTTTCTAGGCTCCTGGCCCCATCTTCCACATCCCCGTCCTCTCATTGGCTGATCCATATCAACATGGTTCGAAACATGTTCACAGGAAAGAGTTGTTAACCACAAGCACTGTAACATATTATATCCTTGGTTACTGTCCTGACTAGAATTTTCAGTGCCGTCATTCTCCCCATTCATTGTCTTTTCCCATTTTCTAGTAGTACCGGGGGCAAGATGGGAAGAGAGCCAGTCTTGAGACAAGGCCGAACTCTATATCCCTTCTAACTTTTCACTCCTCCCTCTCAGTTTCCTCAGATAATTAGTGTGATTGACAAACCCCTACCGATGCCATGCAAATGAGATTAACCTCAGCCCGACAAGTTTTCTTCTGTGGTGTGCCTTCCCATTCCCCTCTACCCAGTAAGCCAAGGAAATTCCTCTACCTTTTTCATGCCCGACCTCCCCCATAAGGATCCTAGCTGGTCTCTTAGCGTGGTAATTACTCCTAGTTCCCCATAGCTTGCCATGGTTACAACCACTGGTCCATCCTCCTACCCAACATATTAGCTGCCCTTTTCTACCCTCAGCCTCCGATGCCGAGATGCTGCCTACCTAACCCCAACAACTAGCCCCACTCAACCCATAATATGCAAAGCCTGAGTTCCCATTACCACCCAAAGAAAGGTCCACACAACCACATGCAAGGTCAAATCCTGGTAGGCTTAAAACAAAGATGCATAGCCAAACTACTGTAGCTCGATGCCTCCTCCATTTCCCCCTGCATTTCCCCCAACTACCCTTCCCAAGTATCTCCCTCTCCCCCCAGAAAAAATCAAACCAGGTTGACATTACAAAGGCGAATATCCAAGATACATACTTGTTTCCACTCAAAGGTTGATGTTGTTTTTGTCATCGCCTTCCCTTTCTGTTGTTCCAGCTCCTTGCTCCACAAGCCAAATTACAATTATTACATGCCTGTCTCACCTTAATTGCTATACATCCCACCTCTCCCTTGCCATCTCTGCCACCTTTCCCACCACCCTTTCATGTACTCATGCCAAGGTCCACCACACCCATCGCTTTGAGCTTGTTGGGGGGGTGATGGTACATAAATCACCTATACTCTTCATTACTGCCCATAGGCACTTTCATCCACCAACACGCACCCCGATTGAGGTTTAGATTAAATTTTTAAATTTTATTAATAATATAATTTATAATAAAAAAATATATGGCATAATTATTTTATTTTTATAAAAAATTCATGGACATCCACATTAAACCTTATAACTCTCATAATAACCCAATCTTACTAAATACAATAAAGTTGTTTCTTTTCCCTAATACCATTTATTTTTTTAACCATGGTGTATACCATATGGCCATGTATTTTATATACATAAAATAAGACAATAAGACATCATATTAAGTATGGCATTGTTGTGTTAATGTCTTACTAGTGTTTATTGTTTTGTAGTGATTTACACCATATCCAAGTGTATTTAGTATGTGTAGGTGAGTGGGTGCAATGATACATCATATGTAAGCATATTGTTTGTTTTAATATTTGTGGAAGTTTATATATATATTGATTTTAATATTTTAAATTTTAAATTTTATATCTCTTTAAAAGTAGTTTTTGGTGATTTATATAATATATTATTAAACATTATTTATTAAATTTAATATTAAAATATATGTTTTATAAATTTTATGGAAGCTTAGTATTGTTTTATATTTGGTGTAATTTTATAAAGTTTTATATATGTAAGAGTTGGTAAATTTAATAATAAGTTTCATTATGAAAAGTTTCTAATCTAACATAGGAGTTGCTATGAAAAGCGGCTAATCTAGTGCGTGGTTGTCATCATAGACATAGAAAAGTTACATGAACATTGTCGTTAAACTTAATAGGAAGGCTAACTAAAGCATCACACAAATCAATCCACCATGACCACAAGTATTATTCATTATGACATCAGCATTAAAAAACTTATTTTATTAAATTATATACTTTACATTTATTTTTTCTTTTGTATTTCTTTTCTACTTGTATAATGTACATTTTTTTTTTTTGTATTTCTTTTCTACTTATATAATGTACACTTATTTTCTCTTTTGTATTTTTTTTACTAGGTTTAATATTAAGATAAATTCCCTTTTTAATATATATATATATATATATATATATATATATGAATGATAGCAAATATATATAATTTAATGAATTTCTAGGTTTTTTTAATGAAATAAAATAAAATTAAAATTAATAAACTATATATATTAATTGTTATATTTTGATTTTAATTTTTAAATTAAGGTAAATAAATATTTATTATTTTATTAATAATATAATTTATAATAAAAAAACATATAACATAATTATTTTGTTTTATTTTTATTGAAAATACATGGACATCTATATTAAACTTTATAACATCCATAATAACCTAAATTTACTAAATATAATAAAATAATCTTTTTAATTTAAACTATGTTCTAAACCCTTATTTATTTCACAATTAAAATATTTTCCAATTTCTTCATAAATAACGATGTTAATGTGGGCAAACTAAGACTACCAACATCCACCTAATCTTTAGGATGAATGATTACCATCCACTAAATCAACGAATGAAGGAAGGAAAATTTCTTGTTCCCAAGCTTGTGATGCTAAGAATAAAATCAATTGAAATGTTGCCTTCACAATTTGAAGATAAATCTCACTCATGATAAGTTAAATTGAAAATAAAATTAAGCAAAATGCCAAATAATGAAAACCCATTGAAATATATCAGCGAAGGGATTTCAAATGCGGAAAAATTGGGCAGTAATAATCCCTATTCTGAATTGTATATCCATGGATCACAAAATCTCCCTATGACCTTTCGCTCTTTAAATGAAAAAAAATTCAGTAATAAAAAATCCGTTATAACAAAATTTTCAATATAAAAGAATTCATTATAGTACATGCGATGAGGTCCACACTAATGCTTATAAACTCCTCAAAACGAGTTTGATGTAAATGAAAAAAGTGTATTAGAATATTTTCTTGATTTGAAAATGCACCCTCCTTGTTTGCTTGCCTATTTTATTATGCATGCAAGTGATTATGTGTTGTAGTTGATAGATTTAGATTCTCGGTACATTTAGTGGCTCTTTGAATTTAATTTGTTAAGATATTGCTGCAATATTTAGGATATTTCACAGAGGTAATATTGTCATCATGAGTGTGCTTCCACAAATGGGTTTCTGTGTTACAATTATTGTCACCATTTCATCATTTGTTGGAGCCATGCCTCCCCATAAACTGGCCTCCAAAGATGTTTTAAAGGAAAGCACTGAGGAAGTAGTTGAAGTTAACAAGAAAATTGTTCCCATATATGCAGACACATAGTGCTTCATTGATAAGTCTATTGAGGTCACTTGGAGCGACATAAAAGACACATTCATGCAGAAAAAGTTTCTTGAGAACTTGGAGAACTTGGAAGTGTATATCAATATCAAGAGTTCCAGGATGCATACGATCACATTCAGGTTCCCATTCATCCCATATGTAGAAGTGATTGAGTGGATCGTTACACATATGGATGACTCTCATCGTGTGCTTTGCAGTGAGAGTCACAGTTAACTTGCTAACTATTATGGAGAAGACATGTATACCTACTACAAGATGCTTATTCTTACAAAATATTCAAATAATGACTTCTACATTAGATGGGCCGATCTGGACAAAAGTGATATAATCAAATATTGGTGTCGAAAGCCTACTAAGTTTCACCACCGTCCATCTGAAGTTTATCTGACGTGGATTCTAAGTGAGATATATCAATAGCTTATTGTCATGTCTTTTCGGTTGCATGGGCAGAAGATCGTTGAGGTGTTTGAGGAAAATTGGATATATATGCTTAATATGGTGGTTACCCGAGTAAAGCTTTCAATTGGGCAAATATATTTTCATTTGAGTTGCAACGTCATGTGGGGTAGGAAAAAACATCTTTGAGGGTGAATCAAGCACTAGAATTATATATGTCTACATTTCTTTTAGATGGAATCTGTGCGCAGTATGCTTTCTAGACAATGTTATTGGAACTAGACCCCTGAGAACAAGTTCCCAGTTTACTTCCACTTCAGAGTGTTGTCAGAATCAAGCTTCAAAGGTGCATACAATAGATTGGTCGAGCACTTCTTTATAGTTATATTCCACATGATATTCGATATCAATCCTCCTTGCATGGCTAATCAAGTGAAGGAGTCACAACAGGATATCGTAGATTGGTTTGCAACACCTAAGGGCACATACATTCAGTTTTTTGGTTGCTAGGTATCCCCTCAGCTCATGCCATGATATGTGACCAATACAATGGTCATGAAAGAAGTAGCATATCAATTGGACAAGGGATTGTCATAGTCCTTTAGAAGAGAAATAAAGCCCTTTGGACCACCTTTCCTTTGAGGATAAGGTAGTATGAGTTAAAGAGACACAATGCGACAACTGCAAAAATACAAGAGTTGGATCACTTGTACTTCACAATTAAGGACTTTCATGGATAGGATCCCTGGATAGTGTGGAGGAAACATTGTGAAAGGATCAATTTCGATTTTAGGTATTCTTTGATAACTATAGGATAAGATGAAAAAGTGAAGAAATGGTATAAAGCAATAAAAAAAACATCCAGGGATAGAGACTAGTTTACCTTAAGATCCACTAGCTCCATATGTGAAGATTTGGTAAGAAGAATAGATAACCCCTCAAGTAAGGAGTGTAGTTCCTAAGAAAAGGATCAAGGATGATTCAATAGGAAAAAGCAGCGAGAAATGGAAAGATAATCCTTTGAACATAGGAGCTACTCAAGTAGAGCAAGACATGAGAGAAGCAGACGAAGAGGAAGTGGGATGAGTTTCTTAGGAAGCAATAGGAAGAAAAAGATGAAAAGAGAAGAATAGAAGAGGAATAAAAAAGGTTGTCCGAGGAGGAATAAGCCACTCAGAGACTACATGAAGAATAATGGACTTAGGAGATAGAGGAAGAGTTGGAGGAAGAAGATACCATCCAACCAATGGATGATGAACCGGGTTCCCCTCAAGAACCTCCTCTCATAGTTGATCATATTCCATTTGGAGAAATGGTAATCACTCCTCTACCTACAAACAAGTCATGGATGTGTGCAGTATCATGTTTGATCAGAATAAGAAGAGGATCATATGGCAAAGATGAAGGCACTTCTCGAATGATCCTCAAAACGTAGTCTCTATACCTACAAAAAAAGGTGGTAAATGTCAATACCAGAAGGAATCCTAGGGAAATCATGGTGAAAAATGTTGCTTTCACTAAAGCAGTGCAGGAAAACTTTGAATATCTATTGAGTGAGAATGCTAGATTGAGGAAAGAAATGGTTTCAAAGCAACATGCGGATCACCTTGTGGCAGAGAATCAACAGTTATATTCCCATAGTTATAACATCGTAGAATGGCAGTCATCCATGTAGGAGGGTATAGGGCCAATGGAGGACACAATGGCATGATTATATGATGAAATTATACTTCTACAACAAGTGGTATCTCCTATCATTGGCTTTCATAAGAAAGCACAAGAAGAAGTAAAACTCCTGAAAGTGGAAAACAGAGAAATTGACCAACTTCAAGAATGGGATACAAAGTAACCAGGTGATTTGTAAAATTTGGAAAAGAAATGTAGGATTTTTGTAGAGATGGATAAAGTTCAACTGAGACTCCACCATTAGAACTACACGTGTCTTGGAGAACCGTCGATTAGTACTATTGTTTCTTATATTTGACTGCACAATGGTTTGGAGCCTCTAACACAAAAACATGGGATGCTTGCAATAAGATCACTTGAAGAAATCAGAGGCAGGGAAATTATCTTCCAAGAGATTAGAAAATATATCAAATAGATAAAGCAAGAATTAGAATAGGAAGGCTTGGAGATTACCAAATACATTATTATACAGTGTGTCATCACATCGGTCAAAGTTCATATGAAACTCTCATTGTTATAGACATTTTTGTGCCTTACAGCTTTGAGCATGAAATGTCCATAATCCAAGGGATACAAAGTCCCTAAATGTGTTGTTCCTACCCCTAAAGGAACAAGGTCAACCAATGACAGCTTCTCCCAGAAGTTCTCCACCAAAAACTACTCAGAACTAGTCAAATCAGGATCAATTCAGATGCTCTACTAGCTGCCTGCGTTGCAAAGCACCCTAGTACACTAGCTAGGTGCGTTGCAACGCACCTAAATGCACTACCAGGGTGCACTGAGCGAGAAATGCCAAATGGCAGTGTCATTCCGCGAGGTGTACAGACAATGGAAGCTTCCAGAATCTTCCTCAACGACACTTGCCTTACTGAATTCAACCAAGGATGAGTAAGAGGCTCTCAGCCTCCAAGTGGAAACAAGAACTGATAGAGGGAAGCCACAAGTCAAAACATAAGCTGACTCATCCTCTCTGCTTACATCTATATATGGATCCCTCATCCCAGAGATCCAGAGGCTGGAATTTTGTACTTTGCAGAGAATTGCTGTTGGTTTGAGATTGATATTAGTGCATTGGGTGATTTACGCTTTGTTGGAGGTGAGGAAGGGATTCCTTTGCTGGGAGGTAGATGCTGGATCGGGATTCACTAGGTTGTATCTCCTCTTAGACTTTCTTATCATATCAATAAAACTATTTGAGTTTCTCCTACATGCTGTGTATCAATGATGTTTTGTTATATTTGCATGTTTAGCTTAAATCTGATCCTAAGCTAGTTATGAATGTAAATCTATGTCTTTTGTGTAGTTTTCCTCTTCTGTGACCTTGCAGGAACTTGGTGAAGCTGGACCAGTAAAGGAGCAGGCAGTGGGAAGCGAATAAAGGAGAGAGCGATTGGATCAACAAACTAGCGAAAGACACAGGTTAGTTACATCCTTCCTCTTCGTTTACATTTCATAAAGAAGAATACGAAAGTAGTTTTCCTTCTTTTTTGCTAAGGCACTATCACACCTTAGAGTGGGATATGGGCATTCTGAATAGATACTTTTCCCAACAACAAATTGGCGACTCCGCTGGGGAAACAAGGTCAACCAATGACAGCTTCTCCCAGAAGTTCTCCACCAGAAACTGCCCAAAACTAGTCAAATCAGGATCAATTCAGATGCTCCACTAGCTGCCTACGTTGCAAAGCACCCAAATACACTGGCTAGGTGCATTGCAACACAGGTGAATGCACTGCCAGGGTGCGTTGAGCGGGAAATGACAAATGTCAAAGTCATTCAACGAGGTGGAAAGACAATGGAAGCTTCCAGAATCTTCTCCAATGACACTTGCCTCACTGAATTCGACCAGTGATGAGTAAGAGGTTCTCAGCCTCCAAGTGGAAGCAAGAACTGACAGAGAGAAGCTACAAGTCAAAACATAGGCTGACTCATCATATCTGCTTACATATATATATGGATCTCTCATCCCAGAGATCCAGAGGTTGGAGGCTGGAATTTTGTACTTTGCAGCAATTCTGGTCAATCTCAGATTTCTTTTTCTGATACCTTCTTTAGGTGGTTTGAGCGTCAGGAGATGGTAAGTCAAGTGCAATGTACTACGGCTGCATCAGTGGTATCTTCTCCAAGGAAAAGGCGGTCAAAAGAGAACCGAACCCAAAGTTCTTCAACCTCCCGTCCTTTATCTTGGTCAACTGACTTTTCATCACAAGAAGTACTGCATCACACCAGTTGAATATTTTCGGTTGGAGGCATTCTAAGGCATGCTGCATATAGGATCTGTTGGCTACATGAAGAGACGCACTACCGGCCATCCTACCAAAAGTAAACAGGATAGACCTAAGGGACCTGTCAGTGACGTCATGGATAATGATCTTGCCGTCTTTACTCGGCTGAGATCCTTCCCTGCAATACTGGCGGACATAATCTCTCACAGAGTCACTCCCTCGGGCCGAACCTGACAAAGGCACCCCGCCTCGACAAGCCAGTCAAGAAGTAAATGTCTACTACAGTCAAGGGGATAGATTTGCCCCTAATCTGGAAAACTTGATTGATAGGATCCCAAGCATCGAGCAAATACTACAGTAGGTTGATCTGATGTCTCATGCTAGAGATGCGGAAGAACTTCAGCAAACCACAGTTCCGCAGCGCGTTCACTGTAACCCGATCATGTAGGGCAATCATGTCCTCTTCTTCATGTTCTCGTTCTCGCCATGTAAGGGTCATTTTGCTCCAAGATCTCTGAAAAACAAACAAGAGGGGAGTTAGATCCCGATTTTGATGAGAAACAGGCAAAAATTTTCATCAAAAACTGTGTAACAAATCCCTTTTCTGCGTCCAACGCACCTGCACAGTGTTCCACCTACGTTGAAGGTCAAACTGCCTTCATACTGGTTGACATTTAGCGCAGGTTTCGAATGCCCAAGGTGCGTTGATGGCATAACGAACCCATCAAACCCCAAGGGCTCATAAAAGCAGAGAATGAAGCACAGAATGCAGAAAGGAAACCATGAAATGGAAGATCTCAAGTTTAGCTCCTACCTGGTCCAGACGGTGCCAAGAATTGTCCACAGAATCTCCCAAAATCAGCTGATGAAAATCAAGGGGGAAGAGGCACCTCCAAAGCTCCAACAAACCAAGTTCAAATGAAATGGTAAAATGAGAGGTAAAAACACTTTTTAATTGCTTTTTTCGTAGTTCAAAGTAAAATATTAGCGTTTTAATCTCATTTTCAAGCAAATGTTGTTCATTTAGTTTGATGAAGCAATTGAAAGTACAGTACTATCTTTGAAAAGGCGAAGCTATTTATGGTAAAAAATCAAAACTAGACCATGTAATCGAGCAATTTTAGCACATAGTTCATGCTCGTTAAAAAATAAACATAAGACCGAGCAAGTGTTTCAATCCGCATTTAAGCTCGTTAAAAAATGAACTATCCTTCGGTAAATAACCACCGTGAATGTAACATTATCAGCCATTAAAGCCTTGGTCGTGTTTGCACCGTCACCTCCACTTTTCCATTGGCCGATCATTCACCTCCATTTGATTGTTTACCCATTTTGAGGAACAGCTGCGAAGAGTGATTTCACTAGCCATCCTTGTGACACTGCCGTGCTTGGAAAATTCCAACCCTTACCTGGAATCAGTTGCTACCCCTTTATCACTCGTTCCTCAAAAGACGAGTCTTCTTTAAGCTCTTTTCATGTGACTCGTAAAATATGAAAAGATTGCCAAGTTTTGGCCTTCCAGCTCGTTAAAGCGACCGGAAGTGCTATCCCTCATCTAGATTTTAATATTTTTGGACCTGAGGGATTATTGCACAAAAAGATCGAGCACTTGTTTTGTTCGGCTCGTTAAAACTATCGAAATTTCATCCCTTTTGTATTGTTTTATACTTTTTCGGACTTAAGGGATCAGATGACGAAAAAGGGATTCCTGAGTTATCTTTACGTACCTTTTCAGACTCTCTAAAAATGAAAAGGACTGAGTTATCTTTGCCGTTAGACTCGTTAAAAACATTAATGGCGACAAACTTGTCTTTAGACGAGAACGAGTTTCACTATCGCTAGGCTCGTTAAAACATAGTGATGGGTTTGCCTGAAGGGCAAATTATAGAACAAGCATATATTATCCTCCTCAAGCTTGACAAAAATAAAGAGGTATTGGTCAGCAATGACTGGGGAAAAATTGGGAAGAAACTCAAAGAACCTTTATTGGTAGCAAGTCGCTCTTGAACATGACACTTCCTCTCCGTGCCTGAGTCGGGTTGGGTTGTTTCATTCACCGGTCACATCACCATGGTCTCGCCATACCATCCACCTTTGGGGTAAATGCTACCA
The DNA here is from genome assembly GCA_031772625.1 of Pinus tabuliformis. Taxonomy (NCBI): domain Eukaryota; kingdom Viridiplantae; phylum Streptophyta; class Pinopsida; order Pinales; family Pinaceae; genus Pinus; species Pinus tabuliformis. The sequence goes on along the minus strand of CM062818.1, from coordinate 534,710,997 downwards.
ATCCATCATATAAGTGTCGCCGATATGTTCAAGAGAAGTCATCCAGAGAAGTCACCCGTGTCCCATCCACTACCATACATTATACTTCATTCTTTCATGACCACCACCCTGAACCATATATCATCAGATCGTTTTCACCTCCATCAAAATCATTTACTCCGTTCCATGTCATTGATGTGGGATACATCAAGGCCCTCCTTTGACGGATCGCTTCTTGTCGACATCAGCTCATTATCCAAGATGTTGATCTAGGAACACCCCTTCAGTACTTTGAAGCTTGCATGCCTCAATGGCAAGTTTCTCACTTCTGGCGACAGGTATACATCAATGACCTTCGACCGAAAGATTTTGCGTGGTGTTCGACGCCAAGTCCTTTATTCACACCACGTGAATTGTACTGCAGTGCCTTGAGGGTCATTATCATTATCGATGATTCCTCTTGCGCTTGTTAACAGTTTACATCATTGACTGATAATCAAGCGATGTCTTTCCATGTTCGACTTCAGAACATTTCTCACATGGATTGACTTGTACTTAGAGTGAAGATCGGACGAGATTGATGACCCCGGATCTAGTTTCATCCATCCGGGCTGCGATATATATTCAGGAAAAATAAATACATTGACATGTACAGCATTGCAGCACAGATAATCATCCTACCAAAAGGATGGTGATTTCATCAAGATCATCAGTCCACCATCAGACGATTGTCTGTCCTATGTACATAAAAATGAATTTATAAAGCTGAGCATGGGAATGCCCACCTCAGCTAGATCATGAAAACAGTATGAAAATAATGTATTGTATTGTATCTTATACATGTCTCCTCCCAGCATTGAAAGAACTTCGGATCCTCCTAATAAAGCATTTCACCCGATAAACGTCCTCATACTTTAGGGGGCAACTGTTATAGACATTTTTGTGCCTTACAGCTTTGAGCATGAAATGTCCATAATCCAAGGGATCCAAAGTCCCTAAATGTGTTGTTCCTGCCCCTAAAGGAACAAGGTCAACCAATGACAGCTTCTCCCAGAAGTTCTCCACCAAAAACTACTCAGAACTAGTCAAATCAGGATCAATTCAGATGCTCTACTAGCTGCCTGCGTTGCAAAGCACCTCAGTACACTAGCTAGGTGCATTGCAACGCACCTAAATGCACTACCAGGGTGCGCTGAGTGAGAAATGCCAAATGGCAGTGTCATTCCGCGAGGTGTACAGACAATGGAAGCTTCCGGAATCTTCCTCAATGACACTTGCCTTATTGAATTCGACCAAGGATGAGTAAGAGGCTCTCAGCCTCCAAGTGGAAACAAGAACTGACAGAGAGAAGCCACAAGTCAAAACATAAGCTGACTCATCCTCTCTGCTTACATCTATATATGGATCCCTCATCCCAGAGATCCAGAGGCTGGAATTTTGTACTTTGCAGAGAATTGTTGTTGGTTTGAGATTGAGATTAGTGCATTGGGTGATTTACGCTTTGTTGGAGGTGAGGAAGGGATTCCTTTGCTGGGAGGTAGATGCTGGATCGGGATTCACTGGGTTGTATCTCCTCTTAGACTTTCTTATTATATCAGTAAAACTATTTGAGTTTCTCCTACATGTTGTGTATCAATGATGTTTTGTTATATTTGCATGTTTAGCTTAAATCTGATCCTAAGCTAGTTATGAATGTAAATCTATGTCTTTTGTGTAGTTTTCCTCTTCTGTGACCTTGCAGGAAATTGGTGAAGCTGGACCAGTAAAGGAGCAGGCAGCGGGAAGCGAACAAAGGAGAGAGCGATTGGATCAACAAACTAGCGAAAGACAGAGGTTAGTTACATCCTTCCTCTTCGTTTACATTTCATAAAGAAGAATACGAAAGTAGTTTTCCTTGTTTGTTGCTAAGGCACTATCACACCTTAGAGTGGGATAGGGGCGTTCTGAATAGATACTTTTCCCAACAACACTCATGGCTATGGAATAATTTACAATCGAGCACCAATACTATATTGATGAAGGCACTATAGATGAAGTTGCATTAAATAGGAGAGTTTCCAGTTCATGTCAAATTCATCTCAACAAATTATAAAGAAGGGTGCACATACATCACAAATGAGCTCCATGAGGAAGCAAATGAATTGCCTATTTGATAAGAAATTTTCCTATTTTCAGTTTTTCTTATTAGGCCACTATGTCATATGTAATTTTTCTTTTGTAATAAATGTTTTGTAATGAAGTCAAAAAGACAAATGTGGAATGTGAAAATCCACATATGGAATGCAAAGAGTCACGTAAAGAATATGAACAGTCATAGAAGTTAAAGAGTCATGAGGAAGCTCAAATTTCATTCTCATTAGTTATAAATGGCTCCTCATAACTCAAGCTAAGGGCTTGGATTCTAGGATTCTTGCCTTAGCTTCTCTTATAGTGAATAAGAGATAGATCATTCTTTGGAGAAGCTAGTTGTGGATTCATGTTCCACTAATGGATATAGTGTTTCATTAATTTAACAATGTACTTGGGACATTTCATTCATAATCAGCATCTCTATGAGCTAGCACTTCTTCATATATGTATCGTAGATATAGTAGGGCTATTATTTTTATGTTTGTGGTATATGTTGCTTTACTTACATACTAAGTTCAATGAATCAATTTGTTGATTAGATGTTACTATTATTGAATAAGTGTTGTCATGATTTCATTATTGTTGTTTTTTATGTGGACTAATCTGCACGTAATCAACAAGCCTTTATCTTTATCCCTGGTGTTATCTCAAAATCAGACCCTGATAGGCTGCTGATCAGGTAGACTTTAAGTAACTATTTCAAACCTAATTTAGGCTGAGGCTTAGCGTCCTCAACCTGAGAGGGCTCTCTCACAAGATTAAAGATTTTCATTATGAGTAAGATGGCTAACTCTATGAAACAAAATGAAGGAATGTAAGTGGTGGAAACACAATTAGAAATTATCCATTGGGCTTATGGAGTCAAACATGCTTCAGTATGGACAATAATGTTAGCTCCACATAGAAGTCAGGGCATAAGAATTCAACATATGGAGAATACACCAGATACACATAGGACCAATACAGTTCACAAATGGATGAAGGAAATTAGAGCATTGTTAGTGATTTATAAGTAATCACACATTCATATTACTGTAGATAATAGGAAGAAGACAATACAATACATTCAAAACATTGAATTCCTTCTGATTCCTGAGAAGCAAAGCCAAATACTGCATTACTAAAAATAGAGTCTTTACACAAAGCACAATATGAGAGTTGTTCTGAATAATTTTCCAACCCTTTGTACATCAGATGTTCTGCTATATATAGAGATCTTTACATAACTGAGATTCCTCCTCTAGCATGAGGGGAACTCGAATTCTTCCTATTATGACACCTATTAACACTTTAAACTAACTATTAAATGCAACTAACTGCTAACTGGAAGTTCTAGAGAACTAAGACAATTAGGAGTATAACTCAAAATCATGTTGGTAATAGCATTTATTACAATCAAAACTCGTTCTCTGACAAATGGTCTCCTTCAGTTTAGCGTTGGTGAATGTTTGAAACTCCTTGCTAGCCCTTAATGTCTCATCTCTTTACTACTCCTGGAAAGTAGGAAACTGCCCTGTTTTTCTGCTTTTGGTCTCCTCAAGGATATTCGAAATCAATTATCCCTGCTGTTCTTCTTTGATTACACAAAAATGTATTGGACTGCCATGTTCTTCATGTACTGTAGACCTTTCCCACATACGTGTGTGAAGACAAAACCTCTTCAAAGCTGTTTGAAATATCATGAACAATACTAGCTATGATCATTTTTATAACAAATAGCTTAGAGTTCATATATATCTTTCCTTTGCTTGTTTTGCCCTTGCTGTATGCTTACACTTTGTAAATGATCCTTTTCTGAAACTCCCTTTCAAAAAGATTTCCCCCTGGTCACTCAAAATTGGTCGACCAAGTTATGATATGCAACTACAGTAGTTTCGTAGCGCGCAACGAAACTGTTGTGCATTAGGCATCATCTACAGCAGTTTCGTAGCGCATTGCGAAACTGCTGTGTAATCACAAAAACACAGTTTTAATGCTAAAATTTGATTGTCTTGAGCTTTCTTTTCTTGTATTTTCTTTTTCATCTGCCCTGAAACTGTTCAAAACTGAATGCAGAGCTACCATTCTTCAAGGAAAACTTAAGTAAGGTAAATTATCAAAATTTAGGACTTATATGTGATTTTTTTTAGCTACAGATGTTCTTCATGAGATTTTGTTACCTCCCCTATTTCACATGCCTCTGGCAGTGCCTCTTGTATCCCATTTGAATGCCTTGTCACAGGTCTTCTTGGCTTAAAAACAAATTTAGAAACCCGATCATCAAATTTGAGCATTAAAGAGGTTTTGGCCCTTTACCTGCGTCTATTAAGTCTGCTTAAACCATAGGAGATTCTTCAATGTCAATAGCTTGAAGCAAATCATTCAAACTTCCTTTTGAAATTGGACTTCCCTCAGTAACCACTGTCTTACCTTTTTCTCTAGCTAGCTGGCTCTTGGTTACTCTTCTTTGGACTATAACTTCTTCTTCTGTGACTGCAGATATGACCTCAGGAGAAATTGGTATTTCTAGCACTCCAACTTTTGAATTCAAACAAATGAAATTGAAAGCGAAATATTTGAAATAGTCTTGACACATGACACCTTTGAATCAATATAGGATTAATGATAGGTAAAACAAGATTGTTGACCTTATTTGCTAATGGGAACAAGACTCCACTCTATGTTCTAGACTCCTTAAGCAAAACAAAATGACTTTGACCAGGACTAATCATAAAACTTTGGAACCAAATCGGTTGTCCAAGATTTCTTGAAAAATTTTCAGTGATAATAGTGGATCCACTTGGGATAGTGTGCCCTTGTGGTACACTAAGAACCTACAGTTCCAGTGCTGCTATCCATCTTTTAGAATAGAATTTTGAAATGCTGCCCAATCTGCTTTCCAAGCTTTAATGATTTCTGCAAGAGGGACTCAACCTGCTCTTAAAAAAAATATGCTCAATCAACCTACCTTGAGCTTATTTGCATATTCCTACCTACGCTATCAACTGCAATTTCCACTTTAGGTCAAGCAACATAATATTTCCAATAAAGCCAATCAATTTTCTTTTCTGATATTGGAGGCTCTTGACTGCATCCGACCTCAAAATAACCATGATAGTGAGATGACCAAATCAACTTATAATGTACCTAAGCTTCATAATGCAAATGAAAATGAAATACTGGTGTGCAAAGCTTTTCCATGTATTCATTTATAGGGTCAAGGAGTACATGGTTATTTTGATGATCATCATAACACTCTACATCTTCAAACAATTGATTCTTGACCACACAAGATTCCTTTGATATGTTATCCAACTGCTTTTCTGAATGATTCTCACAAACAATGTAATTTTCCTCCTTATTATGATCATTTATTGCTGTAAGCTGCTGAGAAGTTTGACATAAAAAATCAACCTTTTCCTCTGCCTGAGGGTTATAAAAGCTATCTTCCAGTACTTCTTCTTGGTGTTTGCAATCAATTTCATACTCTTTATGATCAAAAGACTGGCAAGTTTGCTGCATCTTCTCATTCATATCAGAGGATTGAACATGGTTTTCATAAGTAAACCCCTGCTGATTTTCATGTTGCATTTCATGGGATGTTATACTTTCTTCTTGGTGTTGAAATGTATTGTTATGAAGAGCCTCTAAAATTTCTTCATCCATAAATTCATCATCATCATAACAATCCTCCAAATATTGAATAAGACTCAAAGAATGTTTATAACAATCTTGGACCAGCAACAAGGAGGGATGACCCTCTTTATACATCTCATAGAATTCATCATGAAAATTAGCAAGTGAATATATTGAACCACTTTCCAAACTTTTATACCAAGACCATGCTTTTCCTTCTAAAATGGTCATAAACATCCTCATGAGACAATCTTCAAGGAATTGAGCCTTAATACTGCGTACATGCATATGAAACCTAACCAAGTGAAGAGAAGCATTGTCTTTCTTTTCATCTTTGAATATTGGAAGATCCTCTAACCAATCAACCTTTGGCATAGGATTTGGAAAACCAGGGATATGAGACCGATTCATAGGAGCATACCTGGCATTCATTCTTGCAGTGGAACTCATCTTAGAACTTCATCGAGCTATTGATCTTCTAGTAGTGGAGTCACCTTCCAATTTCTTATTTGATGTGTGGAGTCGCCAAGGTAGTTTTGCAGCCTCAAAAAGATGTCTGAGCTCCTACTACCTTCAAAAGATCAACTTGTTAATTTTGGGAATGAATAGACTTCAAGCTCCTGGTAGACGCACCAAAATGTTATCTCAAAATCAGACCCTGATAGACTGCTGATCAGGTAGAATTTAATTAACTATTTCAAACCTACTTTACGCTGAGGCTTAGCCTCCTCAACCTGAGAGGGATCTCTCACAAGATTAAAGATTTTGATTATGAGTAAGATGGCTAACTCTATGAAACAAAATGAATGAATGTAAGTGGTGGAAACACAATTAGAAATTATCCATTGGGCTTATGGAGTCAAACATGCTTCAGTATTGACAATAATGTTAGCTCCACATAGAAGTCAGGTCATAAGAATTCAACATATGGAGAATACACTAGATACACATAGGACCAATACAGTTTACAAATGCATGAAGGAAATTAGAGCACTGTTAGTGATTTCTAAGTAATCACACATTCATATTACTGTAGATAATAGGAAGAAGACAATACAAGACATTCAAAACATTGAATTCCTTTTGATTCCTGAGAAGCAAAGCCAAATACTGCATTACTAAAAACAGAGTCTTTACACAAAGAACAATATGAGAGCTTTTCTGAATAATTTTCCAACCCTTTGTACATCAGATGTTCTGCTATATATAAAGCTCTTTACATAACTGAGATTCCTCCTCCAGCATGAGGGGAACTCAAATTCTTCCTATTATGACACCTATTAATAGTTTAAACTAACTATTAAATGCAACTAACTACTAACTGGAAGTTTTAGAGACCTAAGACAATTAGGAGTATAACTCAACATCATGTTGGTAATAGCATTTATTACAATCAAAACTCGTCCTCTGACAAATTGTCTCCTTCAGTTTAGCTTTGGTGAATGTTTGAAACTCCTTGCTGGCCCTTAATGTCTCATCTCTTTACTACTCCTGGAAAGTAGGAAACTGCCCTGTTTTTATGCTTTTGGCTCCTTAAGGATATTTGAAATCAATTTTCCCTATTGTTCTTCTTTGATTACACAAAAATGTATTGGACTGCCATGTTCTTCATGTACTGTAGACCTTTCCCACATATATGTGTGAAGACAAAGCCTCTTCAAAGCTTTTTGAAATATCATGAACAATACTAGCTGTGATCATTTTTATAACAAATAGCTTAGAGTTCATATATATCTTTCCTCTGCTTGTTTTTCCTTTGCTGGATGCTTGCACTTTGTAAATGATCCGTTTTTGAAATTCCCTTTCAAAAATATTTCCCCCCGGTCACTCAAAATTGGTTGACCGAGTTAAGATATGCAGCTACAGCAGTTTCGTAGCGTGCTACGAAACTGCTGTGCATTAGGCATCATCTACAGCAGTTTCATAGCATGCTACGAAACTACTGTGTAATCACAAAAACACAGTTTTAATGCCAAAATTTGATTGTCTTGAGCTTTCTTTTCTTGAATTGTCTTTTTCATCTACCCCGAAACTGTTCAAAACTGAATGCAGAGCTACCATTATTCAAGGAAAACTTCAAAAAGGTAAATTATCAAAATTTAGGACTTAGCCTTACCTGCTGTGTGATTTTTTTTAGCTACAGATGTTCTTCATGATATTTTGTTACCTCACGTATTTCACTTGCCTCTGGCAGTTCCTCTTGTATCCCCTTTGAATGCCTTGTCACAGGTCTTCTTGGCTTAAAAAAAAGTTTAGAAACCTTATCATCAAATTTGAGCATTAAAGAGGTTTTGGCCCTTTACCTGCATCTATTAAGTCTGCTCGAACCATAGGATATTTTTCAATGTCAATAGCTTGAAGAAAATCATTCAAACTTCCTTTTGAAACTAGACTTCCCTCAGTAACCATTTTCTTACCTTTTTCTCTAGCTAGCTGGCTCTTGGTTACTCTTCTTTGGACTGTAACTTCTTCTTCTGTGACTGCAGATATGACCTCAAGAGAAATTGGTATTTCTAGCACTCCAACTTTTGAATTCAAACCAATGAAATTGAAAGCGAAATCTTTGAAACAGTCTTGACACATGACACCTTTGAATCAATATAGGATTAATGATAGGTAAAACAAGATTGTTGACCTTATTTTCTAATGGGAACAAGACTCCACTCTATGTTCTAGACTCCTTAAACAAAACAAAATGACTTGGACCCGGACTAATGATAAAACTTTGGAACCAAACCGATTGTCCAAATTTTTTTGAAAATTTTTCAGTGATAACACCTGGGTCCCCCCTTAAGGATAGTACTATTACTTTTCTAACCATAGGCTCATTTTCCTTTACAATCTGTGGAACTTCCCTCATGCAACTTACATTGGGTGTGTCACAAATATTACATACTTGCTTCCTAAAGATGTGTTGTGATATATTGTGTGTGATTGTATCCAAGACATATCTTTGAAGCCTTTCCAACTATAGTTGGACCGTATAGTCAGATGGGACTCCTACACCAAACAATGTGAGGTCTAATTGGGACTTCACATCAGGGAGATCCCCTTACATTTTGGTAACATCCAACACCATCAAAATTTTTGGTACTAAAAGAAGGGATATATGACAAGCTGATCTTGTGAATTCTATTTTAATCTCTTACCTTTAATGGCTTCATCCTAGATCATTATCCAGAGGTGCTTTTCTGAAGCTTTAGATATTTCAATCCTCATGAAATTTTTACATGACTTATCACATTTGAAATTTGATCGAAAGGGTACAACGACCATCCTTGATTACGTAATTGAATTTTTTTTATTTTCTTTTTTCAAGTGGTGTTTATTTTGAAGAAATCCTTGCAAGGTTATTTACCCTTACCCTTACCCTCGATGGTCGTGCCAAGAAATTGTGTTATTCTTTACCCACTACTTCTATCTCATCTTTTAATCACTTGGTTAATGAGATTCATCACGTTTTTGACAAATATGAACATCAATATGTTCCTAATGAAATCGGTTAGCTTAGAATGGAATCAAATGAATCTCTTGAACATTGTGTTGACTAATTCCTTCATCTTTGTTATGAATTTCCAGATGAGGATGTAGACTAGAATTTCTTAGATGAAAAGTTTCATTCCTTAGTTAGGATGTCAAGAAAATATTTAGAATCTGAGTCATCATGTTCTTATATTAGCAAATAATTCTGACATCCTGAAGAAGAATCGAATGTTCCTTTCATTCCTTTTCCCCATCCTTTTGGTGTTCCATATGTTGGATATAAATTAATCACTGAAGCGGAAGACTAAATGCAGATGAAGAGATGATTTTTCTTTCACATATTTATCTTGATGATGATTTGTCTAATCGTATTAATCATTCATCTTTGGATTTTGATATTTCTCATGTCGATCCTCAACCCATTAACCAACTTGAATCCTTGGAAAACCATGACCCTATTGATTTCCTCTTTTATGAATTGTATGATGATGATTTTTCAAGTTTCATGGATGAATATTTGTTCCCATAGGAAGATTTAGATCTGGAGAAGCTTCAAATGGAGGTTGATGCGATTATCGAAGATTTTCTTTTTTGCATGTTTCCTTTTGATCAAGAAGTCAACATAATTATCATTAAATATTTTTTTGGTAGTATTGAAAATCTATCTGATAACACTCAATCAAGTTACAAATCTCGTGATTTGAATAATGACTTGTGTTTAGATAAGTAGCTGAGCTTGTTTTCTTAGAATTGAAAGTTAAGTCAGGTGAGTAGGACACTTTAACCTATGATATTGGTTATGTCAGTATCTTGTCACCTGGACGGTATTTGTAATTTCTATCAGTTTAATATTTTCTCGCATGATCTTGTTGTTAATGTCATCTCGTGGGATGTTGATTATCTCTTGAGGGATCCTCATTTTCTACATGTTAAATTTTTAAACCCTTAAGGGAGAAATTTTAAAGTGACTATTGATATTCAATCAATACATCCCATCTCAAGAAAATATTTAATTTGTAATGTGGAAACGAAGAGTGATTTTAATGTGTCAAATATCTTAATCTGGCTTACCTTCTACATCATCCATTGGAGATTTTAACTTGCATGACAACATGAATTGTGGTCAACCAGCTAATTTTGATTTTGATATGAATTTGTCTTTGGTCAGTATTTCTTGTCAAGATTTCCCTAAAGGTTGTTTCCATGGTCCTATTGTAGAGACCCTTTAAGACTCCTATTGGTTGGGACCCATGTCTCGTGTCCTATTCTTACATGCTTATAATCGAGCCTTGTATGGTCATTAACCTGGTAGTTACTATTGTTATCGATTTTTTCCTTTGATAGAGAAGTCAAGTATGTTACACCACTGTGATTGCACTTCCTATTTCTATTTGTCAGTGCATATGTTTGCATTGTTTATCCTTTTCACTGCATTGTATTCCATTCTAGTTTTAAACGATCACATATGACCCAAAGGTCATGAGTAACTTCTATGGCTGCATTGGAAATTTCATTTCACATGACCCGACCCTATACTGTTTAGTTTAGGATAGGATAGGTTTCATTTAGTTATATGCATTGCATTTCGTTATACATTTTCATCCATACATTCTATTATTTTGGTTTTATTGGTCCTTAGATAAAGTTAGTTGCAAGCTTCCAGATGATGTGGCTAATATTTTGTGAAAGGCAAGTTGTGGTAATGCACAACCCTTGGCTTATATTCTACCCTCTTGTTTGTTTTGGTTCAAATCTTTAAAACAAGTAATTTTTTGATGGAAAATAAAATCCTTCAAGTGAGAAGCTGTAAGTAAACCATGATACCCGTATCCATTTAGTATTATCATTCTTACACTCGGTCTTCTCTATTGATGAATAGTGTGTTCTTGCCTATCTATATGAGTAAGGTAAGATAAGGGGAATTTTTTTAGCGAAAAAGGCATCAGAGGTCTTAAACATGTCTTTAAAGGAGAAATCTCTTCTACTCTCAATAGGTTGGGATACCTCTTTCACGTGTTGAAAATAATAAGTGCCTATGCATAGTTCTATGAAAAAATAAATAAAAATGAAAGGTGAAAGAAGAGAAAGGCTTCTTTTGCATGGAGGTGAAACAAGTGACTTCATCGGGGTATTGTCCAGGCTCATTGGCAGTGAAGCAATGTTTGTGTTCCTGAAGCGATTCCACCGAGGTACTATATAGGCCTACTGGCAGTAGAGAAACGCTAAAGATGTAAAATTCACACTCTGATTGTCTTTTTAACTTGCCATGATATATTACCATTATTTACCATGACAAGCTAATGATATGGATTTCTTTATGATGTGTTACACCGAGCAGTTGGAAACTTGGAAGACTATATATTTAATCGAGTAACAATGGGGAGCTATGGTAACTCACTAATTAACTCAATACTTCCTAGTGAATTGATACTTTGTTCCTAAATGACACCATTTTAGAGAAGTTGGGGTTCGCCCAGTATGTCACCAAGTGTTATTGCTACGACAACAACCCTCCAAAACAATTTCCTAAGTCAACTTTGGAGCCTACATGAACTATTGTTTCAAGCCCCTTAATGTCATCACATTGTTTGTTTTGATATTCTGATGTTTTATCCTAGTGTCACATCTTCCTAAGTTAAAATTTCCTAAGTGTTGTCACTTGACCTTTAGAAGTTATTGCGTTATCTTGTTCATGGTTAGGTGAACTCACAACTTTTCTTGACTTAGAAACTAGCCTTTTCACCATGCACACACTTGAAAAGCACACAAAAGCAAACAAAAACAAGGAAAATCACTTGAAAAGGCAAAAGAAACCTCCAAGATTGTGAATACTTGCTCTTGTGTGGAGCGTACTCCTTCAGGCTGAAGAACTGCACCCTCTTTGAGTGCACTCCTCCATGCTAAGCAAGTGCACCTTCTTGGAGTGTATGAGTGCACCCCAAAGGCCTAAAGGTTTTCTCTTTGTCTCTTTGACATGTGTCAATGTACCCTCCTTGAGTGCACTCCTTCAACATGAAGACATGCACCCTTCTTGAATGCATACATGAGTTTCCTTGTTGCATGTGGGCAGACTCCTAGAAAATAGGAGCCCACCTAAATTCCCTTAACTAACTCATTCACTTGTCAACAAGTGGTGATCATGAATGAGACAGTTTTGCATGTAATTTTGTCTAAATCAACCCAGAAAATCATTCATTCTCATAATCATTCTCATCTGGGTTGGGCACACAGTTTTGGATCAAGATGTTGGGAAAAATACTAAGAGAGGGGGGGGGGTTAATCAGTATATAAACTTTCACAAGAATAATTTTCTTTTTCAAACTGTATATGAAATTTTACAGAAACCAAATAGCGTATGTCCACGACCATAATAAATGAAACCAGTGTATAGATAATAAACTTGTAAAATAGCTAATTCATTGTCTATTGAACTTAAATCAGAGTGTGATGCATTTACTAAGCAGTAAATAGACGCAGTAAGAACAAAATAAATCAACACACATAAGAAGCACACATGAACACTAGGATTTTTCAGGTGGAAACCCAATATGGAAAAAAACCACCGCTAATGTCGTCTCAGTCTTCAATCTTCTTATTAAAAAGTGTTTACAGGTTTTGTACTCATGCAGACTCTTTCCAATATGCAGACATGTACCTGCTAAAGGATACAACCTTCACTCATTTTCCAGCTTCTACTAGAAGGGAACTCTAACCCCCTAGCTCTTTTGCTAGCTGATATGATTACCAGTACGTAGGCATTGGGCTACACAAGGCTAGCACCTTCCCTCTTTCTCTAGGGACCATGTTTCATAAATTTTCAAACTGGACCCATCAATAATAACCATCAAATACAACTACATTTACCAATCACTGAAACTCATCAACTCTAAAGAAAAACATAATCAATCAATCTGAACAATCAGATCACTGTCACCAGAACACAGAGCTGAACCCAAAATGCTGCATCAACAACCAGAACCAACTACAACCTCAAAAGTCATATTTCAGAATGTATACGCTACTTCAATGAGGACAACCTGCATGTATACGCCACTTTCGGTAACCCAACCTGTGTATACCTCTAAAGATACTGAATCATAAAACTTCTGAACCAAAAACTGTTCTAACCAAAGACATTCTAAGGATCTACTATCATATTATAGAGTTCTAAACAAATAGCAGCAAAGATCACCCTTCTTAATCAATCAATCAGTCAGCTAGACTCAATCTCCTTATACAATTAGTTTAACTTTAGACCTAATGAATAAGTCATTGAAAAACAATAATAAAACAATAGTATTGATTAGATAAATCATTCATTTCTGAACAACAAGCCCTTCCTTTGCACACACTACTTGGTAGTGTCGAATCCACGTGTATACATGCCTTCACCAAGGAAAACCTAAATATAGATATGCAAATAATGACTAATAACTTCATAGCTTTTCAAGACTTTAGATATACCCAGGTCATAGCATTTAATGGATAAAACATGCGTTAGCACTTAGATCTAGACTATCCATTATCACATCATGCAATGATAAGTCATTTCAGGTCTCATGATCCTGATCCAACATTGTATCCAAGGGTGCACAAGATATTTTAGATCTATATCATAACCATATCCCTTACAGCACAAATATACTTCAGATAGAAGTATTCATGAAAAACCCTTTGACTTTCATGTTTAGCCCTTTGATCTTCTCCTCCTTATATACTTAGAGCCTTTATCAATACCATGCACTAAAACAACACTTAGAACCTATGGTATTCTTAGACAGGATCAAGTAACCACTATTTCGCTCAATATTGTGCGCTAATGCCATGGTATGGACCCTTGGTATTCTTTAACCTTAATTTTCCATCCCATATGTGCTTTTCCTTCTGTGAAACTATGTGCATACATATACGTGATTTTTATTATGTGTACCCTCATGTATACATGACTTGGACTAGGTTAAACAACGTATACAACTTAAATAATTCTCTTTTCCCAACTTATTGATTCTGATCTGTAACCCTTTGTCCCATGATCCTGTTCTTCTGTGCCATTACTCTGTTACCCCTGAATTGACCTGTTACAATGTGAGTTTCCATCATGTATGACTTTATCATTTCTGAATTGACCTGTGGATACATCTAGTTATCATATATGTGAGTTTCCATCAAGGACAATACCTGTACCATAATGCCAACAATCTCCCCCTTTGGACTTGATGGAAACCATATTGGTGTTTATCACTTTAAGTTATAGAACCTGTTATATATATTAAACAACACAAAGATACTCTCCCCCTTTGACATTAAGGGCAAAGGACGGACCAAGATATTCTTCCCCTTAGTACATGCTAAGATGCACTATACCGTCCATTCTCCCCCTGAGCACATGCAGAGTCTGCAAAAATATTTTTTAAAAGAATAACATGACTCTATAACTCAACTATGTGACTATGACCTTCCTATCACCAATGAATCATACATCAATCACCCAACCAAGTGGGGATTCATCAAATGTTCATACATGACTGAAAATTGCAATTATTACATCAGCATTCCCATGCATAGTGGCAGTACAAATTACATCATGTGTCCAAAAGGACTCATCCATAATAGACCATGACAGAAAGAGACACATAATTACAACAGAGGTATTTACATGACCCTTTTATCAAATGACATTAATAATTGAGACCATAGTTGAATTTAGCAACCATGATGCCAACAATGCATAATATTTTGAAGGCTAATGCTCCCCCTGAACCTATGCTACCTGTGCGTAGTCAACAATTCATTCATCAAGGCATCTTCATCAATCAAATAAACATCAATGAGAAAATCATATCAGCAGACTGTATCCATCAACATCAGACTGAACTGGCATGTCAAAAATTGATTTTGATTCTAACCCATTATTTTTCTATCAGAAAAACACATATGCTATTGTTGGCACAGAAACTCGCGTATATATGTGACTTTGCTTCATGAAATCTGCATATAGAAAACAATCCTCTAATTTTGTACATGTAAAATTGGTTTTAACAACAAGATGAGGTAGAAACAACTCCCATCTTTTGTCTGAGATATTCAAATGCTTCTCTGGGAAGAGGTTTGGTAAATATATCAGCAACCTGATCTTTGGAGGGAACATACTCTAATTTAACCTTTTTTTCAAGCACTTGTTCTCGTAGAAAGTGGTACTTAATGAGTATGTGCTTGGTCTTGGAGTACATAATAGGATTTTTCGAAATACTAATCGCACTTGTATTGTCACATCAGATGGAGTTGGGTGGAGAAAATTTAATTTGAATATCTTGTAATATTTGCATCATCCAGAGAAATTGTATGCAGCAAGATGCAACAACCACATATTTTGATTTTGCTGTAGGTAAGGAAATCAATTTCTTTTTCTTGTTGAACCATGATACTAATCATGATCCCATATAAAATGCACCTCCACTAGTTCTTTTTCAGTCATCAACATTTCCATCCCAATCCGCATCTCTATATGCATGAAGGGTGATATCTGTATCTTTAGGATACCATATACCAAAATCTTGAGTTCCTTGGAGATATTTGAATATTCTCTTTACTGCCTGAAGATGTGATTCCTTTGGATTGGCTTGGAATCTTCCAACAATTCCTACTGCATGCATGGTATCTCGTCTAGTACTTGTTAGATAAAGTAGACTTCTAATCATAGATCTGTACTCTGGTTGATTCACATTAGGAGAATCATCATTAGAACTGGTACTACATCATGTTACCATTGGAGTACACACTAGTTTGAAATCTTCCATTTTGTACTTCTTCAGAATTTCCTTGAGATATTTATTTTGTGAGAGAAAGTTGCCATCTTTTGTTTGTTGCACTTGTAGACCAAGAAAATAGGTTAGTTCTCCAAGAAAAGACATTTCAAATTCTTGCTGCATAATAGAAGCAAAGTTTTGACTCATAGATTCTTCATTACTTCCAAAGATGATATCATCAACATAAACAACAATAATTTGCAGTTTATCATTCTCAATTTCTATATATAAGTTGTTGTCTGCAAATCCTTTTGTGAAGCCTTGTTGTTGAAGATATTTGTCAAGATGATAATACCATGCCCATGGAGCTTGTTTTAGTCCATATAAATCCTTTTTGAGTTTGCATACTAGATTTGCATCATTTCCAAAAATGAATCCTTCTGGTTGTTCAACGTATACTTCTTCTTCTAGATCTCCATTAAGAAATGCAGAGTTTACATCCATTTGATAAACTTTGAATTTTTGAAAAAAATAAGAGAGCAAGAAACATTCTTATGGCTTCAAGTCTAGCTATAGGTGCAAAAGTTTCTTCAAAGTATATACCTTATTGTTGTGCATACCCTTTACAAACAAGTCTTGCTTTATTCCTAATCACCTCTTCATTTTCATTCAACTTACTCTTGAATATCCATTTTGTCCCTATAACATTTTTATCATGAGGTCTAGGAACTAATTCCCAAGTATCATTCTTTTCAATCTGGTCAAGTTCTTCATCCATGGCCTTAACCCAACATTCATCTTGGCTAGCTTAATTTACATTTTGTGGTTCTATGGAGGACAATAAGGCTAGATAACTAGAAGATCCTACAAGAGTTCTTCTTGTTTGTACTCGAGGCCCCTTTTCTCCTAGAATTTGAGATTCTGGATTATTATTTTGAACATACCTCAGTGGAGCCTTCTCCCTGTTAGATGTATCTTCTTCTGGTGCTTCATTTGTTTCTTCCTCTATGTCATTTCAATTTGATATGGGAAAGAATTCACCGTCTTCATTATTATCATCTTCTTTTATTGATGTCACCTGTTTCGGATTTCTGCATGCTTCATCGATTACAACATCAATGCATTCAAAAAAATTTCGAAGTCTCTTATTATAACATTTGTATCCTTTACTTCTAGATGAATAACCAAGAAATATTCCTTCATCTGCTCTGGGTTCAAACTTACCAAGTTTTTCATCAGTCTTTTTGATGAAACATTTTCTTCCAAAAACTTTGAAGTGTTTTGCGATGGGAATCTTACCATACCAAAGTTCATATGGAGTTTTATCACTATTTACACGAACATGAACTTTGTTGAGAATATTAACTGCAGTATGTGCAGATTCACCCCAGAAGGTGTCAGAAGTTCCAGACTCATCAAGCATAGCTTGAGCCATTTGTTGAACTGTTATATTCATTCATTCTACCACGCCATTTAGTTGAGGAGTTCTAGAAACAGAGAACTGTCTCTTTATTCCATGTTGTTCACAAAATTCAAAGAATTCATGTGATATGAAATCTCCTTCTTGATCAGATCTGAGACATTTGATTTTTAGATCTAGTTCATTTTCAACTAAATATTTGAAGATCTTAAACTTTTCAGTTTATGTTTTAGTAACCTAGTCCAGCACAATCTAGAAAAATCATCAATGAATAAAATGTAGTATTCTTCTCCATGAGGTGACCTTTTCCTTGTTGGTCCACACAAATCAGTATGAATAAGTTCAAGAGGCTTACTTGTTGATCCTTCTTTGGCATTGAATTGAACTCTGGTTTTCTTACCGAATTGACATGGATTGTAGATGGTACTTTCTGGGATGATGATATCTGGAAGATCACAAACAGCCTTGAACCTACATGATTTTCTTATTTCAGAAAAGCTTAGATGCCCCAATCTTCTTTGCCATAACCAGTTCTCTTTTGTTTTTCTTAGATAAAATTATTGTTGACCTCCTTCTAGTACATATAGATCGCTTGGAGTTCTTGTACCTTTGATTACGGTCTTTCCTGTGTCAAGCTCACGAACCACACATTCTTCTGATCGAAACACAACTTCATTTCCTTAATCAAACATTTGACTAACACTCAATAAGTTATGCTTTAATCCATCAACATACATAACATTTCCAGCTTTAACCTTTTCTTTTAGATAAACAAAACCTTTACCCTTAATGATAGCTGGTGTGTCATTTCCAAAATAGACATTCTTTTCCTTTCCTAAAGTATTGTATGAAATGAGTTTATCTTTATCACATGTCATGTGTTTTGAGAATCCGCTATAAATGTACCTTTGATTTTCTTGTCCTTCTACAAACAGATCTATGCCACATCTTTCTGACTGCAATTGCTTCTTTTTCCATACCTTGGAGTTTGATGATGTTTGCTCTTTTTGATATGTTGGCTGAAATTTGCTCTTGCATTTAGATTCTTCATGGCCAAAGTTACTAAAAAATGAACATTCAATTTAATCTTCAATAGGTGAAAAGTTATTATAAGATCTCTTCTTGATTCCTATCATGCTTCTTTGTTTTCTTGCTTCTCTAGTCATGATAGTTTTGTAAGCAACACGTTGAGTAGCCTTATGACGAAATTTATGGCATGAAAATCATTTTTCAATAAATAAGAAGTTTCTGTGAACATAAAATCTTTTGGTATTGTTCACCTTTTGGTTAGTGTTTCTATTGATGTTCACCCTTGGAATAAAATGAGCATGGTTTACCTGGGGAGTACCTTTAGGATTTTGTTGAGGGTTGACACATTGTTGACTAGTTTTTGCTGCATTATGATAGATTTTGGTGATAGTTGAAGACTTTTCTAGTTGGTATGTTTCTCTAGTGTATCAAAGACCAGTCTTTATAAGAGGAGAATGTTAAACCTTGATGATTTCATCTAAGGTTTCTGATCCTTTAGAAAATCTAAGATTAAGAGATTTTGTCTTCTCAAGATCCTTTTTTAGACTCACTACTTCACACTCTAATTTTTCATAGTGCTTTTCCCTTTCTGTGAGTTGATGTGTCAAAGTTTCTATGACTATATTCTTTTCTTCCAAGCAGATTTTGAGTTGAGTTATTTCTTCAAGAAAATCTTCTTCTTCTAAGGCATCCATAAACTTATCATTTTCATAAGCCATAAGAAGTTTAATATCTTGATCATATTCACCTTCATCACTATTAGACAAGCGATCACTATCTTCATAAGTATAATAACTATTTCTATTAACAAACTCTTTCCTATTACCTTTTGTATAATCCTTTCCTTTGTCATGGTTATCTTTATGATGACATTTAGCAACATAATGACCAACTCTACAACAAGAAAAACATTTGAAGGGAAGCTTACCTCTGAATCTTCTGGAACCCAGTTGAAGTTTATTCACAAATTTTACCTCATCTTCTTCTGATATATATCCTGATTCCTTGAGATCTTCCTTTTCTTTTCCCTTTGCAGAGGCTTTGAAAGCAGCTTCTCTGATTTTCGATGGACCATCTTTCCTCATTTCAAAGGCAGTTAAAATTCCATGAAGTTGAGCAATAGTAACATATTTTAGACCATGTTTCTCTTCAATGGCAGATACTTTTGACTCAAATTTAGAAGATAGAGATCTTAAAATTTTCTCTACTATAGTAGCCTCCTTTATTTCTTCACCTAGATTCTTCATACGATTTACAATCTCATCTACTCGTAAAAAGTAACTAGAAATACTTTCATCACTATGCATCTTGAGAGTTTCATATTCAATTTTGAGATTAAGGAGTTTAGCACGTTTTACCTGGGAGTCTCCTTTGTAGCTCTGAATGATTTTGTCCCATATTTCTTTGATTGTATTGAGCTACATGACTTTCATGAATTATGATTCTGATAGACTTCCCAATAATGCATTGATGACTTTGGCATTGGTTTCATATGATTTTTTTCTGCTAGATCTGTGGGGACTTTTGTTGGATATTGGTATCCTCCTTCCATAATTTCCTAAACATCAGCTCCAAGTGACTGAAGATGGGCTCTGGTTCTTATCTTCCAATATGATAAGTTATTTCTGTTGAAGATTGGTGGTCTGATAGATGCTATTCCTTCTTGATTGCTCATCTTGAAAGATCTTCCTTCAAGCAATCAAGCTTCTTCTGAAGGACTTGCTTTGATACCAATTGTTGGGATAAATACTGAGAGGGGTGGTGAATTAGTATTTAAACTTTCATAATAATAATTTTCTTTTTCAAACTGTATACGTGATTTTACAGAAACAAAACAACATATGTCCACAATTGTAATGAATGAAACCAACATATAGATAATAAACTTGTAAAACAGCTAATTCATTGTCTGTTGAACTAGAGTGTGATGCATTTACTAAGATGTAAAGAAATGCAGTAAGAACATAATAAATCAACACACATAAGAAACACAAATGAACACCAGGAGCTTTTAGGTGGAACCCAATGTGGAAAAAAACCACCATTGCTATTGTTTCAGTCTTCAATCTTCTTATTAAAATGTGTTTACAAGTTTTGTACTAGTGTAGACTCTTTTCAGTATACAAGAATCTACTTGTTGAAGGCTACAACCTTCACTCATTTTCCAACTTCTACTAGAAGGGAACTCCAACCCCCTAGCTCTTGTACTAGCTAATATGATCACCAGTACGTAGGAACCAGCCTACAATATTCTACCACCTTCACTCTTTCTCTAGGGACCATGTTTCATAAATTTTCAAACTGGATACTCCTGGTAGACATCAACACGATATGTAGCCCACATTTCATCAAATTTTCAGATTGGACCCATCAGTAACATTGAAGCTCAAAATCAATCACCAATCTAATACAACCATCAAATACTGCATTTACCAATCACTCAAACGCATCAACTCTGAAGTAAAACATAATCAATCAATCTGAATAGTGAGATCACTTTTAACAGAACATAGAGTTGAACCCAAAACACTGCATCAACAACTAGAACCAACTGCAACCTCAAAAATCATATGTCAGAATATATATGCTACTTCAATGAGGACAAACTATGTGTATATGCCACTTTTTGTAACCCAACCTACATATACCTCTAAAGATACCGAATCATAAAACTTCTGAACCAAAAATTGTGCTAACAAAAGACATTCTGATGATCTACTTTCATAATATAGAGTTCTAAACAAATAGTAGCAAAGATCACCCTTCTTATTTAGTCAATCAGTCAACCAAACTCAATCTACTTTTACAATTAGTTTAAATTTAGATCTAATGAAAAATTAATTGACAAACAATAGTAAAACATCAGTATTGATCAAATAGATCAGTCATTTCTAAACAACAAGCACTTCCTATGCTACGCTACTTGGTAGTGTTGAATCTGCATGTATATGCGCCTTCACCGAGGTGAACCTGCGTACAGATCTGCAAATAATGACTAATAACTTTGCATCTTTTCAAGAGTTCAAATATACCCAATTCATAACATTTAAAGGATAAAACATGCGTTAGCACTCAAATATAGCCTATCCATGATTAGATCATATAATGATAAGTCATTTCAGGTCTCATGATCCTGATCCAACATTGTATCCAAGGGTCTACAAGATATTTCAGATATATATCATAACCATCACCCTTACAACACAAAATATAATTCAGATAGAAGTATTCATGAAAAGCCCTTTCACTTGCACGTTTAGCCCTTTGATCCCCTCCTCCTTATATACTTAGAGCCTTTGTTATTAACATGCACCAAAACAACACTTAGAACTTATGGTACTCTTAGATGGGATCAAGTAACCGTTATTCTTCTCAATATTGTGGGCTAACCATGGTATGGACCCTTGGTATTCTTTAACCTTAATTTTCCATCCCATACACGCTTGTCCTTCTATGAAACTATGTGTATATGTATATGTGCCTTTTATTCTATGTACACACGTGCATTTACAACTTGGACAAGGTTAAACAATGTATACATCTTAAAACATTCTCTTTTCTCAACTTCTTGATTTTGATCTGTAATCCTTTGTCCCATCATCCTGTTTCTCTGTGCCATTACTCTGTTACCTCTAAATTGATCTGTTGCAATGTGGGTTTCCATCATACATCACTTTATCATTTTTGAATTGACCTGTGGATACATCTGTTTATCATATATGTGAGTTTCCATCAAGGACAACACCTATACAATAATGCTAACACAAGGAACTCTTTGTTTATCTTCTTGCTAAGTAAGTTTTGCATGTTGAATCTATTCATTGCCTTTCATGATTTTACTGTCGATATTTCTTTGCTTGTTAGCGGTTCTTTGTTTTTCAGTTTATTTACTGGGGGTTTTTCTCAATCTTGCTACTATAAGTGTTAATATATTGTCTCATGCTAAGACTCTACATGTTCCTTTAACTTTCATATTTTTAGCATGAGTGTGACAAAATCTATAAAATCTTGTATATATTTATTCTTCTCATTTCTGTCATGAAATATTTCTATTAGACTTTTCCTTGAGCCATTCCTCAGGCAGAGTGCACTTCTGGAACTCGAAGCCCCATCAGATTTGAAATTTTTTCCTAAAAGAAGACAAGTTTCCCTCTCGAGCACACTCCGTCACGAAGAATTGCACCCGTCCTTGAGCACATGAGCACACCCTAAAGGCTTGAATGTTTTTCCTTCAACCCTTTGGCATGCGCTAGTATGCTCTCCTTACCACTGAGTGCATGAGTGCACCTTGAAAGCTTGAAGACCTGAGGCTTCGTCCCTTCATCTCTTTAGAGTGTGACATTGTGCCCTCTTTGTCTCTTTGAGAGTGTGAGCGCTCCGTGAAGGCTTGAAGGCCCAAAGGCTCAACCCTTTGCCTCTTCAGAGTGTGTTAATGCACCCTCAAGGTTTGTCTTCCCTTGATTAATCACATGAGTGCACTACAAATCCCTGAATGACCCTTAACCCCCTTCGTGCTTTCAAAATGCATGGTCCTTATTTGCATACCTATTTTATTATGCATGAAATTGATTATGTGTTTTCATTGATAGATTTACATTTTCAGTACATTTAATGGCTCTTTGAATAACATTTTA
The DNA here is from genome assembly GCA_031772625.1 of Pinus tabuliformis. NCBI lineage: Eukaryota > Viridiplantae > Streptophyta > Pinopsida > Pinales > Pinaceae > Pinus > Pinus tabuliformis. Next base: position 534,687,961 of record CM062818.1, on the reverse strand, counting down.
TAAGATATTTCTACAACAGTTAGGATATTTCATAGAGCTAATATTATCATAATGAGTGTGCTTCCACAAACATGTGTTTGTGCTACAAGTATTGTCACCCTTTCATCATCTGTTGAAGCCACGCCTCCCTGCAAAGTGACCTCCAAAGAGGTTTCAGAGGTAAGCACTAAGGAAGTAGTAGAAGTTATGAAGCCAACCATTCCCTTATATGCAGACACACAATGCTTCATTGATAAGTCTAATGAGGTCACTTGGAGTGACATACAAGACACATTCAAGTAGAAAACTTTTCCCGAGAACTTGGAGGGCTTGGAAGTGTATATCAATATCAAGAGGTACATGATGCATAAGATAACATGCAGGTTCTCAGTCGTCCCATGTGAAGAAGTGATTGAGTGGATCATTACACATATGGATGAATCTCATCTTGTGCTTTGCAGTGAGAGTGGCAGTAAGATTGCCACTTATTATGGACAAGACATGCATACCTACTACAAGATGCTTAGGCCTAAAGAATATCAAAATAATGACTTCTATATCAAATATGTCGATATCGACACAAGTGATATCATCAAACCTTGGTGTCAAGAGCCTGCTACGTTTTGCCACAGCCCATCCACAATTTATCTGACCATGATTCTCAAATATGTATATCAGTATCTCATTTCCATGTGCTCTCAGTTGCATGGGTGGAAGAATGCTGAGGTGTTTGAGGAAAATTGGATATCTATGCTCAATGTTGTGGTTACCCAGGGTAAAGCTTTCAATTGGGTAGATATATTTTCATTTGAGTTACAACATCATGTGGGGCAGGAAAAAGCATCTTTGAGGGTGAATCAAGCATCATAATTCTATATGTCTACATTTATTTTAGATGGAATATGTGCACAATATGCTTTCCTAGCAATCTATTGGAACTCAACCCCTGAGAACAAGTTCCCAGTTTACTTCCATTGTCGAGCACTTCTTTGCAGTTATATTCCACATGATATTTGAGATCGATCCTCCTTGCATGATTGATTAGGTGAAGGAGTCACTACAAGATATCACATATTGGTTTGCAGCACTTGAGGGCACATACATTCATTATTTTGGATGCCATATATCTCCTAATCTCATGTTGTGATATGCCACCAATAAGGTGGTCATGCAGGAAGTAACATATCAATTGGACAAGGAATTGTCAAGAGTCCTTCATACGAGAAAGAAATCCCCTTGGACCACCTTTCCTTTGAGGATCAAATAGTATGAGTTAAAGAACCGCAAGGTGACAATTACATAAATACAGGAGTTGAATCGCTTGCACTTTGCAACTAAGGACTTTCATGAATATGATCCCAGGAGAGTGTGCAGGCAGCATTGTGAAAGGATCAGTTTCAATTTGGAGTATTCATCAATAACTATAGCAGAAGATGACAAGTGAATAATTGGTACAATGAATAAAAAAGACACATCTAGGAATGGAGACCAGTTCATCCCAAGATCCACTAGCTCCAGATGTGCAGATCCAGGAGGAAGAACAGATAACCCCTCAAGCAAGGAGTGTAGCTCCTAGGAAAATCATCAAGTATGATTCGATAGGAGAAATAAACAATAAATGGAAACTTGATCCTTTTAACACAAGAGTTTCTCAAGTGGAACAACACAGGAGAGAAGTAGAAGAAGAGGAGAAGAGGAAGCAAGATTGATCCTGGGGATAAAAACATATTCTCAAAATCTCCAAAAACTAGCACAAAGTTGTATTTCTCATCATTCTAATTCCAACAACACTTGAATCACCTGAATCCGACACTGTATGAAGAAGCTATCACATTTTGAATTTTTTGGAAAACAACTAAATAGTCAACTTACAGGGTTGATTGGGTAGTTTGTACAATGATGCCATGCTAATGTCAGTGGGTTGAATGGGAGGTATGGTGGTTGGAAGAGCCAATATGGTATTTACAAGTGGTGCAATGTGATTGGTTGAAGGAGATTTGGTTTGGGCTAGTCTCAGGCCACCACGCAGGCCCATCAAAGGAAGCCATGTGGGCCAATGAAAGGCTGCCATGTGGCCTCAAAAAATCTGCCAAAATTTGGTTTTTGGGCTAATAGGCATTTTCCAGGTTTGATCACACAGCCTCACAGTTATCAACCAACCACCAAACTATTACACCACCAGAATTCGTTAATCTATAGTAGCAAATTTATATTTAAAATGAGGCAGTTTTAGCATTGGCAGAAGGGGCAGGACATGTGGCCCCAACCTCGAGTCATGTGGAGGCTAGCTGATTGTGGCACCAGGCGAGGGGCGATGTGGGAAGCCCTAGCCCTCAATTTTAACAAAAGCCATGTAGCCACCAAATGGTGCTACGAGGAGGGCTCATGTGTGGCGCCTAGCCTGCTACCACATGGCCCATGATATGACAAAAAACGTGGAGCCAAGGGACATGTGGCCTCTGTCCTTCACCCCTAGCCACATTGTGTGCCACATGACTGAAAAAAAGGGCAATGAATAGGGCGTCGGGGCCAATTAATGGTCTGATATTTTTCACCATTAATGGCGGAATCAACGTTGAACCCATGTCAATTTGTTGCATGGAATATATGCCAAATGAGGAATTCATTTCTAGTTTTTCCTTTTTTGTCAATTTGCAAATCAAATAGTAGGAAAATGAACAAGGAGGCCTAAGTTAACCATTTTGCAACCTTTTTGAACCCAATATGACCGTACATAGGTGTTTTTGGGTGTTTTGGACACAATGGAAACATTATTTCTACGGTTTGAGCATTGTATGTTTATTTAATTGACATTTTGAGCATATAATTTAAAGGGACAACGTTAGAAGCTGTATCTAAATATGTACCCCAGGAGGGGTGAACTCTGTCATCAAATTAATGATTTTTGATGCTGCTTGTTGTCTATTTTTCTCTATTTAAATTTGCAAACCTAAACTAATTTTAATAATTTTATGTTCTTTTGCAATTTCAATCCACTACCCACAAGACATAAAATAGCTTACAAACTTTTAAAAGAAACTTTCAATTTTTTATTTCATATTAGTTTGGTATTATAGCATGGTTGTTTTGAAGGTTCGACAATTTTTTCAAGTGTTTTCTTGATGCTTACAATCTAAATTAAAAATAGGAGTGCTTAAAGAACAAAAATCTTAAATTGGTTCAAGGAGGTCACAAACTCCTCAAAATCCACCAGTCATGGGACATGAAGAAGGACAAGAGATGATGTGATGAGATAGCTTTCAAAAAGTATTTATATGATATGTCTAAGATGGTGAAAGTGTTGTATGAAGAGAGAAAAACGAGTTTCAAAGAGAAAGTTCAAATCATCCAAAAGCTAATGGTGGTGATGGGAGCAAGCCTCCACCTCCATCACCTCCATCTTCACCTCCATTTACACCTCTGTCTTCACCTCATGGATATATTCCTCCTAAATCTCCAAAATGACATGCAAAGTCTCCTTTACTTAAGCTTTATGTCAAGCTTGAATCGCCTATGTATAATGGGGAACTAGAACTCAACCTTCATATGGTGGGAGGCTAGAACTCAAGAAGATTTGAAGAAAAGTGGTAGAATTATCTATTCTTGGAATGATTTTATAGCTACATTAAGAAGGAAATTTTATCCATTAGCTTACATACAAAAAGAAATTATGGATTCGCATAATTTTAGACAATCTAAAGGTTAGAGTGTCCAAAGTTACACATAAGAATCTAGAAGGAGACCTTTAATCTTGGGTGTTGATTTGTCTTCACAAGATACTCCTGTTAAATACATAGCTAGATTACATATTTATTTGACACATACTATACTCATGTTTAATCCCACCAATCTAGATGAAGTATGTGTTCAGGAAATTCATTTAGAATCAAGAGGCAAGAATGTTCCTCAAGAGACTAGCAAGAAACCTTTAAAATCTAGAGAGAAAGGAAAGGGGAAGTTTAAAGGAAAAGGAAAAAAGAATGATACAGTCAAGAGAGAGGGAGAGAAATGTACCTGTAAAAATTGTTCAAAAGAGGACCACGATGGAGACTATTATTAGAAACTACATCCAGAAATGAGACCAAAGAAGTTCAATAACAAGAGGAAACAAAAGATTTCTGCTACAACTCAACAAGATCTAGGATCGAATTAGGGTGATGACACAAAATCATAGCCATGGGAATAAAAGGTAAAGATCCTAATGCAAGTACTAGTTATTCTAGTAAGTCTATTGAGTCCCAAAATGATAAAGAAAGAAGTGAGAATTTTCATATCAAGATCATTACAAAACATACAAAATTTGATACATTGTTTTATAGTGGATCCCAAGTAAATCTTATCTCTGAAGAAATTAACAAGAAACTAAATCTATAAACTACACCTCATACTAAACCTTACTCTTTGGATTAGGCATGTGATGATGCCAAATTGCAAGTGACAAGGAAGTGTAAACTCAAATTCGCCATCACTGCAAAGTTTATAGATGAGGTAGATCTTGATGTTGTACCACTTGACATATGCAGATTGTTTTTAGGGATTCCATACATATATGACCGAAAATTCATATTTTATCATCATGAGAACAAATATTATCTTTTTAAAGATGGAGTTGATTATATTGTTAGAGCACATTGCAAGAGGATGAACTTATCTCTTGTAAGTGTTATTCAGATGATAAGGCTTGTAAGTGCTAGTAAGGATTTTGTGTTGTTGATGATTAAAGCTAAATATACTATTGAATCTGAAGCTTTTACAGCATGTGATTCAAAACTCAACCAAGAATTGGTTGAAGTTGTTAACACTTATGACAAGATGTTTTTGGAACCTGAAGGGTTGCCTCCTAAAAGAGGAATCCAACATGAGATTCACTTGCAGAAGGATGTACCACTTCCAAATATTGGCATGTACATAATGTTAGTTTTGGAGAATGCTGAAAATAAGAAGCAAATTCAAGAGCTTCTTGACAAAGGGGTCATCAGGCCTAGCACATCTCCTTGTGGGTCTCCTATTATTTTGGTTCCAAATAAATATGGTACATGGTGCATGTGTTGGGATTTTGGAGCTTTGAACAAGATCACGGTAAAGAATCACTATCCTCTTCCTCATATTGATGATTTTATAGATCAATTAAAGGAACATGTTTACTTTACTAAGTTATATTTGAGAAGTGGTTATCATCAGATAAGGATTGTTGAAAACAATATTTGGAAAACTGCTTTCAAGACAAAACAAGGTTTCTTTGAATGGTTATGATGTTTTTTGGGCTTTGCAACACACTTGCAACATTCATGAAAGTTATGAATGATGTGTTGAGACCATTCCTTGATGATTTTTTCATAGTCTTCTTAGTTGATATTTTTATTTCCAATAAGACTCATGAACAGCATGTCAATCATGTGAAACAAATTTTAGATGTCTTGAAGAAACAAAAGTTGTATTTGAAGATGTTAAGTGTGAATTTGGGAAAATCTCTTTGTTTTATTTGGTCCATATTGTAGGAGGGAGTGAATTGAAGATTGATCCCTAAAATATTGAAGTCATTGTGAATTGACCTAAACCCAATAATGTAACAAAAGTTAGGAGATTTTTGGGAGAAGGCCAATATTAGAGAAAATATAAAGCTAACTTCTCACTCATTGCAACACCATTACATGCTTTGAAAAATGTGAAACATGTCTTTCAGTGGGGAGGAAAGCAACATAAATCCTTTGACACTTTGAAAGAGAAAATTAGTACACCACTAGTTTTAGCACTTCCAGATCTTAAGCAACCATTTGAGATTCAAACCGATGCAAGTGATTATGCTATGGGAGTAGTTTTGATGCAGCATGGTAAGCCTATTTGTTATCATTTTGAAACCTTTACCAATGCAGTAATTAACTATCCAACTTATTATAAATAGTTGTATACTTTGGTACAAAGTGTGAAGAAATGGAAGCATTATTTGATGGGTAAAGAAATGATTCTTCATACTGACCATTAATCTTTGCAATATTTACAATTGCAAACCAAGCTACAACAAGCTAGAAGTTTCAAGTGGATGGGATTCCTAAAGGAATTTAATTTGGTAATAAAGTACAAGAAATGTATATACAACAAATTTTTTGATATGTTATCAAGGCCTATTGTTAATGCATATGTCATTCTTAAGCATAACTCATTCATGCAAGAAAGTTATATTGAACAATATGCAAAAGATGAATATTTTAAAGATGATTATGTAACTTTGTATCAAGGCAATAATATTGAAGAGTTGGATTATCATGTTCATAACAAGTTTTTGTATCATCTTGGCAAGTTATGTGTTCCACTGGGTGAAAGAGTCAATGTCATAAGGGAAGGCCAGACTTCTCTTTCTGTTGGTCACTTTGGTTTAGGCAAAATAATTGCACAAATTTAAAGCTATTTGTATTGGCCTCGTATGAAAGAAATTGTTTCAAGATATGTAAGAGGATGTTCCATGTGTGCTATTAGCAAGAATAGCAATAGGAAATTGGGTTTGTATGCCCCGCTTCCTATTCCTTCTCGTCCTTGAGAAGGTATTTCTATGGATTTTATACGGGGACTACCAATGTCTAGGAAAGGTCATGATTATCTATATTTTTTGTGTGGATATTTTCATAAAAATGTGTGTGTTTATGCCATGTAAGAAACAAGTTACAACTAAACAAAAGGCAAAGATGTTCTTCCAAAATTTATGGGTTCACTTTGGCTTACCCACTTCTATTATTTTTTATCGCTATTCATGATTTGTTGGGAATTTTTGGTCAAGTTTATGGGAACTCATGGACACCAATATGAAGAAGAGCACCGCATTTCATCCACAAACTGACAACCAGACACAAGTAGTGAACATAATAGTAGTGAGCCTCCTTCGTGGATATTGTGGTAAGAATCCTAAACTTTGGGATGAGCATTTGCATTACATCTAGCATGCCTACAATCGTGCCAAGCATTCTTCTGCGCAAGTATCTCCATTTGAAGCTTGTTTGGGTTATCTTCCAAAGTTTCATTTGGATTTCTTCTTTGGTAAATATATCGCAATAGATGGACATGGTGACATGGAAAAAGCCAAGAATTTCATTGAAAAAATTCATCCAGTGCATGAACGAGTCCAAGAGAAACTAGAGAAAAGTAAGACATGACAAGCATCGGATTGATCATGATTTCCAAGTGGGAGATCAAGTTTGGTTTTATATCGACAGGGAAATACATCAAGCTGAAGGTAAAAATCTCAAACCAATAAGATATGGTCCTTTCAAAATCTTGGAGAATATTGATAACAATGCTTTCCGATTAGATTTTCCACCTTACATGCAAATTTATTCTATTGTGAATGTGGAAAACTTGAGGTTGTATGAGCCTCCAGTGATTGATGATCATGGAGAGAATGTTCAGATTCCATCTATAGAATATTTTTCTCCTAAATATTTAAATTAGTTGCAGAAAGACTCAACTCTTGACAGGAGGATGAGGACTTCATGCAGAGGCAATGTGGAGTATATTGAAGTGGGGTTCAAAGGTACCAATCCAAGTAAAGAAAGGTGTATTGAGATTGGGAAAGTGAGGGAGTTGTAAGCTCACTTACTTGATGACTAAAAATAGACTTTTGGTGGTCCAAAATCTTTTAGTGGGGACAAATGATCCCATAGATAAAAAATATGCTCAAAACTAAAAGTGCTCATAATATCCTAAAATTTTTTCCAAGTCGTAGATATCATTGTTTTGATTCCAACGACGCTTGAATCACTTAAATTCAACACCGTATGAGGAAGTTATCACATTTTGAATTTTTTGGCAAACAACTAAAAAGTCAACTTGTACAGTTGATTGGGCAGTTCATACGATGATGTTAATAGGCTGACTAGGAAGTACATTGGTTGGACGAGCCAATCTGGGATTGAAAAGTGGCACGATGTTACTAGTTGAAGGAGATTTGGTTTGGGCCAACCCCGGGCCACCACATTGACCAATGAGAGGGTGTCGCATGGCCCAATGAATGGCCACAACATGGCCTCAGGAAATGTGCCAAAAGTTGGTTATTGGTCTGATAGGCCTTTACTGGGTTCGATCGTACGAACTCATAATTATCAACTAAACTTCGAACCATTGCACCACCAAAATTCCTTGTTAATGCATAGTGGTGAATTTATATTTAAAATGAAGCAGTTTTGGTGTTGGCAGAAGGGGTGGGGCATGTGGTCCCAATCCTAGGTCATGTGGAGGTGAGGTGACCATGGCTCCACGAAAGAGGGGTAGGGTGGGAAACCCTAGCCTCTGGTTTGAACAAACACCACGTAACCACCAATGAGTGATGCATAAGAGGGCTAATGCATGGTGCCTAGCTTGCAGCCACATGGTCCATCATATGAATAATAACGTGGAGCCAATGGGCATGTGGCATCTAGCATGTACCCTTGGCTACATTTGGTAGCACATTACAAACAAAAGGGCGAAGGAATAGGGTGTGGGTGCCAACTAATGGTTTGACATTTTGCACCATTTACGGTAGAATCAACACCAAACCTACACCAATTTGTCACCTGGCAGATACACCAAGGGAGGATTTCGTTTTCTAATTTAGCCATTTTTGTAAATTTGCAGAGAAAATAGAAGGAAAATGAATAAGGAGGTCTAACTTTCCCATTTTTCAACAATTTTTAGCACAAGAAGAGCTTACACAGGGGCTTTTGGGTGTTCTGAATACAATGGAAACATTATTTTTTTCAGTTTGAGCATTGTATGTTGATGTAATTGACATTTTGAGAATATATTTAAAGGGCCAACATTAGAAGTTGGACCCGAAGTTGTAGCCCAGGAGGGGTGAACTCCATCATCAAATTGTTGTTTTGTGATGCTGTTTTTTGTCTATTTCTCTATTTAAATCTGAAAAACTAAAAAATTGTTTAATAAGTGTATGTGCTTTTCCAATTTAGATCCATTGCCCACAATACATAAACTAGCTTGAAATTTTTTTCAAGAAACCTTCAATTTTTAAATTTTATCAAGGATGAGTTGCTCAAGAAACAACGAGAAGAAGAAGAGGAAAGGAGAAGAATATAAGATGAACAAAAAAGACAGTCCCAAGAGGAAGAAGCATCTCATATACCGGAGGAAGAATAGTGGAATCAGGAGATAGAGGAAGAGTTAGAGGAAGAAGATACCACCTAGCTAATGGATGATGAACCAGGTTCCCCTGAAGAACCTCCTTTCACAGGTGGTCATATTCCATTTGGAGAAATGGGAATCACTCCTCCACTTGCAGACAGTCATGGATGTGTGCAGTGTCACATTTGACCAACACAAGAAGAGGATCATGCAATAGAGACGAAGGCACTTCTCGAATGATCCTCAAAACCTAGTCTCAATATTTATAGAAAAGGTGATAACTTTTGGTACCAAAAGTATTCCTAGGGTAATCATGGTGGAAAACATTTCTTTCAATACAACAGTGCAAGAAACTTTTTAATATCTATAGTGTGAGAATGCTAGATTGAGGAAAGAACCGGTTTCATTGAAGAAACAGGTGGAACACCTTGTGACAAAGAATCAACAATTATCTTCACATAGTTACAACACCTCAGAATGGAAGTCAGCCATGCAGGAGGAGCTAGGACCAGTGGAGGACACCATGGCATGGTTATATGATTAGATGATACTTCTATAACAAGTGGTGGCTCCTCTCATTTACATTCATAAGAAAGCACAAGAAGTGGTAAAAATATTGAAAGTGGAAAATAGAGTAGTTGAACAACTTTAAGAATGGGTTGCCAAGTACCTGGATGCTCCGCAACAATTGGAAAATAAAGACAAGATTATCACATATATGGATAGAGTTCAGCCGAGAATCCACCACCATAATTACATGTGTCTTGCAGAACATTTGATTAGTACTAATTCTGCTTATAACTGACTGCACAATGGTTTCAAGTCCCTAACACAGAAACGTGAGATGACCGCAATAGGATCACTTGAAGAAATCAAAGGTATGGAAATCATCTTCCAGGAGATCAGACAATATATATAACAAATCAAGCAAGCATTGGAACAGGAAGTCTTAGAGATTACCAAAGACATCAGTCTACAATATGCCATTGCACGAGTCAAAACTCATATGAATCTCTCATGGCATGGAATAATGTACAATTGAGCTCCAATACTATATTGATGGAGGCACTAGAGGTGAAGACGTGTTATATAGGGGAATTTCCAGTTTGGGTCAAAGTCATCTCAACGGAGTTCAAATCATGGAACACATATATCACAAATGAGCTCCATGAGGAAACAAATTATTTGTCTATTTGATAAGACTTTGTACTATTCTCAGTTTGCCTTATTAGGCCACTGTCTCATAAGTTAATTGTCTTTTGTAATAAATGTTATGTAATGAAGTACAAATACACATGTGGAATGTGAAAAGCATGGAATGTAAAGAGTTATGCATAGAATATGAACAATCATAGAACTTAAAGAGTCATGAGGAAGCTCAAAGTTCATTATCATTAGTTATAAATAACTTGTCATAACTCAAGATTAGGACCTGGAATTTTGGTGAATTGCCTTCACTTCTCTTGTAGTGCATAGGAGATAGATCATTCTTTGGAGAATCAAGTTGTGTCTTCATGTTCCACTGCTGGATATAAAGTTTCATTCATGTAACAATGTTCTTGGGACCTTTCATTCATAACCAGAAGCTCTATGAGCCAACACTTCTTCATACATGTATCACAGATATAATAGGACTATTCTTGTTATGTTTACAGTATATGTTGCCTTAATTACATAATGAGTTTAATGAACTAATTCATTGCTTAGATGTGACTATTATTGAATAAGTGATGTTATTCTTTCATGATTGTTGTTTATTATGTGGACTAATCTACAGGTAATCAACAAGCCTTTCAATTTATCCCAGGGTCCCCCCTTTAGGATAGTAATATTTCTTTTCTAAACCCGACTCGACTTGTTTTCCTTTACTAGTCATGGAAGTTCCCTCGTGCACCTTACATTAGGTGTCTCACAAATCTTACACTTTCTTCCCAAAGCGGTGTTGTGATCTCTTTTCTGTGAATGTAACTAGGGAATATCTTTCAAACCTTTCCAATGGTGGCCATATGGTATAGTTTGATGGGACTCCCACACCAAACGATGTGAGGTCTATTTGGGACTTCACATTGGGGATATCCCCTTACATGTTGGTGACATCCAACATCATCAACATGTCCTTTCATGTCTCTGCCAATAAGGCTCATCCTCCAATGGAGTCTTGGAATTTGATTTGTAGTTTGATTCAAGTCATTAGGTGAATGATGTAGAGCCTGATTATGTCTAATATTTTTTCACCGTCAATTATTAGATCTAAAACATTGTCATTCTCTAGGGTAATTTACTTGAATACTTTGTCTCCTCGGCAATGGTGCCAAAATGTTATCACTCCGTAATTTTCCCAACTGTGAAAGGAAAGCCCAACACTAACATTGAACTATTATTGGAGATTGGAAGTTATCCCTTCCAATTCAGAGATGGTTCTCTCTTATAAATCAATCACTCAATGTCACCACAACAACTAGTTATTCAATTAGTACAATGGCTAGGTCTTTTGTAAAATTGGAAATGTAGGGGTTTGATTGGATTGAACAAAGTATAAACCATTGGCCATGGAGTCGAGTGTGAAATATCAATCAAAAGTCTTAAATATTTGTTTTATGAGACATTACTTTCCAAATCTAAGATATATAATATTCCACTAGACCTAAAATTGTTGCAATGTGGTGATTGGAAGAAATAGCATTTCAATTAAAACATAACACTATCAACAATGAATTATGTAATAATATCATAAATACATGGAGAAATATCTGAATGTGATAGAGTAGAGAAGAAAAGATGAATTTTATTTTGATGAATTGGAGAATCACAAGATGAATTCCCATTCCATATATGTTCATTCATATACCAAGGAAATACAAAATATGAAATACTTAGAAAGAAAAACATACACTAAGAAATAGACTGTGAAAACATCATAATATGAATCTTTGGAGTAATGAGTCATGTCCTTCTACTTGAATTTCTTTTATTAATATCAGATAAAGATATACACAATAATGGTCTCTAAATTTTCAAAATCCCACCCTCTCCCATTACAAAATGCTCAAATATATATAAATTACATAAGTTGTTACTAGTAGGAAATTAGCTTATCCATAAAAATAACAAAAGAACTGTTTCGAACAACTTGCAAGATTTATGGAATCAAGTGCCTTCCAATATGGAAATAGTTGGAAATTTGATTATTCATTGTCTTGAAATCTCTAAATAACCCTTGAATCTTGAGTTTACCATCTCACTGTTGATTCTCATCCATAAAAAATCGGATTTGATTGCCAGATATGTCCAGTAACATTTGACTGTTGGGTTCTCTACTTGAAAACCTCTGCCACACGTGGTTAATGACTGATAATATGTACCTGGAAATCTTCAATTTTTATCCTTTGATGATATTATGCCTGAAAATGCTCAACTGTTTATTTCAATCTACCTTTGGGATGTGCAGGAATATCTTTATTGGCGAATCATGAAAAATATTTTCCAATGGATACAAATGATTATACAACACCTTATGTACCTTCGTTGCAACAGGAAACTCTGTATTATTAAAATCCAGAACATATAATCAAAAAAATATCTAAAAAAAAAGGATCATTGAAAGATTCGATGAATAGCTCAATTAGAAAGCTTTTTTCGCAACTCAGAGATTTAAAAGGATCCAATCAATCATCCTAGCTAGAACTAGTTTCAAGAACACATGAAACCTCATTAAATGCCAAAGTCCTAGACCTTAATAATTACTTCTTTTTATCAGTAATGTCTTGTAGAATCTAGCCCAACATACAAAATTGAGGTTCTCCCTTCTTCCTGAAATTGAAGAAAAATTATTTCCAAATCAACTCCAAGGGTTTTCAAATGGTTGTCTTCAATAACTTATGCCTTTCCCTTGAGAATTTCTTTCACAAGAAATTTAAACCAAACTTGTACTTCATAAATATCTTGTGAAATAATCAACCATTTTTCATATGTAATAGCACCCTGCTACCAAAAATAGTTGATTGTGGGAAAACTCCAACTAAAGAAGAAGGAAAATAATCCAATTATTTTGTTGCTTTTGTATAACATGCATTAATATTTCAAACATGGTGACTTCAACAGATTGGATGATAATGAGTTGTACCATCCTTTGGAGGTAATTTATTGTAGGAATTTACAGGGTAAGTTCCTCAGAAAGAACACCAAAAGGACACCGCTCACAACCAGATCTCAAATCAATACACCAGTATTTTTGACGTGGTTAAAACCCTCAAAGAGGGAAACAGTCCACGGCCTGAGCCAACGTGACCACTTCAGGAAATTTATTAATCAAAGAATGAAAATTTACATAAGTTTTCTCTCATAGACAGATTACCCGAACAATGACCCTCCATGCGCTTTAAATAGAACTCATGGACAAATCGGGTGTCAAGCCACAGATCAAGTGTCGGTAATACCGAGGAGAGAGTGAACCGCCAGATCACTACATATCGTGACCATCGGATTGTAAGTTACAAAATGTACAACGGTAAAGAAACACACTTTACCTAACTCTATACCTAACTCTATACTAGACCAAGTTGAACTTAACTATTTCCTATGTGTCGGAATATCCTAACATCCCCCCTTAAGAACAACTTGGGATAGGATTGAAGGATTTACAAATATGACACAATAGGAGAAGGAAGGAGGCACTAGAGCCTATCCCCCCTTAGTGACAACTTCCTGAACTCCAAGCATATATCGAAGTTTAGTGAACTTCGCCTTTGTGAGAGCCTCTGTGAAGATGTCTGCAACCTGATCATCTGTTGAACAATATTGCACTTCAAGAACATGGTCATGAATGAGCTTTCTGATGAAGTGCATGTGTATTTCAATCTGTTTGCTACGCTGATGCTGGACTGGATCTTTGCATAGCTGAATGGCACTTTGATTATCACACCAAAGTGTGGTTGGATGCTGCTGCTCAAAGCCAAACTCTGATAGGATCTGACGAAGCCACAAGGCTTCCTTACTAGCTTCCACGACACCACGATACTCTGCTTCTACTGACGAAAGAGAAATTGCAGCCTGTTTCTTACAACCCCATGTAATAGGTCCTGAACCAAGAGTGAAGACATAACCAGCAGTAGACTTCCGATCATCAGGGTCACCAGCCCAATCAGAATCAGTGAAACCAACTAATAGAGGAGCTGCTTTGGCACTATAATGAATTCCAAACTGTAATGTACCTCGAATGTAACGAAGTATTCTTTTAGCTGCTTTCCAATGACTTTCACAGGGGTTTTGCATAAAATGAGCAACAAGGCCAACAACAAAGGAAAGGTCAAGACGAGTATGGGTTTAATACAAGAGTTTTCCTACAAGTTGACGGTATAAGGTAGCATCAACTTTAGGAGAAGTACAAGAGACTAAAAGTTTGACTCCAGACTGAAAGGGAGAAGGGGCTGGCTTACAGTCTTCCATGTGAAAATGACGAAGAATATCACAGGCATACTTGGAATGGGAAAGGGAAATACCCTCCTTGGATTGCAAGACTTGAAGACCGAGAAAATAGTGTAAGTGTCCTAAGTCTGTCATTTCAAATTTCTTTTTAAGGCTAGACTTCACATGGTTTATAAGGTTGGGATCACTACCAGTAAGAATAAGATCATCAACATAAAGAACAAGGATGATAAGAGAGTTGCCCACTTTCTTGGTGTAGACAGTATTGTCAGAATAACACCTAGAAAAGCCAGATTCTAAAAGAAAGCTATCCATTTTGGCATACCAAGCCCGAGGAGCTTGCTTGAGACCATAAAGGGATTTCTTAAGTCGACATACAAGGCTGGAGTCTGTTTGGATGAAGCCAATGGGTTGTTCCATATAGATTTCTTCATGTAAGTCCCCATGCAAGAAGGCAGATTTAACATCCATCTGATGGACTTCCCATTTTAAAGAGGCAACAAGGGAAAGAACAAGGCGGATAGAGTTCATTTTGGCAACAGGGGAGAAGGTTTCAGTGTAGTTAATGCCTTCAACCTGTGAAAATCCCTTAGCAACAAGACGAGCTTTATGTTTATCTACTTTCCCATCTGGTCCATACTTGGTTCTGTAAACCCATTTACATCTAACAATTTTGCGTCCCTTTGGTAGAGGAACAAGATCTCATGTATCATTTGCCAACAATGAATGATATTATTCATTCATAGCTGCTTCCCAATGTGGATGGCCTGAAGCATCTGCAAAAGTGTCAGGATCATGATTTACTGGAGCTTGAGCCAGTAAAGAAGAGGCTCTTTCAAACTGAGAACGTGTACGTCGCTAATCTGTAGGATCACCGGCAAGATCACCTGCTGCATCCCGAGTAGCACGGACCCATCTTGGAAGTTGAGGATCCTGAGAAGGTGGGGGAGGATTTTCATCCTCACTTTCATCATCTGAAGAAGAAATGTTTTCAAAAGTAGAAGAGATAGGAAGAGGTGGCACATCCGCCGGACTAGGCTCGCAGGCTGATTTATTTTCATCAAATTTTACATCTCTTCTAATGATAACATTTTTGGACTTAAATGGAATAAGTCTATAACCTTTTACATCTTCAGAATATCCAACAAAAGTACATTTCTCACTCTTAGGTTCTAAAGCTTTATGCTTTTCATCTGGAATATGGGCCCATGCTTCACTTACAAAAACACGAAAGTGACTTACATCTGGTTTAATGGAACTCCAAGCTTCTTCTGGAGTGATACTCTTTAGAACCTTAGTAGGAGTGCAATTGATTATATAATTTGCACAATTAATTTCTTCGGCCCAAAAACTAAGACTGGGTCCTTTAGATTGCAGCATACAATTAGCCATTTCCTTTAAGGTGCGATTTTTCCTTTCAGCTACACCATTTTGTTGTGGAGTGTATGGAACAGTATGTTGCATTTGAATTCCATTTTCGGTGCAAAAGTTGATGAATGTGTTTTTAACATATTCTCCACCATTATCAGTTCTTAGCTTAAGAATTTGATGTCCAGATTGTTTTTCAACAAAGGCTTTGAAGGCCAAAAATGTGTTAAATACTTCTCTCTTGAGTTTTAAGAAGTATACCCAAGTGCGTCTGGAGAAATCATCAATGAAAGTTAAGAAATACTTGCAGCCAGAGAATGAAGCAACAGTAAGAGGACCACATAAATCACTGTGCACAAGCTGTAAAGGGGCTGAGGCATGCCAAGAGGCACATTTTTCAAAACTGTCCCGATGATGTTTTCCGAGTACACATCCCGAACAAACACCATCTCTGCAAGATACCATAGGAAGGCCTGTCACCATATTTTCTTTACATAGATGCTGAAGGGAGCGATAGTTTAAGTGACCAAATCGCTCATGCCAAAGTTTGCTCACTTCATCATTATGAGCAACAAATACTGAGGGAAGATTTGATGACCCAAAGTTGTGAAACTTATACAACCTTGTGGAATCATCAGCAATACCAGTAGCTAGAATCTGTTTAGGATCTCTTAGATCCTTGATTACAACATCATGAGGTGAAAATTCAACAATTTTACCTTAACCTGAATGAGTTATCTGATATACAGATAGAAGGTTGCAGGATAAGGTTGGAACACATAATACATCATTAAACTGACCATTGTCTAGATGAATAGTTCCAGTTCCTACAACATTAAGAGATCTATCATCACCAACATATATATTTTTGGTGTTACAATCATTTAAAGAAGAAAACATGGCTTTGTTTTTGGCCATGTGATAAGGGGCTCCAGAATCAATGAGCCACTCATGAGAATGAGAAGAAGAAGATAAATTTCATGCATAACCAGACTGAGATGATTGACAACGACATGCAGAAAGTGCCATTCCTGAAGATGAAGTTGAAGTTGAAGTTGAAGAATGCTCCACATGGATGTTATGTTTCTTCATTGCGGCTTCCAAGGCTTCCATCTTCTTAAAGCATTTAGATTCTAAGTGGCCATCTCGATTACAAAAGTTACAATGTCTATCAGTCTTCTTCCATTTGTTTTTATTGGTCCTATCATTTTGTTGAAATGATCTTTCATTTTGAGGCTGAGTTTGCTTAGGACCCTTGTTTGGTTTAGGACCATTCTTTTTAGGATATGACTTCTTAGGATTCTTTGAATTTGGTTGCTGTTGGGTGGCTAACGCTTTCTTGGAAGAGTATCCAAGATTAAGAAGACCAAGGTGTAAGAGTTTTTCTTGTTCTCTTATTAAAGAATCACAAAAAGAGTCAAAGGAAGGGGCCTTGTAGTCTTTTCCTTGAAAAATGAAAGCTTCCCTTGTAGAATGGAAGGTGGAAACAAATACAGAGTAGGCTGGTCCCAACTTAGTAAGGATGGAATAAATAAGGTTACTATCTTCTTTCTTAACCTTAACACCTTCCAAGAGATATCTAAGGGTCTTGAATTTGGACAAGAAATCTTCAATGCAAGAAAAATTATTAGGATCCAATGTAAGCAACTCATTTTCAAGTTGATGGGCTCTAATTTCATTTTTAATCCCAAAAACTTTAGTGATTTGTTCCAATGCTTCATGAGGAGTCTCAAGTTCTGCAATATGGAATCTAAGATCAGGAGAAATAGACATCCCTATCAAACCACGTGCTTGATCTTGTCTATTTTCCCATTTTGCAGCCTTGTCTTCATCTTTTGGTTTCTTCTCTTGGCATGTGGCTATTCTGTAGAGACCTTTACTTCTAAGTAAATCTTCCATGTAGGCTATCCATTGGAAGTAGTTAGTGCTGTCAAGAATGACTTCTCATGGACTTTCCATTTTTTTAAAAACTGAAGCTGAAGATGCTAAAAGTAAGTTTTCCAATGGATAGATCTCGAAAAATTAGGCTGTTTTAAAAAAAACGGCTCTGAAAAAGGATTCCAGATGAAGAAGTTATGGCTTTTTGAAAAAAATTTGTTGAAGTTGCCGGCAAAGTGCGCGAATGTGCGAGAATAAAAAAAATGCTCCCACAAAATGGAGATTTGAACCCAAGACCTCTACTCTCTTAAAATAGCTTTGAACCAATTGATCTATACAAAAAATTTGAGAGAGAGAGAGAGAGGGGGGGGGGGGGGCCTTGGGTTGCGTGCTTGCCTTGAGAAAGCTCTTTTTTCCTACAAAACAAAAACACAAAACCAAACATGAATATGCAAAGAAAAACAAACCTTACGGCTCAAAGTTAGCTTTAGCTAGAAACTAAATATTTTTCTCAATGTTTCTGATTTTCCAAGATCACACTAAGGTGCAGGGAAAAGAGCATACGCATGAGAAAAAAACTTCCTTTCTGTTTTTGATTTGCCCAGATCGCACAGAGTCGCAGGGCAAAGAGCATACGTAGAAATGAAAGGTGTAGATCCGGTAATAAAAAAAGCTAAATAAACAGAAACCGAAATAACTAGAGAGAAAATAACAGTAAACTGCAGATAAACATTGTATACCTCCAGATCTTAAAAATGACGCAGATAGGGCTACCGGAAACCTTTTCGTGTGAAACGAAAGGGGTTCCTCACTGGAACAGATGCTACGAACACAACAGAGCAGTCCTCTCGGCCCAAAAGTAGTCAGAAACAGTAGATCTAGGAAACGACAGCCGCATGCAGTTCTACCGGCTTCAGATTTGGATCACCAACGGACGCGGCCCTCAAATAGCTCTGATACCATGTAGGAATTTACAGGGTAAGTTCCTCAGAAAGAACACCAAAAGGAAACCGCTCACAACCAGATCTCAAATCAATACACCAGTATTTTTGACGTGGTTAAAAGCCTCAAAGAGGGAAACAGTCCACGGCCTAAGCCAACGTGGCCACTTCAGGCAATTTATTAATCAAAGAATGAAAATTTACATAAGCTTTCTCTCATAGAAGGATTACCCGAACAATGACCCTCCATGCGCTTTAAATAGAACTCATGGACCAATCGGGTGTCAAGCCACGGATCAAGTGTCGGTAATACCGAGGAGAGAGTGAACCGTCGGATCACTACATATCGTGACCGTCGGATTGTAAGTTACAAAATGTACAACGGTAAAGAAACACACTTTACCTAACTCTATACCTAACTCTATACTAGACCAAGTTGAACTTAACTATTTCCTATGTGTCGGAATATCCTAACATTTATGATCTCAAAAGACATTTGTGTTGATTTATGTTTCTATATGTGAAGACCTCCCATATAATTTCTCCACAAATCTTGTGTAGGTGTATCTATTGACTATTGGCATCGACAGGTTGACTAGTATATGAATGCCCTATTTCTAGTATCCTCCTAAAAATTGCACACAATTCCTTACATGTTGGTGACATCTCCCTAGCAGAATTCACACATGGCTTGCATTTTGAAGGCTTGATGTCATTAATAAGAATGACTAGGTGAAAATAATTTTAGGCACGGGTGTCTCTCATTGAAAAGGAAATTTGTTACTGCCATTTGGCACTATGATTTGGGTGCATAGAGTTTGGACAGGCATTGTTTTATTTTTTTTCTTATTTCTTCCATGGCTTTAATCCCACATGTATGCGAAGATATTGAATTAATTTATTTATAATACTCCTTAGCCACAAAGTATTTGTTGCGTTGTGCACTTTATACTCTCCTCTTCAACTGTGGGCTTGGCGCTTGACTCGGGCATTGGGCTTTAATATTGTGTTGTGTTGACTTGTGGATTGTCATAAGGCACATATGTTGTTTTAAAAAAATCTTGGAGATTAGGCCGAAAGACCCAATATTTTTAAATGAAACCTTGCATGAGCCCGAGAAAATTTAGGACCTTTTGATGATTAGCCTTCTTAACCTTGAGAGCACATTGACCTATTACACCCAATTTTTGCTCGAATTATAATTTTTTTGAGAAAAATTATAAAAGAAATTGTATGCGATAAAACTAATCATTAAGATTATGCTTCAATAATTATAACTTATCATGACCATGAAAAAATATAATAAAGCTATTATCTATGAACCTCTTCTAAATCTTCGGTCAAAAGAGTGAAGAAGCCAAGGCCTTAGTTTCAAATTCCTCCATGAGAAGGTTTGCCACCACTAGGGAGAGAGGAGAGCCCATGGAAACCCCATAAGTTCACTCATATAATTCACACTGAAAACTCAATAAAGTGGAATTTGGGAAAATTATGACTAACTTAGTGATATCAATATTATTTATGAAGTTATTAACATCAATGGATTCATTAATGAGAATTTCATGAATGGAGAAACGACGTCAATTCTCACCAAAAATATCAGAGGGATCAAGCTTGATATCTTTGATCTCATTGAAAAATAAAGGGAGTCCTTAACAAAGGAGCTGGTGATGCCCACAAGGGGTTTAAGTTGTTGGACCAAGTGCTCAACGAGAAGATAAGTGGGCCCACCTATAATATTAACAATGGGTGTCAAGTGGGGATCTTCTTTATGAATCTTGGTTAGGCCATAGATTCTAGGTGTGAGGGGATTTCTCTCAATTGGTTTCTTCCTTATATGGTTGAGGGCACTATCAGATAAGATAGCATATGCAATCCCCCTTGATATTTTCTTATGGGGACCCTTGATCAAATTTTTATAGCTCCCACTATTATTAAGGTGGTCCAACATTTTTTTCACATAATCAACCATTTCTTCAATAATAGTACACCCTTATTAGCTTTAAGAACAACAATGCTAGGGTTATTATTAAGAGCCTTTAAGGAAATGAAACACAAGCTTACTATTGTTTCTCTTACGAGGCTTAGCTCCGAATCTAAGGATAACAACACAATCCTCCCTAATTACTTCTTTAGTGCTTTCTGGTAAATCTTTAATACCAAACTCAGTACCCCACATAATATCTTCAATATGTATTTTTTATGGGTGATAGAAAAAATTAATCCTTTTCCTAAAATATTACAAATGTGTCTATCTAAAACAAAACTTGAGAAAATGACCACTTTCTTTCTAGGGGAAGAGGGAGTAACACTATTAGGAACTCCATCCCTAATTAGGGTTTTAAGAAAGGGTAAAGGGAGAATAGAAGGAGGCAAGATGCAAGTATTAGAGGTAGGGGGAAAGCTCATGGGAGAGGAGGAGCAAGAGTCACACAAAGTATGAAAAATGGGAATGGGCCTAGAGGAGTCCGAGTTTAAGGAATTGATGACCATGGAAAGGGAAACCATGTTGGAACACATTTTGTGAGAATTTCACCATATGAATTTTTTCAATAAGGAATTATTCTTAGAGTTGATATAATTTTCCATGAGAAAATTGAATATTCACCTACCTTAAAATGGAAATTGAATATAATATTCACCTCCATTTATAAACTTTATGAAAAATATCACATCCTTAAAGTTTCCCTTGGCCTTCCATGGCACGCCAGATTTGGACATATTAATTATAACAACCTTAGTTTATTGAAAATGAATGGTGTTTTTGTTTTTCCTACTATACCTGGGATGAAGCAATTTTATGATTGTATCTTTGGAAAGCACAAAAAACAACCCTTTCATGACTCTACTTCTAGAAAATGTAGAAAACTTGGAATGATACATTCTGATTTGTGTGCCCCTATGCTTGTCCCATCTACTAATGGAAAAAATATATGCTGGATTTTATTGATGATTATACCAAAATATGCTAGGTGTACTTGTTGAAAAATAAATCTCAAGCTTTTGAAACTTTTAGAAATTTCCATGTATGGATTCAAAATGAAGCACAATCACTCATTGGATCTCTTCATACAGCTAATGGAAGATAATATACATCTAACGACTTTGAAAATTATATTTTCCAACATGGGATTCATTAGCAAGCCACCATTCCACACAATCCTCAAAAAAATGGTGTTGTTAAAAGAATGAACAAGACTATCTTAAATATGGTTCATTCCATGATGTTTTTCAAAAATATAAAGTTGATGTTTTGGGTTGATAAAATTCTTTGTATAGTATATGTGAAAACTAGGTGTCCATTTCATGCTCTTAAGAATATGACTCCTCACAAAATGTGATATGGAAACATTCCTTCTGTAAGGAATATCAGGGTCTTTAGTTCCACCTACTATTCATTGACTCCTAAGGAGAAAAGAAATCATCTCAATGTGAGGAGTCAAAAATCTATATTCTTCAGGGATTCAAATACAACTTAGGAATATAAACTTTATGATGAGGTAAACAATAACTTTATTCTTTCTAAAGGTGTAATTTTTTTTGAACCTTCCACATTAACAATATTTTTGACCAACAACTTAATCATATTGATAGATTCACTAATGTAAAGACACATAATGGATTTGATAATGATATTTTGCATCTTGAATGGGGGATATCTATCTTGGATAAATATCTGGAATCGCATCTTGAAGCACTATCTTCCCCTCATGAAGTCCCAAACATTTCATCATATTAGGAAGATCCTTTGAAAGACGTGATTGAGAGGATTGAAAGGTAGAATCTTGATGTAGCCCCATGTCAATTAGTGGAGAAACCTAGACCATCTCAGAAATATCCTCCAAAATCGCTCATTAAAACACTTGAAAGTGTTCATCTTGATGAGGTCAAAAAGTTAGGAGCCAGATATTCCACTAAAAAAGATGGAGGTGATGTAGATACCTTTGATTTAGTTGATGATATGGATTTTCATGTTATTGTGTTTTAAATTTATTTACTAACTTTGAAAAAACTTCCTTTACAGAAGTTGCTTCTCATGATGAGTGGAAATAAGCAATGCAAAAGAATTATGATGCTCTCATAAATAATGGAACAAGGAAGTTGGTGGATACTACATTTAGAAAAAAACAAATTGTTTGCAAGTGGGTCTATAAGAACAAGTAAAAATCAAATGGCTCGCTTGAAAATCACAAAGAAAGGCTTATGGAAAAATATTTCCATGGAAAGAAGGTGTTGAATATGGGGATACCTTTTCCCACATAAAAAAATGGGCCACCATCTAGACTCTATTTTCCGTAGTAACTCATAATGGACAGAAATTTCATCAAATAAATGTGAAGCTTGTTTTCTTGAATGAATATTTGAAAGATAATGTCTTAATGTCTTGGAAGTTTTTTTTTTGTGAAGGGAAAAGAATATAAAATATGTAAACACGTCAAATCCTTATATGGCCTAAAAAAACCATTATGAGCCTGGCATGAAAAATTCACTAAGCATATTATAACATTTAATTTCAAACACTTTGATCTTGATGATGCAACTTTGCTTGCCAAGAAAGCTAGAAAAATTGGTGTACATATTGTAGTGTATGTAGATTATCTGTTGATGACAAGAACAATTAAATTTGTATTATATCCATAAAGAAAGAATTGAATAGGGGGTTTGAGATGACATATTTGGGACATCTTCACTACTTCTTCAGTATTTAAGTGACTTAACATCCAAAGTACATATTCATCTCCCAACCCTCTTCCTACTCCAATGGAAAATAATTTGAAGCTCTCATAAAAACAAGAGAATGGATTTGAGGATGCAACCAAGTATAGATAGTTTGTGGCAAGTCTTATCTACCTTACTACCACTAGACTAGATATTTCATTTATTTTGGGGATTCTTTCCAAGTTTATGAAAAAACATTATGAGTGATATGGGTATGTTACAAAAAATTTCTAAAATACTTAAAGGGAACTTAATAATGTGGACTCAAATATTTAAATGTAGATGGATTCAAATTGATTGGATACTCTAATTCAAACTTTGACCAAGACAAAGAAAATGAAATGTATAAATTAGGTTATCCCATGAGTCTTGGACCAACAACTGTGTAATAGCCTGGGGTTAAAAGTTCATGTAATAAAATTTAATAAAGGTAAAATAAGACCACGAGCAAGGGACACTTATTCTAAGTTGAATGTTGGGAAAAATATCCTAGTGGGCATCACTTGATGTGTTTATGGCAAAGGGAAATTGCCAAAGGCAATAACAAAGGCTTTGGAAAGGAAAGTGGCATTATTTGGCATTTTAGTTATGAAAATAAAGGAAATTAGGAGAAAAGGGTGGTGAAAGGTCACAGGTTGCATGTGAGGATGAAATTGAAAGAAAATAGTGGAAAAATGAAGAAATTAGAGGCATCAATGATAAAAAGTA
Source organism: Pinus tabuliformis (assembly GCA_031772625.1). Classification (NCBI taxonomy): domain Eukaryota; kingdom Viridiplantae; phylum Streptophyta; class Pinopsida; order Pinales; family Pinaceae; genus Pinus; species Pinus tabuliformis. The sequence goes on along the minus strand of CM062818.1, from coordinate 534,663,836 downwards.
TTATGAGGATCAGTTCATAACCTTTTGTTAGTTTAGTTTTAGAATTTGTCTCAAAGAGGAGAAAGCACCAAGAGGAGAAAGGAAGTAAGCAAACAACGAAAGGAAAGAAAATGAAAAGCAAGGAAGGGAAAGGAAAAGAAAATAAGGACAAGGAAAGCAAGGATCAAGCAGCTTCAACAGGAATACTTGTAGGTAACATATTGCATGTGTCATTTCCTAGCTGGTTTTGACATGCATGGTATGTGCATGTTGGTATGTGGTTCTTTTGTTGTCATTGGCATGGATTTTTCCAGGATTTGGCAATGTATTTTTGTCTAGCCTTGAAATTTTGGGATAGCCATGGTGTGATGGGATTCTTTATCTGTTTGAGCTTTGGATTGCCCGATGGTTTTAGAATATAGGGTGAGGTAGTCTTAGGAAAATACCCAAAGGCCTAGGAATCCCTTGACTGGTAATGGTTGGATACACGGTAAATCCTAAGGGTGGAGATGGGAAAATTCCTCAAGGAGGGTGAAGGAATTCAGAGGCATCCAAGCTTGGTTTTCTTTTGTGATCTAGGGATCGGTTTAGGTGAGATCATGGTATGGTGAGGGTGGATGTGGTTTAACCTCTTGATTCCATTGGTTATTTATGGATTGGTTTATCCCATGAGATCCCACATTCATGCTTGGAATATGGCACATGGGTGATTGGCTAAAGAGAGATTTGGCTTAGGCAATCTATGGTCAGGTGGAATGTGGAAGTGCCAAACCCAGTTGGTATTTTCCTATGGTTAATAAAGGCTGATTTTTTCTTTCTTTTGGTAAGGAAATCTATTGATTATTATGTGGCTTTAATGATTTTTCTGTTATGGTTATTTATTTGGTTATATGCTAGTTATAAGCATGTTTTTATGAAATATATTAGTCATGGCTCTTTTCATGTTTTGACTCATAATCGAATAAATAATGAGTGTAATACCTAATTGGTGTTAAGACAACTAATGAGAGAAGGTAGTGACCTGTCTTGTTAAACCTCAGATAATTTTTCATATCTTTATGTTTAGACTTACATTCATGACTTGTAGGTTGCATGTTCATCATGTGTATGACAAAATGAATGTCATGGTTTGGCATGGTTAGGTCAATTCCTTGATAAAGTTTTGTGTTAGAGACTTTATATTGGTGTCATTTATTTTCTTGGAAAGTCTCATCAAGTTCCGAGCAATGGTTTGGAGACTAGCCCTGAAAAAGTGGCTTATATCACGCAATCTCTGACACAGAATGTTAGGCCCCTATACTACTAGTGTAACCCCTTATTGTTATTAGTATAACCCACTTATTATATTGATGTACCCATGTAGTGCCCATATTGTTACTATTATGCCACATAGAAGCCCACCATTGTTACTGTTGTGCCCTACAATATTATTGTTATGTAGGCTTTGATTGTATTGGGACCACTTAGACTCCTATATATAGAAAGGAGGTATTTTCATTTGTATCATCCAAGAATTGTTCATTTATGTAATGTAAAGGAGGTTGCCCCCTCGAAGAGGCTGAATTCTAAGGCGTGGATCTCTATTTTCTATCTTTTTGTGAGCTGGTTTCATAACATTTGGTATTAGAGCTTTGGATTCTAGGGTTTCGCTGCTCCAAACAGGTCATCGTGGAATTTTCGCTATAACTTTTTTTCTGTGACGTTTCAGAAGTTGCAAGCAAAACCCATTTGAGAAGAATTGGCGCTGAACCTTGGGTCCAAATTTCAAATCTTTTCGCGCGATATTTTCGGAGATATGATCTGCGGAAGTTGGTCTTTTTGCAGACTCCTGAATTACACTCAAAACAGGTGACTTGGGGAAAATCGTCATAACTTTATTTCCGAGCATCGGATTGAAATTTCATAAGAAGGTACAGAAATAGAACGAACTGTGGTTTCTGTTTATATATTTTTCAGAGTCAAAGGTGGAAACAGTGACACGGGGCACTTCATACAAGTTCGCTCTACTGAACTAGTCTATAATCAGGTCACTGCGGGAGATTGTGCATAACTTTTTCTTGGAGAATCCAATTTGGATCAGACTTGTGGCATTGGAAAGAGGACACAGAGGGCTACTACAGGTCGAAAGTTAAGAACTTAAAGATTTGAAAGTACAGAGTTACAGTCGTTTCAAGGTAGAGCTCCTAAAATCAAGAAAAAGCAAGATGAGGAAGTTTGATGGCAAGGATCCGGTAAATTGGATACTTCAGATGGAGCAATATTTTGATATACATGGTGTACAAATGTTACAAAAGGTATGTATTGCATCTTCATATTTAGAACCAGATCAATTTTTATGGTACAAAGGGCTTTGTTCTCGTAAAAAACTTGTTACGTGGTCAATTTTCACGGAGGAAATGATAGCACATTATGAGGATATAAAGAGCAACACCTTCTTTAGAGCAACAACACAAAAATTGGAAAGAGTAAAAGGGCTTTGTGACATAATGGAAAGCAAAATTATGGAAACCAAGAAGCATACCCCTCACAACTATAAAGATGGAAGTGTTGTTTCTCCCTGCCTTCCACAACCTACAAGGGTTACACCACAACAATTGGAAGAAAAAAGAGAAAAAGGGCTTTGTTACAATTGTGATAGAAAATGCACTAAAGGTCATAGGTGTGATGAGAAGAAATTATTTTACATAGAATATGAAGAGGAGGAAGAAAAGGATCAAGAAACATCAAAAGAAGAGGATATACGTCAGGACACCACCCCAGAGAAAGAAGAAATGAATCAGACCATATCTTGTAAAGCCTTGGCAAGAATTACCACTCCTCAAACTCTCAAGATAGAAGGACATATCAAGAAGAAAAAGGTGCAAGAAGTGAAAAATCACATCGAGAAAGAAGAAATGAATCCAACCATATCTTGTAATTCAATGGATGAAATTACCACTCCTCAAACTATCAAGATAGAAGGACACATCAAGAAGAAAAATGTTCAAGAAGTGAAAGATCACATCGAGCATCAAGAAATGAATCCGACCATATCTTGTAAAGGACTGGAAGAAATTACCACTCCTCAAAAGATAGAAGGACATATCAAGAAGAAAAAGGTTCAAGTAGAGAAAGATCATATCGAGCATCAACAGCAAGTTCTCCAACTTTTAAAGGATAACGCCACTTCGGTGCAAAATCAAATGAAACAACAGGTAGATCAACATCGTAGTGAAAAATGTTTTGATGTGAGTGATTGGGTATTTTTACTGCTACATCTCAAGCAAGCTATTTATGAGAAGGAAATGTTGGCAATACTACATGCACTTAAAAAATGGCGACCTTACCGAATGGGAAGACGCTTCAAGGATGAGGATGTGGAAGCATTCTTTTGTGCTATTTATATTATCCAACCAAATTGGATAAACGAAGAAACGGATGAATGGAAGAAGAACGAAGAAGTATGGCGACTTATTCAAAAGTTGCAAAAGATCCCAATTCAAGCAATATTGCCAGAAATTGAAGAGGAAAGAAAAATCATATTGGAACCTGGAGCAGTCATAGAAACAAGAATCTGACAGCTACGAAATCGATCAATTTCAAAGTATCTCATCAAGTGGAAGAACTTACCCGCTGAATATTCCACATGGGAGGACAAGAATTTTATATAGAAGCATCAAGAACTACTCAAGCGTTGAGGACAACGCTTTTTGAAGGAGAGGGGCATGTTAGGCCCCTATACTACTAGTGTAACCCCTTATTGTTATTAGTATAACCCACTTATTATATTGATGTACCCATGTAGTGCCCATATTGTTACTATTATGCCACATAGAAGCCCACCATTGTTACTGTTGTGCCCTATAATATTATTTTTATGTAGGCTTTGATTGTATTGGGACCACTTAGACTCCTATATATAGAAAGGAGGTATTTTCATTTGTATCATCCAAGAATTGTTCATTTATGTAATGTAAAGGAGGTTGCCCCCTCGAAGAGGCTGAATTCTAAGGCGTGGATCTCTATTTTCTATATTTTTGTGAGCTGGTTTCATAACACAGAACTAGCTAAAAAAAACTACGGTCTCTCCCTCGAAGGAATTATGTGAGTGACTCGAGGGTTCCAATTGCATGCATGTCTTTTCATAAGAGTGAATTGGGGTTTAATTCATTGAAATGCTAGGTTAACTTAGGGGTTGGGCACCTGGAGTGTTGGATTATCTCTTAGGGGTCCTATAGCACCTTAGGGAGGTCTGTAAGGTATTTATTTGTCGACTCCATTTCCTTAAGGTCATATAGGATGTTGAGTCTTATCATAGTGACCCTCAGCTCATGTTTACCCTAGGAAATCTGGTGAAATTGGGTAAATGTGGGAGGAGGTGTTTCAGAGTGGTAACAAAGAATGGTTCAACACTTGGACTAGATGGGCTAGATGCATGTTGTTATGCATGCATTGTCATGGTTAAGGTTGTCATGCATGAGGTCATTGCATGTAGTTTATGTCATAATGATGCCATTGGTATGTTATGAGGCTAACATTTTGTTGAGATAGAGTAGGAGATTCAGATCATTAGAGTGAGGTTGCAGCACTAGACTTTGGGGTAAGAGCAGGTCGTCATATAGGTATTGTATGTTTGACATGCAGGTATGTTTGTCAATGGTTGTTATACACATTAGGGTTAGGTAAATTTTTGTAATTCTATTGTTGTTATGGTTACCTGCCTGATGGATGCTAGTTTATTAGTGTGGTCATATGCATATGCATCTGATAGTCATGATGGATAGTAACTTGTTGTTATATGAATTATGGTAGTATGCATGATGGTTATGGTAATTGTACTTAGGATCTTGATGTTGTATGTATCATGCTAATTTGGATTGGGCTTATGCGGATGGTTAGGGTTACAAAATTGGGGTATGAGTCAATATGCTTGCGATATTGTGTCATAATAATCTAAACTGACTGTGCATATGTGATTGTTATGCATGCATGACAATTGCTTATGAGTTTATGATGTGAACATGTTAGCTAGTTATTGCTATGGATATCATGACCTTAATTATGTTTGAGTTGATATGTTGTGAAGTTATATCATGCTAATCTATATTGATTGTGCAAACAAGATATCCTCCCCTGAGCTACATTGAGGTATGAGTTTGATTATGTCGTCTATTTGGTGTTGTGTGTTTGATTATGTCGCCTATTTGGTATGAGTTTGCTTATGTCATATAATTGGTGCTTGAATTTTTTATTATGTCATCTATTTGGTGTTTGAGTGTTTGGTGTCTATTATGTCATCTATATGTTGTTTGAATGTTTCACTAGTTGCATGATATGAGTTTGTATCTATAAGATTGCATGAAGGAATGATCTTGTTTGATATGGTTGCACTAACATATATGTGCTAAGAACCACTCATATGTACATGAGTGTAAGTAGGTGATAATTGTAGCATTATGTATTATGACTGATGAATGTGAATTGATTGTTGATGATGACATGGTTGTTATACTTGGTAAAATTTGATTTCAAATTAATAGATATGATGTCTTGATCTTTGGTACATGTGGTTCACATGTGTGTCACAGTTACAAGGTAGCGTGCTTGGCACACTAAGGTAAGATAACTAGTATATTGTTATTTATACACTAACAGTTATATGTTTATGGAAGTATGATACATGGAATTGCATGGTAAAGAGATTTCCATGAAATATTGGAAAAGGCTCAGATTGAGGTTTCCTTTGGAAGTATTAGGAAGCCTTGGGGATTGAGTCATGGTGTTTGTTGCTAGTATTGTGCTTTTGGTCTTTTGTGATTTTTTGTGTTTGATTGTGGCTTTTTTTATGTCTAGTGTATGGCCATACCACTCTGTTTATGGTGTCGTATTGCTATTGGTTTTCATGGGATCCTTCTTGGTTTCTTTTGTTTCTTTCCTTTTATGTTTTGAGGGACGTGGGGATTGGTTGCGGAAAGAGGAAAGTTAGTGGAGTTGGGGGAGATATGAATGAAGTCCAATATGTAATATAAGACTCGGATGAAGATTGGTGCATATATAAGCGTAGTGGAAGGAAAGAGTATGAAAATCGGTTGGTGGGGTCCATTCGGGTAAATGGATGGTGGCAAGATAGTCATGAGAAAGATAACAAGAAAGGTAAGGTAAATGGATTTGAGGTGTTAAATGCCTTGGATATGTTGGGGACTATTGTTCTCAATGTTGTGCATGTGTTGCATGAATAAAGGGAATTCTCTTAACCTAGACCTTATGACATCTGGTAATTATGTGGTGATCATGATTATGCTAATGTGTATATATGTATGTATGTATCTCATTGTCTGAAAAGGTCATCAGGGATCATGATTGATTTATGATAATGATTATATATATGTATGTATGTATGCCATTTTTCTGATAGGGTCATCAATGATCATTCTTGTGGAGGAATGATAGCTAATGCAAGTGAATGGCATGAAGAGGTTCCTAGTTTACGAGGAATGAAGTGGGAAGGGTATCCCTGATAGATCTATGAGGTCAGTATCATGTGGATGTGAATGGACATTATGTGATTATATTATGTCTATGTCTATGTTATGGACAGGTAATGTTGAGGGATACATCAACGAAATGAAAGCAGTATGATTTGCGACATGCTGGGACAAGCATGGATAAGACACTAGAAGCAAGGATTCTTGGTAATGACAGTGTGGTCTTAGGATGTGTAGTATCAGTGCTTTGTACATGTAGCATATGTAGTATTGTGTACATATGATGTTGTGTGCGTGTTGCATATATGATGTTATGTGCATGTTGCATATATAGTGTTGTGTGCATGATTTCACAAGCAGTTATGGGTACCAATGGTGCTAAGTACATGTTGAATATGCAGTATTATGTACAGATGGTGTAATGTACATGTTGTGAATTTGGTGCTATGTACATTATATGTAGTGTACATGTTGTATACGTGGTGCTCTGTACATATGGTGCAGTGTACATGTGGTACACTCGGTGTTGTGTACATATGGTGCGGTGTTCATGATTGTACATGTGATGTTGCATGCATGTCGTGCTATGTACATGTGGTACATGTGGTGTTGTGTGCATGTGGTGTTGTGTACATATGGTGTGGTGTGCATGATTGTACATGTAGTATTGTGTGCATGTGGTGTTATGTACATGTGGTACATGCGGTGTTGCATGCATATGGTGTTGTGTACATGTTTTGTAGATGATGTTGTGTACATGTGGTGATATGTACATGTCATACAACTGGTGTTGTGTACAAGTGGTGTTGTGGACACGTTGTGCAGGTGGTGCAGTGTACATGTGATGTTGTGCACATGTTGTGTAGGTGGTGTTGTGTGCACATTGTGCAGGTGACGTTGTGTATAAGGGGTATTGTGTACATGTTGCACATGTGGTATTGGGTACATGTTGTACATATTTTGTTGTGTATATTTGGTATGGTGTTATGGGTATCATGTAGTCGTTTTACCGCAATGTGTGTATTCGTGGTATTGTACAATGTGTACGTATATGTACTGTGTTGTACACTGGGTGTAGGTGTATATGTCATGTTGTATAGTAGGTGTAGGTGTATGTATTTTGTTGTACACCAGGTGTAGGTGTATGTGTCGTGTTGTACACTGGGTGTAGGTGTATGTGTGGTGTTGTATGCCAAGTGTAGGTGTATGCTTTTTGTTGTACACCAAGTGCTGGTGTATGTGTTGTGTTGTACGTCGGGTGCAAGTGTATGTGTTGCATTACATATTGTGTATGTGTATGTGTTGTACAGTGTGATGGGACAAACATGTATGGTATTATCTGGCCCTTATTGTTGCTACTGAGGTTTAAGGCAGTTTACTCTCAACATACCCTTATTGCTATTGAGGGTTGAGGCTATTTAGTCTCTAGGTGTTGATTGCTATTGAGGGTTGAGGCGGTTTAGTCTCGGGATGCCCTTGTTGTTATTGAGGGTTGAGGGGGTTAGTCTCGAGATACCCTTGTTGCTTATATTGACGGAGGAGGTGGTTTAGTCTCTGGATTACCTTGTTGCTTAAAGAGAAGGCATTGGGTGCTTGTTGGGTTTGCCAACCGATTCAATGTATGTATATAAAGGATAAAGAACAAAGGTAGAAGCAAAAGAATCATTTGAAAGATAAGTATCATTATTTTATTTCGATTTTATATTTCCATGTGATATATGACTTTGATTTATGCTAGTTACATGTGATCTATGATTTTTATTTATGATGGTTGTGTTTTGAGCTAACCGGACATGGTATGTTTATACATGATGATTTGGTCAAAGATCTGGTTTGACTTTTTGTGATAGGAAGTAAACAAAATTGCAAGTGTGCCTTATTGACAAGCTACCAATGAGGTATGATTTAAATTTATTTCAATTCCTTTTGGGTCTAATGGCAGTTTTGTGCTTGGTATAGGAAAGCATGGTTTGAAATTCCCAGTTTGGGTGGTTGGTTGGAACTGGTTGCAAGAATTAGTAATAACAACAAAAGGAATTGGAACAGGTAGCAATATACTGGTAAAGTACTTTAGGAGTAGGGCCATTAAGGGACACTGGTACCTAATAGTGTCCATTGATTTCCATGAGCATGCTATGACCAATATGATGGTTTTGAGGTAGGTATATACCTTGTTTGTTTGACCTTCCGATTCGAGGAAGCCTTGCCAAGGGATGGATCGCCTGGGATAGGGGATGTCAGGGAAATTGGAAGGTGGGTGACTACACGAAAGGGGAAGCCTGGATTTATTGAGGGATTATGTATTAGAGAAGGGAAGGTTAGGGAATGGATTTGTTTTGGTCATTAGCATTACTATATGGAATCATATTCACAATGGGAGTGTGCCCTAAAACAATGAACTGACAACTGTTCATTGAGAGGACAAGTAGCACAAGATTGTAGCACTGGACATTGGATGCATGTTTGACTTTGAAAGTGGATTTTGGATTTCCTGGGAAGGAGATGAATCCTGGTATTACTTTGAGGGTGGAGGTGTGGACCTTTGGAGTCCCTTGTTGTGGATGTAGGCATCATATCATTTTATTATTTGGTTGAGTATGTGCACATGTATATGTGTATACTATTGCGAATATTATATTGAGATGGATTTGTAAAGCTCCATAGACAGTATGGTTATTTGTAGGTTGAATAAAATGTTCATAAGTATATGCGTTTCTTAATGTAAATATCGTAATGAGTTGTGTTATAAATCTCTAGTATAGACTATGGTTGTCATATATTTAGCAGGTTGTTCATTGTATATACTACAACGAGCTGGGTTATAAAGCTCTAGAGGTAGTATGTTTTTTCTTTTCAGTAGTTTTGTTGGGTATAGGTGTGATTAACACCAAGAATGGTGTTCCCCTAAGGGAGAGGGGTCTATAATAGCACTAGGTTAAAAGTTCATGTAATAAAAGTCAATAAAGGTAAAATAAGACCATGGGAAAGGGAAACTTATTCCAAGCTAAATGTTGGGAAAATATCCTAATGGGTATCACTTGATGTGTTTATGGCTAAGGGAAATTAGCAAAGGCAATGACAAATGCTTTGGAAAGGAAAGTGGCATTATTTAGAATTTCATTTATGAAAATAAAGGAAATTAAGAGAAAATGAGGTGAAAGGTCACATGTTGCATGTGAGGAGGAAATTGAAAGAAAATAGAGGAAAAATGAAGAAGTTAGAGGCATCAATGATAAAAATGATCATTGGGGGAATTTTGACATCTAAAATGGGCCTCCTAAGAAAAGTGTACAACCAAAATGAACTTTATAAGAACCAGTAGGATTCAAGATGATGATGTCAACCATGGGGTATGATTCACCATTTTTGGAGTAAAAAACTAAAAATAATAAAAAATAATATAATAATAAAACTACTTTTTCAACTCGTATTTTCAACTTATCTCCCTAGGGTTTTATTCAAATTTTGAGCAGGAGTAATTTTTGGATGCAAAATTTAATTACTCATCCAAGGAGTACCCATGTTGCATACTTTTGATGGACCCTGCTGTTAGCTCCACTGGCAAAGGGATCAAAAATGGATTGAAAAAACTCCCAAAGTTTGCAAATCAAAAAACCTTTCCATAGGCATAAACCCAACAATGCACAACTGCCGTCCGATCTAGCCAATCAATGGCCCAGATCTAGTCGGCGGATCGCAGATCGGGAAGACCAAGGGGTAGGGCCTTTACATATAGTGATATGAGATTGAGATCAAATTGCATCACTGTATCGCATAGGTGGAGGTAAGCTGGCAGGGTAAACGTGGACCAAGTGGGACTGCAATTTGCAATCAGCAATGAAGGATTGCTATCGGAGATAATCAGCTCCATACCAAGGGTCGTAGGGCCCAGTTCGCATCATAGGATCACAAATCGGCATATCGCAGCGGCACTTCACCAAGGGTCCGCGCTAAGGCGGTTTTTAGTGGTTTGGTTTATTTTCGTTGCATGAGCGAAATACAAAGGGAAGCCAAGTTTGTGATATGCGATAAGGCACAGATCCGAAAGGGTCTGAGAAGCAATATTTTATGAATATTGAGGTCCGAAAGGGCCGCTTTTTCCTTCTTTTAAATGTTTTCCCACATGGCGAAATCCACGGAAAATACAAAGGAGCGGGCTTTGTGTGACTGGCGATGGCAGCAAGGCCGGACCCGAGAAAATAATGAACCATTTTTCTAAGAACTTTGAGGCCTGAAAGGGACAATGATGGGTGGGATTTAGCAGTATTGCAACATTTTCGATCTTTATGACTCGAACAGCCACAACAACATAAAATAATTCATGGCTATCATCTGAAAGGGACTGGTGTAGGGATTTCATATGCACGATAGCCACTCCATTGTAGATTCAGACAGCTAGCCATCCTTAGAGGAGTCTTGTAGTCATGTTACATACCAAAAGAAGGATTCGGCGGAGAGACAAAGGCCGGAAAACAGAGCCCGGAAGGGGAAGGAGAAGGGCCACTGCACGTCGCAACCCAAATAAAATGAAATCATGGAGCCTTAACAGTCCTGCCAGTGTAGAAGTCGTCATAACAAACATGATGGGGCATCTCTAGCACGAGATAGCTCCCAAGCATCACAGTAGGCTGCCTAAAATATCTGAATATGGTTATTCCTCTGTCAGAAGAGGAAAACCATCGAGCCATGCCTACCTATTGAGGGAATCAAATGGTTAAGGGATAGATTAGACAAGGTTAAGACTCTGAGCCTTCTAGAGAGCTCAGGAGAATTGTAAAGGGCCTATAAAAGGCAGAAAACTAGATGTAACAAGGGTTCAACTTTTGGAGATTATTCCTCCTTTGTTCCTTCAAGATTCTCATCTACATTCTTTATTAATACAAGCTTCTTTGGCTGTTATATGTTCAATGTCCATTTCTCTTCTATTCCATGCTTGCACTTGAACAATTTGTTCAATTTTCTTTGTGTTTAAGGCCAAAGAATTGTCATCTTATCTCTGCTTTGATATATTAGATTTGTAGGCTTCTTTTCTGCTTGTAGCTAACCATTTATATGTGTTATTATATATGCATCTGCCAGTATAGTCAGTAAGTTCATTTGCTACCTGTAGCTAGCCACTCATATATGTTCATGTATGCAATCTGTCGGTACAGTCAATATTTTCCATTTATCCATTAAATCTACAAACTATTGAGCATTTGTGGTCTAAAGCCTTGTGTTATTGGGGGTGTTCATGCATGTATTGAGTGAGAATAGAGCTGAAATGGTTATCTAACTTGATCCAAACCATCATTTATTCCAATAGTTCAGAGAATAATATTGAAAATTACATGTTACCAGGCATCTCCGATTTACAACATAGGAAAGTTTCCTGGAGTGCTAACATAAGTGGCGTCATTGCTGGGGATAGGAAACTGAAGCTCAGATTCCCTGGGAAACAACATAGATCTAGCTTTGATGATAGACAAAGTCTGGGCACTTTTTGGGTTGTAATCATCTATCTGGCGACTCCACTTCATAGTTTTGGCTCAGTTTGTGAGGCATACTCAGAGAAATCCTCAAAAACTACAAGCTGACCCAACACCTGATCCTGAAAAGATCATCAAATAAAGAAAGTTATTACAAAAAGGAGCATCAAGTTCAGGTAAACCTAAACAATCTCCTATATCGCATCAAGAAAGGCTTGTAATAGAACAAATACATGTTGAGAGTATAGCATCTAACACTAGTAGTGAAGAAAAACTCTCAGAGATGCATAAAGCTCCTTGTTCTTTAGGTTTTCCTTTTGCTTTAAGCCCAAAGGAAACCTCACCTCCTATCCATCATACACCTTTAGTCCCGTCAGTCACTCCTCAGCCCTCTATCATTCAAATTGCCAATACTCTTTTAGCCACCACAGTTATGGCAGGTCCACAAGCACCTACCAAAATGGAAAGAATCATAGACACTAGGTATGGACCCCTAATACTGCCCACTCCTTTGAATGCTATGCCTACTGGAGAATACCAGAAGTATATGCCTAAGTTCACTGGGATTGAAGGTGTTACTGCTGAAGAACATCTTGAGTCATTCTATAGCTATGCTGATAATCTGGACATTAGTGAAGATGATGTGTGGATGAGAGTCTTTGTCCAAATCCTAGATGGAGAGACTAGAAAATGGTTCAGAGAACTAACCCCAAGATCTATAACATACATTGAAGCTTTAGATGATGCATTCCTAAAGCATCGGGGGGATAAGAAGGATCTCCTCTACTACCACAATGAGTTTGGAAACTTAAAGAGAGAAAATGGTGAGTTTTTGTCTAATTTTAATAAGAGGTTTAATCGTATGTACAACAAGATACCAACCGAAGTAAAACCCACTACTACCTCTACTAAACTCACCTATGCCAGTGCATTTGATTCTGACTTCTGCCTACTGTTGAGAGAGAGGTGATGTGATACTTTGGTTGACATGCAGGATGCAGCCTTGGAAGTGGAATCAAACATCATGGCTGTAGATAGACTCATGGGAAATGTTGATAGAAGAAGACAGAGGGGCGAGTATTCATCATCCTCTGATCCTAAGATAGATAAAATGACCAAAATGATCGAGTCATTAGCCTCTGAAATCTCTAAATTGAAGGTTGAGCAGCAACCGAGGAAAGGAAGAATGCCTAATACCTTTGCCCCAAGAAATCCAAATCCAAATCCATATAGAAGAACAAATGAACAGTTGCAGATTTTGCAAAGAAACAAAAATGCAAATGAAGACCAAAGGGTGAAGGCTCCTTTTCAAAATGCAGTCATGGAAGAAGAGCAGTTCGAAGAAGATTACGAGATCCATTTTCTGGAAGACAAGGACAATGATTCCTTTTTGACCTCAGATACCTATGAAAAGTCATTATGTAATGACCAAATCAACCAAGAATGGGATGATGAAGTTGTCCTACAAACTAGAGATCAGCGCATATATAATCTGTGGTCAAAGATGAATAATGCCAAGGAAACTCTTGTTCAAAAAACTGCTACCCCTGCAGTACAGCAAGCTAATAAGCAAAACCAGCCGTCAGTTGGTCCCATTGCCCTTAAAGCTCCAACTCATGAGGTAAGAGGCCTTGAAAAGTCTCCTTCCCCTTTCAGTTTTCAATCAGAAATTCAAAAGCTAAGAATACCTATGCCTCTGATTGAATTAGTGAAAAATGAGTCCTTCAAAAGATCCATCCTCGAGGCTCTTGAGCCTAAAGCCATCCAAGCCTCCAATGATTGTGTAAATCTGCAAGATGACAAGCCAGCTGTTATTCTCAGCCCAATGATTGAAAATGGTGAGGATAGCTCCCCATCATTCTATGTCTCTCTGACTATTCATGATAAAATCCTTCACAACTTCCTTTTGGACACTGGAGCTAGCCATAACCTAATGCCCAAGGCTATTATGGATGAGCTGGGTCTAGACATTACCAAGCCTTACCATGACCTATTCTCTTTTGACTCTAGAAAAGTGAAATGTCTAGGATTAATCAAGGACCTAGCCATCACTTTATCCCAACTTCCCATGAAAAGCATGATGATGGATATTGTGGTAGCAGATGTACCACCCAAGTTTGGCATGTTACTTTCCAGAGGTTGGATCAAGAGACTAGGTGAATCATTACAAAATGATCTGTCCTATGCTATTGTCCCAGTTTTTGGAGGCAAAAGCAAGAGATTATACAGGGAGGTGCAATTGGCTTATATCATCAACGATGAGAAGAACCCTAAGAATCATCCCATCTATGTTGTGGATACTAATTTTGGGGCATGTATTCTTCATATTGAAGAACCTCAGTTGGCCTCGATGTAGCTCAAGAAACCAGTTTGCTAGATCGTAGAGGATGGAAACCCACAGATTTGGGATATGTTCTTTGATGGGGCTTTCTCTAAAGAAGCTGCAGGTGTAGGTATAGTCCTTGTGTCCCAAACACAGGAATACATTCACTTGTCTTTCAAATTAACCTTTCAGGTCACAAACAACATAGCAGAGTATGAAGCTTTGATTTTGGGCTTAAGCATTGCTAAAGAAATGGGTATCAAAGGCCTGTAAGTGTTTGGAGATGTAGACCTCGTCATTTAGCAGGTAAACAAAATATTCCAAGAAAAGCATCCAAGGCTGAAAGCATACAGGGATGAGGAATGGAGGCTCAGATATTCTTTCAAAGATCTCAGCATTTCTTATATTCCAGGGATGAAGAACCAACTTGTCGACTCCCTTGTTGTCTCTGCTAGCACGTTTTTTCCTCCTTTGCCTCCTAAATTGACATATGAAGTTCATGAAAAATATAGACCGTCCCTGCCAGGCAATGTCAAATATTGGAGATTTTTTGAAGATGATGAGGAAATTAACAGGTTTTTACAAGTGGTTGAGGAATTTGCTGAAATGCACGTCAACCAAGAAAATGAGAACATGGAAGAATCCGGCTAGTCCAAGCTAAAAAGTGAAATCGGACGAGAAAGCATCGTCCAGCTGCCCAGTAATCACATGCCAGAGGGACTGGTGCCTCTAGAGAATATTTTCGATTATAATGATGTGCCCAACAAGCTGGCTAAAACAGAGAATGAGTCTGTTGTTTGTAAACATAATATAGGGAGCCCAGCCCATCTGAAATTCATCAATCTGTCTACTCATTTGCCTTCTGCCATGAATTCCAAGTATTGCACCGTCATGAAGCAATTCACTGATATTTTTGCTTGGGAATACAACGATCTTAAGACCTATGACCTGGACATTGTTCAGCGTAGGATCCCACTGGAAAACAACACCACCCCTTTTAAGCAGAAATTAAGACCTGTTAGCCCTCTCTTACTGCCTTTGATCGAGAAAGAAATCAAGAAGTTGTTGGATGCCAAAATCATAATTCCCCTAAGGTATTGGAAGTGGATATCCAAACTTGTGGTGGTAAGGAAGAAAAATGGAGAAATCAGGCTTTGCGTCGACTTCAAAAATCTGAACAAGTGCTCTAAAAAAGATAACTATCCCCTGCCTAAGATGGAACACTTGTTGCAAAAAGTTTCAGGGGCTAGAGTCATGTTTTTCTTAGATGGATTTTCAAGTTACAATCAGATTTTTGTACATCCTGAAGATCAGGAAAATATCGCCTTCACTACTCCTTGGGGTACTTTCATGTACTCCAAGATGCCTTTCAGACTGATGAATGTTGGGGCTACGTTTCAGAGGACCATGGACATAGCCTTTGTGGGAGAGAAGGACAAGTTTTCCCTTATTTATCTTGATGACATAACAATCTTCTCCAGTAGCCACAAAGATCATTTACAACATTTGAAGAAAGTCTTCCTGAAGTGCAGACAGTTTTGAATTTCAGTCAACCCAAAGAAGTCACAGTTTGCTCTAGAAGAAGGCAAACTTCTAGGACATTTTTTTGCTAAAGGTGTGAAGATTGATCCGGTGAGGGTTCAAGCCATTCAGACATTGTCCATCCAAAGGTCAAAAAGGGACATTCAATCCTTCTTGGGTAAGATTAACTTCGTAAGGAGGTTCATTCCAAACTTTTCAGAGCTTGTAAAGCACATCATTTCCATTCTAAAGAAAGGAGCAGAAATAAAATGGAAAGATGCTTCAAGAATCTCTTTTGAAGCCATCAAGCAAGCTATCATGGAAGCCCCCACTCTAATCAACCCATATTACACTAAGGAGTTTTGTATATTCTGTTTTGCCTCTTATGATACACTTGCAGCAGTTCTATTGCAGAAAAATGATGAAGGCATAGAGTACCTTGTGGCATTTTTTAGCAAAACTCTAAGGGACGCTGAACTAAGGTATGACCTCATTGAGAAGCAAGCTTATGATCTCATAAAATCTTTAAAGGCCTTCAGAATTTATATTTTGCATTCCAAAGTAGTTGCATATGTACCTTCAGCCTCGGTAAAAGATGTATTAACTCAGCCAGATATTGAAGAAAAGAGGGAAAAATGGATTGCAAAATTCATAGAATTTGACATACAGGTGAAGCCCACTAAGCTTGTCAAAGGCCAGGGCTTGGCTAAGCTCATGTTTGAAGAAACTTGCAGCTTGTTAGACATAAATTGCATGGGTCTAAATTCAGATGATGAGCAGACAGAGGGAGCGTCAGAAGAGCAAAAGCAGAATCAGTCCTTGGCTAAAAATCTAGCCACATGCGAATGGTATTCCAACATAGTTCATTTCTTGCAGAAGCTGGAAGTCCCTCCAGGACTTAGCTCAAGTCAAGCTCATAACATTAGACTCAGATCAGCCAAATTCTACATTGAAAAAAATCTGCTTTATTGGAAAGATCCATCAGGAATCCTCTTGAGGTGTCTACATAAAGAACAAACTGTGGAGGTCATACACCAGCTCCATTCTAGCATCCGTGGTGGGAATCATCATTGGAAAGCCACAACTCACGAAATCTTGAGGGCTGGATATTATTTGCCTACTCTGTTCTCTGATGTGTTTTCGTTTGTAAAAGCTTGTGACAAGTGCCAGAGGTTTGCAGGAAGACAACATCTAAAATCTCTGCCTTTGAAGCCAATACATGTCAATGGTCTCTTCCAACAGTGGGGCTTGGACTTCATAGGTGAAATCAACCCACATTCCAGTGGTCAACACAAATGGATCTTAGTAGCCACTGATTATCTCACCAAGTGGATTGAGGCTATACCCACTAAGAATGCCAATCATCAAGTTGTCATCAAGTTCTTGAATAAGAATATTTTCACTAGATTTGGTTGCCGAACCAAACTAGTCACTGATAATGCAGAAGCTTTTAAGGCAAAAGAATTGATGGACATGACTGAATCCATGGGAATCCAAGTGGTTCATTCTACCTCATATTATCCTCAAGGCAATGGCCTGGCAGAATCGTCTAACAAGAGTCTGATGAGGCTAATCAAAAAAATATTAGAGGATAACAAAAAGAGTTGGGACTCCAAATTGAAGATTGTGCTATGGGCTGATAGAGTTACCATCAAAAAGTCCATAGAGAATTCCCCATTCAAACTAGTTTATGGCACTGATGCAGTTTTCTCGATCTAGCTGATTCTCCCCATGGCTAAGTTCTTGCAAGAAGAACAAGATGAAGAGAATGACATGGTAATAAGAATGAATAGCCCGGTGGAGCTACATCAGATCAGAGAGCAGCTGGTTGAGAGGTCCAATGCTTATCAAAGGCAAATCAAAGAAACCTTTGAGAGGAAGGTGAAAGTGGAAAATTTCCAAGTTGGTGATTGGGTGCTCAAATGGGATGCATTGAAGGAAAATAAAGGAAACCATGGCAAGTTTGAATCCTTATGGATAGGTCCATTTGTCATCGCTCAGATTCAGCAAAACAATAGATTCATCCTACACAATCTGGAAGGAAGAGATACTTTTGGTAACCCAGTAAGTGGGCAGTTCTTGAAACTTTATTTCATTTAAGGCTTTAAAGCATCGTCATTGTAAATATATTTTTCGAGTTTTTTTTTTTCTTTTGCAAAATATACTCCATTCCAATGGAACACTAGGGCGATGATTTAATTTTGTTTTCATAGGAAAGGCATTGATTTGTGATTCTTGAAACATCACATGAGGCTTTCATGCCCAGAAGGAGCCAGTGTTAGCTCAGCTGACAAAGGGATCAAAAATGGATTCAAAACACTCCCAAAGTCTGCAAATCAAAAATCCTTTCCGTAGGCATAAACCCAACAATGTATAGCCACCGTCTGATCTGGCCAATCAATGGCCCAGATTTAATTGGTGGATCACAGATCGGGAAGACCAGGGGGCAGGGCCTTTACATATAGTGATATGTGATTGCGATCAAATCGCATCATTGTATCACATCGACGGAGGCAAGCTGGCGGGGTAAATGTGGACCAAGTGGGACTCTGATTTGCGATTAGCGATGAAGGATCACTATCGGAGGTAATCGGCGCCATACCAAGGGTCATAGGGCCCACTTCTCATTGTAGGATCGCAAATCGGCATATCATAGTGGTGCTTCACCAAGGGTCCACGCTAAGGCTGTTTTCAATGGTTTGGTGTATTTTCGTTGCATGAGCGAAATACAAAGGGAAGCCGGGTTTGTGATATGAGATAAGACACAGATCCAAAAGAGTCCGGGAAGCAATATTTTATGAATATTGAGGTCCGCAAGGGCTGCTTTTTCCCATTTTAAATGTTTTTCCCACATGGAAAAATGGAATATACAAAGGAGCAGGCTTTGTGTGACTGGCGATGGCAGCAAGGGCAGACTCGAGAAAAGAGTGAACCATTTTTCTAAGACCTTTGAGGCCCAAAAGAGATAGTGATGGGTGGGATTTAGCAATATTGTAGCGTTTTCGCTGTTTATGACCCGAATAGCCACAACAACAGAAAAAAATTCATGGATATCATCTGAAAGGGACTAGTGCAGGGATTTCATAAGCATGATAGCCACTCCATTGTAGATTCAGGTAGCTAACCATACTTAGAGAAGTATTGTAGTCATGTTACATACCAGAAGAAGGATTTGGCAGAGAGACAATGGCTGACAAAAAGAGCCTGGAAGGGGAAGGAGAAGGGCCACTGCACGCCGCAACCCAAATCAAACGAAATCATGGAGCATTAACAGTCCTGCCAGCATAGCAGCCATCATAATAAACATGATGGGACATATCGAGCATGAGAGAGGTCCCAGGCATCATAGCAGGCTGCCCAAAATATATGAATATGGTTATTCCTTTGTCAGAAGAGGAAAACCATCGAGCCATGCCTGCCTATTGAGGGAATCAAATGGATAAGGGACAAATCAGACGAGGTTAAGACTATAAGCCTTCTAGAGAGCTCAAGAGCATTGTAAAGGGCTTATAAAAGGCACAAAACTAGATGTAACATGGGTTCAACTTTTGGAGATTATTCCTCCTCTATTCCTTCAAGCTTCTCATCTGCATTCTTTAGTAATACAAGCTTCTTTGGCTATTATATGTTCAATTTCCATTTCTCTTCTGTTCCATTCTTGCACTTGAGCAATTTGTTCAGGTTTTCTTTGTGTTTATGGCCAGATAACTATCATCTTATCTCTGCTTTGATATATTAGTTATGCAAACTTCTTTGCTGCCTATAGCTAGCCATTTATATGTGTTATTATATATGCATATGCCAATATAGTCAGTACGTTCATTTGCTACCTGTAGCTAGCCATTCATATATGTTCATGTATGCAATCTGTCGGTACTGTCAGTATTCTCCATCTATCCATTAAATCTACAAACTATTGAGCATTTGTGGTCTAAAGCCTTGTGTTATTGGGGGTGTTCATGCATGTCTTGAGTGAGAATAGAGCTAAAATGGTTATCTAACTTGATCCAAACCATCGTTTATTCCAATAGTTCATAGAACAATATTGAAAATTACATGTTACCAGGCATCTCCGATTTACAACCTAGGAGAGTTTCCTGGAGTGCTAACACCTGCTACACAAAAAATGAGAAATACATTAAAAAACGTGATTGCAATCACGTTTTTCATGTGTTTCTCATTTTCATGAAGCAGGGTCCATCGAAAGTATGCAACATGGGTACTCCTTGGATGAGGAATGAAATTATGCATCTACAAGTGTTTCTGCTTGAAATTTGAGTAAGCCGATAGGGAGATAAATTGAAAATACAAGTTGAAAAAATAGTTTTTTCTTTTTTCCCTCTAAAATTTGAAGATGTAATCTAATATTATTTTATTATTTCCACTATTATTTTACAATTTCCTTAGGAGATCCATTTTAGACCTCAAAATTCCCCTAGTGTCTGAGGATCATTTCATAGCCTTTTTTCAGTTTAGTGTTAGAATTTATCTCAAATAGGAGAAAGCACCAAGAGGAGAAAGAAAGTAAAAAAGAACAGAAAGGAAAGGAAAAGTAAGGAAAGGAAAGGAAAAGCAAAGAAGGACAAGGAAAGCAAAGGAAAGAAAGGATCAAGTAGCTTCAATGGGAATACTTGCAGGTAACATATTGCATGTGTGATTTCCTAGCTGGTTTTGACATGAATGGTATGTGCATGTTGGTATGTGGTTCTTTTGTTGTCATTGACATGGACTTTTCCAGTATTCAACAGTGGATTTTAGCCTAAACTTGTAATTTCTGGATAGCCATGGTGTAATGGGATTCTTTGTTGGTTTGAGCTTTAGATTCTCAGATGGTTTTAGAATCTGGAGTGAGGTGGTCTCAGGAAAATTTCCAAAGGCCTAAGAATCCCATGAACGGTAATGGCAGGATACATGGTAAAGCCTAATGGTGGATATGGGAAAATTCCTCAAGGACAGTGAAGGAATTCAGAGGCATCTAGGCTCGGTTTGGTTTTGTCATCTCGGGAACGGTTTAGGTGAGATCGTGGTATGGTGAGGGTGGAGGTGGTTTAACCTCTGGATTCCCTTGGTTGTTTATGGATTGGTTTATCCCATGAGATCCCACATTCATTCTTGGAATATGGCACATGGGTGATTGGCTGAAGAGAGATTTGGCTCAACCAATCTATGGTCGAGTGGAACGTGGAAGTCCCAAACTCGGTTGGTATTTTCCTATGGTTAACAAAATTTAAGTTTCTCTTGCTTTTGGTAAGGAAATGCATTGGTTATTATGTGGATTTAACGCATGTTCTCTTATGGTTATTTATCTCATTATATGTTGGTTATAAGAATTTTTTTATGACAGATCTTAGTCATAGATATTTTCATACTTTCACTCATAACCGAATAAATAACGACTGCAATACCTAATTGGTGTTAAGATAACTAAGGAGAGAAGGTAGTGACCCTTCTTGTTAAACCTCATATAAATTTTAAGATCCTTATGTTTAGACTTGCATTCATGACCTGTAGGTTACATGTTCATCATGTGTTTTATTGAATGATTGTTATGGTTGGGCTTGATTAGGTCAATTCCTTGATCAAGTTTTGTGTTAGAGGATTTTCTTGGTGTCATTTATTGTCTCATAATGTCTCATCAAGTTCCAAGCAGTGATTTGGAGACTAGCCCTAAAAAAGTGGCTTAAATCTCGCAGTCTCTGACACAGAACTGGCTGAAAAAGACTAAAGTCTCTCCCTTGCAGGCATTGTGGGAGCAACTGGAGGGTTCCAGTTGCATGCATTCCTTGTCATGGGAGCGACTAGGGGTTTAATCCATTGGAAGGGTAGGTTAAATCGGGGGTTGGGCACCTAGAGTGGTGGATTATCTCCTAGGGGTCCTGTAGCACTCGAGGGAGGTGTGTAAGGTATTGTTCTATTGACTCCATTTCCTTAAGGTCGTATAGGAGGTTGAGTCTTATCATAGTGACCCTCAACTCATGTTTACCCTGGTTAAGCTGGTGAAAGTGGATAAATGTGGGAGGAGGTGTTACAAATTGTCTCCTAGAAGTCACAACAATATTTAGTTCCAACATATTCCAAAACAGAGGAAGAATATGTGGAAACAACCTAAGAAACAAAGGATATTATGTGGATGATGCAAATACTTGAATATTTGAAATATCAACAAGTGAATTCTAATCCTCTTGTAGTTGACAATACTTCTACAATCAGGTTGGCCAAGAATCCCAAATTCTATGATTGAACCAAGCACATCAACACAAAATATCATTTAATACAATATCATATAGAGTCCAAGACCATTTATTTCAGAGATTGATCCACAACCTATAAAATTGTGTACATATTCACCAAATCACTTAGAAGAGAAAAGTTTAAAAAGTTTAGGATGATTCTAGGACTCACAAACACCCCTTTGGATTAAGCGAGAGAATGTTGGACACATAATCCCTTGGGATTTTGTGTTAATGGTAAATGTTGTAAATAATAGAAAATGAAGAGTCATAGGTGGATAGAAAGAGTCACTTTACCTTGGAATATGAGACCAAAGGTTGCATAAATTGTTTTATATAACATATTGCTCATTAATATGAATCATCCAACATTGGAGTTATTGCCATGTATGAAATTGGTTATACTAAACTAGCATGTAATATAAAACGAATTGGGTGAGAATTCCTTTCAGTATATTTTTTATATTTATCGATAAGAGAATGATTAGAGGAATGTATGTCATTAATACCCAAGTAAGTTATGGTAGTGGTAGGAAGTTGTAGGTGTGTAAATATTCGTGAAATATTTGTGTTGCATTCATCACTTTTATAAATCATGATTGAATTAGTAAAACACATGAGCTTAAATTATGAAGGCTAACTCAATGTGAGAATGCATTAAGGAGACAAATGTTTATGTTGAATGACATTGACATGATTTCCTGTTTATGGAAGGGAAGTCCTTCCAATACTCCAGAAAAGAGAGTTGATAGTGAAGGTGATTAAAAATGCATGAGTATTAACACATAGGTTGATTGGAAGAAATACCTAATGGAATTATGTAATGTTTAGTATGTTAATATTGCATATATGATGAATTATTGTTTCACTCCATTGAAAATAATTTAAATTCTAATATGTGGGAATTTTGAAATCATTGCACAAGAACTATGTATATAAACACCCACATGTGTTTGGTTGATTGAAAGTTCAAGTTACGAGTAGAATGGTCTTGGATATGGCAATGAGTATAAGTCCATAATGAATACTGGGTGCTACCACTACTACAATATTGAAATATTACAAGGAGGCATATCATACTTGGAAAATTTAATTTCCTATATGAAACAAATTTAGAAATTGAATGTGTGTGAAACAAGTTTAAAATATTTTTTGTTGAAATTACTATGATGATAGCTCATGCTAATTCAATGGACATGATGTAGGTGAGATAATGGATCTATCTAGGGAGGATGGATCATGGATTTTGATCTAAAAAGCATGAAAAAGAGGCTATTGTTGTGACTCAGGAACCCTATGATATTCCATAATCATCATTGACATGTGCTATGCTATTTTAGAGTAGGCTAGGGGACACCTTGGATATAAGACTCTATAACTATAAATAATCCTTTATTGTAATGAATCCTTAGCAAATGATGGGTCGCTCAAGTGACCATGTAAAAAATAATGGGATACATAAGGTTGGAGGGTGAGTGACTACAAGAGATAGGTGGCTTGAGTAAATAACATGCTAGCTTCGATTGTGAGTACATTGGGTGTGTTCAAGAGAACAATGAGCTAAGTTCTATTTGTTGTGGCCATATGGATATGGATACATAATCATACAAGAAGGTACTGTGTTTAAGTGTATACTTTACCTTGAGTTGTGAATGTTAATGGAAAACTTATGCATAGAAGTGGTTATAATATACGATTGTTATAGGCATATGCTTGAATGCTAGAAGTTTGAAGGTGGTCCACACCATGCAAAGGGTGACATTGCTTAAGCAATTGAAGGAGGAATACATAGAGATTGTTTCTAATATGAAGAGAGAATTGAGGATAGTGTTCTTTAAAGGGGGATGGTTTGTAATGTCCCCATTTTGATCCCCTAATTAAATTTGTAATTAATTATGCCAATTGTGCTTCATTTCTAGCATGGATATTTATTTGTTATGCCATGATCATGAGGACATGTTTTTTAAATATCTTGTCCCCTTGTTAATAGAAAAATGTTGTAACAATCCTAGGTTAAAAGTTCATGTAATAAAGGCAAAATAAGGCCAAGGTCATGGAACATGTATTCCAAGCTGAATGTTGGGAAAAAAATCCTAGTGGGTATTCATTTGGTTTATTATGGCTAAAGGAAATTGGAAAAGGCAATGGAAAAGGCCTTGGAAAGGAAAGAGACATTAATTGGCAATTTATTTATGAATATAAAGGAAATTAGAAGAAAAGGAAGGGGAAAGGTCATAGGTTGCATGTGAGGAGGAAATTAAAGGAAAATAATGGAAATTGAAGGAAATAGAGGCCTCATTAATAAAAAGGATACTGAGGATCAGCTGAAAACTTTTGTCAGTTTAGTTTTGGAGCTCTCTCTCTATTATCTCTACTCTCCCATACTCTTTCACACTTAGACCATTTTTGGATCACTCTAGCTTTGGAGAAAGGAAGGCAAAGGAAGGAAAAGGAGGAAAATGGAAGAAAATATAAACCAAGAGTTGGATCTAGTGGCTATAATTGGAGATTCAAATAACAACTAGAAAAAGAGATCAGTCAACCAGATTATAGACGTAATTTTAGCATTTGAAGAAGGAGGAAGATCAACATTCATTCTTATTCAGATGTAGAGGCAAAGATACCATCATTTAAAGGACACCTAGCAGCAGAAGATCAGCAAACTAGGATCAAAGTTCAGTTTTCCAGTAGACAAATTGAGCATCTCAAGAGTTCAAGGCAGAAGACTTGCAAACAACACCAAATTTCTTGCAGATTTTCAAAGATTCTTTTATTTTTAGTTCATTGTTTAGGATTCTATTCCAAAAATATTGTAATAGTTTAGGAGAGATTTATTCTATATATTATTTAATTTTGGATGTAAAATGGCTGGATTTTGATGCCAAAACCATGTCACTTTGTAAAACAATTATTACATAATTCCTAATTAAAGTATTCTAGCTCCAGTTCTTGACAGAAATTGTTTTTCCAGTTGTTTTTCCAATTATTTCATATCTTATTTATGCACATGTTCATGGTAGCATAGGAGACCTGGGTAAGAATAGATTGAGTATCAATCTCTCTAAAAGCCCCTTGCAAAGTTATAAAAATTTAAAGAGATTAATTAACTAAATTGTATGTCTTGGTTAACTCCTCTACATCTGTTAATTGTTGCACTATGTCATCTCTTGAAGGTGTTCTATTTGGTTGTAGAAATTTTTTACACGCATCCATTGTATTTGGTTGATTAAGTATTCAGTACGACTACTTAATTATCATGTATTCTCTTATGTTCTTTGGTCAAATTCTTTAAAAATCATGTTATTATATCAAACGAGATGTTGGCACTTTGACCAAGGACTCTGCAAGAGATGGATTTATTCATGGATAGGGATTGTGTAATCATCAGCAACCACCCAATATAAATCATAGATCTAGCCATTGTGCTTCATAAGTTTTTGTCTAGTGATAGAGAATAGAATGAAAATAGACCTTGTGATATTTGAGGGAGCCGCCTCTGGTTCAAGGGCCAGCTTGAACCTAAAGATTGATCAAGTTGGTTTATCGATGTAGTTTTGCAACCAAGAACTGCTACGAGAAACAAGTACAACATTTGGCATTGTTGTTGGGGAACGAAGTGATGAAGAAAATTTCCGTGGATCACGATCATGATTATATCTACTCTTTCCTAGTGAACAAAGACTAGAAAGTTGATATTGGCTGCATTTATTTCACTTGGCGACTCCACTTTGTCATATGGTGATTCCACTAGATTCTGAATTCAACTGGTTCAAAATGATAAGTGCATCTATGGCTATGATAATAGCATGCAAGTACATGTTTTTCTTCTTCATAGCAATGGTAGAATTTAGTAGTGTATTTCTCTTCCTATCTACTATGATCAGAAAATTCAGAAGCTTACGGAAAATGCGGCTTTCAAATTCCAGTTATAAGTATCAGTTACCTATGGAGTTTCTCTTTCATATTGAAAATATTTTTCACATCTTCAGCTGCATGCAAAGTGATCTTCCAGTTAATCCACTTCCCATGTTGTTACACTAGAAATTTGATTACATTTAATAGTGCATATTTTTAGTTTATTTAGGTATAGGTTGTGTGGGATTGAATTAGCTATTTTCATATTTAGTGTGTAGTAGATCAGTGAGTTTGCAGTTTGTGGATTAATATGGTATATCAACAATTTTTTTAGCTTGTGTTTCAAGTTTGCAGTATGAAGTTTAGTTTGTTTGAGTGAAATGACTTCCAAAGGATTAAAAGGAGTAAAATTATTTTTGATTGACTGATTGACTCCATAGCCCAATGATATAGGAATTGTTGTTCTTATTTCCACTTGTAGTGTCATTTGTTTCACTTCAACAATTTTCAATTTTCAGATTTTAGTATGAAAGAGACTTTGGATTAGTGTAGGAAATATGGTTTCAGATTTGCAGATTACAAGTTTATGCACTGACTCCATGCCCAACAGATTCAAGGAAGCTAGTCTACTAGGTTCTCTGCGTCCCACGAGGGGGAGAAGTCCCCACTTGGAGCCTATGTTGTAACTATTTTTACACCATGGAAGTTATAAAATAATTAAAATATATTTGTCACTTTCATTTAATTTTATCCTTACGTTGACAAATACCTTCGTTTAAATATCATTCCAACTAACCCTTTCCATTGCTAAAGCATGAAGTGTATGAGGTTTTTATAAATGTCTCTGAGTTATTTTTAATAGTTTTTATTTTAAATGAAATTCAATTTTATAAAATATATATAATTATATTTTTTATAAAATTATTTATTTAAAATATTAAAACTTAGTTTAAAAATAACAAACCCAATCTCTAAACTATAGGAACCACATTTATTATCATATTATATATGTCATCCAAGTCAAAAATTCAAATTTAATTTGTGTCCCCACCTCACACTTAATCATTAAACCAACCTAATCTAAGATTCATCAAGATTTGTGAAATTTCAAATCAATAGAAAATCTATGGTTTTCGAGGGGTTTCCTTTTCGACTTTTAACCTCACCCCCCTCCGAAAACTTGTTTCACCTTTAACAGCTACCCACCCTCGAAAAGATCGTTGTAAAACCATTTTTACATTGGTTTAAATTTAAAATTAATGGTGGGAAGTTCTATGAAATATATAAGCAATCTTATATTTTACAAAGTTCGTACAAAATAAGATAATGGAGAGAAGACTTTTACAGTGATATGTTTATCAAATGAACTTACATGTGAAAGACTGAGGTGAAAGGAGGCTGAGTAAATGAGGTAAATGAAATTTTACAGAGAAGAGATATAATTTTTTTCTATCGTATAAAGAGGAAAATAATCATAAAAAAAAAATGTACGGGAATATAAGATTTGGATAAATTCTTATCCAAATAATTTACAGGAGTAATAAAGGGAAACTAAGGGCTATTTCACCAATCATGGCAAAACAACACATGGTTTTGAAAAACATTGGATGGAAATCAGTCGATGGTTTTATGAAATATGTTTATGGATTTTAGTTATTTGTAAATATATAAATTCAGGGCAAAAAAAGACAGATTTCATAACAAGACGTGGATTTCAAAAAATGGATGGATTTAGGGGATGAAATCATTTAAGGAGACATTATGAGAATTTCATTTATGAAATTCATGAAAATAGATAAATATGAATTTATAAGTTTAAACAAAATATTGGGAAAATATGTATCAAAATAATTTCTTCCCAAATATTTTACAACAATTGTGAAGCACTTTAAAACCTGACATAAAATCATTGGCCAATTCAAGCATTTGGGATTCAAAGGATACCTGGAAAAAGAGACCAATCAACCAGATTATAGACATAATTTTAGCATTTGAAGGAGGAAGATCAACAGTCATTCTTATTCAAATGTAGAGGCAGAGATATCATCATTCAAATGACACCTAGTAGTAGAAGATCAACAAACTAGGATCAAAGTGCAGTTTTCCATCAGACAGCTTGAGCAGCTCAAGAGTTCAAGGTAAGAGACTTGCAAACAACTCCATATGTCCTGCAGTTCTTCAAAGATTCTTTTTATTTTTAGTTTATTGTTTAGGATTTTATTCCAGAAATATTATAACAGTTTAAGAGAGTTTTATTCTATATATTATTTTATTTTGATTGTAAAAGGGTTGGATTTTGATGCCAAAATCTTGTCGCTTTGTAAAAAATTTATTATAGAATTCCTAATTAAAGTATTCTAGCTCCAGTTCTTGACAGAAATTGTTTTTCCTATTGTTTTTACAGTACTTTCATATCTTATTTCTACACATGTTCAAGGTATAATAGGAGATCTGGATAAGAATAGATTTAGTATCAATCTATCTGAAAGCCCCTTGCAAAGTTATAACCATTTAAAGAGATTAATTAACCAAACTATATGTCTTGGTTAATTCCTCTACATCTGTTAATTGTTGCATTACAATCTCTTGAAGGTGTTTTGTTTGGTTGTTTAAATCTTTTACCCGCATCGCTTGTATTTGGTTGATTAAGTCTTCAGCAAGACTGATTAATTATCATGTATTTTCTTATATTCTTCTGTCAAATTATCTAAAAATCATGTCTTTTAGTCAAACTAGATGTTGGCACTTTTACCAAGGGTTGTGCAAGGGAGGGATTTATTCATGGATATGGATTGTGTAATCATCAAAAACCACCCAAAATAAATCATAGATTTGGCCATTGTGCTCCATAGATTGTTCTCTAGTGATAGTGAACAGCAGTAAAAAAGGCCTCGTGATATTTGAGGGAACCCCCTTTGGTTCAAGTTCCAACTTGAACCTAAAGATTGGTTGAGTTGGTTTCTTGGCATAGTTTTGCAACCAAGAACTGTCTATGACAAACAAGTACAATAGGGGACATCATGGAACTGGGGAAAAGCCCCCCCTCTCCATGATAGGCTAGTGATAAAGTATATGTCCTTCTCAATTGGCCTATACCACAACTTAGGATCGACAAGGAAAGCATGCTACTAGACATTCTATCAGTGGATCAGATGCACCAAAAAGACAAAGTGTGCCTTTAGGGATGTACCCTCCTCGTAGTACTTGAGGAGGCCTACATTCCTCAATAGCACTCGGGTCACTGGAGTAATAGGGCGAGGGTATAAATCCCTCTCCCTCTCTCTCGCCTACCATGGTCAGTCCATATTGTATGGGTCAGCCTACTGCTTCTCCCTCTGTCACGTCTTTGCTACATTATTGACATATAAAATGCATCAGCCTCATACATAAAATACAATTTTTTTTATTAAATGAAACATGTATTTATAACTATGGAAACGTATCTTTTAATTTAAAATATACATATACATATATATATATATATATATATATATATATATATATATATATATATATATATATATATATATATATATATATATATATTGGTGCACTCAAAACATAGTCATTCATCGACGTCGGTGCGCTTTCAACTATAACCGCACCGGTAATTATGCACACATAAGTATGACACATCGTAGGTGTTTCAAAAATTTAACTTTTCATAGTGGTGCAACATACTTGTGCACCATTGTGCATGTATAACCTATTGTAACCAATATGGTATGTTCAGGTTATCAAAATCAATGAGCTATAGGAATATTTTTAAATATTTATTTGCAATGAATTTCGTAAATATAAACACATCGGGAGTGATGCGCCAACACACAATTTGTCACATCTTTCCACATGAATTTATATTTACAAAACGCACCGCCACAACAACAGTTCATTATGCTAAAGCACCAAAATGTGGTGCACCCTATAAATTTGCAGGCGCACTGCTCCTGGTGTGAACTGAACATATCAAGCTCACCGTGTGTTGATTTTTTTTGCAAAAACAATGAGAAATTTAGGCTAATTTTCAATTCTTATCTACTAGAAACTTAATTTAGAAAGAAACATAGATATTACCTTGATATTTGGCCGTCGGGGAGGCGTTATGGACACATAATGGAGAAAAAAGAAATTCACACAGTTTGAAAAAAATTCCTCTAAGGGTTGGTGTGGAACCTAAACAACCAAAGGGAGTCCAAGAGACCACTTGGAATATGAATCCAAGGGTCACACCATGTACTATAAATGTATATCATTGTCAATAATATACGTACTCCCATGCTTATCATCCATCCTATGTGTCTACCATGTATGTGTCTAACATGGTATCAGAGCACTAGTTTTATAGCCTCCACCTGAGTATGCATGTTCTGAATTTCAGTCTTGCCATTCTAATCCTATCCTAATTCTTTGCCATATTCTATGCACATTTAACACCCTTTACTATTTCTCCAAGAATCTACTACACTAACGCTCCCTCATGAAATACGTTGGTCCTAATTTGAACAATGTTGTGTATTCTAACCTCTTGCGTGTGAATCGATACCGGATTCATCCTTGAAGAGAGATTGGTCTAATATTTGTGCACTGACCTATAAACAAACATTTTATATGCCCATTGTTTATTTGAATTTTCTTGGATTCTCCTCATACTCAGCGTAAAGCTTGGGAAAGTCAACAAGAAATGAATGGTCGTGAACGTTACTATCGGTGACTATATCCTCTTAGCTCCCACACGTTTAGCCTAGGCGCTCAATGCTACCATCCACACCTAATTAAAGGTTGTCAGATCTGCCTCTTTACCTATCTTCTAGTGTTTTTGTGGGAGTCTTCTCATATCAAATACTTTGCTCTGTAGTAACTCCTATGTGCCTATTGAAGTTGCTCTGAGGAGCATCAAGAACCTATTACATATCTATCTAAAACCTATTTTTGTGAAGGCTTAGGGGTCAAAGAAGTGCTCTGTGCCATTGCAGAAGTGTACCTTTGCCATTCTGGATGCTACTTTGTCTATTCATATCTGGTCTAACATGATTTATCCTTAGCTAGCATTGTATGCATACCACCTTTCTCCAAGATTTAATAAGAGTTCATCACTGGGAAATGAACCACACGGAAAGCTAGTAATTGGAGGTGTTGCCCCAGATTATGCTTTTGGCGAAAAAAAAATCATTTGACACCTACTGGCCCATGTATAATCCAGAAGCAATTTGTTGATAGGGGGAAGTGACATGGAGCAAGGAACCATTCGAGAATTTAAGATCGAATCCTGCCAGTTCCCTTCTATGTAGATCTCTTTGCGCTTACAACAAAACCAGATTCGGGGTTCAGAACTGGTATCTGGGCGCACGGACTAGGGTTCCCATATTTCCCGCTGGTAGAAAAATCCAGTTGCGCTCTCTTTGAGTGTATTTCAGAAGCACTCCGATTCCAATCTCTAATACCTTTGCTTATCCATAAAGGTCTTCATTGTAATCCAAGATGTTCATTGCATCAACGTTCAAAGAATCACCTTCTACTTCCATTGTCTGCTCTAAAATCCACATGTATTTTCGCTTAAGATCTGAAGGATCATCTCTATAATTCCTAAGAAAACATTGAATGCTTGATTAACATCTTGAACAATGAGGTTAGTCCCCCAAACAAGCATAGGAGGGTTCCCATCAAGATCGCCCTCAGAAGATTGATGCATATCTGCATTTTCCCCTCCACTTGTGGGAGTGATCGGTTGTCTTGGACGCCTACCTATAAAGGAGCTACTGACATCATTGTGATAGTTATAATGTGAAGGTGTTCCTCTAACACTTTTGGGGTTATAGGAGTTCTGAATTAAAGCAGTGTTGTATCCAGACGAGAGGCTTCCTGATCTGCATCTGTGACCACGCGCTCGTTTGGGCCCTCAGAGTTGTGGAGGGAACTCGAATCTCTTGACAAATGCCCATCTTTGTGCAGAATAGGGGAAGATATGATGTCCATTAGGACAAGCTGCAAATCTTAAGAAGGTGAAAATGTCAAAATAACTTCAGCTCCCAAGCTGCCAAATGGGTGATTTAAGGAGAGCTCGCACAAATCTAAATGAATGCTTCAAAGAATGATAGCCCTTGGTGATTTGGATGTTTACACGTCCGTCGGTGGTGGTGCATTTGGATAAATAATTTGATCTTGTAGAAAGTTAGTTTTAGAATGGTGTCTTGAGAAAGGTGTCTTTCTCATGTTTCTTTATCTTGCTCTAGTTTCTTTGCCGTTTGTGAACTTCTTAATATGTTTTCATATGCATTTCATACTATGTTGTGCGCTTATGGTCCATTTATCGCATCAAACATCCATTTAATACCATGAATGTATCACTATTCTTATCTTCTCTCAGCGCATAATATCAGTCTTTGGCATTCTTTGCATGTCATTTCTACCTATCATAACTTCACTTAAGCGTTGATCCTCGAAGCAACAAAATCGTCGATCTATTTTGAGAGTAACTCATTACAAGGAGATGAACCATATGTTGTCTTGCTTTTGTCGTAACCCTGCATGAATTATTTCAACATATTGTGCTGATATATATCATTGCGTTGTTTTCTATCTACGTTGAAACCAACTTTACTATTTTCATTCAATGGACTCTGAGCGTTATTCAAAATAAGGTATGCTTACAAGTTTGGAGGAAGAGGATTTTCAGGACCATGAAATATAATTCCAAAGTTCATGGTATGATACTTAGAGGTAAAGAAGTCTGTATACTCCCCTATTACAGTAGGTAGCATCAAGTGAACCTGACTCTATTGACCATAAGTGTAAACATTTCATTAGATGTATCACACATCCTAAAGTAAATTTCAAATCAACTTTGGAAAAAAAATGTGACTAGATATTGTAAGTGGGTGTTTCTCCTTCCTCATTGATCCATAGGTGTCATCAATTTTTTAAAGTGTAAGTTTGACATTGGAGAAAATGACTAAAATTACTGATGTATTAGAGGTGTTAAATACTTTAATACATTGCATTGTTCATGATAAAATCGAAATTGGCAAAGGCACCCTATCTCACATTTGAATATGCTTGCAAAATGCACAAGACAAGATTGAATTTTTGCAACTTGAATCTCAGCTACAACAACAAGAATTACAGTAGTGGAGGCATCATTCTGAACTTGTTTCTATTCATAACATTGAAACAAACTCCCATAAGTAGCAATTCAATAATGTTGTAGTTGATCCAGCGCCCAATGAAGTAGCAGAGTTACATGCAGATGTAGAAACTCAATCTACACTTCCCAAGTCGATCATCAAACCTTGGGAAGAGCTTGTCCACAACAAACACAGAACTGGTCTTGGATATGACAAGGACATATCCTTTCATATTCCAGATTAATTAAATCCCATTCAGTTTCAAAGTGTTGGATTCCTTCATGACAGTTCACCTTCAGCTGTTCTAGATTCTACTCCTCTTCCATAGCAACAACAACAGATTGTGAAATTCCAACACTGTGACCGAGTTGGCATATGAAAGATCATTTTTTTTATCTTCATCCATGTAAGCATTGTCATAAAACCAGTCATTCTTCAAACATATCCCTCAAAAACAAGCCTCCTGCAAGAACAAAGATTCATCTTGGATGGATCGCTTCTTGGCAATGGGAATCAACAACCAAGAAGATATTTCAATCATATTTCCAAACTTGTTTTAGAGTATTGAACAGTCTTGCAGTTGATTTTTCTCCATCGTCTCACCTTGTATCTGACAGGGGGGGAAGTGATGGTCATCTAGAAGCTTCAAAGCCACATCAAGCGAGCCTGAGCCATAACCTGCCATACCAGATTCAGAGTTTTAGCTAGAGACAAACATGCCCCTTAGCTACCTTCAGTCAGTGATACCTATTCAAAGAATTGGGGACACTTCCTCTAGCAGAATATTTCAGCTTCTTTCCAGTTTTGGAAGATTTCCAAGAACTGCATTAAGCATTACATAGTTCTTGGTCATCCTTAAACCATCGCAGGTTGAGACCTCCGTTTTCAAGTTGAGGTTCTCCCTTTTATGCGGGGCAAGACCTCCCTTTCATGGTTGAAGGTTTCCCTCTTCAAAACATCAGGAGCACTTTCTCTAGCAGAATACCTCAGCTTCATTCCAGATTTGGAAGAGTTCTGGGAATTTCACTAAGTATTCAAGTGTTGGTGGTCATCCCTAAACCACCTCCCTTTATACCAACATTTCAGAGAGCACATTTAGCCTAGGGTTGCCATGCATTTTTGTACATTTTGTATTATAGCTCTCTTCTTGGACTCATACATATCCCTTTGGATTAATCAGGGGAATTTTGGACACCTAATCTATAAGGGTTTGTGTGGAAGGTGAACAGCTAAAGGGAGTCCAAGAGACCACTTGGAATATGAATCCAAGGGTCACACCATGTACTATAAATTTATATCATTTTCAATAATAGATGTACTCTCATGCTTATCATTCATCCTACGTGGCTACCATGTATGTGTCTAACAAACTTGGAAACTCAAGCAGTGAGCACGATAATAAAAGGTGGTGAGCAAGAGAATCATTGATGTCAAGGTGCTTGCAAGTGGAAAGAGTGGCACTGATGCTTCAGATCTCTCCCACACTGCAGATGGTAAAAATGAAACCGAGAGGGTTATTTTTTATTTAACCCTTCTCTGGTGTGTTTCGAAAAGTGCACTAGGACAAGCTATATCCAAAAGAACCATGCTTTTTTTCTAATTCAAAATTATCATGGTGCTTTATCGAGATGCCCCGAGGCTTTCTGTTATTGGTAATGCACTAGTGTTGT
The DNA here is from genome assembly GCA_031772625.1 of Pinus tabuliformis. NCBI lineage: Eukaryota > Viridiplantae > Streptophyta > Pinopsida > Pinales > Pinaceae > Pinus > Pinus tabuliformis. Next base: position 534,629,205 of record CM062818.1, on the reverse strand, counting down.
GGTTTTACAATAGCACCGACCTTTTTTTAGAAATTAGAAATTGTCTATTGGTATGCTTTATAAGATGCCCCAGGGCATTGTTATATGTTTACTGCACCAGGAAGTCATTATCGAATAGAACCAATATTTTTTACTATATCAAGGAGTCTAGTGCTAGTGAATATTTAAGCACTAATGCATTTGGGTATTTAGCGCACCGTGGATTTTTATTTTTCAAAAAAAATATCTACGGTGCACCATGTTATATGCAACTTTCGTGCGTGTATGGATAGTAAGGCACCAATGTGCTTCAATAATTTAGACGCACTGTCAAACAAATATCCACTAAAACATCTGACCAACCACCTCCGCTATAAATGGATTTTTGGGCTATTTTTATAGGGGCTTCCACAAAATCCTCTACTAGAAGGTCTTTTCCTTGTAGTGATATGTGGAGCGATGACCATCTGCTCCGAAAAATGTCATTCACGGTCATCAATATAGGTGGCCTATTAGTGAATGCATTTTTCTTATGGTTATTATTGGGTTTCTTATGTTGTTGTTCTTTCATTTCAGAACCAACCCTACACGGACATGTTCCAGCTGCCAATAGTAGCATAAGCAATCATTTTGTCCCAATTTTTTAATGTACCTATCTGATAAAAAAAAAATTGTTTTCTCATAGTGATAGTAGCTATGTTTTTTATATATGAACTTACTTTATTTTTTTGTACCTTTTTTATATCTAAACACAATGTGTATGTAAAGAATGTAATTTTAGTCAAATTTATTAATGGAATTACGTTGTGATTGCAATTCAGTTGCTACCAGATGGATTTAGATTACACCTCATTTGATTAACAAACTACTTCTCATGGAATATCTAACACTACTCGATTGGCTATGGAATATCTAACACTACAATAATCAAGCAATACACACATAGAAGTTATGTCTACTAAGTAGGAGTTACTGCAACAATAGGAAGAAGTGTCCACAGTGGTGAGTCATGGGCCATTCACATACGTGCCTCCACTATCTCTCAGCATATCTACTCCCCAACCATATAATCAATGCAATTTTAGTATTAAAGATTGCAACATACTCACCAGAGGACATATCGAAACTATCTTTGAGTGCCTTTCTAACCATATATGTAGAGCCATCAAAAACACTAATATCACACCCATCTTCATCCATGTGCAATATTCCATAAAACCCAATATCAATGCCTACACCCTCAATACCTTCTCCTCCATCACCAAAGACCTAAATAATTCACTATAATCTTTCATCTTGATTTATGGTATGAACACCTAAATACCCCATCCTTTTGTATCTTATCAGTTGTTTATGATATTTGGTTAGAACACCTAAATACCCCAACATGCCAAACGATACAGGATATATTGGGACAAATAATTAAAGGCCACTTACACCATTGACCAAACCTTTGGAAGTAAATTTAAATGTGACCATGGTATAGATTTATGTTGTCCACGAGATTAGAAAATATCAATTCTCTCTATAATTCCACTAACATACACTATAATTGACAAGGAGAAGAAGCCAACTAACACAAACTAAAGATTCAAGCTAATTGAAGCTTGACAACTATTGAGTGGGTATTGCTTCATTCAATTTTCTACAAAATTTGCATACAACATTTATTGATCACTTCCTAAATTATTCCTCCTTTCCAATCGACACAACATTTAGTAATCAGGTCAACCAAATTCCCCAATAATTGATTCTTCAACTATTATAGCTATATTATGCATTAACATTAATGTTATGCATGGGGAATTTAATGCAGTCTGTGTGTAATATGTGGGAAACGCTTTCATGCTATAGGTAATAGTGGCCTTCCAACACCTATTCACTCAAATTCCTTAACTACCTAGCATATGCCATGCTAATGTTTTTCAACAAAAGATGGAAAAAAAAAATGAACAAGTATGGATTATTCAAACACCATTGTGAATTGGCATTTTAAAACTAGTTTGTTATTTTGTTGAGCAAGTTTCATACATCTCTTCAAGAATTACTAAGTTTCATATATGAGCAGGTGGTCAATATCAAACACTATTCATTTAAAATTAATAATAATAATAATAATAATATTTACTTAATATTATGCCTCAGTGTCAAAAAAATCATTTCATCACCAAATAAATGAAGTTATTTCATTAGGTTCATATTTTAGAAGGAGAAAATTGATTTCCTTATTCTCCTCTCCTAGATATTCGTGGGCTAAGGGTCTTAGATGTGGCTTTTTATAAATAAATTTTAGGTTGTATATAACTCAATCCCTTAGTTGTGTTTGCTGACTAGGAGTTGTCACAATAGTGGTAACAGGTGTCATCAGTGATGAGCTAGTGAATGTCAACAACAACACATTGGTTAGTTTGAATCTAAGTTATCGGCAAAAGGGGGAAATTCGTGAATATTGTTGATAATATAACTACTCTACCAGCTTCATCAGCACAAAGCTACCCTGTTTTTTCCTGAATTTCATTCTAGTATGCAAGTTATTTGTTCTTTCTTAGGTTCTATGACAATTTATATTACACTATTGGAAATGATATCACTGGAAAATGAAAATTAAGACTGATCCATTTATTCCCACATTCTTCCATGAAAGAAATATATTTATGAACCATTGTTAAGGCTATCTTTAAGTTCATGGTGTTAAAGGGCTCTCTTTCTTGGATTTCTTTGTAGCAACATAAACACGACAAATTTTGTAGCAACCGAATTTAACCTAATAGCTACCAAAAAAAAACATATAAAACACAATTTTACTAGTATTTGGTAACTTCTAATTGCTAACAATGATATATTACTAGAGAATAATAAACAATAGAATAACATAGTTTTTGTGCTTGTTGGCTAAGAGTTTTCACAACAGCGGGAACAAGTTTCAATAATGGTGAGCCAATGAATGTTAGCAACAACATATCGTTCAGTATGAATCTAAGCTATGGGAAAAGGAGGGAATTCATGAATATTGTTGATACTATAATCACTCTGCCCTGCTTCATCAACATGATGATACCCTTCTTTTTCTTGAATTTTATTCGAGTATGAAAGTTCTTTGTTCTTTCTCAGGTTATATGAAATTTTATATTGCCCTATTTGCAGCCAAATTATTGGAAAATTAAAATTAAGGCCAATCCATCTACTCCCACATTCTTCCATGCAATAAATATATTTATGAACCCTTGTTAAGGCTATCTTGAAGTTTGTGGTGTTAAAGGGGTCTCTTTCTCGTGTGTATTTCCCTGCATTATTCCATCTTTCTCTACATTGTTCTTGTGCCATGTTTCAATCTACTCTCTTCAATATGCAATGGTTTGATGCTTCTTCCTGGCCATAAACTCTACATGCTCTAGATACTAGCTAGTTCCCTAGTTGGTTCACCTGTTGTAGCAACTCATTGTATCACCGTTGTGGCAACTCGTTGGGTCATCATTGCGGCAATAAATCACATTTGTGTATCCTTTAATGACATGGTTAGTTACCTTTTAGATATCATACATGACATACCTAACTACTTCTTTGTGGCATGTTGGATTCATAATTATACTGACGTGTGCCTAAATCCTTACATTGGGGATTTGGGATGATATACCAACATGAAGAAAACCCTTGCTTGGTGCATTACAAAGATAAGTTTTGTTTGGTGCTTGAGGAGTTGATACTGATTGTGACGCTTTTGTATACTTGTAGTTTATCTCATGCTTCACCTAGCCAACAAAGAAGGAGCCTCTTTTTGTAACTATTTTTCATATTTTGCAAAATGAATACCAATAGAAAAAATGTTTCCATGTTGCTACTATTTTGGAGATAATTCTAATTTTCTAAGACAATTTCATAAGGGGAATTCTCTACTTATATATTCAATATGTTGCCATATCTTGTGCCCCTCTGTATTTTGTTGCATAATTGGTGAGAAACTTTCCCCTCTTTTGGCTTCAATCATTATTTTCATGTATTTCTCATTTTTAATGTAGTGGGGTCCATGGAAAGTATGCAACATGGGTACTCCTTGGATGAGGAAATAAATTTTTCATCCAACAAGTGCCCCTTCTCGAAATTTTAGTAAAACATAGAGAAATAATTGAAAATACAAGTTGAAAATTTAGTTTTTTATTATTATTTTTTTTTACTTTTTTACTCCAAAAATGTTGAATCATCCCCCATGGTTGACATCATCATCTTGAATCGTATTGGTTCTTATAAAGTTGATTTTGGTTGTACATTTTGTTTTTGAGATCCATTTTTTACCTCAAAATTTCTCTAATGTATAAAGTGTGAATATTGATTTCAACAATCAATCCAACCGCAGATTTTAAAAAAAACATAGAGGAACATGAAGTAGAATAGTTCACATCTCCTAAATTAGAAAGGTCTGAGAGAAAAAGAGAGTAAAGGTTTTTGGTGGAATATTTTGTGGTTATACTTTTGTAAGGGATATTTTATTTTATTATTGCATATCCAGTTGTGGTGGTGGAAAACAATACCATGTTCCATGGAGAAGACAATCCACACCTGTAGGAGATCTTTATCTGGATTGAAAACGAGACATATAAAAAGTCATTGAATTTAAGACTGTAGTGTTCCTCTGTAATCCCTTATTGTGTCTCTCTGAAATTTCGGATTGTGGTATCTCTCTACAACCTGGGCCATCTCAACACACTTCAAACCTATGAAAAAATAAACCTTTGTACCCTTGGATATGTGGAACTTTGGGTGTTGGAATTCTTATAATAGAGTTAACATTTGGAGTAGTAAATTGTTGCAAACCTTGATTGGAAATATGAAGAAGTATTGAAGGCATTCTAAGGTCTTGTTTTGTAACATCTTTTGAAATACTTTTGGACTTGAAGGATTATCTTTAGAACTTGTATTGCACAAAGGATTGGACTCCTCAAGAAGCCCAAGTTGGAGCTTGGTGGAGCACAAGGTTAGAGACTTGAAGTACAGGTTGGAGCCTAGTTTGATGAAGATTGGAGACTTCTTCTAGGGTTGGAGCCCTGAAGGAATCATATGTGTGATTGTACAAATTGGAAATTGAATTGTTATAATTGACACAACTGAATTGTTAGACATAATTGAACTATAATAAAAATTACACTTCTTAACTATAATCATAATGCACTTCCATTAACTGAACTATAATCACAATGCAATTCCATTAACTAAGTTATAATCACAACGCAATTCCATTAATATCTTTGACTAAAAATTACATTCGTTACATACACATTGTGTTGGGATATAAAAAGGGTTCCAAAAAATAAAGTGAGTTCGTATAAGTACATCAAAAAGGATGGACATAATGATTGTTTATGTTACTACAATAACATCATAAGAAATAAGAACACCATAATAACCCTAATAATAACCACAAGAGCAATGATCCAAGTGGATGTTGGTGGCCACCCACCTATCCCATTTGGACCCCCACGGGCCATGACTATCTCTTTCAGTTTTTCAGTTTCCGTAATTGTAGCACAATTTACTATTTTTAGCAGTTTTTCAAGTCCTGAACTTCCGGAGCCGTTTTGAGGCCCTAAACGACATTTTTTGGGACATATAGAAGCAAAATCGGTCCACGGTCCATGGACCGATGTTGCTATTCCCAAAGTTATAGCTCTTGGATAGATCTTTCTAACGAGCTATTGTATGCGTAAAACGGAGATCAGGTGCCAAAGTTACGACCCCGAGAAATTGATGTACCAATTTACCCAAACGAGGCCCACAATTTGGTGTTTCATCTTCTAAGATTAAGTTTTGGGATGTTAAGGGTTTTCCATTGTTTCTCAACAATAAATAGGCCTTTGAGCCTCATTGTAACACAGTTCAGAGGCATGTAGCCATCACATCTCTTCTTAGAGATAAGCTACCATCGCCCTAGCTGGTTTATTTCCATTTCTGTTTGTAAGCATATTTCAGTATTTTACATTAATGAAATGAAGTATTATTTCCACTGCATCTCTATGTTTATGGTTATCTCTATAACTTTTTGCATTCTTGTTTAAATCCAGATCAATGGTATCAGAGCAATCTGCTTTTTCTCTGTTTTTCTTTACATGTCCCCAACGAGGTCAGGATATAAGGAGTTAGGGCTTGAACTGATCGAACCTTTGCAAGACTAGCCTCACAAATCCCGACGACCGCCCATGGCAAATGAAAAGAAAGACGACGGGGTAGGAGATCCTATCAAAATCTTGCTCGAAGAAGCCCTCAAGCGACAAAGGAACGTGAAGATGGACATCTTTTCCTAGATCCTTCAGCGGCTACCCAGAGGCGACGCAACGGCTTCCAACAGCTACTCTAGAAACACCACACCATTTAAGGTACAAGTTAATTTTGAAATCCCCATCTTCGAGGGTCAAATAGATACAGATGCCGTAGATAAATGGTTAAATCTGTTAGATGGGTATTTTTCTGTTCATGAATTTTCGAGTCGGGAAAAAATTGTTTTCGCTCTTCTCAAAGTAGCCCCCCATGTCAAGGACTGGTGGGAAACCTACTATGAGCAAAAGGATGAAAGCACAAGCTCACTATTTTTAGCTGAACCCACTTGGGATTCATTTTGGGATGCCATCAAGGAGCAGTACTACCCTGTCAAAAGCTACGAGGACAAATACATAAAGTGGACCACGTTGCGACAGGGAAGGGACCAAGATGTGCCACAGTTCACCAACATTTTTCATACCCTTCGCACACAGTTGGGTATCAAATATTATGATCTACATCTAGTACTCAAATACCGTGGCTGCCTACACAGATACATCCAGGAAGAGATGGAGTTCCTAAACATCTCCTCACTCGGCACGGCGTGCCAATATGCTGTCAAAGTCGAGCAAAAGTTCAAACAGAAGAAGCGAGACTTTGGATCTGTGAATTCGAAGACCAAAGGACAAAGCCAAGGCGGGGTGACCCAAGACAACTCGTCGAAGCCACAAGAAAATAACAACACCATGAAGTCAGAAAAGGACACAGGAAAGTGGTGTGAGTTCCACAAGAGCCCCACTCACAACACAAGTGAGTGTCAGACCAAGCAACCGCTGGTGGCCGATTTGAAGGCTTCCGAATCAAATGCATGTTCCGACCCTGAGCCAAAACCTGACAAGGGGAATGGAAAAGGGAAGGAGATTATTGATGCGGATCCTAACGCCACTGTTGCCACCACCAAGATCCAGAAAAATGAGCCCGAAGATCCAGAGTAGGGGGAACGTCTTTTCCACTCACAGATGTGGGTGAAGTGTTTGCCACTACAATTCATTGTCGACAATGGCAACCAAAAGAACCTCATTTCAGCAGAGTTCGTGAAGCGGCTGGGCCTACCGACTACACCACACCTACAGCCATACAGTATCGGGTGGCTTCATGAAGGACGAGATCTCAATGTTCACCAGCAGTGCCACCTTTCCTACAGCATCAAGCCCTTCACAGACAAGGTATTGTGTGATGTTACACCTCTGGATGTTTGTGATGTACTATTAGGCCAGCCATACTTGTGTAGGCGACATGCTGTGTATGATTCAAGGCCTCGCACTGTCATTATTTCTTTGGATAATTCATTAGACAGGATACCAAAGGTAGCCCCACCTACTGCCACCTCTTTGATCTCTACTAAGAAAGGAAGCAAGCTCATCTCCCTGACTAGGAAATTCATTTTCTGTCTAACTCACTCCCAAAGTAAGGGGAAGATCGTTAGCACATCCATGACCCCCGCGAAGGGTTCCTCCACGCAACAGTAGCAGCAAAGGAATACGATCATGACAAAACATAGGAACAACTTCTCCTCACCCACACGGGTACCACACAAGCTTGAGGTGGGCAACAAAGTCTGGTTGCATCTATAGAAAGAACGCCTTACAAGAGCCCATTAGAAGCTTTGACCATGCCGACATGGTCCTTACACCATTACTAAGGCTATGGGAAATAATGCTTTGGAGCATAGCATTCCTCCATTCCTTTGCCTACACCAAGTGTTCAATGTGTACTGCCCTCGACCATGCTTCCCACCATTACTAGACACATCCTAGATTGCAGATGGAGGAACTCAATGCAATGGGGACCATTGCTTCCTAAGGGGGAGGAATGATCCAGGTGGATGTTGGTGGCCACCCACCTATCCAATTTGGACCCCCACAACTATCTCTTTCAGTTTTTCAATTTCCATAATTGTAGCACAATTTACTATTTTTAGCAGTTTTTCGGGTCCTCAACTTCCGGAGCCATTTTGAGGTCCTAAATGACGTTTTTTGGGAAATCTAGGAGCAACATGGTCCATGGATCGATGTTGCTCTTCCCAAAATTATAGTATATCTTTCTAACGAGCTATTGTACACGCCAAATGGAGATCAGGTGCCAAAGTTACAACCTCGGGAAATTGATGTACCAATTTACCCAAACAGGGCCCACAATTTGGCGTTTCATCTTCTAGGGTTAGGTTTTGGGATGTTAAGGATTTTCCATTGTTTCTCAACAATAAATAGGCTTTGAGCCTCATTGTAACACAATTCAGAGACATGTAGCTGCCACATCTCTTCTTAGAGATAAGATACCATCGCCCTAGCTGGTTTATTTCCATTTCTATTTGTAAGCATATTTCAGTATTTTACACTGATGAAATGAAGTATTATTTCCACTGCATCTCTGTTTTTATGGTTATCTCTGTAATTTTTTGTGTTCCTTTTTAAATCCAGATCAAGCAATGCATTCATTAACATGCCACCTATATCGTTGATCGTGAATGACAATTGGTGGAGCACATGTTGATTCCTCCACATATATTGCACACCAACCTCCTCTGGATGTTGCTTCATAGAGTATATCATCAACAACCCTTTGAACATATGATCGATAAGTTATGGTAAATCTTTGAAATTGAGAAGTTATGTTTTTTTCTTCTCGTGAAGGGGTTTTAGATTTTGACTTCTGACTTGATAAATAGTCATTTGATTTCATATCAATTCCGAATTTGTGTAAACGACAACGTCATTTGCACCATAATTGCTCATTGTTGTTATCCCATCAACTATGGAAATGCAGTAAACTTCATCGTTTGTTGTTTTGTTGGGAATTTCTCTATTGTTCTAATATACATAACTTAGTGCTTCATTGTGAAGCATAAATCTAATTCGAGCTTCACCAGGGTTCAGATGGAACCAAACCTTAATGATCAAAGTCCAATTCTCTTCCATATACAAAATAAGAAAGCAATTACATGAAATATTTTTAGATTTTTTTGAAACTATGTTGAGCAACGCACTGTTACAGTGGCGGAAACTCACTATTACAGTGGCAACAACTCACTATTACAATGGCAACAACTCACCTTATAGTGGCGACAACACATTGTTATAGTGATGACAACTCATTTTTGCAGTGATGGAAATTCACGATTACAATGGAAACAACTCATTGTTTCAGTGGCAGCAACTCACTATTACAATGGCGACAAATCATTGTTTTAGTGGCGACAATTCACTATTAAAGTGGTGGAAACTCATGAGGGAAATGGACACATCATTTTGAAAATACAAAAATTATGTTTTCATAGTGTCAATCAAATCATATATCAATAAACTATAATTTTAAAAGGTTGCAAGGCATGTTAACTTCCTAAGTTTCCAAATTCAAGGCATGTTAAGAGACAAACATCCACATTATTTGACAATATCATCACATTTTGACATTTGAAATGCATATCACAAAAAAATCTCATCACCTTAAAACATTTGTTAATCCCTATGTGCATTTCCTTATACATCAATCATAACAGTTATGAGGAAATCATGGAAAAAAATGTAGGCATGGAAAACTTGAAGGACAATGATAGGCTGAGTGTGTGAGTCTCTCTCTCTCTCTCTCTCTCTCTCTCTCTCTCTATCTATATATATATATATATCTATATATATATATATATATATATATATATATATATATATATATATATATATATATATAATGCAGTATGGGATTTACAACTATGGCTTTTCTTATTAGAATAAGGTCTTGTTCTAAGACGATATGTGTATTTTGATTAAGTTGTGACATAAACAATAACAATATATATCAGAAGGTAGCTTATGCAAGTGCTACAATATTGACATTAGATTTTCAGTTATGGTAAGATTATAGACATTATATGATATAGGTGGATATTGGTGGCCACCCTCCAATTCCACTTGGACCCCCAACATTGCCTCTTTCAGTTTTTCAGTTTCGTTAATTGTAGCACAATTTACTATTTTTGGTAGTTTTTCGAGTCTCAAACTTCTCGAGCCGTTTTGAGCTCCTAAACGACATTTTTAGGAAAAACAAAGACACCAATGACATGCCAAATTTCTTTGTTTTCGGCCTACTCCTTGATATCTTCAGAATGAGGTATTATGATAGCCAAACATAGATCGTATGCCAAAGTTACAACCGCAGGAAATTGATGTACCAATTTACCCAAACGGGGCCCACAGTTTTGGTGCATGATCTCCTAGGGTTAGGTTTCTAGATGTTTAAGGTTTTCCATTGTTTCTCGATAATAAATAGGCCTTTGAGCCTCATTATAACATAGTTCAGAGGCATGTAGCCACCACATCTCTTCTCAAAGATAAGCTACCATCGCCCGAGCTAGTTTATTTCCATTTTGTTTGTAAACATATTTCAGTATTCTGATATTAATGAAATGAAGTGTTATTTCTGTTGCATTTTTGTATTTATGGTTATTTTTTTAATTTGTTGCTTTCATGTTTAAGTTCGGACGAGTGATATCAAAGGGATTTGCTCTTTCGCTTTTTTTCTTTGCATGTCCCCAACGAGGTCAGGGTATAAGGAGTTAGGGCTCAATCTGGTTGAACCTTTGCAAGACTAGCCTCACAAACCCCAACGACCTCCCATCGTCGAAGAAAAGAAATACGAGCAGGTAGGAGATCATTTCAAAATATTGCTTGAGGAATCCCTCGAGTGACAGAGGAACTCAATGATGGATAAATTTTCCCAAATCCTTCAACGACTACCCACAGGCGATGCATCTTCATCCAACAACCACTTTGGAGGTGCCAATCCTTTTAAGGTACAAGTTAACTTCAATATTCCCATATTTGAGGGCCAAATAGATGGAGACGTCATAGATAAATGGTTGAATCTGTTGGAAGGATATTTTTCAGTTCATGACTTTTCCAATCGGGAAAAGATTACTTTTACACTTCTCAATTCCACCCCACATGTCAAGGACTAGTGGGAAACCTAGTGTGAAGAAAAGGATGAGAGGGAATGCTCACTGTTTTCATATGCACCCACTTGGGATTCTTTCTAAGATGCCATCAAGGAACAATATTACCTTTTCGGAATCTATGAAGATAAATACATCAAGTAGACCACGTTACAGTAGGGAAGGGACTAAGATGTGTCAAAGTTCACAAATATATTTCATACCCTCTGCACTAAGTTATGTATCAAGGATTATGAGCAGAATTTGGTACTCAAGTACCGCTACTGTCTACACAAGTACATCCAAGATGAGATGGAGTTCCTCGACCTCTCCTCACTCAACACGTTATACTAATATGCTGTCAAGATTGAGCAGAAGTTTAAATAGAAAAGGTGAGACTTTGGATCTACAAATCCGAAGCAAGGAAAATACGCCCCAAAACCACAGAGCAAAGGCGAAATCGGTGGGGCAACCCAGGACAACCCATCGAAGCCTCAAGAAAATAACAACACCATGAAGAAAAATAAGGACACGAGAAAATGGTGTGAGTTCCATAATATATCCACTCATAACACAAGTGAGTGTCGGGCCAAGCAGTCACTGGTGGCCAATATGAAGACTTTTGAATTAGACACATGTCCGACTCAATGTCAGAAACCGACAAGGGGGATAACAAAGGGAAGAATATCATTGACACAGAGCCCTATCCCACCGTGGCCACCACCAAAAGCCATAAGAATGAGCTTGAAGATCCAGAGGAGGGGAATGCCTCTTCCACTCACAGATGCAAGTGAAAGGTTCTCCGTTATAGTTCATTGTCGACAGCGGGAGCCAAAAGAACCTCATTTCAATAGAGGTCATGAAATGGTTGGGCCTACCGATGACAACACATCCTCAATCGTACACCATTTAGTGACTTCATCAAGGATGATATTTCTATGTCAACGAGTAGTGTCGCCTTCCCTACACCATCAAGCCCATCACGAATGAGGTACTATGTGATGTTGCTCCTCTTGAAGTTTGTGATGTATTAATAGGAAGCGACATGTTGTATATGAGTCTAACCTTGCTCTGGGATTATTAATTTTGGCAATAATTTGTAGAGGATACCGGAGGTAGCCCCGCCTACTTCCATCTCTTTGATCATTGCTAAGCAATGCATTAAGATCATTTCCCATACGAGGAAATTTTTTTTCCTTATGATTTTCCCTCAAGGCAAGAAGAAGGTTATGGCCACGGCTTCCAGATAGGGTCCCTCCACACAACAACGACAAATGGACAAGGTCGTGGAGGAGTAAAGGGACATTTTCACCTCACCTACAGGGGTATCTATGCACTGTAAGGCAAGCACTCCATTGATATGACCCTGGGTGCGCCGCTACCCAATGGACTGATCTATCGATGCTCTGTTCTGGAAAAAGATTAGATCAAGAGGCAGATTCAGGAGCTATTGCAGAAAGGGCACATCAGATCAAGCCCATCACCTTGTGGGAGCCTGATTGTATTGGTACTAAAGAAGAAGAGGACCTAGAGACTTTGTATTGACTATCAGGCACTTAACAATATCATTATTTGTAATAGGTACCTAATCCCATGGATTGATGACCTTCTGGACTAGCTCATGGGGGAAAAATATTTCAACAAGATTGACTTGAAGTTCAGTTATAACCAGGTGGCTATCGAACCCTTCGATGTGTGGAAGACTACCTTCAAATCCAAGGAGGGCATTTTCGAATAGTTGTTCATACCTTTTGGGTTGACGAATGCCCCCATAACGTTCATGAGATTGAAGGACGACATCTTGTGACCCTTCACCAATGCATTCATGGTGGTGCATGTCTATGACATCATAATCTTCATCCAGAGCTGGGATGAACACCTCCACCATTTTCGACATGTCCTTCAAACCCCGTGACAAAACAAGCTATGTGCCAATTTGGAGAAATGAACTTTTGGCATGACCCAAGTTCAATATCTGGGGTACATCATTGATGAGCAGGGTGTGCATGTGGACCCAGCCATGATACAAGTCACCCGGGATGGGTTATCCCCAAAAACTCTAACACAGCTCCGCAGCTTTCTGGGTCTTGCCAATTTCTATAGTAGGTTCATGTTGGGGTTCTCTTATATCACATAGCCTTTAAGTCACATCACCAAGTATGAAGAGAAAGAAAAAAAATTGGTCTGAAACCCAACATAAGGCAATTTTCAAGTTGAATCATTGTCTCTACTCTGCACCAGTGCTCACATTACCAAACCTGCAACAAGCATTTGAGATTGATACAAACGCATTTGAATATGCTATTGGTGCAGTTCTTACTCAGCAGGGGCATCCAATGGCTTACCACAGTGAGACAATTTCAGGCACAGTCCAAAAGTATCCCACTTATGACAAAAAAAATGTATTCCAATGTGCACACATGTCATCAATGAAAGCATTACATTATGGGGAAGGAAATGGTCATCCACACAGACCACCGACCCCTGCAGTTCTTACAGACACAAGGGAAGTTGCAGAATGATCACCATAAAAAATGGTCCACATACATGTAACAATTTCATTCAAACATTAAGTACAATAAGGACAGCACCAATAATGTTGGAGACTGCCTCAGTCGACCACTAGTCATGGCATTGATCATTGTGCTTGACTCCTATGGGTGCGAGACTTCGTGGTGGTTGCATCTTTACGAGAGTGATCCAGAATTTAGCAGCACATACCAAACACTCCTAGAAGTAAGCAAATTCAAAATTTTCAACTCCAGTATGCAATGTTATGCCACTTGGGACACATTTGTGTTCCTTCAAGCGAGCATGCCTAGATGATTTGGGAGGAACACTATAGTCGGGTCACTCGACATTTTGGACTAGAGAAAATAGTGGCAGTACTGAAAAAGTATTTTTATTGGTCAAACCTTCGTCGGGATTTTGGGAGGTACATCAAATCCTACATTGCCTGCACCATTTCCAAACCAACCATTAAGAAGTAAGGCATATATCCTCCTCTTCCTACTCCTAGTCGATCTTGAAAATCCATCTCCATGGATTACATGTTGGGCCTTCCTTCTACTAATCATGAGAGCAACTTCATTTTCATGGTCATCAATAGATTCTCTAAGATGGCCATTATTGCGGCCTACAAGAAGAGTATCATAGAAGAGACCATTGTTAAGCTCTTGTTTGAGTGAATGTGGGTACACTTTGGGATCCCACATTCAATTGTCTCTGATCAGGATAACAGATTCTTAAGTGAATTTTGGCCAAGTCTCTAGTCGATGTTGGATACCAAACTCACTAAGTCCACGGTTTTCCATCCCCAAACTAATGGCCAAAAATAATTTGTCAATAGGATGATCATACACATTTTTCGCATGTACAACTCGAAAAATCCATGCACATGGGATGAAATCCTCCCCTATGCACAAACTTGCAGGGTTTTCGCTTTGGAAGCTTATGAAATAAGCATAATCTCATTTAAATTGAATCATATAGTTGTATAAGTTATGTTAGAAAAAGTAATATATTAATATTATAATTAATTTATATTTAATTTAAATTTTTTTAATCTGAATATGGTTAAGATTTTTTTCTTAAATAATTTACACAATAATGTTTATATATTTTAAAAAATAATGTTATGCTTTTATTAATAGGTCAAGACAACTTGATTTGTTGGCCTGGTGGTGGAGACCCTTGTGGAAGTTAAAGTTCCCTCCTAAAACTCACCTCTTCATGCGGTGCTTGTTGGAAAATAAGGCCCCAACTTGGGATCACCTACTCAAGTGAGGCTTATAAGGCCCGAGATGGTGTGCGCTATGCAAGAATGAGATGGAAACTTTATTCCATATTTTCATTAATTTCCATTTTATGTAGCCTGTCTAGGATCTGATAATAAACCATTTTGGATGATCTACAAATTGAGATGGCGTTACTATCCAGGAAGCATGGCAAGGTTGGTGGGATCAGATCAATCTAAATCATCTTTGGAACCTACCTCCTATGGTTTGTTGGGGTATATGGACAACTCATAACAAAACAATTTTCAAGGATTAGTCTTCATTCCTTGAGTAAGTGATGACCAAAATTTGCATTCATTTTGAGCTTATTCTAGTGGAGAAAAACATTAAAGTCCAGCGAGTCATTACTGAACAAGTGATTGATCATTCCTATCTATGAGCATACTTTGGTAGAGCTACTTCAACGAATGGTTCCTATGGCGGAGGAGTAGTCCTTTTTTTACATGAAAACCACTTTTTAAAGCTTCAAAGTGGATTGGGGAAGGGTACAAAAAATTTTGCGAAAATTCTTAGCCTCAAACTCTTTCTGTTTTCTATTGAAAAGGATATTTTATCATTGCATAAATTTTTTGGTTCTATGGTCATTATCAATTGGTTTAATTATTTGCAACATTGTCACATTCACACATTGATTCCCATTCTCAAGGAGGTTCTTGTGCTTAAACAAAATTTTAATCAGAGTATTTATCGCCATATATATCAGGAACACAATAGGGAAGCATATTTTCTCTCTAAAGTTGGTTCTTCATAAGCTTTGGGAGTTTGGAAAATCAGTGAACAGGAAGATAACGCCTCCACAATTTTCTTTCACAAACCTTTCATTGAAGGGCTTTAGGTGGATGTTCTAGAGACAATTCATACGTGATCAATTTCCTTCTCTTTCTTTTAGCGTTGTTGATTTTTTTCGACATCTTTAAGACATGTAAAAATTAAAGTATGTATAGGATTATGTGAAATGGAACGATAGGGGAAGAGGAACAGTAATAGCGAACGTTTAGGGTTTTTGTGAGTTGCAGACAGTGCTCCTCATGGAGGGTCGCAGAGGAGGGAGAGCATCTCCCTCCTTCAAGGAGGTCGTGGCTAGCAGAGGTAAGAAACCTCTAGAAAACACTAAGGAGCTTTGGGAGAAGGAAAAGAAACCATGGAAGAGGAGACAGCAGGAGGCAATATCGAGGAAATCAATGGCACAAAGGACAAGGAAGGAGAAGACAAAAAAAAGGGCACTAAAGACAAGAAACAAAAGGGACCCTACAAACCCAAAACGGAGATCACTCCAAGAGTTGTTTTAAATGATCCTACCCTGTAGGCATATAGGGATCACATGCGGACATATGCTATTATCTGTAAGTTCATGGGACTATGGCCCACGGAAAAAGCTCTACAGACATGGATCAAATATCACTGGAAACCTAAAGGGAGCATAGACCTTCATCTTGGGTCAAAGGGTTTCTTTACTGTGGTGTTCACGAATATTGAAGATAAGGACAAAGTCTTTTAAGGTGGACCCTACTTCTTTGCAGCAGTTGGACTCTACATGAGGCCATGGATTATGAATTTTGTCCCGGAACGGGAAACTTTTACCTCGGTACTGTTAACGGGAAAAGTGTCTATTCAGAACGACCCTATCCCACTGAGGTGTGATAGTGACCTCAGAAACAAACAGGGAAAACTACTTTCGTATTCTCCTTTATGAACTATAAACGAAGAGGAATAGGATGAACCAACCTGTGTCTTGCGCTAGTCCTCTGATCCAATCTCTCTCCTCTTTGACAGCTTCCAGCTATCTGCTCCCTTACTTGCCCAGCTTCACCAAGTTCCTGTAAGATCACAGAAGAAGGAAACTACACAAAGACATGGATTTATATTCATAAATAGCTTAGGATCAGATTTAAGCTAAACATACAAATGTAACAAACATCAATGATACACAAGCATGTAGGAGAAACTCAAATAGTTTTATTGATAAAACAAGAAGATCCAGGAGGAGTTACAACCGATGATTCCTGATCCAGCATCAACCTCCCAGCATAAAATCCCCTCTTCACCTCCAACAAAGCATAGTCACCCAATACTCTGATATCTATCTCAAAACCAACAACAATTCTCTGCAATGTACAAAATTCCAGCCCCCTGGATCTCTTGGTGAGGGATCCATATATAGATGTATGCAAAGAGGATGAGTCAGCTCATGAATTGATTAGTGGCTTCTCTCTGTTAGTTCTTGCTTCCACTTGGAGACTGAGAGCCTCTTACTCATCACTGGTCGAATTTAGTGAGGCAAGTGTCATTGGAGAAGATTTTGGAAGCTTCCATTGTCTCTCCACCTCGTGGAATGACTCTGCCACTTGTCATTTCCCGCTCAACGCACCCTGGTAGTGCATTTAGGTGCGTTACAACACACCAAGCCAGTGTATTTGGGTGCTTTGCAACGCAGCTAGCTAGTGGAGCAGCTGAAATGATCCTGATTTGACTAGTTCTGAGCAATTTCTAGTGGACAACTTCTAGGAGAAGCTGTAATTTTTTGACCTTGTTACTTTAGGAGTAATAACAACACTTTTAAGGACTTAGGAGCCCTTGGTTTATGGGCATTTCATGCTTGGAGCTGTAAGGCACAAAAATGTCTATAACAGTTGCCTTCTAAAGTATGAGGTCGTTTATTGGGTGAAATGCTTTATTAGGAGGATCCGAAGTTCTTTCAATGCTGGGAGGAGACCTGTAGTAAGATACAATACAATACATTATCTTCATACTGTTTTCATGATCTAGCTGAGGCAGGCATTCCCATGCTCAGCTTTATAAATTCATTTTCATGTACATAGGACAGACAACCGTCTGATGGTAGACTGATGATTCTGATGGAGTCATCATCCTTTTGGTAGGATGATTATCTGTGATGCAATGTTGTACATTTCAATGTCTTTATTTTTTTTTTTGAATATATATCGCAGCCCGGATGGATGAAACTAGATCCGGGGTCTTCAATCTCGTCCGATCTTCACTCAAAGTACAAGTCGATCCATGTGAGAAATGTTTTGAAGTCGAACATGGAAAGACATCGCTTGATTACCAGTCAATGATGTAAATTGTTAACAAGCGCGAGAGGAATCACCGATAATGATAATGACCCTCAAGGTACTGCAGTAAAATTCACGTGGTGTGAATAAAGGACTTGGCGTCAAACACCACGCAAAATCTTTCGGTCGAAGGTCATTGATGTATACCTGTCGCCGGAAGTGAGAAACTTGCCATTGAGGCATGCAAGCTTCAAAGTACTGAAGGGGTTGTTCCTAGATCAACTTCCTGGATAATGAGCTGATGTCGACAAGAAGCGATCCGTCAAAGGAGGGCCTTAATGAATCCCACATCAATGACACGGAACGAAGCAAATGATTTTGATGGAGGTGAAAATGATCTGATGATATATGGTTCAAGGTGGTGGTCATGAAAGAATGAAGTATAATGTATGGTAGTGGATGGGACACAGGTGACTTCTCTAGATGACTTCTCTTGAACATGTCGGCGACACTTATGTGATGGATTGGTAGCATTTACCCCAAATGTGGATGGTATGGCGTGACCATGGTGATGTGACCGGTGAATGAAACAACCCAACCCGACTCAGGCACAAAGTGGAAGTGTCATGTTCAAGAGCGACTTGCTACCAACAAAGTTTCTTTGAGTTTTCTTCCCAATTTTTCCCCAGTCATTGCTGACCAGTACCTCTTTATTTTTGTCAAGCTTGAGGAGGATAACATATGCTTGTTCTATAATTTTCCCTTCGGGCAAACCCATCACTATGTTTTAACGAGCCTAGCGATAGTGAAACTCGTTCTCGCCTAAAGACAAGTTTGTCGCTATTTAATCTTTTTAACGAGTCTAACGATAAAGATAACTCGGTCCTTTTCATTTTTAGAGAGTCTAAAAAGGTACGTAAAGGTAACTCTGGAATTCCTTTTTCGTCATCTAATCCCTTAAGTCCGAAAAAGTATAAAACAATACAGAAGGGATGAATTTTCGATAGTTTTAACGAGCCGAACAAAACAAGCACTCGATCTTTTTGTGCAATAATCCCTCAGGTCCAAAAAGATTAAAATCTAGAGGAGGGATAGCACTTCCTGTCGCTTTAACGAGCCGGAAGGCCAAAACTCGGCAATATTTTCATATTTTACGAGTCAGATAAAAAGAGCTTAAAGAAGACTCGTCTTTTGAGGAACGAGTGATAAAATGGGTAGCAGCTGATTCCAGGTAAGGTTTGGAATTTTCCAATCACGGCAGTGTCACAAGGATGGCTAGTGAAATCACTCTTTGCAGCTATTCCTCAAAATGGGTAAACAATCAAATGGAGGTGAATGATCGGCCAATGGAAAAGTGGAGGTGACGGTGCAAACACGACCAAGGCTTTAATGGCTGAAAATGCTTCATTCACGGTGGTTATTTACCGGGGGGATAGTTCATTTTTTAACGAGCTTAAACGCGGTTGGAAACATTTGCTCAGATCTTATGTTTATTTTTTAACGAGCTTGAACTATGTGCTAAAACTGCTCGAATAATCAATTCATATGATAAGAATGTCTCATATAAAAACGGCAACTTTTAGATTTTTGCCCCACATCCTTTCTTTATGCAAGTTTGGTGACGACTAATCCTACGAGTTTAAAGGGTTAGAGGTCCTAAAAATTTTAAAAATAAATAGCCGCCCCTCGCTTGCATGCCCCCAGGTATAAAACAGAGTTTCAAAGTTACCCCTCAATTTGCAGACAAAACATTTGTTCTATCAGGAGAGGCCTACCTCTTACAGGTTACCCAAAGATTGTTCTATTCACACAACAAACAAAACACTTCTTCGGCGATGTCTACTGAGATAAACAAAGGTGAGTGACGACGTCCGCCAACTCACATAACTTTGACAAGAGAATCTTATTCTAGAATAACCCCTCTTCCACCGACGGACGGGGTACAAACTAGTCATATTCTCCCGCGGAAACCTACCCTATACCCGAAGTTTTCCTGCCGAAGCAGACCAGGACGCATGCCCCCTGGGTTTCAGTCATATCCCTCCGAATTACTCGCACTCATCGGGGGGATGGACTAGGAATTGAGACATTTCTTGCGTGAAGAGACCATTTAGGGATGGTATATGACTATTTTCTATGCGTGATCCGGGAAATGAAAGCTGGTCCACGAGCTTGACCACTCTTCCTTCGTGCGGAAAACACATTACTCTAAAGAGTGAGGAGACGATGGCTCCCATGCAATAAATATAGTCTCGTCCAAGGAGTAGGTTATAATCCAAGGGTCCTTGAACGACCATGACGTTCATGCGAACTGTCTTCCCTCTCAATGTTATGGGCACATCGGGAAGGATCCCTAAAGGTCGACTGGTTCCTTTATCAAAGCTTGTCAGATTTCTCATCTCAGGCAACAGCGATGGCAAACCAAGCGCTTTCCAAGCAATAGAGGAAAGGATACTCACAGAAGCCCCCTCATCAATGATGGTACCAGCCATGACCATTCTATATATTTGAACGATAATTCGGAATGGTATGCTTGCTGGCAAACGGGGTCTGCCTAGTTGATTCCAGTCGAAGGAGACAACTAGGTTGCTTGGAGGTGGGACCGAGTAGACGGTCGGGTATGGCTCTGACAAACTTCCTTCCTGTGGTAAAGGAATGGGTGGATTACCCCCATGTTCGTCGGAGTCTGTGTTGATGAAGAGAATTTGGACGGTGTCATCCTTGTTATCTTCAGTGACTGTATCATCCGAAGATAAAACCTCTGAAGGCAAGACCGGGTCAACTGCCACCTTGACCTTTTGACTTTCGTCTGGTATGGATTCATTTGGTTTATCCTCGATGATAGACGCTTCAGCCGACCACTTGAGCGGGCCAGCTGGATTCTCAACTAGTGACGGACTTGGCAAGAGTTTTTTATATCCAGGAGGAAGTCGTAACGGTGAAACCGGATGATCATCCAAAACTCTTTTAGCCTCGTCTAAGAAGGGACAATGGTGGAGGGCATGGTCGCCTTCGTACAGTTTACAAGGAAATCTAGCTTTCCCTCTTTGTCCTGGGGCTTCACTTTCACTAGTTGACGGTGTGCTTTCAACATGATCTCCAGAGGTTGATGACACCGGATTGTGCAAACGAGGAGACCAGTCCCTTAGTATCTGGGGGATGCAAGGGCAATCTCTGTGAAAGTGGTCTCCTCTGCAAATGACACATGGTGATTTAGGCCTGGTCGGTGCTGTGTGTGGATTTTCGTTAGACGACACTCGTTTTCCCCCATTCGCCTTTGGCTCCTTCTTCTTCTTCTCTTTCTTCTTCTTTTCCTTTTTCTCCTTAGGAACTTGGCTTTTAGTTTTACCAGTCTCGTCAAGTGAAGAGGAAGGAGGAGAGGAAGAATTAGAAGAAGTAGAAGGTTGGTGGGTAACTCTGGAGTCGTCTAATTTCTGATTCAATTATTCAGGAATAGTGGTGTTCCGAACCACATTGGTTGAGAAGAGCCATACTGGCAAGCCAATTGTCAGTCCTGGAAGCGACAATGTGGCCATATGGGGTGCACCAACATCTCCCCAAGAGGAGAAGGGACTAGGATTTCCACCAAGGGGAATTCCTTGGTTGGTAGGCTCCATTTTCTCAACCCAAAGATCAACGTAGGAAAAGGGGATGAATATTCCGTTTAAATAAATTTTAACACGCTTTGACACAACTTGTTTTTTCAGTTTTAAAGAGTTGAGAAAAAACAAAAGATGACTCTAGTCTCTTTCGATTTTTAATGAGCCTGAAGTTACAAGTGCTCAGATGGACCTTTTCCGTTAAGGAGTCTAAAAAGGAACGAAAGGGACTGCTCTGGAGGTCTAGGTAGAGGGAGTACCAAACCAATCGCAAAACTGCAGAATACTTTTTACGGTACGACAGTCAATCTTCGCGAATGTTGTGTTCGGTGCATTGCGATCAGTAGGGCGGCCGACACGGCTTCCTATGGATAAAGGTTTTATGCCTATGGGGGTCTCCCAATATATACTCAAGGGTACGTGGGAGCACAAGTCCGTACTGGCACTTATCATCTCAAAGTGGAGGAATCACCCAACCATCAGTGAGGACAACAGTTACCAGGCTTTACGACGCCGGAATACGTCTCTAGCCTAGACCTTTAAATGTTGTGCGTTAAGTTACAAAGCATTGTTAAGTTCATTGAATTTATTTTAGGTTGATCTTTCTTATGAAGTTTACCTTTTGGGTTCACCACAAGATGTATATGTAATTCCTAAAATGCAATCTAAAGATGATAAGCAAGCTTTTATCTCTTTTCAGCAATGAAAATCCTAGCTACAAGGGGAAAAGAAAGACACAATCTTTTCTCAAAGAGCAAAGAGCACATTGTAAATGCACTTTTCCTAAATCAAGCCAAACAGACTATCAATATGCAAATGCACATGTGCATGTATTTTTTTTTCACTTTCTTAATATTGATGCCTAAAAAGAAAGTTGATGTACAAATCTGAATTTGCTTTCAAGTGACAAACACAAACAAGCTTCTTTTCGAAATCAAAAGGTAGAGATGATTACGACACTTTATGATTTTGAAGTAAATACTCGTTTCGACACTAGAAAGTCACAAATTCAAACCAAAGGCAAAAGTAAAAGCATAATCGACTATCAACAGCAAATAAACTTTCTCCTAAGATCAAAATCGACACTTACAACAGATCTAAATCCAAGGACGACAGTATGACTATCCTACTTTTTCAATGGAAAACTATAAATGATGTAACAAACACACAAAAACATCTACAGTGTTTTTGTACAAAGGAGGCAGAATTAAGGCAAAGAAAAGGGGTTTTCAAATAGACACATACACTGATCACATGCTACAAAAAACAGAGACAAAACTGAAAAAATTGAGCAAAGAACCTCAGCTGCACAAGGCTAGGCTGATAAACGCACCTGCTACACAGAGAAACTGGATTGCAATGCAGGTTTCCCTCTCGGGAACTGCGCTGAAATGCAGGAACTCTTCACAACACCTGCGCTGGGGCAGAAACGAGAATTCTATCTGGGTTCTGGGTCACAGTTTGCAGTTTAATCTATGGTTTTTGGCCGAGTAAAAGCAATCAGTAATGCACAATCAGAGGGTAGATTTAAAGGAGGTCTAAGAGCTATCGCAAAGGATAATCAGATCATTTTTGAATCAGTTGTTCAAATCATAAACAGATCCAGTGAATGGATTGAAGTAGCAGATGTCTACTTTGCATTAGTTAATGGCAAATGCAGTTCGATTCGCTACTTCTAATTTTATGAAACAAACAACAAGAGAAACACAAACAAACTAACTAGACACGATCCCCAGTGGAGTCGCCATTTTGTTAACGGGAAAAGTGTCTATTCAGAACGACCCTATCCCACTGAGGTGTGACAGTGACCTCAGAAACAAACAGGGAAAACTACTTTCGTATTCTCCTTTATGAACTATAAATGAAGAGGAATAGGATGAACCAACCTGTGTCTTGCGCTAGTCCTCTGATCCAATCTCTCTCCTCTTTGATAGCTACCTGCTCCCTTACTTGCCCAGCTTCACCAAGTTCCTGTAAGATCACAGAAGAAGGAAACTACACAAAGACATGGATTTATATTCATAAATAGCTTAGGATCAGATTTAAGCTAAACATACAAATGTAACAAACATCAATGATACACAAGCATGTAGGAGAAACTCAAATAGTTTTATTGATAAAAAAAGAAGATCCAGGAGGAGTTACAACCGATGATTCCTGATCCAGCATCAACCTCCCAGCATAAAATCCCCTCTTCACCTCCAACAAAGCATAAATCACCCAATACTCTGATATCTATCTCAAAACCAACAGCAATTCTCTGGAATGTACAAAATTCCAGCCCCCTGGATCTCTTGGTGAGGGATCCATATATAGATGTATGAAAAGAGGATGAGTCAGCTCATGAATTGATTAGTGGCTTCTCTCTATCAGTTCTTGCTTCCACTTGGAGACTGAGAGCCTCTTACTCATCACTGGTCGAATTTAGTGAGGCAAGTGTCATTGGAGAAGATTCTGGAAGCTTCCATTGTCTCTCCACCTCGTGGAATGACTCTGTCACTTGTCATTTCCCGCTCAACGCACCCTGGTAGTGCATTTAGGTGCATTGCAATGCACCTAGCCAGTGTATTTAAGTGCTTTGCAATGCAGCTAGCTAGTGGAGTAGCTGAAATGATCCTGATTTGACTAGTTCTGAGCAGTTTCTGGTGGAGAACTTCTGGGAGAAGCTGTAATTTGTTAACCTTGTTCCTTTAGGAGTAATAACAACACTTTTAAGGACTTAGGAGCCCTTGGTTTATGGACATTTCATGCTTGGAGCTGTAAGGCACAAAAATGTCTATAATAGGTACTAGTCTAGGTAAGGCTTTATTCCTTACCTCTTGATTACTGGAAAAATGAATCGTAAAGGCCATAGGAAATAAATTAGGTCATTTTTTCAAAACATCCGAAGCCACAAGAAGAGGGAAATACACTTCATTTGCTAAAATATGTGTGGAAATGGATCTATCAGGAGCTTGATGAAGTGATTCTGGAAGTCTTTGATGAAGAATGGGTGCAAACAGTAGACTATGAGCATATTCCCTTCAGATGTCGTAGATGTCATGAGCATGGGCATCTATTTAGAGACTGACCACTAGGGAAAGTAGTAAATAAAAGCAAGGCAAATACAGTGAAGGAAACGGATAGCTTTCAGAAAGTGGTCAATCGAGGAAAAGGAAGCAAGAAAGGATCAAAGCAACATCAAGATGAAGGGCTTAAAGGTAGTCAAAACAAGTTCCAAGATTTGGAGGAAGATGAAGAAATCACAAAGGAAGATCAAGCTACAGAAGGAAAGGCTGGAGAAAAGAGAACAGAAGATGAACGGGACCAAAATCAGAAAACTGAGTACCAAAAAGAAATCATGATGAGTGAAACAGAACTCGAGATGGATCAGGATATGACCTCGAGTGAGATGGACCTGAAAGACCATGAGTTACAGGAAATACTTGATAAAGAAAACCTAGATCTGGAAGGGTTCTTGTTTCAGGGAACCACGGGAGGAGTGGATTCGGTACCCCAAGAAGAACTTAATAAAATCCAACAGTTGTTTTTATGGAAAACACAATCTAATGCGTTGGGAAAAGGAAAAAATACAGATAAACCAGAAAACAGAGGAGTGAAGGCGCTAAAAGCAACCCCAAGACTAGCGACAAGAAACCCAGGTAAGAAAAGAGGCAGGAAAAAGAAGAATGAACTCTTGAATCCAGTGTGGCAAGATAATGATAGATTCAGGTAAGATAAAAGATCTTGCCAGCTACTCCTTCACAAATATTTAATTATGAAGTTTATTTCTTGGAATATAAGAGGTCTAGGGAGTAAAAGAAAGCAAAGAATTCTCAGTAATAGAATGAATCAAGAAATGCCGGACATTATCTTTATCCAAGAAATGAAAAGTTCCATTCAAAAAATTAGACAAATCCACAGTAAATGGCTCAGTAGATTTGAGTTTCTAGAAGTTAAAGCAGAGGACACCGCAGGGGGAATCCTCACTCTTTGGAACCCTCAAAAATTAAGTATTATAGATGCTAAGGCTACCAAGAATTATCTATCAGTTATCATCCAGCCAACAAGAGACAGACACCACTATCTAGTCACAAATGTTTATGGTCCTCAAAGAATAGATGATAAACTCAAGTTCCTAGACTCACTGAGGGATCTCAGGGATAGACATGTAGGAATACCTTGGATCATGGGAGGGGACTTCAATATGATCAAATCTCTTTCTGAGAAAAAAGGAGGAATGAGGATCCTAAGTAAAGACTCTTTGGATTTTCAAACCTTTATAGACAAGATGAACCTAGTAGATGCTGAAATGAACACTGGCCTCTTTACTTGGAATAATAAAAGAGGTGGCAAATCCCAAGTAGCCTCTAAGTTAGACAGATTCCTGATCTCAGAGAATCTGATGCTAACAAATAAGGAAATAATAGCTGAAGTTCTCCCCTTTGGAGGCTCAGATCACTGGCCGATTCAAATGGAGATCAAAGGTTTGGACATTCTCAGAAATAGACCTTTTATGTTTGAAAATATCCGGCTCTCCCACCCAGATTTATTCAACAATATTAAAAATTGGTGGATAGAAGATTTACAAATTCAAGGAACAAGAATGTTTCTTCTTCATAGGAGATTAAAGCATATCAAACTCAAACTAAAAGATTGGAACATAAATGAATTTGGCAATATATTTGTGGAGAAAAAATCAGTTGAAAATAAAATGAAGGAACTCAACCAGGCTCTAATCAAAGAAGGATTTGATAAAGAAAAAAGTAATCAAGTGGATAAATATCAGTATGAATGGGATAATCTGTGCAAATAGGAGGAAGTATTCTGGAGACAAAAGTCTAGAGTCCAATGGCTGAAGGAAGGGGAGCGTAATACAAAATTTTTTCACAGGTCCACCATGGAAAATAGAACGCATAACAGAATATCTTCAATCAAAAACAAAGCAGGGGATCTTCTCACATCCCATGAGAATATTGGAGCAGAGTTAGTTCAGCACTTCCGAAGCATTACTCAGGAAAATAATTTGTACAGAGATCAGTTCATATGTGAGGTAACTAGAAATATACCAAAGATGGTATCCAGAGAGGATAATTTCAATCTAAATAGACCAGTTTCTAAAAAAGAGGTTGACAATACCCTCAAAGAAATGCAGAATGGAAAAGCACCAGGCCCAGATGGTTTTAATGTGGATTTTTTCAAGGCTTGTTGGAACATTGTTAAACATGATATCTTAAATGTGGTGGAGGATTCCAGAGTGAACAGTACCATCTTGAAAGTGTTGAATACCTCCTTTATCTCCCTTATCCCTAAGCAGGAAGATGCTCAAACTCCGGATAAGTTCAGACCCATAGCTCTTTGTAATGTGGTCTATAAAGTTATATCCAAAGTAGTGGCAAATAGACTTAAGCCTTTGCTTCCTACCCTAGTTTGAGGGGAACAATCAGGCTATGTGGAAGGCAGACAAATTTTAGACAACATCAATCAAGCTCATGAGGTTGTTCACTCACTAAAAGTAAAAAAGAAGGCCGACATGATCATGCAATTAGATATAGCCAAAGCTTATGACAAATTAAACTGGACCTATATGAAAAGGGTTCTTAGTGCTTTTGGTTTTGATCATAATTGGGTCAGGTGGGTAATGGCCTTAGTCACCTCCTCCAACTTCTCTATTTTGGTAAATGGCTCTCCCTCTGAGATTTTCAGCCCTTCCAGAGGCCTCAGACAGGGAGACCCACTCTATCCTTTTCTTTTCATTCTTATGATGGAAGGACTTGGCAGGTCCATCAAGCAAGCTGAAGTTGGAGGCAAGATTACAGGCCTTCTACTTTTGGAGAATGGTCAAGCTCTTACCCATCAAAAATTTGTAGATGACACAATGCTTCAAGGAATCCCTACTGTCAAAGAAGCAACAACTTATAAACAAATTTTGAATGCTTTTGCCATGGCCACAGGTATGGAAGTAAACCTTTCTAAATCAAAAATCTTTTTCTTTAACACCAATTTGGTAGTACAAAGGAATATTTCAAGAATTCTTGGTTTTCAAAGGGATTCCCTTCCCTCAAAATATTTGGGAATCCCTCTAATAGATAAACCAATGCTCAAAAGCATTTGGGAACCCTTGATGAATAAGTTGCAGGACAAATTCAGCAAATGGACCTTCAGATCTCTAAATCTTGCAAGCAGGTTGGTTCTCACTAAATTTGTTCTGCAAGCCATCCCTATTTTCATGTTATCTGTCCTCCCAGCTCCGAAAGGAGTCCCTCAGAAAATGAGAAATATACAAAGAAACTTCCTTTGGGGAAAGGAGGAGAATAAGAAGAAATGGGTATTAGTGTCTAGGGAGAAAATTTGTAGACCAAAATACCATGGAGGGCTTGGCTTGGACGATCAGGAAATACTCAACAAGGCTTTAGGGGCCAAACTTTGCCGGCGCTGTGTTCATAATCCAAAGACTCTATGGGCTAATATCTAGAAAGAAAAATATGCTATATCCTGGCAAACTAACGATCTCATAAGAATGTCAGGGAACATTAAGGGCTCATACATCTGGAACAAAGCCTGGGAAAACAGAAGATTAGTTCAAGAAAATAGTTTATGGGAAATCAGAGAAGGGAATCAAGCTCTCTTTTGGGAAGATAAGTGGCAACAGGAACCAATACTGTTAAAAGAGAACCTCCTTGACCTTAAACAGGAGACAGATTCAAAAGGCTTAATTAAAGTAATGGACTTCTAGGATAACACTCATCCAATGGGGAAATGGAGAATCTGGAAGAATATTGATTGCAGAAATAATATCCACTTGGAAAATAAAGAAAAGGAGCTAAAAAAAAATGGTGGTACAAAGGAAGATCTTAGTTTCTGAAGGGACAAACCAACTAATATGGGGCAATAATCAAGAGGGCACCTTTAATCTCAAAGAAGCCAAAGGCATTCTCCTGGTGCTGAATCCCCAGGTTCTGGACAAAATTTGGCAGAAACTTTGGAGGCACCAGGGGTGGATGAAAATCAAACTCTTCATGTGGTTGGTTTACCATAGGAAAATACTGACTTGGGACAACATTAGGAAAAGTGGTGTTCTAGGGCCTTCCAGGTGCCTTCTTTGTGGAGAGCAAGAAGAAACGATGGAACATCTTCTTAACAATTGCTATTTCACTTGCTGGTTATGGGACATGTTTGCTAAAATCTTTCAACAATGTGACAGGGACAGAGGAAGCATCTTCAATACCCTCGTTAGCTGGAGGGGAAATTTCTCAGATCATGAAATTCTCAACTCAGCATGGACCGTTACACCAAGCTTTATTATACGGAATGTATGGAAGGAGAGGAATAAAAGAATATTCAAGGAGGAAAAAAATCCCCCATATCTACTGTTCGAGACTATTTTGAAACAACTTAAGGAGACTGTAGGCTCCACAGTTTGTAACCACCATAATAATCCTCCCTCAGATCTAGAAAGTAATATTCTCAAACAACTAGGGCTCCAAGAACTTACTCCTCAAGGTCTTAACAGGAAGGTTACAGTAAGGGATAGGGAGCACGATTTCTGGCATCCTCCCCCTGATGGGTATCTAAAATTCAACATTGATGGGGTGGCAAAAGGAAATTCGGGAATGGTTGGGTATGGGGGAGTACTCAGGGATGCCAAAGGAAGTACTATCTACATTTTCCATTGCCACCTTGGTACAACTACTAATAACATGGCTGAACTCATGGCTTTGGAGCAATGCCTTGATTTTCTAAGTCGGGATAATTGTTGCAATGTGATAGTTGAAGCCGATTCAGAGCTAGTTATCAACTCAGTGAAAAGAATCAATAGTGGCTCAGCGCCGGAGAAAGTCTCCAAACACTGGAAGTTAAACAGGGTTTTCCAGAGAATTCAGGATCACCTACAAAACTTGCACATTGTCAGCTTCCAACATGTTCGCAGAAAGGCCAACAAGCTGGCAGACTTGTCAACCAATTAGGGGGTCAACAATACAGAAGTCAATGTTTCGATAGGATGGCAAGAGTTGAGACAAGGCAGTTTAAAAAATCTTTGCAGTGAACAAGAGGAGGAAGATATTAGAGTGTTCAGACACAGAGTCCAAGAGGCAAGCCCTTAATTTCGTGGCCTTCGCATGTGTTTTCAGATTCAAGCTTACAGGTCCTTGAGGAAGGGTCAATCTGTTGTGGGGAAAAGTATCCGATGCGGATGACCCTATCCCTACTCTAAAGGTGACAGTCTTTAGCAACAACTGAAAGTAAAGCTTTGATGTTTCCCTTTATGAAAGTACAGAGAGAAGGAAGAAAAGATTAACCAACCTGGTGTCTTTCGCTTAGTCGATCCTTGTCCTCTCTCTTTGTCTCTTGTTCCCAGCTCCTTGCTCTCTTTGCCGGTCCAGCTACACACAGATCCTGCACAAAACAAGAGAGGAAACTACAAGATACAAGTACTCATAACTGATGCATGGATTAGAGTGAATCAAATATACAAGTAAATACAATCCATCAATGTAATACAAGTATATAGGAGAACATGCAAAACTTTATTGATAGAAGTAACAGGGTTCTGAGAAGGTTACAACCAATGATGGCTCCAATCCAGCAGCACCTCCCCAGCAGCAAGAACTCTCCTCTTCACCTCTAGTAAAACAATCACCCAATAGCTCTAACTGTAAACCAACAGCACCTCCTTGCTTTACACAAAATTCCAGCCCCTTTAGACCTCATAGAAGAGCTCTATATATAGGAGAGAAGAGGAAAGGATGAGTCAGCTGGAGGCTGGCATGGAGCTGACTAGTGTCCTCTCCCTCTTCAGTTAATCTTCAGTTCCTGTGTCCACTTGGAGATCCTTGCTTCCACATGGTGATCAAGTACCTCTTACTCATCACAGGGCGAATCTCATGAACCAAGTGTCAGTTTGGAAGCTTCCTGGGCATTTGACACCTTGCAGGATGACTGTGCCACTTGACCAATCTCGCCCAGCGCAGGTAGCCTTCATTAATTTTGAATTCCAGCGCAGGTACAAGGAGCAACAGTTGCATTCCAGCGCAGAAGCTCAGTGGAGCAGCTGACATGATCCAAAATAAGCCTGTTTTGAAGTGTTTTCAGGTGGAGAACTGATTGGAAGTGCTGTTGTTTGATGACCTTGTTCTTTTAGGGGTAAGAACAACATGTTTAGGGACTAAGGATCCCTGTAATTATCGACATTTCATGCTCCATGATGCGAGGCACAAAAATGTCTATAACAGTTGCCCCCTAAAGTATGAGGCCGTTTATCGGGTGAAATGCTTTATCTAGAGGATCCGAAGTTCGTTCCAGTGCTGAGGAGAGTGCCCTGTAATACAATACAATACAATACATTATTTTTCATTTTATTTTCATGATCTAGCTGAGGCGGGCATTCCCATGCTCAGCTTTTATAAACACATTTTGGTACATATGGCAGATGATCGTCTGAAGGTAGACTGATAATCTTCCGCTGAAATTATCATCCTTTGAGTAGGATGATCATCTGCTGCAATGATGTACATGGCAAATGCTCTTATATTTCCTGAATATATATCGCAGCCCGGATGGATGAAACTAGATCCGGGGTCTTCAAACTCGTTCGATCTTCTCTCTAAGTACAAGTCGATCCATGTGAGAATTTCGCTGAAGTCGAACATGGAAAGACATCGCTTGATTACCGGTCAATAATGAAAACCGTTAACAAGCGCGAGAGGAATCACCAATAATGACGATGACCCTCAAGGTACTGCAGTACAATTCACGTGGCGTGAATAAAGGACTTGGCGTCGAACGCCACACAAAATCTTCTGGTCGAAGGTCATTGATGTATACCTGTCGCCGGAAGTGAGAAACTTGCCATTGAGGCATGCAAGCTTCAAAGTACTGATGGGGGTGTTCCTAGATCAACTTCTTGGATAATGAGCTGAAGTCGACAAGAAGCGATCCGTCAAAGGAGGGCCTTAATGAATCCCACATCAATGACACGGAACGGAGCTAATGACTTTAGTGGAGGTGAAAACAAACTGTGACATATGATTCAGGGTGGCGATCGTGAATGGATGAAGGATAATGTATGGCAGTGGATGGGACACGGTTGACACTTCCAGAATGACCCCTCTTGAACATATAACGACACTGATGCGATGGATCGGTAGCATTACCCCAAATGTGGATGGTGTGGCGAGGACCATGGTGATGAGACCGGTGAATGAAACAACCCAACCCGATATGGTACGGAAGAAAAGTGTCATGTTCAAGAGTGACTTGCTACCATTAAACTTTGAATGTTCTCCCAATTTTTCCCCAGTCATTTCTGACCAGTACCTCTTTATTTTTGTCAAGCTTGAGGAGGATAACATATGCTTGTTCTATAACCTGCCCTTCGGGCAAGCCCATCGCTATGATTTAATGAGCCTAGCGATAGGGAAACTCGTTCTCGTCTAAAGACAAGTTTGTCGTTATTTAATCATTTTAACGAGCCTAACGACAAGGAAAACTCGGTCCTTTTCATTTTTAGAGAGTCTAAAAAGGTACAGAAAGTCAACTCCATAATTCCTTTTTCGTCATCTAATCCCTTAAGTCCGAAAAAGTATAAAACAATACAGAAGGGATGGCTGTTCGGTACTTTCACGAGCCGAACAAGACAAGCGCTCGATATTTTTGTGCAATAATCCCTCAGGTCCAAAAAGATTAAAATCTAGAGGAGGGATAGCTTTCGGTCGTTTAACGAGCTAGAAGGACAAAACTCGGCAAACTTTTCATATTTTACGAGTCAGTGAAAAGAGCTCAAAGAAGACTCGTCTTTTGAGGAACGAATGATAAACAGGGATAGCAACTGATTCCAGGTACAAATTGGAATTTTCCAATCACGGTAATGTCACAAGGATGGCTAGGTGAAATCACTCTTCGCAGCTGTCCCTCAAAATAGGTAAACACACATAGGGGGTGAACGATCGGCCAAATGAAATGGAGGTGATGGATGAAAACACGACCAAGGCTTTTAAGGCTGATGAATTTACGATCGCAATGGTTATTTACTGAGATAGGTTCATTTTTTAATGAGCTTGAACTTTGGCGGAAAAACTCTGCTCACACTTTTCTATTTTTTAACGAGCATAAATTCCGTGGTAAAACTGCCCGATTCATGGTCAAATTTAATTTTTTACTTTTACTAGCTTTTCTCTTTTCAAATGTAGTACTTCATTTTCAATTACTGCAACAAATTTTGTTAGAAATGGACAATATTTGCATAAAAACGAGATTATAACCCTAATATTTAACTTTAAACTATGTAAAAAGTCATAAAAAGGGGTTTTTACCTCTCATTTACCATTTCATTTGCATTTTGCTTGTTGGAGCTCTGGAGGTGCCTCTTCTTCCTTGATTTTCACCAGCTAATTCCGGGAGATTCTGTGGACGATTTTCGGCGCCGTTTGGACCAGGTAGGAGCTAAACCTTAGCCCTTCACTTTCATGGTTTCCTTTTTCAGTTTCATGCATGTTTTTCAGAGCTTCTGGGCCCCAGGGGTTTCATTAGGGCGCCCTGGCATCAGCGCAGGTTCCCCTTTCGAAATTTGCGCTGTATTTCAGGCAGACTGAGTTCCAGAGCAGGGGGAAGACTCTCTGCCTGCGCTGGGCCTAAAAAGGCTGATTTTGCATGAGTTTTTTGATGATTTTTCGCCAGATTTTCATCAAAATCAGGAACTTGCTCTTTCTCTTGTTTGATTGTAGGGAACTTTGGACAAAATGTCCCTTACATGGCGAGAACGAGAACATGAAGCAGAGGACATGGTTGCACTCCATGACCCAGTCACGGTGAACGCGCTTCGGAACTGTGGCCTGCTGAAGTTCTTCCGTATCTCTAGCATGAGAGCATAGATTTCTTTACTGCAGTATATGCTTGATGTTTGGGATCCTGTTAACCAAGTATTCCAGATTAGGGGGAAGTCTTTCCCCTTGACCATAGAGGACATGTACTTCTTGACTGGGTTGTCAAGGCGGGGTGCTCCCATTTCTTTGTCAGGTACGGCTCGAGGGACTACTTCCACCAGAGACTATATCCGTCAGTATTGCCGGGAAGGTTCACAGCCGAGCAAAGACGGCAAGATCAATATCCGTGACATCACTGACAGGTCTCTCAGGTCCATTCTGTTTACTATTGGTAGGATGGCCGGTAGCGCAGCTTTACATGTTGCCAACAGATCTTATATGCAGCACGCCTTGGAGTGTCTCCAACCGAAAGTGTTTAACTGGTGTGATGCAGTACTTATCCAGATGAAAAGTCAATTGACCAAGGTAAAGGACGGGGGGCTGAAGAACTTTGGATTTGGTTCTATTCTGACTGCCTTTATCTTGGAGAAAATCCCATTGATGCAACCTTAGTACATCTTGCTTGATGTTCCTTCTCCGACCGAGCCATGCATGCAGAGGTGGGTTGACCATATGTCCCGGCATGCTGGTCAACCTCATATTACATTCACTGAGTCCTTCTTTAGGTGGTTCGAGCGTCAGGAGATGGCATTTTCTGAGTATCCATATGTGGGTATGGACTACCGAGGTGATCCGGACTTGGTGCTTCCGGATGGCGAGCAATGGGGCGCTATTGGTAAAATCTCTGACCATATCACTGTTTATTGTTTTCATTCATGATGTTTACTGTTCAAAACTGATCAAACTCTTGGGTGCATGCAGATGTTGGTCCTGTTCGTCCAGTAGCTCGTCCACGATCGCTAGTTGCTGCCCCAGCAGCAGAGCCTGCTAGGAGAGTTGTTATTCGCGACCTTGGTGATACTGAGATACTTGCAGCTGTGCAGGAGCAGGTTGAGAGCCTTACTCGTGGTCTTCCGGATGTACAGATTGACGAGTTACCTTTACAGTTGCAGCGGCACACCATCGGCGTGCCTAGACGATGGACTCGTCTCTTGCGCATGATCGCACAGACCGTGACGTACTTTCATGAGCACCATTAGGCTAGGGTGCCCCCTAGCATCTTTTTGAGTTCTAGGTCATATGACCAATTTTGTTTTGATTACAGCACATTATGTACAAACTATAAACAGCTTTATATATTTTGATTTTCAGAGCTTATTTCAGTTTATTGGTGATCCACTTGCATAGCACCGATGCATCTCTTTTTATATATGTTGTAAATGTCTATCTAATACATAGTTTGCCAATGAATCTGTTAATGTGTTCAAGTTTCTGGAAATATGCTGGTATTGAATTGAATCAAACTCTCTTTCCAAAATCTTAACTCTTAGAAACATACGATAAATAGCTGGATTGCGGACTGAATATATACCAGTGAGTTGTAGTATTACAAGCTGTGAGTCTAGCCTAACAATTAGTTGGCGTATACCATGAGCGATGGTATCAGAGAGGAGTTCGATCAACGCACTATACTCAGCGATATTGTTTGTTGACCGTCCAATACACACACCTCTGAAACTCACTAACTCGCCGCTTGGATCAAAAATGGCCCAGGCTGCGGAGGACAAATTCCGCGTACTACGACTCGCTCCGTCGGCATATCCCACATATGTATCAGAATAATTCGACATCTGCAACAAACGAGAAGGGTGGATTACTACCGAAACAAACATTTGCGAAAACAAAATACAACAAAAGCACTCAAGTTACTATTTAGGCATAGTAACGCTTGAGATACAACCCGTTACGGGGTTGCGCCAGTGGTATTCCGTCATAATCCATTAACTCGTAGGCTCCTTTTGCTAACACCCTTTTAACAATATAGGGACCCATCCATAAGGACTGAAATTTTCCTGCTCCTAATTTATCGGATTCTTGGTCGTAAAGCAAAACCAAGTCACCCTCAGAGAAATTGCGCGGTTTGACATTCTTGTCAAACTGTGCTTTGACTCGTTTCTTATGAGCCTCGTTCGCCAAAGCGGCATCACGACGGTTTTCATCCAACTGGATCAATTCCAGGAAACGAGCCTCTTCTTCTGAGGTTCCGGGGAGGAGGTCAATTGCGAGTTTAAGAGACGAAATTTCGCACTGGATCGGTAAGACTGCCTCCAGGCCATACACCAATTGGAATGGTGTGAACCCAGTGGCGTTCTTTACCGAGGTTCGGTAAGCCCATAATGCTGAGTACAGGATTAGATGCCATCTTCTCTTGTGAACCCCGATCATCCTTTGCAACATACGCTTCAGGACTTTTTTGATTGCCTCAACTTGTCCGTTGGCTTGTGGATAATACGGGGTAGAGCTGTCGTGCGATAGCCCTAGTTTGGCAGCTAACTCAATCATCATGTGATTGCGAAAATGCGATCCATGATCTGTCACTATAGCTTGCGGAACGCCGAACCTGGCGACTACATGATTAAAAAAGAAAAGGGCAGCTGTTTCACCAGTGTTATCCAATGTAGGCATCGCCTCGGCCCATTTGGTAAAATAGTCAACAGCGACTATAATATACCCATGCCCCCCGGTCGAGGTGGGGTTACATTGCATGAAATCGATGCCCCACTTGGCGAAGGGCCCAACAGCAACTATCGGCTGTAAGGGTGCGGGCGGTCTTCTGGTTTTGCTATCAAAGATCTGACATGCATGGCAACTTCTGACAGCTATTATGCAATCTTTAAACATAGTTGGCCAGAAATATCCTGCTCGTAAGATTCTTTGTGCTGTTGCATATCCAGATTGATGCCCTCCACACGCGCCTAAATGACAATCATTCAGGGCTTTTTCGGCCTCCTCATGGGTAAGGCACCTCCTCAGAACCGTATCGACACCGCGACGGTAAAGTGTATCACCTACGATCATGTAGTCTTTAGATTGGTATCGTATACGTTTCCGTTCCGAGTGTGAGGTATTAGACCTGAATTTTTGGGTTTGAAGATAAACAATGATATCTCCATACCACTCATCGCTTACTGATATTAGAAACAAATTTTCATCCACGATTGACTCTTCTGATGTTTCATCGTTGGACGACGATGGGAGATCGCATAATAATTCCGCAAAAACTAGAGCTTTCTTCGATTTGGATTTTACAAAATCTAAATCAAACTCTTGAAGGATGGCTATCCATTTTGAATATTTGCCCCCAAGCAACTGTCGCGACAGTATATATGTCATGGGATTGCAATCTGACAAAACGGTAGTTTTCCTAAAGAGGACATAATGTCAAAACCTTTGAATCGCTTGAACAGCAGCAAGCGCTAGTTTTTCAACATAGGAATATTTACTTTCTATCTCATTTAAGTTTTTACTTAAATAATAAATAGGATGTTCAATTCCATCGACTTCTTGCACTAAGACCATCGCAATGGTCGTATCTGCTGCAGCTAGATACAGGTTAAAATCTCTTTGATAGTTCGGGGCGTACATTAATGATGCTCTTACTAGACAATCTTTCAGAGCGTCAAAGGAAGCTTGCGCAACCTGGTCCCAGACAAAAGGTACATCCTTTTTCAAAAGACGAGTATAACCTTTGGCAAGTTCTGCGTAATTTGGAATGAACCTCCTCAGAAAGTTTGCTTTCCCTTGGAGTTTCTGAATCTGAAGCAAAATTGAAGGTGGAGGCAAATTAATGATTGCCTGAACCTTACAGGGGTCGAGACGAATCCCATCCTTAGAGACCACAAAGCCAAGTAAACGACCAGAACCGACGCAAAACACACACTTGTGCGGATTGAGTCTTATCTTATAATGTCGGCAACGTAGAAATATTGCTCTCAAATGCTGCGGATGATCAGTCCGCTTCCGCGAATGAGCCGGAAGATCGTCGAGATAAGGTTGAACAATGTTCTTGATGTCATGAAAGGCATAATTCATTGCCCTTTGAAACGTCGCCCCTGCGTTCTTTAAACCAAAGGGTAATTTTCGATAAGCGAATGTGCCCCACGGACAGATGAATGCAGTCTTAGACTGGTCCTGTGGGCGGATATTTATTTGATTATACCCGGAAAATCCATCCATAAAGGAAAATATTTCACATCCGGCGCATTCATCAATTATCTGGTCGATGAAGGGTGTAGGGTAGTTGTCCTTTGGACAAGCTTTGTTTACATCCCTATAGTCGACGCACACTCTTATCGTCCCTTGTTTTTTCATAACAGGGACAATATTCGATACCCAATCGGTTAGAGGAACCGGGTAGATGAATCCAGCATGGAGGAATTTTTCAACTTCTGCCTTAATGGCAGCGGCTTTCTTCGGATGTACCTGCCGAAGCCATTGTCTTACTGGTTTGACATCAGGATACATTTTAATTTCATGTTCAACTATGCTCGAGTCAATGCCTGGCATTTCATCATATGACCATGCAAAGACATCTCTAAATTCGCGAAAGAGAGCACTATATATTTCCAGTTCTGAAGGGGAACAACTTTTGCCGACATGAATATTCTCAACAACATCAGATTTTGTTGAGATGTTTATGGCTATGGTTTCTTCAATATTGGATAGGTTTCTCTCTGAATCCACCGTATTTACAGTATTTGTTAGGAATTCAAACACTGAAGGGTGGTATAGGTCGTGATGAGTTTCTTCTTCACACTCTGGAAGAAGGGAACGATGGTGGTGATCATTCCATGGTGCCCCCTCAATCATCATTGATTGTAAGATTCCTTCGTCAGTCCCATGAACTTTTGACCATGGATCTAATGGGGTACCATATTCTTCGGACCTATCTACCCAAACGCTTGACGAGCGTTCATTTGGGCTCGCCTCCCATGCCTGAAACATTGATTGCTACAATATTTCAATGGGGCTAGGTGGCAATACCACTTGATGATCCATGACGAATTTGTCTTCTGCGACTTTCGATGAAGATACCATGTTGCATGTTGCTACAAACGGGATATCCACTATATGGAAAGGAGGTGGCAACGCGAAAGTTCCCATCATTGTGGGATCTTTTAGCAAGCCTACTCCGATATCTTTTATCGAATGGTCGCTCCCATGGATCAGGGGAATGCTTCCAGTAACTTGTGAACCATTAGGGAGGAAATTTTGTTGGTCGACGATCGTAATCCCTCCTTCAAACGGGAATGCGATCTTCCTAAAATATGTCGACACTACAGCTGCCATGGCATATATCCATGGTCTTCCCAGTAGGATGTTATAGTCAAGATTGCCATCAATGACTTCAACATCAATCTCTACTGTTTTTCCTCCTAGTTCAACCTTAAAGTTATTTAGAATGCCGTACGGAATGTACGATCTACCGTCAAATGCTTTCAATGTCGTCGAAGATCGCGACAAGGTTGGAGATCCAAGAGTTTTCCAGCAACTCATCGACATGATACATGTCGATGCACCCTCATCAATAATCGTTCTATGAACAGTTTTGTTGAGTGCTTTCACTTGAATAAGGAAAGCTAATTGTGCTGGTAACTGAGGATCATATCCTTTGTGATCAAAGGATACAAGATTGGAATCTTTAGGATCCACTCCACCAATTGCAGATAACAATGCCTGTCTTTGGGATGGGCAATTTTGTAGTACCTCAAGAGTCGACATAGCAGATGGCGATTGGGCCAAATCCTCCACTATATTATAGTGTTGCGCCGCTCTGGCGCGAGGGTTGAATGTCGACTTGTGGACTACTCCCTTAGGCGGCTTTATTGTTAATTCATGCGTGAGGGGGGGTACAACTTCTGCCGAAGTCGTTGTCGAACTACTGGGTTGATCTTTCCCTTTGTCGTTCGACACCGGCGGATTCCTATAATCTTTATTCCTAGTCGAGATCAAAGCATCATTTTGCTTAGAAACTGACAGCATAAGCACTTGAGACGGGGAAGCATTTCCACTATCAACCATATTCTGACTTGGGGCGGGAAACGGATCAGTCAACACAGCTGAAGTTTGGGAAATTTTAAAGAACCTCTTTAACTCAGCTTTGAACGGACAGTCCTTTGTCGAATGATTTTCATCGCATATTTGACATGGATAAAATTGTTTCCTTTGCCCAGGAGGGTTTGAAGAAGTTTTTTGAGAGGATGACTCACCTTGTTTCTTCTTCTTCCCTTTGTTTTGTTTCTTCTTGCTTCCTGGTTGATTGGAGTTTTTGTCTTTATCCGTAGATGCAGCATTTACCTCCGAAGCAAGAATCTCCTGATTTGCTTTTTGATTCGAAGTCTTACGGGCTTTCTTATTCGAATCCCTTGTCGACTTAGCGTTTGCAGTTCCAATCACGTCGTCACCGGCATGAGAGTCACTGTTCGATCCGGGAGGAGGAGGGATTGAAAATTCCGGTCTGGGGGCATCAGGTATCTTATCATAGAGCGTGCCCGACTGAGTATACACTAAGTCCAAATATTGACCACGAGCAATAACTTGCTCCTCTGTTACGACGCCTCCTTTGGCCACATCTTCTGTAATTGCCGGCAGAAGCGACTTTATAAACCACTCAGCTAATAGCTGATCTGGAACATAGGTCTTTACCATTCTGCGACGACGACGCCACTCATGTATATGATCAGATATATGTGTGGCTGTTGTCTGCTTGAAATTGGTCAGGATCTCTATTCCAGTTTCGTACCTTATAGGTAACTGAAAGTGTGTTAAGAAAGTCGTGGCTAGGGAACTAAAATTGTCGAAAGAGGATCTAGGTAATTCAATATACCATTTGGCCGCCGGACCAGTCAATGTCCTCTGGAAAAGACGAAGCCTTATCGAATCATCATTCAGGGTATTCGACGAACACCACAGATGGAATGTCATCACATGATTCGACGGGTCTTCGCCCGGATTTCCATTGAATTTAGGAATGTCCGAAGGAAGTTTGTGAGGAATCGCTGGCCACCAATGGGCATAGGCGATTGGATCGTTTGTCAAACAATGTAAATCTGGTAATTCTAAGGTCGCCACGAATGGCAACTGCTGATTCAGGTTTGGCGAGGCGTACCCTGGATACGATGGAATCGCCTGAGCAGTAGGTCTTTGCACACCAGCATAATGCAACTGATGTTGATATGACTGGTACGGCTGGTGGGCTTGGCCACTGTAAAGTGGTTGGTTTAACCCGTTCTGAATATAGGGTTGCCCACTATTCGCAAAGATCTGTTGCTCAGATCCCTGGTACACCTGTTGAAACTGAGGTTGTTGGTATTGCACCATCCATGGTTGTGAAGCCATGTTTTGTTGTGCGACACTAACCGACGGACCAAGATGCGGGTTTATAGTCCCCGTTTGTATCTGTGTCATCCCGGCAATTGGCGATTGTGGTTGTGTTGCAGGGTCAATAGGTTGTTGTATTACAACTTGGGGTTGACATACAACAGGCATCGATTGAACTTGCGACACGGTTACAATTGCTGGCGTTGTCGGGATATTAGACATAGGTACACACTGTTGCATGGAATATACAACTCTTGGTTGTTGGGGTAACATAGGTACCCAACCACTCGTCGTTACTTCAGTCAAACCTGAATGTGGTTGAAAACTGCCGTATGGGTATCCCCCCGAAAGGGGAAGTGAAAGGGCATATTGCCCCCCATACGGTAACAATCCGGAGCTCAAGGGTATAGATGGCCTTTGAGGACTGGATGGTCCAAAATGATTCCCAAAAGGATCAATTTGTCTAGTTTCAACATAAGAATTACCGGGTATTATACCGGAAGAACAAACTGGAACAGACCAAGTTGTCATTATAGTCCCTGGGTGGACTCCTTCTAGTTGATGAGAACTAGTTGGGACAGATGGTATGCCGGCAAACATCGTTGGAGTGGCAGCAGGAGCTTCTGCTGTCGCTGTGTCGTTTGGCACAGTCCTAGATGTCGACGGTTGTTCAGACATTTTAAGTCTATCCAATAAACTTCCTAACGATTCTTCAAGAACTTCCAGTGGCGATGGACAAACTTCTAATGCAGAAGGAAAAAGAGTGGTACCTACTCCAAAATGAATTGGAGTATTTGCTTGCTGGTCCTCTACGATTTCCTCTATTGCAATCAGACCAGGAGGAAGAGGCAGACCGTCAGGTCCGTAAAAGATTTCTGGTGCCGAAGAAGGGGTTGCTTCGACAACGACAGTTGTTTGAACAACAAGACTCTGTGGACCGGTTTCAGATGGAACTGGTTCAGTTATGCAAGTACTTGTCTTCAGACTAGGATCAGTACAACTGTCCTTCTGTTGCTGTTGAACTTCTTCAATAGAGGCAGGGATTCCAGAAATATTGGGAGCGACCAGAATCTCAGATGTTGTTGGAACTTCCGTTCTAACTTTAAAAGGAGATTTTGACCTGGTCCAGCGAGATCGCTTTGCCCGTACTACTCTCGGTTCCGGAGAAAAAGGTGGTTGACTCGCAAGCCTCCCTGAACGACGGGGTTTTAATTGACTTTCCTCCACGGTTGCGGATTACTTGATCAACTAAAATAAAAAAAAGGGGAATTATGTTTCCGTATTGAATGAATTTTATTAGACGCTTTTAGACACAACTTTGCTTTTTCATGTTTTAAGAGTCGAGAAAAAGCTAAAGATGACTCTAGTCGCCTTCGATGTATTAACGAGCCTGAAGTGACAAATGCTCAGTTGGACCTTTTCAGTTATAGAGTTTGAAAAGGGCCAAAAGAAACTGCTCTGGAGATCTAGGCAGAGGGTGTACCAAACCTTTCGCGAAACCACAGAATACGTTTTACGGTACGGGTGGTCGATCTTCGTGAATGCTGTGTTCACTGCATCGCGATCAGTAGGGCGGTCGACACGGCTTCCTAAGGATAAAGGATAATTGCCTATAGGGGTCTCCCAATATACGCGACGGTACGCAGGAGCTCAAGTCCGTATTAGTGCTATCGTCCCTCAGGAGGAATCACCCACCTTCGTAGAGATCGACAATCACTACGTTTAACGACGCCGGAACACGTCTCTACCTAGACCTCTATTGTGAGCGTTATGTTACAATGCGTTTTTAGATTCATTCAATATATTTTAAGTTGATCTTGTTTATCAGTTTGTCTTTCAGGATCACCACGAGATGTATTGGTACAAATTCCTAAATGCAGCTAAAATGATAAGCAAGCTTTCACAATCTTTTTAGCTTTGAAAATCCTAACTACTGAGGGGAGAGAGAAACAATATCTTTCCACACAGAGCACCAAGCACAAACTAATGCACTTTCTCCTAGATCAGACACCCAAACTTATCAAAATGCAAATGCAAGATGCATGTATTTCTTTTCTTTTCCCTTAATGTTGATGTAGACAAAAGGAAATTGTTGTATAATTTTCGAATTCAATTTGAAGCGTAAACAAACAAGTATTGTCTAAAATGAAAAGATGCTTTACAGGTACTTGTTTCAACACTAACAATATATGAATTCAAACCATAAAGTGAAAAACAAAAAAACTCAAACAGCCATGAACAGTAATAAAACTAACTCTTCAGATCACAAAGACACTGTTACAGTTCAGGATCTAAGAGGTCACAGCTATACTGGTTCGCTTTTCACAATGGGAAACTGTAACTGAAACAAGAAATACTGAAAGAACACTCACAGTTTCATCACACAACTGAGGTGGAATAATGTCAAGGAGAAGTGGCTTACAACAAGTACAATAACCAGCAAGCAATCAGCCAAAAACAAGTGCAAACAGGGCCAAGACACAATAGGAAGACTGAGCAAGACAAGGGCTAACTGGACCAGCGCAGGTTCTAGTCTGCCAGTTTCACTCTCAGCGCAGTTCCCGAAGGGAGCACCTGCGCTGTAATGCAGACTGCCTGTGGACAACCTGCACTGACTCACGAGAGTTTCGTCTACAAAGTTTTCCGGGTCATAAAAAGCTCAAAAATGCACTGTTTTTGATGAAATAAAAAGCTATAGGTCAAGTACAGGCTAAGGGATGATCAAGAGGATGAAGATCTATCACAAAGAGTAAAGAGTCTTTTGTAGATTAGCTCTTTAAATCTTGAATCTGCTCAGCAAAGAGCAAGAGTAGCAGTCCCTCTACTTCGCTTTTGATATAGTCAAAAGCTTTTCGATTTGGTACTCTTTTCTTCAAGAAGTGAATAGCAAAATACTACAAACACCAACAAGATACTAGGCTCCCCAGCGGAGTCGCCAGTTTGTTGTGGGGAAAAGTATCCGATGCGGATGACCCTATCCCTACTCTAAAGGTGACAGTCTTTAGCAACAACTGAAAGTAAAGCTTTGATGTTTCCCTTTATGAAAGTACAGAGAGAAGGAAGAAAAGATTAACCAACCTGGTGTCTTTCGCTTAGTCGATCCTTGTCCTCTCTCTTTGTCTCTTGTTCCCAGCTCCTTGCTCTCTTTGCCGGTCCAGCTACACACAGATCCTGCACAAAACAAGAGAGGAAACTACAAGATACAAGTACTCATAACTGATGCATGGATTAGAGTGAATCAAATATACAAGTAAATACAATCCATCAATTTAATACAAGTATATAGGAGAACATGCAAAACTTTATTGATAGAAGTAACAGGGTTCTGAGAAGGTTACAACCAATGATGGCTCCAATCCAGCAGCACCTCCCCAGCAGCAAGAACTCTCCTCTTCACCTCTAGTAAAACAATCACCCAATAGCTCTAACTGTAAACCAAC
This sequence comes from Pinus tabuliformis, assembly GCA_031772625.1. Lineage (NCBI taxonomy): Eukaryota > Viridiplantae > Streptophyta > Pinopsida > Pinales > Pinaceae > Pinus > Pinus tabuliformis. The sequence goes on along the minus strand of CM062818.1, from coordinate 534,585,085 downwards.
AGCACCTCCTTGCTTTACACAAAATTCCAGCCCCTTTAGACCTCATAGAAGAGCTCTATATATAGGAGAGAAGAGGAAAGGATGAGTCAGCTGGAGGCTGGCATGGAGCTGACTAGTGTCCTCTCCCTCTTCAGTTAATCTTCAGTTCCTGTGTCCACTTGGAGATCCTTGCTTCCACATGGTGATCAAGTACCTCTTACTCATCACAGGGCGAATCTCATGAACCAAGTGTCAGTTTGGAAGCTTCCTGGGCATTTGACACCTTGCAGGATGACTGTGCCACTTGGCCAATCTCGCCCAGCGCAGGTAGCCTTCATTAATTTTGAATTCCAGCGCAGGTACAAGGAGCAACAGTTGCATTCCAGCGCAGAAGCTCAGTGGAGCAGCTGACATGATCCAAAATAAGCCTGTTTTGAAGTGTTTTCAGGTGGAGAACTGATTGGAAGTGTTGTTGTTTGATGACCTTGTTCTTTTAGGGGTAAGAACAACATGTTTAGGGACTAAGGATCCCTGTAATTATCGACATTTCATGCTCCATGATGCGAGGCACAAAAATGTCTATAACAGAATCACCCGTAAGTGATAGATACCTAAATAGCAGTAAGATAGTAAGCATGGTTCTTCAGGGAATGCATGTTCAGGCTAGAAAGACGAGCAGACTTGGTAGGGATCCCCATTTCATCGGTAGCCGGAATCAACATTTTTTTTTGGGTCTCAGAGAGAAAAATCGCTTCCTGAGCGGTTTTTTGATGATCGCGCAACTTTAACAGGGATAGTGGTTTTAGAGAATTTGCAGTGATCCCATTCATCTTCCCACACGTGGCAGAGGGAGGATTGGAAAACCACCCTTTTTCGCGCATTAAAGTCTGGTTAACTTGGGCGTTGCGATTTTTTGGGCAACCGTTAGATCCCGCAGTTGGTTCAACGGTCTAGATTGGTCGGGCAGTTTTGTGGAGTGACACGTCAAACCTAGGTCGAACTGGCTGTGCGTTAGCTTCCAGGACTGTTGGTTTAGGGGTCAGAATACAAGGCTCCACTCAAATAATCTCTTCAAGGGTCTGTCGGGGGGAAGGCCTCGCAGGCTTTACCTTTTTTTGGGTCAATATTTACGTTTATCTTTTGAGCATCTTGGGCGGGAAGGACGGCTTAGAGAGATTTCGGGCAGACCATATGTACAATGTTTATGCTACATTTCGGACCCGAAATTAGTTCAGTTGGGGGTCTATTTTTTCATTGGGTCAGATTTCGGAATCAAAGAAGATACCCTTCTCTGGCCTGAATGGGTTCCCTTCTGTTGGTTCTTTCTAATCAATTCGGTGGGTTATGGCTTTGGTATGGTTTTTCTGATAGCTTATGGGCCCTTGGTTTGCTCCCAAGACTTGAGTGGATGGTTAATGTTTAACCCCTAGGACTCCTTGGGCAGTTGTTATATATGTAGCTTGTGTCTTTGTTTATAATGAAAAGAAGGTATGACTCTTGCTTTAGCAAAAATAAATAAAACTTAATGTATCGCCATATGTTTTGGTTTATAACCTCATTGTTGATGGATGATTATAGTTTATTTTTTTTTTGTTTCAGTTATGTTTTAGTCTCTCACTATGTCATAGAGATTTAAAGGATTCAGTAGCTGCTTATGTTTTATTCAGTGTGCCATGGGCACATGCAAATACATTTGTTTTTCTAATAATGAAATTTAATATATATATATCTATATATATATATATATATATATATATATATATATATATATATAATTTTAAAGTTAATAAAATTTTATATCTATATATATGGGTTAAAATAATTTACATATTTTAAAAATATAATATATTATTATTATTACTATTATTATTATTTTGAATTTAATTGAATAATATATATTTAGCAACTTTATTTATATTATAAATATTAAAAATTTAATATATGAATATTATATTATACACTATATATTAAATTTAGTAAATTATATATATATATATATATATATATATATATATATATATATATATATATATATATATATATCACGAAAAATTTATTATAAAATTTGAATCGAAATGAATTTAATTGTTGTTGAACTCGAATTCGAACCTGAACCATTTGACATAGGCCATAACTTTTTGGTTATAGCTTGGAATTGAGAAAAAGTACAATTATTGGAAAGCTCTTAATGAATGGATTGCATCCATATGCCTAGAAGTGGATTTAGATTCATGTTAAGAAAGGTGATTAAGAAGAAAATTGTGATTATCTCACGTTCCTAATAGATTTTAGGTGGTTCGGTATGTGCTATGCCAAAAAACTAATTAAATGCTTATTACAATGTTTACAAAGAGATTTTTTTGGTGATGATCCAATTTCAATCAATGACTCTTTTTTACACGAAGGCATATCTTTCCATTAGATAGAAGAAAGCTCTTGTGAGCTCATGTAACAATCAATTGCATTTGATAATTTACACTATATATCTTCATTCGAGAAAAGTTAGAAAAATGAAGACATCCTACAAAATGTCTTATACTTTTCGATAAGATCATACATTAATGCAACAATTTGTCTGTGGATGTTGGATTAGTGCAACCATGGCAAAGTAAACAATGTTTGCCCACATGTTAAGACTACACAAAAATGACGAAGACATTGTGATCTATGTCATGAATTATTTTAATAATGCAATGTAACTAACATCCTCTCTTTCTCCATTCTTAATTCATATGCTTCCTATATTTTTACTATATCCTAAGTAATAGTATCTACTTAATCTTCTAAACCATAACAATACCATTTCCCATAGGTATCAAAGAATAGGTTAGGTTCAAGTATTGAAATAACATCGACATATTTTTTGTGCATTTACATTTACAATTGATAAGTTATTACTAAAAAATAAAAGACATTGGCTTATTATTAATGACATTTCACATTTAAATTGATCAAGTTAGCAATAAAAGAAAAAATAATTTCACTATGTTTCAAGTGGCCTTTCCATTTCAAATTAATGGGTTGCTGATACAACAAAATTTAGTGATTGCATGCAAAAAAACAATCCCTAGAACATGAAGTAATTTCAACACATAAGAAAACAAATGGGTAGAAAAAAAGAAATAATTCTAACATGTAAAAACTAACATTGACATATTACAATATTAATGTACATTTAAAATTGAATTAAGTTTAAGTGATGAAATAATGTCTATATCTTTTAAATAAAGTTTTAGGTTAAAATTCGCATTATCTAAAAAAACATTTATCTGAAATCTTGTAAAAAATACAAGAGTTATGCTTTATTCAAATTATTTTAATTGATGCCAACTTCATATATGGGTTATGTTTCTTTTCTTATCATATAACAAATTCCATTTCACAATCAAGATGACTCAATTTACTTTATTAAAAGTCATGAAAACTTTTAAAGGAAATAACAACTTCAACTTTTGCTCCCATTGAAATATCTCCATTTGACATTGATGGCACCGAACAAACTGTATATCTCATTTTTTCCAGTACCAATTTAGGTGGTTGTTGCAACATTTTCCTATTTTATGGAATTATGAGAATGAGCCGATAATATAATCAAGTGGAGTTAATTTTGCATGTAGTTTGTTTTTTTTATGGTGACACTTTATCTAGTTAACTCATATTTCTTGACAAATGCTTCTACCCTAACAAGGGGTTCGACTTTTCTTTAACTTTTTAGAGTGCTTAGTGTTGTTTATCCTTAATGCAACATCTTTTATTTATGTACCAAACAACAACATTGTTCCCATTACCATTAATCCTCGATTTCAATAGTTACTCTAATTTAAGTTGTATTTTAAATATCGATCTCTTTAACTTAAGTCATTAACGTTTTATTTTTATTAAATTTCATAACCTGACGATTGAAACAATTAAACTTATAAGGATACCATTAGTCACATTTTTACAAAACTATACATAAAAACATCCATTGTAATTAATAATTTTATAATAAAAAACAGTCAACATCCATGGTCATTGATAATTTCATACTTGTAATAAAAAATCCAACAATTTCTCTCTTCTTAATCATGTTTGAAACCACCTATAAATCCTATATCTACTCCACATGCAATGCATTCAATCCTATATCGACTCCACATGCGATGCATTCAATCTTATATCGACTCCACATGCGATAAACCCACAGTGATTAAGAAAATAAATGGCAACGCCTAACCAGCCATACATAGGGTATTTAATGCCCGGTGATATGCACACAACTTAGCCCGATAACACGCGAAAGCCCAAAAATTATTTAATGCCGAAACTCCTCGCTCCCGTATTATCGCTTTAACTTGTGTACATATCCCGAGACATTAAACACCCTATGTATAACTAGTTAGGCGTTGCCAAAATAAATGACCTATATCACTGAAATGTCAATTTTGTCATAAATACCCAAACCTTTCCTTGAAAGCCCAACATAAATACTAGTTGTCACCTCCATCAACGGCTTCCTTGGACAACCAAATATATGACGTTTATCCATGAAAATTGGTTAACTAAAATACCCGCTTGACATAATGGAAAGGAAAGGAATTAGAAACCACTTTGCCTCTAAATAAGTTATAGAAGTAAGGTTCTCATGGTTAAGTATGAATACAAGTTTACACTTTCTAGATGAAAGTGGTTGAATTTATTGTATGGGTTAATTTTTAAAATACTGAATTATTAAATAAAATAAATATTTTTTAAACATTAAAATGTAATTTTTTAAATAATTTTTATTTTTTAAATCATTAGAAGATTGTATTTATAAGATATATAATAATTAAATTATTTAATATATATATTTATTTATTTATTTTACCTATAAAAAATCTTATATTAATTTAATGTTTAATTTTATTTTAACTTTAAAATTAAATTATTAATGTCTAACTTTTATTGATAAAAAAGACGATAATAATTTAAAAAAACATTCATTAAAATTTTAATTATAAAGTTTTGCCACTCATTATTTGGAGTATGTTTTAAAATTTTTTATGTTTGGTTAAGAACTCAACTTCTTTAAATGTTAGGAGCTATGGTAAAGTTTTATCACTTAAAATATGTCATATAAGTGAAAGCTTCCCACTTAAAAATGTAATATTCTCCTTTTTTGATGTGGTCAAAATGGACGGAATCTATCCATGGTATTTACCATGATATTTTCTAATGGGATTTTCCAATGGGATTTTCCCATAGTATTTTCCTTCATTTTTTGAGGGAAAATAATAAAATAAGATTTCTAGAGACCCCTCGATCCTATTAAAGGAGATAGAAGCTAGGCATTTGGATCATTCGGAGTTTGTCTATCTTATTGTATGTTCATTTAGAACTTTGCGTGGCCAGTTCTAGCTTGATCTCGGGACGAAAACCCCACGGTGACATTTGTGTGGTGCATCCATCCAAGGTCCACGATTGTGCTTCAGTGCCTTTGTTTTCTCATTTGTTCAGCAGTCACACATGCCATTGCAGGGGCTCCAATATTATTGTATATGCATGTACTAATTTCTTCCATTAATAATATAAATAAAGGGTTGCATTTTCAAATTCCTGATTGTGTCTGGTGTTTTTTGAGTGCGAGCATTTTTAGAACACTAAAGTGTGCTAGACCTATCAATAATTTTGACGTTTGGGATCTTACAATGGTATGAGAGTTGTGCATCTTGCCAGCCTGAGGGTTATAATCAATGGATCATTTATTTTTTTAATTCTTGTCGTAAGTTTTGTAACGGCCCTGGTGAAAATTCCATGTAAAAATATATAAGACCGTAGTTGATGAGACACTTATTCCAAGCTGAATGTTGGGCAAGACATCCTGGTGTGGGTGTTCATTTGGTTGTTTATGGCTAAGGAAATTGGCAAAGGCAATGGCTAAGGCTTTGGAAAGGAAAAATGGCATTTTTGGCACATTTATTTATGAAAATAATGGAAATTAGGAGAAAAGGAAGGTGAAAGGTCACAGGTTGCATGTGAGGAGGAAATTGAAGGAAAATGATGGAAAATGAAGAAAATAGAGGCCTCATTGATAAAAAGGCTTTTGAGGATTAGTTGGAAAGCTTGATCAGTTCAGTTTTGGATCTCTCTCTCATTATTCCCTCTCTCTCACACACACTTTTGGACACTTAGAGTTTCTTGGAGCACTTTGGCATTGGAGCAAGAAAGGAAAAGAAGGAAAGATGAAGCAAAGATCAAGCAGGGAAAGGCAGGATCAAGAAGCCACAGTAGGCTTCATTGCAGGTATCGACTTGCATGTGTATTTTCCTTGCTAGATTTTCCATGCATGTGTTTCTTTTCTACCATGGCATGGGTTTTGCCAGGTGTGACAGTATTTTCAACCTAGCCTTGCCATTTCTTGATAGCTTTGATGAGATGGGTTCTCTCATATGCTTTAAGTGGGATGACCGAATTGGATTCGAAGCTGAGTGGGGTGGATCTCCGAATTGAAAAACACATGGTCTGAGTGTTTCGTGAACCGAACTGAGGGTCACAAAGCCACTAGCCTAGTAGCCCTTGAACCGGATTGTGGGTTGCGGTAAAGCTAGGTTGTGTGCCTCGGTGGGCCTAGGAATCCTTGTCGGTGAATGGCGGGATATATGGTAAAGCCAAGAGGTGTATTTTCTCTCTATTGGGCCTTTTGGTCCTGGGATGGTAGGCATGGTAAAGCCTGGAGAGTATGTCTCAGTGTAGGGCCTAGTGATCCCTAGATCGGAATATGGATGCACAGTAAAGCCTCAGAGACTAGGAGGCACTCAAATTCCTCACAGTGTAGGCGGAGAACTCTGGTGGCATCCATGTTGATTGGTGTTTTTGGTGTGTTTTGTGAGTCCCACATTCATGCTTGGAATATGACATGGGGGTGATCGCCTGAAGAGAGACTTGGCTCAGCCAATCTATGGACGGGTAGAATGTGGTAGTCCCATCTACGATTGGTTCATTTCACTCATTAATGAGAAATTCATTCCCTTGATTTTCATGTATAAATGTACTAATGTATATGTGGATCTTGATGGCTGATATGTTTATGGTATCTCTATTCCCATTATGTTGGTTATATGTACATTTTATGACACCGATTATGTTTGGATCTCAGCATGCTTTTACTCCCATATGAATGGATAATGTGTCTATGACCTAATAGAGAATAATGCAACAATTGACATGAGGGAACAATGGTTTAGAAAAATTCTTAGATAAGTATGAGATCCCTACACCTAATTCTGTTTTTTACACCTGTAGGTTACATGTTGATGATGTGTTTGACGAAATGCTTGTCATGGCTAGTACGGGTCTATTTATGGGTTTGTTCAGTTTATTTATTGTGCACCATTGTTTCCTTCTATTTTTACTGATCCTAAGCTATCACTCCATTCTGGGCAGTGGCTTGGACTCTCGGCCTAAAAAAGTGGCTTAAATCTCATGGTCACTGGCACAAAACTGGAAATTTTGGTCTTTGGTTGCTGGTAGGCAAGCCTATGAGAGTGACTTTAGGTTGTTGGTCACTCCCTTACCCATACCATGAGAGCGAATATGGCCTAAGAGATCAAGAAAATCAGTGGGACCCAGGGACAGGCTGTCTGAGTGGCTAACTTGTCTCCTGAGGGTTTTATTGATGATGTTGGATGACTCTTTGTGATGTTTTTTCGATTACACATCCTTAAGGTCACATAGGAGGTCGAATTTGATCATAGTAGTCTATCATCTCATGTTTACCCTGGTTTCCATGGTTATTTTGGTGGATGTGGGAGGAGGGTGTTTCAAGTTCGGTGGATTTTTGTTCACCCTAGCCAACATTTTCCCATCTTCGGTGGTACCAGCGGTCACCCTAGATTAGTCAATTATTTTAATTGGTTTGTATGGTGGTTTGAGATCAGAACTTGGATTGTCATACGAGATCTAACATCTTGAGATTCTAGAAGGGATATAGAGGCAAGTTCTATAAAATTTGAAGGAAATTAGCTCAGAACTTAGTTTAGAGGCAGACATTAAGAAAACATTTACCGAGGGAATTATTTTTTGTCTCGTGTATGAAATTTTAGAAACGGTCGGGGAAATTCTTATACATTTTGATGGAGATCAAATTTGGAACATTAAGGGCAGGCATTTAGTACATTCTTTCTTTTATGTTCATGAGTTTTCAAAAACTGTACTTGGAAAATCCTATGCATTTTGAAGGAAATCTACTTCGAGACTTTAAAGGCAGGTGCAACCATTTCTTGAGAAGGGGCAGAGAAACCAAAACATGCCACTCAAACTTGACCGAACTGACATGGATTTTGCGGATTGAGTGTAGGGGTCTGATATCATGATGGAGATATTGAATTTAATAGTAGAAGCCCTACAAGGGTTGAACAACATCTTGCTTCCTACCTTTCAAAAGCAATGCAAAATCTTATAACTCATGGCAGAGTTTAGCTTTGGCACATTCATGCTGAACCTGGAATGTGATGACTTAATCTTTCAGGTATTCCATAACTTTTACACCAACATTAGATCAGTTGATCCGTGTCAAAACAAGCATGCAAAATATTGTGTCCTTGTTCCTAGAAGGAGATGGAGAAATCTGCAAGATACTAAGATCCAAAATTTTGACCATTTGGAGGAAGGAACTAATTGTATCACCAATTTCCTATGATCTAGTGGGGAAGTTGGTCATGCAAAAATAAAATTTCTCATAAGGGTGTTGACTAAGAAGGGGCTTAAAACGATTAATGGAGCAAGAAAGAACAAAGGTAGTAAAACTTGTAGCAAGAATGAACTAAGAAGGAGAGGACTATGTTTTATTTGCAAGGGACCTTGGTAACTCAACCATTCATGTCTAGGTGATAAGAATGAAACAAGGGAAGAACAAATGGAAACTCCTTCAGATCATGGGGATCATTTATAGCTAGGTTCATCGGCTTTCAGGAGAGCACCCAAAAGGATCTGAGCAATCAGGTACAAATGGTGAGCAACTGCACATTGTTTTTTAGAGATAATTATAGGACAAGCCGATGATAATCAGTCAACTTGGCAAAGTATATGGGGAAATGAAGGAGGTAATTATTCCTAACGATGTGGTAGAATCTTGTACAATTGAGTCCATATATATCTAGGAGGACATGCATAAAGAGTATGGGAAATCAAGTGTAGATAAAATTCCACCAGTATATCTAGGGAGGGTGAATAACAAATTTTCCCCACACGTGGAGAAAGCCAAGAGAAAGACATTCAATGGGACTCAATTGAGGAGCCAGTACTAATAAATTGATATTATGAGCATGATCATGAGGGCAGCATGAAAAATATAATATGCAGGTTGAGCCATTTCTAGAGGGTCGGTCAAAGGTTCAAGCTACAGCTATGATAGTTGAGCATATGGTGTAGACAGGCACAGAGGCATTAAGGAGGGCACTAGAATTGTCAGTAAAGGACTTTCGGGAAAAGATCATGCATTTCAAGACAAATCTTATGAAGTTAAAACAGAGAGTCTAGATAGTCTGATACATTGTCTTAAAAGAGAATAGGAAAATTGAGGGTCTCATAGGGGTAAGTGTCGAATCAATGACCAAGTTGTATAGTGTTGAGGAACGACTCATGTCCCTCACAAGGCAGCAAAAGGAGTATAGTTGGGAGTTCTAGAGTAGCCTTCTACAGGAGTACATAGTTAAATATTGCAACACTACCAACCCGCCTTTATACATTGGGGAGAGCAGGTCAGAGTTCTCCAAATGGATCATGTTGGGTGGTCAAGTGGAGCAACATGAGTTAAGCATCATTCAGCATCAAAATAGTAGAATTAGTCCATGTGCAGGCATTCCTACATTAGATCGTTCCTACGAGCTTTATTGGTGAGAGATTATGAGTTGGAACTCTATCGATGGGGTGATTCCTAGGAGGATACCCTTAGCAAAGGGCATAGTGCAGCTTGGGCCCTTAGGCACGGGAAGTGATGAAGAGTTGAGATGGTATCATAACTCACATTTCCCATGACTTAGGTGGCAATGGGATCCAGGTGAGTCTATTGAGGCCATGATTGGATGGAGGATTGTTTGGGATCTAAGTATCAAGGGGTCCATTCAGAATCATTTAGCATGGAGGTATGGAATAACACACTAGTTTGTATGGGATCCAAGTATCAGTATGCAGATGTTTTTGTTGTGGATAGAAGTGGATTGCTTTAGGGCAAGCAATATTTGGGCGAGGCGATTTGTAATATTTCTTTTCTTGATGTGGTCAAAATGGATAGAATCTACCCATGGTATTTACGATGGTATTTTCCCATGGGATCTGCCCATAGTATTTGCCTTCGTTTTTTGAGGGAAAATAATAAAATAATATTTCTAAAGAGACCCCTCGAACCTATTAAAGGAGATAGGAGCTAGGCATTCGGATCATCCGGAGTTTGTCTATTGTATTGTATGTTTGCTTAGAACTTGGTGTGGTCAGTTCTAGCTTGATGCTGAGATGAAAACCCCGCAGTGAAATTTATGTGGTGGATCCATCCAGGGTCGAAAATTGTGCTTCATTGTCTTTTGTTGAGTAGTCGTGCATGCCATTGCAGGGGCTCTGATATTATTGTATGGGCATGTAATGATTTCTTCCATTATTAATATAAATAAAGGGTTTCACTTTCAGATCCCCAATTATGTTCGTATTTTTTTACTACAAGCATTTTTAGAACACTAAAGTGTGCTAGATCTATCAATAATTTTGACGCTTGAGTTCTTGCAAAAAAATCACGTATATGTAATTTTAGGTGAAAAAGGTTCCTTAAATAAAGATGATTAGTCAATTTACATAAGCCAATAATAACCATCTCAATTGATACACTTTATTACTTATTAAAAAAATTGTGATACATTTTCTTACTTGATAAAGAAAATATCCAATAATACTTATGAATATTGATGCACGTTATGCATCACCAAAAACATATGAAACAAGGAGGGTTGCACGATAGCTAGTCCCTGCCTTAAGTGGGAGGAGTAGGGAGTGAGTGGTTGAGGACTACATGGGTTGAATTCGAAGCTAAGGCAATTGAACAGGCAGTTGTTGTGCGTGATTCTAGTATACTTATACTAATACAAGTAACTGATTACCTATACTAATACAAGCAACTGCTTGGCTACTCGGTTTGCCTAATCGGCTACTTGTTTGGACTTGACTACTTCGCTTGGATTCCAGGCTACTCAACTACTCAACTAGGCTTGGTTGGCCACTAGATCGACTGGGCTAGAAACAATTAGTGCCTATAAGTTCTACTCAGTGAATGGATTTCTTGTCGGTGCACTTATAAACTCTTGTAAGTGCATTAAGCTCTGGTCGGTGCATGAATGAATGAAGCTCTACTAAGTGCATCTAGTCATAGAAGCACCATTAAGGACTATGTTGAGACATTTTTCTTTTGTTGTTTTCTGGCAACAATAGACAACCATATGAAAGTTGCTTGAAGATTGAATTCTAATCTGGTTGTAGAGGGAATAGTAGAATGAAGAACATAGTACTAGCCAATTTGATTATGCCAATGGAGTTGAGCACCTTTTGATTTTTAACCCGTGACTCAAATGGGTGAATATCGAGAATTCTTAGATGTTCCTTTTGGTGCAGCTTATTTCTAGCATTGAAGATTTTATGTCTAGCTATCAAAATGAAAAAGAGAGGTTGCAATTATAAAAGAAGAAGTGACTAACCTCATGTTAAACCAGATGAAAGGGGTTGAAGACAGATCACCACAAAAGTAGACCTTAGATTCAATGTTCTATTGAGATTTCTATCAGCAGGGTGTTTTCAAATTAGTTGATGACATCGAACGTTTGTTTCCAAGAAAGCTCTTTGCAGATTTCTAATTCAAATTTCCAATGACAATGCGAGGGCTAATGACTATGCAAGGGATTAGGCTCTAGTTTAAAAGAAGGCAGCTCCCAAATGACGTGGTCGATATTTTCCAAGGAGCCTACTTTATATGAGTCACATAAAAGGTATTTCAGGTGGTTTTAATTCCCCCACTGAAAAGTCCCAAGTTGCCCATGTGTCCTTTTCATGAAAAGGATATTTTCAAGACTTGTTATCTAAATCTTGTTCTTGTGTAGACATGGTTTCTCCCCCCTTTAAAATTGTACGTAGTCACTGGACAAAGGACTTCAACAACTGATGGGATAGGGCCACCTAAGGATTCTTTTTCCTTCAATGAAAATTCATTCACAATACATGAATGAAGCAAACCTCTATGGAGGGGGTGTTTTCGTGGAAAACTACAAGGACGATCCAATTTTTGATAGAACAAAGAGAAACTTATCAATTCTTTGAAGGATTAAAAAGAAGAAACTTTGATCTACAAGTTCAAATGTCTTTGCTTGTTTGCAGATGTACTGGAATGGTGGATAACACTTTACAACACTAAGGAATTTACAATTTTCTTCATTCTTGGGGATATTTCATTATCTACTTCATAAATCTTGAGGATAAGAAAAAAATCATGAAACAGAGACTTCACCATCAAAAGGGAAACCAGACAATAAAATCCCAAATTTCTAGAGATTATGAGACAAGAAAATGGAAATATTGCCTAAACAACCCAAAAACAACTCTGAAAAAGTCCCTTGACCCCACTCAAGGCAAAGGTTGAGTTTCTTTTGTTATTTTCTGTCCACCTAGAGTATTTGTTGATAACAAGTCTTTTTTCCTCAGTGTAGTACATCCACTGAAGTAAGAATAACAACAACAAGACTCAGAGTTTTCAGTGTGTTCCACTTTTATGTTTGCATTGCATTAATCATCCTGGCTATACTATTGGTACACAACTCACTAAATCGAATCTTCCACTGTTGGAGTCACCACTTGAGCACAATATACAAATCTATTAAGGGGATGACAAGGGAATTTCTATAAGCATGCCCCATATCTACTGCATGACAGTCATGTTTTTGGAAACCATGTTTTTGGTCACCATATTTCAACAATTATCATGAATTTCTCTACCAAATCTGGAATTTGGTTTTGTCGAATCCCCGTCACATCTGTGGTTTGACAGGAAACAGAATGGAAAAGATACTTTGGTGTGCTTTCTTGCTTGGTTTGATCTCATCTTATCACACAGAACCAACTTGACAGTTTCAATAGTTGACTCATAAGCTTATTGGATGCCACTAGAACAGATGAGTTATGAGCGAGATTTTGTGCAACTAGTAGAGAGGGCTCCCATCCAAGGCTGAGCAAGTACAATGATCATATTAGAAGAAGCTTATGTGGGAAAGAAGTCAAAAATTGGTAAAAACGATCGAGATTATAAATAAAAATAAGGCCAATCATGAACGAGAAAAGGGCTATCAAGAAAGCATGGAACAACGTGATAAGTTGTAGAAGCAAGCTATGACACATAGATGAGTCATCTAATTGTTTCCTGAATAAAAGGCATGTTAATGGCTATGAGATGGTGGATAATGGATATGAGAGGTGGAGAGGGGTCATGATCTCTTATATCTCATTTGGGATGTGCAATATGAAGCTAGCAACTAGTTTTTCCCTTGAAAAGGGATGGAGAAGGGATTTTTTTTACTTAGTACTCAGAATCTGTTTTCAAGTGTCAAATTTTGAGGTATCAAAAGCACTGAACTAGAACATAATGTGCTTGTCAAACATTTCATAGGAATAAAATGGTTGATGTAGAAGTAATCATGCCCACAACTGGTAGCACTTCATTTCAGCTCTTGCATTCAGATAGTAAGTTGTTAGAATCAACCACTTGATAGGAACATAAATTTTGGCAAGAAACACCATACGCCTTCACATTTTTTTCCCTTTTCAACATATACATGTCCTGAGACTCTCCCATCTTTGGTTTGATCATAAAGAGAATGTAGAAGCCAAATTGTTGTGCTTGCTTCTGCAAATATAGAAGGAGTTAAGCAACATTCATTGAAGAAGCACCATTGGATTAAGTTTAAGTGGTGTGATTTTTAAATTTTACTCTAGCATCAAAGGGAGTTGCACCCATAGGGAAGGTAGCAGCGGCGGAGATGAGATTAAAATACTCAGGATAGAACCTAGATAGAGGAAAACCTCTTATTCAAACAAGAGGAAAATGCTCGAAGGAACTCTAAGTAAGAAGCTAATAAGAGATCGATAAATGTACATGTAGAGGAATTTTGTCAGAAAGAGGATGATCATAAACAAAAGGTGAGCTTCATTAAGAGCACAAATATATCGAACAACCTAAACAAATGGAAAGAGGATGACACTAATGCCTTGCAGGAAGGAGACCCGACATGTGTTTACAGGTAACCTGAACTGAGGCACCATATTAAGAAAACCCTAAGAAACACTTTCTAATACCCAATTCAATATGTTTCATGAGAAACTTAGACGAAGCCTTGAAGAACAAAAAGAGAAGAACTATCTCCACTTAAAGCTAATTGTTAAGACCATTGAAATCCCTAAAAATGTTCTCAAGGTAGAGTGAAATTTTTCTCTAAGCCAATTAAGAAAATGTGAATAAAATGGCCATTATATCTGTTCTATTTTTGCTAGTTTCAAAGGGTTTGAATTTTGGATTTCAGTAGGTAAAAGAATGGAAAGTATTCTGGTAAAGGCCCTTGTTAATGGTTGGATGTAAAAACCACTGAAGTCCCTAAAACCTTCTAAAAGCCACCTAAGTCCCTAAAATATTTCTCAAGCTATAGTAAAAATTTGTTATAATCCAATATAAACTGGAATAAAGTGTCTATTATATTTTTTCTATTTTGTTTGGTTTCAAAGGGCTTAAATTATGGCTTTCCATAGGTAAAAAAATGGAAATTATTTTTGTAAAGGTTAAGGGATGGATGTAAATACTATGTATAGTATAGTTTTCGTTTTCCTTAAAAAATGGTTTCGTCATCACTACACAACTGCTCATGCTGGAAACATAAGGGACTACTAAGTTTCAAATAAAAAGAAAAGACATGCAGGCATATGACTAGAGATATTTTAAAATTATCAGCATGAGTCCCCCTCTGGATACACTTTACCCTTGCAAACAAAGCACTTAAATAAAATCCATTCTTGTCAACCAAATGTATAATCTATGCAAAGTTTTATATCATCTTTCTTTTTAATAATACACTACTGTGCAAAAACTACTAATGTTAATCATCACTATAGAACAACAAGTAATTTTTGTGTACCTTTGGAGTGAAAATGATTATTTTGTTGTTCAGATTGCAAGTTGAAATGTGTGCTGAGTTGTTCAGATTGCCAGTGTCAAAATCCAGTGAACTCGTTCAATAAAATACATTCAAGAAAAAAGATATTGATAATGAGTGCATAAATTTATGATTAGTACATACATATAGTGTGCTAGATGAATGAAGTTCAAAAAGAAATGATTGATGCAAATCAACCCTTGCTAGTCAAGGTGCATGATACATTCTAACATGTAATTTTTGTTTATAGTGCTTATATGCTTTCTACTCATTTCTTGTAGATTCATGTACAATTAATATAGTGTAGTTATAATGGGCATAACCTCAAGGAAAATGAAGTTGCAAATTTGCAATCTTCAATAAAATAACAAGAAGATGAAATAAAAGACTTGGAAAGGAATATTACCTCAAAAGATGAAAACATAAATGAGCTAAAACGTGAGAAAATTGATGTGTAAAAGGAGCTAGAAACTCTCAAAGGTAGAATGAATGGAATTCAAAAGATTTCAATAGTCTACTTTTTGTCAAGTTTTATACTATTAAGGATTTGAAGCTTTAGGATATTTATGACAATTGTGGTGGTTTCGATATAAAAAGTCTGATATTAAGTAAGGCTCCAACGACTGAGTACATGACAGCTCAGAAAGGACCCAAATTTTAAGAGCATGGAAACTAAAAATATGCAAACACACTTCCATATTTATGTGAATAAAAAAAAGTAAACAAAAGCAAGAAGAAAAGCTATGAAGTGCAGCGAAAATTGGCACATCCTCAAATGCTACAAACATCCTGAAAGAAAACTGCATTTTCTCATCCTTCGTGATTTGGTGGAATTGTAAAAAGTAGGTAACTATCAGAAAAAACCCATGAGAAAGGTGAAGGGTGGGAATAAAAATAAAAACTTTCACTTCCTTTTTTTCATAAAGTCTTAAAGTTCTAAGAAGAGCTGTGTGAAGGTTGATATCCATAAAGAGAGTGAGAGTGCCCCCTACAAAAAGTTGATAATGTTATTTTAGAATTCTCTTTATATTTTGAAATTTAATTTAAGAATAAGATAAAAATATATAAGACTTGAAATTGGTTCCACAAAGGTTGAAGAAGTAGGTAAATGACACTATTTATAATGTCCAAGTCCCTATTGAAATAAATGGTTGACTATGGTTGACTAAGATCTTGTGGAAATGTTGAAAACATAGATTCAATATGATTTACAATTCCATGGCTATGCTATCAAAGACCTTGCCCTTTATAAAGCATTATAGAGTACCTTAGAACCAAATACAATTGCATGTTACTGAAAACTAGTAAACACATGTACAAATAAAATCAAGAGAAAAAGAAAATAAAACAATATCACCATGTGATATTTCATTTAATCAAAGAATACGTGATTTAGCTTAAGACACACTTGTCTATGGTCTCATGCATATTATCTATCACGGTTTCTAGTGTCACAGCTGGTATGTGGATAGTAAAGCCTCGAAACATATGACCTATAGTATGAGGGCCTTTAGCAAACTTCAGGAACAGGAGGCAGGCATGCATGCAAGTGGAACTTGGTTATGATGCTACCTAGCCAGTTGCAGGACAAGGATCCATCTCATTCCAAATTCCATCAAATGATATCCTTGAGCTTACTATATTTTTGTATGTACTTGGCTTAACCAAAAAATTCAATTTGTTTTCAAAATTAGTTGCTCGTTGTATCTAAAAACATAGATTTTGTCTTGATTTTGGCATTGCTGTGACAAGCCAACAAAACAATGTAGAGGAATGGCAGGGTTATTGAAGTGGACATTGAAAAATAACTTCATGCATGTGTAGGAGATAGGGTGAATCCATACCAGTTCACCGAATTGATATACAATGATACTTGGTTACAGAAAACAACAACCAAAGCTGACATGGTCTAATCACGTGGCCATACAAGTTGAATTCACATGGAGAAGTTGGTCGAACTTGCCCATAGGCCATATGAGTTATCGGGTTAGTTGATGCTCTCTCTAGTGGATATGATCCACTACTAAAGCGATCAAGTGTTGTTGATGCCAGAGCTAGGCTAATGGCCATTGCAATGAAATTTACATCCTTGCAGAGCCATATCCACTCAACTCGTTTATACATGATATTTCCATGGATAAATTTACCAATTTGATATTGGCATATCTATCTACTTGGCACAATGCTCTAGACATGGAGCCATGAACAACAATGCTAATGGTTCATATATAATATGGCTTCAGAGATGCACAATCCATATAACTATCTCTACTAGTTCATATATGATGTAACCATATAGACGTTTACACTTGCCCATAGACTTAATAACATCCAAAAACCTAAATGACATGATTAATATATGATGTCGCCATATATACTTACTTGCTATGAACAACAGGAACTTTACCTAGGTGGTTATGCCCTTAACCCATGCCTACTCCCATAGTTGAGAAATTACCCATATCAACCTGAAGACTATGAATATGAAGGCCTATGTTAAATCTTATGTTGTTTCTAGTTCAATCTAGTTAACATACGATATCACCATGGGTAAGTACTAGCCTATGCTACTATGGGCTAGTTTCAGTTGCATATCTACGTCTGCAATTCTACTAATTTCTCTATGGGGCCTATTTGGACCTGCTGGGATGCGGCTCCTAATCAGGGATCCTGGCCATGAACAAAGAGAACAGGTTGAAATTGCATAGAAACATTGAACTTGGACTCACATGGATAAGCCCTATTGACCTATGTTATAATACTATGGGAAAGTTGAATAAATAACATATGTAAGTTTAGTTTTCACATGTTATGGCAGGTTGAACTCGGTGAGAAGTAGGATTGCTAGGGTGTGGTATGGAAATAGTGTGTTGTGCTTTATTGGTGAAAGTAGGCAGGCTGGTCCAAATGTTGATCACTCGATTGTGTTACTTTTAAGCATTGTTATGAGGAGTATACAATGGCACAATTGAAGAGAATTTGATAAGAGAAAAAGAGGTGCAAAAGTAATGGTTGAAATAGAAAGGAGCTCCAATAAAAAACTCAAATACTTTGAAGGGAAAATTGCATCAATATGGAAATCGGCGGTGGAGTGATCTTAGTAAATCGTGTACATTATGCTTATGAAATATATAATCTGAACCTGTTATGAAACCAGCTCAAGAAAAAGATAGAAAAGATAGATCAATGCCTTAGAATTCAGCCTCTTCGAGGGGGCAACCTCCTTTACATTACATAAATGAACAATTCTTGGATGATACAAATGAAAATACCTCCTTTCTATATATAGGAGTCTAAGGGGTCATAATATAATCAGAGCCTACATAACAATAATAATGTAAGGGCACAATAATAACAATAGTGGGCTTCTATGGGGCACAATAGTAGTATAGGGGCCTAACATGCCCCTCTCCTTCAGAAAGTGTTGTCCTCAATGCTTGAGTAGTTCTTGATGCTTCTGTATAAAATTCTTGTCCTCCCATGTAGAATCTTCAGCGGGTAAGTTCTTCCACTTGATGAGATACTCTGAAATTGATCGATTTCGTAGCTGTCGAGTTCTTATTTCAGTGAATGCTCCAGGTTCCAATATGATTTTTCCTTCCTCTTCAATTTCTGGCAATATTGTTTGAATTGGGATCTTTTGAAACTTTTGAATAACTGGCCATACTTCTTCGTCCTTCTTCCATTCATCCCTTGCTTCGTTTATCCAATTTGGTTGGATAATAGAAATAGCACAAAATAATGCTTCCACATCCTCATCCTTGAAGAGTCTTCCCATTCGGTAAGGTCACCATTTTTTAAGTGCATGTAGTATTGCCAACATTTCCTTCTCATAAATAGCTTGCTTGAGATGTAGCAGTAAAAATACCCAATCACCTACATCAAAACACTTTTCACTATGATGTTGATCTACCTGTTGTTTCATTTGATTTTGCACCGAAGTGGCGTTATCCTTTAAAAGTTGGAGAACTTGTTGTTGATGCTCGATGTGATCTTTCACTCCTTGAACCTTTTTCTTCTTGATATGTCCTTCTATCTCTAGAGTTTGAGGAGTGGTAATTTCTTCCAATCCTTTACAAGATATGGTCGGATTCATTTCTTGATGCTTGATGTGATCTTTCACTTCTGGAACATTTTTCTTCTTGATATGTCCTTCTATCTTGATAGTTTGAGGAGTGGTAATTTCGACCAATGAATTACAAGATATGGTTGGATTCATTTCTTCTTTCTCGATGTGATCTTTCACTTCTTGCACCTTTTTCTTCTTGATATGTCCTTCTATCTTGAGAGTTTGAGGAGTGGTAATTCTTGCCAATGCTTTACAAGATATGGTCTGATTCATTTCTTCTTTCTCTGGGGTGGGGTCTTGGAGTATATCTTCTTCTTTTGATGTTTCTTGATCATTTTCTTCCTGCTCTTCATATTCTATGTAAAATAATTTCTTCTCAACGCACTTATGACCTTTAGTGCATTTTCTATCACAATTGTAACAAAGCCCTTTTTCTCTTTTTTCTTCCAATTGTTGTGGTGTAACCCTTGTAGGTTGTGGAAGGCTAGGAGAAACAACACTTCCATCTTTATATTTGTGAGGGGTATGCTTCCTGGTTTCCATAATTTTGCTTTCCACTATGTCACAAAGCCCTTTTACTCTTTCCAATTGTTGTGGTGTTACTCTAAAGAAGGTGTTGCTCTTTGTATCCTGATAATGTGCTATCATTTCCTCTATGAAAACTGACCACGTAACAAGTTTTTTACGAGAACAAAGCCCTTCATACCATAAAAATTGATTTGGTTCTAAATATGCAGATAAAATACATACCTTTTGTAATAGTGGTACACCATGTAGATCAAAATATTGCTCCATCTGAAGTATCTAATTTACTGGATCCTTGCCATCAAACTTCCTCATCTTGCTTTTTCTTGATTTTAGGAGTTCGATCTTGAAAAGACTGTAACTCTGTACTTTTGAATATTTAAGTTCTGAAATTGCAATCTGTATTAGACCTCTGTGTCCTCTTTCCAATGCCACCAGTCTGATCCAAATTGGATTCTCCAAGAAAGAGTTATGCACAATCTCCCAAGATGACCTGACTATAGACCTTTCCAGAAGAGCGAAATTGTATGAAGTGCCACATGTCACTATTTCGACTTTTGGCTTTGAAAAATATCTAAAAGAAACTATAGTCCATCCTCTTTCTGTACCTTCTTACGAAATTTCAATCCAATGCTCAGAAAGAAAGTTATGACGATTTTCCTCAGGTCACCTATTTGGAATGTAATTCAGGAGTCTGCAAAAAGACTAACTTTCTCAGATCATATCTATGCAAATATAGCATGAAAAGATCTGAAATTTGGACCCGAGATTCAGCGTGATTTCTTCTCAAACGGTTTTTTTTTTTAGCTTCTGAAACTTCGCATAAAAATAGTTATAGAGAAAATTCCACGATGACCTGTTTGGAGCAACGAAACCCTAGAATCCAAAGCTCTGATACCAAATGTTATGAAACCAGCTCAAGAAAAAGATAGAAAAGATAGATCAACGCCTTAGAATTCAGCCTCTTCGAGGGGGCAACCTCCTTTACATCACATAAATGAACAATTCTTGGATGATACAAATGAAAAGACCTCCTTTCTATATATAGGAGTCTAAGGGGTCATAATATAATCAGAGCCTACATAACAATAATAATGTAAGGGCACAATAATAACAATAGTGGGCTTCTATGGGGCACAGTAGTAACAATATGGGCACTACATGGGTAAATCAGTATAATAAGTGGGTTGTACTAATAACAATAAGGGGTTACAATAGTAGTATAGGGGCCTAACAGAACCCTACAAGGAAACTAGAAGCGATGTTGTTATAGTAGTGGCCTCAGTCTTCCCTAGATGGGATGATGAATAAAAAAATGTAGAGCTCATGCCTCTTGTAGTTAATATAGTGTAGTTATAATGGGCATAAACTCAAGGAAAATGAAGTTTCAAATTTACAATCTTCAATAAAAGAACAAGAAGATGAAATAACAGACTTGGAAAGGCATATTACCTAAAAAGATGAAAACATAAATGAGCTAAAACATGAGAAAGTTGATGTGTAAAAGGAGCTAGAAACTCTCAAAGGTAGAACGACTGGAATTCAAAAGATTTCAATAGTCTACTTTTTGTCAAGTTTTATATTGTTAAGGACTTGAGGCTTTAGGATATTTATGAAAATTGTGGTGGTTTTGATATAAAAAAGTCCGATATTAGAGAAAAAAAGAAAATAAAACAATATCACCATGTGATATTTCATTTAATGAAAGAATACACGATTTAGCTTAAGACACAATTATCTGTGGTCTCATGCCTATTATCTAACACTGTTTCTAATGTCACAGCTAGTATGTGGACACTAAAAAAGGAGAGCCAAACCAGTGACACCTGATTTTGTTTTTCCAATATTTCTAATTATGTGTATTATGAAGATACTCTATTATAAAGAGGTTGAAGATTACTCATTTAAAAATGATCAATAAGGTTTGCTTCAATTGATGAAAATAAAGTTTGTCAGTTACCAAGAGTGTCATATAGAGGGACCGAGATGTAAGAATATGAGGAGAATGCATGTGCAGTAATAATCCATTTAGTTATGTTGATTAAGTACAGTCTAATGCAAGCTCCCTGAGTTCAGGAAAATGACTCAGTGAAAGCTTTAAGGATCCTGCTAATTTGTGAGCCTTGTAGAGGCTATTCATGAGTATTGTGTAGATGTATATAGAATGACACTGCTTTCTATTAACCTCTTAAGAAGCATATGTGTTCTTGCACAATACTCATAACTAACATATTGGACTGAGGAGAAAATTATCTCTTTGGCACCACCATTAGTTCCAATACTTGTGCTCTAGTCTCAAATGACTCACAACAGTCCATGTCTTGAAGTTTAGGAAAAACTTTAAACTCATAAACATGATCATTGTTTCCTTTCTTTCATTGATACTCCTTGTCTGGATATTTGTTTTCTCTTATTTTGAGGTTCAATGTGTAGGTGCGAAGACCTCCTTGTCTACTTATACAGCCTTAACACAAACTTTTCTTTGAGAAAAACGACGATTGGTGTCCGTTTTTTGTTGTTTTTAGCACAATTTCCTTGTCTAAAAGCAAAGAAACCAATCAAGAAAGAGGAAGTAAAAATATAAGTGTTCTATGATCTTGTGGGGAAAACTTCTACCCCAATTCAATGTACAGTTATAATTCCTATGGTTTCATGTTAATGTTCATTTCTATGGTTATGCCTAGAATTGCATTATTTACTTTCAAGCACTGTTATATTTATGTAATGATCAACAATTTGACTCATATTGAATTTCTTATCAACCTAAAACTAAACAATAGAGATAAATGAAGTCCAAAAGCAAGTTACAATGCTCTGTAATAATTATTCCAATCTTTATTTCCAATCAAAGCCACTATGGCTCAAGCTTCTTTAGTATGATGAAAAAAAAAATTGTGATCCCTTTAACCCTACCAATGAGGAGTATAACACAACACAATTGAAAAGAATTTGATAAGAGAAAAATAGGTGCAAAAGTAATGGTCCAAAAAGAAAGGAGTTCAAATCAAAAACTCAAATATTTTGAAGGGAAAATTTCATCAATATGGGAATCGACGGTAAAGTGAGCTTATTAGGAGGACCAAGTGAAAGGATCTAGAAGCAAGAAAGGACACTATTTTGTCCTAGGAGGAGGCTATGTGCATAATTAAGAGAAGGGCGACATGGAAGAAAGTAATAGATAAAAAGAAAATATTCTTCCACAAACAAGCAGGGACTGGGAAAGCCCAAAATACCATATAGATATATTGCAATGAAAGAGCTGATATTTGTGTCCTGCTCTTAAATTAGTAAATTTCCTAGATTATGTTCATGAAATATATAATCCAAACCCTACAAGGAAACTAGAAGAGATGTTGTTCTAGTAGTGACCTTGGTCTTCCCTAGATGGGATGACAAATAAACAAATGCAGAGCCCATGCCTCTCGTCTCCATGAAGCAACTAAATTACATCCTAAAGAATAGACAAAATGGAAAAAGACTTGGATTTTTAGGGCTCCCTTTGATTTATTTAGATTCTTCTTGGAAATTATAGGGGAAGACAATTTTGGCATTGCTATGACAAGACATTATATCAGAAAGAACTATGTACTAAGGTTGCAAATCAGAGCAAACACCAAGCCAACCCAACAATGCATATGATTACTCTGCCACGAAAATTATGGCACATATCAATAACATTGGAATTGTTTACAAGCTAGAGATATATAGGAAAACTGGAAAGATGCCTTGAAGGCTAAGGACAACCTTTACAGAGTTTAAGGAAAACTAAGAAGAATATAGCAGCTGTTAAATAATGAAAGGGTATTGAGCAAGGCGAGACTTCATAGAATATCTGATCTAGATAGAACAAAAGATGCCCTGAAGACGAAGGACAACCTTTACAGAGTCCAAGGAAAAATAGGAAGAATAAAGAAACTGTTAAAGAATGAAAGGGTACTCAGCAAGGCAAGAATTCATAGAATCCCACACATTTCAAGGACTTGTAAAAACCAGGTGACTATTAGGAACAACTCGAGGAAAAACAATCTTAAGTAGTCTCACAAGTTATTGTGAAGACGAATGTAATATAGAGATAGGCATCTAGCCTGCATATCCATCCAATCCGCATGGGAGCCTACGATGACATTTCAGGATGCGAGAGCTTTCCACCCATTTCAAAACCATAGCAAAGCTAGCTAAGTAGAAGTCGTGACTATGTTATGTATAGCCCCCTATGAGGGAATGCATAGTTTTTTTAGGAACCTACCCTACAGGAATTGGGTGAGGGAGCTTAACCATCATGAAATGGGATTACTACTCCCGCTTTCACAGCATCATCTCCCATATAACAATTTCAAAAGAGAAAAAAAAAATTACTTGACTAGAAAAACATCAAAGGAAGACATTTTGTTTTGCTTACTAAAAAAAAAAATCTTTAGTAACAAATATTTCTACCCATATGCAAGATTACAAGATTGATCAAATGAATGTTAAGGTTACTGATGCTTTTACTTACTTGATATGCACCAACCAAGTCAGGCCCAAGCAAAAGCGAAAGGGCTTAAGTCACTACTAATTGATTTTCAAACAATAGAACTTTATTGACAACAACCATATTATATAACAATAGTAACTTACACGTATCACGACTCTGCATGCATAATGCTAGATGGAATGAAATGTGTTCACAATAAATTATTAGCAAGGAACATGTATAAATGATGTGATTTGCGTTAACCTCTGTCAAATCAGCTTAACCAACACAAATGTCATAGATGTCATTGGTTTCGAAATACATGTCATATTACCTCACTGAAACTAGTTCAGTTCTGATGATAAGCTACTCTTTGGTACGCTTTTTGTTCATTCGCCATGGGAAGTTCGACCTGCCTTCTCTATATGAGGCCTGCTTGAGCCTAGAACTGCCCCAGTTACAACAAACTCTTTACACCCTGAATAGTTCACCTAATTAAGCACCCCCTGTAAGCCCGCCTGGTCCGAAATTGGAAGTTTGACCTGCCTTCTCATGACCTATAAGCTACTTTTCTTATGAATTCATTATTAGTCTAATAGTAGTAAGTCTCCCTTTATCCTTGCTCGCTTCCATATTCGTTGAAGCAGCAGTTTCAACAGTTGAATATCCAGTCTCCGTAATTTAATCCATTGATCCAATTGACTGAGATCGATACCCCACCCTAGTTCAAGCAAATCTATGGGAGGCATAGCCTATTGATGTTTCTCCATAGCTCATTACCTTTAGGGGTGTTCCCTATGTTGTGGGGAAAAATGCCTATGCAGGACGATCCTATCCACCTAAGGTGTGACAGTGCCTTAGCAACAAACGAGTACAGCTATTCTGGTTTCTTCCTTTATGAAATGTGAAAGAAGAGAGATCAATAGACTTATCGGTGTCTTCCGTTTGTCCCTCGATCCGGTCTCTCTCCTCTTTGGGAGTTCACAGCTACTTGCCTTCTTGCTTGTCCAGCTTCAACGGGTTCCTGCAAGATCACAAGAGAACAGCTACTGGCGACAAGAGAAGAACTATACTCAAAGAAAGATGTTCACATTCATAACTAGTTTAGGATTAGAAATAAACTAAACATGCTAATACATTCATACATCAAAAATACATCAGCATATAGGAGAAACCAAGATAGCTTTATTGATGAATAACAAGGTTCAGGAAGAGATACAACCCAGAGGGCTCCAATCCAGCATCTCCTTCCCAGCAAATGGAATTCCTATCTTCACCCCTTTCCAAGCATTAAGCACCCAATGATTCCAGTCTCAAACCAACAACAATTCTTTGCAATAACAAAATTCTAGCCTCTAGATCTCATGGAGGAGAGATCCATATATAGATGTTTGGAGAGAGGATGAGTCAGCTTGATATCTGACTAGTGTCCTCTCCCTCTGTCAGTTCTTGAGTCCACTTGGAGGTTCTTGCTTCCACTTGGAGATTTGGAACCTCTTACTCATCACCAGTCGAATTCCCTAAGGCAAGTGTCATTTTGGAAGCTTCCTGGGTTTTGACACCTTGAGAAATGAGCCTGCCACTTGTCCATTCTCGTTCAGCGCAGGTAGCTAGTGTTCCAGTTGACATTCAACGCAGGTAGCCAGTGTTGGCTTTGACATTCAGCGCAAATAGTTAGTGTAGCCACTGAAATGATCCTGAATTGACTTGTTTTTGAGCAGTTTCTGGTGGAGAACTTCTGTGAATTGCTGTGGTTTGTTAGCCTTGTTCCTCTAGGGGTAGGAACAACATGTTTAGGGACTTTGGATCCCTTAGATTATGGACATTTCATGCTCAATGTTGTAAGGCACAAAAATGTCTATAACAGTTGCCCCCTAAAGTATGAGGCTGTTTATCGGGCGAAATGCTTTATCAGGGGGATCCGAAGTTCATCCAATGCTGAGAAGAGACCTGTAATAAGATACAATACAATACATTATTTTTCATACTACTTTCATGATCTAGCTGAGGCGGGCATTCCCATGCTCAACTTTATAAATTCATTTTTCTGTACATAGAATAGACAACCGTCTGATGGTAGACTGATAATTTTGATGAAATTATCATCCTTTGAGTAGGATGATTATCTGCTGCAATGATGTACATGTCAATGTCTTTATCTTTCCTGAATATATATCGGAGCCCAGATGGATGAAACTAGATCCGGGGTCTTCAAACTCGTTCGATCTTCACTCTAAGTACAAGTCGATCCATGTGAGAAATGTTATGAAGTCGAACATGGAAAGACATCGCTTGATTACCGGTCAATGATGAAAATCGTTAACAAGCGCGAGAGGAATCACCGATAATGATAATGACCCTCAAGGTACTGCAGTACAATTCACGTGGTGTGAATAAAGGACTTAGCGTCGAACACCACGCAAAATCTTTCGGTCGAAGTTCATTGATGTATACCTGTCGCCGGAAGTGAGAAACTTGCCATTGTGGCATGCAAGCATCAAAGTACTGAAGGGGTTGTTCCTAGATCAACTTCTTGGATAATGAGCTGATGTCGACAAGAAGTGATCCGTCAAAGGAGGGCCTTAATGAATCCCACATCAGTGACACGGAACAGAGCTAATGATTTTAATGGAGGCGAAAATGATCTGTGACATATGATTCAGGGTGGCGGTCATGAAAGGATGAAGGATAATGTATGGCAGTGGATGGGACACGGTTGACTTTTCTGAACGACTTCTCTTGAACATATGGCGACACTGATACGATGGATCGGTAGCATTACCCCAAATATGGATGGTATGGCGAGACCATGGATGTGACCGGTGAATGAAACAACCCAACCCGATTGTGGTACGGAGGAAAAGTGTCATGTTCAAGAGCGACCTGCTACCATCAAAGTTTTCTTTAGTTTCTCCCAATTTTTCCCCAGTCATTGCTGACCAGTACCTCTTTATTTTTGTCAAGCTTGAGGAGGATAACATATGCTTGTTCTATAACCTGCCCTTCGGGCAAGCCCATCTCTATGTTTTAACGAGCCTAGCGATAGTGAAACTCGTTCTCGTCTAAAGACAAGTTTGTCGCTATTTAATGATTTTAACGAGTCTAACGACAAGGATAACTCAGTCCTTTTCATTTTTAGAGAGTCTGAAAAGGTACATAAAGTTAACTCCAAAAGTCCTTTTTCATCATCTAATCCCTTAAGTCCGAAAAAGTATAAAACAATACAGAAGGGATGAGTTTTCGATAGTTTTAATGAGCCGAATAAAACAAGCGCTCGATCTTTTTGTGCAATAATCCCTCAGGTCCAAAAAGATTAAAATCTAGAGGAGGGATAGCTCTTCCTGTCCCTTTAACGAGCTGGAAGGCCAAGGACTCGGAAATATTTTCATATTTTACGAGTCAGTTGAAAAGAGCTTAAAGAAGACTCGTCTTTTTAGGAACGAGTGATAAACAGGGTTAGCAGCTGATTCTAGGTACAGGTTGGAATTTTCCAATCACGGCAGTGTCACAAGGATGGCTAGGTGAAATCACTCTTCACAGTTGTTCCTCAAAATGGGTAAACAAACATATGGAGGTGAACGATCGGCCAAATGAAAAGTGGAGGTGACGGTGCAAACACGACCAAGGCTTTAATGGCTAATGATATTACATTCACAGTGGTTATTTACCAGGTAGGTTCATTTTGTATTTTAAAATGAGCTTAAACGCTGGTGGAAACACTTGCTCATTGCTTATGTTTATTTTTTAACGAGCATGAAGTCCGCGTTAAAACTGCTCGGATCTTGCGTTTATTTTTTAACAAGCATGAACTTTGTGCTAAAACTGCTCGATTACCCAGTCATATGATAAGAGTGTCTCATTGAAGATGCTATTTTTTAGGGAGCTTAGATCTTATGTAAGCTTTGCTCCGGATCCTTTCGTTATGCAAGTTCGGAAACGACTAATCCTACGAGTTTAAAGGGTTAGAGGTCCTAAAAATTTTAAAAATAAATAGCCGCCCCTTGCTTGCACTCCAAAAGGTTTGCATGCCCCCAGGTATAAAACAGAGTTTCAAGGTTACCTCTACTTCACTTCTGCCAAAACATTTGTTTTAACGAGAGAGGCTTACCTCTTTCAGGTTACCCAAAGATTGTCTCGTTAATCTTTCAAACAAAACATTTCCTCGGCAATGTCTACCGGAGTAGACAAAGGTGAGCAACGTAGCCCGCCAACTCACATAACTTTGACAAAAGAATCTTATTCTAGAATAACCCTCTTCCTAGACAGACGGGGTACAGACTAGTCATATTCTCCCGCGGAAACCTACTCTATACCCAAAGTTTTCTTGCCGAAGCAGACCAGGACGCATGCCCCCTGGGTTCCAGTCATATCCTCCCAGATTACTCGCGCTCATCAGGAGGACGGACCGTGGGTTGAGACACTTCTTGCGTGAATAGACCATTTAGGGATGGTACATGACTATTTGCGATGCGTGATCCGGGAAACGAAAGTTGGTCCACGAGCTTGACCACTCTTCCTTCATGCGGAAAACACATTACTCTAAAGAGTGAGGAGACAATAGCTCCCATGCAATATATATAGTCTCGTCCAAGGAGTAGGTTATAATCCAAGGGTCCTTGAATGACCATCACGTTCATTTGAACGGTCTTCCCTTTCAATGTTATGGGCACATTGGGGAGGATCCCTAAAGGTCGGCTGGTTCCTTTATCAAAGCCTGATAGATTTCTCATTTCAGGCAAAAGCGCTGGCGAACCAAGTTCTTTCCAAGCAATAGAGGAAAGGATACTCATAGATGCCCCCTCATCAATGATAGTGCCAGCCATCACCATTCTGTATATTTGAACGATAATTTTGAATGGTATGCTTGCTGGCAACCGGGGTCTGCCTAGTTGGTTCCAATCAAAGGACACAACCAGGTTGCTTGGTGGTGGGACCGAATAAACGGCCGGATATCGCTATGACGAACTTCCTTCCTGCGATAAAGGAATGGGGGCATTGCCCCCTTGTTCATCAGAGTCAGTGTTGATGAAGAGAATTTGGACAGTGTCGTCTTTATTCTCCTCTGTGATGGTATCATTCGAAGATAGAGCCTCTGAAGGCAAAACCGGGTCAACTGCCGTATCAACCTTTTGACTTTCGTCAGGCATGGATCCAGACGGTTCATCTTCAATGATAGGTGCTTCGGCTGACCACCTCGGCGGGCCAGCCGGGTTCTCAACTAGTGAAGGACTTGGCAGGAGTTTTTAATATCCAGGAGGAAGTTGCGCTCGCAAAATCAGGCGGTCTTCCAGAACTCTTTTAGCCTCGTCTAAGAAGGGACAACGGTGGATGGCGTGATTGCCTTCACACAGTTTGCAGGGAAATCTAGATTTCCCTCTCTGTCCTGGGACTTCACTTTCACTAGTCGACGGTGAGCAGTCAACATGGCTATCAGAGGTTGATGCTACCAAATTGTGCAAACGGGGAGCCCAGTCCCTTAGTATTCGAGGGATACAGGGACAATCTCTGTGGAAGTGGTCTCCCTTGCATATGACACATGGCGATTTAGCCCTGGTCAGTGTTGTGTGTGGATTTTTGTCAGACGACACTTGTTTGCCACCAGTCGCCTTTGGCTCCTTCTTCTTCTTCTCTTTCTTCTTCTTTTCCTTCTTCTCCTTAGGAACTTGGTTTTTTTTTTTACTCGTTCCGTCAAGCGAAGAGGAAGGAGGAGAATAAGAGTTAGATGAAGTAGAAGGCCGGTTGGCAATCCTGGTCTGGTCTAACTGTTGACTCGACTGTTCAGGAATGGTGGTGTTCTGAACGACATTGGTTGAAAAGAGCCAAACTGGCAGGCCAATTGTCAGTCCTGGAAGTGACAATGTGGCCATGTGGGGCGCACCAACATCTCCCCAAGAGGAGAAGGGACTAGGATTTCCACCAAGGGGAATTCCTTGGTTGGTGTGCTCCATTTTTTCAACCTAAAGATCAACGCAGGAATTAAAGGGTGATTGTTTCGTTTAAAATAATTTTTTAACGACGCTTAGACACAACTTTCTTTTTCAGTTTTAAAGAGTCGAGAAAAAGCTAAAGATGACTCTAGTCTCCTTCGATGTTTTAACGAGCCCGAAGTGACAAATGCTCGGATGGACTTTTTCTGTTATAGAGTCTGAAAAAGGCCAAAAGGAACTGCTCTGGAGTTTTAGGAAGAGGGTGTGCCAAACTTTTCGCAAAACCGTAGAATAACTTTTAGGGTACGGGCGGTTGATCTTCCTGAATGCTGTGTTCAGTGCATTGCGATCAGTAGGGCGGTCGACACGGCTTCCTAAGGATAAAGGTTTTATGCCTATAAGGGTCTCCTAATATATACGCGATGGTACGTGGGAGCACAATCCGTACTGGCGCTATCGTCCCTCAGGAGGAATCACCCACCATCCACGAGATCGACAATCACCAGGCTTAACAACGCCAGAACACGTCTCTAGCCTAGACCTCTATGTTGTGCGTTATGTTGCAAAGCGTTGTTGAGTTCATTCAATTTATTTTAGGTTGATCTTTTTAAAGTTTGCCTTTCAAGGTTCACCACGAGATGTATGATACAAATTCCTAAATGCAGTCTAAAGATGATAAGCAAGATTTATATCTTTTCAACTTTGAAAATCCTAGCTACTAAGGGAAAAGAAAGACACCATCTTTTCTCAAAGAGCAATCAGCACACTCTAATGCACTTTTCCTAAATCCAACATGCAAACTATCAAATGAAAATGCACAATGCAGGTGTTTGTTTTCTGCTTTCTTAGTATTGATGCCTACAAAGAAAGCTTTTTGTACAACTTTGAATTTTCTTTTAAATGATAAACACAAACAAGTTTACTTTTTCGAAATTAGAGAAGATAGAAGAGATTACAACACTTAACGATTTTCGAAATGAAGACTTGTTTTGACACTTAAAAGAGACAAATTCAAACCAATAAGCAAAAGCAAATGTATAATCAATCTGTAAACATCCAATGAACTCTCTTCTAAGATCACAATCAATAGATCTGAATCAAGGGCTACAGGATGACTATTTCATTCATGCAAAGGAAAACTGTAAATGATGCCACAAACACATAAAAACAATCACAGTCTTTTTGTACAAAAGGAGGCAGAATCTAAGCAGAGAAAAGGAGTTATCAGACTGGTACCTATGCTGGTTACAGGCTGCAAAAATCAGAGATCAAAACAAGGCAAAACAGAGCAGAGAACCCCAGCTGCACAAGGACAAACTGGTTCAGCGCAACCTCAACACAGGGGTTTTGACATTCAGCGCAGGTAGCCTTCATGGGACCTGCATTGAAATGCAGAATCCCTTCACTGGCTCTGCGCTGGAGGAGAAACTCTCGTTTCCCTCAGGTTCTGGGTCACAGTTTGCTATTTAATTCACTATTTCAGGCCAAATAAAAGCAACAAGCAAGGTGTAATCAAAGGGATGCTTTGAAGGGCTACTAAGATCTATCACAAGGATCATCAAATCATTTATGAATCCATTGTTCAGATCATAGACAAGTCCAGTAACTGGATCAAAGCAACAACTGTCTACTTTGCATCCGGGAAAGATGCAGTTCGATTGTTGCTGTCAAGTCTATGAAACAAACAATGATAGAAACACAAATAAAATGAATAAACAAATCTCCCCAGCGGAGTCGCCAATTTGTTGTGGGGAAAAATGCCTATGCAGGACGATCCTATCTACCTAAGGTGTGACAGTGCCTTAGCAACAAACGAGTACAGCTATTCTAGTTTCTTCCTTTATGAAATGTGAAAGAAGAGAGATCAATAGACTTACCGGTGTCTTCCGTTTGTCCCTCGATCCGATCTCTCTCCTCTTTGGGAGTTCACAGCTACTTGCCTTCTTGCTTGTCCAGCTTCAACGGGTTCCTGCAAGATCACAAGAGAACAGCTACTTGCGACAAGAGAAGAACTCTACTCAAAGACAGATGTTCACATTCATAACTAGTTTAGGATTAGAAATAAACTAAACATGCTAATACATTCATACATCAAAAATACATCAGCATATAGGAGAAACCAAGATAGCTTTATTGATGAATAACAAGGTTCAGGAAGAGATACAACCCAGAGGGCTCCAATCCAGCATCTCCTTCCCAGCAAATGGAATTCCTATCTTCACCCCTTTCAAAGCATTAAGCACCCAATGATTCCAGTCTCAAACCAACAACAATTCTTTGCAATAACAAAATTCCATCCTCTAGATCTCATGGAGGAGAGATCCATATATAGATGTTTGGAAAGAGGATGAGTCAGCTTGAGATCTGACTAGTGTCCTCTCCCTCTGTCAGTTCTTGAGTCCACTTGGAGGTTCTTGCTTCCACTTGGAGATTTGGAACCTCTTACTCATCACCAGTCGAATTCCCTGAGGCAAGTGTCATTTTGGAAGCTTCCTGGGTTTTGACACCTTGAGAAATGAGCCTGCCACTTGTCCATTCTCATTCAACGCAGGTAGCTAGTGTTCCAGTTGACATTCAACGCAGGTAGCCAGTGTTGGCTTTGACATTCAGCACAAACAGTTAGTGTAGCCACTGAAATGATCCCGAATTGACTTGTTTTTGAGCAGTTTCTGGTGGAGAAATTCTGTGAATTGTTGTGGTTTGTTAGCCTTGTTCCTCTAGGGGTAGGAACAACATGTTTAGGGACTTTGGATCCCTTAGATTATGGACATTTCATTCTTAATGTTGTAAGGCACAAAAATGTCTATAACACCCTAGCCACCATTAGTTTCAGCACCAGTAAAAGCATCCTCGCCTACTTTAGATCAAGATACAGAGCCTCAGTGATAGTGAATAAAAGGGTAACTTGTCACATAGCATACACTTTCGCAACTATAGATCACTCCAATCCCCCTATGCCCACCTCTGAAGCTTCGTGATAATTGTCCCTATAGTGTCTCTGGGTAAAGTGTCAAGGTTGGGATTTTCTTTGACAGGCCAGACTCTACTTTCTAATATCACTAGTGTGGAGGGTCCTCCATCCCAGTGCCATTATGGAGAAAAGGATGAGGATTCCTAGCTCCGACTCAGATGGGAGCTTCTGTCAGCTCAGATGATTTTTTTGATGTTTCCTTTAACACGGATGCCTCAGATGGCTCAAAATTGCAGTGGGTTTAAGAAATTTCTCCATTAGCAATCTCCATGGACTAGAGGAAATATTCAACACAGTGAAGTAGACATCTATCAATAGTTTCAGTTCCATGGCATCAAACAATCAGGTAGTATTTGACAAGATCTTAAGTGACCACACAACATCTACATGCATCCACCTGTAATGCAGTTGCGACTCCACAATAACTTCCTGCAACCATAGCAAGAAAATATTTTCGCACCTTAATAATACATAACATTTAATAACCTCAAACTAATGCTAACATTAGTCCGCCACTCAAAAATATTTCCAAAAATGAACTGACTAACTGCAAAATCATATATAGTCTCTTCTGCCTTCGGAAGAGGCCAAATAAGATGTTGAAGTTGAAAGACTAACTAATGTCAAATGCATCAAACTGATTACTATAGTCCCATGAAGATTAACTAATGTCCAATGCATCAAACTGATTGCTATATTCCCATGCCAGATGGCAGGGACTAATAAGATTGGTGAGCATTGATGTGTCTCATACATAACAACAAAATTAGTGTGCCCATCGCTAACTGTATTGCATATGAATAGGAATAGAACATGTCTTGTCAGTGGTGAGAGATGCGCGTAAATGGATTGATCAGTAAATGCCAAGAACTTTGACTAAATGCTAAATACTTTGTGTTTTATAACATAAACATTGTTATTTGGTTGGTGGCTAGATTATTAAATATATAAGGTTGTTGCTAATATTTAATTGAAATTAATAATATAAGCCGGTGAGATGGTAATGTTTTGTTATTTAAAATATTATTTTTTTAATCATATATATGAATTAGAATAAGAAAAAATTATTGGAGTACTGAAATTGTTAGAGTTCTTAGAATACCAAAATTATAAAAAAATCATAAATTAAATTTGTGTTTCCAAAAATTTCTATTAAATTATATATAAAAAAAGTAACAAAAACACTCCAAAACATCTAACAAATGTGTTACAACTATTTAAAAATGCATTGACCAAAAAATTGTCCGGAACTTTCGCTAATGCTTCTTTTACTAAATGATTTATGTCTAATCAATGTGTTATACCTAATAGAGGCATGATTGAAAATGCATTAAGCAGAAATTGCCCAACAACTTTGGTTAAATGTTTAAATGAGGATTCACTGACCTTTTTATTTTATTTTATTTTTTAAATTGACGTTCTAGATTGATTCTTAAGAGAAGGGAATATTCTCAACATATGTTTCGTATAAATGTGTGTTAAAGAGTTTGTTAGGTTGCATTGACTTTTAATAAATTTAAAAAAAATTGATGTCCCAGTGCCATTATGGAGAAAAGGATGAGGAGGCCTAGCCCCGACTCAGATGGGAGATTCTGCCAGCTCGGATGATTTTTCTGATGCTTCCTTTGCCATAGATGCTTTAGATGGCTCAAAATTGCAATGGGTTTAAGAAATTTCTCCATTAGCGGTCTCCATGGACCAAAGGAAAGATTCAACGCATCGAAGTAGACATTTATCAATAGTTTCAGTTCCATGGCATCAAAAAATTAGGTAATATTCGACAAGATATTACGCAACCACAGAACATCTACATGTATCCACTTGTAATGCAGTTGCGGCTCCACAACAATGACCTGCAACCATAACAAAAAAATATTTTCGCACCTTAATAATACATAACATTTAATAACCCCAAACTAATGCTAACATTAGTCCGCCACTCGAAAATATTTCTAAAAATGAACCGACTAACTGAAAAATAATATATAGTCTCTTATGCCTGGGAAGAGGCCAAATAAGATGTTGAAGTTGAAAGACTAACTAATGTCAAATGCATCAAACTGATTACTATAGTCCCTTGAAGACTAACTAATGTCCAATGCATCAAACTGATTTCTATATTCCCATGCGAGATGGCAGGGACCAATAAGATTGGTGAGCATTGATGTATCTCATACATAACAACAAAATCGGTGTGCCTGTCACTAAAATATATCAAATCAGTGTGCCCGTCGCCAACTATATTGCATATGAATAGGACTAGAAAATATCTTGTCAATGGTGAGAGATGCGCGTAAATGGATTGATCAGTAAATGCCAAGAACTTTAACTAAATGCTAAATACTTTGTGTTTTATAACAAAAACATTGTTATTTGGTTGGTGGCTAGATTATTAAATATATAAGGTTGTTGCTAATATTAATTGAAATTAATAATATAATTCAGTGAGATGGTAATGTTTTGTTATTTAAAATATATAAAATTATTGGAATACTGAAATTGTTAGATAATACTAATATTATGAAAAAATCATAAATTAAATTTGTGATTCCAAAATTTCTATTAAATTATAAAAATGTAAAAAAAGAACTCCAAAACATCTAACAAATGTGTTACAACTATTTAAAAATGCATTGACCAAAAAATTGTCCAGAACTTTCGCTAAATGCTTTTTTTACTAAATGCTTTATGTCTAATAATGTGTTATACCTAATAGAGGCATGATCGAAAATGCACTAAGAAGAAATTGCCCAACAACTTCAGTTAAATGTTTGGATGAAGATTCACTGACCTTTTTATTTTATTTTATTTTTTAAATTGACATTCTAGATTGATTCTTAAGGGAAGGGAATATGCTCAACAGATGTTTCGAATGTGTGTTACAGAGTTTGTTAGGTTGCATTGACTTTTAATAAATTTAAAAAATTTGATGTCCCAGCGCCATTATGAAGAAAAGGACAAGGAGGCCTAGCCCCGACTCTGATGGGAGCTTCTGCCAGCTCGGATGATTTTTCTGATGCTTCCTTTGCCACAAATGCCTCAGATGGCTCAAAATTGCAGTGGGTTTAAGAAATTTCTCCATTAGCGGTCTCCATGGACTAGAGGAAAGATTCAACGCAACGAAGGAGATATTTATCAATAGTTTCAGCTCCGTAGCATCAAACAATCAGGTAATATTCGACAAGATCTTACGCGACCACACAACATCTACATGCATCCACCTGTAATGCAGTTGCGGCTCCACAACAACAACTTGCAACCATAGCAAAAAATTATTTTCGCACCTTAATAATACATAATATTTAATAACCTCAAACTAATGCTAACATTAGTCCGTCACTCGAAAATATTTCTAAAAAATAATTGACTAACTGCAAAATAATATATAGTCTCTTGTGCCTAGGGAAGAGGCCGAATAAGATGTTGAAGTTGAAAGAATAACTAAGGTCAAATGCATCAAACTAATTACTATAGTTGTTGAATTTAAGTTTCTATGATCCATATCAGGTTTTTTTAGAAGAATTTTTAGCGTAAATCACATTCGAATGCATTTGTCGACGTGTTTTGAACCAATGAGTGTGGTTCATCGTCAGGACAAGTTGAAGAATCAGATCTAGGTTGCATCTTAAAAGGTCAGAGCAGAACATCCAACGACTATATTTGACCATGCAACGACTATATTGAACTAGTAAGCTAGACTCGCTAATGACTATATTTGACTGGGAAACTGCTAGTCGGACTAGACCACAGGGACAGGAGAACATAACTATATTTAAATGAAAATTAATCACTAGGAATTAATTATTTACTTGAAATGACATCTATTTAAGTAAGATAAATAAATATTTAGTTAGTTAATTAAAAGTTAGTTTAGTACCAAATATAAACTAGATAATATATTAAATATATAAATAAGGTAAAGTTACATAATTAATAGTAAGTTAGTTTACTATTATTAAATTAAAAGGGGTAAGTATTAAATTTACATTAAATAGTTAATGGAAAGTTAGTTTAAAGCATATATAAATAAGGTAACATATTTAATTAACATGAATTAAAATCGTTTACATTAAATATACATAAGAGTTATATAATTAAATATTTCATATTCTATTAAAATTATATAATTAAATATTTAGTTAATTAAATGTAAGTTAGTTTTTAATTTATATTTAATCAAAGGAGTTAATAAAAATTAAAAATATAATTGTAAGTCAGTATTATTATATTTATTACCATAACCATAATTGTTGTTAAATCTATTAATGGATCTTAATAAAGCTATTAAAATAAAATAAACTTAAGCCTTATCTAAAATATAATAAGAATACTTCTTTAAAGGATAATAAACCAATGGGGAGAAAGAAGCTTGTTTTAAAGAAGGTTAGTTCATAATAAAAAACCTTCATTACTAATTATGGAAAAAAAAGTTTTTATAAAAGGATTTTTTATTTTTTATTTTTTAAGCAAACAATAAAGTTTTCAATATAAGCGAAAGAGAACAGGCAAACAAAAATAAAAATCAAAGGGACGATAAAAAGGAAAAACCGACAATCTAGAAAACGAGGGGGAAGAACAACAACAGGAGCAGGGCATGAGGAAACGGCTAGGAAGAGAGGACAGGGATATGAGGAAACGGCTAGGAAGAGAGGGCAGGGATCCAACAACTGCTAATTTTCTAGCCGTCATCTCTATTGAGATTGTTTGGACTTTTTCCAATCTCAATGGCTTCCCTAAATTTCCGGTGATGGAACTGAGCAACCCTAGCAATAACACCAGCCTCCTCAACACATACATGATGCTTTGTCTTTTCAGCATGCTCTGCTAGGGGGGACGACTGGGTCCTCCCATGTTTTAAGTCCGCTGAGTGCTCATTCATCGTTTGATTAATAGGACCCATCTCACCAATGGAGGGGGTCCCACAAGAACAGGGAATAACATAGACACCTTTCATGTCCTTGGGGTTGATTGGGTCTTTTAGTGACTAGAAGGAGCTACAGATAGTGTTAAGGGGTCTAAAAGTAGAGGGAACATTATGCTTCCTAAGAATAGTAGCAGTCTTATGAGTAGTCCCTTGGATGAAAGGGAGATGAACCTCTGACACTGACTTGATCATCTTTAAGGTTTTCTTGGCCAATAAATTATTGTTGGCTTTAAGGAAAGCTTTCTGACTAAGGTGCCTACTGTAACCATTCTTAACAAAGACATTAAAGAGATAAACCTTCTCTTTATGGAAGCTCAAACTAATTAACTAATACTAATGTCTCGTAAAAACTAACTAATTTCCAATGCATCAAACTGATTGCTATATTCCCATAAAAACTAACTAATTTCCAATGCATCAAACTGATTGCTATATTCCCATAAAAACTAACTCATGTCCAATACGTCAAATTAATTACTATATTCCCATGCGAGATGGCAATTGGTGAGCATTGATGTATCTCATACATAACAACAAAATCGGTGTGCCCGTCACCAAAATATGTCAAATCGGTGTGCCCATCGCCAACTGTATGAATAGGAATAGAAAATGTCTCCCAGGTGGTGAGACATGCGCGTAAATGGATTAATAGTAAATGCCAAGAACATTGACCAAACGCTAAATACTTTGTGTTTTATAACAAAAACATCCTTGTCGGGTTGGTGGGTAGATTATTAAATATATAAGGTTGTTGTTAATATTTAATTTAAATTAATATAATTTTGTGAGATGGTAATGTTTTGTTATTTAAAATATATATTTTTTTAATTATTAATTTTAATAAGGAAAAATTATTGGATTACTAAAATGGTCAGAGTTTTTAGAAAAAAATCCAAAATTAAATTTGCGATTCCAAAATTTCTATTAAATTATAAAAATAAAAATAAAAAACACTCCAAAACATCTAACAACCGTGTTACAACTATTTAAAAATGCATTGACCAAAAAAATTGTCCGGAACTTTCGCTAAATGCTTCTTTTACTAAATGTTTTATGTCTAATCAATGTGTTATGCTGTATTGTTTAATTACAATACATCAGTATCGGCTGAAAATGCATTTGAGAAGAAATTGTCAAGAACAACTTATTCTATGATTTATGTTTAATCAATGCGTCATATTCGCTTCCTGGTTGCTTCCCTCCATCCATTAAAAACAAGTTATTATTAACAGAGAAGGGCATTATTTTGATATATAAAGTCCCACTGTGTCTTCAATGAAATGCGAATTTCAGAAATCAACCAGATCTCAGTGCTGTTTTGTGTTTCATAGATTGGTTGAACACATTGAAATATTGAAAAATAAAGAAAGTGATAGAGGCGCAGCTACTAGCCTGGCAGGTACTATGAGAAGAGGACCACAATATTAGCCTGGTAGGTACTATGAGAAGAGGACCACAATATTAAGGCTAAGTGCGCAATCCCAAGCTCTGCAACACATCTTCAATCTTTACATCTTTCTTTGTTATTAATTTCTATAATATCCCATGGCTTCCTCCTCAACATCCACCTCCACCTCACATACCGTAAACAACAACGACTATGCGTGTGATGTTTTCATCAATCACAGGGGCCCCGATGTCAAGAAAACCTTGGCCACCGATCTCTACCATCGCCTTTGCAAACATGACTTGAGGGTATTTCTAGATGACCAGGAATTGTGCGTGGGAGAGAATCTGACCCCTCAAATTGAAAGCGCCATTAGAACATCCTCTGTGAATATAGCAATTTTTTCTCCGAATTATGCATATTCAAAATGGTGCCTTGATGAACTTGTACTGATGGTGGAGTGTATGTCAAAGTTTAAGTCCACCATCATCCCGGTCTTCTACGACGGTGTCAAGCCTACAGAGCTACGATGGGTGGAGGGCGGAAAGGGAGTCTACGCTCAAGCCCTACGCGAACTTCAAGAGAAAAAAAATCTCGATGGTCAACAACGATACCGCTCTGAAGAACTTGAAAAATGGAAGACGGCTGTGTCTGCAGTTGCAGATATAACAGGTTTTGACGGAGAGAAGTATAACAGGTGAGAACAGCAGCCCTCCATGTACATCTTAGCATTTAATTCGTTGAATTATTAAATAGATAACGCCATGTGTAGACATTTCTGCATGGTGAAAGAGGTTGACTTATAGTTAAAGAGGTTGACTTATAGTTATTTATTATTATTGGTTTGTATTCCATTTTGCCGTGAAGATGATTATTTTATAGAGTTCAGGTTTCTGTGATCCATATCAAGTTTGTGAGAGATTTTTCAGCGAAAATCACATGGAATATCATTTTTCGACGCATTTCAAACCAATTAGTGTGGTTCATCGTCAACTTGTCCTCACGATGAACCACACTAGTTGGTTCTAAACGCGTCGACAAATGGTATTCCATGTGATTTTCTCTGAAAAATCTCTCACAAAGATGATTTTCGTTTAGGTGGTGGCAATAAGCACTTCTATACTAAGATCAATAAGATCTCTTTTCTCTTAGGAAGATAAATACTAGCAATTGTCCCAAAAGGTGTAAGGAGATTGAAAAAGTTGTACTTTGCTTTGAAATAATAATTATTGTATTAGATTTAAGTTATTTAGTGTGTTTGTGTTACGATGGTAATATACAATCAAAATAATAATTAAAATATTGAAATGATGAAAGTCCTATAGTTTGTCTCTACATATCAAACAAGCCCCTCAGTTCTCTACTTGCCCCTTAGGTTCTCTACATTATACATATCCTTTCATACATCCCAAAAAATAAATAAATAAATTTTGTGGGGATTTGAATTTGATATCTAATTTTGACATGCTATTGTTGCATTTTCATTAAAGTAGAATTCCTCTAATTTATATATATGTTTACTATATGTAGTAATTCAAAAAAATTATTATTAAATATGTTCATTGATTTTTTATATATATTATTATTTTTAATCTAGTATATAAAATTTTGATATGATAAAATGAATTATAAACTTACATACTTAGTGATTGTTAATATGAGACAACTGAAAAATGCTTATAAATTTTCTCAATTTACTAAAACATGTTTTAGGTTTTCCCAATTTACTAAAACCATACACAAGTCTCTGCACAATTTCGTAGGACTCACCTCTTCTCCAAAGAACCTATTAGTGCTTTTCCCTTCCAAGGTCTGCCATGGGTGTTTAGATCTTTTTCATAAGACAACAAAGTCTAGCTTGTTGTCTCTGCCTCTCTTGAATATATACCAATAATTATTCATGAGGAATATATGTTGACAAAAGAAACATGCACTAATAATCAAACTTAAGAATAACATTGTTAATAACAATATTTTAATGTATATATAAAATAAAATAAAGTAATTTAAATTTAAAAATTTCTTATATTTTCTTCAAATGTGTCATTTATTTCATTTTTAAGATGGAAGTGATATATAAAATATAAATAATAATAATAATAATAATAATAAAGAAAAGTTTAATATAGGTTATACATCAAATATTTGAAGATGCATGTTGAGTAAAAGATTTTAACATCAAACATATAGAGAGAGAAAAAGTGAGAGAATTCTTATTCCATTAATAAATTCTTTCTAATTCAAGGTATAAGGGAACTCATGATTAATCTGAATTTGGTATATAAAAGAATATTAATAATAAAAATAATTAAATATATGCAAGGAAGAAAAAATATTAATAACAAAAATATTTAATATGTGTGTAAAAAGAATGTGTGTTGCTCAAAACCAACATAGATCCGTCTAACTTCAGATCTACCAAACATAGATCCATCTAACTTCAGACCTATCAAGAGTTGAGAGGAATAAATCTATTAAGGTGCAAACCTTTTCTTAGTCAGAAATAAGTTTGCATATTGAAAGATTTTATTCCTCCGCTTGGTAAATTAAATCCCCATAGAAATTATTTTTAAACATATAAAAAAAATCCCCATTATTATTATTATTAAATATATAAATTGTTATGTCTACTACATTCTAATTATAAATAGTGATTAAGTCCACATTCTAATTATAAATTGTTATTAAATCCACATTCTAGTTATTAAGTCCACATTTTATTGAGTTGAAGATTAAGTAAATAAAAACAATACAAATTATTAAAACATATTTAAAAAGAGAAATACATTTAACACTTCCTAAATGTTACCTAATTATTCCACTTTTTAATTTTTTTAAATTTAGTGATTTTTTTCAACTTATTTTTTTTTATATTATTTAAAATATTTAAAATATGTTTCTAACTATATAAATACATTGATTGTGAAAAAAACTTGTAAAATTGTATAAATTCCATAAAAAATTTATCCAAAATTCATAACAATTAGACTACCATGATGCAAAAACAACTATTATTTTTTAGGAAATTTTATAGAATTATTTTTTTAAAAACCTTATAAAACATAACTAGAGCATGGAAGAAGAAAAAAGAAAGAAAAATGACAACCAACTATTATAGTGTTGAGAATTTATCTACTATTAAACCACGAGCCATATAAAAAAGGTACTGTGAGTGGCTGTCCCGAACAAACTACCCGTTATCACCAACAACGATAATGAAGGTTATCCTGCCATGAGCGTCTGGCACAGGTGCCAGCGGGCAGAAGGGCTAGATCGGCATAGAGGAAGCGTCGATTGGGAAGTACGTGGTAGCCGAGAAGATTTAAGTAATCTTGGCCCGCCTCCAGAAAACCATAGCAGCAGAGGTCGAGGTTTGGCAAGGTGTGTCCAGGATCAGTTTATTTATCAGTCTGATAAATTGTCTTATCCGAGATCAGATTGCTTGGATTTTCCAAGTTGTGTTTCTCACGAAAAATTATTGTTTCTTGTGGCTGTGTTTTTATCTGAGTTTATTTTTATTTTGGTAAAAATAAATTAATTAATTTCAGATGGTTCATGATGACAATTAAGGAATTTAACATAATAAATTTGGAATTAAAAAGTATATAATTAATGTGTTTGACATTTAAAAAATAAGCATCACATAAACTAACTTACAAAATAAAAACAAAGAGACCCAACACATTTAAGAAGTGGAATGCCTCAACATAACATAATTATATTTGATAGGAAAAAGAAGGCCACATAGTTTTTGCGTACATTCAATCAAGGAATTATTATGTTTATATAAGTAAGAGGTATTGACATTTCTATATACGAAATAAATCCCAATTTCAAAACAATAAACCCGCACCCATACCCAATACAAACAAATCCTTTTAACCTTTATAAGAAACAAATTTTAAAAACGAAGTTGCACAAGGAAGCCGGAATGCCAAGGTGCCCCAGAATATTGGTTTATTGGCCTGTTTCTCAAAAGTTTAATAACCACATATAAGCATTTAATGAAATGTATTGCTGAGCTTTAATTGAATTGTATGTTTGTAAGATTTAAAATACAATATAATAAAAATAGTGGATATTCATTTGTTTACTATCATGACGGTTAATTATTATAATAGAACTAAATACATAATTTACCATTTCAGGTAACTATGGTCTAAAAGTTCACCATCAAATTCAGAAGAAATCGAGCGTAAAATAATATAGACAAACTTATTATCGAGTTAATGAGAGATTTTTCGGCGAAAATCACATGGAATACCATTTGTCGACGCGTTTCGAACCAACTAGTGTGGTTCATCGTTAGGGCAAATAGTATTCCATGTGATTTTAGCCGAAAAATCTCTCATAAACTTGATATGGATCACTGAACTCTATAAACTTATCATCAGTTAAATGAATATAATGACGGTTAATTATTATAATAATATTAAATACATAATTTACCATTCCATGTCAACTATTATCTAAAGGTCCACCAAATCCAGAAGAAATCTAGCATAAAATAACATAGACAAGCATAAAATAATAGAGAGACAGGCCGTTGGAAAAACCAAATCAGTAATACGAAGTTGATATTAGATGATAAAACCAACAAAAATAGTTAATATACACTCTTTAAATTAATTTAAATTAATTATCTATTTCAAGACATTACATTTACTATGTCACGAATAAAGTTGGCCGGAAAGAGGCCCTTCAGGAGATTATTATATTCACCGTGTAGCAGATAATGTTTGGAAACTAAAAACAATTATATTATTATACGTTTAACGAAAACAGGACACCGCTGGTTGGAGAACTAAAAAGTAACAACAACCATTGAAGCCATTTGGATGGATAGACAATCGCTTTGATAAGGAAAGCACATTAATAACCAGATTTTCTTGCTATGGACAAGTTCTTGAAGCCATTTAATTCCCTTTATAGCCCCTGCTTAAACCTAATTTCATATCTCCCTGGAAAATGATCCAATTCAAAAACACTTTTATGATCTTCTGTTCTTGCATCCTTATCACAAACAATATCTGAAAAATCAAGATGCATTGAAATGGTGATGCACTGGTTGTTCTTTGGCTAAATATTTACCCAAAGAATCAACATGTTTTTCAATAAGTTTCATTTCGAATTGTAGTTAATTGCAGTATCCTCCACCATTTGTGAAAGAGATTTAACCTTTAATTTTTGAAAAAAAAAATGAAAGTGGAAAAAAAGGGTTCCATGGTTGCCTGGTCAGGAGTTCTAAAACCGTGAGGGTTTGCAGCCAATCCTGCTTTCCGCATTCACCAGAAGAGAAAATCCAAGAGAAGGGGACCAACATTTCAACTCTCTTCTTATATGGTTGGTTGCAGAGCCATTCACACTTTGAGATATGTACAAGAAAGTCTGCATATCGAGGACCTATGACCACCATCTGATAAAAGTAGTGATTCCAACAGTACAGGTCTTTTCCTTTTCGCATAAAATTCTTTCCAG
The DNA here is from genome assembly GCA_031772625.1 of Pinus tabuliformis. NCBI lineage: Eukaryota > Viridiplantae > Streptophyta > Pinopsida > Pinales > Pinaceae > Pinus > Pinus tabuliformis. The sequence continues at coordinate 534,540,187 of CM062818.1, read as the reverse complement.
AAAATCAAGAATACCCTTCTTTCGCAGCCCATAAAAGGTAACCAAATCAGGACCCCATAATCCATTACATTAGATTCAACACTACTGTGTACATTACTGTTGCACGAGTTCGTCATTCTTGCTTGAGCATTGGCGTTATAATCTAATCCAAATCGAAGCGTTAGATACTATTTCTGGTGAATGCATCAGAATCCATTTCTTGAAACTGATAAAGACTAACAATAGTAATTGCTGGCCCAAACTCACGGGTGGCACGTCATGGTAGAGGTAGTGAGTTGCAACTACACCAACCTCCTTTCCAACAACACCAACTGTTTAGGTGTCCCAATATAATAATCCTACGCAAATTTCGCTGAAATTGCCACGCGAACGGATAATGGCACCACTCGCCATTGAAATTTTCATTGCATCTGAGAATGGCACAACTAAATTAATTGGAAATTCCACGACACATCAATTGCCCGCTGAATGCTCGCTGAATGTGGACGCGAGGTGTCAACGTTGGAAACAAAAAGACTACAAAAATCTCTTTCAAAGAAAAGCCTATCGGCCTAAACATATAAACAAATATTCTAGAGCAGTTGAAGTACAATAGAGCGAAAGCATATGAAATTCAGAAAATTGTCATTGTTATACTGATATGGTAGCGAAAGTATGGTAGGATACTGATAACCTGAAAGGCCAAAATTGCATAGCTTCTGGGTTCAATTAGTTATTAGTCTTCTACCTGCTGTGGAAAAAAACCTTTATGAAGGGAGAGGCAATCGGGAGAGTTCGTGATTAAAACTTCTAAGGGTTGCAGATGGCCCATGGATATACGCAGCTTCATTTATTTCTAATTAGGGCTAATGACGTAAATTCAACTGTTCATAAATTCTTCTTTTCGTTCATGCCTCCCTTGGTTTTCAGTGCTGGCATTTTCTTTTTTTAGATTTTTAGCTCGGCCCTTTTGGTTGAATGTGACTATCCATTGCTAAATCACTGTTTATGTTTGGTTTCTTTTATTGTTGAAGTGGGAAGACAGGTGTCTTGCAGTGCCTAGAGGCGCTCTTTGAACTCTGCAACTTTCCCTTCGTATTCAGAGAAGAACAGCTCCTCGAAGACGTCGTGGAAGCAGTGCTGGAAAAAGTTAGAAGAAGGCTGCATGTGTCAGAATATCCAACAGGGTTGGAAGAAAAATTAAAAGATTTTGAAACCACAATGCCGCAACAAAAATTAAAAGATTTTGAAACCACAATGCCATTGCAGCAGGAAGTTGGGAATGTTATAGTTACCGGAATTGTGGGCCTTGGAGGGGTTGGCAAAACCACCCTAGCGAAAGAGTTCTTTAATATTCAGAGATCAAAATACAAGCGACTTTGCATTTTAGAGGATATCAGAGACAATCCTTTAACTACCTTGCAGAAATACCTTCTAAAGGACTTAACCCAGAAGGACGAGGAAATACGCAGCATTAATGAAGGTAAAGGAAAGCTCCGAAGGCTCCTCCCATCTTCTGATTGTCTCATTATTTTAGATGATGTAGATAATATTGAGCAGCTGGAGGCATTACTTTATCCAGCGAAGGATGTCCTTAAAAGCAGTAGCTTAATTTTAGTGACATCTCGCAATAAGGATGTTCTCACAAGCTCAGACATCCCAGAATCATCCATATACATTCTGGAAGGCCTCAGTCGACGGCACTCCAAAGAGCTCTTTTGCTCGCATGCATTTGGCCAGCATCGTCCTACTGCGGGATTTGACATAGTGGTTAACAAGTTTTTGGATTCCTGCCTTGGATTACCATTATCTATTAAAGTGCTTGCCTCGCTTCTTCGTGGAAAAAATGATTTAAATCATTGGGAAGCACAATTTAGCAAAATCTCCAACATGCTTCCTGATGATATACAAGGCAGGCTAAGAATTAGCTACGACGGTCTTGATGAGGAGGAGAAAAAGATATTCTCAGACATTGCTTGCTTCTTCAGAGGAGAAAAAAGAGATAGAGTCATTAGAATATTGAATAGAACCGGCTGGGAAGGAACGCTGGGCCTTTGGAAGCTGGAAAACAGATGTTTAGTGCAAGTGGACAGTGAAAACCGTCTGAGAATGCATGACCATGTCAGAGACATGGGCAGATATCTGGCGGTGAAGGAACCTCCTGATGGTGAGCTTCGGCTCTGGAACCCAACTGCCAACCTTTTTCATAAGCTTTCCGGCCAATTACCTGTAAGTATTTTGAAGTGTTTTCGACAGATTTCCAATTAGCGTCCTGTTATCACAATTGTGTCTGGTTAGTTTTGAATTCTTAAAACTTTGCAAGAATGGATCTTGTTTCTAACAGCTCTGAGTGAACAATTCAGGTGCGTGGAATTAGCCTGGTAGATAGAAATGAGGTTGAACAATCTTTCGAAAACCTTGAGGAGCCTGCTCGCACTCGTTTATTGAGTAATATGAGCGGGTTGCAGTTGCTTAAGGCTGAAGGTTATTTTCCTACATGGCTATTGAATGTTTGCCACCATTTACCAAACCTAATATATTTAGACTGGCTGAGCTGTCCCGAGTCCTCCTTCCCTTCCTGGATTCCAACCAAGAATTTAAGAGTTTTAGATATAAAGGGACTTTTTTTTGAAACACTCTGGCAACACGAATCTCAGGTATTCTTCTTAAATTTCTATTTCTTGTTTTTTCTTCAAATTGTAAATATTTACTGCATTTAAGAATTGTCTTCCTCTAACACACTGCCTGTGACATTTACAGTCTTATACGTACTTTAATAATGTATGTAAACAATGCAGGCACCTCTGCAGCTGAGGGAATTGTGTATTCGCGCTCCCCTTTTAAATGTTCCAAATTTCATTGGGAACCTGCAGCACCTCGAAATATTTGTGCTGTCCCACAGTCGTCATCTTAAAAGTTTGCCAGATTCAGTTGGGAACCTTGCACGCCTCCAACATCTCCACTTGTCGGAGTGCTCCGATCTGCAGACGCTTCCTGACTCGGTTGGGAACCTAGCAAGCCTCCAACATCTCAACTTGTGTAACTGCTTCGCTCTGCATACGCTTCCGGATTCGGTTGGGAACCTTGCAAGCCTGCAACATCTGTACTTGATCAGCTGCTCAGCTCTGCAGACGCTTCCGGACTCGGTTGGGAACCTAGCAGGCCTCCAACATCTGGACTTGAGGTACTGCTCCGCTCTGCAGACTCTTCCGGACTCGGTTGGGAACCTAGCAGGCCTCCAACATCTGGACTTGAGGTACTGCTCCGCTCTGCAGACGCTTCCCGACTCGGTTGGGAACCTAGCAGGCCTCCAACATCTGGACTTGAGGTACTGCTCCGCTCTGCAGAGGCTTCCCGACTCGGTTGGGAACCTAGCAGGCCTCCAACATCTCAACTTGTTTAACTGCTACGCTCTGCAGACGCTTCCTGACTCGGTTGGGAACCTAACAGGCCTCCAACTTCTGGACTTAACCTACTGCACCGCTCTGCACACGCTTCCGGACTCGGTTGGGAACCTAGTAGGCCTCCAACATCTCATCTTGAGGTCGTGCTCCGCTCTGCAGAGGCTTCCGGACTCTGTTGGGAACCTATCAGGCCTCCAACATCTGGACTTGACCTCCTGGTCCGCACTGCAGACGCTTCCGGACTCCTTTGGGAACATAGCAGGCCTCCAACTTCTGGACTTAAGCCACTGCACCCCTCTGCAGACGCTTCTGGACTCGGTTGGGAACCTAGCAGACCTCTAACATCTGAAATTGTTTCGCTGCTCCGCTGGACGCTTCCGGACTCGGTTGGAAACCTAGCAGGCCTCCAACTTCTGGACTTAAGCCACTGCACCGCTTTGCAGACGCTTCCGGACTCGTTTGTGTTGAAATCTAATTTCAACGCAGCCGTACGCTCCCCAAAACCGCCAGCAAAAACCACAAACCGGTTTAAAGATTTCTCGGACCGCCTACCTGCAGAGAATGGTTTTCGTACACAAGGGCCCGAGAAAATGTGGAGCTGACACGTGGTTCAGCCCTGACGTAACGCAACGTCATTTTCTCGGAGGTTAATGTTTAGTACTTGTTGCGTTTCCGATATTGTTGTCCACCGTTGGATGTACTCTCGTGTTTTCCGCCGTTGATCACCTGGAGCTGCATACGAACTTGCATTAAATTAAAACCATTGCGTGGAGTGTTTGATTTTTGAGTTTGACCGCTGTGGAAGAAATGTCTTGGAATTTAATGGTGGTACGAAGTTTTAGGTGGCCCTCTTAATATGAGAATGGGCACGTTTTAATACATATTTTTATATATGTTTCTTATATACGGCATGTATTAATGTTCGTAAAAATATGTTGTATTTTGTTTTAATTACGTTGACCATTTTGTAATGAAACATATAACATATGCTTGTGGTTTTTTTTTTGACATACGGGAGATATGTAAGTGTTGCACACGGGAAGAAAAAAAAATCATTCTTCACAGCAGTGAAAAAGAATGATGGGGCGGTAAAAGGAAAAACACACAGCAGTGTGTAAAGAGACAAGAACCAGGTGTTGTAATTTTGGAGTTGTAAGAAAACCATGTGTGGTTTTTGCACAAGCAGTGCATAAAGAAAATGTTGTAGTGAATTTTGTAAGCATGTGTCATTTTGTTTTTCATAGCAGTAAACCTATGTAAATCTTTTTATTATAGCAGTAAGTTGTTTTTCACACCAGTGAATATAAAAAGGATTTTACAGTGGTAAATCTTTGTATCAGGTTTTAATGAATAGAATGTTTTATGGTGGTGAAATACTCTGTCTCTCAGTGAATTTTTTTTAAGTCTTCTGTGCACAAAAGGATCCTGGAGTAAAGTAAAACAGAGCATTGTCTCTGTGTGTGTTTGAATGTTTGGTTTTTGGTATTTTCCCCATCAAAAAAAACCCAACAGTGGTATCAGAGCAGGCTTAGGCTCTTTAAAAAAATTAAAGAAGCTGAAGGGAGAAGGTTGTTGCTGCAGCAAAACTTCTCAGGCAGATAGAAGACTCAGACAACAAAGGATTCAGGTATTCTTCATAGCTATCTTGTTTGTTATTGAAGAGACAATCAGTGTTTTAAATACACAGTCAAGGAATGGCCAGCACAAGCACTGGTATGGGTTTGTTTAACACCCAGCTCCCACAGTTTAATGGAAAGAACTATGATTGTTGGGCAATAACCATGACAGCCCTGTTTGCCTCTCAAGACTTATGGGAAATAGTTGAGGAAGGTTTTGAAGAACCAGCAGATGAAACTGAGTTCAATGCACTAACTCAGGGAGAGAGAGATCAGCTGAAGAGCAATAGGAAGAAGGACTCAAAAGCCCGTATGTTGTTGTATCTAGCAGTAGACCAGAGTGTGTTTCCAAGGTTAGCAGCAGCTAAGACAGCAAATGAAGCATGGCAAACCCTCAAGACAGCTTATCAAGGCATGGAGAGAGTGAAGACAGCAAAACTACAATTGCTGAGAAAGGACTTTGAGAATCTGTGCATGAAGGAGTCAGATAACATTGACTCATTCTTCACTCATGTGATTGGTGTAATCACACAAATGAGAACTCATGGAGAAACCATTGAAGATAGAAGGATTGTGGAGAAAATATTGAGGGTCTTACCCTCAAAGTTTGATGCCATAGTCACCACCATTGAAGAGACAAAGGATCTCTCAAGCTATTCAGTTGATGAGCTACATGCATCACTGATAACACATGAACAGAGGTTGAGTAGGAATGAAAAATCATCTCTTGAGCAAGCCTTCAAGACCCAGATGTCTTTTGGAAGAGGCAGAGGTCAAGGCAGAGGAAACAAAAGAGGAAGAGGCAGAAGCCAGAATAGAGGTGGAAGGAACAACTCATCAAATGCACAAGGAAGAGGCAACAATCCAAATCAGAACCAAGGCCAAGGCAGCAGCCAACAAGGAGGACAACATCATGCTCAAGGACAAAGGTATGATAAATCTAATGTTCAATGCTATTATTGCAAAAAGTATGGGCATTATGCAAGTGATTGTAGAAAGAAACAGCATGATATGAGTAGTAGACAAAATGCAAATGTTACAAGAGAAAACAGCAGTCAAAATAATGTCCTGTTAGCTTGTAACATGGCTGAAACACATAGTGAAGACATATGGTTTTTAGACTCAGGTTGCAGCAACCATATGACAGGGAATATAGCCCTCTTTTCAGCCTTAAATCAGAATTTGAAATCAGAGGTCACACTAGGAACTGATAGTAAAGTGTCTGTTATGGGAAAAGGGGAGGTAAAAATATTTACAAAACAAGGAGAAAGGAAAACCATAGCAGATGTCTACTATGTCCCCGGAATGAGATGTAACCTATTGAGTGTTGGACAGCTTATCCAAAAGGGCTACAATGTTTACTTTGTAAATGATGTGTGCACCATCATGGACATACCACCCAGCAAAAGATGCATTGCTGAAGTAAAGATGACAAGGAACAGGATGTTCCCTCTCAGGATAAGGGCAGATTTGAAAAACAAAAATGAAATTGCAGCAGTCACCCAAGAGGCCTTTCAAAGCGTGCCAAAGGATGAGAACTGGTTATGGCACTTGAGATTCGGGCATCTAAATTTTGGAGGTCTGAATTTGTTGAGCAGAAAAGGAATGGTAAAAGGATTACCATTGATAGAGAAACCGGACAGCCTATGTGAAGGCTGCATTTTGGGAAAACAACACAGAGAAAGTTTTCCATCAGGGAAGAGCATAAGGGCAAAGACACCCTTAGAGATTATCCATTCAGATTTGTGTGGACCAATGCAAGCTCCATCATTAGCAGGAAGCCTATATTTCTTGACATTCATTGATGATTTTACAAGAAAGACTTGGATATATTTCCTCAAGAACAAAAGTGAAGTGTTTGAGAAATTCCAAAACTTTAAGGCATTTGTGGAGAACCAAAGTGGGCTGCACATAAAAGTATTGAGAACTGATAGAGGAGGTGAGTATATCTCCAAGGAATTCCTAAGATTTTGTAGAGAAAATGGAATACATAAACAGTTTACAGCAAGGTACACTCCACAGCAAAATGGAGTTGCTGAAAGGAAGAACAGGACCATCATGGAGATGGCAAGGAGCATGTTGAAGGCAAAGCATTTGCCAAATGAGTATTGGGCTGAAGCTGTACATTGTGCAGTTTATATATTGAACAGGTGTCCTACAAAAGCAGTCATGAACAAAGTGCCAGAAGAGGCATGGAGTGGGAGAAAGCAAGGAGTCACCCACATGAGAGTTTTTGGGTGTGTGGCCTATGCACACATACCAGATCAGCTAAGGAGGAAGTTGGACAGCAAAGGGGAGAAATGCATCTTCATTGGATACAGTGATGAATCCAAAGCCTACAGGCTGTACATTCCATCTACCAAGAAGTTCTTTGTAAGCAGGGATGTTCAATTCATTGAAGAGGAAGCTTGGGATGGAAGCATAGAGAAAACAGTGAATGTCAAGAGCTGTTTGTCTCATGATGAAGATGAAGAGGAAGTGGCTGAAATGAATCCCCAAACAGCAGCGCCAACACAAGGACAGCAAGGGACACCATTGAGGACAACACAAGGACAGCAAGGTACACCATTGAGGATAAATGAGGGTGCTTCTCCAAGCACACCACAAGGAGGAAATTCAAGTGCATCTTCAAGCACTTGCACATCAAGTGAAAGAGGTAAGAAGTTTAGAAATCTAAGTGAAATTTATGAAGAAGGAATGAATTCCTTATTTGCCTTGTATTGTCATGTTGATGATCCTATTCATTTTGAAGAAGCTATTAAAGATAGGAAATGGATAGAAGCTATGGATGAGGAGATGAATGCCATAGAGAGAAACAAAACATGGGATTTGGTTGAGTTACCAAAAGGCAAAGAAGTCATTGGTGTGAAATGGGTCTACAAGACCAAGAGCAATGCTGAAGGCAAGATTGAAAGGCATAAAGCAAGGCTGGTTGTCAAAGGGTACAAGCAGCAGTATGGGAGAGATTATGAGGAGACTTTCGCCCCGGTTGCAAGAATGGAAACCGTGAGAGCAGTGCTGTCCATAGCAGCACAAAACAAATGGAAAGTCTACCAAATGGACGTGAAGTCAGCATTCCTAAATGGAGTGTTAAAAGAAGAGGTGTACATTGAACAACCTCTCGGTTATGAGAAGAAAGGTGAAGAGCACAAAGTGTGCAAATTGAAGAAAGCTCTTTATGGGCTGAAGCAAGCGCCAAGAGCATGGTACAGCAGGATAGATTCATATCTATTGGATAATGAATTTGACAAATGTGAAGGAGAACCCACAGTCTACATCAAGGAAAAAGATGGTAAAATTTTAATTGTTGTTTTGTATGTTGATGATGTGATTTTCACAGGTAATGATGATCAGCTCATTAAATATTTTAAATCAGTCATGAAGGATGAATTTGAAATGACTGACATGGGTTTCTTGAGATACTTCTTAGGCATAGAAGTAGATCAAAATGAAAAAGGAATTTTTATATCTCAAGCAAGATATGTAAATCAAGTTTTGGGCAGATTTAACATGCAAGAATGCAAGGCAGCAATCACTCCCACAGTGATGGGATTAAAGCTCAGCAGAGAGGACAGCAGCAAGGATTTTGATCCTAGCTTGTATAAAAGTATTGTGGGCAGCCTTATGTATTTAACAGCTACTAGGCCTGATTTAATGTATGCTGTTAGTTTAATTTCCAGGTTCATGGAGAGGCCAAAGGAGGCACATTGGCAGGCAGCAAAGAGAATTTTGAGGTATGTCAAAGGCACCAAAATGTTTGGAATTTTATATCATGCCTCAGAACATTCAGATTTGATTGGATACACTGACAGTGATTGGGCTGGAAGTGTAGATGATCGGAAGAGCACTTCCGGTTATGTTTTTAATATGGGTTCAGGAGCCATTTCATGGGCTTCTAAGAAGCAGTCCATTGTAGCATTGTCTACAGCAGAGGCTGAATATGTGGCAGCTACAGCAGCAGCTTGTCAAGCAGTGTGGATGAGAAGAATGTTGAGAAGCTTAGGCCAAGAGCAGGCAAAAGCGACAGTGATCTTTTGTGACAATAGCTCAGCTATTGCATTGTCAAAGAATTCAGTGTTTCATAAGAGAACGAAACACATTGATACAAGGTTTCACTACATCAGAGAATTAGTGAACAATGGAGAAATTGTCCTAGAACATTGCAGGACTCAAGAACAGGTTGCGGACATCTTGACAAAGCCACTTGATCAGAAGAGCTTTGAATTTTTGAGAAAGTGTCTGGGTATGACTGAATGCCCAGCTGTTGAAATTAAAGGGGAGTGTTGAAATCTAATTTCAACGCAGCCGTACGCTCCCCAAAACCGCCAGCAAAAACCACAAACCGGTTTAAAGATTTCTCGGACCGCCTACCTGCAGAGAATGGTTTTCGTACACAAGGGCCCGAGAAAATGTGGAGCTGACACGTGGTTCAGCCCTGACGTAACGCAACGTCATTTTCTCGGAGGTTAATGTTCAGTACTTGTTGCGTTTCCGATATTGTTGTCCACCGTTGGATGTACTCTCGTGTTTTCCGCCGTTGATCACCTGGAGCTGCATACGAACTTGCATTAAATTAAAACCATTGCGTGGAGTGTTTGATTTTTGAGTTTGACCGCTGTGGAAGAAATGTCTTGGAATTTAATGGTGGTATGAAGTTTTAGGTGGCCCTCTTAATATGAGAATGGGCACGTTTTAATACATATTTTTATATATGTTTCTTATATACGGCATGTATTAATGTTCGTAAAAATATGTTGTATTTTGTTTTAATTACGTTGACCATTTTGTAATGAAACATATAACATATGCTTGTGGTTTTTTTTTGATATACGGGAGATATGTAAGTGTTGCACACGGGAAGAAAAAAAATCATTCTTCACAGCAGTGAAAAAGAATGATGGAGCGGTAAAAGGAAAAACACACAGCAGTGTGTAAAGAGACAAGAACCAGGTGTTGTAATTTTGGAGTTGTAAGAAAACCATGTGTGGTTTTTGCACAAGCAGTGCATAAAGAAAATGTTGTAGTGAATTTTGTAAGCATGTGTCATTTTGTTTTTCACAGCAGTAAACCTATGTAAATCTTTTTATTACAGCAGTAAGTTGTTTTTCACACCAGTGAATATAAAAAGGATTTTACAGTGGTAAATCTTTGTATCAGGTTTTAATGAATAGAATGTTTTATGGTGGTGAAATACTCTGTCTCTCAGTGAATTTTTTTTAAGTCTTCTGTGCACAAAAGGATCCTGGAGTAAAGTAAAACAGAGCATTGTCTCTGTGTGTGTTTGAATGTTTGGTTTTTGGTATTTTCCCCATCAAAAAAAACCCAACAGTTTGGGAACCTAGCACGCCTCCAACATCTGGAATTGTTTGGCTGCTCAGCTCTGCAGACCCTTCCTGACTCGGTTGGGAACCTAGCAAGCCTCCAACATCTGTACTTGATCAGCTGCTCCGCTCGGCAGACGCTTCCGGACTCGGTTGGGAACCTAGGCCTCCAACATCTGGCCTTGGATCGGTGTTCCACTCTGCATACCCTCCCACACTCAGTTGGGAATCTAAGAGGCCTCCAATGTCTTACCTTGTCCGAATGCCCCGCTCTGCATACGCTTCCAGACTCAGTCAGGAAGTTGAGAAGCCTCCGAAGTCTTGTCCTGTCTGAGTGCTCCGCTCTGCAAAGGCTCCCAGACTCGATTGACAACTTAACGAGCCTCCAAACTCTTCGGTTCGCCGGTTGTTCCAATTTAGAGATGGTGCCCAATGTTGAGCATTTGGTTTCTTTGGAGTATCTTAAAGTGTGTCAATGGCCCAAACTGCAATGGGACGCGGGAATAGTAGAGCAGCTGCGCCAACACCTGGGAGAAGGCTTTATTGAAGAAGTTTCCAGTGATGGAGAAGGTTTCAATGAAGAAAGGAGTGACGAAAGCTGAGAAATAGATTTCAGTGAAGAAAGCGTATCAGGGAGACGAAAGCGAGTGGTAAAATATAACGGTACTTTCAGAATGACAATCGTGGTCTGGTGGCTACAATGTAGTTTTTGATTAAAGATTATTATCGAGGACGAATCGTGTATTTGGAGAACTAAACCTTAGATATTATAAAATTCCTTTGAATGAGTTTTATATTAAATTGATGTAAATTCATTTAACACAAATTTATTTAGATTTTTACATTAAATTTATGTAAATTCATTTAATAGAAATTTATGTTAAAATTTATTAAATATTATTAAAAATACAGAAGAAGAAATATGGAAGTATTTAAAATATTTTTTTTATATGTTTGATTTTTTTTAATGAATAAATTTTATTTAAAAATTTTATTAAAATTATATATTTACTGAATTAATTTAAAAACAAAAACTATTTAAAATTTATATAAAAGCCATGAAATTTTATTATATTAAAATATTAAAAAAAACTTAATAATTTAAATTTCCCATTTTTAAAATTTTTAATTATACATTTACTAAAATATTATATAAAAATAATAAAATTCTGTTATAATAAAATATTAAAAAATTAGTAATTTGAAATTCCTAATCTTTAAAATTTTTAATTATACACTCACTAAAATATTATATAAAAATAATAAAATTCTATTATATTAAATTATTAAAAAATCTTAATAATTTGAAATTCTGAAAATTCTTAATCATATTCTAAGTGCTTATCATTTTAAAATTTAAACTTTATTGTGTACATTTTTCAGAAAAAAAAAAATAAAAAAAAATGGAAAGTATTTTAGGCTTCAATATGTTTTCATAAAATGTGTTTTATTTAAAAATTAATTTATTATCATTTTGCAAATATAGAAGTCTATAATTGAAAGCCATATATATATATATATATCTATAAATAAAGTCTTTTATATATAAAATTCTATATTTATTTATTGGAATTAAATATGTCTCTCATATATATATATATATATATATATATATATATATATTTTGTATTTTACGCTTTAATATGTTTTCATAAAATGTGTTTTATTTAAAATTTAATTTATTATCATTTTGCAAATATAAAAGTATATATATATATATATATATATATATATATATATATATATATATATATAGATATAAATATAAATTATATATTTATTTATTATAATTAAACATTTTTTAAATAAATATATAATTATTTGATCTTTATTTTATTTGATTGATTCATTCATTCATCACTATATTTTTATTTTTATTATATTTATTTATTTTTAATTTTTTATTAATATAATTTATTTATTTATTTATTTTAACTTTATATTCTATATATTTATAAATACATCTCTAACTTACATAAATCAATATACTTCTAAGCATTTACAACACTCATCAAAGCATCTACACACAAATAACCGTTAACCAACAAAATAATAATATTGTTATAAAGTAACTCTTCATTGCTTGTCATTTATACCTATTTTTATAAATAAGGAGAAAGAAATTAGAGAGTGGGTATGAAAAATACTAATGAAACTTTTATTTTATATGCAATTTCTCACAAGTGGCAGTCATATTTGTTGATAATCATTTAGAGTTGAATATTCTATAAATTCAAGTATTTTAAAAAAAAATTATAAAAATATTGATGACAATAAATTTAATTAAAATTTCGTTTTTATTTAATTGAAATATGTTTTTATATAAATATGTAAAGAAACAAATTTATTAAATATTATGTATAAATTATTATTTATTCATAAAATATTTAATAAAAATAGATTGTATAATAAAAAAATTATATTTAATTTCTCAATATATTTTTCATTTTGTAAGTTTAATCTAATTAATTTTCAAAACTAAATTAATCATATTAATTTCATATATATATATATGTGTGTGTGTGTGCTGTTAAAGATTTTGTTTATGTTGTACCTAGGGTTTCTTTTGTTGTCATGCTATTTTAGTCTAGTGAAGTTGTGAGTTGCATTTGTAAATTATTAATTTATTCATCCTAATTTCATGAATGGATCTTTGAGCAATTTTGTCAACATGAGACCCATATATTATTGTGTGTTTACATGTGCCTTTCATTTCTCTAGGCTTGCACTTCATATTTGTTGAGTTTTTTTTGTTGGTGTGTCGTTGAACAATCTCAATGGTTGGGCCTTCCACATCAAATGTGGAAGCCCTTGGTTCAACAAGTAAAAAGAAATACAAAATTGTCAAAAGGGCGAGTTCCAACTCCACTCTAGATATGAAACACTCTATGGAAAAATCAAACATCAAAAATTCAATGGAGAGAGGATTAATTAATGATTTCACTAGCCTTTGGTCTAGCCCCAATATTGTTCAAGAAAGGACCTCTAAGAATTGCATCAATCAAAACTTTATTTCTATTATTACTGCAAAAACACACACACACACACACACACACACATATATATATATATATATTTTTAAATTCGAAAATCTATACTATGAGGGTTTATTTTTCTTAGATTTGTAAATTTATTAATTTAATAAATCTAGAACAACAAAAAATATGGAAAATAGAGGACAGTGAAAAGTAAACATCAAAAAACCACAATGAACATAAGATATGCTTTGGGAAATCCTTTTAGGAGAAAAATTAGTTGGAAGGTGAGGTTGCTTTGCTGTCTCTTCCTCTAAATGGAAATGGTGCAAATACAAAGTAGTGAGACCTATGGCCAGTGGGCTACTACAAAACAAAACCCTCTATTATGCTCTCTCTCTCTCTATCCACTCTTAGCAACTCTTTTCGACTATGGAACATAATGCACTTGAATAGAATGGAACCCTGTTTCCTCCTAGTGGCATGGTTATAACATAGCTTGGTAGCCAACTAGTGGTTAAGTTTCAGTCCTTTGAACTCTTAAGTAAAGTATAATATCGACCCTTCTAGATTCCTCTTCATCATGTTCATGTGTCTAGTGCCTTTTCTATGAATAATAGGGCTTGGTGTGGCATCCTCTCAAATTATGGTGGTTCATCACGATAGGTGAAATTTGGGAGGCATAACTCTTGCATGCAAACTCTAATTAACGACTTTTGTAGATAGTTGGAAACTTCTATGTTGTATAGCAACACTAGTGGATGGAGTGCTTAAGGGGAAAAGTTTTACTCCACAAAAAACATCACTAAAGGCCTCACACTGGCCCTAGAAGGTTCAAGGCCCCAATTCTCCAAATTGGGCCGTATCGCTAAAACTGCTCATGTAAGTTGATTTCTCTAATTTTCCACTCTATAAGCATTGAGATTGATAAAAACCAATGTAACGATCCAATCCACATCAATTTTTATTTGAAAGTATAGAATAAAGGGACTCTATCTTTAGAACTCATTCCTATTCTATGGGTTGCAGGGAAATAGGGGAATGCATTTATTTCAATGGAATTTAGACTTTAACCTAGATATATAAATTGCATTTGCTCCTTTTTGGATCAAACTCCCACGCCTACCTATTATCTTTGGGACCTTGATTCCTTCAAATTATTGGAGACAAGTTGGGGTGTTACATAATTTACATTGAACCTAAGGGAAATTTTTTTACATGTGCTAGAATTTGCGTGGAAATTGACTTTCAACCAAGAGTGTCTGAGGCAATTTAACTGAATTTGGATGACCAGAGTTATCTATAGGCCCTAATTATGAGAAAGTTATTTTTAAATGTAACATGAGTGTGGACATTTTTTAAAATGTTACTTAAAATCCCAAGAAATTCAACCATCCTCGAAGTAGAGTTTAAAGAAAATTTCAACCTCTCAAAATAATATTGAGCAAGGTGCACTCAAACAAGTAAGAAGAAAGCATGAGTGACAATAGCCTTGGCGGGACTGAACTTGATAACCAATCTCATCTACACTTATCCAATCCCTCTAATAATATATTTGGATCTCTGACAATGAAGAAGAGGTTGAGAAATATCATTCAAAGAATAACTTAGAGCCTAGTTGAGGGTGTTTTTCAAAGGAACAAAAGATCTTTACAAATGCAGCTTCTAATGATACCCATATTGTGCAATGTGCACCTGCTTAGGTGAAGGGATCTTTTCCATAAATAGAGAGTATGGATCCACTTCTGAAGGATAATATAGTTACCAACTTAATGAGAAATTTTATCTCAAAATGAGAACACTAGGTCAGCAAATCTAGATTAAAAAATCAAAATTGGCTTTAAAATATTTACTTTTTTTTTTTATAAATTTACTGAAAAATAAATTAATAAGAAAATAAAAAAAGGATTTGATATTTCCTGATTCATCACAATATATTTTTTGGTTGACGTTTCGAGCTATCAAATGTGGCTCATCATCAAGACATAGATAAGAACTATGATCTAGTTTAGAAAGATAAATAGGAGAGAGATGCAAGGTCAAAGAGTGGAAAATAGACATTAGGTTAGATAAAAGTTAGAGATAAATTTAATTCATTAATAAAATTGTAAGAACGTGATTCAAACGATCATACTTATTAAAATATGTAAAATAATAACGTGTGTGTGTATATGTATTATATCAAAAAATAATAATATATATATATATATATATATATATATATATATATATATATATATATATATATATATATATAATAATAAAATGTATAAAAAACATTAGTATAAAAATACATTAGTAATAATATCGTTAATATAAGGAGATCGAGAAACAAAAAAGATTCATAATCGCCAAAAGTATATAATAATTAATAGAAGGATATATATATATATATATATAATCAATTCTTACATTATAAAAGAAAGAAATAAAGATATTAAGTTCAGAAGAAAATTAGTAACACTACGAAATTATTATTACAATAATGAGGGTTACGAAAATAATAGGTAAGATATATATATATATATATATATATATATATATATATATATATAAAGGAAAAAGGCGTAATTTTTATTAATATGTTAAGAAAATTACATGTTGGATAATGTTGCATGTATGAGATGCATTCACTGAAGAGCAACTCAGAAGAGTTAGGGAAAAATTGTATACAAATTTACATCATAGTAGTCCAGGTAGTTATATCCACCATAATAAACAAAAATACTGAGTCACTGTCCCAATAGTAATAATAGAAACTGTAGCAAAAAAACATAGAACCAAAAAACTAAAAAAAAAGAATGATTTGTGAGATCACTCCGAGAGATGCCCGTTCATCTCAATGAATGGCCAGTGGAAAAAATGGTAGAAAATGCCCTCCCTGTATTCCTGAATTTTCCATTGTCCCATGTTCAGCGACGTGGCCGCTTTGGAAAGACGATCAATGATCTCATTCCTTTCCCTGTATATATGTGAGCATACAATAAAATCAAATTGTGATTTTAATGTAAATATATCATCTAGCATGTCTCTGAGTGTGTGAAAGTGATAATGATATACATCGTTTATCTAATTTATAACAAGCTGTGAATCTCGTATATCTGAATCTTTTAGCAATTTAGTTCTCTCGCAAATAGGAGAAGGTGTTTTAGTTTGTTTAATTCTGCATAATTATTGGTGCCCCTACCTAGGTTGACTTGGATTTTGTAGGACACAAGATTGCTGATGTGTAATATAGCCCCCCCACAACCCTCGACTTGGGCCGAGCCATCAAAATATCCAATACACACACACACACACACACACACATATTTCAAATGTAAGAAAATATTTGACCAAGCTAGAAAGAAGGGGGTTAGAAGAAAAATAAAGTAAGAAGAATGAGGGAGAAGAATTTGATGATCAACATAAATATGTTAGAAATTAAATAACAAAGCAATGGAACACATAAAATGTTGTAGAAACACCAACATTAAAAAATCATAAAACAAGAGAGACACATATTACATGGTTCACCCAATTTGGGCTACATCCCTAGAGAAGCAACTAGTCATTCCTATTATCTAGCAAACTGAAGGGATACAACATATAGAAAATTCCTTGTAACTTCCTTTTATCTCTCACACAGTCTCCTATGTTTTCTGTCA
Source organism: Pinus tabuliformis (assembly GCA_031772625.1). Lineage (NCBI taxonomy): Eukaryota > Viridiplantae > Streptophyta > Pinopsida > Pinales > Pinaceae > Pinus > Pinus tabuliformis. Next base: position 534,523,245 of record CM062818.1, on the reverse strand, counting down.
CTGAATAATACACAATCGCAATACAATTCCATCATATAAATTAACGGTTGTCTTCTAAGGAAAAAACCCTAAATTAAGATAACTTCTACTGTTAAATCTTATGCCTGATAAAAAATCGAGATTGACTACGAAATTACAATATTTTACAAGGAAACTTTTCTCTAATGTTTTATTCAAGGGCGCTACCCCTGAACCCTTGCCAAGCCCCACCCGATGACACTAGTGGGGGGGGTAAGCCCCTTCACACCCCCCGTAAGGGACTCACATCCAAATGCAGTTGAAACAATACCTCTAAATCAATAAAATAATCAGGGTTCACACCCAACAAAAGAGAGAATGAAGGGGAAGATAAAAATGAAGAAGACAAAATTTCAAATTAGACAAGAAAATGAAAGTAGAAGGGAAAAGGGAAAGGATTTGCTTTAGCATGAAGAAAAAACAGGAACTATAAACTCAAAATGGGAACTTTGGCCAAAAAACCCCGAAAAGACATCAAAAACAGGGCTAAAAATGAAAAATGTGTATACTAGAATGTGGTTTTTTTAGGGTCAATTTTGAACTTTTTTTAAAAATGGAAGTGAAAACAATTTTTTCGTAGAATAACATTTTTATTTCCTAAGTAAAATTTCAATATGTTTTAGTAATGACGATAAAGATATAATAATGGGATCTAAAACACATTAAAATTCTATTAGTTTTCATCGATGTTGTTAAACATATAGTAACATCACACTAAAGATCGCTAAAATTCTAGTTGTTTTCAACCATAACATTAAAGATACAAAAAAATTGGAAAATTTTCAACCATAAAATTAAAAAAACATGAAATTATGAATAAATTACATGACTAAATTAATCAAAATGTCATTATTTGTAGATTGAATGAAACATACATTATAACTTTAATTTATTGTTTCATTGTAGATATTCTAAACAATAAAAATAATCATAATTAAAACATATAAATCAACAACATAAAAATTACTCATAACTTTTGATTTAACACCATATGGAAATCAAAGTTTTTATTTCAAGATACGACGCAAACATCAACTATATAAACTGTCATAGACAATTATTGAAAATCACTCATATTTTCTTGCACACCATCAGAATTCACATCTTCAGATGAATGACTAGATGCAAATGAAGATGTTCCATATTCTTCTCTTTCATCAACTAGTGCCCCATCTGAGTCCACTTGCATGCCCACCATTTCAGGTTTCAACACACTCCCATCTCAACATTGTTCCCTCTGGTAACAACCTTTTTAGAATCTCTATTGTCTTGAAGCGAAGAGTTCCTCTCTTTGTTAAATTGAAGTCATAAACAAGTATGCCAATATCCTCCAATTTTAAGAGGTCTATGCGGCGACGATTTATGTTTGTACCCTTTCTTTTTATCTTTCCTCCAATTTTTTTATTAGCTACCATCTCTGACTTATACACACCATTGAATGGGTGTGTAATTGTGGCATACCAATGTACTTCAACATCTGTAACATCTTCATTTTTTGTAAAGACTTTTATAACCTTAGCAACCCAAAATGGATAGCCATTGGGATCTCCATCCGCTAGCACTGCGATCATGCAACCCTCCTTAATATCCTATACTGAACCCTTATAGATGTCTTCCATGGCTTCATGTTGTGCATGAGATCTTCTGGAACCAATATACATCTCTCTTTCCTCTATCTGTGAATAATTAATAATACCTTGAGATTGTTGTTGTTCAATAATGTTTCTTTCCTAATGTTCATTTGACACATTTTGGGGCCAAATAAATGGATTTTTCAAAGGTATATCTTCATTTTTTGTTCTTGAAATGATATCACTTTGATTATTGAAAAATGACTCCCACCAAACTGAATTAGCAATGTCAAAGTACTCATATGTATATCTAATACATTTTTTAATTTCTTCTAGGAAATCGGAATAATTTATATCTCTATTCTGCCTGCGTGCATTATGAACTTCACCAATTGATTTTAATAACAATATATTTGATGCAAATATTGGATGATCTGGAATAAACTTAAAAAATTCCAAACCTGATGACGGTGCCCATTCTGCAGTAGTTGAATAATTCTTGCCCCTTATTAGCGTTTTCCCATCAATTACGTTGATACTAAATTGATGTTGGAAGCTAATGTCATTAAGTTGTTCAATGCATTTCTCCTCACCATGCGATCCCATAAGAAACCTTCGCATGTCAACAGTTTCTTCCAACACATCAAAAGTAGGCTCTAGAATGTATGATTTCTTAATAGATGCAGTTAATGATGGCAAGCTCCCAACTTCCTTCCTCGTTAATGTGACTGAAGAACGATAAACATCTGATCAATATCGTCATGAGTGTGCCCAACAAGAAGGAAACCATCCTTTACCTTCTGAAAAATTCTCAATTCAACAAGCATGTTTAGATATCCAAAAACAACCTGATTTTTGTTTTCACGGCAAGTGTTGCTCAATTGTAGATACAAAAATTTAGGAAGATGAGCAGACCAATGAGAAATAACATCATGAATTATGGTTATTGTCAGACTTGCATCATTATGAATATTTGGAGTTGTGAAGTACACCCTTGGCAACATTTTCCCATTGAAGACCATACAAACGAACAAGTGATATTGAATAAAATTTTCCTCATGTAAATTTTTGAGTGTGAAAACAAAATGTGGTAAAAGTGTTTTCTTTTGGTCCATACCACCAATTATCAAATCCAAATATTTATTCAGATTATAATAACACTTATTTCAATGCTTTTACAACTTTTTCCTTTCACTTGTTTGTTGTTTGCGATGCTCCTGAAGTTCTTTGACAATGGAATCTACACAACATAAAAGAAAGTTATTAAGAAATACGTTTTCATAGTTGATGACTATACAATTTTAAAAGTTAAAGCTATGAATGCTTACCACTTTCTGACCCTTCACATTTATCACTTTTTTATTTAAGAAAAGTACATGTACTGCAAATCCCCATCCTTGTCTTCTTAGGAATAGGGACATTGTTGAATTCTTTCTTCCATACCTTGACAAAATATTGATATGTAATAAATTGACCATGTCCCTCAGAACCTTCTGCATATTCTTTGTATAAGTTATAGACTTATTGTCTTGAAAAATTATTTGGAATATCTATTGTCTCTCTATTTGGCATACACTCTCCATGCTTTGAAAATAAATCTTTCATCCATGACATTGCAGTATTTGATAATGGCCAAAATTGTCGTTTATGACGTACTCCTGAATAAAATGTGGGATCCTTTTCCAAATTTTCTTGGATTTTTGAGAGACAAAAATTCCCCATCGAATGAAACATTTTGAAAGCCTTTCTACAGATAAATAAAGACCCAATATGATAATCATAACCTGATAATGTAGATTGCATGCACCCAACTAAATATGAATTTTTCATGCTTTTATTCGTTGACAAATATCTCTTCCTTTTCTCTAATGGAAACTTGAAATCCATATATTTCAAACAATATTTTTGACAACATTCACTTGAAATGAGGGCGCCGATAGAACTTCTTCTCTTCAAATATTCTTCTCTAGCCCTTATATAACTAGAACATCTTGGATTGATACGAAAAGGTTTGCTGCTACTCCTTGATACAATATTTCTTGGCAACATCTCCATCATTGGATCATCATTTTTATAGGCATGTTCATCATCATTCTGAGGAATGTTATCCTCACTATGATCAGCTGTGCTTTTGAAATACTGACTTGGAGGATATTCTTCATCTTCCCCTTCTTCAATGCTACTATCATAGTCCTTAGAATTAGGACTAAATGGAAAATTTGACTCGATGTTTATTGGATATTCTTCCTCATGTGCATTGCTGGTGTTGTTATCATAGTCCATAGGATTAGGACTACGTCGAAAATGTGACTTTACTTACTGAAAATTCTACATCATGTCCTTTTTCATTGCTACTCTTATAGTCCTTAGGATTAGGACTAAGTGCTTCATCCTATCCTTCGTCATTACTACTCTCATAATCTTTAGGATTAGGACTAAGTGGAAACTGTGAATCTTTATTTATTTGAAAATCTTCATCATGTTCTTCATCACTGCTACTCTCATAATCCATAGGATTAGGACTAAGTGGTCACCATGACACTCTATTCATTGAAATTCTTCATCATGTTCTTCATCACTGTTGCTTTCATAGTCCATAGGATTAGGACTAAGTGGACACCGTGAAACTCTATTCATTTGAAATTCTTCATCATGCTCTTCATCACTACTGCTCTCATAGCCCATAGGATTAGGACTAAGTGGACACCGTGACACTTCATTCTTTTGAAATTCTTCATCATGTTCTTCATCACTCTTGCTTTCATAGTCCATAGGATTAGGACTAAGTGGACACTGTGACCCTCTATTCAGTTGAAATTCTTCATCATTCTCTTCATCACTACTGCTCTCATAGTCCATAGGATTAGGACAAAGTGGACACCGTGACACTCCATTCTTTTGAAATTCTTCATCATGCTCTTCATCACTGCTATTGTCATATTCCATAGGATTATGACTAAGTGGACATTGTGACGCTCCATTCTTTTGAAATTCATCATCATGCTCTTCATCATTGTTTCTCTCATAGTCCATAAGATTAGGACTAAGTGGACACCGTGACACTCCATTCTTTTGAAATTCGTCATCATGCTCTTCATCACTGGTGCTCTCATAGTCCATAGGATTAGGACTATGTGGACATCGTCACACACCATTTTTTGGAAATTCTTCATCATGCTCTTCATCATTGTTGCTCTCATAATCCATAGGATTAGGACTAAGTGGGAACCATGATTCTTTATTTATTTGAAATTCTTCATCCTATCTTTCATTAGTGTTGCTCTCATAGTCCTTAGGATTAGGACTAAGTGGAATAATTGACTCTCTATTCATAGTGGAAGAATTTCCGTTATATTCATCAATATGAATAGAGTTGTTACGCGATGAAGATGTTGATGCTTCACAAAGGAAAACTTCACTATCAGAAGAATCCATGCCTTTCAAATAGAAGAGGTTGAATGATACAAATGAAGACTCTCCTAATGATAATATATAGCTTAAGGAATGAAAATTTCCTTCAAAAGAATTTCACCAAAAGTTTTCCCTCGAAAAATTTCATTTCACGTATTTCCCTCCATTATTTTCTTCTACAATTTATTGAAAATTTTTAACTAAAATTTTCTTATGAAATAAATCTTTTAAATTAAAATTGTAAACTAAATCTTTTACCTAAATTAATTTATTACTTAAACTATATAATATTTACTAGAAAATTGATTTTTTTATTTTATTTTTATTATACCTTCTAAAACAAATTAATCTCACATTCACCATGCTGTAAAACAATTCCATAATGTTCACTTTATCATAATTTCCTATATCACCATAACAAAATTTACATGTTAAAATTTATAAAAGAAAATTAATCCCACATTAACCGTATGGTAAAACAGTTATGTAATTTCCCCTATACAATACATTTCATTATCACTATTCCTCTCATCACATCAAGGTTTTCCGAGGTTCGTTAAAAGACATGGAGCGAATTTGTGGAGCAGATACATTGCCATCAACAACATATTCAATGGAGGATTATCGCATTTGAAAGGTTAGTTAATTTTTCTGCTGTGCAAATTTTAAAATTAAATAAATTTGATGATTTTTTTTAGAAATTAATTGTTTTTGTGGGACAAATTTACCCACTACGTCCGTAGTGGGCGTGTTGGGCCTGATCATGCTCCTGACGACCCAACAGACCCGTGGGTGAGAAGCGGGGGGGCTGGATACCCAGCACCCCGCCCCACCCCAGCGATCCAATGGCTAGCCAGGGCGGTGGGTCGTTGGGCTATCGGGGTGGGGCGGAGGGGTTGGCGCTGAGCCCCTCGCCCCACCCCGGTGGCCCAATGGCTCATCGCCCCAGCCAACAGTTAGACCGCTAGGGTGGGGCGGGGGGTTGGGCGTGAGCCCCTCGCCCAACCCCGACAACCCAACGGTTGGCCAGGGCGGTTGGTAGTTCGGCCGTCGGGGGTGGGCTGGGGGCCAGGCAGGGCTGGGGATGGGTAGGGTGCGGTTGTTGGGCCACCTTGTTGGGGTAGGGGGCTGGCCCCAACTGCCGGCCTGAGTGGTTAGCCGATTTTCGAGGTGGGGCAACAAGGTGCTGTATTTTTTAAATTTCTTAATTTCTTTTTTAAATTGTTATGTTTTACAAATTTAATTATTATTTATCATTTTATTTGTTAATTTAAGCTATAATTTTTTTGTAATTTACTGATTTATATATCTGTCTTTTTTTCAGGAAAACAACATCAAAGAATATTTTTGTGAATCTTTCTGGACCAAAGACTATTAAAGGTGGATTTTCCAAAAACATTGTTGAACAAACCAAACCTGAGCTGATAGCTACAAATCTTTCAAGTGCCTCAAACGATAAGAAGATTTCATACTGGAAGAAATCAAAAGAAGTGAAACTTCCAACAAATGTCTGGTATGTGAAAGAAATATAAAGCCAAGATGTGCAGATATATCTATATGTTGATATACCTAATAATAATGAAATTTATGAGGTGCTAGGAAAGGTCCTAGACATGTGTTCAGTACTGGACAGTGAAGTTGTTTACATACTTTCAAAACTATCCAAGTCACTTGAAATGATTAAATATCAGTTATTATATTTAGTGTATGGCATGAGAGGGGTATCTACAAAGTTGTGTAAACAAATCATAAATGATATGACACAAAATATCGTAAGTATTGTTATTTATATTTATGTTTTGTGTTCTTGTAACTGTCTCATTATATTTTTATAACTTTGTTTTTATTGACATATGATATTTTGTTTGGCATAATTTTGTTGAAAGTGTTTCAATTATGTTGGGAGGCATTCATTTCATAGAGCATGATATTATGAAAGTTGTCAGCAGTTTCTAATCAGTGTCAGAACAAGATAGGCAAAAAAGAAAAATGTAGTAATTCATGATGCTACAAAACTACATCCAAGGAATCAGAAAGAATACCTCTAGTGGATAAATCTAGCAAAGGTAGACAGGTTAATTTTGAAGATGAGGAAATTGAAACTGACACTAAATAATATGTATTTGTTATTGAGGATGACATTGGAACTGATGTTAGAAAGGAGAAGAGCCATAAAAGACCAAAAGTAACAATGCCCAAGAATAAATCTGTTCTAGTTAATGATGAGAATGTTATGATGAAGAAAAGTAAAGTTGAACATTCTCAAGTTGTCATTACCAACAATGAAGATCCTAGTGAAACTTCAAAAGAAAGTAAAGATATCATTACACCAAGAGTTGATTTAGAGGATGGCATTCTCAAAACAAAACAAAATGCCATTTGACAAAACTTGACAAAGAGAAACTTAATTGAGGGTGGTCATACATTTCAGCTTAATGTGAGACAAATCTATAAGGCAAGTAGAGGACAATGTAAATGTCAAATAAAAAAACCATACCACCTACATGTTCACAACTTGAAGACATTGATGAGGTACAATCCATGTGCTCATCTGGTTAATTATGTGCTTCTCGCTGAATTGAGGCTTTTGTGATCCATATCAATTTTATGAGAAATTTTTCGATGTAAATCACATGAAATTTCATTTGTCGACGCCTTTCGAACCAACAAGTGTGGTTCATCGTCAGGACAAGTTGAAGAAACAAATCTAGCTTTGCCTATTAAATAGTTTGAGCAGGACCTCCAATGGCTAAATTTGTTGACCAAGAAACGACTATATGGACTAACGGGTAAATTTGACCAGGAACTGGTTAGTTGAATAGGATTAAGGACATGACCTCTATTATTATAATTCCAATGAATATTAAATTTGATATTTAGTTATATACAGGTTAAAGGGACTACGAAAACTTAAAATAAATAATATTTAAATTAAATTAATTAATAGTTAGTTAAAAAATTATTAAATATATAAATAATAGTGTAATTAATTATTAAGAGATGTTAAAATATATTTTTATTAAAAAGTTGAAGGGACATATTTTATTAACTTATAATTTGAAATATATATTAAAATAAATTAGTTATAAAATAAATTTATTTTAAATTAGTAGTTATGAATAATTATAACTATATCTTAAAATAAATAATTTTTAAAATTAATAGTTAGTTAAAATATTATTAAATATATAAATAGTAGTGTAATTATCTATTAAGGGATGTTAAAATATAGTTAGTTATATTTATATTAAATGTTAAAGGGACATATTTTATTAAATTATAATTCGAAATATATAAATTTATTTTAAATTAGTAGTTTTATACGAATATTATATAAATTTTTACGGGTTAGAAAGAATATTTTAAGATTAATTATATTATCCTAGATTGATTTCAATAAATAGAATTATTATTAGAGTATTGAAGGAATAATAGTGCTACCATAATAAAATAAAATTAATTTATTAATGAAGTTGTATACTTATAATCTAAATAAAAATAAAATAACCATGAAGAGAGACTAAGAGGCGAGGGCTGGGACCCAACAACTATAGATTATCCATAACTAATAAAGGCCAAAGAGAGAAGGATACGGGAAAACAAGGGGAAACCAGGACCAAGAATAAGTAAAAAAGGAGGGAGGGAAGAAAACGACTAGGAAGAGAGGGCTGGGATCCAGCAACTACTGATCTTCCATCCGTCCTCTCTATTGAGATTGTTCGGTATTTTTTCAATCTCAAGGGCTTCCCTAAATTTATGGTGATGGAACTGCGAAACCTTAGCAATAACACCCACTTCCTCAATACAAACATGATGTTTGGTACTCTCCACATGTTCAGCTAAAGCGGAAGACTTGGTTCTCCTGTGCTTGAGGTCAGCTACGTGCTCGCTAATCCTTTGATTAATGGAGCGACCAGTCTCACCAATATAGGGGGTCCCACAAGAACAAGGAATGATATATATCCCTTTCATATCCTTAGGGTTGATAGGATCTTTCATAGGTCTGAGCGACTCACGAATGGTGTTGAGGGGTCTAAAGGACGAGGGGACATTATACTTCCTAAGAATCCTAGCAATCTTATCAGTAGTCCCCTGCACAAATGGAAGATGAACACCTGGGACCTGCTCTTTCGATTCTCTTCTAGTTAAGGATTTTTTTCTGCTTTGAGGAACGCTTTCTGACCCAAGTATTTACTATAACCATTCTCAACAAAGACATTAAGGAGGTGGGTGGGATTTATCTTTCTCGAAGCTCCTTTCATCAGAGATCCTAAGGGCACGAGTAGTAAGGGTGTTGAGAACACCCAACTTCTGAGCCGCGAAATGGTGGGAATAGGCATGAAGATATTGTCGATTCCGACCATTTCCCGGCTCAGAAGTTGGGTGTTCTCAACACCCTTGCTACTCGTGCCCTTAGGAGCTTTGATGAAAAGAGCTTCGAGAAAGAGAAATCCCACCCACCTCCTTAATGTATTTGTTGAGAATGGTTATAGTAAATACTAGGGTCAGAAAGCGTTCCTCAAAGCGGAAAAAAATTCCTTAACTAGAAGAGAACCGAAAGAGCAGGTCCCAGGTGTCCATCTTCCATTTGTGCAGGGGACTACTGATAAGATTGCTAGGATTCTTAGGAAGTATAATGTCCCCTCGTCCTTTAGACCCCTCAACACCATTTGTAAGTCGCTCAAATCTGTGAAAGATCCTATCGACCCTAAGGATATGAAAGGGGTATATATCATTCCTTGTTCTTATGGGACCCCCTATATTGGTGAGATTGGTCCCTCCATTAATCAAAGGATTAGTGAGCACGCAGCTGACCTCAAGCACAGGAGAACCAAGTCTTCCACTTTAGCTGAACATGCGGAGAGTACCAAACATCATGTTTGTATTGAGGAGGCGGGTGTTATTGCTAAGGTTTCGCAGTTCCATCACTGGAAATTTAGGGAAGCCCTTGAGATTGAAAAAAGACCGAACAATCTCAATAGAGAGGATGGATGGAAGATCAGTAGTTGCTGGATCCCAGCCCTCTCTTCCTAGTCGTTTTCTTCCCTCCCTCCTTTTTTGCTTGTTCTTGGTCCTGGTTTCCCCTTGTTTTCCCGTATCCTTCTCTCTTTGGCCTTTATTAGTTATGGCTAATCTACAGTTGTTGGGTCCCAGCCCTCACCTCTTAGTCTCTCTTCATGGTTATTTTATTTTTATTTAGATTATAAGTATACGACTACATTAATAAATTAATTTAATTTTATTATGGTAACACTATTATTCCTTCAATACTCTAATAATAATTCTATTTATTGAAATCAATCTAGGATAATATAATTAATCTTAAAATATTCTTTCTAACCCCTAAAAATTTATATAATATTTGTATAAAACTACTAATTTAAAATAAATTTATATATTTTGAATTATAATTTGATAAAATATGTCCCTTTAACATTTAATAAAAATATAACTAACTATATTTTAACATCCCTTAATAGATAATTACACTATTATTTATATATTTAATAATATTTTAACTAACTATTAATTTATTTATTTTAAGTTATAGTTATAATTATTCATAACTACTAATTTAAAATAAGTTTATTTTATAACTAATTTATTTTAATATATATTTTGAATTATAAGTTAATAAAATATGTCCCTTTAACTTTTTAATAAAAATATATTTTAACATCTCTTAATAATTAATTACACTGTTATTTATATATTTAATAATTTTTTAGCTAACTATTAATTAATTTAATTTAAATATTATTTATTTTAAGTTTTCGTAGTCCTTCTAACCTGTATATAACTAACTATCAATTTTAATATTCATTGGAATTATAATAATAGAGGTCACGCCCTTAATCCTGTTCAACTAACCATTTCCTGGTCAAATTTAGCCGTTAGTCCATATAGCCATTACTTGGTCAACAAATTTAGCCATTGGAGGTCCTGCTCAAACTATTTAATAGAAAAAGCTAGATTTGTTTCTTCAACTTGTCCCGACGATGAACCACACTTGGTTCGAAATGCGTCGACAAATGAAATTTCATGTGATTTATGCCGAAAAATGTCTCATATGTGCTTCTTGTTGATCTAGTTCAACTTCCCAACAAAGAAGCATTTGATAAGTCAAAATGTTTTGAATACAATTATTATGTGCTTAGGGGGAACCATTCTGTAGAAGTTCAAAGACAATTGATGGAGGAATATCCCAATAACCCACATTTTGAAACAATGAAATGTATAATTTATGTTGCTTTATCAGATACAAAATCAAAGTTAGTGGCATGGGATCATAATTCAGATAATGAATAGAGGATGTCTATGACTTTCATCCAAAGGGTTAGATTTATTCATAGTGAATTTGAATAAAAATGTGGCGGGGATAAGATAAATGTTACTATAGATTTCCGAAAGGAATGTTGTATGGATATAGGCTACCGAATTGAAAAGAAAATCAGTTCAAAAGGTGGCAAGGTAAATACGAATTTATTCAGAGGTATTGACAACATTTTCCAGTTGGCATTTAGAACTGGAGAGATATAGGAATTGATTAATGAGATTTTTAGCATGTGGGAGAACATTTGAATTAAAAACTAGAAGGTCAAAAGGTTTAAACCATTGATATGTAGCAACAGTAAATCAGGTCCTAAAATGAAGCAACTTCTAGAAGATATGACTATCACACCTTGGAGAGCATTGCAAGGAGTGAAGGATGAAAAACTTGTCAAAGCAATATTATCTCATGTGAGGTTAGGGGAATTATCATTGGAGGGAATGTATGAGGAATTTCAAAAGTAAGTTTGTTGAATTATTTTCTAGATTATAATTTTCTTTTAAATATAACATATTGTTCTTGGTATTATTTGTTATACATATCATTATATTAACTTTTTTTACTTTATCTATGCAGTCTCAAAGTTTACATGAAAATACAAGAACAAATGGTTAAATTGTTGAATGAAGATGGTTGGGATGATGTTGTACGCAACTATCCAAATTCACGTTCTACATCAACGTTAATTTTTTTTTATCTTGCATTTAAAAATGTATGTTGATTTATACATTCATTTTTATTCATCTATATACTATTTTTATTTTATAACTTACACATATATTTGTTTATTTTAGTAAAGATGAGGAAGGATGCAAATGGAGCACCAGATAGTTTCAGAACCTCTATTGAAAAAATTAAGATCAAAAGACTGAAGAAGAAACGCCTTAGGAATGTTGAACTTGATCCAACTCTTACTCATTTCATTTGGAATGGGGTTGACCCTATTAAATATCAAGTAATACAAGGCGACTGTGAAGATATTGCTAAAGTCATACCTAAAAGGGATTATGCCCTAGTGATTGCAAATATTCCCCATGGTTTCAATATTCCGAACATTGACTATGATACTGACCCTTATACTTATCAAGCTCTTAGTAAAGTTGTTGCGGAATTTCTAGAAGTCACATCATCACCATTATGAAGATTTGTGACATTTCATTCAGACACACAATTGACAAAATTATTGTCAAGCTTCAACGGGAAAACAAACTCAATGAAGCAGCTTACATGGTAAGACGTTGAAAATGAATATTTGATTAATGTTAAAAAATCCATTTATGTACAAGTTAATTGAACTTTTACTATTTCATGTTACAAGCAAAAGTCAAATCTTCTTAACCATGAAGATCAACCATTTATAAATGATTGTGAGTTCATCCTTATTGATAGTTGGGCAAAATATGATAACTATATGTCTATGATTTTTAATCGGGTAGATGGAAAGAGTCATAGCCAAGAACTCGCCTATGATGTTGCTGTGAGAAAACTAACATATGAAAACAAAGAAGAAAAACGAGAGATAGTTAACATTTATAAAAAACCATAGTTATTGATTAACTATCTTATAGACATATGTTCAAATGAAGGAGATTGGGTTTTGGATTTATTTTCTGGCTCAGGTAAGTTTTATTATATGGAATTGAATTTTAATATCTTCTTTCTTAATTTATATGTCACTGTACTAATTTACTTCATTATTTCTTTTGTGTTTGGTAATTAGGTACAACACTAGCATGTTGCCATTAAAAGGGAAGAAATTGCATTGCCATTGAAAAAGATTCAATACAGTGCAATTTTATTCAGCAAAGAATTAATGCTCTTCAATTTCTTCCAGATGCAATGCAAGAAATTGGGTTGAAGAAATGGGACTTTAGTGAATCACATGTGGCAAAAAAGGCAAATGAACCTCAACCACTATTACATGGAATGATTAGAAAGGCATACATTAGGAGATTAGCAGACATCAAAGATCCATTAGAAGAGGAAAATGAGGAAAATGAAGTAAAAAATATTGTGGAAGAAGACAATGATGAAACTCTAGAGGATGAAGAGTTTGGATTACGTGATATTGTTGATTAAATTTAAGTTATGCTTGGAAATCAAACTCATTTTTTGTAACTATTAATTAGTTATACTTGTAATGTTTTGACTTTGACATTTGATGAGAAGAATAAGCATTCAATTAATGTTGTTATGTATTCAATATTTGTATTATGTGATTTTCGCATTAATTTTTATGTTAATCATTAATTTTTGAAAAAATAGTAATTATTATTATGTTTTTGACATGAAATTCGTAAAAAAGACTATTATTTAACCATTTTTAGTTAAAATTTTCCTATAAAAATTGTGATTTTGACATGTCATTTCTAGCAAAAGATTACAAAATATTATCAAAAAGTGTAATTTTTTAGTTATATTTATGTTGAAAATGGTTATTTTTATGTCAATTGTTAAAAATTATTGTTTTTTAGAGAAAATTATTTCATGTGCATTGAAAAATTAATTAATGATGTATAAATATATAGAATATCGAAACTTCAAAATATTTACCTTCTTCTTTAAATATGAAAAACAATAAAAACCTCACTACAGAAAAAAGAAAAAAGAAAAAAGAAAAAATGAAGAAGAAGACCACTTCAAAAATTGTTGAATTTAGAAAATAATTATTTACATTTCATACATTAGAAAATTTAAAGTCAAAAAATAGGTCTTTTAAAAAAAAGGTGTTGCAGAATCACCACTCTTTTAAATTAACATGCAAATCACTAGCATTCTAAAACGTAATGTACATAAAAAAATTTAAAGTGCCAAAAACTATGCCCTAAAAATAATATGTGTGTTCTGCATCGCCCCTTTTCAAAATTGGGTCACTTTTTTGTTATCTCTACGAAATGGGTAACAGTATCAGTTCCTGTTTCAAATTTTACATTGTTCAAATCTAAAAGAAATGGCGTGAACCAAGTTCTGACTAATCTTCCAACCATCATCTCTATTTAGATTTCTGGAGTGTTTTTCAATCTCAATTGCTTCTATGAACTTCCTATGATGATAATGCCCATTTTTTGATAGGATCATGTAGTCTTCAATGCGAATATGTCATTTGGTTTTCTTGGAATGCTCAACTAGAGCTGAGGAATGAGACCTACCATGTTTAATGTCTTCCACATGCTCTAGAATCCTTTGCTTAATAGATCTTCTTGTCTCGCCAACATAGGGAGCCCCTCAAGAGAACGACATTAAGTATACCCCTTTCATGTTTGAAAGGTCAACGGGATCCTTGACAGATTTCAAGATACCACTAATGTTGCCTAATGGCTTGAAAGAAGTAGGAACTTGATTCTTCCTTAATATGCGAGAAATTATATCTATGTTTCTATGGATGAAGGAAAGTTGAACATTGGTGATAAGATCAACACGGTCTCTCTTTTATCTAAGACACCAGCTATATTTTTGGAACGCCTTGATGCCTTGGTTTTTCTTATAGACATTTTTCACAAAGACATAAATGAGGTGGGATTTTTCCTCGTTAATGTAGCTTTCATTAGAAATCCTTAATGCCCAGGTGGCCAAGGTGTTTAACACACTAAATTTATGGGTTAGATGATGATGGGACTTAACATGAAGGTATTTCTCCACGTGCATCTTTTTTTGAAACACTTGGTGCGAGATGGAAGGAACAACATTCTTGGAGATAAGAACATCAAGGAATGACAAGCTCCCATTACTCTCGACCTCCATAGGAAACTTGATAAAGTTTGATTGATCATTAAAATGCTACTTGAATACTTCTAATTTATCAAGACCGTGGAGTCATATAATAAAATTATTATCGACAAATTATTTCCATAACTTCAGATGGAAAGGAGCAGAGGCTAAAGCCTTGGTCTTGAAGTCTTCCATGAAAAGGTTTGTCACAAATGGGGAGAGAGGGGAACCCATGACAATACCACATGTCTATTCATAGAATTCACCTTGAAAACTGAGAAAAGTGGAATTCAAACATAACTTGACATACTATGATGGATCCATAAGTATCAAATCAAAATTGGTCATCTCACAAAAACTTTAAATCTGAAAGGAAAAAACAAATTACTACTTTCTTAAAACACATTTAAAATACAAAAAACCCCAATTCAAATTTTCCAACAAAAACAATTAAAAATTTTGAAAATTAATAAATTAAAATCAAAAATAACCCCAAAAATGAAAAATACAATTTAAAAAAAACCAAAAAAGGAAAGAAATATGGATGCTAAAAATAAAAACAAAAAATTGGCTACAAATACCTAAAATTATTTTAAAAGTACAAAACTAATATTAAAAAATAAAGCAAAACATTAAAAGAAATCCAAAAAAACATATTTATTTTGTTTTTAAAATAAAATAAAAAAGGGAAAAAATAATTAAAAAAATTACAAAGTGTTGCAAAAAGCAAATGAAACAAATCATTAAAACTATTAAAAAATCATTTGTTTTGTGAGCAAAACCCAAACCTCCACCCAAGCTCCCATCCTCTCACTACATCCATCCAAACAAGCTCCACCAACATGTCACTTGTAAATCACTCCACCAAAGATGGACACCCTTTCATCTTTCCCATCCACGTAGACTGCACCACCATGTTGTTGTTGAGGTGGCCCATGGCCAACTAGATAGTGGTTGTGTGGATAAACATGGCGGAGGAATGGGAATGTAGGTGGAGGGGTCACACAATGCCCGTCCCCAAAATACATGAAATTTTTAATATTTTTAACGTTTTCTTTCATTAATTTTATTTAATTTTAAATAATTTATTATTATTATGTAATTTATATTTTTTAAATATTTTCTAATGCTGGTTTGTTTGTTTGTTTGTTTTTTTTGTTTTTTTGTTTTTTTGTTTTTTTTTTTTTTTTAATTTTAGTTTTAAAAAAAGTGTTTTGAATTTAGTTTTTAAAAAGTGTTTTTTTGTGTTTTTTTATTTTTTATTTTTATTTTTTGTTTTTGAAAGTTATTTTTATGTCTCTTTTTTTTTTTTTTTTTAATTTTATTTGGAAATGTGTTTTCATTTTTTTATATAAATATTTGGGACTTTTATTTTAATATAAAAATTTAGAAAATATTGGTTATGGATTTTTTGAAATTATTATTATTATTACTATTTTTTCTGAGAAATTTAAAAACACATTTATGTATTTTTATTTTTATTTTTTTCTATCCATTTAATTCTTTAATGTATATGTAACACCGTCCTCCCACATCCACCCAAGTAACCATGTTAACCGGGTTAAACATGATATGAGAGGCTACTATGATCAAATTCGACCTCATATGTGACCTTAAGGCTGTGGAATCGGCGAAATATCACATACATTCATCCAACATCATCAACAGAACCCTTAGGAGACAAGCCAGCCACTCAAATAGCCTGTTTCTAGGCCCCACTATTATTCTAGACCTCTTAGGCCATAGTCGCTCTCTTGTTTTTGAAATGTCTTCAACCTTTGTTCTAATTTTATGAAATTCCGAATGAAGATCCAGCTTGGTGAAGTAAATTGCTCCATGTAATTCATCCAAAAATTCATTAATAACAAGAATGGGAAATTTATCTTTAATACTGAGGTTGTTGAGCTCCCTATAATTTGGACACATACGCCATGATCCATCCTTCTTGTGCACCAATACTACTGGAGCAGAGAAAGAACTTTGACTAGGTTGAATTATACCAACCTCTAGCATTTCTGCAAACATATGTTTAATTTCACTCTTTTGGACATAGGGATATTTGTAAGGCTTGATGTTTGGAGGAACACTTCCTGGAATCAAATGAATAGCATGTTCATGATCACGAATAGGTGGGAGGCCATGGGGAGTCTCAGATACCTTGGAATGATTGTCCAAAACTTTTTGGAGATTTGGAGAAATAGATGATTGTGTTGTTTGAACATCTAGTGAGCATAATTGTGCAATTATGCCTTGTTGTTCTTTCTTCATAGTCTTTGTCAAGCTATTAGAGTTTATTATCTTTCTTGTTTTCCCTATGATACCCCTTAATTTAGCTTCCTCTCCTTCCCAAAAAAAATTCAAGAAAAGTTCTTGAAAATTAAAAGTTATTGTCCCCAAAGATTGTAACCATTAGACTCCTAGTACAACATCAACACCACCCATTAATATGGAAAGCATTGGACTATTCAATACATATTCCCCCATGGTTAAGTTGATATTATGGACTTTCTAGAGCAATTTATAGTTCCCCCATTTGCAACCATCACCTGACACTTTGGTGTTGGATATAGAAAACAATTCAATTCCTTGGTTATCTTACAATGAATAAAATTATGGGCACTACTCGAATCAATCAACATTATTACCTTTTTCTTCTTGATATATCCTTCTGCCTTGAGAGTTTTAGGAGTGGTAATTCCCGCTAATGCATTACAAGACATGGTCAAATTCATTTCTTCTTTCACAGGGGTTGGTTCCTGGTGTATCATCCTCTTTTGATGTTTCTTGTTCCTTTCCTTCCTCCTCTTCACAATTTATGTAAAATGATTTCTTCTCATGACACTTATGACCTTTAGTGTATTTGCTATTTTTTCCTCCAATCATTGTGGTGTCAACCTTGTAGGTTGTGGAAGGCTAGAGCAACAAAACTTCCATTTTTATAGTTGTGAGTGGTAGACTTCCTTGTTTCCATAATTTGTCTTTCAATTTTTTTTCCACCTATAATGCCTTCTCCAATGAATCAGGTTCCCAAAGGAAAAATTCTTGTTGGATGTTACCTTTAGATTCCCCATGAAAACATCAATCCTATCGTCATATAGAATATCAGTTACCCTGATATTTAATTTTTGGAAGTCCTCAATGTGCTCTGCCATTGAACCCTTTTGTTTGAGATTTATCAATTGGCTAAAGAAGGTGTTTCTCTGTGTATCTTCATAATGTGTTATCATTTCACCATAAAAGTTGACCAAGTGACAAGGGCTTTATGAGAAAAAATCCATCAATTCCATACAAACTAATTGGGTTCTAAATATAAAGATGCAATGCGTACCTTTCATGTGTGTTGCACATGATAGAGATCAAAATATTACTCCATCTTTAGTATCCATGTTACCTGAACCTTACCATCAAATCATATTCATACATGGAATGTAGTTTGTATTTAACCAAATGTTGGAGTCTCTAAAATAATAATTTATATTACTTTTTTTCTTTTCATGATTTTCATGGATTATCTTGTCACCATTGGGAAGCCTTTCTTGTAGTTACTTTTTCAATTCTTCCATCTTAAAATTCATCATTGCTTCCACATATTCTTTTAAACCATCCTTCAAACCTTCCATGTCCCTTTTTATTTTTACGTATAAACCATCTATCTTAAAATTCATCATCAATTCCAATTCATTTTTGGTTACTTTGTAAGAGATAAATTTATTGCACTTGGCCTCATAATTTTGATATATCATGTTGAATTTCTTCCTCTTCTTCATGCATCATAGTCAAGCTTTCTCGTTTCTTACTAGGTGTGTCCATTTTTTTCTTTGAGAAATTTTGAATCAAACAACGATACATATGATTCACTATGTCTTTAAATCACTTTAAACTGATTTTCAAACCAAAGTTAAGTAAAATTTAAAAAAAAATACACACATTTTCTTGCGTTTTACAAGCTATATATTGAAACTATTGTATCTCTATAATTTTGGCTCTACAAGGTCTAAAATTTCTTCCTGTGGTTTCCCTTTGAGTCTTCCTTCCAATTCCATAAGTCATACTGACATTGGATTATTCAAGATAAAGTTATACCCAATATCCCATGATGACCTGATTATGGACTAGTTGAGTATATTGAACTTGTAGGTAATTCCACATGTCACTATTACAACCTTCGAACTTGAAAATGATACAAGAAAAACCACAGTCCATGAAATTTCAGTCAGTTTTTGTAAAATTCAAATCTGATGCTCATAGAGAAAGTTATGATGAATTTCCCTAGGTCACCTGTTTTAGACTGAATTCTGGACCCTACAAAACCCCAACTTCTTTGGATCATATCCCATAAACTATAATGAACCAAGATATGAAATTTGTACATGAAATTTAGTCTATTACATCATGCTTATTCCCTAGTTGCATTGTGTGCTATTATGAGGAACACTAGAATGTTGTAGAGGAGATAATTGTTGTTACTGAAATTACCTCTAATGGTTTCTTTTATATGCAAATAAATCTCAGGTTTTCATTGCATAAGGTTTAATGAACCACCGTTGATTTTCATATACCTAGATGCTACAAAATTTACTTTGAAACATGCTACCTATTAGAACATGACAACTAATGGTATCATATGTAAGGAACATACCATAAATCTATGTATATACATAAGATTGTTCACGGGTTACAGCTAATTAATATAATTAGTGGATCTACAAGTTTAAATCTCCTCTACATTACAACCAACATATGGATTAACAGGGCATGGTTGTTATTTCTCCTTATCTAAGAAGTCCACACAGAGAGGCTACAAGGGGTTATATCCATGATGAAATTTGGGGCTAACATATGCAATCTCGTAGTGTATGCATTACAACAACATGTTATAATGGTTTTGTATGTTGATCAAGTGAATTTTTCACATGCGTAATGTTTGCCTAGGCTGGATATGTTTACATTCGACTAGTTGTAAATAACCTCAATTGCAAAATTCCTTTTTTTATGAAGTAAGATAAATACTATGATCAATGTTAGAGTCATTTATTGTGATATATATATATATATATATCTATCCTGCACGTGGTATCTTATACTACATTGTTCATCGCTTGCAAGTAATAGCAAGAATTTGAGGAGCTTCATTAGATACATGAATAGATTCAACAAAAAGGGTAGAAACAATGCTTATAGTTACAAACCTCTAAGTGGATAGGTGAACAAAGTAAAAAAAGATGCACCATGCTATCAGCAACAAGGGCGTCAAAGAAAATAGTCAAATTTCTAGTCCCTTTACAGAGCTGGGATGCCGAAATATCTCCATGTAAAGTACGCTTGACATCTAATTCTGTTAAGTGGTAAATATAAATTAGTATTCCAGATCTTAGAACTAGGTACGTCGACAACCAAACTTGAATTTAACTCTCCAAAATATCCATTACAGCTCGCAGTTTAACCTGTATATGAATTGCAACCCCTCTATTACTACCTAGACTATTGTTGTACAGTGGTTGCTAAGGATACATTTTTCGCTTCCCTTAAAATACTTTGAGACAAAATGCTTGACCTTGCGAATTTAAAATATGATGTAAGATGTGTTTTCTGATCTAGAACAAAAAGTTTCATCGTTCAAATCTCCATAATTCAATCCAACCAAAATCCAAACTTAAATAATGTGAGTCATAGAACCCATCCTCACCTAGAGAGACAGGTTCCCCTTTCAATCATTTTCCCGGTTCAAAGAGGTGTGTTACAACAACTGCTTTCTTTGAAATTCTTCTTGCTTTTGTTGAAACTCTTATTCCTCCATTTTTCTTTGGTCATACAGCATGTTCTTCATGTGTAGATTTTGGAGGCCATCTTTCAAACTAATGGAGGTGAAATGAATATTGATAGTTGGCCAAGAAGAAAACAATCGCGAGATGGAAAATAAAGGCATGAAAAAAATTGCAGGAATGGAAAATGCAGATAGGAAATTTTACATTTAATGCAACTTAAATGTACTCCATGATTTCTGTTCTAGCAGGAAACCCAAGCAAATACCTCCAAATTTGACCTGGCCGAAAAACCCAGCAAAAACCTCCAAATTCCACCTAGCTGGAAAACCAAGCAAAGCCCCCATATTCAACCTGGCCACTGAAACAAGGGCCTTTGGGTAGAGTTTTTAATTAAAATAGCTAAATTATTAAAAGAGTTATATAGATTCGACCTATTTAAAATGTTGTAGGAAGATATTGGATGGACTTGTTGAATGAGTCTGTATCAATGACTCTGCATTTAACTGCTCTGCATCATCACTTATGTATCAATTAAGATGATTTGAACCATCTAGGAAAGCAAAGACATCTAATTACTCGTGATAGTGTGACTACCTACCAACTTGATAACTTAACCAATTAATTACTCGTGACAACATGACTACTTGCCATTTATCGACTAAAATATGAGCAAAGAAAAAAATCTTAATTTTTATAAATTATTTGATGCAAAAATATCATATGAGACCATTGTGAAATTGGAGTTACATAATGCATTGTAAGTGCTATTTCAATTGGAAAATAATCGTGTTAATTCTAATTTTATTGAGGGTGGGCATGGATTATCAAGTGCTTCAAAATGGAAAAACATAATCCACGAGACAAAAATATGTTCAAAAGTCAAGCCTCATTTCTCTGTGGATTGAAGATTCCGACCATAATTTTAACGCACGTAAAGTGGGGCTTACAGATGATTTTTGTGATTTTGTATCATTATCGTTAATTGTCATAACATTCTGAATAATGGATCTATCTGTATATTAGATGTGACTCTCCAAAAAGTTATTAGGGAGAATTTGGTTTTTCTAAAGTAAAATTGGTTTAATATCCTATGACAATTGTACTCTACTTATGAAGTTCAGAGGAGAAAAATCACTCTAGAAAAAATGGTCTACATGATTGATTCTAGGGTTTGTCCGCTACACCTCTCTTTCCCTGATGTCGTTGCTTCCCATGAGTTGGCTTACACTGTTGGGGAAGGGCCAAAAAATGGAGACTGGTTCTTCTGTTATCTCGATGCGAACGATAGTGGGGACCTTTGAGATATGGCTAAGGAGGAACAGAGTTTGGCTAAAAAATCAAGGTGTGGCAAGTCGAGACTGGGATCTAGATGTCTTGAGAGAAATGCATCAGATTTGCCAACAAAGGGTTGCCATTTTTGTGCCCAACCATTTTTCCACAATCGCAGTGCTCTCGCCATGGATTGGTAAATGGTGGTATGGCTCCTCTGTGTGTGGTGGCTATTTTCTTCAATCGCTAGAGTATGTTTCCATTTATGTTCATGATTTTGATTCTAGCTCATTCGATGACCACGACCATGGAGGGTTTTCCCATGGTTTAAAGATTGCACTCGATAATCATGGATGTGAGATTTACGAGACCAAATACTTATGTTTCAGATGCATATTGAACACTTCATATACTATGTAGCAGATCTTCCAAAGTGTTATACTAATTTAGCAGTCCTCCTCTATACAATACTTGATCTTTGGTTTCTACCTCCTTTCTTGGTAGAACCCGATGAAGACGAAAAGGAGGGTCTCTCAAGGTCGATGAAATATGGGTGAGAGGCATTTTTTATTCCAAATGAATGTCCATCAAAGAAAAGCAAGAAGCACTTATCATGGTAAAATGTGTAGTATTTCAAATTTTCACTCAAACCCCATTTGGAATATCTATCCTCATGAGGGTCAAAAAATGATTTCTTGGTATGATATTTGAAAAGGGAGATCCATAACAGATCCCGTATTCCAATGGAGGCACAAAGTTTGATCTATGTCGGTAAATCTATGAAGGATGATCAACAACTATAGGACTATGGCGTAGATAGGAACTCCACAATCATCATTAACCTAAGGTTGTAGGGAGTCTTGCCTGGACGAATTTATGGATCTACTTCCTTTAAAGACACTCTTAAAGGTAAATCTGAACAAACTCTAAACATTCATGGAGCCTATATTGTGGAGCAGATAAAACAAATCTTGGCAATGATAATAGATCTAGCATAGTCAACTAATATTCGTGCAACCTATCAATCCCAGGAAATTATTTGCAGGTTTAATGGTTTTTGCCAAAACCTCTGGATCTCTTTCAGTGGATTTTTATGACTTGGACACCAAACTGTGAGGTTCATTTATGGTCCAAGGGTTTCCTCATAGTTAAATTTGAATCATCAGAGACCAGAGAGTATGTTATACAAGAGGTCCCATGGTTTTGGGGTAATGTAGGACTATTTATCACTCCATGGTTCCCATATTTTGATGCCAACTCAATGGTGGTCTCAAAAATGCCAGTGTGGGTAAGATTTCATAATTTAGCCCTTCATTTATGGCATCCAAAAGTCCTCGAAGGAATTGGTAACTTGTTGTGAAGATACATCAAGATGGGTACACAAAGAAAAAAAGGAGAAATATATACTTTTTCTTGAATTTGTGTAGAGGTGGACCTCAACAAAGCACTTGTTGATTGTATTCTTCTGCAACACAACAATGATTGTTGGACCCAATTCTTAAATTATGTGAATACAACATTCAGGTGTCGCTTTTGTCTACAAATTGGACATTTACAAAACTCATGTCCTTTGACAAAGAAATATCCTAGAAAGAAAAGGAAACCAACCAAGAAGCCTAAGTGATGGCAATTCTCAGCAAGCCAACTAGACGAGGAAGAGGAAGAGGATCCCATAACTGAGGATAACTCAAATCCTCCAACAAACGTAGGAATAAATCAAGAAGGAATGGTGGAAGCAAGGTCACAAAATCCAGAAGCAGAAGGAAATCTTGATCAATAAATGCAAAAAGAGAAGGAAATCAGAGGATCCAAGCGTCCTTATTCCTTTGAAAGCTCAGACTCAGATAAGGAACATCCGAGGAAAATAATATACAACCAGCTGATCATTGTAATGTCCACTCCTGATCACGGAGAATGGCAAAAAGTAGAAAAGAAGAAGGGTAGAAAAGGGTTACTAAGATTTTTTCCTTAGTCCCATCTTTCTTCTTTTTGTTTGGTTTTTGGCTTTTAGGCACCAACTATTGACTGGCTCTGCCTTGAAATTTTCATGTAATATTTTTTTTTTCTTTTTTTTTTCTTTTTGGGCATCAGTCGAATGGTTGATCTAAAGGAATGCCTACAGGCATCTGCAAAATTTAATTTAATTTTTCCTTGATTTTCAGGTTGACTAAAATTATGATTTTTCTTCGGAAACAAAAATTGTACCCTGCTTATAATAATATTGTTTGGTGAAAACAAACATTCTTACTTTTTATAAATTACTTGATATAAAAAATATCCTAAATTTTTGGTAGAGGATTCTAGCACGCTTGAGAGAACCATGTTGAAGGAACTAGGAAATGTGAGTTCATAACTTCTGGAGTTAGTAAGATGCGAATAAGATTAGGAGATGGGTGGGTTACCATATGAAAATCTTGAATTCAAACCTTGGAAAAAGAAAAAAAGATCCCTATGAACTAGATTATTATGAGCCATACTTAGCATTTAGGTATCCACTACAAAGGAAACATGTCTAAAATTACCTAATAGTGGAAGAGGTCAAGATCATCATGAAATGATAGATGAGTAAGAATATAGAACGCATTAGAATGCCCTTCTCGATGATCGTTTACTTCTACTAGAACAATATTCACAAGTTATGGTAAACATTCTCACTCACTAACAAATATCAATCCTCTTTTTTGGTAAAGAAGTATATTTACAAGTTAATTATTTATTTAGTGTGATAGTCAAAGAATTAAATTTTATTTACTAAAGAAAGTGAGTGGGTTTAATGGATAGATATTGGTTTCAAGTTGAATATATAATAGTAATAAACTTTATAGTATTTTCAATTGCATGGAAGAATGAAACTTAAGTTTACTAAAGAAAGTGAGTGAGCCTAATGGATAGGTATTGGTTTCAAAATAAATAGATGATAGTAGTAGAGCAGCTTGTGCCTTCGATTGTGTAATAATGGTTGTTGGTTTTTATTAGAAGTTCAATTGTATGAGTTCATAAGGAGCAACAACATCATTGCCCTCCTCGAAATTTTCATTAATCGGGGCATGGACTTTACAAATTTTAAAACTAACTATAGGAGTTTAATTTCCACCATTACATGGAAGAAACCACGTAGCAAAGATTCTAAGATTTCTTATAGGATTTTTCAAATCTCAAGGGGAGAGGTTGAGGATGGGATCCAATTGTGGAGGGAATAAATTGTGAAATGAGGCATAAAAAAAATCGATCCACTCTCGCACATTCCTAGAAATAACATTCCTCTTTTGAGAAGATCAGCCTTCTATTCAACATTGAAATGTGTCCCGACTTAAGTTCAACATAGCTTGACGCAAAAAAAAGTCTAAAATTTTGATGTATATAAATCTTGTATTACACCTACTCATAAATATAAATTAATTATATTTCAATACATTTTTTCTTTAGTTTTAAATACAACTCAATTCATTTCATTATAATTATATTAATATTATATATTATTATGAAAAATAATCTAAATATTATAGAACATTATTAATTCATGAGAATTTTCGGAAAAATCACATGCAGAGAATTTGGTTGACGTGTTTTCAACCAGCCATTATGGTTCATCCTCAGGACAAGATGAAGAGACATATTTAAGACAACATGAAGAGACAGATCTCGGAGGAAGGTTAAATAAAGAACTAGGTCAACCTAACAGTCATCTGAAGAAACAACTATTTTTTACTGGGGAGGAAAATATTAATGGAAACCAACTAAACAACTATATAAGACTAGGGAAAGGGGTCACTTTAAATTGATTAAGTAATTAATAAATAATAATTTAATTAATTTAATTTTAGTATATTAATTAACTTATTCATACCTTATTTATTAATTAATATTATATATTTATTTATATGATTATTCGGATAAAAATAAAATATAAAATAAATAATATATGAAAATAAAGAGTGAGGGAGTTCATATATATATATAAAATAATAAAAATAATAAATAAAAATAGAATAAAATGAAAGAAAAATATACCAAATTATTAAGTAAACTAAAAATGTATATATATACAGGTGAAATTAAATATTGAATAAACACTATTGAAAATTATTTAAAAATATATATAGATAAAAAAGGGTTTTTATATTATTAAAAAAAAAAAAGGTGAAAGACTAAGAGGAGAGTGCGGGAATCTAGCAACTACTAATTTTCCAGCTGTCATCCCTATTAATGTTATTAGAGGACCGCTCAATTTTAATGGCTTCCCTAAACATACGGTGATGAAAATGAGAAATTTTTGCGACGACCTTAGCCTCTTCAATGCATATGTGATGCTTGGTCTTCACTGCATGTTCAGCTAAAGCGGAGGATTTGGTCCTCCCACGTTTGATATCAACAGCATGCCCCTTAATCATTTGGTTAATAGATCGACTTGTTTGGCTAATGTATGAGGTCCCACATGAACATGGGATGACATAAACACCTTTCAAATCCATAGGGTTCACCTAGTCTTTAACCGACTTTAGGGAGCTTCGAATGGTATTGAGGGGTCTAAAGGTTGAGGAAACATTATGTTTCTTCAAGATTTTCACAATCTTGTCTGTCATCCCTTGTATAAAGGGGAGGTGAACTCCTAAATGTTGATCAAATGTGTCATTCTTAACCTTAGGACCCTTACCAGCTTTGAGGAAAGCTTTAACACCCTGTTGCTTACTATAACCATTCTGGACAAAAACATTGAGGAGATGAGACTTTTCCTTAGAAAGGTGGTTTTCATTTGAAATCCTAGAAGCACGGGTGGCTAACGCACTGAGAACACCTATTTTTTGAGCAAGAAAATGGTGGGAACTTGCATGAAGATACTGCTGAGTATGAGTCTTTTTTCGATACGTCTGATGGGAAAAGGAACCATTAACCTTTCTAGAAATGAAGACATCCAGGAACGGAAGACAACCATCCACTTCTCGTTCCATGGTGAACTTTATGGAATTATACTGATTATTAAGATGCTCAAAAAAGCTATCTAACGTATCGGGACTGTGCTGCCAAATGGAGTGGTATCATCAACAAATCTTTTCCAAAGTTTAGGTTTAAAAAGAGTTGAGGATAAGGCTTTGGATTCAAAGTCTTCCAGGAACAGGTTAGCAATGATAGGATATATATTATATTCTTTTTTATATTATATATTATTTCTTTTTAGGGTATAAATCAAATCAACTCAACATATAATATAAAATTAATACATAAATAATATATTACATTTATTATGTTATATTATTTAAATTTTATATATTATTTTAATGATATATTACTATATAATTAAATTGTACTGCACGTGGGTAAGAAGGACGCCCGAGGATGGGGAGCCGCCCCAGGGTTGTACACGGTGGCACAAGGCTATAAGAGTCTGCAGGATCGTCCTTATGTCCCCCTAACCCAACTGTTTGGAACGGGATCTGAACCTCAAATCCATGCCTAAGGTCGATTCTTTTTGCTGGTTGTTATGCCACAGAGGGATTTTAACAGCTGACAGATTGCAGAAAAAAGGTTTTCATGGCCCCTCTCGTTGCCATTTATGTTGTGACAGCGAGGAGAACGCTCAACATATCATTCTGGATTGTAAATTTTCAAGAGAAATCTAGAAAGGACTTCTGAGTTACTGGAAATCTGAATTCACTTTGCCCATGTCTATATTAGACCTTTTTGCAAATTGGCAGAATTACTACCATGAAACTCTCCCAAAAAACGAAAGATTCATAGCAGCATGACTCTCCTTGCTGAAATTCACTTGCTGGCAGATCTGGCTCGAGTGTAACAGAAGAGTTTTCAGGGATGAAAGTCTTAACTCATAGGTCATCATCATAAAAAAAAAATGCCTTTGGAAAGAAAGTATCGGGGATTATCTGCTGGATCTGAGTCTGAGCCAACATGACTTAGATTGGGGTGCCTCGATGGACCTCCATTTCTCAGGTGAAATTAGGCACCACAAGGCCATAAAAGAATGGCAAATCAGAGGGAAGGAGAATGAACTGTCGGATTTGCTTCTCATGCAATCCAGATTTTCTTTGTTCTTCGATGGAGCAGCGAAAGGCAATCCTGGATTGGCTGGGGCAGGAGGAATTATTAAAAATAAAGAGGGCATAAGAGTGGCAAAGTTCGCTTGGGGATTAGGGCAGTCAACCAGCATGCAAGCTGAAGCCTTGGCTCTTCTGCAAGGTCTTAAGCAAGCAAAGGCTATTGGTCTCTCAGAAGTCAGCATTATAGGAGATTCTCAAGCCATTATCAAAGTCTTAGTAGAGGATTCCTCTCTTGTAGACATTAGATTGGCAAGAATCATTTCAAGAATCAGAACCTTGATGAAATATTTCCAGACTACAACTTTCCTCCACGTTTTGAGAGAAAACAATAAAGATGTTGATTTGGAAGCCAACAGGGCAGTTCCTCTTTCCGCTGGCTATCTCTTGGCAGACGAAATTGAGAGCTGAGATTCCATTCCATAACAATTGTCATGTTTTTCTACATTTTGCTGAATCAGTTTGTTTGTCTATTTAAGATAGGGAAAATAATAGAGATAGACTCGATAGTCTTGAATAAATCTCGTGGGTACCCAGGGTTTGGGACCTTTGACCAGCTAGTGGAAGAAAGTTTAAGGGCTATGCCCTACCAAACGTAACCTATGAAAGGCATTTTGGCCAAAATTTAATATAATCCCATACCCATTCTTGAAAAAAAAATAAAAAATTTGTAAAATTTAAATAATATAATTTTTAATCAATAATATAATGTACTATTCAGAAGTTATATTTATAATTTATTTTAAGTACAAAGACAAATGCATTAATTATTTAATAATAATAACTTATTAAAAAAAAAAAACTAGTCCAACCAGACTATTTTTTTGCTCTCAAAGTCATGGAAATTCCTTCGAGAAAATCTAGTAAGGATTTTTGTAAATCCAAGTTATAGTTGTTAAACTTTAAAATTTTAGGTGCCTTAGAGATTTTTGATGGTGTTGAATCTATTTTCACCATCAAAAACATAATTCAAACACTATCTCTACATTATTTTTTGAAATTTTTTGTCTACTACTTTTCACTCCTTTTTGTCTACTAATTTTCACTCCACCTCTACTCCTAAAAAAAACTCATTTTAGTATAGTCACATCTATATCTGGAATTAGAACCCTGACATTATCTCAATCACTGATTCCGAATATTCCACAATCGGACTGACACTTGCTCAGTCAGATTGCCGAATATTCGGGGAATCGGCCATAGAGATAAGGATGCTCGAGTTAAAATGTGTGGTCACTGTGAATCCGATCAATGACATAGCTTCGTTTTCTTCCTCCTCCGTTGACTAAAAATATAACACGTCTCGGGAATCTCCGCGTCCTGGATCTCTTCACCGAGTTGACTTGTTCAGTTGCCAGTGTATAACCTGTCTCCGCACCCTCACTTCTTGCGACCTCCATGATAACTTCGTTAGCGGCTCCATTCCCCCGTCCCTGGGGAAATTGCTGGATATGTCTGACACTAGGGTCACGGGAAGCTCCATCCTGTACCTCTATACAAACAAACTCAGCGGCAACATCCCATCCCGCCCTTAGTAGGGAATACGACGTCTCTGGATTTCTTCATTTGGAGGAAAATAAATTGAGTTGAGAGCTGCCAATTTTAATGGGACTTCTGGTTAATCTGCAAAGAGTTTATATGTCAAATAACATGATGACTGGTCCCATTCCGGCTTCGTGGGGTAATCTTCAAAGATTCACTCACCTCTACCTCAACGATAACAGGCTGTCGGGTGTCATTCCGACGCCTGTAGGAAATCTTTCTAAGCTTCAATTTCTTGATCTCCCTCATAACAATCTATCAGGGAGCCTACCCGATGAATTATTATAGTTTTAACTTTTATGATCTGCAAAACTTCGATGTTTCATTCAATAATTTCAAGTTTGGGATTCTGCCCACATTAATATTGAACATTAGTGGATTGCTTCAGCTTTCTCTCATTAGTTGTGGCTTCGAGGGTAGAAGTCCCTACGGGTTTTTTGACAATGCTGTGAGGTCTCAAAATGCTTGACTTGTCAAGCAACGACCTCGGGGGCCCCACACCGCCATTGTTGGGCAACATGATGGGATTATATTCTCTCAACTTGTCAAATAACGCATGGACATCCATGATTTTAGAGGAGGTCCTTAACCTGCAATATCTGGCCATTCTGGACCTTCATTCAAATCTCTTAACATGAACTGTAACTGTCGTATTCTCCGCGATTTTTATTCAGCCCCAGAGTCTTTAATTGTACTAAACTCGCCAACTTAACTGGTATGGTGACGCACAATGTATTGAAACTGAGGTCCAGCACCATCAACTAAATCTGGTATGGCTCCGCTCTGCTGTTCCATACTGTTCTGACCACCCACTTTCAGAGATTTTTATCCCGTGAAATTGTTGTGGGACAAGTCCGCGGTCTCTAAATCCCCATTTGGAAACCGACTCTTAAGTGGAGAGTTTCTGAACCTCACGTTCCTCTTGCAACTGAGCGTGTCGCATAAGTCCCTGTCAGGGAGGATTCCAGTCGGGGGTTTGCTTCAAAAGTTTCTAATATTATCATACTTTGATAGCAGCGGACTTTGGAGATCGTATTCCTGCTTGCTGATCCAATAAGATTCTTCAACTGCTCGAGATTGTTGGCATGTTTTGCTTTTGTGCCTTCTACCATACTGATGGATACTTTGTCTGTCATATTCTGTTGAACTTTCAAATGGTAGGCATAATGAAAGGACTCAGTGTTTTAGATTTGTATGTTTTATAAGGATATTTAACATAGATAATGAAGTTTTACTGAATCCGAAGTTTTGGATTCAAATCTTGTGTTATCAGTTCACTTATATTCAAAGTGGTAAAGTCAGTAATTTTTGGTTTGAATTTCAAATATACTCTATTCTTAAATATATAAATTTATAGTGATTTGCAAATATATATAATTCAACTTATTACATGCAAATTTAAAACAAGCAGTGATGTTATGGAGTGTGGTGAGTTTTATTTAAGTCATCATTTTTTTAAAAGAAAATAAGGATATTCCATAATTATAAAATAGGAATCATTATCATAATTTTTTTCAGTTACCGTAACTAGAATATTATATTAAATATTGACATAGAACATTTAACTATGTATTGTGCCCTTCAACTTGGAGGGTGCTTAGAACTCCTCACATAGTGACCCTCCAAACCAATAGTAAGTGGCATAGTGACACGAAATATGGAAGAGCTAGGCAGACTGAAACCTAACAAGACTAAGATAGTATCACTATAGGGAGAAACATGGTAGAACCACAATGACACCTAGACTATAACTCAAGACAAGATAAAGAACTAAGGACAACCTTGAACTTCAATCCAAAAGGAAAAGGTGGCGAGAAATTTTGCCGAAAATGGAGTAAAACCCACACCTTCCCTTCTGAAATCAAACTAAAAGTCGAATCCTACTAGAGGTCCCACACCTTGTGGAAAATGGTTAGTGAAATATGATACAACAACAAACATAAGCATTGTAACAAAGGCATAAACTGGTAATAATAGGGCCACATGCTAGACAAGGAGTAGACCTCTAGAAAAATAAAGTTACTAGCCATAGAATTGAAATTATAATGTGCACCACGTGCTCCCCTATGAGTTGAACTTGAGTGTAGAATAAGGGAATTATTTGACCAATTTTCTAGCTGAATCCTATTGTTGGTCACCAAAAAATTGAGATTGTGACCAACCTCCTTAATGATCACTAGAAAGAACAAACTTCCATGAGACCGAACACTGTAATACAAGCTCCCAATGCAAAAAATATTCCCCCCAGCTAGGAAATATTTGTTTACAAAGAATTTAAAATTCTCTAGGAACAGAGAACGTAGGAAAAGTGAGTGCTCAAAGAGAAATTATGACTAAATACAAATCGTTTCCTAACCAACATCCTTTGTATAACGCCAAGTATCCATACTCACACCCTTTTGCTTGCCATGAGAGCTATGTTATGTCTCCTTCTTGAATAATGATGATTCTTGATGGGAGAGACCATCAAACACATCATCGAGACAAAAAATAGTGCAAAAATAAACCTTACCACATGTGCATGAACCATTTTCATATATAATTTCCATGTAGGTTGTTCATAGATCCCCACCTACCTCAATTATCACCTCACTTAATCACTCGTTGTTCCCCGATTTATGAACACCGACACTAGGAGTTAAATAACACATCTGTTAAATAGTTGATTTAGTATTGAATAAATATCCATCGTATATAAAATTTTGAAATGCGAGAAATATGTTAGTTTGTTTTGAAATGGTTCACTAACAAATGTTTTTATGTCAAATTTTTGTTTTCCATTTGTTTCAACATTTTGTATATATGATTCTTGTTTGATTTTACATCTAGTTAAATCCAATAATATATAGCTAAGGTATGGAGCTTTTGATATGAATTTTTTAATTTTTGTAACTAATAAGTTCTGAATTTAACATATATTAATTTTATGTTGAAATAAAATTATCAAAAAATATAATATTAAAAATTAATTCTCCCGGATCTAGGCGTTTTCTTGATGGTGGATCCCTGCCAAAATGGGCTACACAAAATTCATTCCTAAGATGATTGGTGCCTCCAAGTGGCAGCCATGCCTCTCTTGAGGTGATAGACACACAAGTTATTACAAATTGTCTAGCTCATTCCTTCATCATCTACTTCGTGATCTACCTCACAACTTCTCTAATGTTCCAATTAATTCTTATGTCCCTACTCATGTCCCAACCTTGTGGTCTCCCCCTACATTCCTTCATGCAAATATTAGCAACTGATAGGCACAAACACTCCTTCACTGCCCTTGTGATTGTTGATAGGGATCACTGCACAAGGTTCATCGATTCTCAATATACCATCATGGACATAGAGATAGGAAGAGCAAGACAAGGCGGGGGGGGGGCCTGAGATGTTGTTGGTCATCACCTCACATTCCCTTGATTGACGACGATGTGGAGTTATTTGACTTAGATTTTCAAGTCCATATCCATTGCAAGTTGGCTTCCTTGGAGGACGAGTAATGAGGAATTTTGGGTGAAGGACGCTGGGTTTTTCGGAACTGGTTGGTGCGCCATCTATAGACTATGGAGTTAGCTGGAGAAGGCATTGAAAGGAGAATGGTAGAAAAAAAGGCTCAACTCAGTAGAACTCATCTCTCATCACACAATCTCTCTAGATCCATTAGTATTGACTTCCTACCTACTCCTGTATACTCGACATCCTCCAGTTCCTTGGAACGTTATGAGGATAGAAATTATACCCACCAACCTCGTTATCCTCCTCTCCCTGATCTCCCAATAGGAAAAGTGCAAGACGAAGGTCTTGTGGTCAAAGGTTCTCCAAGCCATAAGCCTAAAGAAAAGGTGTGAAAATTCAAGTAGCCCCCCACCAACGCCACCCATATTGCCACTGAAAATCCCTCTCAGCAAGACACAAGTTCTTATGGATGCCTCATTGTTGAGGAAAAGGTGGATGGCAAGTCTCCAAGAAATGCAAGCACCAATAAAGGAGGAATAAAAAATGCACAACAAGTTCCATCTGGCTCCAAGGGAAAGCAATCAACCCAAATAGGATTTCTATTTAGTTTCATTTATTTTTATTCCTCCTTAGCTCATTGCATGGCTCTAGGTTTGATGGCCACTCCTTTAGGAATCTTGACAAATTTGTAAGACCTCTATTATCTTTGAGGGGCCATCAAAACTAGATGGGCCACATCTAGATCTAGTCATTTTGGTCTTGACTCCATGCCTCATAGTGACTCTATGACTGTATTCTATGTAACATATTTTTGCTAATATAAAGTTGCTTACTTGCTTACAAATTTATTTTGTTAAAATATTTATATTTTATTTTACTAGAATAAAATAGTGTAGAATAAATCTTTTTAATATAACATTAATTCTTTATATTTTTAAAGGAAAAAGTATACAAAATTAAAATTAAAATTAAATTTTAAATATATTTCTAAACATATATTTTTAGCTTACTATTATTATTATTAAATAATAAAAACTTACTCTAATATTAATAGATTATATAATTTTTTTACTTTTAATTTTTAAATAAATTTTAATTGATCTCATATTAATACCCTTTCACCTTATTTAGCTTTTGCAAGTGTTGTTTTCACTTTTTCTTACTGTCCCAAGTGTCATTTTTTATTATGTCCACTCCTATATGTGTCGCGCCTTCACACATCACTGGAGGTACTGCTAACACATTCTTACACATTAGATGATCCTACATATCATAAGAATATGTGCTATATAAATTCTTATAGCTTAGCGCACTTTTTGGTCGCAATTGATGCTTTTGTTGCAATTTGTGTTTTAAGTGTTGCAATGCTATGTTTCAATTGTCGCACTTAGAAATAAGTGTTTCTTTGTTGTCGTTTGAAGGTGTGATTGTTGATTGTAAGTCTCATGCATTCACTTTGTCTGTATTGATGAAACTCATGTGTGTGATCTATGTTTGAGTCTCCTTTTAATGTTTTTCTCTCTTTTACTCTATTGATCCCATACTTAGCCATTTTTGAGCTCTTCTTCATCCTCTTGTAAGGTGTAAGTTATGAAATCATTAATATTCCACTAGGTGATCAACATTGCATATGCATGAACCTCATTGATAGAATCCTACCCTCTGGACTTATGCATTATGCCTTTCTTAGGGACAACTCCTATCATTGCACATCCCTCTCGGTTTTGACCTTCTTATATTCATATTGTAAATTTATGAATCTCATCCTCATCATCAGCATGATGTCATTGCTTCCTTACATGAACTAGGGTTTCTTATTTCACCAGAAACATCAGCTCTAACGTTTTATCTACAAACCCTAGGTTTTCACATCTAAGACTTCAAATATTCTAGAATTTACAAATCCTATTTTTATAATACTCATTTTACACTTTTTGCAAGTCCAACAAACAAAGATATGTACATAAATGAAAGTTGTGGATATATGGAAGATGCACATATCTTCCTTATATGCACAACTTCCATATATGTGAATATATTTTGTATATGCACATATCTTCTGTATATGTGCAACTTCTGTATATGCACATACATAGAAGTTGCGCATATACAAAAGTTGTGTGCAGCTTCCGTAACTTGCATATACGATAGTCTCCAGATATGCACAACTTTTGTATATGCACATCTATTGTATATGAAACTTTCAAATATGCACATATACAGAAGAAATGGACATATGCGGAAGATATGCACATATATGAAATATGTTAACATATTTTGTATTGCATATCTTCTGTATATCCACAACTTCCATATATGCGCATATATTTTGTATATGCACAACTTTTATATGGTTGCATATATGAAAGCGCATATACGAAAGTTGCGTATATACAGAGGTTGAAGTTGTGCACATCTTCTTTATATGTGTAGCTTCCATATATGCACGTATGGAAGTTTCAAATGTACGGTAAATATACATATAGATAAGTTGCGCATATACATAATTTATATGCAACTTCAACCATTGTAGATATACAACCTCCATATATCCACAATTTTCATATATGCATAATTTTTGTATATGTGCAACATTTGTATATGCGCATATCCATTTGCACATATACGGAAGGTATGCACATATATAGAAGTTAAACCTATACAGAGGTTGAATTTTTGCACAACTTCCGCATATGCACAAACTTATCTATATGCACATATCTTTTATATATGTGCACCTTTTGTATATGCACGTAGCTTCCATATATGTGCAACTTAAGTATATGCACATATATGGAAGTTGTTCATATACATAAGCATTGTGCAACTTTTATAATATGCATATAAGACAACCTCCATAAATGCATAACTTTCATATATGCGCACATTCTCTATATATGCACACATTTTCTATATAATCACTACTTTTGTACATGTACATATCTTCCATATATATGTAGCTTCTGTATATGTGCATCTACCATATATGTGCAACTTCCATATATTCACATATCTTCCGTATATATTTAAATTCCTTATATACACACATCTTATGTATATGTGCGTCTATCACATTTGTGTAACTTCCATATATGCACATATATAAAAGATATGTGCATATGGAAGATGTGCTTACATATATGATATGTGCATATACGAAAGTTGCGCATATATGAAATATATGCACATATACATAAATTGTATATATACGGAGGTTGAAGTTGTGCACATGTATGCACATATACGAAAGTTTCACATACACAAAAGATATGTGCATATACGAAAGTTGCATGTATATGGAAGATATATGCATATACAAAATATGTGCATATACAGAAGTTGCACAACTTTTATATATATGCATCTTCTGTATCACATATCTTCCATATATGCACAACTTTTGTATATGTGAAACTTCAATATATGCACATATATAGAAGTTGTGTATACAGAAGTTGTGCATACATGAAAACCATTCATATATTGAAGTTGTGTATACAAAAGTTGAGCATACACAGAAATTGCACACATATGGAAGTTATGAATATACTAAAGATTTACTTGAAAATTGTGTAGGAATTAGTTGAATCACATATTCTTCTCTACACTTTGAGCACTAAGTCGTTTTCAGTGTTAGGGGCATTACTAAGAACATATGATAAGAGAGGCATATTCAAACTTTCCCTTTGTGGCTCTTAACATAGAATGACTGCCTTCCATGTGAGACATGTAGATGGAACATCCTACATATTAAACATGTGGATTAGAGTTGACATCATGGCATTGATTAAGAGTCTTATTTTATACGTGTTTGTTCAGGGAACAAAACAAACATACTTGGTCTTAGGTCATGGTCCTAGATCCAGAAGGTAGGATTTCAGCAATGAGGCTCATGCATAGGAAATCCTCATCAACTGGTGAAAGATCAATACTTTGATAACTTGCACTTGATAAGAGGATGAAGAAGAGCTCCAAAATGGTAAACTGTGGGACTAATAGAATAAGAAAGGGAAAAACATTCAAACGAGACTCAAACATAAATCACACACATGAATTTCATCAATAAAATCCAAGGAAATGCATATGACTCACGATCAACAACTACACCTTGAAACAAAAACAAAGAAACACTTATTTCTAATTGTAATACTTGAAACATACTGCATTACGATGCTTAAAAAACAAGTTACAACAAAATAATTGAATGCAACCAAAAAGTGTGCTAAGCTATAGGAATGTGTATAGCACACATTATTATGATATATATGATCATCTAATGCAGAAGAATGTTCTAGAGATACCTCCAGTGATGCACGAAGATTCAACACACATAGAAGTGGACATAATCAAAAGCAAAACTTGGGACAGTAAGAAAAAGTGAAAATGACACTTGCAAAAGCTAAAGAAGGTGAAAGGGTATTGATATGAGATCAATTAAAATTTATTTAAAAATTAAAAGTACAAAAATTATATAATTTGTTAATATTAGAGTATGTTTTTATTATTTAATAATAATAATAGTAAGCTATATATATATATATATATATATATATATATATATATATATATATACTTTTTCCTTTAAAAATATAATGAATTAATGTTATATTAAAAATATTTATTTTACATTGTTTTATTCTAGTAAAATAAGTTATAAACATTTTAATGGAATAGTGAAGCTGATCTAATTGAACAGCATTGGATAAAAACAATTTTGAGAAATAACATTAGCAAACAACAGATTGTCATTTTTAATGTATATGTCCCTAATCACTACAGGGATAAAGAAATTTGTTGGGAAACTCTCAGTAAAAACATCATGGAAGAAGATAACAATAACATCATATTAGGAGGTGATTTCAACTTAATCCTGCATGCCAATGAAAAGCGTGGGGGAAGCTTTATGCTAGATCCTTTTAGAAATCAAATGGAAAATATAATGCACATTGGTGACTTGATAGATATATCTCCAAAAAATTGCAAGTATACAAGGAGCAATCGTAGGCTAGACAGCAAAAATATCATGGAGAGGCTGGACCAATTCTTGGTCAACATCTCCCTCCTATCAACTTTTTCAACTGTCAATTCCTCCATCTTGCTCTTTTCCGCTTCCGATCACTACCCAATCACTCTAGCTCTAGATACATACTGCCCCCTCGGTCTGCTTCCATTTAAATATAATCACATTTGGAGTGATTATCAAGCTGCACGAAACATCATCCAGCACACCTGGGGACAACATATTGAAGGATCCCCAGGCTTCATATGGGAGAATAAATTAATGTAAGAGCCCTATCCTAAGGTCTGGTAATGGATCTAATTTTTCTGAATTAAATACGACAAGATGTGATAACTTACTTACTTACAGGGCTTTTAAACAAATAAAATTTTGTCATTTACATTATAATCAACAAAAATTATCGTGTGCATTCCATTGATATCAACTTAACAAGAGTAATCCATGGAAAATACCTGTTCCGGCGGTTGATGATGATACCTTTGTCTTATAGCTCCAGCTGAACGCTCCTTCTGGCCGACCCAACCGGATTTACCTCCCAGCCAACTAGGAAATAAATTCCTAGCCCAGGAAACCTCCACAGGTTCCCTAGCCCTCCGTGCCCAAGTCCAACCAGATATAGTGTGTCCTCAAAAAGAATGTGCAAAACTAGGTAATGATACTTTCCTCCTCTCAAACCCAAGAAACCTCCACAGGTTTCCAAGGTCTCCCAAAAATCATAACAAGGCCAAACAATCACAACCAACCCCCACAATCCTAAGCAAAACTCCAACTCCCCCTCTTCTTCCTTACCCCTTCCCTTTATACCCTCTTTCCTCAACCACCTCTCATTAATGTCATTAACTCTCACCCATCCTTGGTTGACTTCTCTTCCAAGCTAGAGTACATTTGGAATTGTGATATGAATTTAAAATTGAGAATTTAATGGGGAAGTACATTTGGGAATGTGAAGTGTAATTACATGGGGAGGACCATGTCTCCTCCTTAGTAAATGTGAGGGTACATTGGGGAATGTGAAATGAATAAATATATATTGATGATAAGATGGAGAGGACTTTGTCTTCTCCTTATTAAATGTGAGGGTACATTGGGGAATGTGAAATGAATAAATATATATATTGATGATAAGATGGAGAGGACTTTGTCTTCTCCTTATTAAATGTGAGGGTAAATTGGGGTGTGTGAATGAATAAATATATTTTGAATTAATGGAAGGAGACCATATCCTTCACAATATTCAAATTGAGAAGGTAAGTGGGGAATTTGAATAATGGAAATCATAAATTTATTTTAGACCAATATTTCTCAATATTTTCAGATAATGTAAATATTAACACAATTTGTAGGATAAGATTTAAGTGGGGCATTACATACACCCCTCCTTCAGAAAACTTCGTCCTGAAGTTAGAATGAAAAGATACAAGGAGTTTGAAAGCATAGCAAACCAGAGAGAGTTATAGCATTAAAATTTGATAAGTCAGACAATGACATTACTTCCCATCAAGAGTCTCCAACTGATCTATTTTCTCCTATCCATCTTGACCTACTTCCATTCCCACCCTATCCATCCTCTGCTGCTCTATCAGTGGCAACGGCCATACTAACCACTGATAAAACCGACATGGTGGAAGCGTCGAATACCTCGACCGAACTTTCCCTAGCAGGCATCTGGCAATTGTCATCACACGTCTAGGGGGAGCGTTCAGCTGTCCTCCCCACGATTCCAGGTTTCGGAGGATACACGGTGGGAAACACCTCCACCCCTCCTTCAGAGCACGGAGCACACTACAGAGCTGGTTGGACTTGTCATCGAATAATC
The DNA here is from genome assembly GCA_031772625.1 of Pinus tabuliformis. NCBI lineage: Eukaryota > Viridiplantae > Streptophyta > Pinopsida > Pinales > Pinaceae > Pinus > Pinus tabuliformis. The sequence goes on along the minus strand of CM062818.1, from coordinate 534,483,297 downwards.
CAGTCAGGTCATCTTGCCACCTGTCATTTGCATTTTACTCATGTCATAAGAGTGCACATCAAGTGGATACCAAATGTAATAGAACAATGTACATCGTACCTTTCCTCATTGGTCGTCTCGACCTTCCTCAATGGAATAGTAGATCTTGGTTATCATATGGTTCTTTCCAACCTGTAGTTTAGTTCTCATCCATGCATATATACAACCACAAAATGGATATAGATACATGATCTTAAACATCATGTTTATTAAGCCCAGTTTCCACGTGTCAATTTTTGTTGTTCATACTGGAAATAAATCTTACATCAGATAGATCATAATTTCATTAAGTCATTGATTAGATAAATCATATTTATATAAGCCTATACAATGCAACAATAACTCTGACAAGTCATGCATTAGATAAATTGTAACCAAGTAAGTCACACATCTGGTCATACATCCAACATTTCCATCATCAATACCAAATCCATCAATTGATTTTCACGTGTCCAACCAAATGTGTATAATGTTCATAAACAACAACATGGAACTGCAAAATAGAATCTTAACATAGGTGGCTATCTACGTTAAAAGGGGCATCATAAATTCTCATGTGACATCCTTGTGGAACCCTTCAATAACAATTAGAGTTGAAATAGATTCAACTATCTATCATGGAAAATAGCATTTGAACCCAGATATCCTATAAGGTGGTACCAAACCAAAATAATGGCAAGCAACAGATTAGTGCACTATCAATTTTACTAGAAGGTGTTAGTATAAGTTTTATGCATATAATTTCTTTAAAACCTTAGTGAGTATAAAAGTCCCACTCTTCCAATTTGATGGTTTTTCATCTTCCAAACCCATTTAGTTAATCTTGGAAATAAACGACTCAAAACTTCAGAAACTATTTCCAACATGATTTTCATACTTTATTTTTTTTTGTAAATTGAGAGAAATGTCCTCTAAATGCCAAAAGGTTCAAATTTATTATATATTTAATCATTGTTTACTAGTACTAATACAATTTCATGATATATAATGCAGCTCACAATATGACCAGACAATGAGAAATAATTAAATGAATGGAATAATTGCCTTCGCCCTGCTGCTATTAGTACTTCCCTTCCAAATGGCACTGTATCTCTAAAGGTGCCTACTCCTTTCACAAGTGGCCAGTGACCACAAAAGTTGTGAAGAAAGTTGAGGGTCCTTTTATCCAAAACTAGAGACACATTATTTTTCACGGCTTCTTATTTATTTATTTATTTAGGGTAAGAGTGTGTTCTAATATTTTCACTGGTCCTTTATTGACTAAATAAGCTTCCATTTTAAAATCCCAAATCTTTAGACGGTTCCTCAAATCAGCATTTGTTTCCAACTATCATAAAACTGTGATTTCCCAACAATATGGCACAATTGGATGGGTCTTTGAAAGAGTTTTAATCATTTGCAAGCTGAGGAAAGCTTTCTTTATCTTGCTTCCAGTGTTACCTAGGAGTTGCTTTTGCACTCCCACATTTTATTCACAGGGCATGTATCATTTTGTGGACATTAATTTACTTATCTTATCTTATCTGCAATCTGGCCAAATATAATACAAAGACAAAATCCTGACAAACTAGAAGAGTTTTACAATCATACCTTAGGGCACTTTCATTGCTGCTGTATATGTGTGTTGCAGACAGCAAGGAAAACAGATAAGTCTTGGCCCATGAAAGCTCTTATATTAAATATATGAAACATATCTGTGTTGAACAACCACTGAGATAATCATACAAATTCTAACCTTTATTATAATGCATATGTGCCATAATATGCAATTAAACTATGGAAACAGAGTGTTTGCGTCTCAACCACAAAGAATGTCAAACAAGTGGCTATCATCAGTCATTGGTTGTGGTAGCAGTGAAAAACGATTAGTGCTGTAAATTGATTGTGCATGCACTGATTGCTTCACAGTTGGACAGTTGCCGTAAACACGGAAACAACTTGCTAATTCAGGGTAATTAAGGGTTAGACCCACTCCACATGCAACCCCCTTGAGAAAATGAATATTCAATATACGTTCACACTCTCCTGGAATTTCATACTTGCAAGTATACCTTTCTCCATGTCAGGACTCATCACGAACCACCATTACTTTATACTATGTATCCATAAAATTCTGCCATTTTATTATTGCTTTTAGTGGCAACTAAAGACATAGCTAATATAGCGAAACCAGCATAAATATTAAAAATGAAAATATCAATTAACTACATAATTAATTTCATCAGAAACACTCAATTAGTGAAGCATAATAATGGAACAACGTATCTAATGTCATAGCAAGAATTGCATGTATATAGTAGGGAAGGAGGAGCTTTCCAAAATTTTCAATCTGGCACTAAAATTCTTGGGTCTGTCAACAATAACTTATGTTCTTGCTCATCTTCCATAAGTTATGACGATTTGGATGCCATGAAGTGAACAGATCATGCCAATGTCGATTAATTTTATAGTCTCAGGGAAGTTGTTTGACATTGAGCCAATAACATGTTCAGATCAAGACATAATGGGTGGTCAGGCCAATTAGTGGTCCATGGAGTCATGGCTCTGCTCATTTAATCAATGTACATCGTTCCTTCCATCGCTGATTACACTAAGAGCTATTAAAGTGTTACCTGGCAAATGGTTTGGAAGTTTGAAATAATATCTCTTCTAGTCCAGCTAGAAACCCAAATTTACCTGCAGCTCAGGTCATCAATATGGAAAAAGTATCCTGTTTTTTTTTTGTGAAGTGTCACCATCCTCCTTGACTACAAGTGAAAGACTATGTCTAATTCCATTCTATGAGGAAATTAAGCAGAGTCGAATTGATTCTAAATATGATTCGATCCTAAGTCAAACTCATCAATTTGAGTTGCAATGAGGACTCAAACTCCCAAGTCAAACATGAGTTAGGTTGACTTGACAATTCTAATTCAAATCGACTTATTATGTCCAAAATCCATATTGTTCTGTAGTATGTACCATCATATGTACTTTGAAATGCATTAGAATTGAAAACTTGCATTATATGTTAAATGGGAACCTCAACAGCTAAGGATGCACAAGTTCTCGTTGCATCCCTTCGATCTGCATACTCTGCAACTCCTACCAAGTTGAAGATCATCGATCTGTATGTGGTCTATGCAGTTCTCACGGCAGTTGTGCAGGTTGTCTACATGGCAATAGTTGGATCATTTCCTTTCAATGCTTTTCTTTCAGGAGTTCTATCCTGCACGGGGTCAGCTGTGCTTGTAGTTTGTTTGCAGATGCAAGTCAACGAAGAAAACAAGGGATTCAAGGATCTTCCTCCAGAAAGAGCATTTGCAGATTTTGTTTTGTGCAATTTTTCACTTCACTTGGTGATAATGAACTTCCTAGATTAGTGGATAAGGACATGCAGAATTAGAATGAGAGGGTACCCATCACAAAGCAACAACATTATAGGGGCCTGATTCCTATTTTTCTGTTAGTATAGCTACTATCCTATATTTTTTTATGAAGTTTCTTTGTCAATATGATCTAATAATTATGCATATATGAAAATTATTTATGTAGGGTCTGCGTGTCACTCATTTTCTTTTCCCAATTTTCTCAAGCTGCAACATGATACACTGGCGTTTATGCAGGTTGATAACCTCGCTGTAATCCTACCTCGATACAGTGATATTATAAGATTTATAACCTAGATCAATTTAGTGTGGAATTGTCATTTTGTTCTTGATACATGTTTACATGTCTGTTGTTAATTTTTTTTTTTCTAACAGTTTCCGTTTTACTGCTTCTTTGTAACTGCAGGTTCTTTCCACGCCTCTGATCAAGTGGTTTAGTGTTTCTGTGCATGCAGAGGTATCAAGTGACATGAGCCACCAAATGCTGATGCTAGAAAAGATTTGGCACCCAATCCTGACTCTCTACAGAATTGCTACCCACTGATATCATTTGATTCAAGTCTTGTAAACCAACAATCACCTTTGTTAGTTTCAGCTAATGTGAATGGGTGCCCAATATTTCTGCTTGCAGAAATTGGGGCTTATGTGATAACCAAAAGAAATATGGATACTGTTAATTTATGTGGTTCCTCTGACCTTAGTGAGGCTCCACGATTTCCTCTTGTAGCGATACAAATTAACATGATGACATCAAGACAGTTATATCAATGCAATAATTTAGATTTTCCCAATGTCAAATTTAGCTCTTCAAGCAACCGAAATCAAAATTCTGTAGCAATTTCAAGCATTTCATACATGGATAGTGAATATTCAACTTCAACTCAGTGAAAATGGATGAAAGATGAGAAGAATGAAAATGGATGAAAGATGAGAAGAACAAAATATTTGTCCCCTATTTATGTTAATAAGAATGCTTATGTTCTAAAAGTTTGGTGGTTATTCACATATTCTGAATCATATGACATCAAGTGTGCCATTTGCTATAATATATGCATTTTAGGAAACATTTTTTTTTACATATGAGCAAATGACATAAAGGCCTCTTATGTAAATGTCATGTTGTGCTTTCTTATAGAAATGACATCTTACTTTGAGGTGTGACTCACTGAAAACTAAGGATTTCTAGTCATAAAAAAAAATATAAAATCAAGGATGGCAGGTCAGGGAGGGATCCTCTATGATCCTGGAGGAAAAAGAGTAGCCACCTTAGATTTTAGGGTCTTGGCCAAGTCTCAAACAATCAGGCTCATGCATATGCACTATTGCATGACATTCTTCTAGCCAAGGAAGCAAATGTTAAGTCATTGGAATTTGGAAATCATTGAGAATTCCATGATGATAAATCTTATGCTAGGTAAAATCACTCCATCTAACAATAAAATTCCAGTCACCATTGGTTGAACAAATAAGAGGTAAGCTGTCTCAACAAAGCTGTATCTCCCCATGTGAAATGTGGTCTAAATTCTGAAGTTGATCACTGTGCTAACAAGGCCGCAGAACTTAGTAAAGGGGTGTACATAAAAAAATGGGGGTCATTATAATTATCTAATCCCATAAGGAATTCATATGGAAGGGCACATAAAACATTTAGCATTCAACTCTCACAAGCATCACAAATCAGTGCATTATTTCTCTTGTATCAATATGGGAGCTCCAAGGATGCCCCCAAGTACCAACGGAACACGCAGTAACAACTCGGCTTCAAAAGATGAAGGGCTCAGTATGAAATCTCATAGGTCCTATGGGGCAACAGAGAATCAAACCTTCGGAATTGAATGTTTAGGCAGTTTGGGCATGATGGTGGTAGCTCCTCTATTAAATACCATCCCTGTACTTGGAATGTTTGATGGTTTTGGCAGAATTTTTCAAAATTGTCATTGGAATGTGGCATCAGTGGAAGGTATGGAATATTGAGGTGGTGGAACTGGTTACTATTCTGGGAACCTTTCTCTGATTCTTAAGCCTATCCTCCTCATTCAACTGGTTCTCTTTCAGTATCCATCTATTTCTTGGTTCATCCCCTCTAGGAGTTATGGTAAAGATTGCTAGGGATTTGGTCTGTCTTTGGCTCTCTGTTATTTCTGGTTGCATATATGGGAACAGTGTTTGTAGGTATGAATTCTGGTGGTGGCATCTATTGCTCCTCCACCAGAAGTCACTCATTTCTCTTCAAGTCTCATCTTTTGGTTTTTTTAGTTCTTTTACTTTGTTCATTAGAATTGACTCCATTGGATCACACAGTGAAGCAAATCTGGGTTCTGGGTTTTATTCTGACTTAAGTATCACGCAGAGTGCAGGGTACATGAAGGCTCCTCCCCTGCGCAGCTAAACAGTGACCATCTCGTTGATTCTGCCACCTCTTGTTTTCTTCACTTCTTGGAGGCACCAAATATGGATAACAGAGACATTCAGGAATTCAACAAAATCCTGAGAAGGCAAGAAGATATCATACAATCCAACAGGAGTTTGTTGTTTTTGGTGACAAAAAAAAAAAAAAAAAAAAACTGAAAAAGGTGCACGAAAATGAGCACAATTGCTTCTCTCAACATGCTAAAATCATAAACCTGCCAGTGCACCAAAAGCAAAGGATTAATGTATTGGAAACTGAAAGTAATATGCTGCAAAATCTGGCCCTGAATCTGAGAAAAGAACCCTTGTTATTTTGATCTCACACACACTAAACATTGTTTGCAGACAAAAATGAAGGAGACTATAATCATTCTGAGTTGGACAATTCCAACACGTCTCATGTCTTCCACGTTTAAATTTCAGATTGAGAATAGATTCCAAGAAAAGTAATGAATTAATTAATTGTGGATTGAGACAACAACAACATGTAACTTATGTAAATCGTGACAGTAGTTCAAGCAAAGTTGATTCAGTAGTTTTTTCATATATGGTCAGGAATTCACTATAGTTTACTTGTGCCAACACTGCATACAAAACTATATAATTGTGTATAGGTTGATGTAGAAACCAAGAGCCTAGCATAGCCTGAGGATTCCTCTTCGTCAATTGAATATTTGCTTGCACAAGCTCCAGATTGAGAGAGATCATCACATTCTACAGTCTAACAGGATTTGTCAATTGTGTCATTTGTAGGAGATTGAGTCAGAGGAGAACCTCAGCTTTAGGTGACTCATTTATGATGAGATTAGATGGAGGTTCCAATGAAGGTGCAATGACATAAGTCAATCAAACAGAGTCTTTTAAATCAGTTCTTGAAATAAATTGAAAGTCAAGAAAAAAAATATTACTTTTTAAAATCCTCAACCGCACTTCTTATACTGTGCAAAGACATGCTATATCACATTCTTTCGGCTTCGATGACGGGATGAGCATTTTATGTTGAACTATGCTTTAAACTTGAGGTGCACAATATGGGTGGTATTAGTATCAATTTTTCCAGCGTTTTCCATCACCAGGAAGGTATCTACTCATCCTCTAGCCCTTCATACTGAAATAATATGTCTTATGCAAGCTACACAAGTGGAGACTTGGACTGGTTCTTCTTAAAATAATAGTGTATAAGGACACAAAAAAATTTCCACGTTAATTATGGTATTTTGACCAAGAAAAAAAATTTCAATAGGGCCAAGTTTTTTTGACAAAGTTGATTCCTTGAGATCCAATTATCCAGGCATTAAATGATTGGCCACTGGTTTGGTGGAATTGTAAACAAATCAATAAAGTTGCCACCTTTCCACTAACCTCCTACACACATCTCCTAAACAAATGTTATTGAATGACCGCCAAGTGGACCGATCAGTAATTTCTAATAAAAACAAAATATACCAACTACTCACACAGATGGAAACATTATACTGGGGCTCTGCGGGAAGAGATGGTTGGCAAATGGATGTCTACACAGCCTAAAGTTCTGTCAGATATTGATGGACCTGTCAATGAATCTCCTATGCCAAATGCCATTTCTCTCTTGCCAAAATTGAAAGAACAAACATAACCTACAAATAATATGACGGTATCCATCAACGACAACTGGAGACACCATAAAAGTACCACCTACGTAGCCTGGGACCGGATTAAATTTTCCATGGACAACTGATCAAAGATAAGTTTTAAATGTTTTACCTGCTGGACAACTCATCCAGGGACAGACATCAGATTGGCCAAAGGTGCTCCATCCCCTCCAACATCTATCCAAATCGTTCGGTGTGGGGGCACTGGAGACAACTTGCCATAATTTCCAGATCGGTTTTTAACATACAAAAGTCTTGACTCAAAATGTCGGAAACATTGTAAGCCATATCTGTAAGACTAAGTCTCCTCATTAATCTAAATATATAGGGTACAGTACTAGTTCTAACTTCTGAGTCATGAGAAACACGAGTGTGGGATGCTGGACTAAATCTGTCCAAAAATACTTCTCAAACCCCCTATATCTTTCTTTATTGTGCATAAATCTCACAATGATAGAGGTGGAGCCTGCCTCTCAGCTGGTTTGCCCCCAAAGATAATTGTGCAAATGTGCTATAGCTTGGAATAATTAGGATCTGTAAGGAACTGACGTGATGGCTAATAGACGCTCAGAGAAGCTTAAGTCTTGAAACCAACTACAAGTGAAACATCTCTATTCTGTCCATAGTTAGCTCAGATGTCTGTAACTGATACAGTGCATTGTTCGGAAATTTTTGTTCTGCTGCCAGAATCAGTCATGTTGGCTCAGAATATGTGACCTAACACGGGAGTACCTGAGAGGGGCATTTTTAGTTTCTCAAGGAAATGTGGGGCTCAGTGGTTTTCAAATTGACAAATAACGAAAAGAATTGAAAATAAACTGACAACAAGTTTCAATACAACTCTTGGTACCCCAGAGGGCCGTCAATTTTCAAGGAAGAATCCTGCTTTGTGGCCTGTCAATAAGTATGCGTGGTATGGCTGTAAAAACAAGAGAAAAAATAGGGTCATTGTTTTCAGTGGATTGAATATTTCGGCAAATTGCTTCTATTAAACAGATTGTAAAGATAATCTGTTGCTTTATTTATAGTTCTATGGAGGTTTCGACTAAAGGAAATTGTGATTAACGCCTGTCTTTTTAGACATCCAAAATATATGATATGTCAAACTTCAGTTATAGTGAAAATACATTTAGCGGGCTTGGTTATGGATAAACATTGACTAATTCACAACACACATTTATTCGACTCGGCGTGTTCGTAAAATCATAGGATTAAAGAAGGTTACTAGAGTTGCTTCCTTCGAATAATGATGAATTTGGTGGAGCTAGAACTGCCGCTACCATAGCAGGTTCTCGCTCAGCGCCCCCTTCTCCCACCAGGGATCCACCAATATATAGCCCTCTTCGTAGCGATGGATTTCCTGGGGATCGAGAAGGGCTCTGTGAAAAACGAGTTTCAAACGGATGAAAATCCCGTCACTGCACAGGCAAAACAAGAACCTCTCACTATTGAGCAAATGACTAGTCCCACTGCATCCGCCCCTGCTGAGGTTAATAAAATGAATTTTTCGCAGGCTTTTAGCCTTTTTAGCAAACATTTGAACGAGAAAAGAATCGGCAACGCTGCCGTAGGCCGTGGAAAAAAAAACGTTTACCTTGGTAACGGGAAAGAGGATGTCAAAGGATCGAAACCGGTAAATGAGGAAAATGTCTCCACCCACCTTGGTTTATACTCTTAGCAGACAGGCTTTGGTTCCCTGCGCCCTTTTCCTGGAGCAGAGCAAAAGGGTTTCGCGTCCACAACAGTTCAGCCGTGGTTGTCTCGTAGCATTTTGCCTCCAAACTCACCGGTCATGAGGTCGGCTGTTAAATCTTGATTTTGATGCTTTGAAGAAATTGAGAAATTCTTAAAATAAATGAAGAGTTGTGCAGATTTTCTTACTGAAGTTTCCGCGAGTATCAATCTAAACTTGCATATAGGCGAAATTCAAGGTATCTGCTATATTAGGCAACTACATAGGTGAAGTCTGCCACAGATATTCCTACCATGATGCTCGGATTCAGTTCAAATTTGCTTCATATAACCATGGCTACTAAACAGAAAGCGATGGGGAAACATAGTCGACTACTTTGACGCGAATTGAACGCCAAATCTGCAATGTATGCAGAAGGAAACCCGCCAGAGGCGCGATAGCAGAAAGCCCAGAAAAGATAAAAGGAGAGGACAAAGAATGACCTTGGCCCTGCAAGGTTGAGCCATGCAACTCTTTTGATTAAGTCTTTTTGCTAAATAGTTTTTGAACTTCAATATGACGAAAGCAAGAGACAAATATTTATACCTGATTTTGATAAAGATGTCTCAAGCTGCATAAGACAGGGCTAGAAGAGAAAATGATGGACAAATTGTTCGTTCGGCTGCTGTGGAAAAATGGTAATGCCATTGGAATTTCAGTTGGATATTTAGGGAAGCTTGGATATCTTATGACCGCTAAGATACTTAGCGTGAAGAGTTATTAAATTATGCTTATTGTTTTCAATGTGAGTGAAATGAAGGGAGTTAGTTTTCAAAAACATGTAGGATTTCCACCACAAGCTAAGTACTAAATTATATGCATACAAAATGGGCTTTCTCATATGGGCTGCTCTAGCTACAGGTAGTGGTATTCACTACTACTAGCTCGTGTGATTTTCGGCGCATTCATGCCCAAAATGAGCAGTGGAGACTTGTTAAAAGTATAAATTGTAGGTTTAAAGGGCCTTGGGTCCAGATTTTGAACCAAAGCTCTGATACCATGTGTAAGAGCCCTATCCTAAGGTCTGGTAATGGATCTAATTTTTCTGAATTAAATACGACAAGAGGTGATAACTTACTTACTTACAGGGCTTTTAAACAAATAAAATTTTGTCATTTACATTATAATCAACAAAAATTATGGTGTGCATTCCATTGATATCAACTTAACAAGAGTAATCCATGGAAAATACCTGTTCCGGCGGTTGATGATGATACCTTTGTCTTATAGCTCCAGCTGAACGCTCCTTCTGGCCGACCCAACCGGATTTACCTCCCAGCCAACTAGGAAATAAATTCCTAGCCCAGGAAACCTCCACAGGTTCCCTAGCCCTCCGTGCCCAAGTCCAACCAGATATAGTGTGTCCTCAAAAAGAATGTGCAAAACTAGGTAATGATACTTTCCTCCTCTCAAACCCAAGAAACCTCCACAGGTTTCCAAGGTCTCCCAAAAATCATAACAAGGCCAAACAATCACAACCAACCCCCACAATCCTAAGCAAAACTCCAACTCCCCCTCTTCTTCCTTCCCCTTCCCTTTATACCCTCTTTCCTCAACCACCTCTCATTAATGTCATTAACTCTCACCCATCCTTGGTTGACTTCTCTTCCAAGCTAGAGTACATTTGGAATTGTGATATGAATTTAAAATTGAGAATTTAATGGGGAAGTACATTTGGGAATGTGAAGTGTAATTACATGGGGAGGACCATGTCTCCTCCTTAGTAAATGTGAGGGTACATTGGGGAATGTGAAATGAATAAATATATATTGATGATAAGATGGAGAGGACTTTGTCTTCTCCTTATTAAATGTGAGGGTACATTGGGGAATGTGAAATGAATAAATATATATATTGATGATAAGATGGAGAGGAATTTGTCTTCTCCTTATTAAATGTGAGGGTACATTGGGGTGTGTGAATGAATAAATATATTTTGAATTAATGGAAGGAGACCATATCCTACACAATATTCAAATTGAGAGGGTAAGTGGGGAATTTGAATAATGGAAATCATAAATTTATTTTAGACCAATATTTCTCAATATTTTCAGATAATGTAAATATTAACACAATTTGTAGGATAAGATTTAAGTGGGGCATTACAATTAAGGAATGTGCAAAAAGCGCTCAAAAATTGGGCCAAATCGCACTACAATGAGCCTGAAAAGGAAAAACGTGAGCTTAAGTCCCAAATTGCAGAACTTCATTGCACAATAGAACAAAAGGAATATTGCCAAAATGAAAAGGCTCAAGAAGAAGAGCTTTACAACCAATTGAGCATAATTAAAAGAGAGGAGGAAGAAAAGTGGCGCATCAAATCAAGGCAAATGTGGCTGGAAAGCGGGGACAAGAATACTTCCTTCTTTCACAAACAAGCCACTGCAAGGCAAATCAGAAATACCATAACTGCCATTGTTGATAGCGCAGGTACTCAGTACGTTGAACAAGCAGATACCAAAGGAGCTGCCACAGACCATTTTAAGAATCTCTTAACTGAAACAAAGGAGGAAGAACCTTATGATGATCTGCTACAACATTTGCCTACTAAAATCAAAACTGATTTGAACAAAAGCATGATAACAAAAATAAAAGAGGAAGAAATAGTGGAAGCAATCTGGAGTCTCCATCCCAACAAGGCACCTGGACCGGATGGATTCCCTATTTGTTTTTATAGAGATTACTGGGAGCTGATAAAGAAGGATCTCATCAAATACTTCAAGTGGATCCAGAGAAAAGGCAAAATTGGTGGATATACAAATTCTACCCATCTTGCCCTCATTCCTAAGGAGAACCGCCCTTCCAATTTCTCTCGCTTTAGGCCTATATCATTATGCAATTCTTCATACAAAATCTTCACTAAAATCATAGCCTCTCGGCTAAAACCTCTCTTTCCGATGCTAATATCTGAAAACCAAGGAGGATTTATGGCTAATAGACAAAATTTAGATTCTATTCTGTTGGTTCAAGAAGCCATCCATTCAAGTCATGCAAGGAATGAAAAAGGATTTATTTTGAAACTAGACTTGGCCAATGCCTTCGATAGGGTAAGGCATTCATTCTTATTTGCAGTTCTTCAGAGGATGGGCTTCTCACCTCTCCTTATTAATTTCATAAGAGCCTGTATCTCTAGCCCATGGATCGCTCCCCTCATCAACAGAAGACCTGGACCTTCATTTCAATCCTCAAGAGGATTAAGACAAGGCTGTCCCTTATCCCCATATCTCTTCATCCTCATGGCATAATCATTCAGCTGTGCGCTTGACTAGAAGAGACAGTCAGGCCTCATCACGGGCATCAAGTTTGAAGATGGCATTAAAAACATAAACCACTCTCAGTTCTCTGATGACACCCTATTGCTGGGGGGACGACCACCATTATAGCAAGAAGATTCAAATCCTTGCTAGACAAATTTATGAGATATTCAGGAGGTCAAATAAATCACCTCAAAAGCTGCATTTATGGATGGAACGCTTCTCCTTAAACAATTCATAGCATAGCCAACATTTTTGGTGTCCCCTGCAAGCTAAATTGGGACAACTTCAGTTACTTGGGAATGCTGGTAAGCAAAGGGAATGCAAAGACAAGTGTTTGGGATTTAACATTAGACAAAATGAAAAGGAAAGTTCAAAAATGGGGAACTCTGTGGTTGAATCCAGCTGGGCGATAGGTGCTTCTAAAATCAGGTCTCTCCTCCCTTCCCCTCTATCAATTCTCCCTGGCACAAGCTCCAGCCTCATACCATCGAAAAATGGATAACATTCTCAGATTTTTTCTATAGAAATGGGGCAAGAACGAAAAGAAAAAATACAACCTAGTAAAATGGACACAAGTCATTCAAAGCCCAGAGAATGGAGGTTTTGGCATAAGATCCCCATCTCTCATGAATTTAACATTTGGAGGAAAGTTGATTTGGAGACTTCTGGACAATCAAACAGCCTGGTGGAAAAAAGTCCTGGAGGCAAAATATCTCAATCAGCCAAGGCAGCATCTTCTCACTTCTGAGATCCCCAGCAGAAATTGTACAAAGATATGGAAGCTTTGCAAAAAATCCATTGCATTCATGGCGCAAAATGTCTCCAAAGTGGCAAAAGGAGGTGAAACGGTGAACTTTGGTTTGGACAAAATCATGGGGAACCCTCCCTTAAACAGTCTCCTAGGTATGGATCCTATAATTCATTATTTACAGAGCAAAGGTAAATCTAATCTGAGCCAAATCTCTCAATGGAATGTTTCAACCAATGTTTGGATGTGATGGGAATTTCCACCCATCCCCCACAATCTTAAAGGCAGCTTCGATTCTTTTTGCAACCACCTGCACAGTATTGTGCCCACCATCAAAGATGAAAAGGATGAGTTCCGATGGGATCCTACAGGAACAAAATATTCAATCAAAGCAGGTTACACCTATATAAGTAGCAAGGAATACCCAATGACTGTTTGGACACCCTGGAAAATTTTAAAGAGAGCTGAAGCAATTCCAAAAGTCAAATTTTTCATGTGGACTCTCCTGCATGTGAAACTTCTAACTGCAGAGAATCTCAAGAAAAGAGGCATCGTTGGACCCTCTAGATGTCCCAATTGTAAAGTTGCAGAGGAATCCATACAACACTTATTCATTTCCTGTCCCTTTGCAACCTCATGTTGGAACAACATCATTCCTTCTGCACCCCCCATTTGGAATTCTCAGCACTCCATTAACGGAGCTATAAAAAACTAGAGGAGAAACTACCATTGGCAATCAGTGAAGCAAAATCCAGCTAAACGAGTTTGGATTTCCATCCCTTTTGCTCTTTTGTGGCGTATATGGATTTCTCGGAACAACATGATATTTCGAGATAAAGCAACTACAACCAGGCACATTCTCATCAAAGCAATAAGTCTGGATTCTGAGACCATAGCTTCCAAGACAACAAAAAAAATCGACTCCACCAATTTATGGGCAGAGAAAAGAAGTTTCATTCAGCACCTTATTGACAAGACCAGTAATACTTCAACAGTACAAATCAACAAGTTCAGAGGTAAAGCCAACAATCCTGATTGGAAAATCCGCCTAACAAAGGAAGAATTTAGTAAATGGCTCCAGTCAAAGAAATATCATTCTTTATTCTTTGACGGAGCATCTAAGTTTAATCTGGGAGCATCGGGAGCAGGGGGCATCATCCTCAACCCTTCAGGCGTTCCAGTTTCCTCTTTCGAATGGGGTTTGGGAAATTTAACCAACAACAGAGCTGAAGCATTGGGCCTCTACCAGGGCATCCTTCAACTTCAGGTCCAAGGGATAAAAAAAGCTCTTATATTTGGTGACTCTACCATCATAATAAGCTTAATGAACAACAACCGACAAGCATCCAATCTCTTTTTACATCAAACCATCAACCGCTGTAAAAGTCTGCTAACTCAGGATTTGGAGTACCAATTTTTTCATGTCCTCCGCTCCAACAACCAAGATGCAGACAAAAGAGCCAGTCAAGCCTGCTCACGAGAAAGAGGAAGTATCCTATGCAACCACGCGAATCTGCATCAATTCATTCCCTGATATTCATGATCGCTCCAAATCGATCCCCTCCAATGAACTGCGCCTCTGCTAATAAGGAATTTGACCAAATCCAAAAAATGTCTGATATCCACTGCAGCAAATCCCGAACTTTACAGTCGTATTACATCTCTGGAAAGTTTGATACAACAAATCGAAACTTGAACAGTAAAACCCGTGATCGCCCTTGCTTCCTCCTTGTGATATGGTCCTCTTCTTGCCCCTGTCTGCCCACTACATTCTCTGGCTCCAGATTCCTCTATTCCTCTATTCTTCCCTATTGTGGTTTATCCAGTTCGGCTTTAGCACTCAGTTCTCAGACAGATAGCTCTCTCAGAACTGTAATCAGATCTATAGTTGCAGTAAGTGCATGCTCGTCTCCAAAGTTGCCCCAAGATAGAGCTGAAGTTCTCCTTATGAATCGAAGCAAGGATTGCTTTGAACAAGAGCAATCCAGCGCTCTCTCAAATACCTTCCAAGAGTCAGGTGAGATCCTCAAGTTCATTTTGGACAAGATCATCAGTTCAAACGGTCCAAGCACCAGCTCCTCCAGTGCAAGAGTTGCAGCAGTAGACAGCCATCTGGAGGTTCCCAATGCCCGACAGATTAGCCTTATAAGCTTCGACTAGATGTATTGCAAAGTTAGCCTGCTGCTGTCCCAATTTATCAGAATTTATACTTGTATTAAGACCTTTCAACCGAACAGTAAAAGCATTTTTGCGAACTGTCATAATTTAATACAGCCACAAGCTATTCCGATGAGCTCATCCCCTGTAAAATCGGAGCTTAGTCTCCCCCTCCTTTTTTGAATATATCTAGCAACCGACTTTGTGAAAAAAAAAAAAAAAATTATAAACATTTTAATAAAAATAATTTGTAAGCAAGTAAGAAACTTTATATTAACAAAAATATGTTACATAGAATACAATCATAGAGTAATTGTGAGGCCTAGAGCCGAGACCAAAATGAGTAGAGCTAGATGTGGACCATCTACTCATGAAGGAAAAACGAGATGACCCCTCAAAGAGAATAGAGGTCTTACAAATCTGTCGAGATTCCTACACGAGTGACCATCAAAAGTAGAGCCATGTAGTCAGCTAAGGAGGAACGAAAACAAATGAAACTAAATAGAAAACCGCTTCAGGTTGATTTCTTTCCCTTGGAGCTAGATTGAACTAGTTGTGCTTTGTTGATTCCTAATTTTTCAATGCTTGCATTGACTAGAGACTCGCCATCCACTTTTTCCTCAATAATGAGGCATCCATAAAAACTTATGTAGACTTGCTGAGAGGGATTTTCAAGTGGAGTTGATAGGGGGTTACTTGAAGTTGCACACCTTTACTTCAGGCTTATGTTTTGGAAAACCTTTGACAATAAGACTTTTTTCTTGCAATTTTCCTTCTTGGGATATCAGGGAGAGGAGGGGAGTGAGGTTGGTGGGTAAGATTTCTATCCTCAGAACATTCCTATGAACTATAGAACACCGAGGATATAGGAGTAGGTAGGAAGTATATATCAATGGATCTGGAAATATTTCATAACGAGAGATGAGTTCTACTGATTTGAGAATTTATTTTTTCCATCCTCCTTTCAACACCTTCTCTAGCTAACTCCATAGTCTAGAGATTTCGATCCAACAATTTCCGAACAAACTATTTTCCATCACCCAATCTTCTTCATTCCTTAACCTCTAGGGGAGCCACCCTACAATGGATATGGACACGAACATCTAAGTCGAATAACTACATGTCATCGTCAATCAAGGGAATTTGAGGTGGATGCCTGCGACTTCTTCCCCCTCCAACCTCCCCATTCCCCCTACCCCATCTTGGTATTTCTTTCTCTCTGTCCATGATGGTAGACTGAGAATTGATGAATCTTGTACAGTGATATTTGGCTACAATGACAAGGAGAGTAAAGGAATGGTTGTGCCTATCATCTTCTAATATTTACATAAAGGAAAGTAGGGGGATACCACAAGGATGGGACACGAGTAGGTACATTAGCATCAACTTGCATGTTAGAGCAGTTGTGAGGTAGATCATAAAGCATATGTTGAAGGAATGAGCTAGAAAAGCTTTAATAACTCGTGCATATATCACCTAGTGATATGTTATTGAATTTTAGTTTTGTTGTGCTAATTTAAATTTCAGATTTATAAACAAATGATTTTCCATTGCTTCCTGTGCATAGGTTTCCTTAGGTTGTTTGTGAATGTAAACATGTAAATTTTATCAAGTTTTATGTGACATTCATGAGAAAAATAACATGAAAAACAAGTGTTGAACATCAACAATGAAAAGTACAACAAACCATCAACATGAACACTTAACACAGTGTTTTGATGAACGAGTTCACCTCTTTTGGGCTATATCTCCTTGGTCCATCTTCCATGGCTTGCACCTCTTTATTAGTTCAATATGAAAAAAAAATGTTGTTTACAATGCTCTATTTATCCTAAAGCCTATTTTAATGTGTTTAGAATGTCCAAATTAGCTAGGAACACCTTTTCCTAAGCTCCATTTGGTCGAATTTGCTCCGGTTATGACCAAAACAATTTTCTCCTAGAAAACCTCCTCCAAAACTGGAGGAACTCCAGTTAGCTCTACTAAAATTGGTGGAACCTCTGAATTTATCGGATCCAT
Organism: Pinus tabuliformis; assembly: GCA_031772625.1. Taxonomy (NCBI): domain Eukaryota; kingdom Viridiplantae; phylum Streptophyta; class Pinopsida; order Pinales; family Pinaceae; genus Pinus; species Pinus tabuliformis. Next base: position 534,465,937 of record CM062818.1, on the reverse strand, counting down.
TAAACATTCCACCAACTTAATTTGCAGTTAACTGAAGGATTAATTAAAGATAAGCACGATTAGTTGGAGGTTAACTGTGGATTAGCATGCAAATATCGTGTTGTTAGCTAATTGTCAACCTCCAGATGTGGGTAATGGTCACATAACGTGATAACCATGAACGATTATGTCTACTGGCTATTTGAATACTCATAGCCGCCAGATATATGATATGTCACATGTCATGGTGTATTAACTGTGAGGGTTATGTTGTCGCCGGTTGGTATGTGTTGTCCGCTGGTTGGTATGTGTTGTTCGCTGGTTTGTAGTAACTGTGACCACTAAAGCGTTCACATGGGAGGGTTGGCCTGTGGGCTCGCCTACTAACCCCCAACCGCCAGATCGTTAAACTTTAAATATATGTGAAACCCATAACAGTTAAGAACCACTAGCGCGGCTCAACGGTAAGTCACAAAGTTTGTTGGGAGCAAGTCTCAGGCTCGACCCCCCGACCATACATATAATTTGGTCACACTATGCATCGAGTCGACCTTTAGGGAGGGACACGTGGTAGCCTTCGGGCTTGCCACTTATCCATTTCTCATTTTTCTACCATTAACCAACCAAAACCTGCCACATCACCGCAATTTTGAACCAATAAAAACATGCCACTTGGTAAATCATGATTGAGCATTGACCACTGTTGTCCTTACACAGTCACCTGCGACATCAGTAGTACGAACTGCTGATTTTGTAGCGACTATGTATTTTTTTTAATTTCTTCTATTTGGAAAAGCGGACAAAACTAATATCTTCCTCATACGAACTCGATTTTCAGTGAGATGAGTTGCATTGGAGACAGATGCGGTCGTTAAGGTTTCGACCAATTCTGAAATTTTTTTTTTGAGCTAAATACTAAGCACCTGATCATTCCTCCCCACTAGAAGCCTTTTGGACCCCAAAATATACTATCAATTGCTCAGCAGGTGAGGGTACAAATCCCTCACCTTCTCGATATATAACCATTTGGCTTTAGAAGACTTTTGTCCCTTAAGTCCCACTCTAAGGTCTTCGACATTCCCTCTCTTTGAAGTTTTGGTTCTTCTGTCAAGTATGAGATCCTGCTGAATTTCATCAAGGTATTCTGGAGAGAAATCATTTATTGATGGAAGCTGATCATTCTCTCCTTGATCATCAATCAAAGGATGCTCAAACAAACTCAAATTCTCAACATTAATAACAGAGTATATTTGCATATAAGGAGGAAAATCTAGCTTAAATGCATTGTTACCAATCTTTGCAGAATTTTAAAAGGATCATAACGGATTGGCTTAAACTTTTTACTTTCCCCTTGAAGTCTCTCTTTGCTAATATATAACTAAACTTCATCTCCAACTTGAAATTTGTGATCGACACAGTGTTTGTCATGCCTTGCCTTATAGCTACTTTGACTTCTTTCAAGTTGTTCCTGCACTGTGTGATGTATGAACTTAATTTTCTCTATGAAATTCCTTGCCTTATCGATGTCATTGTGACCATCGATGGTGACATATTTCTCAAAGATGAAGTCCAATGGCGATCTTGGCAAGTACCCAAAACATGCCTAAAATGGCGATGTGTTTGTGGAAGAATGCTTTGCCCTATTGTATGCATGTTGTATGTAATGCAACTGTTCATCCAACAACTTGGGATGTTTGCTACAATATCCTCTAAGAAGATGAATGATTTTCCTATTGAACACCTCGATTTGTCCATCTGTTTGTGGATGAAAGGTTGTACTCTTCTTCAACTTTGTGTCCATCATGTCCCACAAATTTGACCAAAAATTCCCAACAAATCGAGAATCTCGATCACTTACAATGGAAATAGGAAGACCAAAATGAACCCAAATGTTTTGGAAGGAAAGATGAGTTGTTTGTTCAATTGTAATTTTCTTTTTACATGGTGTTAGTATACACATTTTAAATCTAAAAACCCTAAATTAACATAACTTCTATTGTTAAATCTTCTGCCTGATAAACAATCGACATTGACTATGAAATTACAATATTTTACAAGGCAAATTTTCTCTAATGTTTTCTTCAAGGATGCTACCCCCGAACCCCTTCTAAGGCCCCCATCCCTTGTGACACTAGTGGTTTGGGGGGGGGGGGGTGAAGCCCCCTCACACCCCCCGCAAAGGACTGACATCTAAATGTAGCTGAAACAATACCTCTAAATCAAGAAAATAATCAGGCTCCACACCCAAGAAAAGAGAGAATGAAGGGGAAGATAAAAATGAAGAAGAAAAAATTTCAAATGAGACAAGAAAATGAAAGTAGAAGGGAAAAGAGAAAGGATTTGCTTTAGCATGAAGAAAAAACAGGAACTATAAACTCAAATGATGATGGTTTTTTTATAGGGTCAATTTTGAACATGTTTTAAAAATGGAAGTGAAAACTATTTTTTCATGCAAAAATTGTGCAAAAAACACCCTGAAAATGAAAAATGTTGATACTAGAACAATGGTTTCTTTTTTAGGGTCAATTTTCAAACTTTAAAAAAATTCAAGTAAAACCAAATTTTTATGTGCAAAAAAATAGTTGTTTTTTAGGAAAAAACACACTAATGTTTTTGGTAGAATAACATTTTTCTTCCCTAAGTACAATTTCAACATGTTTTAGTAATGACGATAAACATAAAATAATGGGATTTGAAACACATTGAAATTTTATTAGTTTTCATTGATGTTGTTAAACATATAATAACATCACACTAAATATCGCTAAAATTCTAATTGTTTTCAACCATAACATTAAAGATACAAAAAAAGTTTGAAAAAATTCAACCATGAAATTAAAAAACCATGTCATTATAAACAACTTACATGACTAAATTAATCAAAATGTCATTATTTGTAGATTGAATGTAGCATACATTATATCTTTAATTTATTGTTGCATTGTAGATATTCTAAACAATAAAAATAATCATAATTAAAACATATAATCCAATAACATAAAAGTGACTCATAGCTTCTGATTTAACATCACATGGAAATCAAAATTTTTATTTCAAGATACGATACAAATATCGGTTATATAAACTGTCTTAGAAATTATTCAAAATCACTCATATTTTCTTGCACACCATCATAATTCACATATTCAGATGAATGACTGGATGCAGACGAAGATGTTCCATATTCTTCTCTTTCATCAACTAGTGCCCCATCTGAGTCCACATGCATGCCCACCATTTCAGGTTTTAAAATTCTTTTGGCTCTACGACTGCTTTCAACACACTCCCATATCAACAATGTTCCTTCTGGTAGCAACCTTTTCAGAATCTCTATTGTCTTGAAGCGAAGATTTCCTCTCTTTTTTAAATTGAAGTCATAAACAAGTATGTCAATGTCCTCCAATTTTAAGAGGTTTGTGCGGTGACGATTTATATTTGTACCCTTTCTTTTTCTCTTTTTGGAAATTTTTTTATCAGCTACCATCTTTGGCTTATACACATCATTGAATGGGTGTGTATTTGTGGCATACCAATGTACTTCAACACCTGTAACATCTTCATTTCTTGTAAATACTTTTATAACCTTAGCAACCCAGAATGGATAGCCATTGGGATCTCCATCTGCTAGCACTGCGATCATGCAATGCTCCTTAATATCTTATATCGAACCCCTATAAAGGTCTTCCATGGCTTCATGTTGTGCACGAGATATTTTGGAACCAATACACATCTCTCTTTCCTCTGCCTGTGAAGAATTAATAATACCTTGAGATCGTTGCTATTCAACAATGTTTCTTTCCTCATGTTCATTTGACACATTTTGTGGCCAAATAAATGGATTTTTCAAAGGTATATTTTAATTTTTTGTTCTTGAAATGATATCACTTTGATTACTGAAAAATGACTGCCACCAAACTGAATCAGCAATGTCAAAGTACTCACATGTATATCTAATACATTTTTTAATTTCTTCTAGGCAATCAAAATAATTTATATCTCTATTCTGCCTACTTGCATTATGAACTTCACCAATTGATTGTAATAACAATATATTTGATGCAAATATTGGATGATCTGGAATGAACTTCAAAAATTCCAAACCTGATGACAATGCCCATTATGTAGTAATTGAATACTTCTTGCCCCATATTAGTGTTTTCCCATCATTTTTTTATATGAAATTGATGTTGGAAGCTAATGTCATTAAGTTATTCAATGCATTTCTCCTCACCATGCGATCCCAGAATAAACCTTCACATGTCAATAGTTTCTTCCAACACATCAAAAGTAGGCTATAGCATGTATGATTTTTTAATACATGCAATTAATGATCGCAAGCTCCCAACTTCCTTCCTCCTTAATGTGACTGAAAAACAACTGAACATTTGACCAATATGGTCATGAGTGTGCCCAAAAAGAAGGAAACCAACCTTTACCTTCTGAAAAATTATCAATTCAACAATCATGTTTAGATATCCAAAAACAACCTGATTTATGTTTTCACGCCAAGTGTTGTTCAATTGTAGATACAAAAATTTAGGAAGATTAGCAGACCAATGATAAATAACATCATGAATTATGGTTATTGTTAGATTTGAATCATTATGAATATTTGGAGCTGTGAAGTACACCCTTGGCAAGATTTTCCCATTGAAGATCATACAAACGACCAAGTGATATTGAATAAAATTTTCCACCTGTAAATTTTTGGGTGTGCGAATAAAATGTGGTAAAAGTGTTTTCTTCCGGTCCATACCATCAATTATCAAACCCAAATATTTATTCGGATTATCATAACACTTCTTTCGATGCTTGTACAACTTTTTCCTTTCACTTGTTTGTTGTTCGTGATGCTTCTGAAGTTCTTTGACAATGGAATCTACACAATCTAAAACAAAGTCATTAAGAAATACGTTTTCATAGTTGATGACTATAAAATTTTAAAAGTTAAAATTATGAATGCTTACCTCTTTCTGACCCTTCACATTTATCCTTTTTTTTTAAGAGAAGCACATGTACTGCAAATCCCCATCCTTGTCTTCTTGGGAATACGAACATTGTTGAATTCTTTCTTCCATACCTTCACAAAATATTGATATGTAATAAATCAACCATGTCCCTTAGAACCTTCTGCATATTCTTTGTGTAAGTTATAGATTTCTTGTCTTGAAAAATTATTTGGAATTTGTATTGTCTCTCTATTTGGCATACACTCTCCATGCTTTGAAAAGAAATCTTTCATCCATGACATTGCAGTATCTGATAATGGCCCAAACTATTGTTTATGACATACTTCTGAATAAAATGTGGGATCCTTTTCCAAATTTTCTTGGATTCTTGAGTGACGAAAATTACCCATCGAATGAAACATTTTGAAAGCCTTTCTATAGATAAATAAAGACCCAATATGATAATCATAACTTGACAATGTAAATTGCATGTACCCAACTAAATATGAAATTTTCATGCTTTTATTTATTGACAAATATCTCTTCCTTTTCTCTAATGCAAACTTGAAATCGATATGTTTCAAACAATCTTTTTGACAACATTCACTTGAAATGAGAGCACCGATAGAACTTCTTCTCATCAGATATTCTGCTCTACCCCTTGTATAACTAGAACATCTTGGATTGATATGAAAAGGTCTGCTCCTACTCCTTGATACAATATTTCCTGGAAACATCTCCATCATTGGATCGTCATTTGTATAAGCATTTTCATCATCATTCTGAGGAATGTTATCGTCACTATCATCAGTTGTGATTTTGAAATACTGACTTGGAGGATATTCTTCATCTCCCCCTTCTTCAATGCTACTATAATAGTCCTTAGAATTAGGACTAAATGGAAAATTTGACTCGAAGTTTATTGGATATTTTTCCTCATGTGCATTTCCAATGCTACTCTTATAGTCCATAGGATTAGGACTACGTCGAAAATGTGACTGCTTACTTACTGAAAATTCTACATCCTGTCCTTTGCCACTTCTACTCTCATAGTCCTTAGGATTAGGAGTAAGTGCTTCATCTTGTCCTTTGTCACTACTGCTCTCATAGTCCTTAGGATTAGGACTAAGTGGAAATTGCGACTCTTTATTTATTTAAAAATCTTTATCATGTTCTTCATCACTGTTGCTCTCACAGTCCATAGGATTAGGACTAAGTGGACATCGTGACACTCTATTCATTTGAAATTCTTCATCACAGCTACTTTCATAGTCCATAGGATTAGGACTAGGTGGAAAATGTGTCACTCTGTTCATTTGAAATTCTTCATCATGCTCTTCATCATTGCTACTCTCATAGTCCATAGGGTTAGGACTAAGTGGACACCGTGACACTTCATTATTTTGAAATTCTTCATCATGTTCTTCATCACTGCTACTTTCATAGTCCATAGGATTAGGACTAAGTGGACACTGTGACCCTCTATTCATTTGAAATTCTTCATCATGCTCTTCATCACTATTGCTCTCATAGTCCATAGGATTAGGACTAAGTGGACACCGTGGCACTCCATCCTTTCAAAATTCTTCATCATTCTCTTCATCACTGCTGCTCTCATATTTCATAGGATTAGGATTAAGTGGATATTGTGACACTCCATTCTTTTGAAATTCATCATCATGCTCTTTATCATTGTTTCTCTCATAGTCCATAGGATTAGGACTATGTGGACACTGTGACACTCTATTATTTTGAAATTCATCATCATTCTCTTCATCATTTTTGCTCTCATAGTCCATACGATTAGGACTAAGTGGACACCGTGAAACTCCATTCTTTTGAAATTCTTCATCATGCTCTTCATCATTGTTGGTCTCATAATCCATAGGATTAGGACTAAGTGGAAACCATGACTCGTTATTTATTTGAAATTCTTCATCTCGTCTTTCATCAGTACTGCTCTCATAGTCCTTAGGATTAGGACTAAGTGGAAGAATTGACTCTCTATTAATAGTGGAAGAATTCCGTTATATTCATCAATATGAATAGAGTTATATTTCGAATGAGGAGAGCCTGGAATCGGAGAAGGCTCACCTCCTAGAAGTATTTGAGAAGAATGGTTACAATAGGCACCTCGGTCTAAAAGCCTTCCTCAGGGCCAAGAAGGAGCCTTCAATCCGAAGGGTTCCTAGTGATCATATCATGGGTGTAAATCTTCCTTACATCCAAGGAACCACGGACAGGATTGCGAGGATTCTGAAGAAGTATAATGTTCCCGCAACTTTCAGACCTCTCAATACTATCCATGGCTCCCTCAGGTCTGTGAAAGACCCGATTGACCCTAAGGACATGAAGGGCGTCTATGTCATTCCATGTTCCTGTGGGACCCCTTATATTGGTGAGACTGGTCGCTCTATCAATCAACGGATTAGTGAGCATTCGGAAGATTTAAGACATGGTAGGACCAAGTCCTCGGCCCTCGCTGAGCATGCAAGGAAGACTATGCATCATGTATGTATAGAGGAGGCTCAAGTCATTGCCAAAGTTGCGCAGTTTCACCATCGAAAATTTAGAGAGGCCCTGGAGATTGAGAAAAGGTCAAACAATCTTAATAGGGATGATGGCTGGAAGATTAGCAGTTGCTGGGTCCCAGCCTTATCTTCCTAACCTCCTCATTCCCCTTGTTTCGTTTGGTCTTAGGGTTTCTATCTTCCCCTTCCTTTGATTTTCTTTTGGCAGATTTGTCCGATTATTTTGGAGTGTTTGAGTCTTTAATAAGTTAGGAATTAATCTCGGGCTTATTAGTGTATTAACCTTAACCTGTTTATGATACTATTGGGCATTTATAATTATTTTTTCATAAATTTATTAATTATACATTGATAATTATTTCTATTATAAATTGAGTTTCCCTTTAACTAATGTCTAAAAAACCCCCCTTTTTTAATCCTTATAAATAATAATAATATTTACCTTATGACATAGTTGTCTTTAATATTTTTTGAATAAATAAATATTGAATAAATATCGATTATTAATAGAAACTTGACCATTAGGTTTAAAGGATAAATTATGATAGACCAATAATTTTAGTTATACTTTTAGTAATAAACATTCAACCCTATAGGTAATAATTTATTTACCTAAGGACTTAGTTACCTCTAATATTTTTGGACCATTAAGTAATTATTACATAATTACCTAATGTAACTAAATTATAAAAATAGTAGTGATTTATTACCATTCACTTGTATTTAAATAATAATTGAATAATAATAAATCATTTAATATATATTATATAAGGACCATTATAATTAAAATATTAATATTATACTATTTGAAATAATATTAATAATATATCTATTTATTTTTTAACAAATGAATTCCTTTATTTACCTATTTTAACTATTTCTAGAAATATTAATTAACTATTTTAGTAGTTTGACCAGGTTCATTAGGTCAAATTAGCCGTTAGCATTATAGTTGTTGGAGTCTCTGCACACTCTATTTAATCTAGCTAAACCGGATTGGTTCTTCAACTTGTCCTGACGATGAACCACACTGGTTGGTTCGAAACGCGTCGACAAAAGATTGGTTATGTGATTTTGCCGAAGACTATCTTAACAATGTTATGGATCACAGAAGTCTAAATTCCTTAATGAATAAAGTTGTTATGCGATGAAGATGTTGATGCTTCACAAAGAGAAAATTCACTATCAGAAGAATCCATGCCTTTCAAATAGAAGAGTTTGAATGATACAAATGAGGACTCTTCTAATGATAATATATAGCTTAAAGAATGAATTTTTCCCTCAAAAAAATTTCGCCAAAAGTTTTCCCTCCAAAAATTTTGTTTCATATATTTCCTTCCATTATTTTCTTCTACAATTTATTGAAAATTTTTAACTAAAATTTTCTTATGAAATAAATCTTTTAAATTAAAATTGTAAACTAAATCTTTTATCTAAATTAATTTATTACTTAAACTATATAATATTTACTAGAGAATTGATTTCTTTTTTAATTTTTATTATACCATTTAAAACAAATTAATCCCACATTCACCGTGTTGTAAAACAATTCTGTAATGTTTGCTTTATCATAATTTCCTATATCACCATAATAAAATTTACATGTTAAAATTTATAAAAGAAAATTAATCCCACATTAACCGTATAGTAAAACAATTGTGTAATTTCCCCGATATAATAAATTTCATTATCACTATTCCTCACATCACATCAAGGTTTTCTGAGGTTCGTTAAAAGGCTTGGAGTGAACTTGTGGAGTAGCTACATTTTTATCAACAACATATTCAACAGAGGATTATCACATTTGAAAGGTTAGTTAATTTTCCTGTTGTGCAAATTTTAAAATGAAATAAGTTTAATGATTTTTTTTTAGAAATTAATGTTTTTTTTGTGGGATAGATTTACCCACTACGTTTGGAATGGGCATGGTGGGCCTAATCATTCTCCCAACGACCCAACATGCCCGTGGGTGAGAGGCAGGGTGTCGGATACCTAGCACCCTGCCCCACCCTCGCAGCCCAACGACCGGCCGGGGTGGCGGGTCGTTGGATCGTCGGGGTGGGGTGTGGGAGGTTGACGCCTAGCCCCTCACCCCACCTTGGCTTCCCAACGGCCCGCCGCCCTAGCCTACAGTTGGGCCGCTGGGCGCCAGCCCCCACCCCCCCTCCTGCCCCACCCCGATGACCCAATGGTCGGCCAGCACGTTGGGCCGTTGGGCCGTCGAGGTGGGGTGGGGGACGGGTGGGGCTGGGGATGGGTAGGGGGGTAGTGGTTGGGCCGCCAAGTTTGGGTAACAGACTGGGCCCAACTGCCGGCCCGGGTGGCCGACCGATTTGTCGGGTGGGGGGACCTTTGAGAGCATTGCAAGGAATGAAGGATGAAGAACTTGGAAAAACAATATTATCTCATGTGAAATCAGGGGAATTATCATTGGATGGAATGTCTGAGAAAATTCAAAAGTAAGTTTGTTGAATTATTTTCTAGATTATAATTTTCTTTTAAATATAACATATTGTTCTTGATATTATTTTTTATACATATCATTATATTAACTTTTTTTGGCTTTATCTAAGAAGTCACAAAGTTTACGTGAAAATACAAGAACAAATGGTTAAATTTTTGAATCAAGATGGTTGGGATGATGTTGTATGCAACTATCCAGATTCACATTCTACATCAACATTAATTATTTTTTATCTTGCATTTAAAAAGGTATGTTGATTTATACATTCATTTTTATTCATATGTATACTATTTTTATTTTATAACTTACACATATATTTTTTTTATTTTAGATAAAATGAGGAAGGATGCAAATGCAGCACCAAATAGTTTCAGAACCTTTATTGAAAAAATTAAGATCAAAAGACTGAAGAAGCAACGCGTTAGGAATGTTGAACTTGATTCAACTCTTACTCATTTCATTTGGAATGGGCTTGACACTATTCAATATCAGGTAATACAAAGTGGGTGTGAAGACATTGCTAAACTCATACCTAAAAGGGATTATGCCATAGTTACTGCAGATATTCCCCATGGTTTCAATACTCCAAACATTGACTATGATAGTGACCCTTATACTTATCAAGCTCTTAGTAAAGTTGTTGCAGGATCTCTAGAAGTCACATTATCACCATTATGGAGATTTGTGACATTTCATTCAGATACACAATTGGCAATGTTATTGTCAAGCTTCAGGGGGAAAACAAACTCAATGATGCAGTTTACATGGTAAGATGTTGAAAATGTATATTTGAATAATGTTAAAAAATTCATTTATGTACAAGTTAATTGAACTTTTACTATTTCATGTTACATGAAAAAGTCAGATCTTCTTAACCGTGAAAATCAACCATTTATAAATGATTGTGAGTTCTTCCATATTGATAGTTGGGAAAAATATGATAGCTATATGTCTATGATTTTTAATCGGGTAGATGGAAAGAGTCATAGCCAAGTACTAGCTTATGCTGTTGCTGTGAGAAAACTAACACATGAAGACAAAGAAGAAAAATGAGAGATAGTTAACATTTATAAAAAACCACAGTGATTGATTAACTATCTTATAGATATATGTTCAAATGAAGGATATTGGGTTCTGGATTTATTTTCTTGCTCAGGTAAGTTTTATTATATGGAATTGAATTTCAATATCTTCTTTCTTAATTTATATTTCATTGTACTAATTTACTTCATTATTTCTTTTGTGTTTGATAATTAGGTACAACACTAGCATGTTGCATTCAAAAAGGAAGAAATTGCATTGCCATTGAAAAAGATCCAATACAATTCAATTTTATTGAGCAAAGAATTAATTCTCTTCAATTTCTTCCAGATGAAATGCAAGAAATTGGGTTGAAGAAAGGGGACTTTAGTGAATCACATGTGGCAAAAAAGGTAGATGAACCTCAACCACCATTACATGAAATGATTGGAAAGGCATACATTGGGAGATTAGTAGACATAAATGATCCATTAGAAGAGGAAAATGAGAAAAATGAAGCAGAAAGTATTGTGAAAGAAGACAATGATGAAACTCTAGAGGATGGAGAGTTTGGATTACGTGATATTTTTGATTAAATTTAAGTTATGCTTGGAAATCATACTCATTTTTTGTAACTATTAATTACTTATACTTGTAATGTTTTGACTTTGACATTTGATGAGAAGAATAAGCATTCAATTAATGTTGATATGTGTTCAATATTTGTATTATGTGATTTTCGGATTGATTTTTATGTTAATCATTATTTTTTGAAAAAAACAGTAATTATTATTATGTTTTTTACATGAAATTCATAAAAAAAACTATTATTTCACCTTTTTTAGTTAAAAATTTCCTATAGAAAATGTGATTTTGACATGTCATCTCTAGCAAAAGATTACAAAATATTATCAAAATGTGTAATTTTTTAGTTATATTTATGTTGAAAATGGTTATTTTTATGTCAATTGTTAAAAATTAGTGTTTTCTAGAGACAATTATTTCATGTGCATTGAAAAATTAATTAAAGATGTATAAATATGTAGAATATCGAAACTTCAAAATATCGACCTTCTTCTTTAAATATGCAAAACAATAAAAACCTCACTACAAGAAAAAAACAAGACAATATGAAGAAGAAGACCACTTCAAAAATTGTTAAATTTAGAAAATAATTGTTTACATTTCATACATTAGAAAATTTAAAGTCAAAAAATAGGTCTTTTAAAAAAAAGCCTGATGCAAAATCACCACTTTTTTAAATTAACATGCAAATCACTAGCATTCTAAAACGTAATGTACATTAAAAAATTTAAAGTGTCAAAAACTATGCTCTTAAAAACATATATGTGTTCTGCATCGTCCCTTTTCAAAATCGAGTCACTTTTTTGCTATCTCTACGAAACAGGTAATAATATCAGTTCTCATTTCAAAGGTTACATTGTTCGAATCTAAAAGAAATGGCAGAAACTAAGTTCTTACTAATCTTCCAACCATCATCTCTATTCAAATTTCTCGAGTGTTTTTCAATCTCAATGGATTCTATGAACTTCCTATGATGATAGTGCCCATTTTTTGATAGGATCATGTAGTTTTCAATGTGAATATGTCGTTTGGTTTTCTCAGCATGCTCAGCTAGAGCTGAGGAACGATAGCTACCATGTTTAATGTCTTCCACGTGCTCTAGAATCCTTTTCTTAATAGACCTTCATGTCTCGCCAACATAGGGAGCCCCTCAAGAGAACAACATTAAGTATACCCCTTTCATGTTTGAAAGGTCAACAAGATCCTTGACAAATTTCAAGATACCACTAATGTTGCTTAATGGCTTGAAAGAAGTAGGAACTTGATTCTTCCTTAATATGCGAGCAATTATATCTATGGTTTCGTGGATAAAGGAAAGTTGAACATTGGTAATAGGATCAACAAGGTCTCTCCTTTATCTAAGACACATGCTAGATTTTTGGAACACCTTGATGCCTTGGTTTTTCTTATAGACATTTTTCACAAAGACATAAATGAGGTGGGATTTTTCCTCATTAATGTAGCTTTCATTAGAAATCCTTAATGCCCAAGTGGCCAAGGTGTTTAACACAATGAATTTATGGGTTGGATGATGATGGGACTTAACATGAAGGTATTGCTCCACGTGCATCTTTTTATGGAACACTTGGTGCGAGATGGAAGGAACAACATTCTTGGAGATAAGAACATCAAGGAATGACAGGCTCCCATTACTCTAAACCTCCATAGGAAAATTGATAACATTTGATTGATCATTCAAATGCTACTCGAATACTTCTAATTTATCAGGACCATGGAGTCATATAATAAAAGTATCATCAACAAATTATTTCCACAAATTCAAATGGAAAGGAGTAGAGGCTAAAGCCTTGGTCTTGAAGTCTTCCATTAAAAGGGTTGTCACAAATGGGGAGAGAGGGGAACCCATGGAAATACCACATGTCTATTCATAGAATTCACCTTGAAAACTGAGAAAAGTGGAATTCAAACATAACTTGACATACTATGATGGATCCATAAGTATCAAATCAAAATTGGTCATCTCACAAAAGCTTTAAATCTGAAAGAAAACAAAAATTACAACTTTTTTAAAACACATTTAAAATATAAAAACCCCTAATTCAAATTTTCCAGCAAAAACAATTGAAAATTTTGAAAATTAATAAATTAAAAACAAAAATAACCCCAAAAATGAAAACTACAATTTAAGAAAACCAAAAAAGGAAAGGAATGTGGATGCTAAAAATAAAAACTAAAAATTTGGCTACAAATACCTAAACTTATGTAAAAATACAATACTAATATTAAAAAATAAAACAAAACATTAAAAGAAATCCAAAAAAACATATTTATTTTGTTTTTAAAATAAAATTAAAAAGGGAAAAAATAATTAAAAAAATTAAAAGTGTTGAAAAAAGCAACTTAAACAAATCATTAAAGCTATTAAAAATTAGATTTTTTGTGAGAAAACCCAAACCTCCACCCAAGCCCCCATCCTCTCACTACATCCATCCAAACAAGCTCCACCACCATGTCACTTGTAGGTCACCCGACCAAAGGTGGACACCCTTCCATCTTTCCCATCTATGTAGACTCCATCATCATGTTGTTGTTGAGGTGGCCCATGGCCAACTAGATAGTGGCTGTGTGGATAAACATGGTGGAAGGAATGGGAATGTAGGTGGAGGGGTCACACAATGCCCGTCCCCAAAATACTGAAATTTTTAATAGTTTTAATGTTTTCTTTCATAATTTTTTTATTTTTTATTTTAAATAGTTTATTATTATTATGAAACTTATATTTTTTAATGTTTGTTTTAATTTCTTTTAATTTTTAATTTTAGTTTAAAAAAAAAAGTGTTTTAAATTTAGTTTTTAACGAAGTTTTTTTGTGTTTTCTTATTTGTTTTATTTTGTTTTGTTTTTGAAAGTTATTTTTATGTCTCTCTTTTTTTTTTTGGTAATTTAGTTTGGAAATGTGTTTTTGTTTTTTTATATAAAAATTTGGGATTTTTATTCTATTATAAAAATTTAGAAAATATTGATTATGGATTTTTTGAAATTATTATTATTATTATTACTATTTTTTCTGAGAAATTTAAAAACACATTTATGTATATTTTTTCTTTTTTCTATCCATTTAATTTTTTAATGTAAATGTAACACCCTCCTCCCACATCCACCCAAGTAACCATGCTAACCGGGATAAGCATGAGATGAGAGTCTACTATGATCAAATTTGACCTCATATGTGACCTTAAGGTAGTGGAATTGATGAAATATCACACACATTCATCCAACGTCATCAACAAAACCCTCAGGAGACAAGTCGGCCACTCAGAAAGCTTGTCTCTAGGTCCCACTGTTATTCTAGACCTCTTAGGCCGTAGTCGCTCTCTTGTTTTCGAAAAGTCTTCAACCTTCATTCTAATTTGATGATATCCTAAACGAAGATCCAACTTGCTGAAGTAAATTGCTCCATGTAATTCATCCAACAATTCACTAATAACAAGAATGAAAAAATTATCTTTAATAGTGAGCTTCTTGAGCTCCCTATAATTGGGACACATACACCATGATCCATCCTTCTTGTGCACCAATACTACTGGAGCAGAGAAAGAACTTTGACTAGGTTGAATTATACCAACCTCTAGCATTTCTGCAACCATATGTTTAATTTCACTCTTTTGGACATAGGGATATCTATAAGGCTTGATGTTTGGAGGAACACTTCCTGGAATCAAATTAATAGAATTTTCATGATCATGAATAGGTGGAAGGCCATGGGGAGTCCCAAATACCTTGGAATGATTGTCCAAAACTTTTTGGAGATTTGGAGAAATAGATGCTTTCGTTGTTTGAACATCTAGTGAGCATAATTGTGCAACTACACCTTGTTATTCTTTCTTCATAATATTTGTCATGCTATTAGAGTTGATTATCTTTATGTTTTCCCTGTGAGACCCCTTAATTTAGCTTCCTCTCCTTCCCCAAAACAATTCAAGAAAAGTTCTTGAAAGTTAAAAGTTATTGTCCCCAAAGATTGTAACCATTAGACTCCTAGTACAACATCAACACCACCCATTGTTATGGAAAGCATTGGACTATTCAATACATATTCCCCCATGGTTAAGTTGATATTATGGCACTTTCTAGAGCAATTTATAGTTCCTCCATTTGCAACCATCACTTGACACGTTGGTGTTGGATATAGAAAACAATTCAATTCCTTGGTTATCTTACAATGAATAAAATTATGGGCACTACCCGAATCAGTCAACACTATTACCTTTTTCTTCTTGATATATCCTTCCTCCTTGAGAGTTTTAGGAATGGTAATTGCCACTAATGCATTACAAGATATGGTCAAATTCATTTCTTCTTTCTCAGGGGATGGTTCCTAGTGTATATCATCCTCTTTTGATGTTTCTTGTTCATTTCCTTCCTCCTCTTCACAATTTATGTAAAATGATTTTTTCTCAGGACACTCATGACCTTAGTGTATTTTCTATCACAACTATAACAAAGCCCTTTTTCTATTTTTTTCCTCCAATTGTTGTGGTGTCAACCTTGTAGGTTGTGGAAGGCTAGGAGAAACAAAACTTCTATTTTTATAGTTGTGAGTGGTAGACTTCCTTGTTTCCATAATTTTTCTTTCAACATTTTTTGCCAGATATAATGCTTTCTCCAATGAATCAAGCTCCCAAAGGATGTTAGGTTGTGTTATATTCTTTCCACAACTAGCCCACGTAGTTAACCGGGGGGTTAGAGGGGGGGCAGAGCCCCACCTTCGTTGCACCGATTGCGTAGCGGGGGGGTCACACGGGGTTTGAGGGGTGCAGGTAACCCCACTCTATGGCGTCTAGGGCAGCGCCCTAGAAAATTTTGGTTTTGGACCCTATGTTAGGTTGGGCGGACCCACCTATGGTTTTGTGCATCATTTTCGCACATGGTTTTGGACGCGATGGTTTTTGGTCCATGGTATTGGATGCTTTGGCATGCATAAATATGTATTTTAACATTGAAAGGAACATAATGAAAAATCAAGCTGGTAGTCTCGGTTTTGGGATCCAGGGGAAATCTCTGTGTATATGTGTTTTATGTGTTATGCTCTCGCATTATTTATTTTCTATGTTTTAGAATTTGTATGCAGGCAATTTATGTATGGGATTAAAACCTACATTTGGTATCAGAGTTATTTTGGCTTCAAGGGGATGCATTTGTTGCTGAGGGGTTTCACTTGGACCTGTGGTAGACCTTGTTTAGTGGGAGATCTGTGAGATCGATTCTGGTGGTGTAAGAAGATGGCGAGCAGTGGAAAGATAGAGATCGAGAAATTTAATGGTCAGATTTTTGAGTTGTGGAAACTCAAGATGGAGGATCTGTTGGTGGATAAAGATCAGTTGATCACAGTGTATTTGGGTACTAAACCAACAGGAGTGGTCGATGAAGAATGGAAGAAGTTGGATCAGAAGGCAAAGAGCACAATATGATTGTGTGCCTCAGATTCAATATTTCTAAATTTATCAGGGGAAGCTACGGTGAAGGCTTTGTGGGACAAGTTAGGGACTTTGTACCAATCTAAGTCTCTGGTGAATAAACTGTTCTTGCGGAAAAAGATGTATAACCCGAGGATGAAAGATGGAGACTCGGTGACAGAGCATCTAAACGCATTTAATACTGTGGTAGGTTAGTTAGCATCTTTTGATATTAAAATTTTAGATGAAGATAAGTGCATCAGTTTGTTGTGTTCTCTACCAGATTTGTGGGATAGTCTGGTTATTGTAATAGGTAGCAATGCAACTACCTTGCAGTTTGATGAAATAGTATCATCCTTGCTGACAAAGGAGATGAGATGGAAAAATATGGAGAGCCAGAATGGTGATGCCTTGTTTGTACGAGGATAGTCCCAGAACAGAAACAAAATAAGTCATCGACTGGGAGATCTAAATCTAGAGGGAAACCTAAATCTCCAGGAAAACTTGTAAAGGTGGTGTGCTGGAAATGCAAAAAGGAAGGGCACTACAAAAGGGACTGTAAATCTAAAGCTCCTGATAAAGGAAAGGGATCTATTGATTCTCCTTCTATAGAGGTGAAAACCACCTCAGATGAAGGTGGGGATGTGTACTTGGCTTCGTCAAGTACACATGTAGATCATGAGGCATGGTTGATTGACTCAAGTGCATCCTTTAACTTCACTCTCCATAGAGAGTGATTCTGCGAGTATGAGAAATACGATGGTGGTGATGTCTTGTTAGGGGATGATAGGAAGGCTAGAATCATTGGTCGTGGAAAATTAAAGTTGAAGTTGCAAGGTAGAAGGGTTAGAACATTTCCGGGTGTTCTACATATTCCTACATTGGCCAGAAATATGATTTCTGTAAGAAAGTTGAATGATACAGGTGTAAAAATAGTGTTCGAGAAGGATACCTGCAAGATGGTTCGGGTTCGGATTGGAACTCTGTACAAGCTTTAAGGTAGCACGGTTGTTGATGGGTGCAACAGTTCTTGAAAGTGGAGCAGAAAATTTAGTGGTCTCTGGAGAGAAGACCATGCTGTGGCATCAAAGGCTTGAACATATTAGAGAGAAAAGCCTTTGAATACTTCATGGTAAAGGTATGGTAGAAGGTATGAGTAATAGCTCTCTGGATTTTGATTTCTGTGAAATCGTGTATATGGGAAGCAGAATTGGGTGAGTTTTCCCTCTGGTGGTAATAGGGCGAAACATATATTAGAGCTTGTGCATAGTGATGTGTTTGGACCTGTGAAGGTTCCATCACTGGGTAAGTCTATGTACTATGTATCATTTATAGATGACTTCTCAAGGAATACATCGATATATTTCCTTAAGAAGAAATCTGAAGTCTTTGACATGTTTAAAGAATTCAAGGCTCTGGTGGAAAGCCAGACAGAGAAGAAGATGAAGCTACTGAGGACAGATAACGATGGAGAGTTTTGCAGTAAGGAATTTGAAGAATTCTGTAAGAATTGTGGCATATCACGATAGAAGACTACTCCATATAAACTCAGCAAAATGGAGTTGTAGAAAGAATGAACAAGATACTGATGGAAAGGGCAAGAAGCATGCTTAGTGGTGCCAGGTTAGGATAGGAATTCTGGGAAGAGGTGGTGGAGACAACATGTTACCTGGTCAATAGATCACCTTCATCAACGTTGGAGGATAAAACTACACAAGAGGTATGGACTAGTAAGAAACCCTCTCTTTCACATTTGAGGGTATTTGGATGTGATGCATATGTACATGTTCCAAAGGAGAAACGAACCAAGTTGGATAGTAAATATGAAAAGTGCATATTTATTGGGTATAAGGATGGTTTAACGGGTTATAAGATTTGGAACCTAGTAACAAGGAAGGTTGTGGATAGCCGAGATGTGGTGTTCAGAGAGGTGAAAGATGTTATTAAACATGAAGTCCAACCAAAGGAACTTGAGAAGATAGAGTTTGAGCTAAAGGAGGAAGAATTAGACTCTATAGCACAGGAGGAATCAGAAGATGAAGAGCCACAAACTCTGGGTGTGAGAAGATTAGTTCGAGAAAGAAGGCAGCTAGAAAGGTATAGTTCATCTACTTTCTGTTCAAATTTTGCTTTATCTATTACTGATGATGATCCCAAAAACGTGAAGGAAGCAATAGATTCAGAGGATGGAAAACTCTAGAATATTTGCACAAAAATGAGGCTTGGGATCTGGTGGAGTTTCCAGCTAGAAGGAAACCCATTGGAAGCAAATGGGTGTTCAAGAAGAAGATAAATGCAGAAGGAAAGGTGGACAAATACTAAGCTTGGTTGGTAGAAAAAGGTTATTCCCAAGTGTCGGGAATTGATTTTGGTGACATTTTTCTCTTGTTGCCAAGGTAACTTCTATTAGATTACTTTTATTTGTTGCTGGTGCTTTTGATTTTGAGGTAGAACAGATGGATGTGAAGTCAACATTTTTTCACGGGGATCTGGAAGAGGAATTCTACATGAAACAACCTGAAGGCTTTATAGTGAAGGGTAAGAAAGAATTGGTATGCAAGTTAAAGAAGTCTCTGTATGGGTTAAAACAGTCACCAAGGATGTGGTATCAGAAATTTGATACATTTATATGGGAACATGGTTTCACCAGAAGCAAAGCAGATCACTGTGTGTATTTTAAATTAATTGGTGACCGTGTTACTTATTTCGTCTTGTATGTGGATGATATGTTTCTGGTTGGAAATGGCAAAGAAATTATCTAGGATTTGAAGACCCAATTGTCCTACAAACTCCTCTAAATGATGAAAGAGGCATGAAAAGGGACAGGCAAGAAGACACACTAATCAACGATTCTGAAGAACAACCAGGGGAGAAGAGAGAGATTGAACCCCCTATCAGAGGAGGAATTTAGTCAGGAGACCACAGACAGTCTAAGGGAAGAAAGAGTAGTCAGCCAAGATACATCCCTGGCCACAGAAACATTGGCCAGTTCACACAGGCAGGAGATTGGAAGGCAACATAGTGTGGAATTCTCTTCTGCCAGGCAACAAAGCAAGCAAGGCTCTGACATTAAGAAGGAATTTACTGAAATAAAGGCAAAGAATGAGACAATAAGAATTCAACTTTACAATCATTTACTGAAGATGGCCCCCACAAATCAACAAAGGCTAATGTCAGCATATGACATTCAAGAAGGAAAGATGATCTTGAGTCACTTCAAGCCCAAAATGCAACAATCACAATCAACTGCCGATTACATTAGGACCAATCTAGAAGTATCAGCCAAAGACATCCATCCAATGGACCAGATTGAGCTGCATAAACAAACTGGGGAAATGGTATAATCCACATTGGTAGATAAGGCATTCTTGGCCCACAAATTGTAGAATTCATTGAATAACACCTCTGCCCAATTGGAATTGGAAAAAGCTTCGTCTTTAGCCAAGGATAACAGAATCAAATCCTTGGAAGAGATTATTATAGAGCTGGGACATGATCCCAAGGATCCCAAAGGCATCCTACCATTAATAAAAAAGAAGGAAGAGGATATTGCAGCTCTCAGGAAACAGCTTAAGCTGCCCATTACCATGCATCCCAAAACTACAAAGATTGTTGAACAAAAATCGTAGGAAGATACAATGGACCTGCTGATGAAAATGAATGAGAGATTGGCAAAAACAAAGAAGGCATTGGAGGAAGCACTACAAGGAAAACAGGGAGAGTTGGCCTCTTAGCAATCACAAACAGCTCCAATAGTTACTAATGCGCCTCCTACAATCACAACAACAGTCCCTGCTACTGTCCCGGCATCAACAACACCAAGCACTTCAGCAACTACAGTAGGAGGCAGCAACACCACTATGTCCCCTGAGCAACTGACAAAGGCTATGGAAGATCTAGGACTCCAAGTATCAGAATTAAAGGATGTCAAAGAAAAGCTGGCCAAGTTGGAAATAAGCTATGAAAAATCCAAAATGACAGTGGTGGAAAGAACAAGGGAGGTGAAAGCATTGGAGAATAAAGTAAAGGCATTGGAAAAGGACCTCTTACTAGACAAGCTTATAAGAGAAATCAGGAGCATTCTGTGGGCCAACATTAGGCAATCCATCACTGATGTGTGGACATCAATACAGATAATTCATGAGCAGATTGATTTGGTGACAGTAGCTCAAGAAAAAATTCAAAAGGCCAAGGATTCATTGGGACACATGCCCGAGTAGGCCAATAGGCTAATACATTTCTTGAACACCCACACCAAGGAACAACTGGAAAAACTGGAGATCTGGGACAGGACCAACACCATCTTAACAATTAAAAGAGTTCTGACCATGAGAACCTTCATACAAAATCTAGAGAGAATGTGCCAGGACATGCAAATGGAGATAGATGCTTTCACAAAGAAATTTAGAGCCTGGGAGGAAAGGGCCTACCCAGTCTATTAACCAGTGATTATAGACTGATGACACAGGAAAACTATGCTCACAGGCTAAAACCACATGTGGATAATCAAGTCATGGCATCATCAAGCTCTGAAGGAGAGAAGGCACTCCCATCTGAGTAAATCCTATATGACAATTTAGAAAATCTGTTTTTTATTGAATATGAAGTGAGGCGTATTTTCACAGTCCAGCCCACTTTTTTCAGGTACACTGATGCAGATGAAATGCTAATAAAAATGTGCACTCACCAATTACCAACTAATCAGTGGTGATAGAGTATGCTTGAAATTTTGTAGGAAAATTTCAAAGTTTTGTTTATTTTTTCTAGAACATAACAAATTTCATAAATTAAAGGAAAAAAACAGATAAAATCGCGCTGGGCAGCAGTCAATTAAAGCGCTAATTAAAGACTCAAGAAAGCAACGCCAGCAGCACGAGATTTCACTAAAGCATCCGTCGGCCGACTTGCTGAGCAAGTAATCAATGCGTCTCACCAACAAAATGGCCAGCACAACATTTTCTTACTTCTGCATTCACTTCTCTCTGTTCCCAAGGGCATTTACTCCTTCTGTAGAGTAGGTAAAAGAAGTTATTGAAAGATATTTTCTCTCTGAGATATTTTATAAACATTTTTGTACAAATGCCTCCCAAAGCTAAGTTTTAGGGGTTGGTGAATATCATTATGGAACTACGCTCTAAGTTTGAGAACTCTTCTGAATAAATACTGTTGGAATGCTTTGTTGATAAACTCTCTGGTTATGGAATTGATGGCAGAAGCCCATGTTGTAGAATTCTTGAATTATCTCATGGACCAATAAGTATTTTTAACTCTTGTTTACTATTTCTGTGTTTTATATATCATCTATATATCATGGTCTAAATTGCAGGAAGAAAGAATAGCCCAGAATTTACTTAACTGTACTTTTGTGTTCAATTCCTGTCATTTTTTATGTTTTCTTCCGGACTAGGATAGGTAGGAATTCTTGACTACTCCTATCTCCCTGGTTCTTACACCCTGAATATAATTAAGGAATTCTTAATTGATCCTTGATAATATTTACCCACCATCCCTCTATTAGCATGGTGAAAGATTCTTAATTGCCTTTCATCCCCTGACTTCATTTCACCTAATTCCAGCTTGAAGATTACTCTATGGTTATTTATCTTGCTCTGTAGTTCTTCTTTTGTCAAAGAAACCATACCTATAAGTTTATTTTCATTAAATCCATTAACCCAATGGTCTTAAAATTTCATATTCTCACCCCTGTTCTTTGAATGACACCATCCAAAATCAAACAAATACCTGCACTTCATAACTAGCCTAACATACAACAAAAAAAAGCCTAATTATAAAGAGAGAGCCCTCTCTGGCTACAGATTGGCTAGAATCTGCATCCAAAAGACTAGTTAGTGGTTACCTCGGCCATATTACCTCCTTAGAATTTTTGTGGGGAACAACATGAGTGATAACATCATTGGCGACTCTACTGGGGAGCTAAATGACTATGTTTGTTACTGCTGTCAATTTTCTAAAGCTACAGATGGAGCCTGACGTTAGCTAGGCAGCCTTTGAAACTGTTCTTGCTATGTAATTACAGGAGTAAATAAACACTATTTCAGTCTATCTCCAGTTTAGTTTTAGGCTTTGAACAACTGTCTCAAAAATTTGATCAGTTTCCTTTGATTTCGAAAAATCTGTAGGAAAATTCAGGACTCTCACAAATCATAATTTCCTAGAAAGATATTTTCAAAACTTGTATTTTTCAAAAAACTTCTAGAAAATACCAAAAACAGATTTAGAAGCTGGCTCCAAAGAAGAAAGTCTGTTATACAAGAGCAAATTTAGATCCCAATCCTCCAGCTATCTTTGAAAATCTCGATTTGATCCCAAAGAACCTTAGAAGTCAAGAAAGCCAAGAACTTTCTGCTGATTTAAACTTTGGTACACCTCAGCAGAACCTTACCCAATCTGAGCTTACCCCCGAAAAAGCAACATTCCTTTCTACTGTTGTTGTAGCTTCCTCTAGTTCACCAACATCACTTCAAAGCATCTTTTCCACTCCCCCATCCACAACACATATCTCCACTGTTATCCCCGCGCTTCCAGCTGTTACATTTATACCTACAAATATGGCAAACCGATATGCTCCCCTACAGTTGCCTGCAAATCCAGGGGCTATGCCTCAAGATTATCAAAGAAAAATCACCTATTTCAATGGTACTGGCACCTACACAGCCCAACAACATACTAAGAAAATGATGGATTATTTTTAGAACTATGAAATTGATTATAATGATGTCAAAATGGAATTTTTTGTCCAAAGCTTAACTGGTGATGTTAGGACTTGGTTTAGTGCACTTCCTGTAAACACAATTGCCGACTCAGATGCCATTTATCAAACCTTTCTAAACAAATGGGAAAAGAAGAAGGACCCTTTACACATTCTAACAGAATATGAGCATTTGAAAAGAGGCCCACAAGAAAGTGTCCAAGATTACTGTGCCAGGTTTAATAATGTGTACAATGCCATTCCTCAGAACCTCAGACCTCCACCTGACCTGGCCTTGATAAAATTCCCTGATATATTTGACTCTGACATGGCATATCAGCTCAAGGAAAGAGCTTCTCCAAGCCTAGCAGACATGCAAAATATAGTTGTAAGTGTAGAGGCCAATCTGATCTCTAAACGAGCTCGAGCTAGAGCTGAAAGAAGAACAACTTTCAAAGAAGAGCCTTCTACATTTGAACAAAAGTTAGATGTAATCATTAAAGTAATGGATAGACTAGGAGATAGAGTAGAAACCATTGAAAGAAAATCTTCTTGGGAAGGTCAACCAAGTAACACTGCAAGAAATCCAAACTTTAGGAAAAATCAAAATCCTAACACTGGGAAGCCTGGTCTCGACCAGAACATTTGACCCCCATTCCAAGAAAACTATGCTGAAGCTTCAACCTCTAGTGAGTCGACAAAGGATACTCAAATCAATCTAATGGATCTAAACAGTGAACAACAAATCTTTTTAACCCAAGATGATCAAGAAGCTCACACCTGTGATCAATTTCAAACCAAATCTGGAGAATCATTTGATTTCAGAGAAGGATATGATGCAGTTATCTATGAGGTTCATAAACAATACAAATTGAGAAGCCGAACAATAGATGTTCCTGAACCTAGCTAGCAGAAAGATACCAAGCAACCTAAAAAAGCAAAGGTTAACACTCCCCCCATAGAACTCCCTGCTACAAAAGACCTCAACCCAAAAGAGCCCACGGTTGAGGACATATCAGACTTACAGCCATCAAGTAGTCAACCATCTACCTCCTCTCCTCCCAAAGGAAATGCAAGCAAATCTTCTGAAATTAACTTTAAAGTCAATTTAGTGCATAACAACATTCTTGATAAAGGACAAAACATTGAAAACGCAGCAGAAACAGAAAATCTTGCTGCCCGGAATGCAAAAATTCAAGTGGAAAAACCTTTCAACTTAGAAACTGAAATTGGCAAGTTAAAAATATCCATTCCACTCTCTAAATTGGCTAAACACGAGGTTTATAGAGAACAAATCAGCAGGTCACTTCAAATTTCTGAAAACAGGGATGCAGTCAACGTCCTAGATGACCAACCAGAATTGATTTTTGGCCCTGAAGTAAATGGTAAAACAGTAGATGGAGGAGTTCCTCCATTCTATGTAAGCCTAAACATTCATGAAAAAGTACTTCATAATGCAATGTTTGATTCAGGAGCTTCCCATAATCTAATGCCTAAGTCTGTGATGGAAAAATTAGACTTAGATATCACAAGGCCATATAAAGACTTGTTTTCATTTGATTCCAGCCAGGTCAGGTGTCTAGGCCTAATCAAAGATTTATGTGTATCTCTAGTACAATATCCTACCAAGAAAAATTTAATGGATGTAGTGGTAGCTGATATCCCACCAAAATATGGAATGCTTTTGTCCAGATCTTGGGGTGCAAAGCTCCAAGGGATCCTTGCAGTTAGATATGTCTTATGCTACCATCTCAGTCTTTGGTTAGCCAAAGAGATTGTACCGAGAAACATTGATGAAATATGTGGTCAGCAGTCAAGAGAAACTCCAAAACTTTCCTATTTATTCCATGCATTTGGATATGGATTCTTTCATACTATACAATGTTGAAGTGTGTCCCAAAATTGACCACAAGATTCTAGAATCAGCACAAGGAAGAAGCATTAATGAAGAATCCACTACTCAAGATCTAAAAATTGTTGAAGTAACTAATGAAACCAACACACAAGGCAAACCATATGAGTTACAAAATCCAAATCTACCCACTATGCAAGTTTTCAAAACTCCTAATGCTAGTTGTAATCAAGAAATCCTGTGGTGCTTAGAATTTGATGGGTCAGTGAATAGACTAGGAGTAGGGGCAGGAATTTGGGTGCATAACATGCAAAATGATCATGCAGAAGGACATGCATATAGGCTAAACTTTAGATGTAAAAAAAACATGGTTGAATATGAAGCCCTTTTGCTAGGTCTCAAATTGATTAAGAGCCTAGGGGCAACTAGGATCTCAATTTTAGGTGACTCCAATTTGATTATTCAACAGATGAAAAGAAACTTCGTTACAAATGATCTCAGGTTAAGATCTTACAGAGGAGCAGTGATTGAAATACTTGATACCTTCCTAGAATCTCAGCTTACTAAAATTCCAAGAAACCAGAATTTGCATGCTCACAGTTTGGCAACATTTGCCAGCACTTGTAAGCTGCCATTTGAGCCTAACCACCATTTCACTGCTGAAATTAAACACAAGCCTGCTATTCCAGACAATGTAAAAAATTGGCAAGTGTTTGACAATGACATACAAATCAACAATTTCCTGACTTTGAAAGAGGAATTTTCAAACACAAACATAGATACAAGCACCATTTGTGAAGAACACCAAATGAACAAAGTTGAAACTAATATTTCAGCTGAAACAACAAATCAGATTTTACATCCAACAAAATTTACCAGCAAAGAAGTGCAAGAGATGAAAGAAACTAAATTTGATGAAGTTGCTGAAGAGGAGTCTGAAGTAATTGAGCTAAAGGATAATTTTTTGCCCACAAGCTTGACTCCTTTGGAGGATATTTTTTACTCAAATGATATTCCAAGAAAG
Source organism: Pinus tabuliformis (assembly GCA_031772625.1). Lineage (NCBI taxonomy): Eukaryota > Viridiplantae > Streptophyta > Pinopsida > Pinales > Pinaceae > Pinus > Pinus tabuliformis. Next base: position 534,439,407 of record CM062818.1, on the reverse strand, counting down.
CCAAAAATGTAGCCATTAAACGCAGAAATTGAGGACTGTAATATAGGCACTGAACAGAAGCCTAAAATGATAAAATTGTCCAACGCCTTGCCCCTCGACCAAAAACTCAAATACATTGAACTGTTTAAAGAATTCAAGATGTTTTTGCGTGGAGCTATGAGGACCTCAAGTCCTATGATACTTCTGTGATCCAACATACTATACCATTACAAGAAAATCAAAATCCTTTTAAACAAAAACTTAGAAGGGTTAATCCAGTCCTCCTTCCCCTTATTGAAAAAGAAGTCAAAAGAATGTACGAAGCCGGAATAATTGCACCTATCAGATTATCAGAATGGATTTCAAATCTAGTGCCCACTAGGAAGAAAATAGGAGAAATAAGACTGTGTGTTGACTTAAGAAATCTGAATAAAGTTTCTCTCAAAGACCACTACCCCTTACCCAATATGGATCATATTTTACAAAGGGTAGTGGGAGCTTGTAGGATTTCATTGTAGATGGATTCTCAGGCTTTAATCAGATTCTAGTTCACCCTGATGATCAAGATAAAACAACTTTTACAACACCTTGGGGAACTTTCAAATATGTAAAAATGCCTTTTGGACTTAAAATGCAGTGGCAAAATTTCAACGAGCCATGGACATAGCCTTTGCAAAAGAAATCCATGATTTTCTAGTCATATATCTTGATGATCTCACTACTTTTTCCAAATCAGATCAAGAACACTTAGAACATTTAAGACAAGTATTTTTAATTTGTAGAAAATATGGCATATCATTGAACCCAAAGAAATCATTGTTTTTCCTAGAAGAGGGCAAACTATTAGGTCACATAATCTCAAAAGATGGCATTAGAATTGACCCAAACAGAATACAAGCTATTCTCCAAGTTCCTCACCCTAGGAATATCAAAGAACTGCAAGCTTTCCTAGGAAAGATAAATTTTCTAAGAAGATTCATACCCAACTTGGCTGAACTAATAAGATTGTTGAAGAAGGATTCTAAAGTCAAATGGACAATAGAGGCTAAACAAGCTTTTGAGGAAATCAAAATAGCCTTAACCAAAACACCGGTCCTCTCAAGCCCGAAATTTGATAGAGACTTCATAATCTTCTCCTTTGCATCTGAACACACTATTGCTACTATCCTATTACAAAAATATGATCAAGGGTGTGAAAAGCCCATTGATTTCTTTAGCAAAGCACTTAGAGATGCACCTTTGAAGTATCAAATCATGGAAAAACAGGCCTATGCCCTTGTAAAGGCTATCAAGGATTTCAGAGTTTATATCTTATACTCTCATGTAATAGCTTATGTACCAAAAATTGTGGTCAAGGATATCCTTACCCAAGAAGGAATTGAAGGTAAAAGAGGCAAATGGATAGCTAACATGTTGGAATATGACATTGAAATCAAACCAACAAAGCTGATAAAGGGACAAGGATTAGCTAAATTGATGACTGAAACCAACTATCAAGCCCTTGACATCAATGAACTAGATAACGAACAGGAGATGGTGACTCCACAGATCAATCACGCCTTTTTGCAATCACCTTGGTATGCTGACATAGTATATGTATTGTTAAACCTGCAGGCTCCTCCAGGGTTGTCGAGAACTGAAAAGAGATTTCTTAAATTGAAAGCTTCAAAATCTTGTATTCTAGATAATGTTTTATTTTGGAAAAATCATGAAGGTATTTTGTTGAATTTCTTAACAAAGGATGAAACTAACAAAGTGCTGAAAGAATTTCATGTAGGGGACTGTGGTGGACATTTGTATTGGAAGTCAACTGCTGATAAGATCTTAAGAGCTGGTTTTTATTGGCCCTCCCTGTTTGCTGATGTAAAGAAATTTGTAGTCTCTTGCCATAAATGTCAAATCTTTGAAGGAAAGAGAAAGTTGTTGCCTTTACCTCTAAAGCCAATTTCCATTGAAAGACCATTTCAACAATGGGGTTTAGATTTCATTGGGGAAATTCACCCTCCCTCTTCTGGCCAACATAAATGGATTTTGATTGCCACATACTACTTCAACAAGTGGATAAAAGCCATCCCTTGTAGACAAGCCAATGACTCAATAATAATGAAATTCCTTGAAACCAATATCCTATCTAGATTTGGCTGTCCGGAGAAGATAATAACTGACAATGTTGCTGCCTTTAAATCGAAAAGAATGATCAAGTTTTGCCACAAATACCACATTACCTTAGGCCATTCCACAAACTATTATCCTCAAGGTAATGGTCTAGCTGAATCATCCAATAAAATCTTAATCAACATCATCAAGAAAGTATTGGAGGAAAACAAGAAGAACTGGCATAAAAAGCTTATCAATGCACTTTGGGCAGACAGGTTAACTACAAAGAGATCCATTGGAGCAAGCACCTATGAATTGGTTTATGGCATGGAGGCAGTGTTCCCTTCATCTTTGGGAATCCCTGTGATAAAATTACTGCAAGAAATACAAGCAAAGCCCAATGATATTCAGAGGAGAATCAATCAAACAATTCATTTACAGTAGACTAGAGAAGAAGTGTATCAAAGATCTTAGATTCTACAAGAGAAACTTAAGAAGATTTTTGACAAAAGGACAAAGGCAGAGGATTTTTTCATAGAAGACAAAGTGCTGAAATGGGATTCCAGAAGGGAAGATACAGGAAAACATGGAAAATTTGACTTCCTATGGAAAGGACCTTTTTCTATTCAGGTTGTACAAGGAAAGAACACCTACTTTTTGAAAAGCCTGGATGGCACAAAAGCAAGAGATCGGCCAACCAATGGTCGGAAGCTCAAGCATTATTTTGATCCACTTTGATGAGATGACAACACTGTAATTTGTACATAATAGTGTCTATTTTCTGCAGTTTATTACAGCAATAAGATAGGGAATAAGATGCAACAAATTTTGAGAAAAAGGCAAGGATTTGTGCCACCTTTTTGTACTACATTTTGAGTTTATCAGAAGAAGTGAATAAGAAAACTTGGGAGCTGTAAACATTCAGACAAACTATCAGAGACAGAGCTGTAATTGTTCAAACCAACTCAAAGGAAAGGTATATATGTTACAAAGATACAGTTTGGTTATTTACAGCAAAAGGAAATTTCAGATTGCAGCAAGAGTTGAATCTAAGGCTATCTGACCTGTTGTTATTGGCTTTTCACCTGTAAAAGCCATCCCCAAGTGGAGCCACTGTTAGGTTCCTATACCAATAGGTGTCATATTTCATGATTGACTGATGAAATGCCAAATATGATCATCCTTTCCATGCTGCAAAGGTTCCATATTTTCAAAAAATCAAAAAACTTAAAAAATGAAAAGAGGCCCTAAAGGAAAAATCAAAGGGAAAAAGAATGAATTGGTCAAAAAGAAAGGAAATGAATCCCAAAGAAACAACTAGGAAAGTGTGCTAGTCCAAAATTCCACTACTATCCTATTTTTTGCAAAGAAGTCCAAAATGTGCAATCAGTGACATCTGTCACAGTTGATGGATGGCTAAACAGTTCAATCTTGGCCAATCCATGTTTAAATTTCTTGTTTTAGATCTGGAAAATAAGATCTCTCCAAATTGTTCAAGCTTGGAAGATCAGTAGTTAGGTAGAGAAGCAAGGGTGCTCAACAGTCAAATCTGAGCCCCTGGAAGGAATAAGGGAAGGCTTAGATAGGAGGGTAGTTAAAAGAAAACAAGAGAGTAAGGGTTTGCTAGTTCAAATGCACCCTAGAAAAGGATGAGAAAATGTTAGGATTAATAAGATGGGTAGGCAGTTTTGAGGTTGCAGAAGCAAGGTTTATGAGCAGTTTTGTCTTTTGAATATTATCTATCTCAGAGATATCATAAAGTGCTATGGCAAGGTGGCTGTAAAACAGGTGAAGCATGACTAATTTCCCTTCCCATTTCTCCGAGAACATTTACTAATTTCCCCTCAAGGACATTGGGATCTGATCAGTGCTCCTAGTTCACTTATTTCATGAGAAAGACTAAGTCAAACTCTGTGTTTACTTAGGATATTAAAGCCACATTTCTTGTGTAAAAAAAAATCCTTTCATTTCCCTTTCATTTCCCTAAAAAGCTAAGTTTTTACTTTATAAACTTAGCGTTCTCCATTCACAAAACCATATTAACACATTAACTTTATGGCATAGCTCCTATATAATGTTTCCCCGCCCCTATTTTATAAAAATATACATAAAAACCCCCAAATATTTAATATTCCCCGCCCCGGCAATTATAGCCATAAACCATAGTATTTCGGGAATTATAGGTTTACTTGGAACCTTATAATAACCCCTCCGCATACACAAACCATGGAATTTATTCAATGTTTGGTTGAATAAATAACCGCACCCGAACGTTTAAACAAAGTTTCAATACACGCAAAAACATTACAAAATGTTAAAAATTAACGTGGGTCCCATACTCCATATGCCTCCACCAACTCCACCCGTCTGTCAACCATCCGATTCGGGCTTTCCCATCGGATGCTCCACGTCGATATCGCGACCCCTCCGATGATCGAACAATAGCATCCAGGAAATCGGTGGTTTTCCTGCCGTACACAATCCACGTGTCGCCACCAGGTTTTATCACATCCGCTCTGCCCAAAACTGTCGTTGTCTAATAAGTGGTGCGATAATACCATATACCACCCTCCTTTCCCGCCGCTGACGTCCTCGCCCACGTCAGCATCCACGTTGGCTACCACCTCACTACTATATCATCCGCCCTATCCACCACGTCACTGCCAGGTCAACTTCCGAACCCCCGCTACCTGACAAAGATGACGTCACGCTGACATCACCCGACCAAAGCGCGCAAAAAACCTGCCAAAATCAAATTTTTGTTAAAAATCCGTTAAACGTCGTTTTTCGTTCATTTCACTTTGTTTCTTCTACGCAAGCTCTGCATGGTTTTTTACGTTCAAAACGCATTTCCACTGCACAGACTGCCACCCAAGGAAATTGACTCTGCAGCTCGGCTCCTCAGCTCGGTCTGCCACCCACACTTCGCACCAGGTGTCCATTAAACAGGGATTTACCCGAATCCTACTCCTAAACCCTATTTTTCTAGCTTTCTCTATAAAAATCGCCCTGAAAACCAAAATTCAAATTAAAACACGGTGCTGCCTTCAAACCTCTACATCATAGCCACTGTTTTACCCATTTTTTCCAGAGAAATCCCATGAAATCTGTTTCCCTCTGCAAAATTTCCCATTAAGCTAAATTCAACCTCGTTTCGGTCTGAAATTTCCACAGAAAAGCCCACAAACTATCATTTTACATACTATTGCTACAAAAACCCTAACTCCAAGTTGAAAACTCATAAGATAATTTGAAAAATGGAGGCTCCAATGGCCCTAAATGTTGCCCCCTTGAATGCACCACATAAAGAATTGGAATGGATGCCCCTTGCTGACAGGGATTTCCAAATTAAGGATATGATGGGTGACAAGCCTCACCTTAAAGCTTTTTTGTGAAATTAGGAATAGCTATAGAAGCAATACTGATGTCTTTGGAATTTGGGAGTCCAACATGCCCATCTACTACCTCCCTTCAGTAAATGTGCTTCTTGATCTCATCCATTTATGCTGTGCAAATTATGACCCCACACAAAGAGCAGTTATGGCTCCATCTGGGACTGTCCTCTTCTATATTAATCCTCAATCCATAAATGAGATGCTGCACTTTAAGCCAACTTAGCCTCTGGCTCCTCTCACCATGGAATTCTTGCTTGACCAACGTGCCAAACTGCCCAGTTCAGAGATAACCAAAATAGCTCAATTATTCATGAGACTAGATAGCCAGCCCAGGAAGCCACCTCCTTTTAATCAGGTCTGGTTCAATGAAGCTGGAACAGTCATTACTGACATGATTTCCTATATATTGGGATTTAAAACCAGTGAGTATATTGATGAGACTGTCTTAGTTTTAATGTCCGTATTTACTCTAGGACAACGCCCTGTTGTCCAATATGATTATGCCACCTTCATAGCTAATAAAATCCATGAGCAATTCATGAGCCTAGACATAGAAAGAGTGTTCAAATATACATCATACATATATCATTTGCTACTGTACAATCAACCAGATAGTTTTCAAATTCCCCTCAGAAAATTCGATCTCAAGGGAGAGCGAAGGTCTGTAATTTTCTAGACCTCAGTATTCCATGAAGTCCATAACTCTCCCTATACATACTGTGAGTTCATTGACCTATTCATACATCCAGCCACTTCTCTGATGATGATAACTCCTCCTACCAGCCTCTCTGCTGAAATGCAGAAAATTTTACATCTCTCAAAGGGCTACAGTATAGGTGACTGGTACTTTTACCAAGATCACATAGTGATCAAGATATATGGTTGTGAGTTGTCCCCCTATAAGCTGTCAAAATATGTACCGATGAGATTGTTTGCCCTGGAATACTTCAAGCAATTATTAGCTCAAATTTGTCTCATTTCTATGGTGTTAGGAAAAAGGCACAGCTCAAAATAAGAAATCAATTGGGCCCTTTTATCTTCAATAAAAGGGAAGCCTGGGAAGAAGCTGATAAGATTTTAAGGGAGAAACTTATGCTGAAACAAAGCTTTTGATGGGCACCATATGACCCCGAACATTTCATAAGTTATAGGAAAGTGGAAAACAAGCTAACAAAATATGTTCATCACAAGATCCCCGAATTAGAACAGTATTCTAACCAACAAGAATGGGTAGAAGGCACACTAGTTGAAGAAATCACTGAGGAAGAAAAATTGGAAAAAGCCATGAAAGAGCTTGAAAAAATGCTTGACCTGGACTCTTTTGGATAGGTATCCTTCTAACTGCCCCAGCACACAGGAGGTGATACATCATTTGCCGGGACTTCTCAGCAGCCCACACAAAAAGCCAGCACAAATTCAGCAAAGGGCAAAGAGGTAATTGGTGCAGAACATGATATAATGACAGACTAGCCAGACACATCAAAGGAACAAGGCCAAGGGCAGGTTCCTCTAGCACAAATAAAGGCACCTGAAATCCCTCCACTACAAACTCCTCTAAATGAGGAAAGAGGCAAGAAAAGGGATAGGCAAGAAGACACACTGATCAACGGTTCTGAAGAACAACCAGGGGAGAAGAGAGAGAGATTGAACCCCCTATCAGAGGAGGAATTTATTTATGAGACCACAGACAGTCTAAGGGAAGAAAGAGTAGTCAGCCAAGATACATCCTCGGCCATAGAAACATCGGCTAGTTCACACAGGTAGGAGATTGGAAGGCAACATAGTGTGGAATTCTCTTCTGCTAGGCAACAAAGTAAGCAAGGCTCTGACATTAAGAAGGCATTTACTGAAATAAAGGCAAAGAATGAGCCAATAAGAATTCAACTTTACAATCATTTATTGAAGATGGACCCCTAAAATCAACAAAGGCTAATGTCAGCATTTGACATTCAAGAAGGAAATATGATTCTGAGTCACTTCAAGCCCAAAATGTAACAACCACAATCAATTACCGATTACATCAGGACCAATCTGGAAGTATCAGCCAAAGACTCCCATCCAATGGACTAGATTGAGTTGCATAAACAAACTGGGGAAATGGTATACTCCACATTGGCAGATAAGGAATTCTTGGCCCACAAATTGTAGAATTCATTGAATAACACCTCTGCCCAATTGGAATTGGAAAAAGCTTCCTCTTTAGCCAAGGATAACAGAATCAAATCCTTGGAAGAGATTATTATAGAGCTGGGACATGATCCCAAGGATCCCAAAGGCATCCAAGCATTAATAAAAAAGAAGGAAGAGGATATTGCAGCTCTCACGAAATAGCTTAAGTTGCCCATTACCATCCATCCCAAAACTACAGAGATTGTTGAACAAAAATCACAGGAAGATACAATGGACCTACTGATGAAAATGAATGAGAGATTGGAAGAAATAGAGAAGGCATTGGAGGAAGCACTAAAAGGAAAATAGGGAGAGTTGGCCTCTCAGCCATCACAAACAGCTCCAATAGTTACTAATGTTCCTCCTACAATCACAACAACAATCCCTCCTACTTTCCCGACATCAACATCACCAAGCACTTCAGCAACTACAGCAGCAGGCAGCAACACCACTATGTCCACTGAGCATCTGCAAAGGCTATGGAAGATCTAAGACTCCAAGTATCAAAATTAAAGGATGTCAAAGAAAAGTTAGCCAAGTTGGAAATAAGCTATGAAAAATCCAAAATGACAGTGGCAGAAAGAACAAGGGAGGTGAAAGCATTGGAAAATAAAGTAAAGGCATTGGAAAAGGACCTCTTACTAGACAAGCCTCTAAGAGAAATCAGGAGCATTCTGTGGGCCAACATTAGCCAATCCATCACTGATATGTGGACATCAATAAAGATAATACATGAGCAAATTGATTTGGTGACAGTAGCTCAAGAAGAAATTCAGAAGGCCAACGATTCATTGGCACACATGCCTGAGCATGCCAATAGGCTAATACATTTCTTGAACACCCACACCAAGGAACAACTGGCAAAACTGGAGATCTGGGATAGGACCAACACCATCTTAACAATTAAAAGAGTTCTGACCATGAGAACCTTCATACAAAATCTAGAGACAAAGTGCCAGGACATGCAGATGGAGATAGATGCTTTCACACAGAAATTTAGAGCCTTGGAGGAAAAGGGTCTACCCAGTCTATTAACCAGTGATTATAGACTGATGACACAGGAAAACTATGCTCACAGGCTGAAAACATATGTGGATAATCAAGTCACGGCATCATCAAGCTCTGAAGGAGAGAAGGCACTCCCATCTGGGCAGAGCCTATATGACAATTTAGAAAATCTATTTTTTATTGAATATGAAGTGAGGCGTCTTTTCACAGTCCAACCCGCTTTTTTCAGGTACACTGATGCAGATGAAACTCTAATAAAAATGCGCAGGCACCAATTACCAGCTGATCAGTGGTGGCAGAGTATTCTTGAAATTTTGTAGGAAAATTTCAAAGTTTTGTTTATTTTTTCCAAAACATAAAAATGTCATAAATTAAAGGAAAAAAGCAGATAAAATCGCTCTGGGCAGCAGTCAATTAAAGCACTAATTAAAGCCTCAAGAGAGCAATGCCAGCAGCACAGGATTTCACTAAAGCATCCGTCGGCCAACTTGTTGAGCAAGTAATCAATGCGTCTCACCAACAAAATGGCTAGCACAACATTTTCTTACTTCTGCGTTTACTTCTCTCTGTTCCCAAGGGCATTTACTCCTTCTGTAGAGTAGGTAAAAGAAGTTATTGCAAGATATTTTCTCTCTGAGATATTTTATAAATATTTTTGTACAAATACCTCCCCAAGCTAAGTTTTAGGGGTTGGTGAATATCATTCTATAACTACAATGTAATTTTGAGAACTCTTCTGAATAAATATTGTTGGAATGCTTTGCTGATAAACTCTCTGGTTATGGAATTGATGGCAGAATCCCATGTTGCAGAATTCTTGAATTATCTCATGGACCAATAAGTATTTTTAACTCTTGTTTAGTATTTTTGTGTTTTATATATCATCTATATATCATGGTCTAAATTGCAGGAAGAAAGAATAGCCCAAAATTTACTTAACTATACTCTGTGTTCAATTCCTGTCATTTTTTATGTTTTCTTCAGGACTAGCAGAGGCAGGAATTCTTGATTGCTCCTATCTCCCTGGTTCTTACACCTTGAATATAATTAAGGAATTTTTAATTGCTCCTTGATAATATTTACCAACCATCCCTCTGTTAGCATGGTGAAAGATTCTTAATTTCCTTTCATCCCCTGACTTCATTTCACCTAATTCCAGCTTGAAGATTTCTCTATGATTAATTATCTTTCTCTGTAGTTCTTATTTTGTCAAAGAAACCATACCTAGAAGTTTATTTTCATTGACTCCATTAACCCAATGGTCTGAAATTTTCATATTTTCACCCCTGTTCTTTGAATGACACCATCCAAAATTCAAAAAAATACATGAACTTCATAACTAGCCTAACATACAACAAAACAAAGCTAAATTATAAAGAGAGATCCCTCTCCGGCTACAGATTGGCTAGAATCTACATCGAAAAGACTGGTTAGTGGTTACCTCGGCCGTATTCCCTCCTTAGAATTTTCTTAGGGAACAACCTGAGTGATAACAGTATAGGCCACACTATACCTTCCTTCAAATGATATGTAGTTTATAAGGTGGTAGCTTACCTCATTCCAGGGGTATGGTAGGCTTGCTCTCCTCATTGCGTTCTTGTCTTCAATGGGCTCCTCTCCCTCTAAAAAGAATATCTTCTTGGTAGTTTGGTTATTTCTCTTGTCTTCCTTTCTCCAAGGCACTCCTAGGGGAAGTGTGGTAATTCTGCTTATTAGTTCAAGGGTGAGCTCTATGGAGAGGCCTCTCACCACAACAATGGCATGGGTTCTGGTCAATGGAATGAGGGAGAGAGAAGAATCCCAGGCTACTTCATCATCATACCCCCTCAATTTCTCGAAATACCCCATCCAATTATTCCTTGTGAATATTTCTAGCACAGGAGGCTGTTGATGAATCGTCACAGTGTTAATGGTCTCCCTTCTATTAAACCCCCTTGTCATTTTGTCTAGTGAATTTTGAGGAGCAGAGATGTATGATACAAATTTTAATGAAGGAGGAAATGGGATTGAAATACTTGTGGATACAATTCCCTTACACAACTATCAATTTCAATCAAAGTAGGAGATTTTTCTGTTCTTTTTGCTTGGCAAAATGGAAGGAAATGTAGAGCCTACCTACTCATAGTGCTTGTTGTAGCCAACCCCTCTATTTCCCCCTCTGAAATTGCTCTCTGCTAATCATGTTGACTGCCTGACTGTATCCTGTAAGATCCCTGTGTGTGATCCTGTAGGATTTCCTATGTGATCCTATATGAAGTCATGCATAGGAAAAAGATGAAATTTATCTCTTCTATATGTTTCTTGGGTACGAGAGCGACTCTGCTAGAGTGAGCTTCGAGAAGATGAATGCATGAGTGCATGGGGATCAACATTTATTTCCTCTTATGGTCGAGTTGAGTGAGGTGGTGTGCTAGCAACTGAGGTACGATTTTCTATTTTTGGACAATTGGTCCCCACTACCAAATCATCATTCCCATCTCCTTGTAATCAACTCCCACTTTGTGCATCCGTAGTCTCAACTACTTCCATCCTCATCCTCCTTTTCTTTGACTTGACTACTGCCACGTGTGGGAGGACCAACTGTTTTGTACTTGTTCACTGAACGAAGGTGGCCAAGTTAACTGGACACCTTTTTCTTATAAACCAACTCGCTCACAACCTTTACATATTTTGATTACATTATGCAAATGAGAGAGTGAAGCGAGATACTTACCTATGGTAACAATACCTTGCTACAGTCTGTCGAAGAAATGAGGTTTTTTTGTTGTATGTTGGTTGCATGTGATCTCTCCTTCTCATTTTTATTTTTATTTTATTGTCCTTTAATGATTTACTTGATGTGTAGGTACCTGGTGTTGAAGATGATGGTGCTGCTACTACTTTGGAGCTTCTTCTACCCTTGGATCTCCATGTTGGAAGCTTGTTGCAACTTATGATTTTTATTTTGTGGGATAAGCTGCTACAGGGTTTCCTATAGCTACTTCTCCCTCAGAATTTGTAATCATTTCTACTATTGGGACCTGAGGATGATGAACATGGACAAATAGGTGGTCTAGGGGTGTGTGAATAATGAGAAATGCATTCAGGTGTTGTCCCCCTTTTCTCTTTGTTTCATTTTTTTCTGCGTTTTTCTTGAAGACTGTGAATTTTTTTTCCTTTTGAAATTGATATTTTTTTTAGGATGATTGCAGGGTTGATCAAGTTGGAGAAAGTATGGTAATTAAGTGGTGAAGTAGGGATTTTTTTTTTTGACATGGGCAGGTCATTACTTTGCCCTAGGGTAAATTCCTTTAGGATTCCCAAGTCATTGTAATTCCTACAGGATCATCGTGTAGGTTTTTAGGGGATCCTATAGGTTTACAAGGGATATTGTAGAAAACAAAATCCCCTTGCAAACTGAGGCAAGTTAGTGAAAAAATGAAAAGAATGGTGGAATGATGGAGGATAATGGATGGATAAATAAAAGTATGAGTGGAATAGGTCCCTTTTGATTTTCCCTTGCTCTCTGATCATCCTCCTCTTGACTTGCAAACAATTTTTCATGATTTTTCTTTTCTCTTTTTATTTTATATATATTTTTAAAACAACTAGTCTACCTCCCAGAGGTTTTCATCCTAGTTGTTTGCCCTGGGTGCCTCAAGAGAGGTTTTCACCTAGAGATATTTTTTATTTCTCTCCTTTTTTGTTTTGACACCATTGGGCCACCTCAAGAGGTTTTCAACCCAACAGTGGGACTGAGGCGCCTCATGGAGGTTTTCACATCGGTCTCTTTATTTTTTCTTTTCCTTTTTTCTTTCTCAGTGACTTGATGAGGCAGGAGCTGAGACTTGCTCCACCACCATCACTATTTTAATGATACCATTAATGAACTCTTGCTTTGACAATGGCCTTTTGTAAAATTTTAATCTATGCCAATTATCAAGTAAAGGAATGGCCTCTGCATCTATGGTTATGATCTGCATTGAACCACTGTCATGACATCTCTCTATAACATAAGGCCCTAACCATCTTGTCCTTAACTTGCCCTTAAAGTCTTTATATCTGGAATCATATAAAAAAGACCAATCACCTTCTTGAAATTGCTTATACTTGATGTTCCTATCATGCCAGATCTTCCTCTGAATTTGAGTTACCTCTATGTGTACGAGGGCCTATGTTCTGAACTCATCTAAACCATTCAACTGGAGAAATCTCTCTTTTTGTGCACTACTGAGATTTATATCTAGTTGGGTTTCCATCCTCAATGTGTTATACTCAAATTCAATGGACAGCAGGGCATTTTCCCCATAGATCAGCTCAGTGGGTGTGAATCCAGTGGTGATATTCCAGGTGATATTATAGGCCTAGGTGGCATCAACGAGTCTATCTGCCCAATATTTCCTGCTGCTACTAACCACTTTGGTCAATATGCCCTCCAACACTCTTTTGGTCACCTCCACCTACCCATTAGCTTGTGGGTGAAAGGGAGTTGAGGTTCTATGCTTGATATTGTGTTGGCTTAGTAAGTCGTCAATCATGTTGGAGGTAAAATGGCTACCTTGGTCAGTGACCAGTTCTCTAGGGTACCCAAATTTGTAAAATACATTCTCCCTTAATAACTCGGCCACCTTCTCCTCTATTGCTACCTTAATTTCCTTGGTTTCAAACCACTTAGTTAGATAGTCAGTGCACATAATGATATACTGCTTCTGCTTGGAATGAGGGTCAATAGGTCCAATGAAGTCCATGCCCCACTTGTCAAATGGCTCGAAAGTCACTTGAGGTTGCAGAGGTATTTCATTTCTTGGAGTAGGCTTTCCCATCCTTTGGGATTGATCACACTGACTAGTATATCTTTTCACATCCTGATGAAGAGTGGACCAATAATACCTAGCTTGTAACACCTTATATGATCTCATCTTTGCTGCAAAATGACCTCCACAAGGCCCATCATGACAGGTCAGAAGGATGTCAAATACTTCCTCCTCCCTGACACACCTTCTCAAAATTTGATCGGGCCTAGTTTGAAGAGGCTACCCCCAATCCAAGTGAAGGGGGCACTCTTCCTTACAATCTTTCTTTTCTCTTTAGAGGACAAATTCAGTGGGAACTGTGCAGATACCAAATAGTTTTCTATGTTAGAAAACCATGGAGAGAGAAATTAAATGGTGAATAAGTGCTTATCCGATAATTGATCATCAACCATTCCATCCTCACCTACAGGAAAAGTTAATCTAGAAAAAAAATCGGCAACAAAATTTTCCTTGCCAGGCTTATCAACAATAGTTAGATCAGATTGTTATAGTAGAAGTAACCATCTAATAATCCAGGCATTCACATCAAGTCTATTCATTAAATATTTGATTGCAACATGGTCAGTATGTACAAATGTTTTGTATTCTGTAATATAATGCCTAAATTTGTTCAATGAATGCACAACAGCTAGGAGCTCCTTTTCAGTCACTATGTAGTTCAGTTCAGCCTTTGAAAAATTATTACTGATAAAGTAAATGGCATAAGGAAATTTTTCATCTATCTAGCATAAGGCTTCTCTTATGGCTTTGTGTGAGGCATCAACATGTTTATGAAAAGGAAGGGCCCAATTTGGGCCTCGAAGAATCAGTGCAGTGGTTAACTTATCCTTCACTGTGTCTGGGGCCTCTTGAAAGCTTTTTAACCATGCAAACTCAGAGTCTTTGGTCAACAACCCAAATAAAGGAGAAGCCAACTTGTTGAAGTCTTTTATAAACCTTTGGCAGTATCTAGCTAATGCTAGGAAGTGATGAGCCTCAGTATTGCAACAAGAATGATGCAACTCCCAAGGCTACCGACTTTAATTATCAACTCGGGGTTCGTACAAACTTAAGAGGTATCTGCACTATATGTGAAGCATAGAATATGTCCTTCCTTTGATGTCATGATGTAATGGAGTGCATGTACTGAAGCCAAATACTAAACTAATTGCTAAAAATGGAATGTTCGAAATGGAACCTTAACCTATTGCAAGAAAGAAAGTACAAGGAAAGGGATGGAAATCAAATGCTACAACATACCATTTTCTAACTAACTACCATGAGGATTTCCTTCAAAGGAATGCTAATTTAACATGTATGCAATCCTACTATCCTAAGCATGCAGATTCAAACCATCAAACCTTCTACTGTTATGCATGTAAATGAATAAAATAAATCTATTTTTCTTTTTCTCTTTTTTCATGTGAGAGTGTGAAATCTAATCTCTTTTGGTGATGTGGCAAGTGGCTTGGAGATGATGGTGAACGGTTATAAGGCTTGGGATACAAGTAGTGACCCTTTGCTAGCTTCCTAGAGGATTTTTTCTCAATTCGGCCTCAAATCAGGATTTCCTACAGGATGCTACATGATTGCCTATAAGATCCCCTGAAAACCTATAGGATACAGTCGAGAGCAAAAGGATTGATGTTGAAGGTGTTGGAAATCTTAGGGAAGGTGGTTGTTGGATGGAATGAGGCAAGGAAGTGCCTACGACTACTTCATAACTCAAAACAAAAGTTGGGAGATGGTTGGATTTTCTCAAAAAGATTGGAGAAGTTTCCTTGTAAAATGATTGTTGGGTTGTGTTATATTCTTTCCACGACTAGCCCACGTAGTTAACCGGGGGGTTAGAGGGGGCAGGGGGGTGGAGCCCTCCTTCATTGTGACAAATTTCTAATAGAGGGGGTCATAGGGGGTTTGAGGTGTACCCGTAACCCAACTTTACAAGGTCCGGGGTAGCGGCCCAAAATTTTTTGGTTTTGGACCCTATGTTAGGGTGGGCAGACCCACTTATGGTTTTGTGCATGATTTTTGCACATGTTTTTTGGACGTGATGGTTTTTAGTTCATGGTATTGGACGCTTCGGCATGTATAAATATGTATTATAACATTGAAAGGAACATAATGAAAAATCAAGCTGGTAGTCCCAATTTTTGGATCCAGGGAAAAATCTCTGTGCATATTTGTTTTATGTGTTATGCTCTTGCATTGTTTATTTTTTGTGTTTTAGAATTCATATGCAAGTAATTTCTATACGGGGTTAAAGCCTACATTTGGTATCGGAGCAGATTTGGCTTCAAGGGGATGCCTTTGTTGCTGAGGGGTTTCACTCGAGCCTGTGGTAGACTCTGTTCAGTCGGAGATCTGCAAGATCGATTCTGGTGGTGAAAGAAGATGGCGAGCAGTGGAAAGATAGAGATCGAGAGATTTAATGGTCATATTTTTGAGTTGTGGAAACTCAAAATGGAGGATCTGTTGGTGGATAAAGATCAATGGATCGCAGTAGATCTGGGTACTAAACCAATGAGAGTGTCCGATGAATAATGAAAGAAGTTGGATCGGAAGGCAAAGAGCACAATACAATTGTGTGTCTCAGATTCAGTACTGTTGAATGTATCAGGGGAAGCTACAAAAAAGGCTTTGTGGGACAAGTTAGGGACTTTGTACCAATCTAAGTCTGTGGTGAATAAACTGTTCCTGTGGAAAAAACTATATAACCTAAGGATGAAAGATGGAGACTCGGTGCCAGAGCATCTAAATGCATTTAATACTGTGGTAAGTCAGTTAGCATCTATTGATATTAAAATTTCAGATGAAGATAAGTGCATCAATTTGTTGTGTTCTCTACCAGATTCGTGGGATAGTTTGGTTATTGCAATAGGTAGTAATGCAACTGCCTTGCAGTTTCATGAAATTTTCTCAACCTTGTTGACGGAGGAGATGAGACAGAAAAATATGGAGAGACAAAATGGTGATGTGTTGTTTGTACGAGTATGGTCCCAGAACAGAAACAAAAATAAGTCATCGAGTGGGAGACCTAAATCTCCAGGAAAAATTGTAAAGGTGGTGTGTTGGAAATGCGGAAAGGAAGGCCACTTCAAAAGGGACTGTAAATCTAAAGCTCCTGACAAAGGAAAGAGATCTGATGAGGCTCCTTCTGCAGAGGCGAAAACCACCTCAGATGAAGGTGGGGATGTGCACTTGGCTTCTTCAAGTACACATGTAGATCATGAGGCATGGTTGATTGACTCAGGTGCATCCTTTCACTTCACTCCCCATAGAGAGTGATTCTGTGAGTATGAGAAATATGATGGTGGTGATGTCTTCTTGGGGGCTGACAAGAAGGCTAGAA
Organism: Pinus tabuliformis; assembly: GCA_031772625.1. Taxonomy (NCBI): domain Eukaryota; kingdom Viridiplantae; phylum Streptophyta; class Pinopsida; order Pinales; family Pinaceae; genus Pinus; species Pinus tabuliformis. Next base: position 534,422,635 of record CM062818.1, on the reverse strand, counting down.
TCTTTGGTCATGGAAAAGTAAAGTTGAAGCTGCAAGGTGGAAGGGTTAGAACACTTCCAGGTGTTCTGCATATTCATGCATTAGCCAAAAATCTAATTTCTGTTAGCAAGCTGGATAATGCAGGTCTAAAAACAGTGTTCGAGAAGGATACCTGCAAGATGGTTTGGGGAGCACTGGTATTGATGCGAGGAGTTCAGATTGGAACTTTGTACAAGCTACAAGGTAGCACTAATGTTGATGGGTGCAACAGTTCCATGGTTCTTGAAAGTGGAGCAGGAAATCTAGTGGTCTCTAGAGAAAATACCATGTTGTGGCATCAAAGGCTTGGACATATTGGAGAGAAGGGCCTTTGAATACTTCATGGTAAAGGTATGGTAGAAGGTATGAGTAATAGCTCTCTGGATTTTGATTGTTGTGAAAATTGTGTATACAGGAGGCAGAATCGGGTGAGTTTCCCCTCTAGTGGTAATAGGGTGAAATATATATTAGCGATTGTGCACAGTGATGTGTTTGGACCTATGAAGGTTCCATCACTGGGTAAGTCTATATACTATGTATCATTTATAAATGACTTCTCAAGGAATACATGGATATATTTCCTTAAGAAGAAATCTGAAGTCTTTGACAGGTTTAAACAATTTAAGGCTCTAGTGGAAAACCAGATAGAGAAGAAGATAAAGGTGCTGAGGCCAGATAATGGTGGAGAGTTTTGCAGTAAAGAATTTGAAGAATTCTGCAAGAAGTGTGGTATAGCATGGTAGAAGACTACTCCATATACACCTCAGAAAAATGGAGTTGCAGAAAGAATGAACAAGATGTTGATGGAAAGGGAAAGAAGCATGCTCAGTGGTGCCAGGTTAGGATAGGAATTTTGGGCAGAGGCAGTGGATACTGCATGTTACCTGGTCAATATGTCACCTTCATCAACGTTGGAGGATAAGATTCCCCAAGAGGTATGGACTGGTAAGAAACCCTCTCTTTCACATCTAAGGGTATTTCGATGTGATGCATATGTACATGTTCCAAAGGAGAAACGAACCAAGTTGGATAGTAAATTTGAAATGTTCATCTTTATTGGGTATAAGGATGGTTTAAAGGGTTATAAGCTTTGGAACCCAGTAACAAGGAAGGTTGTGTACAGCCGAGATGTGGTGTTCAGAGAGGTGAAACATGTTATTAAACATGAAGTCCAACCAAAGGAACCTGAGAAGATAGAGTATGAGCTAAAGGAGGAAGAATCAGACTCTACAATAGAAGAGGAATTAGAAGATGGGGAGCCACAAACTCTGGCTATGAGAAGATCATTTCGAGAAAGAAGGCAGCCAGAAAGGTATAGTCCATCTGCTCAAATTTTTATTTGTCGATTACTGATGATGATCCCAGAACTATGAAGGAAGCAGTGGATTAAGATGATGGAAAACTCTAGAAATAGGCCATGGTTGATGAAATGGCATCTTTGCACAAAAATGACGCTTGGGATCTGGTGGAGTTGTAGGCTAGAAGGAAACCCATTGGCAGCAAATGGGTGTTCAAAAAGAAGACAAATGCAAAAGGAAAAGTGGAGAAATACAAAGCTCGATTGGTAGCAAAATGTTATTCCCAGGTGCTGGGAATTGCTTTTGGTGATATTTTCTCTCCTGTTGCCAAGGTAACTTCTATTAGATTACTTTTATCTGTTGCTATTGCTTTTGATTTTGAGTTAGAACAGATGGATGTGAAGACAACATTTCTTCATGGGGATCTGGAAGAGGAGATCTACATGAATCAACCTGAAGGTTTTGTGGTGAAGGATAGGAAAGAACTAGTACGTAAGTTAAAGAAGTCTCTGTATGGGTTAAAACAGTCACCAAGGATGTGGTATCAGAAATTTGATACATTTATACGAGGACTTGGCTTCACTAGAAGCAAAGGAGATCACTATGTGTATTTTAAATTAATTGGTGACCGTTTTATCTATTTGGTCTTGTATGTGGATGATATGTTGCTAGTTGGAAATGAAAAAGAAATTATCTAAGATTTGAAGACCTAATTGTCCTCCGAATTTGATATGAAAGATCTTGGTGTTGCAAACTATATTTTGGGAATGAAAATTAAAAGAGATAATGTAAAGAGAAAGATCTGGTTAAACTAGAGGAAGTATGTCGAGACAATACTGCAGAGGTTTAATATGCAAGATAGTAAACTGGTGAAGGTTCCTATTCTTGTAGTTGTGAGGTTATCTGTTGAACAGTGTCCCAAGACACAAGAAGAGGAAGAGGACATGTCCTGTGTTCCATATGAAAGTGTAGTTGGTAGCCTGATGTATGCAATGGTTTGTACTAGACCAGACATTGCACATGCAGTGGGAGTATTGAGCAAGTTTATGTCAAAACTAGGGAAGGAGCACTGGACAATAGTGAAGCAGGTTTCAAGGTATTTGCGTGGCACTAGTTATTATGGTTTGTGCTACCAAGGAAGACTAGGGTTGGATAGAGTGTTGGATATTCATGGCTTTGATGATACGGACTAGGCTAGAGATCTGGATCTGAGAAGATCTACAAGTGGGTATGTGTTTAACCTATTTGGAGGTGCAGTTAGTTGGATGAGTAAGAAACAATATGTAGTGGTACTATCAACTATAGAGGCGGAATACATGGCAGCCACTCATGCAAGCAAGGAAGCAATTTGGTTGCAGAGATTGTGTTCAAGTATGGGGTTAGTACAGGAAGCTATAAGGATAGACTATGACATCCAAAGTGCAATTTTCTTGGCAAAGATCCCCGCATATCATTCAAAGACAAAGCACATTGATGTTCAATATCATTTTGTGAGGGATATGATAGAAGACAAAAATGTGTTGCTAGTAAAGGTGGACACTTTGAAGAATATTGCAGATGCATTGACAAAATCTGTGAGCTCTGAGAAGTTCTCTTGGTGTAGAGAGACAATGGGCATTTCAGGGTTGAAAAAATGACTAAGCTCTCTTGTGGCCCCCCGTGGAAAGAAAACAACAAGTGGGAGAATGTTGGGTTGTATTATATTCTTTCCACAACTAGCCCACGTAGTTAACCCGAGGGTTAGAGGGGGGACAAAGCCCCCCTTCATTACGCCGATTGTGTAGTGAGGGGGAGTCCCAAGGGGTTTGAGGTGTACCCATAACCCCACTTTATGGGGTCCAGGGCAGCACCCCAGAAAATTTTGGTTTTGGACCCTTTGTGAGGTTGGGCGGACCCACCTATGGTTTTGTGCATGATTTTCGCACATTTTTTTTGGACGCGATGGTTTTCAGTCCATGGTATTGGATGCTTCGGCATGTATAAATATGTATTATAACATTGAAAGGAACATAATGAAAAATCAAGCTAATAGTCCCGGTTTTGGGATCCAGGGAAAAATCTCTGTGTATATGTGTTATGCTCTCACATTGTTTATTTTCCGTGTTTTATAATTCATATGCAGGTAATTTTTGTACGAGGTTAAAACCTACAATGATGAGATTGGTGAGGGTTTAGTGAAAGCAAGTGAGGACCATGGGTGGATGAAGTTGGGATGCAGTTGTTGACTATGAAATCTCTTCATACTAATGAAACACCTACACTGCATCAAACATTGACATTTACCCAAAAATCATGCAAACAAGAAGAATTTCAATTATCTAAAGGAAAAAGAATTTCATGAGCTATTTTTCTACTTCATGCATGAGGAAAACTTTGTAGAATGATATAAAATATTGATGAGATCTAATGTAAGACTGAAGATAGAAGAAATGGAAATAAAATCCTACTCTTGAAAACTAGAAAAATTTGACCTAAGCGTGGAGCAAGAGGGTTAAAATGGTAATGATGGCATGGAGGTAAAGTAGAGGCCTAATCCCAACTTCAATGATGATTTTTCTCAATTCGGGTTCAAAACAGGCTTTCCTACAGGATGCTATAGTGATTTCGTACAAAATGTACATATTTACTATAATTCATCGAATGACCAAGAAACTCAAATCCAAACTGGATGGGACAATTTTTTTTTATTAACTAGGATGTCTTAGTTCCTCATTCCAAGTGGAATCACTCAAAAATACCTCCGTTAACCCATGCTAAAAAATAGAAAAACATTACTAGTCGAAAATCTAGAAATTTTAGAACTAGTGAAAAAATTCCTAACCTAATCAAGTGCAAATGAAATGGGGTAATTTTTTTTATGAACGAGAATTTGTTTTTGATCTAATGCAAGTGGAACCAACTTGATTGAAGCTCATTAGCATGCTCTAAAAAATAGAAGAAATTTATTGTTCTTTGCCACAAAGGAGGTCCAAAAATCTAGATTTGGGAATAAGGAGACTAATCCAAGCAGCTCAATGATTACTGTGAACTTCCAAAGCTTTTCTAAGGATTAAATAATTCTTGTGATCCTGCAAAATAACTTACATCAACCATTTAACTCAATCGTACAACAAGAAATCATTAACACTAAATGCAGAAATAAAAATAAATAAAAACAAGAGATGCATGTGAATAAGAAGTGAAAAGAAGGAAAGAAAATGATACAAAAGGGCTTTGAGGCTCCTAGTATGGACTAGCCCAAGGAAAATCAGAGACATATGGAGGAGAACAAGATTTAAAATCAGAACATGACACCAATCTTCATTATTTTCATCACTAGAATTACATCCCTGCAAGAAAATACAATGGAGCTGCAAAAATACGATTTCTCTCCATAAGAACACTAATGAAAATCTCTTTCTAGAGGCAAATTAGACTTGGTACTAATACAAAATGATTAGGAATCATTCCCCATGAATGGAGGAAACTTTGCCCACCAAAATCCCTTGATTAGTGGATCTAGTCCCCAATACTATGAATCTGCATTAAATGGCAGGGAACACATTCCTAAATTTTCTCAATCATTGGAGTTCCACAATCTGTGCCATAATTCCATAATATCTTGTTGATTTACTATTTATTGTTGATCCTCCTGTAGTAGTGAACAAGTCCCTAAATTATCTCCTCCTCCAAATCTTCATAATCTGGCCAATATTCTCATAATATTCCACAAAAAGAAATAATATTAGGCACAAATATGCAATTATTCATAAACCTTCCTAATGAATATAATAAAGTTAAAAGTACATGATCTACTATAAAAAGAGAGGTTTAATATGCTGAAGGATGGTCATAGTCCTTAATTTATGTTTAATTTAGACATATGGGCCTTAATTTATGTCCAATTTAGAGGCCCATCATACCCCTCTACTGAAAGTGTTGCTCATCCTCTGAGAAACTTAGTGACCTCATTGTGCCTCATCCATGGCCCTGGTGGCCTCTCTTTTGTGCGTTAATAATTTCGGTTGTAAGTTCTGTAAGGACAAGCCCAAAAATATATCTGTGAAAATAAAAATCGTTGTTTCTTGAGACCATTAGCTTGCCTTCTCCCCCTCATTCAAGATGGGTTCTTGAACATTTTCCAGTTTAGCAAGGTCTTCCATATCCTTATCAACCTTCTGCTACCTTGTTCCACCATTTGGACACCTCTAAAACCTTTAAAATGCCTTTAGATGAGAACTAGGACATATTGTAGTAATTCATGTCAAAACTACTGGAAATGCTATTAAAGCTACAGGGAACCATTTATGAGCATAAATGATATTTTGAGCCTAGGAAAAGCCCTCAACTTGACTCCCATGCCCTTTTCCCATTTTTAGGCCTTAGACAAAATCTAGAAAGAGATTGGAGACCTCTTGGAAAACATCTTTTCATCACTGCAATTTGAGTTTTGTTTTGATGGTGAATGCCTCATTTCCTTTTGTTGCCTTCTTCTTCTCTCTTGTGGCCTAGATGGTTGCCTAATGGCCTTGGAATTCTTTGTTTTGATCAGGTCTCTCTTAGGCACTATCATTTTGGGTTTTAGCATAATTTTTTCTTTCTTCCTTCTTCTAGCAACATTCTGCCTTCCTGTAGTAGTCATTCCTCCTCTTTCAAGGTCTTCAAACTGTATGGGAATGATGAGAAATGATGAAGAGGGATTAGATGATGATGTTAGGGCTCAAAGGGAGTAGTGTAGGTTTGTGAAAATGGAGAGGATGCTCTGTTTGTTTTTTTTCAAGAATGAAATGGGATGGATGAATGATGAATAGATAGTGAATATGAAGTGGATGGAGGGCTTGGAGTGTTGTGGTGACTTGGCCTTTGCAAAAATTTCTTATTTTAACTGCTGTCCTCATTCCTTGAAATCATCACCCTTCATAATTTGATTTTTCAACATTGCATGAGTGAAGGAGTGAGCTGCAATTAACTAGTTGAAGGTGGTTGAGACTGCTGACCCATCCTTAGCTTATAAAACCTCATCTCTCATGCATTGACAACAAATTTCTAACTATAATATGCTGAAGATAAGAGGTCAAGAATATTGCATACATGTGCCTACCTAATGGCCTTCCTGTAGATGTTGTTTGTTGGAGAGTGAAATCATTGCTTGTATTTGTTGCATGTGTTTTTATCTCTTTTTTTCTGATGTTTTTCCTTGATGTGTAGGTACTGTATGGTGATGCTAATGAATCCTCACTGTGTTGGTGGGTTTCCTCTTGTTAAATCCCCTTGTCATGTTTCTCTGATGGATGTGGAGGGTTGTATATGTTTCCTTATCACTGTCGGATGAATCCAACCTCTGGTTTTTCCCTTTAAAATTGCTCACTACCAATCTTGTAGTTGTTGTTTTGTATCCTGTAGGATATCTTGTAGCATCCTGTAGGTTTTTGGGACAACTTTTTGTAGCCGACTTGTTTTTTCCATATCTCCCAAAAGGTAGAATGGATTGACCTAAAATTTTCTGAGCATGTTTCCATTATCATTATGCACCTCCCGATAATAAAAAAAATGGTCAATGGATGCACGGATCTCAAGAAAAACTAAAAATGGCTGAAGGTGATGGATGTCAATTTCTTGGAAACCGTGGACTAAAATTTTCTGAAATTGCTTGAGCATGTTACCATAATCCATATGCATGTCCCCATGAAAAAACTTTTTAAATGGATGCATGGATATCAAGAAAATGAACAAATGAATGTAGGTGATGGAGATGGATTTCTTGAAAATTGTGCACTGGAACTTGCTAAAACTTTCTTGACCATGTTACCATCATCCATATGAATCTCCCCCTTAAATAGCTTGGCAAATGGTTGCATGCTTTTCAAGTTATGGAAAAAACAAATTTCTGCTCTAAGTATTTTTGTATCCTGTAGTAAAACATAGCATCCCGTACTTTTTTAGGACAGCAAGCAAACTGAATAAGAAAAGCTTGAGAATGATGGGTCCGTACAAAATTGGAGGTGACAGTGCTATATACACAAGTACAAGTAATGGTTTTTTAATAATGAGTCCATACAGGCTGAGAGTATTGAAAGAGTGTGGAATGACCTGTTAAAGAGTTTTAATAACCCAACGTTTCAGACTACAAAGTGAGTCCATCAAAAGTGATGATTCTACCTTTTTTCACTATTCAGTCAGTGAGAGAGACCACTAGGGTTTTCAAGAAAAAATTCTATGGATTCAGAAGAATCTTGATTACTAATGAAAGAAAGAGAAATCTACTCTAGGACAAAGCTTGTCTACTGCAACAATGAAAAAGACTGAAATCCAATGCTAAACACACCATTTCATAACTAACTGCTAAGAAACTATGCTTTACAAGAATTCCAAGCTAACATGCATTAAATTCTACTATCCTAAGGATGGAAGTTGAAAACATCAAACATCACTATTGTGCATGTAAAGGAATTAAATAAATCTGCTTTTTTTCTTTTTATTCTTTTTATGGAAAATCAAGTGTGGAAGCTAATCTCATTTGGTGATGTGGCAGGTGGCTTAAGGATGTTGGAGGATGGTCGTGAGGTTTGGGAGACCCTCAAGTGACCTTGTGTGGCTTCCTAGAGGTTTTCCCTCAATTCGGCCTCAAAACAGGTCACTACAGGAAAACCTATAGGATGTCCTAAACATCCACAAGATTCCCTGTATTTCTACATGATACAGCCGAGAGAAAAATGATGGGTACTGAAGGTGATTGAAGGCTTAGGGAAGGTGGTTGGTGGGTGGAATGGACTGAGAAAATTCATAGTGTCACTCAGATCTCAAAACCAAGGTTGGGAGATGGTTGGATTTTCTCAATATGCTTGGAGGAGTTCCTATGTAAAATGATGAAATTGGTGAAGGTCTTGGTGAAAGCAAGGAATGATTATGGATGGATGAAGTTGGAAGGTGGTCGCTTGCTATGAGATCTCTCTCTACTTCTGAAACACCTGCTGTGCATCAAACATTGATATTTTCCAAAAATCATGTAAACAAGAGGAGTTCTAACAAGCTATAAAAACATAGCTTAATGAGCTAGTTATCTACTTCATGCATGAGGAAAATTGTAGAATAAAATGGAATAATTAATGAGATCTAATGTAAGACTAAAGATGGAAGAGATGGTAATTAAATACTACACTTGCAAACTGATCAAATGCTGGTTCAAGTAAAGTAAACTCTAAATTGTATGAGAAAATAGAAATATGCCTTTTTTGGGTCATAGGGGTCCTTTCCTCAAATCATGATCCCCGAAGGAAGAGGTGAGGCCAAGACACCTACTAACAGTTTTGTGATGCAACTTTTATCCCTTATAACCTGCTACTAAAGGAAAACACAAATGGAAGCAAACTAATAAATGACTAATCACATCTACACTACATGCAATGAAATACTTCTAAGGACAATTTAATCATGAGTCCGTGAAACTAAGTTAAGCATACATATACAAAAAGAGGAGCCTTTTCTTCTAGGGTTGGAACCTAACCCAAGAGCTTCAATCCTCTGAATTAACTCAATGTTGGATCAAGAAAAAGCTCATTCTCATTATCAAAACAAAAAATTACATAGCAATGTCTTTAGCAAGTCTGGAGCTCGAAAATAACTAGAGTTTTTACAACAAAAATTCGAATCCTAATGAGGCTCTAGGCCTCTTTATTTAAGTATGAGTCCCTTATGTTCAGATGTGTATTTATGACATGTACGTTACATGTTCATGATGTATTTGATGAAATGCCTCTCATGGTTAGGATGAGTCCGGTTAGGTCCTTATTCAATTTCTACTTTAGAGGCCTTGTCTCCTTATTATTTATCATCTCTGAGAGTTTCATTAAGTTCTAGGCATAGGCCTAGGTCCTAGCCTTGAAAATGTGGCTTAGATCTCGGGATCGTTTGTACATAACTAAGTGAAAAGAGGTATATTCGTTGAGATGCAGGCTCATGAGAGTTCCTAGGGGGTCTCAGGCACTGGCTTGCCTTGTCATGGGAGCGATTGGGAGTCTAGGTCAGTGAAAAGTTAAGTTAACTCAAGGGTTGGGCACTTGGAGTGTTTAGTTAGCTCCTGGGGGTCCTGTAGCACCTTAGGGAGGTCTTTAAAGTTTTGGTTTGTTGGTTCCACTTCCTTAACTGTACTTAGAGAGTTGAATCATATCATAGTAACTCTTTGTCAAATATTACCCCGGTGGACCAGTAAGTGTAGGTAAGTGTGGGGGGATGGTGTTATAAATGGAAACAATTGATGGAGGTTCGAACACCTATAGGGGCCATGATACTAGGAGTGGGGAATAATGAAGGGGTCAATAAGGAAGTTCTACATGTCTATTAAATCTCAAGCCAACTGTATAAACCAGCCTTGTGAATTATTCTTTATTTCTACCCTTTTCATAAATCCAAGGTAATCATTGAATGGTTGTAAGGAGGTTGGTGGAAATTGTCACCTCCTAAATTATGAGAGTCTGAGAGGGTAGGTTAGAGAATCCTCTTAATAGTAAATGTAAGGAGTGGGTTGAATGAAATAATGGTGGAATGTGGAAGACCAAAATTTGCATGGGAAAAATAAAATTGTGGATGACTTAAGGCAAGGAAGATGAAGGAGGGAGAGAGGATAGTTGAGATTTGGGTAGAGCTAATGATAGTTAGAATCTAGTTGAAGAGCCATGGATTTAGACCCTAATTCACATTTGAAACTCTATAAACTCAATTGGAACAAGAAAATATACTATAGGGCCTCATTGGATGCACTTAAGACATTGTAAGGACGAGTTCTTTGAGGTACTACAAAGTGGCAAAAGGGACCTCACTCATGTGTTGTGAAAAGTTAGCAGAAGGGGCATGTGAGGATTACATGGGTCTTGAGATCCAAATGAAATTTTCCTTGTGAGAATGTCCCTTAAGAGGATATAATCTGCCCATATTTTCTAACATTTTTTATATTTTCCCTAATGATGGTGATGGTGGTGGAGGTGGTGGTGTGTGTGTGTGTGTTGGGATGTGTATGTAGGTAAGTTAACTACGGTAAATAATTATTTATTTGTAATATTGTTTGCTTCCTTGATACAAGATAAAGTCCACTTCTACTGATGTAATAAGAGATATGTGAAAAGAACTAAATGAAGGAGCACTCTGAGTCTCCTTGTGTGCATCATTGGTTGCATCATTTTTTTTATAGATTGTATAATAGCAGCGATCAAGTTAAAATCCTTGATAGTTTCTTAAAATATTTGTAGAATATTAAGTCTATTCACTTGTGTGGAATGGATTATTAATAGAATCATGAATGTTAAGCATGCATTACATACATGGATCACACAATGAGGGTATCTATTTGAGGTCAAATAATTTAAATTTTAGACTTGGTTGAATGAATGAATGAATGGATGAGAGAGGGAAATTCTAATCACTGCATTTAGGAATTAAGTTAGTTTTCCAATATTTTATTCAATGGAATTCATTTTTCAAGGAAATATTTGATTTGAACTTAAATAGGAACCAAAAAAATATAGATCTAATCATAAATATAAATTTGCAGCAGAAATAACACTTCATTTCATTAATATCAAAGAATTGAAATATGCTTACATACAAAATGGAAATAAATTAGCTTGGGCGATGGTATCTTATTTCTGAGAGAAGACATGTGGTAGCTACATGCCTCTGAATTGTGTTAAAATGAGGCTCGAAGGCCTATTTATTATTGAGAAACAATGGAAAACCCTAAACATCTGAAAACCTAACAATAGGAGATGAAGCACCAAAATTGTGGGACCTGTTGGGGTAAATTGATACATCAATTTCCCGGGGTCGTAACTTTGGCATACAATCTTCGTTTAACACACATGATACCTTGTTAGAAATATATATCCGACTACGATTGTCAACTGCAAAAGTTGATAAAAACACTCCCATTTTCCAAAAAATGTCATTTAGGGCCTCAAAACGGCTCCGAAAGTTGAGGACTTGGAAATTGCCAAAAATAATAAATTGTGCTACAATTAAGGAAACTAAAAAACTAAAAGAAACAATTGTGGGGATCCAAGTGGAATAAGCGGGTGGATAGAAATATCCACCTGGATCAATCCTCCCCCCTTAGGAAGCAATGGTCCCCATTGAGTTGAGTGCCTCCATGAGATGGGGAAAATTTTGCTAAACTTAGTCCCTGGTGAGCCACTTCCCTTGGTGCAGGAGTTGGCCAACTTTGATAACCCGATACAGTTGGATCTTCTATTGGAAAGTGTTCTTGAGTTTTTTGTCCGTGATCCGATCAGTTGTGGCCTATTCCACGCAGTCTAGTTTTAACTATGTTGGTGTTATTTGTTCTGCAATGTCAAATGTGTCTAGTAATGGTGGAAATTATGGCCGAAGGTGGTCTACATTGAACATTGGGTGCAGGCCAAGGAAAAGTGGAATACTAAGCTTGAAGGCATTGTACCCTACAACCTTGGTGATGATGTATGACCCATATTGGAGAGGGTGAATCTTGCAGTGGGGCCCAATCAGGCACTCCTTATACAAATGTAGACAAACTTTGTTGCCTACCTGGAATTTGTGTGGTACCCGATGTTGATCATGTCGCTACTCGTACTTAGCATTGGCTATGTCCAATATTTCATGGACCTGTTAGTGGATGTGTTGAATGCGATCAATAAAATTGTTAGCCTCGTTAGCTTTGGACTGGACATGAAACGAATCAACCTGAGTAGTTGTAAATGGTATGGCCACATCAATGGGACATATTGGTTGGAATCCCTACCCCACCTGAAAGGGGTTGTGGCCAGTTGAGATATGGATAGCTCTATTGTAGTTATGTTAGACATAGGGGAGGATTTCATCCCATGTGCATGGATGCTTCGATTTGTACATGCACGCAATGTGCATTATCATCCTATTGACGACCTCTATTTGGCCATCAATTTAGGGGTGGAAAGTCATGGACTTAGTGAGCTTGGTGTCCAATATTGACTAGAGACTTGACCAAAATGTACTTAGGAACCTATTTTCTAATTTAAGATAATGGAATGTGTGATAACAAAGTGTACCCACACTCGTTCAAATAAGAGCTTAGCAGAGGATTCTATTGTGATACTCTTCTTATAGGCTACCATAATGGCCATCTTAGATAATATGTCGATGACCACGAAAACACAGTCATTTCCATGCTTAGTAGAAGGAAGGCTCAACATGTAATCCATGGATATGGATTCCCAAGGTTGACTAAGAGTAGGAAAAGGAGTATATAGGCCTTGTTTTTTGATGGTTGGTTTGGCAATGGCATAGACATTGCAGGATATGTTGTACTTCTAAACATCATGTCGAAGGTTCAGACAATAAAAATACTTCTGCAACACTGCCACTATTTTCTCTACCTCTAAATGTCTAGCAACTCGACTGTAGTGCACCTCCCAAATCATCTTGGCATGCTCACTTGAGGGAACACAAATGTGTCCCAGGTGGCATCATAGTGTATCTTGGAGGTGAAAAATTGGAACTTACTTGCCTTCCAGGAGCGTCTGATATGTTTTGTTGAATTCTAGATCGCTCATGTAAAGATGCAACCACCTCAAAGTCTCGTGCCCACAAGAGTTGAGCACAGTGATCAACAAAATGATTGGCGGTCGATTGAGGTAGTCTACAACATTATTGATGTTGCATTTCTTGTACTTAATTTCAAATGGAATTTTTGCATTCATGTGGACCATTTCTAATGGAGATCGTTTTGTAACTTCCCTTATGTTTGTATGATTTGTGGGGATCGCTGGGCTGTGTAGTTGATCGTTTCCTTCCCCTGAATGTAATGCTTCCATTGTTAGCAGGCTTTCATAATGGAATAAATCTCTTTATCATAGGTGGGATACTTTTAGACTATGTCTGAAAGTGTCTCACTGTAATATGACACTTGATGCCCCTTGTTATGTGGAATTTTGCATCTACGGATAAATACAATTTCCCTAGGTGGGTAGCTACACCTAGAACAACAAATTTAAAGTGTTTATCCTTTTTCTATAGAAGATAAATAAGACAAGGTACATACTTGTTATCTTTCTCTTTCCATCTGTCTCCTTTTTTTTCTTGTTGTCGCTCCTTCTCGAACTTAATCTACTCAACAAGTACTTGCAATCATAAAAAGAGGACAAAAAACAATCAAAGCAAGAGATCTATCTACTATAAGAAAATGGAATTGAAGGAATTTACACATATAATCATCATACATTAAGACAATAATATGGGAAAAGGTGTAAACAACTTTATTAAGTAGAAGGAAGAGTTACAACCATGAAGTCTGATCCATTGTCACTCCTCTAGCTTAGGTTCCAACCAACATCACATCTAAAGCACAACACTCTAGAAACATAACAATACCTACTTACAATATCAAACCTCACACCAATAGTATAGGATAGGAGGTTACTTAACTCATTTCCTATCCAATTTCGAGCTCATAGGAGATGATAAGTGTGGAAATCTTCTAGAAGGCTCCAGAAGATAAGAATATTCCCAGAACCCTATGAAGATTTCGCTCAATCTCGCCCAACGCAGGTCAAAGTGGGCCTAAGTTCTCTGAAACTAACTTTGACATGGGCCTACCTGCATTGAAGCACACTTACCCCTAACCAAGGTTGCACTGGTCCCTCAAGGAGGATTTCTGGAGGGCTTCAGGCTAGGAAACTCTCAGGGAAGGCGGAGTTCAAAGTGATGATTTGTCTAGGACATGTAGCAACTGAATTATGTTTTGATGAGTCCTAATAGTACTGATCTAGATGTTGGGAGTGATGTGCCCAAATAGACCTGTAAGAGTTGGCCACTAAAGCATGAAGTCAAAAATATTAATGTCGAGTGATATGCTTTACGATGTGATGATGAAGTTTCGAAGCGGATGGTGACCTGCATGAATTACAATATATAATATCATGATATTTTGAATTTTTTCATGAATCGCTGAGGGAAGGCATACCCATGCTCAGCATATAAAATTTCATTACAATTACATAGATAGTCGTCTACAGACATAGACCCATGATGGGACGACCATCAGTGTAAAGCCATTGTACAAATGATTTAGTACTTTCCTGAAATTGTAGCTCGGATGGATGAAGCTAGATCCATGGTCTTCTATCTCATTCAATCATTCGCTCAAGTACGAATCTAACCATGCGAATATGTGATTTGAAGTCGAACATCGGAAGACACCGTCTGATTACTAGTCAATGATGTAAGCCGTTAAAAGAAGCAAGAAATATCATCGATAATGATAATGATCCTCAAGGTACTGCAATACATTCTACATGGTGTGAATGGATGTTTTGATGTCGAACACCATACAAAGTCTTTCGGTCAAAGGCCAATGATGTCAACCTAGCGCCGGAAGCGAGAAACCTGCCATTGATGTATGCAAGCTCCAAGGTACTGAAAGGGTGTTTCTAAGTCAACTTCTTGGATAATGTGTTGATGTCAACAAGAAGTGACTTGTCACAGGAGGGCCTTGATGTATTCCACATCAATGACACGAAACGAGTGTAACTATTTTTTGGAGACGGAATGTGGCTGACGACACAAGGTTCACGAATGGCGGTCATGAAAATGAAGGTTTATGAGTATTGCAAATGATGAATTTTAACTGAGTGACCTCTCTTGAACATGTCGACGACACTGAATGAATTGGTAGCATTGACCCAAAACCAAAGTAATAGATGGTATGATAGGCCAAGGTATGATGACCATCAAGCAGATAACCCAACCCAAATAGTCATAGTGATGAAGCGAAAGTGTCATGTTCAAGAGCAACTTGCTGCCATAAAGTGGTTTACCCCTTTTCCCATTTTCCCCAGTTATTGTCGACCAATACCTCTTTATTTTTTAATAAAGCTTGAGGAGGATAACATATGCTTGTTACATAATTCCACCCTTCGAGTGAATCCATCGCTATGTCATGTTTTAATGAGTCTAGCAAAGGGGAAACTCGGTCTTGTCATAATGGACAAGTTTGTCACTATTTGATGTTTTAACGAGTTTAACGACAATGAGAACTCGGTCCTTTTCATGTTTAGAGAGATTGAAAAGGGAAAAAAGAAAACTCCACAAATTATTTTTCGTAAATTTGTCTCTCAAGTCCGAAAAAGCATAAAAGAATACAAGAGAGAACCTATTGATCATGTTCGATCAACGTATTCCTTTTTCGTAAATAATATATCTCAGTTCAGAAAAGGGTTAAACTTATACTGAGTAGATGTTGTTTCCAATCCTTTAACAAGTTGGAAAGGACAAGCACTCGGCAATATTTTCATATTTCAAGAGTCTGAAAAGAGCTTAAAGAGGACTCTAAGGGGGTTCCTTTTTCGATGTTTAACGGAGCTTGAAAAAGAGATAAAAGTATACTCTGTGGTAAAAGTACAATTAACGATCGTGCACGTCAATTTCTGTAAGTCAGCTGTAAATATGTTCAAAGCAACACCAAATGGATCAAACATACCTATTTCATTGGTAAAAATAGGTAAATACTAAAGTTTACTCATTAAATGATCATGAAATAAACATAAGACAAGAATATACCATGTTATTTTCACCATTTGATATTTACCATTCAGTTTGTGCTCTGACCTTGTTTTTTACCTCGATCTTCAACCGTTGATTGCGAGAGATTTTGTGGATAATTTTTTGTGTCATCTGGACTAGGTAGAATATCTACCCCTCCTCTTTCTTTTCATGTCATTCTTTTATAGTTTCATGCAGATTTTTAGGGTTTTTAAGGCCCATGGGGTTAGAATATTTCGCCCTGGGATCAGCGCAACCTTCCATGTCAAAAACTGTGTTGTAGAGCACCCAAATAGAAGGGTAGCTACTCTGCAGTGCACTGTCTCCTTGCCTGGGCTGTGCTGGGCAAGTTTCACAAACTTGTTTCACCTGTTTGGCCCAAAATTTCTCCAGTTTTTTGCTTGAAATGGATCCTAACTAAGCTTATGGTTTCATTTTAGGCTTTCATAAGATCAAAATGTCTATTACTTGGTGAGAAAAGGAGCATGAAGAACAAGACATGGTTGCCCTAAATGATCTGAGTACTATTGAGGCCCTCAAAAACTGTGGGTTGCTCAAATACTTCAGGTTGTCTTGGATGAGGCAAAAATCATAGCTATTGTAGTTCCTAGTTCGTGCATGGGATCCAACAGACCAGGCTTTTCACATAAGGGACAAAGTGGTCCCTATTATGATCGATGATGTTTGCTTTCTTACAGGGTTGTCGAGATGTGGTGCCCCCATTTCTCTTTCATGTTCTTCCCATGGGGGTGAATCAGTGAGGGACTATGTTTGACAATTTTGTCAGCCAGGTACATAGCCTAGCAAAGACTAAAAGATAATCATAAAAGATATTTGTGATTTTCCTTTGAGAACAATCCTTTTCAATATTGCAAAGTTTCTAGGTAGTGTGAAACTTCATCTAGTGAACAGATCATACATGCAGTATGCACTTGAGTGTCTTGAACCAACTCGATTAAACTGGTGTGAGGTTGTACTTTCTTCACTGAAAGAATAGATGACAAAGGTAAAAAGTGGTAAGATGAAATGGATCACTCTTAATCGCTTTTACCTTAGAGAGAATTCCATTGATGCAACCTTAGCATGTAACACTGGGTGTAGTTGGTCCTAGAGATCCACGGATGTGGAGGTGGGTCGAATTGATGGCTAGACATGCTGGTCAGTCATCGATTACATTTTCTACTGCATTCTTTAGATGGTTTGATCAACAACACATTGTCATCGAGGAGAATCCATACACAGGGATGGATTTTCATGGAGATCCAGAGTTGAGTTTACCAGTGGATGCTCAATGGGGTGCTATAGGTAAATTGTTTTTGACCAAATGTTTTTGTTTTTTAAGTTTCTACATGTTTTTGTGTTTTTGATGTTTCCAAGCCTAAACTAAAACCATTCTCATGCATATAGACGTTGGTATTGTTCGACCTATGGGACACCAACAGGAGGCAGATGGACTAGTGCGGAGAAATGTTAGAGAGCAGTTCTCCAGGATTTGGATTTGACCGAGACAGTGGTAGTGGTGCAGGATCCACTAGTATAAAATGACTAATTAGTTAATAAAAAAATGACTAAAATTTTCATATAAATGACTATTTTTCGGTCGATGACCAATAGTAGCTAACTTACAATATCTTATAATGCGACCAACTTTTAGTAGTTTTTAGCCTAGTCATTAATTGGTTGTGTCAATTTTATTATCTAGTAGTATATTTAGTCATTAATTTAGACATTAATTTAGTCATTAATTTGGTCGTTAATTTGGTCGTTAATTTAGTCATTAATTTAGTCATTGATTTAGTCATTGATTTGGTCATTGATTTAATCATTGATTTGGTCATTAATTGTCACAATTAATGACCAAATATACAACAAATATATTACTAAAAGATCACCCGAGAAAACCAATTAATGACCAAAGATATATGACTAAATTTTAGTCATGTTATAAGATACTGTAAATTAGCTACTAATAGTCGTATATATGAAAAAATTAGTCGTTATTTGTAATCACAAATTTATCATTTGAATTAGTCATTTATATTTTTTGGTAGTATCATATTCATTATATAAATTACTACGTTAGTAGTTTATATTCATTTCACTTATTTTCATTAAAAATTGTTATAAACAACTAATTTAGTAGTATATTCATTTTATGTGTTCATCATTAATAAACATAAACTACTAATTTAGTATTTTTAGATTGATTTTATGGTTTCATTATTAATCGAAATAAATTAATTAGTACGATTTTGCAACTAAATTAAAAAAAAAAATGGCATACAATGTACATGTTCATATAATATGAAAATGCAAAGTTACATATGTTAATTACAATACTAAGTAAAATCAAGTGCAACTATAAATAACTCCAACCACATAAATTATATTATATAAAATGTCAAGTATTAAAATATGAGTTTCCAACTTAATATTGGTTGTAGTACAATTTACACATGAAATATTGTTTCATCGCTTCAAAACATTATCATTGTGTTGCCAAGGCATTGCAGGTGAATTCACCAACTCTGAAGATTTGGCCATTAGTCTTTATGTGTGCCTTATGCAGGATATTGGCTCTATGGGTACCACTAGACCAATGCTCTTCTCTTTTTCTTTAATTTTCATTTTGTCGCTCTAGTGTTATTGTTCTCCTCTTTCCTCAACTGCTGCTTCTTACCATCAATATTGAGTTCTTTTCCTGAAAAAAGAGATACAATACAAAGTATAGGACATGAAAGTTGATGAACACTAGAATATAAACTAAAGTAGACTATAAAAGATTTATATGATATATACCTCAACATCAACAATATTGTTAATGTCATTTTTCCCCATAAAAGCAAGAAACTCAAACAAGTTTTCTTTAGTTGGGCAATAGTGACCACTATGTGGCCAGATGACCTATATAAACAAAGAAAATAAAACGTCACCATAAAATAAATTTTGTACCTACTATGTTCTCAGTGTACAACATTTGTTCATGAAATGTTATCTTCAGCTAAATTAATAAATGCAAATAGATGCACACATTTCTATCGTAATATTTTGAATTCCCATGCTTATGGTACATTGCAATTTTGATTTTATCCAACATAATCAAACACATCGGAGCTAGAAATTTCTATTAAGAATGTTTCATGCTTCACTTTTGTAGTTGTATCATTTCCTCTAGTTATCTTTAAGATGCAGTGACACTTCAACAATAAAACTGGTCAGTAGAAATCTAATGGGTGGAGCAAAGTATTGCTAACACAAGATTACAACAATAAACTAGAAAATAATAAGGCAAAACTTTGTAAATTGTGATACTAACTAGGAATATAGCTTCAACATAGTAATATTCAATTGTCAGTGTACCATTCCAGGAGAAAAGGAATCCAATTCCCAGAAGCCAACAAATTATGT
This sequence comes from Pinus tabuliformis, assembly GCA_031772625.1. Lineage (NCBI taxonomy): Eukaryota > Viridiplantae > Streptophyta > Pinopsida > Pinales > Pinaceae > Pinus > Pinus tabuliformis. Next base: position 534,403,391 of record CM062818.1, on the reverse strand, counting down.
ATGCCCCTTGTTTTCCCTGTAATTAATTGAGCAAGATTAGCACATGCAAATTCCATTTAGAATCTCTGAAATGATTCTATAAATATTCAAATCAAACTTAATTTTACTCATTCATTTTTCTCTAATGCAGAGAAAACTGAATGTGTTATCATGTTTTTGAGCTGGAGAGTTATGTGATTCATTGTGTCCAAAATCATTGCTTATTGTCATCAATGTGTTTTTTAATGATCATGCAATGGGCCTATATAATATTTGATTAAAAAAACATATTTTTCAAAATATATTCCATTTTTCAAATTCAAAGCTAAATTTCCTTCCAGTTTATGCTTTTCAAACAAATCGAAATCTTTTTCCTTTAACAATTCACTGTTGTAATATATTACTAAACGAGCAAATACGTAATGAAGTTATTAGTGGTTGAATACTAATAAATCACAAATACATGCAAGAAATAACACCACTATGTCCTAGGCATGCCAAGTCTTTATCCTCTTGGTTAGCAATATTACTTCATGAAAGCATATTCGACAGAGAACTTTTCTGAAACTAACCAATGCCAGTGTATCCAAAAACAATGACATTTCTATTGGCATGCCCTCAAAATGTGTGGAAGTATAAAACACGCGTCCTGCACTTCCCTTTACACACTCCTCTTTCTTTATGTCTTCATAGGAAGCCCTCAAGTTTGATACTCTTGAAAGTATTTCTACAAAGTTCTAGATCTAAAGGCACTCAGATTTCAAATAGATGAATGTATTGTATCTTGGTTCTAAATGATAGGCAAAGTGATGGAAGCATAAAGGAAAACTGGATGCAATTTGTGGTCATCAATTGGAAAATGAATTAATTACTCTCAATCCTATTAATTTTGATACTACTTAAGGTTTCATCTCCAAGTTCTATCTCTCTGGCCTCAATTAAAAGATTGTAAAATTGATAAAAGTGATGAACAACTCATTTTGGCAGTGCTCTCTAAGTTAGGCAAGTTTTATTCAGTGTTTGTTTCCACATTTATATTGAACTCAAGATGCCTTGGGCCAAGATTTTGTGAGTTTGCTTGCTTTTGATGCTTTTATTGAACAACTACTTGCGAGCAGGATAAACTCATCGAAATGGGTGCTCTTGTCTGTGGAATTTTTATAGCTATCTCACCTTCAAATTCAAGGATACAACATAAAAAGGCATCTAAGGGAAACAAATGAAAAGTACAAAGGAGTGTTAACTTTTCAAACCCCTCACTGAAACAAGATTTTAAAGGAAAGAATAAACCTCTTAAATGTGCTTTTTATGGAAAGGTAATTCAAAATCTTGTTTTTAGAAATTGGTTTCCTTCGCTTGAGAAATGAAAAAACACAATTTAATTGTCAACCTATCTTCTTTTGGAAATCATACAAGAAATGCTAAATTGATCTCTGTTATTGCAAGTTACTTCTTACCTAAATGGATAATTGATTATGGAGCAACCCGTCACAAGGCTGCACCTAAGAATTTTTTTTCTTCCATTAATTCATGCAATATAGGGCATATATTTATGGGCAATAAGCCTATATAATATTTGATCAAAAAACTTATTTTTTAAATATATTCCATTTTTCTAATTCAAAGATAATTTCCTTCCTATTTTTGGCGTTCAAACAAACCGAAATCTTTTTACTTTAACAAGTCATTGTTGTAATATATTACTAAACGAGCAACTACATAATGAAGTATTTAGTGGTGGAATACTAATAAATCACAAATACATGAAAGAAATAACACCACTATGTCCTAGGCATTCCAAGTCTTTATCCTCTTGGTTGAAAATATTACTTCATGAAAACAACATATTTGACATAGAAATTTTCTTAAACAAACCACCACCAGTATATCCAACAAATACCACATTTATATTGGCATGCCCTCAAAATGTGTGGAAGTATCAACCACGTGTCCTGCACTTCCCTATACACACTCCTCTTTCTTCGTGTCTTCATAGGAAGCCCTCAAGTTTGATACTATTGCAAGTACTGCTACAAAGTTCTAGCTCTAAAGGCACACAGATTTCAAATAGTTGAATGTATTGTATCATGGTTCTAAATGATAGACACAGTGATGGAAGAATCATGGAAAAATGGATGCAATTTGTGGTCATCAATTGGAAAATGAATTAATTACTCTCAATCCTAGTAATTTTGATACTACTTAAGATTTCATTTCCAAGTTCTATCTCTCTAGCCTCAATTAAAAGATTGTAAAATTGAGAAAAGTGATGAACAACTCATTTTGGTAGTGCTCTCTAAGTTAGGTAAGTTCTATTCAGTGTTTGTTTCCACATTTATATTGAACTCAAGATGCCTTGGGCCAATCTTTTGTGAGTCTACCTGCTTTTGATGGTTTTATTAAACAACTACTTGCGAGCAGGATAAACGCATCGAAATGGGTGCTCTTGGCTGTGGAATTTTTATAGCTATCTCACCTTCAAATTCAAGGATACAACATAAAAAGGCATTTAAGGGAAACAAATGAAAAGTACAAAGGAGTGTTAACTTTTAAAATCCCTCACTCAAACAACATTTTAAAGGAAAAAATAGACCTCCTAAATGTGCTTTTTATGGAAAGGTAATTCAAAATCTTGTTTGTAGAAATTGGTTGCCTTTGCTTTAGAAATGAAGAAACACAATTTAATTGTCAATCTATCTTCTTTTGGCAATCATACAATAAATGCTAAACCGATCTATGCTATTGCAAGTTTCTTCTTACCTAAATGGATAATTGATTATGGAGCAAACCATCACATGGTTGCACCTAAGAATTTGTTTGCTTCCATTAATTCATGCAATATAGAGCATATGTTATGAAACCAGCTCAAGAAAAGATAGAAAAGATAGATCAACGCCTTATAATTCAGCCTCTTTGAGGGGGCAACCTCCTTTACATTACATAAATGAACAATTCTTGGATGATTCAAATGAAAAAACCTCCTTTATATATATAGGAGTCTAAGGAGTCACAATATAATCCAGCCGACCTAACAATAATAATATAAAGCCACAAAAATAACAATAGAGGGATTCTATGGGGCACAGAAATAACAATATGGGGGTAATAGGGGCACAACAATATAAATAAGGGGTATAACTATAATAATAATGGGGTAATCACTAGTATTATAGGGACCCAACATGCCCCTCTCCTTCAAAAAAGTGTTTTCCTCAACGCTTGAGTAATTCTGGATACTTCTGCATAAAATTCTCATCCTCCCATGTGGAATCTTCAGCGGATAAGTTCTTCCACTTGATAAGATACTCTGAAATTGATCGATTTCGTAGCTGTCGAGTTCTTTTTCTGTGACTGCTTCCGGTTCCAATATAATTTTTCCTTCCTCATCAAGTTCTGGCAATATTGTTTGAATTGGGAGCTTGTCGCCTATAACCTTCTTTAAACATGAAACATGGAAAACTGGGTGCAATCGAGAAGCTGCAGGAAGCTCCAATTTGTATGCCATAGTACCAATCTTTTGCAACACCTTGTACGGACCATAATACTTTGGTGATAATTTATTATCCTTCTTAGCTTGCTTTAGGGACATTTGCTTATATGGTTGTAGCCGTAGGAATACCCAATCACCTACATCAAAACTTCTTTCACTGCGATGTTGATCTGCCTGTTGTTTCATTCTATTTTGTGCCAACACGAGGTTATCCTTTAAGAGTTGGAGGACTTGTTGTTGATGTTCGATGTGATGTTCCACTGCCTGAACCTTAGAATTTTCTCTTAAATATGATGTGATGGATGGTGGTTGATACCCATAAAGTGCCATAAATGGGGTCATTTTTGTTGTTGTATGGAAGGAAGTGTTATACCACCATTCAGCCAGAGGCAACCATTTGACCCATTGTGTCTGTTTATCAGATACAAAGCAACGAAGATATCCTTCCAAACATTTGTTTACTATCTCAGTTTGCCCATCAGATTGAGGATGATAAGATGAGCTATGAGCTAACTGAGTACCAAGACAAGAAAATAATTCTGTCCAAAAATTTCCAGTGAAAATGGGATCTCTGTCACTTACAATAATCTTTGGGTTTCCATGTAGCTTTTGAACTGTTTCCATAAATGCAGTAGAAACTGTACTGGCTTTAAATGGATGTGATAATGCACAAAAGTGTGCATACTTGGTAAGTCTGTCAACTACCACCATGATGACACTCTTTCCCTCAGACTTGGGTAAACCTGTGATAAAATCCATTGAAACCTCCTCCCAACGTTGGCTTGGAATGGATAAAGGTTGTAATAGACCTGGTGTCTTAATTGTTTCAACTTTATTTTGTTGGCAAACCAAACATTCCGCCACAAACTTTTGAATATCTGATTTAAGGCCATCCCAAAAAAATTCCTTCTTAACCCTGTGGTAAGTTTTTGAAAATCTTGAGTGCCCTCCTAAGGGAGAAGTGTGCAATTCCATAAGAATCTTTTGTTTTAGCTGGGAATCCTTACAGAGGTATAAGCGATCTTTGTACCATAACGAATCATTTTTCCAGCTAAATGTATCTGAAGTATTGGAATCGTGTTGCAGCTTTCGAATAAGTGCCCACACTTCTTCGTCATTCTTCCATTCTTCCCTTTCTTCGTTTATCCAATTTGGTTGGATAATAAAAATGGCACACAACAATGCTTCCACATCCTCATCCTTTCTTGAGAGTGCATCTACCACCACATTTTGCTTCCCTTTTTTGTAGATGATTTCAAAGTCATAACCCAACATCTTTGTGACCCACTTTTGTTGCTCTTCAGAGGATAATCCATTTTTACCTTGAAGTGTCTTCCGATTAGGTAGGGTCGCCATTTCTTAAGTGCATGGAGTATTGCCAACATTTCCTTCTCATAAATAGCTTTGCTTAAAAACTTTCCCTTGATTGGACGACTTTCAAAAGCAATGGGTCTTTCATCTTGCATTAGAACAACACCAGTTCCATTTCCTGAAGCATCACATTCCACAATAAAGGTTTTTGTGAAGTCCGGTGTAGCTAAGACCGGTGCTTGGCACATTGCCTCTTTAAGATGTTCAAAGGCCTTTGTTGCTTCCGGAGTCCATGAAAATGAATCTTTCTTCAATAATGTTGTTAGAGGTGCTGCTATTCTCCCATAATTCTTAACAAACTTGCGATAATACCCTGTCAACCCAAGAAATCCTCGCAGATGCTTTATGGATGTGGGGATTTTCCATTCCTTAATGGCTTTAATTTTGCTAGGGTCTACCTTAACTCCTTCATGAGATACAATATGACCCAAATATTCCACCTCCTGGACTCCAAAGAAACATTTGGATCTTTTTGCATATAATTGTTTCTCCTCCAATAGTTGTAGCACCCTGTCAACATGTTCAACATGATCCTTCCAAGACTTGCTGTAGATTAGTATATCATCAAAAAATACTAACACAAATTTTCTAAGGAATGGTTTGAAAATTGAATTCATCAAACCTTGAAATGTTGAAGGTGCATTGGTAAGGCCAAAAGGCATGACCAAAAATTCATAATGACCCTCATGAGTTCTAAATGCCATTTTCGGAATGTCTTCAATCTTCATTCTGATTTGATGATATCCCGAACGAAGATCCAACTTGGTGAAGTAAATTGATCCATGCAATTCATCCAGTAATTCATCAATGACAGGAATGGGGAACTTATCTTTAATAGTGAGCTTGTTGAGCTCCCTATAATCTGGACACATGCGCCATGATCCATCCTTCTTGTGCACCAATACTACTGGAGCTGAGAAAGAACTTTGACTCGGTTGAATTATACCAGCCTCTAGCATTTCTGCAACCATACGTTCAATTTCACTTTTTTGGACATAGGGATATCTGTACGGCCTGATGTTTGGAGGAACACTTCCTGGAATCAGATGAATAGCATGATCATGATCACGCATAGGTGGGAGACCTTTGGGAGTCTCAAATACCTTGGAATGATTGTCCAGGACTTTTTGGAGATCTGGAGAAATAGATGATTCCAATGTGGAAACATCTAGCGAACATAATTGTGCAATTACACCTCTTTGCTCCTTTTTTAGAAGCTTTGTCATGCCATTAGAGCTGATTATCTTTCCTGGTTTCCCTGCAATACCCCTTAATTCAACTTCCTTTCCTTCCATAGAAAATTTGATGAAAAGTTCTTGAAAATTAAAAGCTATTGTACCCAAGGATTGTAGCCATTGGACTCCTAGTACAACATCAGCACCTCCCATTGGAATGGAAAGCATTGGGCTAGTCAATACATATTCTCCCATGGATAGCTTGATATTATGGCACTTTCCAGAGAAATTTATTGTTCCTCCATTTGCAATCATCACTTGACACTCTGGTGCTGGATATAGGAAGCAATTCAATTCTTTTGCTACCCTACAATGAATAAAATTGTGGGTGCTTCCTGAATCAATCAACACTATTACCTTTTTCTTCTTGATTTGTCCTTCTATCTTGATGGTTTGAGGAGTGGTAATTCCCACCAATGCATTACAAGATATGGTCGGATTTATTTGTTCTTCATCTAGGCTTTGTTCCTGGAATATATCCTCTTCTTTTGACCTTTCTTGCTCCTTTTCTTCTTCCTCTTCACAATCTATGTAGAATAATTTCTTCTCAGCACACTTATGACCTTTTTTGTATTTGCTATCACAATTGTAACAAAGCCCTTTTGCTCTTTTTTCTTCCAATTGTTGTTGTGTCAACCTTGTAGGTTGTGGAAGACTAGGGGCAACAACACTTCTGTCTTTATAGTTGTGAGTGGTATGCTTCCTAGTTGCCATAATTTTGCTTTCCATTTTTCTTGCTAACCTGAATGCCTTCTCTAATGAATCAGGTTCCCAAAGGCGAACATCATGTTGGATATTATCCTTTAAAGACCCTATGAACACATCAATCCTATGCTCCTCTGGAATATCTTTTACCCTTATGTTCAATTTTTGGAACTCCTCAATGTGCTCCATTATTGAACCCTTTTGTTTGAGACTTATCAATTGGCTAAAAAAAGTGTTGCTTTTTGTATCCTCATAATGTGCTATCAATTCTTCCGTAAAAATTGCCCAAGTGATAAATTGTTTACGAGAACAAAGCCATTGATACCATACAAACTAATTTGGTTCCAAATATACAGTTGCCATACGTACCTTTTGTGCATTTTGCACATTATTGAGATCGAAGAATTGCTCCATCTGTAATATCCATGTGGCAGGATCCTTGCCATCAAACTTCCTCATATCGATTTTTGGAATATGGTGATTCTTCAATCCAACATTAGTGTCTATGGAATCATGATTAACATTTCCTTTGTTCTCATCATGAGTTTCCTTTACTACCTTTTCACCATTAGTAAGTATTTCTTGTAGAAAATTTGTCAAATCTGTCTTCAAATCTGCCATGCCTGTCTTCAAATTTGTGTTCAAATCTATCTTCAAATTTTCCATCTTAGCTTCCATGCCATTCATCTTAGCTTCCACGCCATTTATCTTAGCTTCCACACCATTTATCTTAGCATCTGTTAACTTTTGTGAGCGTGACATTTGTTGCACTTGTTCTTGTAATTTTGATATATCATGTAGCATTTCTTCCTCTTCTTCATGAGTCATGCTAGAGCTTTCAGGTTCCTTACTAGGTGTTTGAATTTTCATTCCTCGGGGCAGCAGTTACTGATAATAATGCTCTAATATGCCCTTTGAATTCCTTCAAAATAAATTTTCAAACCAAGCTTAAGCAAAAATGTTAAAAAATCTACACACCTTTTTTCACTTTGTAGGATCTCGATATTGCCTCTGATGTATCTCTATACTTTCCAATCATCTAGTTCTAAATTTGTGACCTGTAGTAGCTCTCTGTATCCTCTTTCCAATGCCACCAGTCTGATCCAAATTGGATTCTCCAAGAAAGAGTTATGCACAATCTCCCAAGATGACCTGATTATAGACCTTTCCAGAAGATCGAAGTTGTATGAAGTGCCACGTGTACAATTTTCGATATTTCATTCTGAAAAAAGATATACAAGAAACTACAGTCTGTCCTCTTTCTGTTCCTTCTTACGAAATTTCAATCTGATTCCCAGAGAGAAATTTATGACAATTTTCCCCAGGTCACCTGTTTTGAATGTAATTCAGGAGTCTGCAAAAACACCAACTTCCTCAGGTCATATCTCCAAAAATATCCTACGAAAAGCTCTGCAATTTGGACCTAAGGTTCAGCACGATTTCTTCTCAATTTTTTTTTTTTTGCAACTTTTGAAATGTCCCAGAAAAAATGTTATAGTGAAAATGCCATGATGACCTGTTTGGAGCAGCGAAACCCTAGAATCCAAAGCTCTGATACCAAATGTTATGAAACCAGCTCAAGAAAAGATAGAAAAGATAGATCAACGCCTTAGAATTCAGCCTCTTAAGGGGGAAACCTCCTTTACATTACATAAATGAACGATTCTTGGATGATTCAAATGAAAAAACCTCCTTTCTATATATAGGAGTCTAAGTAGTCACAATATAATCCAGCCGACCTAACAATAATAATATAAAGCCACAAAAATAACAATAGAGGGATCCTATGGGGCACAGAAATAAAAATATGGGGGTAATAGGGGCACAACAATATAAATAAGGGGTATAACTAATATAGTAATGGGGTAATCGCTAGTATTATAGGGACCCAACAACATATCTTTATGGGCAAATCTTCACCTTTATCTCTTCAAGGGAAATGTTCCATTGAGATGATAGATGACATGATCAACAATGTTCTATATGTTTCTAATATTTCAACTAATTTTCTCTCAACTTATCAAATTACAAATTTTGTTTCGAGGAAAACAATCTTGTTTATTCTTTATTTTTGTTTCATGAAATTGAGGACCCTTCACAAATTGTTGCCATAGGGGAAGTGGATCATCATGCACACTTGAACTTATTTTCTCATTTTGTAGTGGAGCCTCCTATCAATGTATTACTTGGTCACTCAAATGAGTTAACTAAATTATGACATGAGATTTGGTCACTTAAACTCTTGTTATGATTATCAACTAAGTAAACTTTCGTTAGTAATCTTATGTTTATTTCTCTTTTTTTATGGTGTTTGTACTGGGTGTGTTCTTGGCAAGAATCCTCAAGGTAATTTTGTTAAGGACAAATCTTGGAGAGCTTCTAAAGGTCTTCAACTTGTTCGCAATGGTGTTGCAGGTCTTATTCCTACCTCTTCATTTCAAAGGGCCTGTTACATGCTTACATCCATTGACGACAACTCCAAACAAACTTGGGTCTACTTTTTAAAGAAAAAAAGTGAGGCTTTTGACACTTTTCTTGAAGCAATCTGGAAATGTTTATCGAATGTTTGCAAAGAGTTAGAGACATAATGGTCTTGAATATGTCAACCTCAAATTTGAAGACTATTCTGCACTGATTATATTCAGTTTCAACATACGGTGCTCTACTGTCCACAACAAAATGATCCTCCCTCTCTTTTTCAACTGTTATAAGCATTTTTTACATGGGTACCTATCATGGCCATGTAGCGAGGACCCATTTTTGGAATTTATCCTCCTTTTTAATACTCTCCTAAGTTTGTGGTTTGTTAGTGTACAGAAAGTTGTAAGTTAACTTGGGTAAATCATTAAATACTTGTATACTTGCCAACTATCCTTCTTAAATGCTAGACTCTTCCCAAGTTGTTGTAAATAGAGGGCCTCCCCTTGTATTTCTCAGTAGCAGATCTAATAGATGTAGTAATTATCTTGTTCCTTCTATTGGCTTTGATTCTATGCTAATCTTTTTCTATTATGTTGTCTGTATTGAGTTTGACCATGTTATGATCTTGCTATATATGGTTTGATTCCACATTAGTGGAGGCTACTACACTTTTAGGTTTTTAGATTTCTCTTTTTGTCTGAGATTACTTTTTTCATATATTCTGGAAATATTTGGAGCAGGTTAGTAGGTGCTAACTTGAGCCCTCTGAGAGAATTGAACATTGCTCTTGTATTTGGGCTAAAGTTGTTCCATTTTTCAAACTCTCTATTAGGCTTGTGATCCAGGTGGATGTTGGTGGCCACCCACCTATCCCACTAGGACCCCCGCAACTGTCTCTTTCAGTTTTTCTATTTCTGTAATTATAGCACAATTTACTATTTTTAGCAGCTTTTCGGGTCCCGAACTTTCAGAGCCGTTTTGAGGCCCTAAACGAAGTTTTTTGGGAAATTTGGGAGCAACATGGGTCCATGGACGAATGTTGCTCTTCCCAAAGTTGTAATGCTTGGATAGATCTTTCTAATGAGTGATTGTACGCATCAAACAGAGATCGTATGACAAAGTTACGACCCCAGGAAATTGATGTACCAATTTACCCAAACAGGGCCCACAATTTGGTGTTTCATCTTCTAGGGTTAGGTTTTGTGATGTTAAGGGTTTTTCACTGCTTCTCAAAAATAAACAGGCCTTCGAGCCTCATTGTAACACAGTTCATAGGCATGTAGCCGCCACAACTCTTCTCAGAGATAAGCTACCATCGCCCTAACTGGTTTATTTCCATTTCTGGTCGTAAGCATATTTCAGTATTTTCCATTAATGAAATGAAGTATTATTTCCATTGCATCTCTGTGTTTATGGTTATCTCTGTAATTTGTTGTGTTCTTGTTTAAATCAAGGTCAGTGGTATCAGAGCGGTCTGCTTTTTCTCTTTTTTTCTTTACATGTCCCCAACGAGGTTAGGATATAAGGAGTTAGGGCTTGAACTGGTCGAACCTTTGCAAGACCAACCTCACAAATCTCGACGGCCTCCCATGGCAGATGAGAAGAAAGATGAGGGGGCAGGAGATCCTATCAAAATCTTGCTCAAAGAAGCCCTCAAGCGACAAAGGAACGTGATGATGAACAGTTTTGCGCAGATCCTTCAACGACTACCCAGAGGTGACACATCGGCTTCCAACAGATACTCTGGAAACGCCATACCATTTCAGGTACAAGTTAATTTCGAAATCCCCATATTTGAGGGTCAAATAGACACGAACGTCGTAGATAAATGGTTAAATGTGCTAGAAGGGTATTTTTTTGTTCATGAATTTTTGAGTCAGGAAAAGATTGTTTTCGCTCTTCTCAAAGCAGTCCCCCACGTCAAGGACTAGTGGGAAACCTACTACGAGTAGAAGGATGAAAGCACATGCTCACTATTTTTAGCCGCACCCACTTGGGACTCATTTTGGGATGCCATCAAGGAGCATTACTACCCTGTCAAAAGTTGCGAGGACAAATACATAAAGTGGACCACGCTGCAGTAGGGAAGGGACCAAGATGTGCCAGAGTTCACAAACATTTTTCATATCCTTCGCCCACAGTTGGGTATCAAGGATTCTGAGCTACATTTGGTACTCAAATACCGTGGCTACCTACACAAGTACATCCAGGAAGAGATGGAGTTCCTCAACATCTCCTCGCTCAGCACGGGGTACCGATACGCTGTCAAAATTGAGCAGAAGTTGAAACAAAAGAAGTAAGACTTTGGATCTGCAAATCTGAAGACCAAAGGACAAAGCCAAGGCAGGGTGACCCAAGACAACCCATTGAAGCCACAAGGAAAGAATAACACCATGAAGCTGAAGAAGGACACAGGAAAGTGGTGTGAGTTCCACAAGAGTCCCACTCATAACACAAGTGAGTGTTGGACCAAGCAGTCATTGGTGGCTGAGTTGAAGGCTTCCGAATCAGATGCATGTTTCGACCTTGAGCCAGAACCCAACAAGGGCAATGGCAAAGGGAAACAGATCATTGATACAGAGCCCAACGCCACTGTTGCAACCGCCAAGATCCAGAAGAATGAGCCCGAAGATCCAGAGGAGGGGGAGTGTCTTTTCCGCTCATAGATGTGGGTGAAGGGTTCACCACTGCAATTCATTGTCGATAGTGGTAGCCAAAAGAACCTCATTTTAGTAGAGGTCGTGAAGCGGTTGGGCCGACCGACTACACCATACCCACAGCCGTACAGTATAGGGTGGCTTCATGAAGGATGAGATCTCAAATTTTTCCAGTAGTGTCACCTTTCCTACAACATCAATCCCTTCACAGACGAGGTATTGTGTGATGTTACACCTCAGGATATGTGTGATGTACTATCAGGACAACCATACTTGTGGAGGCGACATGTTGTGTATGATTCAAGGCCTCGCGTTGTTATTATTTCTTTGGATGATTCATTATACAAGATACCGAAGGTAGCCCCACCTACCACCACCTCTTTGATCACTGCTAAGAAAGGCAGTAAGCTCATCTCCCAGACTAGGAAATTCATCTGTCTGGTTCGCTCCCAAAGAAAGGGGAAGATCGTCACCACACTCATGACCCCTGCAAAGGGTTCCTCCACGCAGTAGCAACAGCAAAGGGATATGGTCATGAAAAAACACAGGAACAACTTCTCCTCACCCATAGGGGTACCACACAAGCTTTAGGTGGGCAACAAAGTCTGGTTGCATCTGCAGAAAGAACACCTTACAAGAGCCCATCAGAAGCTCCGACCACACCGACATGGTCCTTACAACATTACCAAGGTTGTGGGAAATAATGCTTTGGAGCACAAAATTCCTCTATTCCTTCACCTGTACCAAGTGTTCAATATGTACCACCCTCAACCATGCTTCCCACCATTACTGAACACATCCGAGATTATAGAACAGCTCACAAGGGACCAAGTTCAGCAGATGGAGGAATTCAATGCAATGGGGACCATTGCTTCCTAAGGAGGGAGGAATTATCCAGGTGGATGTTGGTGGCCACCAACCTATCCCACTGGGACCCCTGCAACTATCTCTTTCAATTTTTCAGTTTCCATAATTGTAGCACAATTTACTATTTTTAGCAGTTTTTCAGGTCCCAAACTTCTGGAGCCGTTTTGAGGCCCTAAACGACGTTTTTTGGGAATTATGGGAGCAACATGGGTCAATGTATCAATATTTCTCTTCCCAAAGTTGTAATGCTTGGGTAGATCTTTCTAACAAGATATTGTATACATCAAACGGAGATCGTATGCCAAAGTTACGACCCCGGGAAATTGATGTACCAATTTACCCAAACAAAGCCCACAATTTGGCGTTTCATCTTCTAGGGTTAGGTTTTGGGATGTTAAGGGTTTTCCATTGTTTCCCAACAATAAATAGGCCTTCGAACCTCATTGTAACACAGTTCAGAGGCATGTAGCCACTGCATCTCCTCAGAGATAAGCTACCATTGCCCTAGCTGGTTAATTTCCATTTCTGGTTGTAAGCATATTTCAGTATTTTCCATTAATTAAATGAAGTATTATTTCCTCTGCATCTTTGTGTTTATGGTTATCTCTATAATTTGTTACGTTCTTGTTTAAATCCATATCAGCTTGCCACTGTAGATTCACCAACCGATACATGAAATTCAAGGAAAATTACAGTGAATATTAATAATGAAGTGGGTATTATACAGGGAAAAAATGGAAGGAATCTAATATTCAATTTTTGGTATTTCCACTCTACCTATATTAGAAGCAGCAATGCTTATCATCAACTTTATTGACTGGTTACTTGAATTGGTTATCTTTTAGGTGTTGCATCCATCTTCCTCTTTTCTGGCTTTCGATCCCCATTCATATTTTATTCTCTTCAAAGTTATGAGCTTTAGACTCATGCCTTTGAATCTTGAGACCCTGAATATGAAGGTCAATCTTCGAGTTTTTATTTGCAGTTAGAACTTACAAGTTTTCTTAAAACTCATGCTCCTTATTTTCACGTCTGAAATTCAATATTCAAGCACAGAAGCCTTGTCTTTTAGAGCTAAGACTTGCTCAGTCAAAATTACCAATTGGGTTCTCTCCTATTTTGCAACCATTACTCTCAGGGAAGTATTTGAGTGGTGGAAATGAATGAGAAAGAGATCTTTCTATAACCACATGCCCAGCTTTTTCAATTTGAATGCTTTCAAATCCTTGCCATATCATCTTATAAAGAGGGGAGTGATATCATACTGTCTTTACTTTTAATGAATTTGAAGCCAGATCAACCCCCTTATTTGTAAAAATGCTAGTCACCTTAAACAAATGCCTAGTGGGTGAGAATACAATCCTTTCAAAAAAATTGTTTTCCCACCAAGTAGTGCCTTTAGTTTCCTAATGCTGATGGACTATGTGCTACTACTAACAACATTGTCTATGAGCCTAGGGTGAGCTTGTAATCCCCATAACATTTTTCCATGACTAAGTCCAAAGTTTTTTTTGTTTTTTTTTGTTTAATTAATTTCTAGAGATAACATATAGTGGATTTAATTGCAAATTTTGGTCATCGACAGTTAATTATTGTCCAAGCACCCCACTTAAATATTATTTTATTAATTTGGTTAAATTGGTCCATCATTAGTTTTGAAATGCCATCAAAGAATCTAGGGTATTTGCCCATGGTAATCAACAAATCGACTTGGTTAAAAATGCAATGTGATTAGACAATTGGGAGTGCACTTTAAGGTGATCAATCTGAGCATTTTGAGGACTACCTTTTCTGCAGATTGGTTTGGCTCTAAAGATGGATCATTCTAACTTTTGACTGCTTTGACATAGGCACATATATTTTATGTTTTGGTTTCTTTTGATTTTTTCTCGCTCAAGTATAAAGGATCAAAGGAATGATTGTCAAAGCATATTGTGATGGTGCATATGCAGTCTCTGAGACACTTGTGTGAATGGAATCTGGTCAGAATGCAGTGTGAGAACATTATTTGAGTTTGGAGTGGAATTAGTAGAGATTGACTTGAGCCAAAAGGAAACTGTGTGCATGGAAAAATTAAATCTACCTACGATGGCAAAGTGATCATACAAAGTATTTTCCAGTGAATGGAGTATAGGACCTGTAGCACGAGATCGTTAGACAATGCGTGGTAAGTGTAACTATGTGCATGATCATGTGTATTGGAATGAGTTGCTGGTGTGAATGAAGTTGCATTATTCCAAAACTAATGAATGAGACAATTACCAGTGTGCATGATAGAGATTAAAGACATCTGAAGCAAATATAATAAGTAGAGCATAGAGTCAAAATATTTCTACTATTGTGTATTCCTTGTACTAACAATATTATTGCAGGGATCATGCTGCCATAGATGATCTTGTAGCTCTCATTTTATTGATATATTGCTATGGTGTGTCCTTTTGCCAATATGGTAGAATTGTTGTGTTTTAGATAAGTGTGAGCCATGTTGAGATATATGTTGCTAAGGGCAGAGTATAAGTCTATTAATATGTATGGCTGAGGGATGAGGTGTTTGGATGAGTTTTCTTAAGGGAAAAATAAAACTTGTTTGATGGAAAGACATTATTCATGGTACTAACTAATGTGGTTATAGGGACAAAGTGGAGTATGAGAGTTTGACATACTTCGTATATATGTTGTTGACCTAAGAGAGGATGTAATGTATGAGTTTAATACCTTGATGAGTGGTTGGTTGCCTTATGGTTTGTAATGATATTTTTCTGTAGTTAATGAATTGTGCAACTATCTATTGTATGGTACTAATACAAGCATTTTGTCAGAGAACATGGGTATGGATGAGTAAATTTATAACATCTTACTGCCTACATATTTCAGTGTATATTGTTGTTTAACATGGCAATTAGGTGCATGGTAAGAGTATGATTTTTGCTAGGGTTTTATGAATGTATGTTGCTAGGGCGTGTCACAATAGATGGGCAAAAAGGTCTTATGATGCAAAGATATTTGGTATTATTGTGAGTGAAGGTTATGCTATTGTTGTTGGGGTAATGAGCTAGGGTTTGCAGTAGAAATGATGATGAGCTAGGGCTTTGTCACTATATGAATGCTAGTGATTGTTGCTTGTATGGTTAAAGTTTTTGTTGCTAGGGTATTGAGCAATTTGTATTGAGTTGTTGTAACTGAGGTTGAGACCATTGTGTTGGTGATTTTATATGCCAAAGTTTGTGATGTGCTAATCTTCATAGTTGTTGTGTTATTGTCATGGTGGTATGCTGCTAGATAAGTCTTGTATTGATGCCATTATGGTTTGACATTGTATTCATGTTCTAGCTGAGTGACATTGGTGATGCGACAGTTTTTTGAATCTATTGAGTCACAAATTTTATCAACCCTTAAGTAGGCAGCGATGGAAATCATCCAGCACATAGGGAAAGAGGCTACAATAAGGGTATTAGTTGTCGAGAGAAAGGCTACTCTTTTTGAACAGGAATTGGTTAATACCAAGCAAGAGGCATTAGCTATGCTTTTGCGGTTGAAAAACAGCATGGATGTTCATTGTGCTATTAGTGTTTATTAGAAGTTCTCTAATTTTGAGGTGATAACAAGGCCTCTCTGGCTCTGTTCTGCCAGGGTTAGTTCTAGCCACTCCATATTCATCATGCCTCATTACAACATTTTTAACAATCTTTTTTGTATGATTTAAGATTTGTGTTATCAAATTCCCTAGTACAGTCATTAGATTCTTAAAAGGTGTTCCTTGTTCTTTCATTCCTATCTTCTGACAGAAATTAGCTTCTCTGGAAGAGATAGAATGAATAAATGCCTCACAGTGATTTAATAAAAAAACATAGGATGATTTAACAAGTCCACAAACTTCAGGCGAATCATATTTCTTGTGTGGCTCCAAATGATGAGAACCATTGAATGGAAGATGTGAAAAAACATTTTTAAGCTAATCTCTCGGAAACATTTTCCTCCCTAGAAACATATGAAGCCCTAAGAAGTCAAGTTGTTGAACCACTTTTTTAGCAGATCTTGCATTTCCACTATCAACCATAAGAAAAAAAGGAACTTGAAGAAGAAATAGCCTTACTAACATTTTCCCACACTCCAAGTAGATGCTTATCCACTTGGGAAATGATGGAATTATCATATCTTCCTCCCCTCACATGCTTCATAAGCCTAGAAATTTAAGTAAGTTCATTCCTAAATCTTTCGTAAATATCTTTCTCTGAGAAATAGAGTCAGCAAGAACCAAATCATTCAAACCTGCACTAAAACCATCTAAGGATAAAAAAAATGTTCAACTGAATTTAAGCACTTGAATTTCGCTCATAGACCTTTACACTTATCAATTGCATTAAAATTTTTAGTCAAGGAACTCAATAATTGGGTTTTAACACCATTGAATAATATTATTTCACTATTGCTTATGAGAAGCCCATTCTTCTCACAGTTCAATTCTGGAGGTAAACCCATATGAAGAAGTTGGCTAGCTGTCCAAAAAGGCTCTCCGTCATGAAATTTAGTGATTTTTGGTTTAAGAAATTGTTTAGATGTATACATTCATAGTTGATTCAGTGTGGTTTTATCCAGCATAGATTTTATGGATAGAAGCTTGGAAGCCAACAATGTATCTACTATCAACACTCAGTTTTTTTTGCCTCTCCACAATGGGAACTAAAATTTTTTTGATCCACACTTAGAAGTTGAGAAAGCTCAGCTTGAGATTTTAAAGATTGGGGATAAAAAACATGAATGCCATCCCCATCAAAATCTGCATCAAGTGACCAACATATGAGAGGGTTAATAATCATTGTAGATCTCGGATGTACATATGCTTTTAATGCCTCCAATGAATGTTTGTGGACACTTTGAGGATGATTAATCAAAACAAAATCCCCATCATGAAGTCCACAGTTAATCACTTCACCAATTTAAATTTTCTTCATTGTTTTTCCAAATGCATTTGAACAAAACTTACCTCCTTAGTCAACATAGGTTTTACATTTTCCCTTTTGTATAATTTTCTGTAATTTTTCCCTATTGTAAACATTTACACGCTCCACAAATGTTCCTCTATTGGCTATTTATATATATACCAATTTATATTATCCTTCTATATGCATTTCCAATGACAACACATCAAGATCATATATTACAACTCTTAAACACTAAACAGTTAACACTAAATCTCAAAGGGACTCACCTATAATAGTTGTTGAGAAACAAGGACAATAATCAAAATGTTGTAGCTTGCTAACATTATAAAACTTCCACCTTGTCCATGTACTTTTTTCAAACCATGAAAGGAATATAATGCAGATAGAGGAATGAATAATCTAATTTACATAGAAGGGAACCCATATTACCTGAATGTTTCAAGAAGCCTCAATGGTATCTTGGAGGTACATCCTTGAAGAATATAACATCCTCTTGAATCCAATACTTTCTCACTACAACATAAAGGAACTCACTTGAAACAGTTGCAGCTGCACTATAAGGAATATCATTGAAAAGAAGTTCCTTTCTACCACTACCAAAAAAATTCTCATCCATGTACTTTCCTATAACCATGAACATGATGCAAATGGAAAATTGACTAAAACTAACATAAAAGGGTACTACATATTACTTGAATGTTTCAATAAGCCTCAATGGTATTTTGGAAGTATTCTTATCCAAAGAGAGATGTTCCACCATCGGAACAGATTCTTGTTGTAGCATCAAAGGAATCATGATTATCAAAATCTATAATGAGCTTAAATTGATTTCCACCTAACCTCATAATTTAAATCAAGCTCGATTTAGGCTGACAATAGATTCTTGCACTGAACTTCTGAAAGCAAAAATCAATTTGCAGTCTTGTACATAAAAAGCAAAGTTACTTGTAACTTAAAGGAAGATATGGTTTAGAAAATCAATTTCTTCTTCATGAAACATTCTCAATGGGTAGAAGGTAAAATGATTGTTTCTTATACCAGTGAATGCTATGTGAAAGAAGTCCATGTCTGCTGTGAATAAATATTTTTTTGCTTATAGAAGATGAAAAATATTTTATCACATATGAATTTTCTATTGTGTTTGCTTTAAAATTTAAAATATAAAAGAATAGAGAGAATCAAAACAGAAACTAATGCATTTTTTTTTATCAATTATCGTGGATTTGGTGTTGGGATTTTCAAATTGGGTTTAGAATGGCAATAGATTCTTGCACTAAACGTCCAAAAATAATAATATATTTGTAGCCTTGTACTTCACATGCAAAGGTGTTTGTGACTTGAAGAGGGGTGTGGTTGAGCAACTCAATTTCTTAATGAAACATTCTCAAAAATTAAAAGGTTAAATGATTGTTTCTTATACCAATGTGAATGTTGTGTGAAGGAAACTCATGTCTACCACGGATAAATCTTTTTTTTGCATGTAGAAGATCAAAACTAGTTTATAATGCATGCATTTTCTATTTCATTTGCATTAAAAGATAAAATATAAAAGAACAAAGAGAATCAAAACATAAATTACTACATTTTGTGTCAATTATCATGGATTTTATATTCATATTTAGTTTGAAATTTTGAACTACACAATTTTAAAGGAGATCTCATTAAACATGAGAACATTGCATATCGAAGATTCTAGGGTGTATTTTTATTTAATATTAATGTTGAAGACAATTATCAACTAGAAACTTTGAAACAACAAGCAGTTCGTTCATAATTTTTTATTAGGGTCAACCTTCAAATACAAAAATGCATTCTGAATCAGATTGGCTAGATGATTGACCTAAAGAGAAAGACACCTTTATGATTATGTGTAACACTACTATTTTCCTCTGGTTCCCAACTAGGTGTAGGGGACATTCATACAAAGAAAGTGGGTAAAAAGCATAAAGTTTCTCAGAATGATGATGGTATTACAAAGGCCTTGGAAAATATCAATGAGATTCTTAGAAATGTTGTTGAGTCTGAGGAAGAAATGGAGTCTGCTCTACAAAAAACAGTGTCAGCTATTGATCCTTATTTGGTAGAAAATGTTCTCTGTATACATGTGAAAAATTGGAAAATTGCATATGGTTTCTTTGTTTGGGCTGGTAGGCAACATGGATATAAACATACCACAGAGGTGTGCAATACCATGGTAAACATACTCGGTAAAGTTAAACAATTTGATATATCTTGGGAAGTGATTGAACAGATGAGACAAGACTTCTTTTCATAGTCCTATCAACTTTTTGTGTGAGAACAATCATGTTGAAGAGGTAGAACACATTTATATTGGGAAGGATTCAAAATTCTCTTTGGATACGAAGACCTTCAACATTCTTCTTATGTGATGGTGTAAGAGAAAATCTTAGAAAGAATGTAAAAGGTTCTAGAAAGAAGAAAATGAAATTGATAGCTTTTTCCCAAACCTCTTTTCTTATTCAATGTTTATGGATGTATTGGCCAACTCCGGGAATCCGAAGAAGGCACTCAGGTTATTTCAAGAAATGGAGGAAAGAGGGATTCAACCAAATGTCAGAGTCTATAATATTCTGATTCACGTTCTTAGCAAAGTAGACCGTGTTAATGAATCATTTCAGGTCATGCATAGTATGTTGGAGATAGGATGTCATCCCAATGTTATGGAATAAAATTCATTAAGAAGGAATCTCTGCATAGCTGGAAAAATGCATAAAGCTTACCGACTATTGGAATAGATGATTCATCAACGGTGCATTCCCAATGCCACCACTTATCACTTTTTCTTTAGTAAACTGAGAAGGCCGAAGGAGACACTGGAACTTTTTGACAGAATGGTTAATGAATCAGAAGAAAAAGTAACATGAATTATATCCAGAGGTACTACAGTATGGTGACTTCCCTATGTCTCAACTGGGGGATAATCAGGTCCTTTTTAGAGTCTGTGTTGCTGCACTCAATCCCATAGACTTCAGACTACGCAATGGAGAAATCAAGGACAGTAGTTTGTAATTCCCTGTGAGAGAACTCTTCTCATGAATTTTCTAACAAACCATCATTATATTTTATATAAAGATGAATTGTGTCATTGAAGGTCTCTTTTACAAGATGAAGAATTCATATGATCCTCCATTGAATTACTTTTCATTTCATTGTAGCATATCTATCAAATTTACAGAAACCTGTTGGACGGATTTCATCTCTAGTTTTTTATCAGACTCCCAGCTTGTTTGAGTTGATTTCCTCAATGCTTTTAAGTTCCATTTCATATATTGCAATGATTTGCAAAACAAGCATAATCTTAACTTCATAATTTCCAGAGTCCATAGTTTTGACTAGAATTTATGTTTTCTGGACTATATACCCCTGTTATGTTTTTGAGGTCCATCACCTCATTTCCTATAAATTTACAAAACCCTCGATGAATAATCTATTTCTAAAACTACTAGTTATGGTTAAGACCTACATAGCCAACCCTGATCTGAAAATCATTATAACATCTCACTAATAAATTGGATAACTCTCCTCATGAAATGTTGCTCAACACCAATGTTTTCCATAAGAAAATACCTATCAGTATGATCATATCCCACATGGTATTGCCCAGCTATTGGATCATTTCATTAAGAGAAAACTCAACAAAAATCCATTATTGCACATGTTTTTATTGTCCAGTAGTTAAATGTAAATATCTACCAGGAAAAATAAGGTGAAAAAACATAATATGTATTAGACACTACAAATAATATTGATGAGAATTCATGGTTGTTTAGGGATCATATAACCCTTTTGTTCCAATAATTTTCAGGTCCATTGTATCACTCTGAATGAATATTAAAACTACCCATATTCTTTAATGTCTATAAAACATATGAAGTAGATCCAAGGCCATGATTTTTAGAATCTGCATGTCTCTTTGAATTGTTTTTGAGATAGTGCCAGGTTGTGATGTGGCAGGAGTAATAGTTGATGAAGGAGATAATGTCTCAAAATTTAGCAAGGGTGATGATGTATATGGAAATATCCAAAAATTCAAACACAATCAGGCCAAAATAATGTGGAACTTTAACACAATACACAACAGTGGAAGAGAGTCTGATTGCTTTGAAGCATGAAAACATATCCTTTGAAGAAGCAGCCATCTTTCCTCTAGCTCTTCAAACTGCCCAGGAAGGTTTTGACAGAGTAAATTTTTAAAGGGGTCAGATTGTGTTCGTTGTAGGTGGAGAAGGACGTGTTGGTAGCCTGGCTATTCGGGTAAAAGTGAATACTAGATCTTTTTTCTTTACTAATATTCTACCTCTGCATATGATCAAGTAATAAGTTGTACTAATATGTTGGATGTGTTCCAGCCATTGATACTTATGTCTTGTTGATGAGAAAATTTGGAAGATGGGGTTTGTTGAGGGTATTTTTTATAATTTGGAATCAAATGCAACAAAGAGGCTGCAGTCCAGATAAGTGTGCTTATGAGGCTCTAGTCTACACGCTCAATAAGTGGGGTAGATTCTCTTTAGCTCGCAAGTACAAAGAAGAGATGGTACCATGAGGGCTCTCATTAAAACCTAGGAGGGATGTTTTTCCAGATATAAGTTTGGCAGAATCAGGCAAAGAAGATAATTGAAGTTGTAAAATATCTAAAGAGGTTACTCCTCAACCATAATATGGAAATGATTCACAGTAATCTCATATTCATAAGATTTTATACATATGATTTATTACCATCATGTTATTGGAATGATAACAGTACAGGCTCCTTAATAAAAATGATAATACAAAGGCATATTCTTTGAAAGAAAATGTTCTAATTATTTCTTCTGTTTATGTATTTGATGTAATCCTAACATTATTCAATATCGTTGATGTTATTTTTCCTTATTCTAGTAAAGTACTTTTTACTGGATTCTGTCCACCTTCGATTTGAGCTTAATCGAATATCATGTCAAGGACTTTGCATGTGGATTACCTAACACTTGTCAAATCTGCCAAAAAATTTGAACTTATCTTTGGTATAGGTTGTATAGGTATTTTTTGGATGTTCACTTCATTCATTTCAATAACCAGCGGAAGAGATCGCTCTCACTGGTTTGTTTGTCCTCAAAAAATCTGCTTTTTAATCTAGCTATCACTTATTTGCTCGAAGACCTATAGAACCTACTGGCAATATAATTTTGCAGATTATTACATTGTTGTTGCGGTCCTAGGGTGAAATTGCATGGTTTGGGTTCAGTATTTTCAAAGTTTGTGGTAAGCTGCACACAAGTGTGCAAAATATGGATACAAAACAATATTTAAACCATAATATTTAAACAGATTATGACATCATAATACTTTAAACCAGCAGAAAAAAATATGATTTGATAAGTTCATTAGTTCAATGACAAAGAAATTGAAAATATAGCATGTAAACGTTTGAATGGCTGAACTTATATATGCTATATTTACATTATTTAGTTCATGTTTTCATGGTTTGTGCTAGTATGTGGATTAATACAAATGTGTTAGTTTTCTTTCTACCCATTTCTACCTGGTTTTCATTAGAGAAACCGTGAGATTTGAAGGATACTTCGTGGAATTATTTTAGGATTCATCCAAGGGAACCTTGAAGACTTTTATTTGGAACCAAAGGAACCTGAACCCAAACTCATTGAAAATCGTTGAAGTAGGCAAACAAGGACTTAAAGTTTTCCCATCCTTGCAACAATGACAATAAACTTTTAGGCTTCCAATCAAGCCAAAGCTTTTCGTGAAATGGAGACACAATTGGATATGTTTATCATTGCTTCAAGCTCTTGTTTGGTCATGGACAACAATTTGTTCCTTTCTAGTCCTATTTTCAAATTATTTGTATTATTATCACCTTTAGCAAGGAGAAGTTTTGAAACTGACCACTTTTACCAGGCTACACTTTGTGAAAACTCTGCAAATGATGCCTGTTACAGTTCCCTACAATTTGTGACTAGCCATTCCAGGAATCATAATAGAATTCTACTTGTTTCCTATGGCCTATATTCTAGGTTAGTTAATTCCTTAGCATCTTCTTGTGCTTTTATTTTGTGTTTGCATTAAACTGGTTCTTCTGAGAGTTGCAAGAAATAGTGAGAGAATCAAATGGAACCAACACAAACCCAAACTTTTCTATAAAGAGAAGAACAAATTGGCTCTAGGGTAGCACAACACTTGAAGAGAAATCAGTGAAGAAGGAGGGTTATTCTGATGTTTTGGGGACTTTGGAACTTCTTGGAAACATTTCAAAATGCTTGCATGGAGCATTCTTGGTGAGAGGAAGACTCTTGATTCCCTTCATTCCTTGATTTGGAATGGATGACTTCCAAGAGGGGGATTTCGATGCTCCTTGCCCCTGGGTTCTGAGAGTTAATTTTTCGTTGTCATTTTCCTATTGTGCCTCCTATTTCTCTTCTTCGCTGTCTAGAGGTCCAAATTTGTTTCCCTGGGAAGCATTTATCCTATCCTTGTTTAAATATGATGATTTCCCTTCTTCTCGTAGTGGGGTTACACAACTGAAACAAAAGGTGCAACATATAGATCCACCTACTCAACAACAAATTAGAGAGAAAAATATTTCAAAGGAATCCTCTTCAAAGATTTTGGAATTCTTGTAGCTTTCTCCTCAAAATGTGTTTCATCAGCACAACATCTTATCATGTGAATAATTACCCATCTATCATTTGGTTGTAAGATAGAATTATATCTACTCATTAATGTTTCTTTTTGTCATTGGTTTCAAATTAAGCCCTCCAACTGTATAGAATAAAATGATAATGAAATAGAATGTTAATGACAGGTAAGGAACATGATCTCAACTACCTTAAGGATGCCCAAAGGGGAAATAGGAATCAACAAGTGCTTTGTAAGCTGAGTTTAAAATTGTTGTAGTATCTAGAGTCCATACGTGTTCTCTTGGAGATGAATGATCCAAGCTACTCCCAGACTCCATCTTGTTTGAGGAATTACATGCTATTGAAGATTTTATGTTCCCATATTCACTCTGAATGTGAAATTTTCCACAAGCATCTTTGACCATTCCATCATAGAAAATCGTTAGATCAAGTAGAAATGCAATTATATTCTTAAAAAGAATTCGTAGTTCTTTCATTCCCATCTTCTGACAGAAAAGACCTTCTCTAGACAAGATAAAATGAATAAATGCCTCGCAGTGATTTAATCCACAAACATAGGATGATTTAATGAGTCCACAAACTTATAGGCGAATCATCTTTCTTGTGTGGATCCAAAGGATGAGAACCATTGAATGGAATATGTGAATAAATATTTTTAAGCCAATCTCTAGGAAACGTTTTCCTTGAAACATTTGAAGCCCTAAGAAGCCAAGTTGTTGAACCACTTTCTTAGCAGATCTTGCATTTCCACTGTCAACCATCAGAAAAAATGAACTTGAAGAATAAATAGCCTTGGTAACATTTTCCCACACTCCAAGTAGATTCTTCTCCACTTGGGAAATTATGGCATTATCATATCTTCCTCACCTCACATGCTTCATAAGCCTAGAAACTTCAGTAAGTTCATTTCCTAGCTATTCCGTAGATATCTTTCTCCCATAAAAATTATGAGCAAGAACCAAATCATCCAAACCTACACTAAAACCATTTAAGGTTAAAAATTCAATAAAAAAACATTGAACTGAATTCAAACAATTCATTGTCACTCCTGGACCTTTTCATTTAACAATTGCATTAAAAATTTGAGTCAGAGAACTTAGAAATTGTGTTTTATCACCATTGAATAATATTATTTCACTGTTGCTTATGAGAATCCCATTCTCCTCACAATTCAATTCCGAGTTAAATCCATCTGAAGAAGTTGGCTAGCTATCCAAAATGGCCCTCCATCATGCACTTTAGTGACTGCTGGTTCAGGCAAGGTTCCAAAAGTCCATAATGATAGTTGATTCAGTGTGGTTTTATCCAACATAGATTTTCTAGATAGAAGCTTGGCAACCAACAATGTATATTTTTTTCTTTCAACTGAAGAAATAACATTTAGAGTAGCTTTGGGGTGTACATAGTCTTGCCTGGGATTGCTAACAATCATGGGAACCTAACCTCCCCACCTAACTATTGGATCATATCCTCATGACTAACCAACCAAAAATGTATCTACTATCAACACTCAATGCTATGTTTTCCTCTCCACAATGGGAACTAAACATTTGTTGATCCACACTTAGAAGCTGCAAAATCTCACCTTGATATTCTAAATATTGGAGATAAAAAAACATGAAAGAAATCCCCATCAAAATCTGCACCAAGTGGCCAACTTATTAGAGGATTAATAATCACTGTAGATCCCATATGTATGTATGTTTTTAATGCCTATAATGAATGGTTTTGGACAATTGGAGGACAATTAATCAAAACAAAATCCCCATCATTAAGTCCACGATTGATCACTTCACCAATTTCAACTTTCTACATTGCTTTTCTGAATGCATTTGAACAATAATTATTTCCTTTGTCAACATAGTCTACAATTTTCTGCAATTTTTCCCTATTGTAAACATTTATACACTCTGAAAATGTTACTCTCTTGAGTTGAGAAAAA
The DNA here is from genome assembly GCA_031772625.1 of Pinus tabuliformis. Classification (NCBI taxonomy): domain Eukaryota; kingdom Viridiplantae; phylum Streptophyta; class Pinopsida; order Pinales; family Pinaceae; genus Pinus; species Pinus tabuliformis. The sequence continues at coordinate 534,377,122 of CM062818.1, read as the reverse complement.
CACGGCCTGGGGAGAGGCCGAGGGTTCTTAGCTAGGGTTCAGAGAGAATAATCCATGGCGCCGACTGCACAGCACGAGATACACTCATGGGCTGTAAGGAAATCTCTGCAGTGCGACAGAGTTGTAGGGCATTAGCGCAGCGTGACAGAGTTGTAGGGAATTAGCGCAGCGCGATGGAACATCCTCAGGGGGGGGGGGCATCAGAGCCCTCCCCTTCGCAGCATGATCCAGAGCAAACGGTCATCTTTGGATCTGTCGACAAGGAAATCTTAAACAGAGGGAAAAAACGCCAAGATGATAACAAGGAGTCTGGAAAGCGGAAGGACAAAGACAGCAATACACAAGAAGGAAGAGAAACTGCAGAAGAAAGCCTGAAAATATCCTCAGCAACATGCCGACCAGTGGCCAAGGAACGGCCACGAATAGAGCTGCCGGGAGACAAGATTGACAGAAGAATAGAGTACATGAAAGATCATGTCGTCATCGGGAAGTTCATAGGGTTCTGGCCAACTGAGAAAGCCTTATACGGCTGGATTGCGGCGAAATGGAAACCCAAAGGAGATGTCACACTGCAGCTAGGGCCGAAAGGCTTCTTCACTGCAATCTTTTTTTGCCTGGAGGACAAATATAGGATACTGGGAGAAGGGCCTTACTTTTTTAACTCAGCGGGACTATATCTTAGGGAATGGATTCCAAGATTCAATCCAGATAAAGAAGATCTCACTTGGGCGCCGGTCTGGATCAGACTGTACTCTCTCCCAGATGAATATTGGGATGAGGACATTCTCAAGGGTATCGGAAATGGAGTGGGAGAATACATCAGAGCGGCAGAAGAAACCAAATCGCGTAAATACATCTCCTATGCTCGAATATGCGTCTTCATACGCCTGAATGAAGCTTTGCCAGAGTCGGTAACTCTTGCCCACCGAGATGAAGAATGGATCCAGCCTCTCGACTATGAGCATGTGCCCTTTTGCTGCAGAAAATGCCATGCTCTGGGTCATCTCTTCAGGGATTGCCCTCTTAACGCCAAAACCAATATCCCTGACCCTTCTGGAACCCTAGACTAGGATGGCTTCACCAAAGTCCCAAACCGAAAGCGCTCTCACAAAAAGCCCCAAAATGGGATCAATCCCCAGCCCAACAAAACCCCAGGCCCTGCAACTAAGAACAGCTTTGATATTCTTGGTCAGACCTCTGAAGAGCATTCACTAAGCCCTGAGGACATTCCCGCTCACCCATCTTCCTCATCCCATCCCCCTCCATCAAAACCCCCTTCCAAATCTCATCCCCCCATCATCATTCCATCCATCCTCAGTAGAAGTCAGAAAGAAACAGCAGAGATTCACAAGGATATGGAAGTCGACGGAAAGGCAGACCTCCCCCAGAACTCAGAGATCAACATTGAAGAAAGCAATCCAGTGCAACAAATGGAAGAAGAGCCGGAAAGCATAGATCTAAATGGCCTAGATATTCTGGAATTAGAATTAGCCTGTAAAAAGAAAGCATACGATTCAATTCCAGAGAGTCAACTCAGTAAGCTTGAAGTGGTCATCTCAAGAGCTTATCATCAGCACCAACTAGGGATACAACCAGGAAGTCAATGGGATGGCAGTCTACGCCCAAAGGATACAAAAAAGAGAGGAAGGAAAACAGATCTCCAGAGAATGATCGAGATTGGGAAAATCCTGGTAGACTCAGGCAGGTATGCTAAGTTAACGAAGTACTACAAGCCCTCTATCAATAGTTGAATCATGAAGCTAATATCATGGAACCTAAGAGGGCTAAACAACCCCGGAAAGCTCAGGATGTTAAAAAACATGATTAAAATGGAAAAGCCGCAGATGTGCTTTCTCCAGGAAACTAAGTGTAATAGTTCTACACTAGGCAGCATTCTCTCAAAAGCTTGGCCAGGTTGTCGCTCAGTTGCAGTAGACGCCTCGGGAGCATCAGGAGGGCTCGCTATAGCATGGAATACCCAAGCGGTAACCCTCACAGATTTTCATGCCTCTCATCATCTCATACAGGCGGCCTTTCACATATTGGGTACCAACATCCATGGCAACCTATCAAATGTATATTTCCCGCAAGATACAGGTAGCAAAATAGCGCTCCTTGACACTATAGAAGCTCTAAGCAATAACAGAAGGCACCCACTATGGATTGTTGCCGGAGACTTCAACATGATCACTAAGATCGAGGAGAAGAAAGGAGGGAGAATCAGAATGGAACCAGAAGACAATCGCTTCAAGGAATTCATCCAAACTGCGTCTCTCATAGACATGTCGTTCTGTAATGGCACCTTCACTTGGAGCAATCGCAGAGCGGGCAAACATCAAATTGCCTCCAAACTGGATCGCTTCCTCATCTCAGACAATGCGGTTCATTTAGGAGGAGATATCTCAGCAGCAATACTCGCTCACACAGGGTCAGATCACTGGCCGATCGCTCTACAATGGCAAAGACCAGGTGATTTGACAAAAAGACCCTTCCGTTTTGAAGGGTTTTGGCTTTCGCACCCTACTTTCAAGGACTTCGTCAAAACCACTTGGGCATCTTTCGTCCCTCCAGCAGGAGAAAAAATGTATCAGTTCCAACAGAAGCTAAGATTTCTTAAAAATCACCTGAAAAGATGGAACAGGGAAACCTTTGGAAATATTTTCAAGGCGCAGCAAGAGCTAAATCAGAATCTGGCGGATCTCCAACAAAAGATCATCACGGAAGGGCATACGGAGGCAACCCTGGAACAGGAACGGCATATCCATAGCCAGCTCGAGGAAAGGAGAAAGCAGGAGGAAATCTATTGGAGGCAAAAGTCAAGAGTCAGATGGCTGAAAGAGGGAGAGCGCAACACCAAATTCTTCCACAGAACCACGGTGCAGAGAAGGATGCATAATAATATACCTTTTATCCAGAATCAAGAAGGGGCAAAAGTAGAGAAGCATGAGGAAATCGAAGAGGTACTCCTCAATCACTTCCAACATGTCCACCAGGAACAAATAGAAGATCGGCAACAGGCTATTGGTAAAATAATCAGCAATGTGCCCAAGCTCATCACGGAGGAACACAATGAGCTTCTCATGCACCCTATTCTTCCTCAAGAAGTTGATGAAGCAATGTCCCAGCTAAAAGAAGGAAAGGCCCCTGGCCCGGATGGATTCACTACCACGTTCTTTCACACATTTTGGGAATTGATAAAGCTGGAAGTTTGGCAGATTGTTGAAGAATCAAGGGCCTTGCACTGGCTTCTTCCCTCTCTCAACTCCACCTTCATCACTCTCATTCCCAAAGAGGAGGATTCCATTACCCCTGACAAATTCAGGCCCATTGCATTGTGCAACGTCATTTACAAAGTCATATCCAAAGTTATTGCAAACAGGCTAAAACCCCTTTTACCCCTGCTCATCTCTCCAGAACAGTCAGGGTACATGGAAGGTCAACAAATAATGGACGACATTCTCCTCACACATGAGATCATACAGTCCCTCAAACATTCAAAGCAAGCAGGTATGATACTCAAACTGGATATCTCCAAAGCATTCGATAAACTCAGTTGGAATTATATTCATCATATGTTAAAAGCTTTTGGATTCAGTTCCATATGGATCCGATGGATTATGAGCCTAATCACTTCCACTCACTTTTCCATCCTTGTGAACGGTATCCCCTCCCGCCCCTTCAAACCCTCTCGAGGTATCAGACAAGGGGATCCCCTTTCCCCCTTCCTCTTTGTTCTTATGGCCGAGGGTCTTGGTCGACACATTAAGCACGCCCTCCACACTCATCAGCTTAAAGGCATTTCGGTTCACAATACTCCTGCCACCTCTCATCAGCAGTTTGTTGATGACACCATGCTTTTTGGCTACCCCTCTGTACAGGAAGCTTCTCGCCTAAAATCCCTTCTCCATGATTTCTCCGAAGCCTCTGGCACTCATGTCAACTGCTCCAAATCGCAGATCTTCTTCTTTCACACATCCCCTTCTGTCAAATCTGCTGTCACTCGCATTCTGGGCTTCCCTTCTGCTACCCTCCCCTCCAAATATCTAGGAGCTCCCCTCACTGCTTCAGCCATAAAGCAGCCCGCTTGGCGCTCCCTCCTAGAGAAGCTTGATTCCCGTCTCAACCTCTGGACTTATAGATCTCTAAACTTAGCCAGTCGTGTGGTGCTCATCAAGTCTGTCCTTCAGGCCATGCCTCTGTACCTTTTCTCTATCCTTGCAGCGCCAAAATGGGTCCTAAAAAGAATCAGGAACCTTCAGCGTGACTTTCTATGGGGCAGCTCGGCTACTAACCGTAAATGGGCTCTGGTTAAATGGACTACTGTATGCACGCCCAAAGACAAGGGAGGCATTGGGCTAAGGGACCCAGAGCATAGCAATTCCATTATGAATGCTAAGATCTGGTGGCAATGGATCACCAACCCAGAAAAGCCCTGGGTAAAAATATGGACAGCCAAATATGCCAACAACAGACCTCAAGAAGAGCTCATCAGACTTATTCCTACCGAAAAAGGGTCGCTAATCTGGACGGCGGCCAATCAGCACTATCAGCTAATTCAACAGCACAGCTTCTGGGAAATCAGGAATGGACGCACAGCAAGATTCTGGACAGATGCCTGGAATCAAATGCCCAAGCTCATTAGTGTTCTTCACCCATCCCTGATACCAGACAGGCAGGAGCAGCAGCAGGAAAAAGTCCAACAATTTTGGACGCAGGAGATGGAGAATGGATTCAGAAAATGGAGACAGAGCAACCAAATTCTCAATGATACAAATATTCGGGAGGTAGAAGAGCTGATGAAAGAGTTAAGGAAAAGAAGCATAAGGAGGGATGAAGGCGATGACATCCTCAGATGGGGATACCAACCCAAAGGGACCTACACCACCTCCGAAGCCTACAAGTTGATATGCAAATTCCCCACTCCTCCAGACCCATTATGGAGCAAAATATGGGATCTCGGATCATGGCCCAAAATCTCCTACTTTCTCTGGCTAGTAGGACATAAAAGAATTCTCACCTGGGATAAACTAAGAAGACGAAATTTTCATGGTCCTTCTATTTGTTACAACTGCCTTCAAAGCGAAGAAACTCTTCAACACCTCCTGGATACTTGTCCTCTAGCCAATCAGCTATGGGAAAAGGTGAGCTTCAGATGCCAAAGATGCTGTAGAAGGGAAAAAGACATCATTAATTTTATAAGACAATGGCCAAAGAGCCCCTACAAAAGCAAGTTCCTCAACCATTTATGGAACATCATCACGGGGATCATCCTGTGGAACATTTGGAAGGAAAGAAACAAACGTATTTTTAAAAACAAACGCTCTTCTATTGAAGAAATTTGGAACAGGATACATGGGAATCTGAAAGAAATGATGCTGCTCCGACCATGGACAAAGGAAGATCTCCCATCGACAGACAATGAAAAAAACATTCTAGACAACTGGCAATTGCATCTGCCTCAAGAAGTACTCAAGAATGGTCCTTCTAATAGCAACTCCAAGGACAACAGTCGCTGGAAAGCCCCTCCTAAAAACTCATACAAACTCAACTTTGATGGAGCCTCCAAAGGCAATCCTAGAGCAGGGATTTGGTGCAATATTGAGGAACCATGAAGGCACTCCTCTGCAGATATACTTTGGAAACATGGGGTTGGATACCAACAACTCCGCAGAGCTAGAGGGACTTTGGCAAGGTCTCCTGCAAGCCCGGAACCTCAATCTTCAACCCTTGACTGTAGAAGGTGACTCCCAGATCCTTATAAACATGGGCACTCACATACAGAACGGCTCTCAAGCTAGGAAAGTAGCATCTAGTTGGAGGCTTGAAGCGAGGCTGAATGCAATTGAACAAGAGTTGCACAATAACAGAGAAATCTCCTTCAACCACACAAAAAGAGAGGGCAACAAGATAGCTGACCTCTTGGCCAACATTGGGGTAGAGAATGAACAAACTCTCCTATTCGGAAACACGAACATCATTCCTAACAATCAACAGCTCTAGGAATGTGAAAGCATGATCCAAGGAGATGTGGTTACCCCAGATGCGGGTGTCAGCATGAATGGCAGCGAGGAGCCACATGCCAGACATGTGCCCCCGCGTGATCAAATAGGGAATTTAATTACCACCGCCGCCGAGGAGTTAATAGAGGAGACGCGCCTGCTGAGCACTCAATGCAGCATAAGGCGAAATGGGGAATTTGCAGAGAGTAGTTAAGAAGAATGAGTTTCGAGAGAATGTCAAGAGGATTAAGAAGGATGAAGGAATTCTGCGGATCCATGCTCAAAGCGAGGAGCATGCAGTTCAGGACACTGTTGGTTATCGTCTCTTTCAGGCTTCAGATCTTGTTGGCTTTGCCGACATTCAAGACGCCAAGGGAAATCACAAGCTTGTATATTCTGTGGGTTGCTGTTTCTGCTCTGTTGAGCTTTGTTTCGGAATAGTTGGGAGAAGACTTAATTCCGTTGGGGGGCAACTCAAGGCGAACAAGCACTCAAACGCTGCTCTGTCACGAGCCACCGGCCTCTCTGCAATCATGGCTCGACCAAGGGAAAGGATGCTCAGCAGAAGGGGTCCTGTGCGTGGAGGTTCTTCACGCCACCCTGCTGCGGATTCCCACCACCACTGCTGCTGTTGTTATTGCCATAGAAGGGCAGGGGCCACTCCTATACAGGAAAGTCAATTCATGGATGCTGGCAATTCCAATGATGGACAGCACCCTCTTCCAGCGTTTGGTTCTGTTATCTTCACTCTTGGTGGCACGAGAGACAATTCCCACATCAACGCGCATATATCGGTTCTTTTCACAGAGGAACCTCAGGCAGGCGAGGATGATTCAGGCAGCAAGGAGGAATGCGCAGACAAGCAACCAAAAACTACAGAGGAAGTGCCAGCGAAGGAACCGGAGCAGACTCCTCTCCGACCTCAAGAGCAGGAGGCGTTGACCTCCAAGCAGAACCCCATGGAAATGTGGGAAGGCTACCCAGAAGGCCACGGATGGTGCAGAATTATTGAGGAAGATCCAGAGGAATGGCTTTCAGCGGCCCATTTTGTCTTCCGCCTCTCTTGTTCAGGTCTGGTATAGGTCTTTCGTTTCTGTCTGGGTTTGGGGTAGGTTATATGTCTCTATCTGCGTCTCTCTAGTTCATGTTTATGTCCATGTTTGTGTCGGTCTGGTTAGTAGGCCTCGAAAGGGTGCTGTGATAAGTCTACTGACGCCCCTGCGAGGGATGAATTTTTCTCAGAAGCCCCTGCGTGGGTTGTTTTTGTATGGACTGAAAAACAATGTTGTGATATGCTATGATGGAAATGACGCCCCTGCGAGGGCTAACACTGAGATGTGAAATGCCAACCCAATACGCCACAGTCGGCCTTGGGCAACTTGACTCGTTGAATGTAATGTTTTCTTGTACATAATATAAAAGTATAAACTAGATTTACCGAGAAAAAAAGAAAAGAAAATGTTACTCTCTTGGCTATCTCTATAGGAATACGAATTTCATTTATCCTTCTATATGCATCTCTAGTGACAACGCATTGAGATGATAGATTACAACTCTTACTAATAAAAACTACACAATTTTTCAAATTTTTTACTTTTTGCATTTCCAGGAAAGCTGTTTGTTGGAAATTTGCTTCCAGGTATCTAAAAAATATATCGTAGAATGTCAAAATACAAAATATTGTAAAAAATATTAAGATTGATATCCATCCTAAAGACTCTTTTAAGTTTCTACTACTACTTTATATACCTTTCTCCCTACCCTTACACACAGATAATCTGTGAACACGAATTGTAGATCCTTTGATTCAGCCTCATGTGACATGAATTTAGTCTTGCCGTATCTTGAATCTTTGATCTCGTCAACAACACTAACAATTTTCTTCAGTGTGTGTGCAACATGTTCCTAGGACAACGAGACTAATATTGACAATCTAAATTTAATATTACCATTTAGATCTGAATTCCAATAAAACAGTTGTTTATACTACAATTACAAAAATGAACTAACAATAAAAATCATGTTACTTACATATGTCGTTAAGGGTTTTCCCCACATATCAGGAATTTGTACATAGTTATGAGTTCAAGGTAGAAGTTAAAATAGAAAATTTCTCTTTCTTGAGGGCTAATTTCATCTAACCTCTAAGAAATTTTTCATCTATGGAAAAATCTTCAATATCATTGAAATCGATCTAGGGTTTTCTAAGTACGATCCCTTGACCTAAATTTTGACAGTGGGATTTAGCAGCGAGGATCATATTATCATTAGCAGGGGTCGTTGCCTTAGTATCTTGAGTCTTGGAATCAACTCTTCATTGCAGCATTATAGATCTTCATGTCTTAACTTGGGAAAACTTGAGTTCCTAGGCTCGATCCCTATCGTTGGAAGCCCCGGGGTCCATGGAATGATTTTGATATGTCAATGATCTCTGGACGACATTTGATTTCATTATATTGGTTACAAATGGCTAGGTTTTCACATTCCCCGTCATTATTTTCATAGCCAAGAGTGAATGACCAGCGTTTCCATTCAAAATTGAGGCCTCAAGAGAATGTAGGAGCTTCAAAGTCGTCCATTAGAGTAATTCGAGAAAAATTCAATGCAAAAATTCAAAATTTTCCTTGAATATAAGAAAATTCGCGCCAAATTAGCGGGATGATGTTGCAATATTGCAATCTATAACTCGATGGATCTAGTGTATTTTGTGACATTTTGTTGTTGATGTTGCAAACATCTCCATTATGGTCTACAATAAATTGGATGTATTTGGCTTGGCATATTTAAACTCAAATTTTCTCCTACTTCTTAGTATTGTAGATGGTTTGGAACAATCATTGTGCTTAGTGCTATGTGGGAGGGTGAAAGTGAAGTTAGAATCTATGATTTGCTAATATTTTTTTCATTTATATTATTACATTAATAATCCATAACTTATATTGGGTGCATTAATTTAAATAATTATACAATGAAAAATGATTATATGCATTGATTTAAGAAATAGTAGTGAGAAAATTGATAAATATTGATTTCAACTGTAATATAGTGAAAATTATCTAAGTGATTTTAAAACTGATATATTAAAAAACAGTTTAGAAATACATATTAAAATGGTATAAAATAAATATTCTATTACAAGGTAAATACCAACACTTTGTTTATCCAATACTGATCTTTTAATATACTTTTTTGATGAAAAATGTTTAACCAATGAATGTGATGCATTGATTTTTAGTGAAAATACAATCCATTTTGTCACTCATTCAATATATGCAATGTACCAAATAAGCCTGATAAAAATCAACTAATTGCATTGATTTCAATAATCATATAATGTATCCCTAGATGGGTTAGCTAGCGTGAGACAGATGGGAGGAATGAGACCATAGTCCCACTCACTACAAGAGGAGGGAGACATTCCATCATTGCCCCCAATGAATTAAAATGCACATACAATTGCATTGTGTGCCATAATTATGTTACCACCCCATCAATCATGTCACCCGTGTTTGTTTAATGGCAAATTTCCCTTGGCTCATTAGTCTTTTAAACCCTCTTGTACTTGGAAGACTAACATGGTTTGTAAGCCTACTCTAAATTTCCACATTAGTCATTATAGGAGGTAAACAATTATGATGGCGCTTGAGCCATCTTTCTATACATGAGGGTCAGGCTAATAGTTTGTATGCAATTGTATATTATGCAGTAATGGTGTAATGGTGTCTGGTATATTTTGTGGGTTTCAAGCCTGATCATAGGTATTTACAAGGAACATTGGTCATTTTTGTATCATTTTATGTTTTTCACCCTATAGTGGTTCATCCCCCTAAATAAATTTGGTGGTATTTCTTACCATCAGAGCTACTTCTATTGAATTTTACTCATTTTTTCTTGGCCTTTAACTAATTACTTCCTCACTATATTTTCTTAGTTTGAATTCCTCTCCCCTTTTTAGGCACACAATCTTGTCCTATAACCTTGTCAGGCCCCACCACTTTCACCTTCCACTTCCCACTAGCCTATGTTTGTGGAATTGTGACCATGGTGAGATAGAGAGCATAGGTCTACCATGGAACTTCCTATTATAGGGACTTTGGAAACCCCAAAACCCAAGAATGAGTTGAAATCTTTGCTACTCCTTATCATGATTTTACTCCTATAAGTGTTCAAGAGGGAATTTTTCCAGATAAACATGATATTGTAGATTAAATACAATTCATTATTAATTTTGAGGTGCTTACCAAGGTGGAGATATGGGTTGCAAGCATGGCCCACTACTAGATTTTCCTCAATTACTATATACATATAGGCAATCTTTACTGGAACCTCAGGTTATTTTTCGGTTGCATGGTGATGGAGAAGAAAACTACCTAAGAAGAGATGATTTTCATTTGGATGGATTGTTGGTGTTAATGTGCTTCATGGACAACAAACTAGGGAAAATTAAGGCCCACTTTGACTTGCCCCCTACTCTAGGTTGTTCTCTAGGAAGCTAAAGGGATCCTATCCCTATGGAAGCATTAGAATATAGAAAATATTAAATGTTAATTTTGTTCTCTAGTTATCTACTATATCAAGTACCACTAACTTTGCTTTTTTGCTTCAATATATCCCTATAGCCCATGTATTTTTGAGAAACTTTTTCATTTTTTGGTACACTATTAGTAAACTTTTGTGTGGCTCTTCAGGAAAATGAAATTGTGTGCTTGGTTTGGTTTCTATAGTGGTAGACCATGAAATATTTCAACCTCTTTTGATGTAAAATAATGATTTGATGGAATGAAAACAGTGTCACTTAAGAAAAAAATACAATCATATAATGCAAATCAATAAGGTGTATTGATTTCACTATTAGTAAATTGAAAAATGATTTAGTGCATTCATAACAAAAAGTATTAAATTAAATGGATTCATCATGGAAAAAAATTTCAAAATGTTGATTACTATGATATAAAATATTTTATTTCTTGTAAGTTATAATACAATGCTTTCTTTAATTGAGTGTGAATTATATCCTATTAGTTTTTTCAATTAAAATCGTAATGATTTGGTGCATTGATAACACAAATTATTAAATTAAATGGATTCATCATGGAAAACAATTTCAAAATACTGATTACTATATTGATATAAAATATGTTCTTACTGGTAAGTTATAATCCAATGCTTTCTTTCATTGAGTGTAAGCTATATCCTATTAGTTTTTGCAAATTAAAATCGTTAGTTTTTTTGTTATAATGTTAAGCTAGATATAGAGTGAACTCATATATAGAATACAATAAAAAAACAAGAGCATGTTAGAGAGGCTAAATATAATTATGATAGGAATATGAGAATATAGTTATTTACTACTACTTGTTAGTATTGTAGATGCTTTAGAAAAATTGTTGTGCTTGGTGCTATGTGGAAGGTGAGAGTGAAGTTGGAGTCGATGATTTGCTCATATCTTTTCCCCTCTCATTCATATTACCACGTTAATAACCCATAGCCTAGATTTTTCTTAGTTTATTTGAGCATCATTCAGGGTTGTGTAATATTTAGAACCAAGGATTGAGGATTCTATGTATGTTTATTAGTGTTTCCTCTTCATTACATGGGTTTTTGTTGGATGTTGGCATTGTTGTATTTGTTTATCAGTATTTCTACACGATGTGTGGAAGTTGTGTGAGGTTGTTGGTAAAGTTAAGGGTTCACAAGGATGTTATGTGCATTCACTCTTGACAAATGATTTGAATTTAATTCCTTGTGAATGTTATCAAAGGATATAACCTTGAAGATTCTAATCAACTCCCTAATTGTAACCATCCACTGATCGAATAAATAAGTGTTTAAGGAAGTATAACCTTTCAACCAATCTATAAAAACCTTTGAATCCCCTATCACTTATAGATTTAGATTGAAGAAATCACATAATTAAAATGACTAACTTAAATTTCTAATTTCTATTATTGTAGTACTTGCTAGGTAGTCATATTTTTGTTCGTAGACTAAATTAGTCATTTTTATTTGTATTACTTATTATCTAGTCGTATATTTTAATCCGCGACTAAATTAGTTGTTTACGTTTGTCATTTTTAGTTGGGTCAGTTGAGATTGCTTAATTTTGGTTTATTTCTCTTGGAAAAGCTATGGTGACTAATTATTTTAGTCACCTAGTCACTAATTTCATCATTTTCTACTAGTGATCATGTAGAGGTATTAACCCTCAGTATTCTAGATATCCGGATCTAGGAGTTACCTGTGAGACTGCAACGCCATAATATTGGTGTTCATGGCCATTGGATGCGGTTATTGCACATGATAGCTCAGGCTATGACCTATTATTATGAGCATCACTAGGTCTACTCAGGATGATTTTTGTATGGATTTTGAGTTTTTAGGTTAGATGACCAAACATGTCTTGGACACAAATTTTGTAAAAAAATTTAAAACATCTATCTATTATTTACTTTCAAAGTTTTTATATATGGTTTTGTGCAATCCTATTCAACTAATGATGTGAATTGAAAATTTACTTTTACATGTGTCACAAATGTCTGTTTAACACATAGTTCGCTAATGAATCAATTCATGTGTTAAAGTTTCTGGAAATGTGTTGATATTGAATGTACTTAAAGCGTATTTCCAAAATACAAACTCTAAGGAACATAGAAAGAATTGTTGGGTTTCGGATGGTATAAATGTTTGTTAGTTGCAGTACGATGAGTTGTGGGTCCAACCTAATGATGATTCAGTGAATGCCAAGTGAAACGGCATCAAGGAGAAGTTCGATCAATGCGCTATACTCCACGATATTGTTTGTAGAATGACTGATACAAATCCCTTGAAAACTTACTAACTCGCCACTTGAAGCAAAAATGGCCCATGCTGCAGAAGGTAGGTTCTGCATACTATGACTAGCACCATCAGCGTAACCAACAAATGGTTCCAAATATTCCGACATATATAACAAATGCAAAGAGGATTACTTAACCACATAAAAATTCTAAAAGACACATTAAAACACACACACATGCAATTAAAGCATATATATGGTGATTTTACTACACTCAATTAAGCATAGTAACGTTTGAGGTACAACCCATTTCGGGGCCGTGACAATGGAATTCCATCATAATCCACCAACTTGTAGGCACCTTTTGCCAAAACATACTTGACAATGTAAGGGCCCATCCATAGTGGTTCAAATTTTCCTGCTCCTAGTTTATCAACTTCTTGATTATAAAGCAAGACCGGGTCTCCGTCTGAGAAAATGTGAGGCTTAAAATTTATGTCGTATTGCACCTTGATTCATTTCTTATGTGCTTCGTTAGCCAATGCAGCTTCATGACAAGTTTCATCTAGATGGATGAGTTCTACGAAACGTGCTTCTTCATAAGAAGTTTGGGTAACAGGTTAATCACGAGTTTAAGAGATGAAATTTCACATTGTATCGGCAAGATTGCCTCCAGAATTCAGGTTCACAACAGATTCATTAGATTCTGGTTCAGAAGTAATTTCTTGTTGAAAAAACTCTGATTGAGAATCAACTTGTTGTTGGACAACTTGGGTTACCGTTTCACTAGATTCAGTTCTACTATCCTCAGGTAATTGTGGAGATTCCACTTCAGTAATAGATGTACCAGTAACTGTAGGAGTAACTAGGGTCACAGTACTTACTGGTATAGGTGTTTCCGATAATTCATATGAAGAACCAGAAGTTTGTGAAGTATTGGATTCAGTCAAACGAGACTGCTTTGACTAGATATGTGTAGCTTCGGGCAGTAAAGGTAGTTTACTCACTGTCCTCCATGAACAACATGGTAAGGGTTGATGTTCCTCCATGATTGTTGATTGACTTTATTACAGAAAGGAAATAAACAAAAAGGGGTAAACTAGGCAAAAGGTTCACCAAGCAACTGTGAAATCCAAAATACCTCCCTATGAACTGAGATGTATGAGCAGGAAATCTCCCCGAATGTTGTGTTTGGTGTATCATAGTGTACAAGGCAGCCAACTCGGTTACCTAAGGATGGATAGAAACCTAGTTTTTTCCTCCCATATATACCAGAAAGTACATGGAGGCCCAATCCATATTAGCGTTGTCTAATGCAAAACCTCACAATGAGAGAATTCCTTTATCCTTTACATACTGTAAGACCACCCTATATACCCGAAGGTATGTGGACGAGCTATGATATACTCACGTACGTGGAATGAGGTATCACACTTGGAATGTATCGTATAAAAGTTAGCGATAGCTTCTATGTTATACAATGTCCGAACACGTCTCTAGCCTAGAACCTCTAAATGTTTTGCGTTAGGTGACAATGCTTTGTCAGGTTAATTGAGATTAATTTTAAGTTGATCTTGATTAATAATTTTCATTTCAAGGCTCACCACATGATGTCTTTGAAATTCCTAGAATGAAACTAATATGATAAGCATCCTTTTCATTCAATTTTAACAATGAAAACCTTAGCTAGTAGGTATAGAGAAATCAGATTCTTTTAATCAAATAACAAAGAACACATCTAATGCAATTTCCCTAAATTATTCCTATGAACACACTAAAAATTTTTCAATGCACAATGCAAGTTTTTCTTTTCAATTCCCTTAATATTGAATGAAAAAAAATAAACTAATGCACATGCAATCAATCAATCTTTTTGCAATAACGAAGACTTTACGACAGTTCCCTTTTGAAAGAAATGAATACTTTTACGATACTTTCTTTTGAACAAAGATTAATCGACTATAAACTAACTTTGAAAATGAATTGATAGTGATAAAGAAATCATTTAAGAAACAATAAACAATCAAGGCCAAAGTAGGGCTAGGATAGGAAACACAAATTGATTTCAAAAGTACAACAATCACTGATATTTAAGCAAGCACAAACAAAAGGAAATTACGGAAAAATCAAGTCAAAGGAGGGATTTTTAACCTAAGGAGGATCAGCACAACCCTGAATGGGAGATAGTGTGCTTGAGAGAACTGTCCTTAAGCCAAGGGTTCTCTGAAACGCTCTGTCTCTTAAGAAAACCTGTGTTGGTTCCAGAGAGGCCATCCTAAGGGCTTTCAAGCACAATTTTTACCAAAAACACTTCAAAAAGGCCGAAACAAGATCAATGGAGCAAGTAATGTCTACTAGGGTGTACTAGGATGAAGGTAAACTACCCGGAATGATGATCATTCCCCAGTGGAGTCGCTAATTTGTTGTGTGGAATTTTTCATCTACGGATAAATACAATTTCCATAGGTGGGTAACTACACCTAGAACAACAGATTTAAAGAGTTTATCCTTTTTCTATAGAGGATAAATAAGACAAGGGACCTAGTTGTTATCTTTCGCTTTCCCTTTGTCTCCTTTGTTTGGCTCCTGTTGCTCCTTCTCGAACTTAATCCGCTCGACAAGTACTTGCAATCATAAATAGAGGACAAAAACCAATCAAAGCAAGATATTTATCTACTGTAAGCAAAGGGAATCAAAATCATTTACACATATAATCATCATACATAAAGACAAGAATATGGGAAAAGGTGTAAACAACTTTAATAAGTAGAATCAAGAGTTACAACCATGAAGTCTGATCCATTGTCACTCCTCCATCTTAAGTTCCAAACAACATCAAATCAAAAGCACAACACTCTGACATCATAACAATACTTGCTTACAGTCTCAAACCTCATACCAATATATCCTTACAAATTCTCAAAGTCCAGCCCTTGATCACTTAGATGAGTACTCAATTTATAGGAAAATGGTGGTGGTTTGGTCATAAATGAGGGCATTGAATGGCCTTCCAAACTTAGAGTTAGTTTCCATGGAGGAAGGGATGAGAGGATAGGAGGTTACTTAACTCATTCCCTATCTACTTTAGAAGGATCCAGAAGATAAGAATATTCCCAGAACCCTATGAGGATTTCGCTCAATCTCACTCAGTGCAGGTAAAAGTGGGCCTAAGTGCTCTGAAATGTACCTTGACATGGGCCTACCTGCACTGAAGTGCACTTAACCATGACTAAGGCTATGCTGGTCCCTCAAGGAGGCATTTCTAGAGTGCTTTAGGCTAGGAAACTCTTAGGGAAGGAGGCAATCAAAGTCATGACTTATCTAGGGCATGTAGCAACTAAATTAGGGTTTGATGAGTCATAATAGTACTGATTTGAATGTTGGGAGTGATGTGCACAAACAGAGCTGTAACACCCCTTCTAACTAAGAATTGCACCAATAGCATAGTCGAAGGCATATGTCTCAATCTCAAATGGTTGTTGTAGGTCTAGTAATATGAGCATTGGTGCAGAGTAGACATGATGCTTCATCTTGGAAAACACCTTCTGTTGGGATTTGGACCAAAGGAAATTTGCTTTTTCTTTGCCCTTGGTGACTTGACTTAAAGGCCTAGCGACATGAGATAACCCCAACATGAATCTATAGTAGAAATTGGCAAGAACCAAAAATATGTAGAGCTCTGTTAAATTGGTTGGGGTTGGCCAATCCTGAATGAATTGTATCTTGGCTGGGTCCACATACACACCCCTCTCATCAATGATGTACCCTAGATATTGAACCTAGGTCATACCAAAAGTGCATCTATCCAAATTAACACACAACTTGTGTTGTTGCAAGATTTGGAGGACTTGTTGAATATGGTGGAGGTGCTCTTCCAAAATTTGGCTAAAGATTAGGACGTCATCCAAATACACCACCACGAATGAATTGGTGAATGGTCGCAAGATGTCGTCCATCATTCTCATGAATTTCACGGGGAATTTATCAACCCAAAGGGCATGACCAGTCACTTGAAAAGGCCCTCCTTGAGTTTGAAGGCAGTCTTGCACACATTGGAGGGGTCAATCGGTATCTGGTGATGACCGAAATTCAAGTCAATTTTTTTTAAATATTTGTCTCCCTTGAGTTGGTCAAGAAGGTCATGAATTTGTGGGATTAGATACCTATTCTGGACAGTGATCTTGTTCAGTGCCCGATATTCAATACATAGTGTCCAAGGCATGTCCTTATTCTATACCAACACAATCGGGCTCCCACAGGGTGATGAATTTGGCTTGATGTACCCTTTCTACAACAACTCCTGAATTTACTTCTTGGTTTCATTGTTCTCCAGAACATAGCATCGATAGAACAATCCATTGGGAAACAATGCGCTCAGGGTTAGATCGATGGAGTGCTTGACCTGATAGTGTAGAGGTACCCCTGTGGGTGAGGTGAAAATGTCCTTTTGCTCCTCCACGACCTTGCCTATCTACTGATGTCATGTAGAGGATCCCTATCTAGAGGTCATGACCACAATATTATCCTTTCCCTGAGGGTGAATCATAAGGGAAAAGGATTTCCTAGTCTTGGAAATGATCTTACTACATTGCTTTGCAGTGATCAAAGAGATGGTGGGAGGTGGTGCTACCTCCAGTATCCTGTAAAACTTATTTCCCAAGGCAATAATAACAATGTGAGGCCTAGACTCATACACAACATGTCACTTTCACAAGTATGGTTTTCCTAATAATACATCACAAACTTCAAGAGGAGCAACATCACATAGTACCTCATCCATGAAGGGCTTGACGCTATAGGGAAGGTGACACTGTTGGCTAACACAAAGATCTCATCCGTGGTGAAGCCACCCTATGGTGTAGGAATGCAGGTGTGTTGTGGTCAGAGGGCCAATAATTACATGACCTTTGATGAAATGAGGTTCGTTTGGGTCCTGTTGTTGACAATGAACTGCAATAGAGAACCCTTTACCCAAATCTGTGAGTAGAAGAGGCATTGCCCCTCCTCTATATATTCAGACTCATTCTTATAGATATTCGTGGTGGCAATGGTGGCACTAGGCTCTGCATCAATAATATGATTCCCTTTGTCATTCCCCTTGTCGAGTTCTGACTCAGAGTCGTAACATGCGTCTGACTCAGAAGCCTTCAACTCGGCCACCAGTGACTTCTTGGCCCAACACTCACTTGTGTTGTGAGTGGGGCTCTTATGGAACTCACACCATTTTCCCGTATCCTTCTTTTTCTTCGTGGTGTTGTTCTTTGGTTGTGGCTTTGGAGGGTTTCCTCGGTCACCCTACCTTGGCTTTGTCCTTTTCTCTAAAGTTTGGGGGCGTCTTTCCCTTGCTTCGAATTCATGGATCCAAAGTCTCTCTTCTTCTGTTTAAATTTTTTGCTCGATCTTGACAATGTATCGATAGGTCATGCCAAGTAAGGAGATGTCCAGGAACTCCATCTTATCCTAGGTGTACTTGTGTAGAAAACCACGGTACTTGAGTACCAAATGTCACTTAGAATTTTTGATACCCAACTACATGCGAAGTGTACGAAAAATATTTGTGAACTCCGACATGTCTTGGTCCCTTCCTTGCCACAACATGGTCCACTTTATGTATTTATCCTCATATCTCCTGACAGGGTAATACTGCTCCTTAATGGTGTCCCAAAAAGAATTCCAAGTGGGTGCAACTCAAAATAGCGAGGGTGCACTCTCATCCCTCTTCTCACAGTAGGTTTCCAACTAGTCCTTTATGTGGGGGCAGATTTGAGGAGTGCAAAAGTAATATTTTCTTGGTTGGAAAAATAATGAATTGAAAAATATCCTTCTAACATATTTAACCATTTATCTATGACATCCACATCAAATATGTGGATGTTAAAGTTAACTCATACCTTAAAGGGTGTGGTGCTTCCAGAGCGGCTACTGAAAGGAGATGCATCACCTGTGGGTACCCACAGAAGGATCTAGGCTAAGTTGTCCATCATCATGTTCCTCTGTTGCTTGAGGAATTTTTCAAGAAATATTTTG
Organism: Pinus tabuliformis; assembly: GCA_031772625.1. Taxonomy (NCBI): domain Eukaryota; kingdom Viridiplantae; phylum Streptophyta; class Pinopsida; order Pinales; family Pinaceae; genus Pinus; species Pinus tabuliformis. The sequence goes on along the minus strand of CM062818.1, from coordinate 534,358,321 downwards.
AAAGGATCTCTTGCCCCCTCGTCTTTCTTTTCTTTCGACATGGGAGGTTGTCAAGGTTTACAAGGCTAGTCTTGAAAAGGTTCAACCAGTTCAAGCCCTAACTCCTTATACTCTGACCTTGTTGGGGACATGTGTTGGGCGTGGAATCCCCCCAAGGCATGTTTTGGGGCTTAAAGCCCAAGTTTTGACTGAGTCCATTGTAAAGATTCCGCGATTTGTGGGTGTGGAGCGCGAAGTCATAATAGAGTCATAGGGTTGTCTACCCTAGTTTTTATAATGTAATGACGATTTTAAAGTTCTACCCATGGTCTGTGAACCATGGGATTGTATAAATAGAGCGAGGCTCTAAGTGTAAGAGGAGAGGGGAAGAGTGGAAAATATGAGTCTAAGCAATTGATGAAGCATTGAGTCGAAGTGTAAGTTGTGTCTTTGGGTCATAGAGTAGGAGAAGGTTCTGCAGCTGAGTGCGCAAAATCCTAGTAGTCCACAACTGAGTTTGCAGAGGCCTAGTAGTCCACAATTGAGTGCGAGGACCCCTGCAGCTAAGTGCGTAGGGCGGGTCGAGTCTGTAACCATTGGAAGCATTAAGTTTTATCATACTTATGTGTATCTTTTCCTGTTTTATGTATTATTGGGTATGAATTTCAAGTTTACTATTTATTTGTTGCACGAACTCATATGAATGTGTTGTATAAATAAATATAACATAAGGCATCCATTTACGTGAAGATAACTAACTGGTGTAAGAATATAAGATCGATCTTGGATGTCACTTAGTGAAATAGTGTAAAGCGCTGCTCCAGCAGCGTGGAAACCCCACAACCTCTAGTTAGGGCTGCGCGAAGGCGAATATATCAGGGCGCGAAGGCTAGGGAAGTGTGCGAAGTAACCTGCATGAAGGGACTAACAGTTGGACCAAATCAAACTCTCAGACATCTCAAGGGTGTGGAAACCTGGTTCCAGCACCCTCCCATACTACTTTGGGTGAGACCTCAGTCCACGCTCTGCGGACTGTTGCCGAAAGGGCCAGTAGTACAGGGATGTTTTTGGCTAATTAACTCCAAACCTGGGTTAGGCCCTAACAAGCCAACAAATGGTTCAGTTGCCAGGTTCAAGATCTGCATAGAGATGTCTGATGTCGTATCACTGGAATCCAGCTAAGAAAGGAATTGAAGATTCGTTGGATAGAAGATTCACAAGTTCACGGTGTAGGAGAAAAGGAATCTGCGACTATCAAAAGAAGAGTGGTTAGACTGCTACATATACACAGAGATCCACAAAATTTTCTTCACATCTTTCCCTACTGAGCTATACGAGTGGATCACAAAGCTAACAGGTAGTCAAGGAAGGTTCGAGCTCGACAGACCTATTATGTGGACTCCAGAATTGGTGCGCAGATTGGAAGCATCAAAGGATAAGATCGTGTGTGTTGTTGATCACTGGATCAATTGAATTATAGGAGGATTCATTACCGAATTCACGGTAGATACTTCAGTTAGCTACAGTGAGGCAGAGCAATGCTTCCTCAAAGGACCGCAAGGTAAGTATGTTAAGTCTTTGAACACTTGGATTAAAATGTTATTGTGTGAAAACCATTTTATGTGAATACATTAATGTTTGGGGCTACGTGAAGTGGGAGAATTTACAGAAACAAAGGTAGTACAGAACTAGAAACTAGCTTGTTGATTTCACCTCCACGAGGGAACAAGGAAGAGCTCAAGAAGGTCTCACCAAGGAGTGCAATTAATTTGATAAGGCATAGGATTCTGTGCATACCACCCCCACCCACCCCACCACCAGTTTCACCGTCTTTTCCCATACCACCTCCGCCACCACCGTGAGTTAATATGGCAAGTGCGATAAAATTGCCAGTGTTCAAGGGAGTAGGAAATGAAGATCCAGACCAGTTTTGGTTCATGATAAAAGCTGCATGGGAAGCACAGGGAGTTACAGATGACAATATAAAGAAATAAATGTTGGTCAGTGCTCTGCAGGATCATGCGTTGACCTGGTACATTAAGCATTCTAATGGCAATCTGAATGCAATGATCGCAAACATCCAAACTGCACTAAACAGGGAATTTAGTAGGCCGAAGTTAGAGGTGCAACTGATCATTGTGTTCAAGGAGGTCTCGATGGTACCAGGCAAGACCCCTTGGGATTTGGATTAGAGACTGAAGTGCATAATTCACGAAGCTAACATGACTTTGACGGATGGAAAATGCCATGAATGGTTTGTAACATTGCTAACACCGCATTTATGGAATGTGTTTTCACAAAAGAGGCTAACGACACAAGCCGAGGCTTTGAAGATCGCAATGAGACTGCATGAAACCCCGATAAAGGATCATAACCTGGGATTTCAGCACATCCACGCGCAGTTGAAAAACTTGTGCCTTGAGATGTAGAGTCTGAAACAAGACAGAACAGCTTGCCCAGAAGTGCGCGACGAGGTATGGTGCGTAAAGTGCAAGGGTCAGGGACATGACAAGGACCACTGCCTGGTGTTCACGAATTACCTCGTGATAGGAGGACCAATGCTGTTGAGACCAAAGGCATAAGCAGGACCTAGCACAATGCCTGCATTATGGTGCGCAATTTGTCAAATAGGGGAAAAGCATGCTATAGACAACTACCATCTGTTGCATAAGTACACACAGAATTCACAACATTTGTTCTGTAATTTTTGTAAATCAGTGGGAAATGATGAGCACACCTGTGGAAGTTATGAACTGATGATGGATAGGAATCCTACCTATAGAGTTTAGGCTGAAACGTGGGCCCTTGACCAGAACGCAGGGATGGTGCAAACTGGATTTCAGGGGCGTGGACGAGGCCGAGGTGGAGGAGGACATGGAAGAGGTCGTGGATAGCTGATATGTTACAATTACGGAGGGCCAGGACATTCTTCCCGTGATTGTAGGAATCCAATGCATCCGTCATGCTTGTATTGTACATTGTTTGATCATGAGATAGAGGATTGTCCCACACTAATAACGAGGCTACATGATAAATGAGTGCTCCAACCTCCCCCGACTTAGAACCTACAAATGATGAGGTCTGAGCTGTGCGAGGAAGACCCTAATGTGAACATTGTGCTCTGAAGTGGAATTACAACAGGGACAATAAAGGAAAGCAGCCTGAAGATAGTACTTGGGTTCGCAAGGCTCCGATGAAAGAACCAGAGTTTGATTTGGAGCACACTAAGGAAACCTTCATGGAAGCTAGGAAGAGCTTCACTGATGCCTCCACTTCAGGAAGCAAAGACAGACTGGAGCTAGAAATGGACCCATCGATGCTCACGACATTCCTGGAAACATGCATGAAGTTGCTGCGTGACAACAAGGCTGTAAAGGGGATACAGGAACTCATAAATAGATGCGCTGGGACCACGCCAAGAGAACCGCGCATATTCTAAAATATCAAAAAGCATGTGACAAGGACATGAAGAGAGATGAGATTGATGCACTGATTGGGGAATATGAGATGGACCAAGTGATTCTAGACCTAGTATCGAACATGAATGTTCTGCCAAAGGAGACATGGGAGCATATGGGAAGGCCCACACTGCAATGGCCTCCTATCCAACTGTGAATGGAAAACCAGCAAAAGATCCTACCTATGGGAAGATTGTAGGGAATCACCGTGGACATTGGAGGAGCAATCGCACTGGCAGATTTTGAAGTAATAGAGATTTTTGATGACAAGAATCCCTACCCCGTGCTATTAGGAATCGATTGTGCCACTGACATGAATGGGGTGATAAATCTGAAGAAGCGCATGATGATTTTTGAGAAAAAGTCTCTGCGCGTGGTTGTACCTTTGGACCTTGCAGAAGGGTCGCATTACAGGGAGCCGGTGCACGAATACGACAACAACAATGACTTGGACTGCATCTACAAGATAACCGTGCGAGAGCAAGATTGGGTAAATCCAACTGCAGATGGGTGAATCTCATGGGAGCGTGAAATCTCCTGTACATAGGATTCTGATGAGGAGATAGAGTGATGGCAGAACCGGGTACATGAGGTAACCATGTTGAACTGTAACATGATGACGAGATCGATGCATTGCGTATCAACGGAGGTAAGGGATCTGCCTACATATGATGGGTTAAGCGAGGTAGATGACTTCCTGAACATATTCGAAAGGGAGGTGCCAGAACAGCAACGCTTAGAGGCTTTGAAATGAGTTATGTGCGCCACACCTGCGAGGTGGTGGGGTACACACTAAGGAAGCTTTGGGGACTAGCGTGAATGCAAGAGGATGATGTGCATACAATTTGGGAAGCCTCATATGTGATTAATAGACAATATTGTTGGACAAAACAATCCATGCGCACACCTTTCTAGATGGATACATGCATATTTTAAAAAACCTACACGGACGCACACAGACATCACATTAGGAAACACAGTCAGTAAGCCTGTGCAGTCTAGGAAATTGCGTGAACGACCCCCCCAGTTGGAACAACAAAGTATGGAAAGAATGAGTGTGCAGAAGGTTATCCACGCAGAAGCTTGTAACAAAGTACGTGAAGCACTGAACAAGGTATATGATGTGTAGCGGATTGATTGGGACCTGCGGGTACCAACGGTTCTATGGGCTTATAGGAAAATGTGCAAGAAACTGGTGGAGCAAGTGCCTCTGAGGATGGAATATGGATCGAAATTTGTAATCCCCATAGAGTATAAAATGAGTAGTCCATGCATAGCAGTGCTAGTGGATATGATGGCTCGCGGAGCATTGGAAGAAGGGATCGCATAGCCGAACGTTGCAGAACACTTGGGACCTAAGGAAGCAATCTGACAGGATGTTCTTAGGCTCCAAGAAATTATGAAACAAAGGGTGTGATTAAGGGAGAAAAGCACTCTAGTGGAAGTGGAAGTCAAGAAACTTGAGGAAAAGATAAAGAAAGATTTTCTCAATAAGAAGACCAGGGTGATAAAACAGGGTGCGCGCAGTCACGTTGACAAATTTGGGGACTATTGTTGAGATTTGATCAGCCTGATGACTTGGATTGGACCACATATTACTAAACAGATCAACCATGGTGGCATACAGTAGATGATAAAGTGCGCAACGTAGCCAGTAATAATGAAAGGTGGACTGTTTCCTGGAAAAGTAATGGATGACTAGATGAAACCCTATACAGGTGGCACGACCACTTGAATAGCCATAGGAAGTATAGTCTTAGCACTCCAAGTAGTTGAAAGGAGGCATGGGACTATAAACTACTTTTCCCGGGAGCTGCACGATGTTGGAGCTACGAGTAGGAGAAAAGTGTCACAAGGTCCGTGATTGCGCAAGGGGGGATGCACTGCCATGCGGGTTGGCTAGAAAGTGACTGTTGGAGTCACTATTCATGATGTGATGCTCGACTTGAGACCAAATAGAGTGACCGGTAGGAATTTAAGATGTGCTTTATGGGGAGGATTTAGGAAAATCTGCCACCAAGGGAGGATTAATGAACCAGATTTGGGGGGAACGGTCAAATTCAAATTCAAAAGGTATTATAAATTACAAAGGGCTACCCAGCAAACAACACTTGGTCATTTGTGAATTGAATTGTCGTATGCCTCGTGTATTCTGAGTCAAGACTTGGTTGCCCATTGATTGAGCCCCTGATTGAGCGATTGCAAGATTTATAGACCAACATGATGGCAACATCAAAAGAAGCTAGGGAAATTGCAGAGATGACCACTGAAGAGGCCACGTAGGCCCCGACCTTAGAAGATGCCCGTGAAGGCACCGGGATTGTGGCAAAAATCCCTAAATCATCATGCACACCGAGGCCGAAGAAAGACAAACAGGCGATGGTTTTGGTTTGTGTGTCCTCACGAAACTTGTTGCGCACCAGATTAACGATGGAGGAGAAAGGGAAAGCAGTTAACTTGGAAACCGACGAGGAGGAGGAATATCTGGAGGACTTCATAATTGAAGAAGACGATGATGAGGGCATGGAGGAAGAAACAGAGTTTGTGCACCCTCCAACCAAGTTTCCCACGTATATCCCTCCATGGAATGGGAAGGCAAAAGTTCCCAAGGACCTTGATGAGAGAAAGAGCTCTCTCTAGACTCCGCTCCTCCTAGACAACATCATCTTTGAGGGAATGCACTTGGGACAGGCGCTGAGCATGAAATTTGAAGATTGGGATCTCACTGACCACGAGAAATTCCCTCATCTAGATACCTCATGAGGCCCAAGCAGAACACCGCAGCGGGGGTTATTGAATTGGAGCCGCGAAAGTGGTTACGCAGAGTGCAAAAGGCAGGGTTATTAAGCTTGCTCTAGGTGTTGCATTTCCACCATGCCCCAGTAACAATATTCGTCATCAGGCAGTTGCTCTGCCTGGTGTATGGTAGGTGTTTGTGGCTGGAGGAGACCATCCCCATCACGGACCACTTAATCCATCACATTACCCGGCTCTCGTACAAAGGAGAGGACCCCACAGACATCTCGGAGGGGAAGAGCAATGATTTGGCCATCGCAGAGGCCATGAAGAAGAAATACAAGCTGGAGAAGAAGAAAAGGGGCTACGCCATATCCAACATCAACAACAAAGTAGTTAAAGTGGCGATCCAAATACTGGTAGGCAAGCTCATGCAGAAGTGTTGCGCGGACGAGGTGCCTGCGCCGGTGGTTGCACTTGCTAGGTAGTGTGTGGAGGGGGTCGAGTTTAATTGGTCCGAGTTCTTATGCAAAGAGTTCCTAGAAAATTTTTGCGAGGCCCAGGAATAAGGAAAAACTTTCCACTATGCATGGCTTCTGCTGTCCATAGTGATAATGGCAGGGAAATTGCAAGAGGACAATTATTTCCCCATAATTGATAGGGATCTACCAGAAGCCATAGGGATCTACCAGAAGCCATGAAGTACACTTCGTTGTGGGCTATGAAAAACGTGAACTAGATCCACGACAATAAGATATTCTAGGTGTTCATGGAGATGAACATCAAAATGGGGATTAACTGCAAGCCGTGGTAATCACCCACTATCTACAACAGCCAACAAAGTTTTCCATCATTTAAAGCAGACTTCCACAACGTATATATCAGAGCGTGCAAGGTCCTGACCAAGAAATGGACTGAGCTACCCTTCATAACCAAAAATGACGTAATTTTCGATGTACTGGTGACATGGCCGTCGGTGTGGCGTGCCCTAGACATCGCTACAATGGAGAAGTCTTCTACGTAGAAGAACAAAGAGGAGTCAAAACTGTGCATTGCATAGTTGGCAGAAAAGAGAAAGCAAGGAGTAGAGGCAGCAAAAGTGCAAGAGGCACATGACCTTGCGCATGTAGCATCAGAACAAAAAAAGGCCGCAACAACAACAACATAGAAAGCAACAGAGAAGGTGCGAGAGGGCCAGAAGTCACCTTCGCATGGGCTGGAGAAAGACATGGAAACAGAGGAAGAGGAGTGTGGCGCAAATCCACAAACAACATTAACACTATTGAAGTGCCAGCGCCCCAACGAGCGGACGGGGCCATGCAAAAAGGTGAAAGCATCCAAGTTATCAATCGACCTAATCACCCTTACTGAGGGTGATCTGCACAACATAGGTGAAATGTCGTGCGACGTCACCACCGAGGCCCTCCAGAACTTTGTGGATGAGAATTAGATTGTGTTGGGGGCCCTTAGAGCACAGATTCAGTAGTTACAAGTGCGCACTGCTCAGGCTAGTCACCTTTCGACCAACCTCGCAGTAGGGATAGCTACAACCAAGCAAATTCTACGTGCTCGTATAATAAAAACAATAGTGCTACCAGAGGGGGAAATGATTACAAAAAATGAGGCTAATAGGCCTACGGTTAGTGCACTCAAAGGGATAGGGATCAATATGGCTGCGCTCCTATAGGAGACGCTCTATGTTCTGCAAGATGGGATTACTGTAGAACTGCGGGCTAGGAAAAGCCGCATATTGCAAGTGCTAAGCGAGAAAAAGATCAAAATGGAGTAGTAGAGCTTGCAACATGACAAAATGGTGTCACAGAATAGGCAGATGGTACAAGTACTAGAAGAAGCCTTCCAGATGGTCCCTGAGCTGGCCATCCCAGCAGAAGCACCAGCAAAGGCACGCATCCATAGATTAGCAGTAGGGGTGCATGAGGTGCGAGAAGAAATGACCAAGGTTCAGCTAGAGTTGAACCTTCAGATAGCAGAGTTGTGGTTGAAGGCACAGCCATCCACCCCTCTAGAGGTAAGAGAACAGCGTGCCAATGTTATTAAATCGGGGATGGAAGAGATCAGCAATGCAGTAAGGGACTGCACCAGAATGTTGGAGGAGTCATTCAAGGTCCTCACCAACCTGGAAGAGGAACCTAACATCCAACGCTTAGAGACAGAGGTGCATGAGCTCCAATAGTAGTATGACAACATTAAATGGACAATGCAGACAATGGCCCTCACTTAGAGGCTCACGCAAATGCAACAGGTGAAAGCGCTGAAAGAGCAAGTGGACACAGCACAACACAGAGAAGAAGTTCTGAAGGCACGCGTTCAGACTTGGATTGACGAGACCTTCATCATTACAAAAACAATAGAAGGAAATCTCGCGCAAATGCAGGGGATGCAGGAACAGATCCAGGGAAGTAGTTCTGACGCCGCAATCTCGGAACAACTTGTATAGGAGATTCAGCAGGCAGTCGCTCAGTGCGCTGCCGACGTTGTAACTGTTCGAGTGGAATTGGAGGGTCTCCACGCAAAGATCTCCGCACCGACAGAGTGACTCAAGGGCGAGTCATGATGTTTGTGTTGGGGGCCTATTGGGCGTGGAATCCCCCCAAGGCATGTTTTGGGGCTTAAAGCCCAAGTTTTGATTGAGTCCATTGTAAAGACTCCACGATTTGTGGGCGCGGAGCGTGAAGTCATAACAGAGTCATAGGGTTGTCTGCCCTGGTTTTTGTAATGTAATGTTAGTTTGAAAGATATACCCATGGTCTGTGAACCATGAGATTGTATAAATAAAGCGAGGCTCTAAGTTTAAGAGGAGAGAGGAAGAGTGGAAAATATGAGTCTAAGAAATTGATGAAGCATTGAGTCGAAGTGTAAGTTGTGTCTTTGGGTCGTAGAGTAGGAGAAGGCTCTGTAGCTGAGTGCGCATAGGCCTAGTAGTCCACAACTGAGTGCGCAGACCCCTGCAGCTGAGTGTGCAGGGCAGGTCGAGTTTGTAACCATTGGAAGCATTAATAAAGAGAAGTTTTATCATATTTCTGTGTATCTTTTCCTGTTTTATGTATTATTGGGTATGAATTGCAAGTTTACTGTTTACTTTTTGTGCGAACTCATATGTGTGTGATGTATAAATAAATATAACATAAGGCATCCATTTACGCGAAGATAACTAACTGGTGTAAGAAGATAAGTAAGACCTCAGGTGTGACTTAGGGAAATAGTGCAGAGCACTGCTCCAGCAATGTGGAAGCCCCACAACCCCTGGTTAGGGATGCATGAAGGTGAATATATCAAGGCACGAAGGCCAGGGAAGTGTGCGAAGTAACCTATGCGAAGGGACTAACAATTGGACCAAATAAAACCCTCAGACATCTCAAGGGTGCGAAAACCTGGTTCCAGCACCCCCCCCATACTACCTCGAGTGAGACCTCATTCCGCACTCCGCAGACTGTTGCCAAAAAGGCCAGTAGTACAAGGATTTATTTGGCTAATTAACTCCGAACCTGGGTCAAGCCCCAACAAGCCAACAACATACAAATAAAAACAGAAAAAGAGCAGACCGCTTTGATACCACTGATCCAAATTTAAACATGAATGTAACAAAATATAGATATAACCATAAATACAAAGTTGCAGTAGAAATAACACTTCGTTTCATTAATATCAAAGAACTGAAATATGTTTACATACAAAATGGAAATAAACTAGCTAGAGCGATGGTAGCTTATCTCTGAGAATAGATGTGGTGGATACATGCCTCTGAACTGTGTTACAATGAGGCTCGAAGGCCTATTTATTATTGAAAAACAATGGAAAACCTTAAACATCCAAAAAAACTAACCCTAGAAGATAAAGTGCCAAAAATGTGGGCCTCGTTGGGGTAAATTGGTATTTCAATTTCTTGGCATTGTAACTTTGGCACACAATCTCTGTTTGACGCGCATGATACCTCGTTAGAAAGATCTATTCGAGGAATGCAAATTTTGACTACAAATGTGAGTCAAAGACTCACATTAGCCCATTTTCCAAAAAAATTGTTGTTTAGGGCCTCAAAACGGCTCCGAAAGTTCAGGACCCAAAAAACTGCCAAAGATAGTAAATTATGCTACAATTAAGGAAACTAAAAAATGGAAAGAAACAATGGTGGGGGTCCAAGTGGAATAGGCAAGTGGTCAATGATATCCTCCTGGATCAATATTATATTTTTCTCTATGGGCTCATATGTTGTTGAAATATTTAACATTGGATTGACTAGTGTGCTTCTCAAATATGAAAGGTTCAAATGTTGTGATAATATAAACATGAACGATTTCAATATAGTTGATGCATTGTTATTGTTTAAGTTCTATGGGCTCATGTGATGTATATTTGAATTATAAATTACTAGAATGATTTAAATTTGTATGATGATATAATTGAGATTTGATTGAATGAGAGGATAACATTTAAAGTCCTTTTAGAGAAATATTAATATTCAGTTTAATTCTTTAAATTTGTTTTTGCTAAATACTTGATTTGGTTTTGGTTGGATGATTAGTGACTAGAATTGAGAGATAGTCTAAGAGGATCTCTATTTAAAAAAGAGATGTTGCTTTAAATCATTAATTAACTCCAAGAGGTCCCAGTGAACCTTAGACTTGATTATTTTGCGAAGAAATCCTATAGAACAACATAATTGCTCTTTGTTGTCTAAAAAATAAAAGGGAGCCCTCTTTGAAAGAGAGACTCTTGCAACATTAAGAAAATAAGTCAATGCACATTTTTTAATAAATATAAAAAATCAGTAAAATTACTAAACCTCCTTATGAAGGATATACATGTCTAAGCCCTTGGAAGTATGGCCATACTTCTTGAGTGAAAACCCATAATATGATGTTGGCACCTTGCTCACAAGTTTGAGAAAGTATGAAGTTTAGAGGCATGTGACTCTTTTTTTTGCCTAGAGAGGAGGCCTCAAAGAAGTGTTTTTCCCTTACAAAAAACATAGTTTTTGTAGGATAACTTAAAAGAAAATTGGAAATATTTTTTAAGACAAATTTAGACACTTTGTGTATTACATGAAGAAAAACTCCATACAATATAACATGCATTTCATGAAGAAAAAATCCTTGCAATATAATAAGGGATAAGTATTTGGGTTGAAAGTAAGGGGAACATGGAGCTATGTATCACATTGAAATTGTTCTGGTGTGATACACCACACCTAAGAAATTTAAAAGTATGAAATGTTGCAAAAAACCAAACTTTGGAATTATGATATGGGGTAGAAAGGAAAAGAAGAAGGATGGAAGGAGGAGAGGAAGGGAGAAAGAAAGGACAAGAAAAGAAGAGGAAAGAAAGGAAAATAAAAAGAAAGAGGAAGGAAGTAGGAGAAGAAGAAGGAAGGAAAGAAAGGAGGAGGAGGAGGAAATATGTTTGTCACATGAAAGAAAAATTGGTGTGATGTGACATATCACACCATAAAAATTTATGGTATATATGTCAATAGAAAGAAATCTTTCTTATCATGTGGAAAGAGAGAAATGATTAATTTATTATGACGAGGAAAACTTTCTCCAATGCAATACATTGTGGCATAAAAATTTATGGTGTGAAATGTCACACTGAATAAAATTTTCAAGGATGTGATAAACCATAATAGAGAAATATTTTTAAGATGAAATAAGCCAAAGAGTGGAGAATTTCTTTGAAAAATGTGAAACCTAGTGATCTTTTATACACTTGCTGATGTGTCACCATACAATGCCATGATAGACAACATGTGTGGTTCCATATAGGAGGGAATGTCAGGTAGGCATAGTGACATATCAAGTAAAGAATACCAAGGAACCTTAAAAGGCCATAACTTCTTGGTTAGATCTTGGAGTTGAGAAAGAGTAAAAAATTTGGAAAGAATTGATGAATGGGTTACATCCATGTGCCCATAAGTGGCTTTACATTCATGTGAAGAAAGATGATTCAAAGGAAAAAATTGATTATCCCACCTTCCTAATAGAGTTTATGGGTTGGATATGTGACATTCCAAAAACTCAATTAAATGCTTATTACAAAGTTTACAATGAGATTTTTTTGTTGAGGATCCAATTTCGATCAATATCCCTTTTTAAAACGAATGCATCTATTTTGGTTAGGTACAAGAAAACTCTCATGAGATCTTGTAACAAACAATTACATTTGATAATTCTCACTATATATCTTCATTCGATAAAAAATGGTAAAAAGAAGATATGTTTCCCAATGTCTTATACATTTTGATAAGTGCATACAACAATGCAAAAACTTGTGGGTGGATGTAGAATCAATGCAACCATGACAAGGTAAAAAATATTTGTCCACATGTTGAGACTACACAAAAATGAATAACGAAGTGTGGTCTATATCATGAATTATGTAATCATGTAATTGACATCCTCTTTCTCCTTTCTCAATTCATATGCTTCTCACTTTTTCAATAAATCCTAAGTAATAGTGCCTACTTAGTCTTCTATACCATAATAATATCATTTCTTAAAGGAATCAAAGAATATGTTAGATCCAAGTGTTGAAATAACATAAGCATATTTGTTGTGCATACATATATTTAAAATTGACGAGTTACCACTACTAGAAGAAAATACATTGGCATATGACTAATGACATTCCATATTTAAAATTAGCAAGTTAGCACATAAGAAGGAATAGCTCCATGATGTTTCGAGCGGCCTTTCCATTTCAAACTAATGGGTTGATAATACAACAAAAATCAACATTGATGCATAAAAAATAATGCCTAGAACATTGAATGGTTTCAATACATAATAAAACAAATGGGTAGAAACAAGAAATAATGGGTTGATAATACAACAAAAATTAGCATTGATGCATAAAAAAATGCCTAGAACTTGGAATGATTTCAAGACGAAAATAAATGGGTAGAAAGAAGCTAAAACACTAACAAGTAAAATAAAACATTGAAAAATTACAAGATCATTCACATTTAAAATTCAATTGAGTTTAAGGGATGAAACAATGTCCATATATTTTATATAGACTTCTAAGTTAAAATTTAATAATTTAAGATAACACATGTAAAATCTTATAATAAGTATAAGAGTTGTGCTTTATCCAAATTCTTTTAATTGATGCTAACTTCATACATGGGCTCTCTTTTTCTCTTGGATTGTATAATAATCTCCATTTCACAATCAATATGACTTAGTTCTCGTTTTTGAAGATCATGAAGACTCTTAAAGGGAATAACAACTTCAACTTGTTTTTATACCAAATTATATCTATTTTACATCCATACCACCAAGGAAACCATCTAGAAGTTCTTGTAGCATCATTTATGTAACTTTTTCCAATACTAGTTTAAGTGGTTGTTTGACATTCTCTTATTTCATAGAACTATGAAAATGAGGCAACAATCTAACTGGGTCGAGTTGGTTTTATGTGTAGTTTGTTTTTTTTAGGGTGTCACTTTATCTAGCTCAACTCACATTTCTCGACAAATGTTTCTACCCTAACAAGGGTCTCAACTTTTCTTTAAATTTTTAGAGTGTGTAGTGTTGTTCATCCTTAATGCAACAACTTTGGTTTACATACCAAACAACAACTTTTTCTACATTATCGTCAATGCTCCTTAATCTCAACATTTGCTCCAATTTAGGTTGCATTTTTTATGTGGTGTCTTTGACTTATGCGAGTAATATTTCATTCATGTTAGATTTTCTGGCTTGGACATTGAACCAACTAGCTTGCAACAACATCATTGATTATAATTTTACAAAATCATACCAAGAAACATCCATTCTCACTTGTAATTTCATGAATATAATAGATGATCCATCAATTTCCTTCCATTTGATCATGTTTGAAAACCTCTATATCTCCTAAACATACTCCACATACAATGCATTAATTCTTCATACTAATACAATCATTTCCTTGTAAAATTTTCAATGAATCATTTCTTTATACAAATCTACCTCTGTAATTAATTTTTAAGAAAATAGATTACACTACAACTACATTTTCAAAATATAAAATGAAATTAATAAATTATGTTATAACTACAATATCAATTTTCTCCAAACTTGTTAGTCATCTCATTTACAAAAGGGTAATGCCCAAACCTATCTATGAAATACCACTATAAATTTGAATTGTAACATACATCAAAGGCATCATAAGACAAACACAAAAACACACACACACACATATATAATCTTCGAAAACATATATGAGGTTTATCTTCCAAAAAATTGGGTGAAAAACATATATGATGTTTATCCTCAAAATGTGGGTGATTAAAATACCCGCTTAACATAAATGAAAGGACTTGGAAATGGAGTTGTCTTTAGTGTGACTTTTTGGACTTTCCAGCCCAAAATTTTTGAGGTGAAATCTTGATTTGTGTTATTTAAACTGGTTTTTTTTATTGTATATATGGATTCAGCACGGTGACAAACTTGTGATTTCAACAAATTCGTGCCAATTTTAGAGAAATTAAACGGGAAAGACCTACTGGAAAAGCTTCCAAAAAGTCTCACTAAAGACAATTGGCTTGGGAACCACTTTGGCTTAAGTACGAATAAATGTTCTCTTAGTTAATTGAGAATAGAAGTTTACGCTTTAGTTGTTAAGTTTATTGTATGAATTAGTTTTTATAATATGGTTTAGTTTTAAAAAATGTATTTTTTTTTTAATAATATGAATTTTTTAACAATTTAAAATGTGTGTGTGTTTTTTTTTAATAATATTTATATTATTTAAAAATAAAATTATTTATTTAACAAATTATTTAAATTGATTATAATTTTAAATTATAATTATTATGTATTATATCTAGAAGCGCATTTCAACTTAGTATAGATTAGATGTTGTAATATCATGTTTGTAATATTTTGACTTGGTCAAATTATAGACAAATAAAAATAAAATAAAATAAATAAAAAACCCAAATCAATGCATAATTAAAAGTATACCAATAAAAATTATAATTATAATTATAATTATAATTATAATTTTAACATATAAAATTTATAATATTAAATTAAGTTGTTGAAATCTTTGAAAATTTATGGCTTTTCCCATAGTATTCTTCTTTAATGTAGCCTATTTAAAAGCATAAAAATCCAATAAATTTTCCCATAAGAATAATAAATGTCTTTAAAATTCCTCAAAGTGCAATTAAATTTTTTTATTTTCTTTAAAATCTTATATGTAATTTCATTTACATTATGAAATTATTATAGAATTTTATAATTTCGAAATGATATTGTTTATCTATTTTTTTCCATGCTATTATATTTGGGGTCTATTATATCAGTGGTTATGGCAGGGCCTAACATTTTTCTATGGAGTGTATTAAGGTCTCCTAAACTAGGTTATTCAAACATAAAGTTCAAAAATCATCTAAAGAAATGGGAAAATCAGATTGTTTTATACTGCAAATTTTCTTTAAATATCTTGTGAGACAAACTGTTGGAATATAATCCTAACATCTACATTTATTTTTTAGCCTAAGTATCATTGACTTAGCCACATGCACTAAAAATCATGTTCACACTTGGTTTTTGGTAAACTAGCTCGGTGGACCAACTTTACCTTGTTTTTTGCCTTTAAAGGCTTGATATTATGGAAATATTGGTCCAACCACTTTCCTAAACAATGTAGACATCTAAGTGCATGTTCAAACCTAACCACACCTCATCCACTTGAGTTATTTGAGGATTGCTCCCCACATGAAGATTCCCCCTTAAATCAAGGGATTTGGCCCCCCGGACCATTGTAGCATGTTTTAAAGTTCCTTTCCTTGGGAAATGCAACCCTCCTCATGCTTTCCTCGTGGCTAATAGTTGGCATAGGTTGCCTTGAGTCATTGTTTCTATTTTAGGCCTCCCTTTAGCTTTTCTTAGCCTTTTCTAGTTTTTTACTAGGTTTTTCCTATTTTTCTAGATTCAACAATTTCTATATAACCACCTCCCTTTACGATTAGAGGTTTGGTTGATCATGTATTATTTTGTTCATTAATTTAATACATTGAATTTATGGAGCAAATTCTTTCTCTCCTCTCTTGAATATTATCAAATTACTTGTGTTTAATTTAACTAGAATTTTAGATCTATCGGAGTTTCTGGAGGAATTCTACATGGTATCGGAGCTAGTTTGAATCTAGTGGATTGTACATGGTTTTATTTGTAGGTATAGATCATCAGGAGGTGAAACAAGCAACAATGGATCATCTCTCTCAGCCCAGAAAACTCAGTCTAAATCCTTTCAATTACTTCAAATGGAAGACAGAGATCACTCTGCTCCTCCGAAGCAAAGGGCTTTACAGGGTAACAATGGGAACGAAGATTGAACCAATTTTTGCAGTGGAGAAGATAAAGTATTTAAATGAATTAGATGATGCGATTGGGCTGATATGCCTATCAATTTCCAGATAACTCCTCTTTCATGTCAGCGGAGCCACTACTACCGATGTGGTCTGGACCACATTGGAAGGACTATTAGGCAAGCAAGATGAAATGAGAGTGCATCAACTGAAGAATTAACTCATGTCCCTCAGTCCAACTAATTTCAACAACCTGCAAGAATACTTCACCAAGTGTAAATCCCTCCTTGTTGAACTTGATGCATGTGGAGTCAATAAAGAGGAAGATCAACTCATCCTTTCTATTCTCTCGAAATTAGGCCCTGAATATTCTGTATTTGTATCGTCTTTTCAAGCATCTAAATTGACTCAGGAAAAATGGAAAATGCCTCCATTGAATGACTTCATTGTATCATTGACTCAAGAGCAAGCTAAGTTAGTCCAAATGGGTGCCATCAAGCGTTCAAAGAACCAAGCACTTGTGGCTATTGATGCTCCAAAGAGCAGTGGAAGGGACAAGCAAAAAGGGAAGGGTAAATTTAATGAATCAAAGAAGGAGAGACCCGTACAATATTCAGAGAGCTCTTCTTTGCCTAAGGGTAAGAAGAAGAAGGAAAGAACACTTTGGAGCTACTCTTACAAATTTTTTTATCCCAAAGAAAATTGCATGAGGAAAACAATCGATGAGATGGCTAAGCAATTGCAGCAACACAATCTCACTGTGCCCGAGAATGCAAAGAAGAAGGATAATAACAGAATGGGAGATGGGAGAGGGAGAGCATGAGATGATCATGCTTTAATGGCTGTCACATCCCCTCCATCAGCTTGGATCCTTGATTCAGGTACATCAAACCATATGGCTGCATCAAAAGATGAATTTTCCTCCATCGAAGAAAGCACCAGTTCCCCAATTTACTTGGGAGATGCCACACCCGCAAAGGTGTGCAGAGAAGGAATTGTAGACCTTGAAGGGGGTTGCTTCAAAAATGTGCCTTGATGTCCACAAATCTTCTCTTGATATATCAGATCACTCATTCCAGCTTTGGAAGGAAGGTGGAGTTCACTCCGGACTCCGCAGTGATTACCGACATTTCCACGGGCTCACAGCTTGCACATGGAATTGCAGATCACAGTTCTCGTTTGTATTTATTCTCCCACTTTGTTCCTAAATCTATTAGCATTGTATTTCTCTCACAATCTAATTATATCAGCAGTTTATGGCAAGAAAGATTTGGCCATCTAAACTATAATTACTTGCATCAACTTAGCAAGGAAAACATGGTATAAGGATTGCCCTCTATTAAATTCACAAGCGGTGTATGTCAAGGATGCATTCTTGGCAAGCATTCGGAGCAAAAGTTTGACAAAGGGAAGGCATAAAGAGCTTATTCACCTCTTGGGATGTTCACAGTGACATCACGGGCCCATTCCCGCAGCCTTTAATCAGTAAGGCTCGATATTTACTCACCTTCATAGATGATTTATCTCGCTTTACTTGGGTATTTTTTCTAAAATTACAATCGGAAGTATTTAAATGCGTTATAGAATTTAAAGCACTTGCTGAGAATGAGTCTGGGTGTAATGTTAAGATACTCCATACTAATAATGGGGTGGATTATGTCAACAAATATGTGCAACAACTTTGTATTGATGCAGGTATATAGCTACAACACACAGTGCCATATACACCACAGCAGAATGGTGTCATGGAGAGGAAAAATTGGTCGTTGAAAGAGATGGCCAATTGTATGCTATAGTCAAAATTATTAGCTCCCAATCTATGGGCTGAAGCTATTAACTGTGCAGCATATGTTCATAACCGCATTCCTCACAAAGCACTCAAAGGCACCACTCCATTTGAATGTTGAATCGGTAAGAACCCGAAAGTGTCACACTTTTGCATTTTTGGTTCACGAGCATAGGCTCACATTTCAACAGATAAGAGGAAGGCTTTGGAGCCTCAAAGTGTTGAATTTATCTTTGTTGGATATCCTGATAGTGTCAAAGGATATATATTGCTGGACTCTCATACTGAAAATTTCCTTGTAGCTCGAAGTGTGAAGTTTGAAGAAGAATCACTGCATGATTTTTCTGCAGACCCTGTTGAGGAACCACTTGTTGCCACTAATGAGGAGGAGTCTCAAACTTCTTCGAGCACTTTAGAGTAGCCATCAAAGAAGCCTCTTGGGTCTGATTCAGAGGATGAGGAGCAGGTCATGGCTGCTCCAACTCAGTTGCCAACTTGGGCAGAGAAAACCCTGCAAGATGTGGGTGAACTAGTTGGTGATCCTGCAGATACGAGAAGCACTAGATCACAGTTTTCTGGGGCTCCTTAAGCCCTGGCTGCCACCGAACCATTGCTTCCCATACATTGCTATATGACACTTGGTTTGAATCCACAGTCACCCTCTGAGGCTGTTGGAAACCCGCTTTGGGAGGCTGCCATCAATGAAGAGTACTCTGCTCTCATGGAAAACAACACGTGGGATTTGGTTCTACTTCCGAAAGGAGGAAAGCTTGTTCGATATTGATGGATCTATTGAACAAATATTGCTGCAGATGGTGAGATCAGCAAGTACAAATCTCTACTTGTTGCAAAAGGATACTCACAGGTACATGGCATATACTACACAGAGACAATTGCACCTGTTACAAAAATGGAATCCATTCGACTAGTTTTAGCCATTGCTGCTTCTCGCAGATAGGAAGTTCATCACATGGATGTGAAGAGTGCATTTCTTCATGGAGATCTCAAGGAGGAGATATATATGGAGCAACCACAGGGATACATTCATAAGTCTTCCCTTGTTTGCAGATTAAACAAATATTTGTATGGCCTCAAACAGGCTCCTAGAGCCTAGTATGCAAAGATGGATTCTTTCCTACTTTCCATTGGATTCTTTCGATGCAAATCTAATCCGAATGTTTATTTTCTACAACATGATGATTCCCTTTTGCTAATAGTACTTTATGTACAGATGATTTACTGATGATAGGGAACCTTACCTCAGCTATTGATTTGGCAAAATTAGCATTACACGATCGATTTTCCATGACAGATTTGGAATTGTTGCACTACTTTCTTGGTCTTGAAGTTTCTCAGTCTACTTCAGCGATCAACATGGCACAGTATAAGTATGCATCAGATCTACTTGTCCACTTTTAGATGACAAAATGCAAGCCAAGAACATATCCCTTTTTTTCGGGGATCATATTTGAGGATGCGGGTACTACACCTTTGGTGGACAGTACACTATATTGATAGTTGGTTAGGAGTTTATTGTATCTTACTCACACCCGACCTGATATATGTTTTGCAGTAGGAGTTTGTGCCAAATATATGAAGGAGCCCCATGAGCTTCACTGGAAAGCTGCAAAGAGAATCCTTAGATATGTGAAAGGTACTTCCAGTTTTGGTGTCTTTTATGTTGTAGATTGCCCACTTTCATTGATTGGGTACACAGATTCTGATTGGGTTGGCGATGGTACAGACGGCAAGTCCACCTCTGGTTATGTTTTCGACATTGGTTCAGGGATTTTTTGTTGTTCTAGCAAGAGGCAATCCACGATTTCTTTATCTATAGCCGAGGCAAAGAATAGAGGTGCAATGAATGTAGCTGCATAGGTTGTTTGGTTGCAGGGGCTTCTCTCTGAGTTTGGTATTCAGTATCCACTTCTGACTGTCATATTTTGTGACAATCAGGGGTCCATTCAGATATCGATTGAACTAATTCAGAGGCAGAGAACCAAGCACAACAAGGTTCACATGCATTACATCCACGAGCTAATCTGTGACTGAGTCATATCACTGTAGTACTGCCACACTAAGTAGCAGGTTGCAAACATCTTCACCAAGCCTTTCACTGAAAAGAAATTTTTAGAACTGATAGCTATGCTTGGAGTGGTGGAGACAGCTGAGTGGGCCCTTCTGGCCACTTAGCCCTTTCTCTTCTTTTTTGGGGGTGGGGTTGGGGGGGGGATTTCCCATGTGGTTTTCCCTCTTTCTTCATTTTATGAGGATCTTTTATTTATTGACCGGAAATTCCGCTTGGTTTCTATATTTGGAGACCAAAGTTTTTGATTAAAGATTATTATCTAGGACGAATTATGTATTTGGAGAACTAAACTTTTTTTAAAGCTTTAAAGATATAAAGTGATATTATAAAATTTCTCCGAATGAGTTCTATATTAGATTGATATAAATTCATTTAACACAAATTTATTCAGATTTTTACATTAAATTTATGTAAATTTATTTAATAGAAATTTATGTTAAAATTTATTAAAGATTATTAAATTAATTTACTTTTAACTTTTTAGAAGTGTTTAAAATATTTTTTTAATATAAAATTAAAATATTTTTTTGTATGTTTGATTTTTTTAATGAATAAATTTATTTATTATTTTATGAATAAATTTTATTTAAAAATTTATAAAAATTATATATTTACTAAATTAATTTAAAAATTTAATAATTTAAAATTCCCAATCTTTAAAATGTTTAATTATACACTTACTAAAATATTATATAAAAGTAATAAAATTCTATTATATTAAAATATTAAAAAAACTTAATAATTTGAAATTCCCAATCTTTAAAATTTTTAATTATACACTTACTAAAATATTATATAAAAGCAATAAAATTTTATTATATTAAAATATTAAAAAAACTTATTAATTGTGAATTCTCAAAATTCTTAATCATATTCGAAGTGCTTATTGTTTTAAAATTTAAACTTTAATGTGTACATTTTTCAAATATAAAAAAATAAAATCAAAAGCAATTTAGGCTTCAATATGTTTTCATAAAATGTATTTTATTTAAAAATTAATTTATTGTCATTTTGCAAATATAAAAGTCTATAATTGAAAGCCATATATATCCATAAATAAAGTTTTATATATATATAATTATATATTTATTTATTGGAATTAAATACGTTTTCAAATAAATATACATAATTTTGTAAAAATATAAATAATATTTTTTATATATAGAATTCTATATTTATTTATTATAATTAAATATATTTTATAAATAAATATATAATTGTTTGATTTTTATTTTATTTGATTCATTCATTCTTTACTATATTTTTATTGAATTGAGGTTTCTGTGATCCATATCATGTTTATGAGAAATTTTTCGGTGTAAATCACATGATATTTCATTCGAACCAACCAGTGTGGTGACAAGTTGAATGAACAAGTCAGGCTTTGCATGTTAAATAGATAGAGCACAACCTCCAACAACTATATTCAGGTAACCGCCTAGATTTGACCGATTAGTTAGGACATGATAATAACCATTATTTATTTAGATAAGTTACCCCGATTAGTTATAAAATGGACCCTTTTTATACACTTACAATTATAAATATGTATTAAAAAATAAAATTATAACATAAATTAATTTAAATTAATAGTTAGTTAACAAAGTTATTATATCTAAAAATTAAAGTAACTAAAAGTTAGTTATAAAAGTTATTAAATATATAAATATTAGAACAATATATAAATAGCTTGTTAAATTCTTATTAAAGTATAAGTCAAAGGGTTGTTTCATACCCTCATTTATAAATGAATATTAAAATAAATCAATTATAAACTAGATTAATTTTAAATTAATAATTATTTATAAAAGTTAAATAAATAAGAGTAATTTAAGGGTATGATAATAGAGTAATTTAAATTATAATAATGATATTATAAATGTATATTAAAATAAATAAATTCTAAAATAAAATAGTTTAAATTAATGGTAAGTGATCCAAGTTATTATATGTAAATATAAGAGTAGATAGTTCTAAAAGTTATAAATATGAATATTTAGTTATATTTTTATTGAAAAGGGACTTTTTATAAACATATTTATAACTTTATTTTTATTTTATTTATTTATTTTTAATTTTTATATTTATTTATTAATATAAAAAAATTTCTATTTTTTTTAACTTTATACTCTATCTATTTATAAATAACATCTCTAACTTACATAAATCAATATGCTTCTAGGCATTTACAACCCTCATCAAAGCATCTACATACAAATAACCATTAACCAACTAAATAATAATATTGTTATAAAGTAACCCTTCAATGCTTGTCATTTATACCTGTTTTTATAAATAAGGAGAAACAAATTAGAGAGTGGGTATGCAAAATACTAAGGAAACTTTTTATTTTATATGCAATTTCTCACAGGTGGGAGTCATATTTGTTGATAGTCACTGAGAGTTGAATATTCTATAAATTTAAGTATTTTCAAATTTTTTATAAAAATATTGATGGCAATAAATTTAATTTAATTTTTAACTTTATTTAATTGAAACCCGTTTTTATATAAATATGTAGAGAAACAAATTCATAAAATATTATATATAAATTACTATTTATTCATAAAATATTTAATAAAAATAGATTGTATAATAAAAAAATAATATTTAATTTCTCAATATATTTTTATTTTGTAAGTTTAATCTAATTAATTTTCAAAATTAAATTAATCATTAATCATTTTATATATATATATATATATATATATATATATATAGATAGATAGATAGATAGATAGATAGATAGATAGATATAGATATGGGGTTAAAAATTGTGTTTTTGTTGTACCTAGGGTTTCTTTTGTTGTCATGCTATTTTAGTCTAGTGAAGTTGTGAGTTATGTTTGTAAATTATTAATTTCTTCATCCCAATTTCATGAATGGATCTTTGAGCAATTTTGTCAACATGAGACTCCCATATATTATTGTGTGTTTACTTATGCCTTTCATTTCTCTAGGCTTGCACTTCATATTTGTTGTTTTTTTTGTTGGTGTGTTGTTAAACAATCTCAATGGTTGGGCCTTCCACATCAAATGTGGAAGCCCTTGGTTCAACAAGTGAGAAGAAATGCAAAATTGTCAAAAGGGCAAGTTCCAACTCCACTCTAGATATGAAACACTCTACGGAAAAATCGAACATCAAAAATTTGATGTAGAAAGGATTAATTAATGATTTCACTAGCCTTTGGTCTAGCCCCAATATTGTTCAAGAATGGACCCCTAAGAATTGCATCAATCAAAACTTTATTTCTATTATTACTGCAAAAAAGAATTTTTATATATTTTTTATCTATAAAATGCAGTGGATATTCCATTGGATAGTTCGTCTCAACATATTTGATAAAATATATTCAAATTCGAAAATCTATACTATGAGGGTTTATTTTCTTAAATTGCTAAATTTATTAATTTAATAAATCTAGAACAACGAAAAATACGGAAAATAGAGGACAGTGAAAAGTAAACATCAATAAACCACAATGAACATAAGATATGATTTGGGAAATCCTTTTAGGAGAAAAATTAGTTGGAAGGTAAGGTTGCTTTGCTCTCTCTTCCTCTAAATGGAAGTGGTGCAAATACAAAGTAGTGAGACCTATGGTCCATGGGCTGCTACAAAACAAAACCCTCTGTTATGCTCTCTCTCTCTATCCACTCTTAGCAACTCTTTTCAATTATGGAACATAATGCACTTGAATAGAATGGAACCATGTTTCCTCCTAGTGGCATGGTTATAACATAGCTTGGTAGCCAACTAGTGGTTAAGTTTGATTCCTTTGAACTCTTAAGTAAAGTTACAATATCAACCCTTCTAGAGTCCTCTTCATCACGTTCACGTGTCTAGTGCATTTTCTATGAATAATAGGGTCCAGTGTGGCATCCTCTCGAATTATGGTGGTTCATCATGATAGGTGAAATTTGGGAGGCATAATTCTTGCATGCAAACTCTAATTAACGGCTTTTATAAATAGTTGGAAAGTTTTATGTTGTATAATAAGACCACTGTATGGAGTGCTTAAGGGGAAAAGTTTTACTCCCAAAAAAACATCATTAAAGGCCTCACACTAGACCTAGAAGGTTCAAGGCACCAATTCTCCAAATTGGGCCTTACCACTAAAAATTCTCAGGTAAGTTGATTTATCTAATTTTCCACTTTATAAGCATTGAGATGGATAAAAGCCAATGTAACAATCCAATCGATGTTGATTTTTATTTGAAAATATAGAATAAAGGGACTTGATCTTTAGAAATCGTTCCTATTCTATGGGTTGCAAGGGAATAGGGGAATGTATTTATTTCATTGGACTTTGGACTTTAACCCAGATATAGAAATCATGTTTGCTCCTATTTGGATCAAACTCCCACACCTCCATATTATCTTTGGGACCTTGATTCCTTCAAAATATTGGAGAAAAGTTGGGGTGTTACATAATTTACATTGAACCTAAGGGAAATTTTTTTACATGTGCTAGAATTTGTGTGGAAATGGACTTTCAACCAAGAGTGTCTGAGGCAATTTAACTGAATTTGGAGGACCAGAGTTATCTACAGGCCCTAATTATGAGCAAGTCATTTTTAAATGTAACATGAGTGTGGACATTTTATAAAATGTTACTTAAAATCCCAATAAATCCAACCATCTTCGAAGAAGAGTTTAAAGAAAATTTCAAGCTCTCAAAATAATATTGAGCAAGGTGCACTCAAACAAGTAAGAAGAAAGCATAAGTGACAATAGCCTTGGTGGGACTCAACTTGATAACCAATCTCATCTACACTTATCCAATCCCTCCAATAATATATTTGGAGCTCTAATGATGAAGAAGAGGTTCAGAAAGATCATTCAAAGAATAACTTAGAGCCTAGCTCAGGGTGTCTTTCAAAGGAATAAAAGATTTTTAAAAATGCAGCTTCTAATGATACCCATATTGACCAATGTGCACCTTCTTAGATGAAGGGATCTATTGCATAAATAGAGAGTATGGCTCCACTTCTGAAGGATACTATAGTTACCAAATTAATGAGAATTTTTATCTCAAAATGAGAACACTAAGTTAATAAATCTAGATTAAAAAATCAAAATTGACTCAAAAATTGGCACTTAAAATTTATTTACTATTTGTTTTTATAAATTTACTTAAAAAATAAGTTAATAAAAAAGAAAAAAATTGATCTGATATTTCCTGATTCATCATAATATATTTTCTGGTTCACGTTTCGAGCTAGCAACTGTGGGTCATCATCAAGACATAGATAAGAAATATGATCTAGTTTAGAAAGATAAATAAGAGAGATATGCAAGGTCAAAGAGTGGAAAATAGATGTTAGGTTAGATAAAAGTTAGAGATAGATTTAATTCATTAATAAAGTTGTAAGAACATGATTCAAATGATCATATTTATTAAAATATATAAAAAATTATGTGTGTGTGTGGATTATATCAACAAATTGTAATGAAAAGTATATATATAAATATAAAATAAAAATGTGTAAAAATACATTAGTAATAATATCGTTAATATAAGGAGATCGAGAAACAAAAGAGATTCAAATGGCCAAAAGTATATAATAATCAATAGAAGGTTATATATATATATATATATATATATATATATATATATATATATATATATATATATATATCCAAGGAAAAAGGCGCAATTTTCATTAATATGTTAAGAAAATTACATGTTGTATAATGCTGCATGTATGAGATGCATTCACTGAAGAGTAGTTCAGAAGAGTTAGGGAAAAATTGTATACGAATTTACATCATAGTAGTTCAATTAGTTATATCCGCCATAATAAACAAAAATACTGAGTCACTGTCTCAATAGTAATAACATAAACTGTAGCAAAAAAACATAGAACCAAAAAACCGAAAAAAAAAAATGATCTGTGAGATCACTCCAAGAGATGCCCGTTCATCTCAATGAACAGCCAATGGAAAAAATGGTAGAAAACACCCTCCCTGTATTCCTAAATTTGCCATTGTCCCATGTTCAGCTGTGTGACCGCTTTGGAAAGACGATCAATGATCTCATTCCTTTCCCTATATATATGTGAGCATACAATAAAATCAAATTGTGATTTTAATGTAAAGATATCATCCAACATGTCTCTGAGTGTGTGCAAGTGACAATGATATACATCGTTTATCCAATTTATAACAAGTTGTGAATCCCCATATATCTGAATCTTTTGGCAATTTAGTTCTCTCACAAATAGGAGAAGGTGTTTGAGACTGTTTAGTTCTGCATAATTATTGGTGCCCCTGCACAGGTCGACTTTGATTTTTTAGGACACAAGATTGTTGATGTGTAATATATCCCCTCCCCACAGCCCTCGGGTTGCGTTGAGCCATCAAAATATCCAATATATATATATATATATTTGAAATCTAAGAAAATATTTGACCAAGCTAAAAAGAAGGGGGTTAGAAGAAAAATAAAGTAAGAAGAATCAGGAAGAAGATTTTAATGATCAACATAAATATGTTAGAAATAAAATAACGAAGCAATGGAACACATAAAATGTTGCAGAAACACCAACACTAAAAAAATTATAAAACAAGAGAGACACATATATACGTGGTTCACCCAATTTGGGTTACATCCCCAGAGAAACAACCGGTCATTCCTTTTTATATTATCTAGCAAATTAAAGGGATAGAACCTATAGAAAATTCCTTATAACTTCCTCTTATCTCTCACACAGTTTCCTATGTTTTTCTGTCATGGAATAATACACAATCGCAATACAATACCATCATATAAATTAAGGGTTGTCTTCTAAGGAAAAAACCCTAAATTAACATAACTTCTACTGTTAAATCTTCCGCTTGATAAACAACCAAGATTGACTACGAAATTACAATATTTACAAGGCAAATTTTCTCTAACTTTTTCTTCAAGGGTGCTACCCCTGAACCCCTACCAAGTCCTCCCTCCCCGTGGTGACACTAGTGGGGGAGGGGGGTAAGCCCCCACACACCCCCCATAAGGGAATTGACATCCGAATGTAGCTGAAACAATACCTTTGAATCAAGAAAATATTCAGGCTCCACACCCAACAAAATAGAGAATGAAGGGGAAGATAAAAATGAAGAAGACAAAATTTCAAATGAGACAAGAAAATGAAAGTAGAAGGGAAAAGGGAAAGGATTTTCTTCAGCATGAAGCAAAAATAGGAACTCTGGCCAAAAAACCCTGAAAAAACATCAAAAACAATGCTAAAAATGAAAAATGTGTATACTAGAACGATGGTTTTCTTTTTAGGGTCAATTTTGAACATGTTTTAAAAATGGCAGTGAAAATGAATTTTTTGTGCAAAAATTGTGCAAAAAACACCTTGAAAATGAAAAGTGTTGATACTAGAATGGTGGTTTCTTTTTTGAGGGTCAATTTTCAACATTTTTAAAAAATTCCAGTAAAACCGATTTTTTATGTGCAAAAAAACAGTTGTTTTTTAGGAAAAAAACACACTAATGTTTTTGGTAGAATAACATTTTTCTTTCCAAAGTACAATTTCAACATGTTTTAGTAATGATGATAAAGATAAAATTATGGGATCTGAAACACATTAAAATTCTATTAATTTTCATCAATGTTGTTAAACACATAATAACATCACACTAAAGATTGCTAAAATTCTAATTGTTTTCAACCATAAAATTAAAGATACAAAAAAAAATTGGAAAAATTTCAACCATAAAATTAAAAAACCATGACATTATGAACAAATTACATGACTAAATTATTCAAAATGTCATTATTTGTAGATTGAATGAAACATACATTATATCTTTAATTTATTGTTGCATTGTAGATATTCTAAACAATAAAAATCATCATAATTAAAACATATAATCCAATAACATAAAAATGACTCATAACTTATGATTTAACACCATATGGAAATCAAAATTTTTATTTCAAGATACGAAGAAAACATCAGTTATATAAATTGTCTTAGACAATTATTCAAAATCACTCATATTTTCTTGCATACCATCAGAATTCACATCTTCATATGAATGACTCGATGCAGACGAAGATGTTCCATATTTTTCTCTTTCATCAACTAGTGCCCCATCTGAGTCCACATGCATGCCCACCATTTCAAGTTTCAAAATTCTTCTGGATCTACGACTGGTTTCAGCACACTCCCATCTCAACATTGTTCCTTCTCGTAACAACCTTTTCAGAATCTCTATCGTCTTGAAGCAAAGAGTTCCTCTCTTTGTTAAATTGAAGTCATAAACAAGTATGTCAACATCCTCCAATTTTAAGAGGTTTTTGCAGCGACGATTTATATTTTTACCCTTTCTTTTTCTCTTTCCGCCAATTTTTTATCAGCTACCATCTATGGCTTATACACACCATTGAATGGGTGTGTATTTTTGGCATACCAATGTACTTCAACACTTGTAACATCTTCATTTTCTGTAAAGACCTTTATAACCTTAGCAACCCAGAATGGGTAGCCATTAGGATCTCCATCTGCTAGCATTACGATCATGCAACCCTCCTTAATATCCTGTACTGAACCCCTATAAAGGTCTTCCATATCTTCACGTTGTGCATGAGTTCTTCTAGAACCAATATACATCTCTCTTTCCTCTATCTGTGAATAATTAATAATACCTTGAGATTGTTGTTGTTCAACAATCTTTCTTTCCTCATGTTCATTTGACACATTTTGTGGCCAAAATAAATGGATTTTTCAAAGGTATATCTTCATTTGTTTTTCTTGAAATGATATCACTTTGATTATTGAAAAATGATGCCCACCAAACTGAATCAACAATGTCAAGATACTCATATGTATATCTAATACATTTTTTAATTTCTTCTAGTCAATCAGAATAATTTATATCTCTATTATGTCTGCATGCATTATGAACTTCACCAACTAATTGTAATAACAATATATTTGATGCAAATATTGGATGATCTGGAATGAATTTCAAAAATTCCAAACCTGATGACGGTGCCCATTCTGCAGTAGTTGAATACTTCTTTCCCCATATTAGTGTTTTCCCATCAATTTTTTTTATACAAAATTGATCTTGGAAGCTAATGTCATTAAGTTGCTCAATGCATTTCTCCTCACCATGTGATCCTAGAATAAACCTTCGCATGTCAACAATTTCTTCCAACACAACAAAAGTAGGCTCTAGTAGGTGTGATTTATTAATACATGCAATTAATGATGGAAAGCTCCCAACTTCCTTCCTCCTTAATGTGACTAAAAAATGACTAAAACTCTGATCAATATGGTCATGAGTGTGCCCAACAAGAAGGAAACCAACCTTTACCTTTTGAAAATTTCTCAATTCAACAAGCATGTTTAGATATGGAAAAACAACCTAATTTTTGTTTTTCGGCAAGTGTTGCTCAATTGTAGATACAAAACTTTAGGAAGATTACTAGAGCAATAAGAAAGAGCATCATGAATTATGGTTATTGTCAGATTTGCATCATTATGAATATTTGGAGTTGTGAAGTACACCCTTGGCAACATTTTTCCATTGAAGACCATACAACCGATCAAGTGATATTGAATAAAATTTTTCTCCTGTAAATTTTTGGGTGTGCGAACAAAATGTGGTAAAAGTGTTTTCTTTTGGTCCATACCATCAATTATCAAACCCAAATATTTATTTGGATTATCATAACACTTCTTTCAATGCTTGTACAACTTTCACTTTTTTGTTGTTTGTGATGCTCCTGAAGTTCTTTGACAATCGAATCTACACAACATAAAAGAAAGTCCTTAATAAATACGTTTTCATAGTTGATGACTATACAATTTTAAAAGTTAAAGTTATGAATGCTTACCTCTTTCTGACCCTTCACATTTATCCCTTTTTTATTTAAGAGAAGCACAGGTACTGCAAATCCCCATCCTTGTCTTAGGAATACAGACATTGTTGAATTCTTTCTTCCATACCTTCACAAAATATTGATATGTAATAATTCAAACATGTCTCTCAGAACCTTCTACATATTCTTTGTATAAGTCGTAGATTTCTCATCTTGAAAAATTATCTGGAATATGTATTGTCTCTCTATTTGGCATACATACTCCATGCTTTGAAAATAAATCTTTCATCCATGACATTGCAGTATTTGATAATGGCTCAAACTGTCATTTATGACGTACTACAGAATAAAATGTGGGAGCCTTTTCCAAATTTTCTTGGATTCTTGAGAGACGAAAATTACCCATTGAATGAAACATTTTGAAATCCTTTCTACAAATAAATAAAGACCCAATATGATAATCATAACCTGACAATGTAGATTGCATGCACCCAATTAAATATGAAATTTTCATGCTTTTATTCATTGACAACTATCTCTTCCTTTTCTCCAATGCAAACTTGAAATCCATATGTTTCAAGCAATCTTTTTGACAACATTCACTTGAAATGGGAGTGTCGATAGTAATTCTTATCATCAGATATTCTGCTCTACCCCTTGTATAACTAGAATATCTTTGATTGATACGAAAAGGTCTGCTCCTACTCCTCGATACAATATTTCCTTGCAACATCTCCATCATTGGATCATCATTTGTATAAGCATTTTCATCATCATTTTGAGGAATGTTATCCTCACTGTGATGAGTTGTGCTTTTGAAATACTTACTTGGAGGATATTCTTCATCTTCCCCTTCTTCAGTGCCACTATCATAGTCCTTAGAATTAGGACTAAATGGAAAATTCGACTCGATGTTTATTGGATATTCTTCCTCATGTGCATTGTCAGTATTGCTTTCATTGTCCATAGGATTAGGACTACATCGAAAATGTGATTGTTTACTTACTGAAAATTATACATCCTGTCCTTTTTCACTGCTACTCTCATAGTTCTTAGGATTAGGACTAAGTGCTTCGTCCTATCCTTCGTCACTACTGCTCTCATAGTCCTTAGGATTAGGACTAAGTGGAAACTGTGACTCTTTATTTATTTCAAAATATTCATCATGTTCTTCATCATTGCTGCTCTCATAGTCCATAGGATTATGACTAAGTGGACACCGTGACACTCTATTCGTTTGAAAATCTTCATCATGTTCCTCATCATTGTTACTTTCATAGTCCATAGGATTAGGATGAAGTGGACACCATGACACTTCATTCTTTTGAAATTCTTCATCATGTTCTTCATCACTACTTTCAGAGTCCGTAGGATTAGGACTAAGTGGACACTGTGACACTCTATTCAGTTGAAATTATTCATCATGCTCTTCATCAATGCTGCTCTCATAGTCCATAGGATTAGGACTAAGTGGACACCACAACACTCCATTCTTTTTAAATTCTTCATCACTACTACTCTCATATTCCATAGGATTAGGACTAGGTGGACACTCTGACACTCCATTCTTTTGAAATTCAACATCATGCTCTTCATCATTGTTTCTCTCATAGTCCATAGGATTAGAACTAAGTGGACACTGTGACACTCCATTCTTTTGAAATTCGTCATCATGCTCTTCATCACTGCTACTCTCATAGTCCATAGGATTAGGACTAAGTGGACACTGTGACACTCCATTCTTTTTAATTTCTCCATCATGGTCTTCATCGCCGTTGCTTTCATAATCCATAGGATTAGGACTAAGTGGAAACCGTGACTCTTTATTTATTTGAAATTCTTCATATTGTCTTTCATCAGTGCTACTCTCATAGTCCTTAGGATTGGGGCTAAGTGGAAGAATTGACTCTCTATTCATAGTGGAAGAACTTATGTTATATTCATCAATATGAATAGAGTTGTTACGCGATGAAGATGTTGATGCTTCACAAAGAAAAACTTCACTATTAGAAGAATCCATGCCTTTCAAATAGAAAAGGTTGAATGATACAAATGAATACTCTCCTAACGATAATATATACCTTAAAGAATGAAAATTTCCCTCAAAAAAATTTCGCCAAAAGCTTTCCCTCCAAACATTTCGTTTCATGTATTTCCCTCCATTATTTTGTTCTACAATTTATTGAAAAAATTTAACTAAAATTTTCTTATGAAATAAACCTTCTAAATCAAAATTGTAAATTAAATCTTTTACCTAAATTTATTTATTACTTAAACTATATAATATTTACTAGACAATCAATTTTTTTTAATTTTTATTATACCTTCTAAAACAAATTAATTCCACATTCACCATGCTGTAAAACAATTCCGTAATGTTCGCTTTATCATAATTTCCTATATCATCATAACAAAATTTACATGTTAAAATTTATAAAAACAAATTAATCCCACATTAACCATATGATAAAACAATTCTATAATTTCCCCTATATAATAAATTTCATTATCACTATTCCTCACATCACATCAAGGTTTTTTGAGGTTTGTTAAAAGACTTGGAGTGAATTTGTGGAGCAGTTACATTGCTATCAACAACATATTCAATGGAGGATTATCCCATTTGAAAGGTTAGTTAATTTTTCTGTTGTGCAAGTTTTAAAATTAAATAAGTTTATTGATTTTTTTTTTAGAAATTAAAATTTTTTGTGGGACAAATTTACCCACTACGTCTGTAGTGGGCGTGGTGGGCCCGATCATGCTCCAGCACCTTGGCCCACCCCGACAACCCAATGGCCAACCGAGGCGGTGAGTCATTGGGCCGTTGGGGTGGGGTGGACGGGCTGGCACTCAGCCCCCTGCCTCACCCCGACAACCTAATAGCCGGCTAGGGAGGCGGGTCGTTGGGCCGCCCGGCTTGGGTGGGGGGCTAGGTGGGGCTGGGGATGGATAGGGGGGTGGTTGTTAGGCCGCCAGGCTGGGGTAGGGGGGCTGGGCCCAACTGCTGGCCCGGGTGGCCGACCGATTTCCGGGGTGGGGCAGCAGGGCGCTGTATTTTTTAAATTTCTTATTTATTTTTATTTTTTAATTGTTATGTTTTACAAAAATAATTATCATTTATCATTTTGTTTGTTAATTTAAGCTATATTTTTTTTGTAATTTATTGATTTATATATCTGTCTTTTTTTCAAGAAAATGGCATCAAAGAAGATTTTTGTGAATCTTTCTGGACCAAATACTATTAAAGGTGGATCTTCAAAAACACTGTTGAACGAACCAAACCTAAGATAATAGCTACAAATCTTTCAAGTGCCTCTAACGATAAGAAGATTTCATACTAGAAGAAATCAAAAGAAGTGAAACTTCCAACAAATGTCTGGTATGTGAAAGAAAGAGAAAGCCAAGATATGTAGATATATCTATATGTTGATATACCTAATGATAATGGAATTTATGAGGTGCTGGGAAAGGTCATAGACAGGTGTTCGGTACCAGACAGTGATGTAGTTTACATACTTACAAAACCGCCCAAGTCACATGAAAGGATTAAATATCAGTTATTATATTCAGTGTATGACACGAGAGAGGTATCTACAAAATTGTGTAAACAAATCGTAAATGATATGACACAAAATATCATAAGTATTGTTATTTATATTTGTGTTTTGCATTTTTGTAAATGTCTCATTCTATTTTTATAACTTTGTTTTTATTGACATATGATATTTTGTTTGGCATAATTTTGTTGAAAGTGTTTCAATTATGTTGGGAGGCATTCATTTCATAGAGCATGATATTATGAAAGTTGTCAGCAGTTTCTAATCAGTGTTAGAAGAAGATAGGCAAACAAGCAAAAGGTAGTAATTCATGATGCTACAAAACTACATCCAAGAGATTAGAAAAAATGCCTCTAGTGGATAAATCTATCAAAGGTAGACTAATTACTTTTGAAGATGAGGAAGTTGAAACTGAAGCTAAAGAATATGTTGTCGTTACCGAGGATGAAATTGGAACTAATGTTAGAAAGGAGAAGAGCCGTAAAAGACCAAAAGTAACAATGCCCAAGAATAAATCTGTTCTAGTTAATGATGAGAATGTTATGACGAAGAAAAGTAAAGTTCAACATTCTCAAGTAGTCATTACCAACAGTGAAGATCCTAGTGAAAATTCAAAAGGAAGCAGAGAAATCATTACACCAAGAGTTGATTTAGAGGATGGCATTATTAAAAAAAAAATGCCATTCAAAAAAACTTGACAAAGAGAAACTTAATTGAGGGTGGTTGTACATTTCAGCTTAATGTGAGACAAATCTATAAGGCAAGTGAAGTGTTGGGTTGTGTTATATTCTTTCCACGTCTAGCCTGTGTAGTTAACGGGGGGTTAGAGGGGGGGCGGAGCCCCCCCTTCATTGTGACAATTGTGTAGCGGGGGGGTCATAGGGGGTTTGAGGGGTGCAGGTAACCCCACTCTATGGGGTTCGAGGCAACGCCCCGAAAAATTTTGGTTTTGGACCTGTTGTGGTAAAAACACAACACCCCCCATTATTGATGCGTCCACTTCGAATAATGGGGACCCTTTCTATAAAAATTTTGGCTAAGCACCTTTTTGGATTTTTATTTTAGTTGATTGCCCTACGCTTTTGTTAATTTTTAGTTTTCTTTGGATTCTTGTTTTGATTACTTTGTTAGAATCTATTTTCTATAAGCTTCACATTGACGCTTGTTTCGCCTCATTTGGTCAACTGGTTTGAAAATGGCACTCCTTTGAAGTCTCATCATTTATCTAGCCTGGGTTAAAAATGCATAAAATGTACAATATTTCATTTTGTAGATAAATTAGTTCAATAATGCATTCATATTAACCCGTAGCGAGTTTTTACTAACATTTTTAATTTTTAGTTATGCAGCCAAATTATTAATTATCGGGATTTTAAGAAATTCACTCTAATTTCCAAATCAAACTCTAATCCCAAAATCCAAACATTCAAGTGGCTGTAGTTTATTTTTCATTTATTTTTCAAGTGGCTGTAATTTAGTTAATTTCATAACTAAATTTCATTAAAAACAAAACATTAATTTTATATATTAAATTTCAAAATAATTAAATTAATTATTATATAAAATATAATTAATTTAATTAAATTAAAATTTAATATATAAAATTAATATATATAAAATAAAAGTAATTGCATCGGGACTTTTTATCGCATCGCAAGTCTTATTCGCAACACATTTTCAAAACCCCCGATATACCCCTTGGACTACCCCCGACGCGATTTGCCGATTAACCAAAGTTTAAAAGACAATAAATTCAATGCGATATCGGGTCAGAATTCTTGAGGTCTTGTTCGCAATACACACCATAACACCGATAACCCTGATGCGATATCGCATCGGGGAAGTTCACTTGATGCGTTTTAATGAACCCCGCCATTCTCCCGATTGCCGATGCGAAAAGGAATAAAAAAACAAGGTTTTATATAAGTAGTTCAAACGACTTGCTTCTTGGATTCATACGTATGGTGTAGGTTGGTATATTAGTTTAAGTGTGGAGTTAATAAAGGGTAGGGGTATTTAATGTTAAAATTAATATTTGGTAATAATAAATTTTATATTAATAAATTTAATTAATATTAAAATTTAATTAAGTTAATTAAATTAAAATTTAATTATTAATTAGATTAATTAGATTATAAATAGTTAATTATATTAATTAATCAAATCAATCAGATTAATTTGTTAATTATATTAGTTAGATATTAACTAATAAATAGTTTATTGATTAATTAGTTTATGTCATAATTAATAATTAAATTAGAATTAATTAGAGACTAATTTAGGATTAGTTTTTAATTACAATTTTTTAGCCCAGCAACAGAATTTCCAGATTCATGCGAGATTTGACTCATCACCTTTGGAAGCTCATAGAATGAGTTATACTTGGCCAAATGAGGCCAAGGACGGCTCATTGGAAAGAGAAAATCAAGGAGAATATTTCTGGGGAGATTTCACCAACAGATTTACTCATTTATTGGGCCAAAAATCAGGCAGAAGATCAGGCTCCGAATTTTGAAAAACAAAATCAATTTTCTGAGTTATTTTCTTCAATTTCATTTATCCAAAGCCTCTTCTAATTGCAGATCCATTGGCCAAAGATATCCTTTGCCAATCAAATCATTCCAAGCATCAATACAGAGCTTATATTTTATTATTTATTTAAATAGAATTTGATTGGGTTTGATTTAATTGCCAGAAATAATATTTTGATTGAACTTTAATTTATTTTGATTTCTTTTACAGGAAAACAGTGGAAAAGAGACGGAGAAAAGGATTTCAAGCAATGAGAATGCTCCAGCAATTGAAGATCAGAATTAGGAGCAATTAAAATTGGATTTAGCAGATTTCTCTTCAACAAACTCTTCTCTCAAGAATTCCTTGACAAATATTATAAAGAACAAATTGCAGAATGTAAAAGGGGCTGCTCTCCTCTGCAATTTTAGACTCCATGAAAGCACTATTGTAATTGGAATTTAGAGTTGTAGGAAAGAGGAGTGAAAAATCTCAGATCTGGGGATTATTGAGGATTTTCCCTTTCTATATTGAATTATACATGAAGAACAAAGCTTGCACTATTGTGGCTCTAGTTTTGAAAGCAGAAGTTCAAGCAATGTAAAGGGTTGTTGGAGACCAAGGACAGAGAAATGGATGCAATAAATTGGTATTTTTAATACTATTGTTTTAAATATCAGTTTCATTTTATGGTAATAGGAATGTGTCATTTTATTCATGTTTGTGCATTATTGTCAATATGAGTAGTTTGTCTCAATGTTGTTATCATGTATCTCTGTTCTTATGGATTAATTTCTGATTTCTGAGTAACTATTTACTCAGAAATCTGCCTTATTAAAATTGATTTATTGAGTGGTAATATGTTGTGAACTATTTCCACATATTATTGTTTAGTTATTGGATTTGTTGATTTGATAATCAATATCATTTATGTGAACTAGTTCCTGAGTGTTGTTGGTTTATTATTTCAGTTAAGAGGTCTCAATAGGATGTGTTTTGATATCCATAATATCAGTTAATTGAACTAATTCATTAACTTGATATTCATTATAAACAAGACATATCTAAATCCCAATACTTTAATTATCTTGCTCTTAGTTGGGTTAGATCTATATCTGCCTAATTAAGATAGGATTTAGATTAGTTTCTTTTGCTTGCATCATAGAATAAGCTTGCATTTAGAGTAAATTTTACATTCTTTTAAGTCCTCTCCTCAAAGAGGAAAAACTTTAGTTGTGGCTTGGTTGAACCCAAATCAGCTTAAGGGTCATTCTCTTGCCTGATCAGCAAGAAGAAGTGATCTGATGTCCCTGTCTATTGGTAGTTAAAGATACATTATAAACCAATAGCAATAGGGAGAAGGTAACTGGACCTAGATGAACAGTCGGAGCCACCACACCAAACGGAAAAGGAGCTGCTTTTAAGGTCTGGACCGGGTGGTTATCCCCCAATGTTGTTGCACCGATTTTCGAGGCATCAACATTTTTGGCGCTAGAAGGAGGGCCTGAGATTTTTGTCTATTGGAGTCTTTTCAATTTTAATATTTTATTTATTCTGATGGCTCCTCTTAAACTTCCAATTTGGAGTTGTATCCATGGACGTGCATCCTCCAATACTCCACCCGAAGTGGTAAGACTCTTGTCCCATGCAAATTTTAATGGTAAGAGAAATTCTTCTGCTTTTAACCATGTCTTTCAATTTATTCAAAACATTTCAAATTATGATTTTCAAGGAATTGATGAAGGCATTTTATGCAAAATTTTTACTCTCACATTTGCGGCAAAAGCCAGAAGCTGGTGTAGAACTCTTCCAGTTGCTTCAATCCACAGCTGGGATCAATTTGTTACAATCTTCATTTGTAAATTTGACGGCTACGATTATGAACAGGTATGTTAAGAAATTGAATATCTACGAAGGTTTAAAAATGAGTCTGTTAATGATTTTCATATTCGATTTCACTTGAATTGTTTAAGATTTAAAGACGAAGATAAACCTATGGAAGAAGAATCATTAGATTGGTTTGAATATATTTGTTCCCTTCCAAACGGTGAGCTCCAGTATTGTAGCAATAATGCTACAACTCCTGGGGCTTCCTGTCTCTTAATTTTATCAACCCGGTAGTTCGTACAAACTTGGAAGCGACGGTGCTGTATGCACAAGTACTAGCTCTTGTCGCAGCTGTCACCTGGTCAGCTGGCACAAGTCCGCTAGGGCTCAAGCCAAATTCTATAGGCTCTCAGAAGAAGCTTGTTAAATGATGGACGAAAGCTAGCTCGAAGAAGACTAATCTACTTGGAAAAAATGAACTGAAAGCAAATCAAAATATGGAAACCCTAGGAAACCCTAATTTAACTAGTCTAACCTCTATGATGCAAAGAATGTGAAGGAAACTCCTACCAATGATGCCATTACTTCTAATAAGTGAAAATGCATGAATCTAATCTACTTGCATCTTAAAAGACATGTTTTTGTATTTTTTCTTTAAGTGGATGAAGTGATTGTGATTTTGTGCTTATTAGGGTTTGGTTGTGCAGATGTGATGCGGAAGGAAGGAAAGCTTGGGAAAGGTTGGGGAGGCTAGGAGAGGTCCCCAGAGATCCTTAGCATCAGTCCACAGAGGTTCCTCACGCTCAGAGGCTCAGCAACTGAGTGAGGGGCCTCCTACAGGATGTCTGCAGGGGATTCTACAGGAAATGCAGGGGTTTCTACAGGAAGGTCTGCACTTCTTCTACAGGATGTTCTGAAATGGGATGTTTGAGGATGGATGGTTGATGGAAGATGCATGGATGGTCATGGAGGTAGGATGGGGGTCTGAAGTGATCTAGGAGCTGATGGATGTAGTGGTGAGGTGATGTGGAAAGCTGACTTGGCTTGAAGGTGGTTGAGACAACAATGGGGAAGAAGGTAAGGTTACTTGGAAAAAGAGAAGATGGGAGATGAGGGAACAGATTTGGTGATGGAGGAGCTGATCTGAACGAGGCTCAAATGAACGAGGAGGTGATGAAGATACCCTGCATAGTGGTTGCTTGATCAAACCAACTACATCTTGCATGCAATCGAAATATCATGTGATCTATCTAACAAGTTAATGAAATCGGTGGACAACAACCTTATTCATGAAAAGAATCACGTACAACCTGTGAACAAAACATTATCAAAGAGATATAAACGCATGAATAACTCCTACCAATCTATCTTAAACATAAGGAACTACTTTAACCATCAAAAGCAACCTAAGTAACACAGCATGAATTAAGTCTAAAGAGCAGATTTCTTCTCAAGAACGCAGCAAACGCACATAAAGAGAAACAAGGGAGGTACTGGGCGCTTGAGATGGGCCCAACCCCAAGAGCTACTACCTCCCATGAAATATTTAGA
The DNA here is from genome assembly GCA_031772625.1 of Pinus tabuliformis. NCBI lineage: Eukaryota > Viridiplantae > Streptophyta > Pinopsida > Pinales > Pinaceae > Pinus > Pinus tabuliformis. The sequence continues at coordinate 534,318,679 of CM062818.1, read as the reverse complement.
GCTGGTGCAAAGCTAGATCCATCTTTATTAATCAAGAAATGAAAAGTACATCAAAACTGTCCATAAGGAGAGCTTGAGAATGAGCTGAAAGCAACGCTAATCCATGGCCTAAAAATCGAACTACAAGCTAGCTAACTAATGGCTAAAACAAAATGACTAACTAGCTACAAAAATGACTACCAACTAACTAACCAAAATGAGGCCACAAGCCTTCTTATTTATACAATTTGAGGACCCAACAGTCCTCCTAAAAGTTAGGGACTTGGCTGCCCAAGACTTGTAGTTAACTACTGTCCAACTTGACTTGATTGGCTTCCCTTGAGCTGATTGATTCGGTGGCCCTTGAACTCCGAGCTGATGGTGGAGAATTCAAGGTAAGGGCCCATAAATGAGGGGGACACCTTCCTACAAATCCTCTAGCTTGTTCTCCCACAAATTTGGCTGCCAAGTGCTCATTAAGACCTCCAAATTTGTCTCCAAGTTGACCAAAAAGGCTACACAAAGCACCCATTAGACTTGTTGGCATAATGACTAACCAAATTCACTCTATTAACATAAAAATAATAAAAAATATGCAATAAACAAATGAGAATGGTGGATCAAGTCGAATTAGGAAGTTGAATGAGCCCAAATAATTGTACATTGTTGGGGCTCATCACCAACCATTCCTAATCCATATGAAATTAATTCGAGCTTTGTTCCATCCCCTTCGAATGTAAATGATAATTCCAATATGGATGTGCAAATAAATGGTGATGAAGTGGTTTCACAAAGCTTGGATAATATTTCCATTCAAATGCAAGAAGACAACAATAGCAATTTTGGGGAAAAGGCTGCTTTGAAATCTGAAAGCTACTTTGAAGTAAATTCGGAAAATCAAAACGCAAATCAGCAAGTACAAGCAGCAATCAAAGTAAATAAAATGCAAACTGCTGTACAAATTTTTGAATTTCTCCATGATGGGCAAATTCCAAAATCACAGAAGCAAAGCAGCATTCTTCAGGAAAGCATATGCACGCAAAGGAATGATCTGCAATCTGAAATTTACAATGAGCATAATGCACAAGAGCTCTCAAACAGAGACAGTTTTAAATGCATTGTTTCAGGTTCACATTTTTCCCTTTACCCTGATATTTTTAATGATAGTAATTTTTCTCCTCTTAGTATCAACGATATTTCAGAAATTAAAGAGGATGATTTAAATGAATTACCATTAAATTTTTATCAAGATAAAGAAACAATAATTGATCATTCTTTTGCCACTAATGAACATGAGATTTTTGTCCCTCCTTGTTTTGATATATTGGATGAGATAAAAGGGAATTGTAGAGAATCTTGTGAAGTCATTTATAATAATTACTTTGACATTGAGGATGTTGATTTCTATTCCTCTCAAGAGAATCCTCATGATAAAATTAAAATAACATCTGAGAATGAGGAACGCTTCAATTTAGAAATTATCCCAACTAATCCTCATTTTAGAGCAGCAAATTATCTTCATGATTTCACCATTCAAGAAAACATTCCAATTTATGATTCATATGAAGATCAAACTCCCATTTCTATTCATAATCATAATTCATTTTCTATTTCACAAGTTGGAATTCGAAATTACCCAAATTCCATAATTCTGGCCATTCCTTGTGAAAATGAAATCATTTCAAAACGATCCCAAATGTGTTGTAACATTAGTTGTACAAATAGTGATTTCATTTTAGTTTTTCTTTCACAGCTATTTTGTTTAAACTTAGATTTATTTTCTGATTTTATTTTGCAAAATTTTCACACTTTTCGCTGGCATATTGAACACCTTACTATCAAACACTCAATTGATGCATTGCCGAACTGGGAAATTGAAGTTTCATATTATAACCATAAACATCAAGAGCTGTTAACATATCAATGTCAATTGATGCTCATTACTTATCAAAAGCTTCTATCTTCTCAAAGGAAATATCAACAAGAGAATGTATTTTCGCAATCTGGCCAGCAATTCAATTCAATTAATAAATTGCCATTTTATTTGAAAGGCTTCCATCCATTTTTCATTGACTCATTTGAAATTGTTTGGAAATTTTTCCTTCAAGTAAAATTGTCAATGATTTAACATTTGTACATAACACTAACAATTTTTTTCAGGTCAAAGAATCTAAATGCTCATCTTCACAATCTGGCATGTTATCTCTTCCTTTGAATATTTCCCAATTTTTAATAGAAATCCATCCAGATTTCTATGACCCAATTGGTATTCAATTGGAAAGGAAATTTCATGAGAAAGAGATTTTAAATAAGTTACTAACAATAACTGTATATTCTGATTTCATATTTAATTTTCTTAGTTTAATTAGATTTGTATTTTTATTACTAACATTTGAACTGTACATACATGCAGCGATTAAAATGAGAAAATGGTTACACTCGAAATATGACTATACCTAGTCATTTTCACGTATATGGTTAGAATAGGAGTACAATTAATTTAGTTAAGTTTGTTTTGTATAATTAATTTGTTTTAACAGTTCTGTAGATAAAAAATAAAACAAAGCAATCAGCCTTCTCATACATGTTCAGTGGAAACATTTTTCCCTATCAGAAAATTTTAATTCTTGCTTTCTTTTAAAATTATTACAGCAATACCTCTACTCTTCATATTTTGAATAATGTCTTGATTAAATTCAATTAAAGTTGCACTTGGTATCAATTGCCTCAAAGCCACTTTTCTTCATTTCGAGATTTCCTTCTAAGATTTTCTTTTGGAATTTATATGATAAAGGGTAAGGATATAAAAGCTTCATGATCCCATTATCCCATGAAATGTAGGACTGTCTATCATAAGCTTAATTCTAATTCAATCATTATTAGTCAGTCTAACCTTTCACGGTAATCATATGAAGTTCATATTATCTTCCTCGGAATTTGTCAAAAGCTGATCTTAAGGATGCCCATTTTGCCGAGTGTACGCATTTAAATCTGTTTTGATATTTTTCTACAATTAGTGGCTTAATCTCATTGTAACCTTTAGTTTATTATCTAATGTTGTAAAACACATCATGTTTATTTACTAAAGGCATTATTGAACAGTCACTATAACAATACAGATTTTTCTCAAGATTAATTCGGAATGAGCAGAGGTAATAAATTGTTACTTAACTTCGAAAGGGAAGCATAGTTTCATATTTATTTATGGTAAATTTTATATTCCATGAACATGAATGATTGATTTCATTTAGGCTGATTGCACACTTAGATTTAGAATAAATAATGAGATGATTTTAATCAAAGGAAGAATTTGAAGATTCATAAGGTAAAATTTGCAAACAATTTCCTTCCAGGTATGCATTTGCAAGGTCATTCTCATCTCTTATTAGTTTCCCTTTTCCTTAATTTATTTTTGATTCGTGTTCTATTTTATTTAAAGGTTTTTATTTGTTTTCAAAAAACTTGAAGTAAGTAGCAAAATCATTTTAAATTTGCAATAGGCTCAGGGAAATTTTATTTGTGATGCATTAGAATTTAAGCATTTTTAATTTTGCTTTCATTCATTAGAAACCCCAATTGAAATTTCAAGAAATATCATAAGACCATTCGCATCATAAGATTTCATCGGAAGTAGTTTTTTAGTATTTCTTTTGATAAAAAATTGTTCATCAAAGACCTCCGATGTATTATCTTACTCATATGCCATATTGCATTTTAGATATCAGAGTTTTCCAAGTGAAGTATACTTCCATGAACATGAATCGCCGATAATCGATTTTACCGATATTGTGATAAACACATAATTCCGGACCCGATATGAAATTCAAATCAAATTCATAAAAATATCGCATCCGTTCAATCGCAATAATGGTAGGAGTATAACTTTAAAAGAGGCCGATGTTTCGGATCCGATATGTTATCAAATTTTCATCATAAAATTATCGGGTCCACTCTTCATCACATATCGACATATTGAGAATTGTTATATCGTGCGCATAACATTGCCGATCGCAATCGCTGATTAGCCACGTCATTCATCGCATATCGGCATCGCAACAATCATATTATGTTACATCGGGTGCTTAAGATTGCCGATCGCCGATTAGTTATGTCATTCATCGCATCGCCGATATCGCAATCGCTTCCTTGCAGTTTTATTTATGGCCGATATCCCGGATCCGATATGTTATTAAAATCCCATCATAAAAAATTATCGGGTCCGCTCTTCATCGCATATCGGCATTGCAAAAAATATATTGTGTTACATCGGGTACCCAAAGTTGCCGATTGCCGATTAACTACGACATCCATCGCATCACCGATAGTGCAATCATTTCATCACATTTATTATGCTCACGTCACTTCTCTGAATCTACGATGTGCGAAACACAATGTAAATATTTTCTGATCCCCGATATAATGTTTCTTTAATGATGCGATCTCTTCATTTCATTGCACATGTTCTTATCAACAATATGCCATTGCAATCTCCGATGCGATAGCTTCCAATGCATGCCTTTGAGCCATTAACATTTAATCGATATATGGCATGGCAACAAAAGTGAAGTCTTGCAAATTAAAATTCAAGCATGGTGAAGAGACATTTGATACGAATCATCCGATACAGCGATGTGTTATTTTAAAAAGCGAGCTTGGGTAACCACTATGGTAAGAAAGCAGTTAATAACCAATTTGCAGCATATTCAAATTATTTCAATTTCTCATACATTTTAGTTTAAATATATAATTCCATAATTAAAAATGGAATTCAAGACCTCTATATCTTCATATTTAAATTTTATTATCATAGATTTGGTCTTGATTCTGGACAAATTATAAAATCATGGAGTTTATATAAAACTAATAATATTTTGAGAAACAGTCATTACTGCAAATTCTCATTTTCATTTCTGATGCATTTCTTTTAATTTCAATTTCCTTGAGCACTAAGCATTCCATTTACTGCTTGCTTTAGTTTAAATAAAATAAATAATGATTTTGGGTTATATGATTTTGGTTAGTTTGACTTCTTCATGTTTTTAATATTAATTAAAATAAGAAGTCAGCCCCTTTGGAGAAACTGATACCTTTCAGGTAAGATCAAAAGCAATGATCCAATGGTAAGATTCATGTGCCCACTTTCATTAATTTCCATTTCATCACTCTAGTTTCATTTTTGTTTTTAAATTATGTTGATATAAAACTCTGTTTTGTAGCTCTTCAGAAAAATTTTCAATCTTCTGCCGAATCATATTTTCAAAGTCCATACTCTTCTCCTGGCTTTATTTCAATAAGCAGCGATCATCTTCATCGAAACAGCTACACCAGGAAGTTTCTGAACCTTTAATCTGTTTCTTTAAGCATTCCTTTTCTTTTAGAAAATGATTAAGATGATGCTTGGGAACAAGAAGACTCATATCAAACAGAAATTATTCATTGTGGCTGAATTTTACGATCACTGTTATCTAAAAGCCTAAATCATTCACAACTCTGCAAAGTATGTTTTCTAAATCTCAACATAAGAAGGAATTTTACATTCTTATTTTCTTTTTCTTCATATTGTTGGAGACATTGGTATAAACATTCTTGTTTGAGCTTATCTTGCGAGACTTGGATTTTCCTTTCCATTTTTAGAGATTTCTTTGTTTTTATTTTTGTTCGCTGATTTCTTTTCCCATTTTAGCATAAGAATTCTTTTCCTTCGGATTTCAGCTTTGATTTTGGTGACTTTACCATTATTTATATGGAAGGCCTATTTGTTATCTAACAATGATCAGGATACGTGGAGAAAAAATGTTAATAGTCACCTATTAGCTTTTTCTTAAATCTCTTAGTAAAGTTTGATTTTCTTATTATAAAGGTAAACATATTTAAGGAAGAGATTACCAATCGAGAAGTTGGCAAAGTATCATAAAATCTGAAAAATTTCATTTTTCATCAAAATTGTAATCATTTTGAGATTTCAAAATTTTATTGGGATCTTTCAAAGTTCTATTATCAGTCAAGAAAAGTTATTTTTAACCAAGTAAAGACACTTTACAGCAAAGCACCTTTAACTCTGAAATTGTCATTCTTAACTCTTAAGGAGTCAATGATTCTCCCTGTCCCAAAAAAGTCATATTTTTCTAGAGAATAGTCCAGAAATATATTTAAACTTAAAAGATGAGAGGTCTCATCGTGAGCCTGCTTACCATGATCATAGGGCAAAATAGGCTGACATTACCAACACTGCTAAACAAACCAGGGTAATGGCTTATGATTGCAAACAATTATAAGACAAGGGGTCTCATCACGAGCCAGTTTGTTCAGTCCAATTTTAACTAGTGAATGGCATTGTCAACTATCTGGCCATCATATTAGGACAATGGCTTTTAAGATTTAATAAAAAATAAATAAATAAAAAAAAAATATATATATATATATATATATATAGATGGATTTATCTCTAGATCAATAATTCTTAAAAAGATGGGATTCTGAATCATTGATGATTAAAAGGTAACCCTGTCGAAACTATGGACGTTTGCTGGCAGCAGTGGCTCTACCTGTGACAAACTAGTATATTTTGAAAGCTAAACTGTCAAGTGACCCCTGCTTTATCTCTACAACTAATTAAGGACTGATATAGAGTTTTGAAATATTTTAATTTATGAGGAATTTTAAGAAAAATTACAGTTATATGATTCTTGTTTTAGTCAGACTAATGAACCTAGTCAAGCATTTCAAGCATAATTCTCTCTTCTTTGAATTATTTTACTTTAATTTTTGGAAAATCTTATTCATGTCAAAAAGAGATAACTGGTTCTTCTCCCATGTGTCGCCAATTGTTGTGGTAAAAACACAACACCCCCCATTATTGATGCGTCCACTTCGAATAATGGGGACCCTTTCTATAAAAATTTTGGCTAAGCACCTTTTTGGATTTTTATTTTAGTTGATTGCCCTACGCTTTTGTTAATTTTTAGTTTTCTTTGGATTCTTGTTTTGATTGCTTTGTTAGAATCGATTTTCTATAAGCTTCACATTGACGCTTGTTTCGCCTCATTTGGTCAACTGGTTTGAAAATGGCACTCCTTTGAAGTCTCATCATTTATCTAGCCTGGGTTAAAAATGCATAAAATGTACAATATTTCATTTTGTAGATAAATTAGTTCAATAATGCATTCATATTAACCCGTAGCAAGTTTTTACTAACATTTTTCATTTTTAGTTATGCAGCCAAATTATTAATTATCGGGATTTTAAGAAATTCACTCTAATTTCCAAATCAAACTCTAATCCCAAAATCCAAACATTCAAGTGGCTGTAGTTTATTTTTCATTTATTTTTCAAGTGGCTGTAATTTAGTTAATTTCATAACTAAATTTCATTAAAATAAAATTAAAACAAAACATTAACTTTATATATTAAATTTCAAAATAATTAAATTAATTATTATATAAAATATAATTAATTTAATTAAATTAAAATTTAATATATAAAATTAATATATATAAAATAAAAGTAATTGCATCGGGACTTTTTATCGCATCGCAAGTCTTATTCGCAACACATTTTCAAAACCCCCGATATATCCCTTGGACTACCCCCGACGCGATTTGCCGATTAACCAAAGTTTAAAAGACAATAAATTCAACGCGATATCGGGTCGGAAGTCTTGAAGTCTTGTTCGCAATACACACCATAACACCGATAAGCCCGATGCGATATCGCATCGGGGAAGTTCACTTGATGCTTTTTAATGAACCCCGCCATTCTCCCGATTGCCGATGCGAAAAGGAATAAAAAAAACAAGGTTTTATATAAGTAGTTCAAACGACTTGCTTCTTGGATTCATACGTATGGTGTAGGTTGGTATATTAGTTTAAGTGTGGAGTTAATAAAGGGTAGGGGTATTTATTGTTAAAATTAATATTTGGTAATAATAAATTTTATATTAATTAATTTAATTAATATTAAAATTTAATTAAGTTAATTAAATTAAAATTTAATTATTATTTAGATTAATTAGATTATAAATAGTTAATTATATTAATTAATCAAATCAATCAGATTAATTTGTTAATTATATTAGTTAGATATTAACTAATAAATAGTTTATTGATTAATTAGTTTATGTCATAATTAATAATTAAATTAGAATTAATTAGAGACTAATTTAGGATTAGTTTTTAATTACAATTTTTTAGCCCAGCAACAGAATTTCCAGATTCATGCCAGATTTGACTCATCAACTTTGGAAGCTCATAGAATGAGTTATACTTGGCCAAATGAGGCCCAGGACGGCTCATTGGAAAGAGAAAATCAAGGAGAATATTTCTGGGGAGATTTCACCAACAGATTTACTCATTTATTGGGTCAAAAATCAGGCAGAAGATCAGGCTCCGAATTTTGAAAAACAAAATCAATTTTCTGAGTTATTTTCTTCAATTTCATTTATCCAAAGCCTCTTCTAATTGCAGATCCATTGGCCAAAGATATCCTTTGCCAATCAAATCATTCCAAGCATCAATACAGAGCTTATATTTTATTTTTTATTATTTATTTAAATAGAATTTGATTGGGTTTGATTTAATTGCCAGAAATAATATTTTGATTGCATTTTAATTTATTTTGATTTCTTTTGCAGGAAAACAGTGGAAAAGAGATGGAGAAAAGGATTTCAAGCAATGAGAATGCTCCAGCAATTGAAGATCAGAATTAGGAGCAAGTAAAATTGGATTTAGCAGATTTCTCTTCAACAAACTCTTCTCTCAAGAATTCCTTGACAAATATTATAAATAACAAATTGCAGAATGTAAAAGGGGCTGCTCTCCTCTGCAATTTTAGACTCCATGAAAGCACTATTGTAATTGGAATTTAGAGTTGTAGGAGAGAGGAGTGAAAAATCTCAGATCTGGGGATTATTGAGGATTTTCCCTTTGTATATTGAATTATGCATGAAGAACAAAGCTTGCACTATTGTGGCTCTAGTTTTGAAAGCAGAAGTTCAAGCAATGTAAAGGGCTGTTGGAGACCAAGGACAGAGAAATGGATGCAATAAATTGGTATTTTTAATACTACTGTTTTAAATATCAGTTTCATTTTATGGTAACAGGAATGTGTCATTTTATTCATGTTTGTGCATTATTGTCAATATGAGTAGTTTGTCTCAATGTTGTTATCATGTATCTCTGTTCTTATGGATTAATTTCTGATTTCTGAGTAACTATTTACTCAGAAATCTGCCTTATTAAAACTGATTTATTGAATGGTAATATGTTGTGAACTATTTCCACATATTATTGTTTAGTTATTGGATTTGCTGATTTGATAATCAATATCATTTATGTGAACTACTTCCTGAGTGTTGTTGGTTTATTATTTCAGTTAAGAGGTCTCAATAGGATGTGTTTTGATATCCATAATATAAGTTAATTGAACTACTTCATTAACTTGATATTCATTATAAACAAGACATATCTAAATCCCAATACTTTAATTATCTTGCTCTTAGTTGGGTTAGATCTATATCTGCCTAATTAAGATAGGATTTAGATTAGTTTCTTTTGCTTGCATCATAGAATAAGCTTGCATTTAGAGTAAATTTTACATTCTTTTAAGTCCTCTCCTCAAAGAGGCAAAACTTTAGTTGTGGCTTGGTTGAACCCAAATCAGCTTAAGGGTCATTCTCTTGCCTGATCAGCAAGAAGAAGTGATCTGATGTCCCCGTCTATTGGTAGTTAAAGATACATTATAAACCAATAGCAATAGGAAGAAGGTAACTGGACCTAGATGAACAGTCGGAGCCACCACACCAAACGGAAAATGAGCTGCTTTTAAGGTCCGGACCGGGTGGTTATCCCCCAATGTTGTTGCACCGATTTTCGAGGCATCAACATTTTTGGCGCTAGAAGGAGGGCCTGAGATTTTTGTCTATTGGAGTCTTTTCAATTTTAATATTTTATTTATTCTGATGGCTCCTCTTAAACTTCCAATTTGGAGTTGTATCCATGGACGTGCATCCTCCAATACTCCACCCGAAGTGGTAATACTCTTGTCCCAGGCAAAGTTTAATGGTAAGAAAAATTCTTCTGCTTTTAACCATGTCTTTCAATTTATTCAAAACATTTCAAATTATGATTTTCAAGGAATTGATGAAGGCATTTTATGCAAAATTTTTACTCTCACATTTGCGGCAAAAGCCAGAAGCTGGTGTAGAACTCTTCCAGTTGCTTCAATCCACAGCTGTGATCAATTTGTTACAATCTTCATTTGTAAATTTGACGGCTACGATTATGAACAGGTATGTTAAGAAATTGAATATCTACGAAGGTTTAAAAATGAGTCTGTTAATGATTTTCATATTCGATTTCACTTGAATTGTTTAAGATTTAAAGACGGAGATAAACCTATGGAAGAAGAATCATTAGATTGGTTTGAATATATTTGTTCCCTTCCAACTGATGAGCTCCAGTATTGTAGCAATAATGCTACAACTCCTGGGGCTTCCTGTCTCTTAATTTTATCAACCCGGTAGTTCGTACAAACTTGGAAGCGACGGTGCTGTATGCACAAGTACTAGCTCTTGTCGCAGCTGTCACTTGGTCAGCTGGCACAAGTCCGCTAGGGCTCAAGCCAAATTCTATAGGCTCTCAGAAGAAGCTTGTTAAATGATGGACGAAAGTTAGCTCAAAGAAGACTAATCTACTTGGCAAAAATGAACTGAAAGCAAATCAAAACATGGAAACCCTAATTTAACTAGTCTAACCTCTATGATGCAAAGAATGTGAAGGAAACTCCTACCAATGATGCCATTACTTCTAATAAGTGAAAATGCATGAATCTAATCTACTTGCATCTTAAAAGACATGTTTTTGTATTTTTTCGTTAAGTGGATGAAGTGATTGTGATTTTGTACTTATTAGGGTTTGGTTGTGCAGATGTGATGCGGAAGGAAGGAAAGCTTGGGAAAGGTTGGGGAGGCTAGGAGAGGTCCCCAGAGATCCTTAGCATCAGTCCACAGAGGTTCCTCACATTCAGAGGCTCAGCAACCGAGTGAGTGGCCTCCTACAGGATGTCTGTAGGGGATTCTACAGGAAACGCAGGGGTTTCTACAGGAAGGTCTGCACTTCTTCTACAGGATGTTCTGAAATGGGATGTTTGAGGATGGATGGTTGATGGAAGATGCATGGATGGTCATGGAGGTAGGATGGGGGTCTGAAGTGATCTAGGAGCTGATGGATGGAGTGGTGAGGTAATGTGGAAAGCTGACTTGGCTTGAAGGTGGTTGAGAGAACAATGGGGAAGAAGGTAAGGTTACTTGGCAAAAGAGAAGATGGGAGATGAGGGAACAGACTTGGTGATGGAGGAGCTAATCTGAACGAGGCTCAAATGAACGAGGAGGTGATGAAGATACCCTGCATAGTGTTTTCTTGATCAAACCAACTACATCTTGCATGCAATCGAAATATCATGTGATCTATCTAACAAGTTAATGAAATCGGTGGACAGCAACCTTATTCATGAAAAGAATCACGTACAACCTGTGAACAAAACATTATCAAAGAGATATAAACGCATGAATAACTCCTACCAATCTATCTTAAACATAAGGAACTACTTTAACCATCAAAAGAAACCTAAGTAACACAGCATGAATTAAGTCTAAAGAGCAGATTTCTTCTTAAGAATGCAGCAAACGCACATAAAGAGAAACAAGGGAGGTACTGGGCACTTGAGATGGGCCCGACCCCAAGAGCTACAGCCTCCCATGAAAGATTTAGAGCTGGTGCAAAGCTAGATCCATCTTTATTAATCAAGAAATGAAAAGTACATCAAAACTGTCCATAAGGAGAGCTTGAGAATGAGCTGAAAGCAACGCTAATCTATGGCCTAAAAATCGAACTACAAGCTAGCTAACTAATGGCTAAAACAAAATGACTAACTAGCTACAAAAATGACTACCAACTAGCTAACCAAAATGAGGCCCCAAGCCTTCTTATTTATACAATTTGAGGACCCAACAGTCCTCCTAAAAGTTAGGGACTTGGCTGCCCAAGACTTGTAGTTAACAGCAGTCGAACTTGACTTGCTTGGCTGCCCTTGAGCTGATTGATTTGGTGGCCCTTGAACTCCGAGCTGATGGTGGAGAATTCGAGGTAAGGGCCCATAAATGAGGGGGACACCTTCCTACAAATCCTCTAGCTTGTTCTCCCACGAATTTGGCTGCCAAGTGCTCATTAAGACCTTCAAATTTGTCTCCAAGTTGACCAAAAAGGCTACACAAAGCACCCATTAGACTTGTTGGCATAATGACTAGCCAAATTCACTCTATTAACATAAAAATAATAAAAAACATGCAATAAACAAATGGGAATGGTGGATCAAGTCGAATTAGGAAGTTGAATGAGCCCAAATAATTGTACATTGTTGGGGCTCATCATCACCCCCCTACTGAAAGTGTTGCTCATCCTCTGAGCAACCAAATCTCTCCCCTTGTCTTCGATGGCCTTGGTGACTTTCTTGGCTAGCATTTCGGCCAATTTCTCCTTTGGCTTCCCGCTTTTCAAACTTTCCTGTAGAAATTGTTCGCTGGCTTCCTGTAGAAACAGTCTCTTTCTTCCTATAGAAACAATCTGCTAACTTCCTGTAGGAACAATTTTCTCTGATTTTGCTTGCTTGGCTGGGGATGTCTTCTCCTTGAACTGTGTTGCCTGAAAGCTGACGAATGCAACATGAATGGCAAGTCTAATGTATTATAAAAGCACACAAGTACAATGAACTGCCCGAGAATAGATAGTGCATGCCAAATCTGGATGGGAAAGAGTGTTTCCAGGCCTTTAACTGAATCGAATGGCATTCTTAATCTTGGATTTGAACTCTACTAAGAATTGATAACAGAGGCAGAGTAGAACATAAGATAGATCAAGGGCAGAGAAAATATGACTTGCTCACATATCATTGCTATGAATCAGCATTTCCCTTCAATATGCAATTGCTTCAAAACAGGCCAAAAATGAGAATTCCCAAGTTGTGTTTCAAGCTGTGGTATAACCAGGAGTAGAGCAAAACTTCATACCGAATCACACTTTTAAGATGCAGTTGTTGTGTCATTTGTTCTTTGGGGCAATGCTATAGACATAGCAAGGTTTGCATAGGTATTAGCAGCTTTTTCTCTCAAAGCAAATATAGTTGACAGTGGTGTGCATAGAAGGTCCAATATGGGTCAGACCACCCCATCTTTGATCATTTGTAACGCATTCTCAGGTAAACTTGAAAGATTTTGAAGTGTTTAAATGGCTGCTAATTTTGCCTTCAAATGAACATTGGAAATCATTTCAAGAAGTGGAAATACAACCTCCTCTTTGAGCAATGCAGCGTTGCTTTGATCTGTTAAACCTATCTCTGACAACTTCCTTGCCATAACAATCTTCATTGTTTCAGACCCTTCTCTCAGGTTCTGTATCAAGGGCTTGAAATAGTCCACCTATGCCATTTGCAGTACATGATGCTCACTGCATGGGATATTCTCCAGAACTTCGTTTGCATCCTTGGCAGTTTTAGGATTGTCACTATTTGACATTGTTACAAGGAGGAGGATACAACCTGGTACCTTGCCAATCTGTTCACACACAGCCATATCCTTTGAAAGCTCTAAAAGCAATTCTACGGCTTTCATACCCTCTGCAATATCACATGCAAGTGAACAAACAATAAAATCAATAGCATGATCCACCTCAGCTATTTTCACCTTTCTTCAAGCTCCAAACTTGATGAAGAGAAACTCAGGCTCCTCTGCTCTGCTGCACTTTCCTGTAGACGACATCCTGTAGGCGGCTCTCGCTTCCTGTAGAACGAAACAGTGCTCCCTGTAGAATGTCGATGAGCCGAAGGGTCTTGAAAAATGGCCGAGAAAGATCGGTGGAGGATATAAAGTTAATAGATTGTGGAAACTTCAGTGGAGGACGTGGAAAGTGCAGATGGATAGCAGTTCATGAGTTTCAGCCAAGCCGTCTTTAATTTCTCCGTGATTTGTGATGTAGTGGCAAAAACATGTGCGCTAGATTTTTCAAACTGCAGTGATACATGTCTTCTTCTCTCTGTTAATTAATTGACATCCTGTTCATTGGAGTTAAACTTTCTATCACTGTTTTTTTCTTTTAATTTTTTTTTAATTTTTCCAAGAGTCCGTTGTCCACGTGCACTGCGTGGCTGCCGGCGGAGTTATGAAGTAGACAATCAGTTGAGCCTTGCTACATTCGTGGCTTAATCCCTCATCCCATTCGTTTATGCAGTTCCCAATTAAATCTATGCAATAGAAGAATGAGATTAGTCACATAACTCGAAGTTAAATGGTTGCCGTGAGCTGCTGTGGCCTGTCATTGCTGCATGCATTGGTTTTCCTGATTGCATGTGGCTTGGATGCTAATCTTTGATTGTTTTTTTCCTTGTGCAGGTTTCCTCTGGCCGGATCTAAGCTGCGTGCATTGATTTCCACGTTCAACTCTGCCCGTTCAAGCTGCTGCTGCTACATGGTCACAACCAGAACTTCTTTTTGCCATTTCTCCCAAACGGTAGATCGGTTTGATCTGAAACTTGGTGAGCATGTTACTACCATCATTATGCATCTCCCATATCAAATTTGTGATCAATGGATGCACGGATTTCGAGAAAAATGGAAAATGGCTGAAGATTTCAGAGCTCGATTTCTCGGAAACCGTGCATCGGAATCGGCTGAAACTGCTTGGGTAGGTTACTATCATCCATGTGCATCTCCCCATGAAACAGGTTTTGAAATGGATGCACGGTTATGGAGAAAAGGAAAAAATGGCTGATGGTGATGGAGGTTGATTTCTTGGAAACCGTGCATCGGAATTGCATGAAACTGCTCAGGCATGCTGTCATCAACCTTGTACAATTCCCCATAAAACGGTTTGTCAAATGGATGCATGGTTTTCAAGTTATGGCAAAAACAAATTTGGCTCTAGGTATTTTTGCTTCAAGGCTTTTTGCATGTGCTTGCATGGGATGACAAAATGAATTTTGTTTGTGATGCAGGTATGGAGATGATGGAGGAGGGGCTGGAAGATGGCATGAGGGCTTCTGAACTTGAGGAATCTACCATGATCGCCAAACCACTTTTTGAAATGCATGCCTAGTTTCCCACAATTTCTACAGGAAGATCCTGTAGAAGCACAAGGAGGTGAAAAAATGATGGATGAAGGCAAGGGATGGACACCCAAGTGCTTGCAGGCCTAACCAATAGACTCCCACCATCAAATTCACTTTTGAAATTGGATTTGGCTCGTCCAAAGGTTCTACAGGATGTTTCCTATAGAAATACAAAGCTTTCATGTAGAAGACACAATTTTGAGGAAAGAAGCATAATGACATGAAAAAAATGATGGAAAAGGGGTGAGGAATGGAAACATGGATGTGGGTAGGCCTCATGAACATATTCCAAGCCTTCAGGTCCTCCTCGGAGATCAATTTGGCTTTTTTGTAAGCTTCCTGTAGAAGATATGAAACTTCCTGTAGAAGGCACAAAAACTCCTTTGTCTTTGATTTGAGTGCTCCTCCTATCATGAAACGTCCTTCTTGCAACCTGCAATGTCATTGCTGCAACCTGAAATCATTCAAGGGAGATTAGCTTCATTTTTTTTTTCTTTTTTCTCTTTTTTTCTTTTTTGAAAAAAAAACAACTAGGGCGCCTCATGGAGGTTTTCACCCTAATTGCCTGCCTTGGGCGCCTCCAAGGGAGGTTTTCACCCAAAGATCTTATTCCCTTTTATTTTCTATTTTTTCCAACCCATTGACCGCCTCATGGAGGTTTTCAATCAATAAGCCAATCTAAGGCGCCTCCGAGGAGGTTTTCACCTTAGATTTCTATTTTCCTCTTTTTTCGTTTTTTTTCTTTTTTCTTTTTTTTCTTTTTCTTTTTTTCCTACCCTAACCTACTTGAAAAAACAAAATCATTTTCAAGTATAAGAATACTTCCAATGGAGCCATGTGCACATCAAGATTAGAGACAAAATGATGGGAAGGCTCGGAATGCATGTTTTGACAACTATCCAAATTTCAGAGACAAAATGATCTGACTTTGAAAGTACAAAGCATATCTGAGGAAGAGAGTACTGCTGTAACTTAGTGACTGTCTGGAACCATGTCTCAATATAGCTTTGATATCCTTGGTCCTTTTTCTGATCTGAATCATTCTTCATGTCACCTTCTATCATGACCTTCTGATCTTCCTCTTTTTGTTGATCTTTCTCTTGAATACATGGAAGATTTGATGGTAACCATGAAGGAACTCTCTCGATCTCTGATTCTGATCTCTTCTCTTCATTAAGTGCAGCCCATGGTTCTTTGATCTCCTCTTTGGAATCTTCTTTTGCTTTTGGTCCTTCAATGTTGTCAATAGATTCTCTCTTTTGCAACACTCTTCTTGAGCTTTGGTGAACATCATTGAGCTCACGAGGAATCATTTGCACATGTTGTGCCTCAGATTTGCAATGGGGTTGAGCTGCTCCATTGCATGGTTTTGGAAATGGAGGTACGGGTAGCTGAGTGGAGGTGTGAAATTGAGATGGAGATGGATGGCATTGTGGTTGGGTAGGCATTTGGGGTGGCCTTGGTGGAGGATGAGGCGATGGTTGTGGATGAGCAGGTGGTGGAGGAAAATGAGCGGGATGAGAGTTGTACTGGGACCTCCACTCCTGATAAGGTGCATTCCACTGAGGCTGTGGCTGAGCATAAGAGTGAAATGAATGAGCAACAGGTTGGGAATAATATGGATCTGTGAAGGAACAAGGAGGATATGACCAAGGAGGAGGTGTAGACCAGAAAGGATGAGCACGTGGATCCCAAGAATGCATGAAAGTGGCTTGATAAGGGTCATAATAGGTCTCGGGTATCCCTTGCATCTCCTGCTGGTAAGATCTAGGTTCATGTGGCCTCCTTTGGTTCATATAATAGAGTGATTCAGTGGCTCCTTTGGCTCTTTGATATGCAGCTTTGATTCTGGGTAAGGAAGGGCACTGATCTGTAGGATGGTATTCTTCACAGACAAAACACACTTCTATGGAGTACAATGGACATTCGTTCCTAGGATGCCTTCTAGTGCACCTAGGACAAAAGATGACCAAAGCCCTCTTGGCTTCCTCTTGCTTCTTTTGGATCCGCAAGGTATCTAGTTGCATGGCAAGAAACTGCCTCATATCACTCTTGAAATCTTTGATCTGATTTTCAAATTCATCTTTGGACAAGATGTTGCTCCCAACATCTCTACTTGTAGCCATTTGCTCCAGAGGAATGTTTTCTTCTTCTTCTCCCCTAGAGGTTCTTCAGATATGTCTTGATGCCCACCCTGGGGTTCTTCAATCACAGCCATCGAAGAAGAGAGAATCTTGGTTGTGTGAAGCAGTGGGGGTGTTGTGCAATCATTTTTCTAACTTATCTCTACTCCTACAAGGCATGAAATGAAATCTTTTTGGTTGATTTTTTCTTTTTTCTACTTCTACTTGCAAAACTGAAATAGATTGAACTGCAACTAACTATCTTGCGAAAATGAAAATGCGGAATTGAAATGAAAGCAGGAAAGGACTAATCTATCTTGCTCAAATGAAATTGCAGGAATGGAAATGCTAGTCTACGCTTGCAGAATTGAAATGCTAATCTACGCTTGCAGAATTGAAATGCTAATCTACGCTTGCAGAATTGAAATTGCGGAATTGAAAGGCTAATCTAGGAAAGCAGGAAATGCTAATCTATGAAAGCAGGAAATGCTAATCTACTTTTGCATAAATGAAATTGCATAATGGAAATGAAATAAACTACTTAGAAGAAGGTTGTAGTAGAAAATAGAAGAATAGCAACAATCACCAATACTCTGCCGCTTCCCCGGCAACAGCGCCAAAAAGATGGTGAGCTCCAGTATTGTAGCAATAATGCTACAACTCCTGGGGCTTCCTGTCTCTTAATTTTATCAACCCGGTAGTTCGTACAAACCTGGAAGCGACGGTGTTGTATGCACAAGTACTAGCTCTTGTCGCAGCTGTCACTTGGTCAGCTGGCACAAGTCCGCTAGGGCTCAAGCCAACTTCTATAGGCTCTCAGAAGAAGCTTGTTAAATGATGGACGAAAGCTAGCTCAAAGAAGACTAATCTACTTGGCAAAAATGAACTGAAAGCAAATCAAAACATGGAAACCCTAATTTAACTAGTCTAACCTCTATGATGCAAAGAATGTGAAGGAAACTCCTACCAATGATGCCATTACTTCTAATAAGTGAAAATGCATGAATCTAATCTACTTGCATCTTAAAAGACATGTTTTTGTATTTTTTCTTTAAGTGGATGAAGTGATTGTGATTTTGTGCTTATTAGGGTTTGGTTGTGCAGATGTGATGCAGAAGGAAGGAAAGCTTGGGAAAGGTTGGGGAGGCTAGGAGGGGTCCCCAGAGATCCTTAGCATCAGTCCACAGAGGTTCCTCACATTCAGAGGCTCAACAACCGAGTGAGTGGCCTCCTACAGGATGTCTGCAGGGGATTCTACAGGAAACACAGGGGTTTCTACAGGAAGGTCTGCACTTCTTCTACAGGATGTTCTGAAATGGAATGTTTGAGGATGGATGGTTGATGGAAGATGCATGGATGGTCATGGAGGTAGGATCGGGGTCTGAAGTGATCCAGGAGCTGATGGATGGAGTGGTGAGGTGATGTGGAAAGCTGACTTGGCTTGAAGGTGGTTGAGACAACAATGGGGAAGAAGGTAAGGTTACTTGGCAAAAGAGAAGATGGGAGATGAGGGAACAGACTTGGTGTTGGAGGAGCTGATCTGAACGAGGCTCAAATGAACAAGGAGGTGATGTAGATACCCTGCATAGTGGTTGCTTGATCAAACCAACTACATCTTGCATGCAATCGAAATATCATGTGATCTATCTAACAAGTTAATGAAATCGGTGGACAGCAACCTTATTCATAAAAAGAATCACGTACAACATGTGAACAAAACATTATCAAAGAGATATAAACGCATGAATAACTCCTACCAATCTATCTTAAACATAAGGAACTACTTTAACCATCAAAAGCAACCTAAGTAACACAGCATGAATTAAGTCTAAAGAGCATATTTCTTCTCAAGAACGCAGCAAACGCACATAAAGAGAAACAAGGGAGGTACTGGGCGCTTGAGATGGGCCCAACCCCAAGATCTACGGCCTCCCATGAAAGATTTAGAGCTGGTGCAAAGCTAGATCCATCTTTATTAATCAAGAAATGAAAAGTACATCAAAACTGTCCATAAGGAGAGCTTGAGAATGAGCTGAAAGCAACGCTAATCCATGGCCTAAAAATCGAACTACAAGCTAGCTAACTAATGGCTAAAACAAAATGACTAACTAGCTACAAAAATGACTACCAACTAGCTAACCAAAATGAGGCCCCAAGCCTTCTTATTTATACAATTTGAGGACCCAACAGTCCTCCTAAAAGTTAGGGACTTGGCTGCCCAAGACTTGTAGTTAACAGCAGTCCAACTTGACTTGCTTGGCTGCCCTTGAGCTGATTGATTCGGTGGCCCTTGAACTCCGAGCTGATGGTGGAGAATTCGAGGTAAGGGCCCATAAATGAGGGGGCCACCTTCCTACAAATCCTCTAGCTTGTTCTCCCACGAATTTGGCTGCCAAGTGCTCATTAAGACCTTCAAATTTGTCTCCAAGTTGACCAAAAAGGCTACAAAAAGCACCCATTAGACTTGTTGGCATAATAACTAATCAAATTCACTCTATTAACATAAAAATAATAAAAAACATGCAATAAACAAATGAGAATGGTGGATCAAGTCGAATTAGGAAGTTGAATGAGCCCAAATAATTGTACATTGTTGGGGCTCATCACCAACCATTCCCAATCCATATGAAATTAATTCGAGCTTTGTTCCATCCCCTTCTAATGTAAATGAGAATTCCAATATGGATGTGCAAATAAATGGTGATGAAGTGGTTTCACAAAGCTTGGATAATATTTCCATTCAAATGCAAGAAGACAACAATAGCAATTTTGGGGAAAAGTCTGCTTTGAAATCTGAAAGCTACTTTGAAGTAAATTCGAAAAATCAAAATGCAAATCAGCAAGTACAAGCAGCAATCAAAGTAAATAAAATGCAAACTACTGTACAAATTTTTGAATTTCTCCATGATGGGCAAATGCCAAAATCACAGAAGCAAAGCAGCGTTCTTCAGGAAAGCATATGCACGCAAAGGAATGATCTGCAATCTGAAATTTACAATGAGCATAATGCACAAGAGCTCTCAAACAGAGACAGTTTTAAATGCATTGTTTCAGGTTCACATTTTTCCCTTTACCCTGATATTTTTAATGATAGTAATTTTTCTCCTCTTAGTATCAACGATATTTCAGAAATTAAAGAGGATGATTTAAATGAATTACCATTAAATTTTTATCAAGATAAAGAAACAATAATTGATCATTCTTTTGCCACTAATGAACATGAGATTTTTGTCCCTCCTTGTTTTGATATATTGGATGAGATAAAAGGGAATTGTAGAGAATCTTGTGAAGTCATTTATGATAATTACTCTGACATTGAGGATGTTGATTTCTATTCCTCTCAAGAGAATCCTCATGATAAAATTAAAATAACATCTGAGAATGATGAACGCTTCAATTTAGAAATTATCCCAACTAATCCTCATTTTAGAGCAGCAAATTATCTTCATGATTTCACCATTCAAGAAAACATTCCAATTTATGATTCATATGAAGATCAAACTCCCATTCCTATTCATAATCATAATTCATTTTCTATTTCACAAGTTGGAATTCGAAATTACCCAAATTCCATAATTCTGGCCATTCCTTGTGAAAATGAAATCATTTCAAAACGATCCCAAATGTGTTGTAACATTAGTTGTACAAATAGTGATTTCATTTTAGTTTTTTCTTTCACAGCTATTTTGTTTAAACTTAGATTTATTTTCTGATTTTATTTTGCAAAATTTTCACACTTTTCGCTGGCATATTGAACACCTTACTATCAAACACTCAATTGACGCATTGCCGAACTGGGAAATTGAAGTTTCATATTATAACCATAAACATCAAGAGCTGTTAACGTATCAATGTCAATTGATGCTCATTACTTATCAAAAGCTTCTATCTTCTCAAAGGAAATATCAACAAGAGAATGTATTTTCGCAATCTGGCCAGCAATTCAATTCAATTAATAAATTGCCATTTTATTTGAAAGGCTTCCATCCATTTTTCATTGACTCATTTGAAAATTGTTTGGAAATTTTTCCTTCAAGTAAAATTGTCAATGATTTAACATTTGTACATAACACTAACAATTTTTTTCAGGTCAAAGAATCTAAATGCTCATCTTCACAATCTGGCCTGTTATCTCTTCCTTTGAATATTTTCCAATTTTTAATAGAAATCCATCCAGATTTCTATGACCCAATTGGTATTCAATTGGAAAGGAAATTTCATGAGAAATAGGTTTTAAATAAGTTACTAACAATAACTGTATATTCTGATTTCATATTTAATTTTCTTAGTTTAATTAGATTTGTATTTTTATTACTAACATTTGAACTGTACATACATGCAACGATTAAAATGAGAAAATGGTTACACTGGAAATATGACTATACCTAGTCATTTTCACGTATATGGTTAGAATAGGAGTACAATTAATTTAGTTAAATTTGTTTTGTATAATTAATTTGTTTTAACAGTTCTGTAGATAAAAAATAAAACAAAGCAATCAGTCTTCTCATACATGTTCAGTGGAAACATTTTTCCCTATCAGAAAATTTTAATTCTTGCTTTCTTTTAAATTTCTTACAGCAATACCTCTACTCTGCATATTTTGAATAATGTCTTGATTAAATTCAATTAAAGTTTCACTTGGTATCGATTGCCTCAAAGCCACTTTTCTTCATTTCGAGATTTCCTTCTAAGAATTTCTTTTGGAATTTATATGATAAAGGGTAAGGATATAAAAGCTTCATGATCCCATTATCCCATGAAATGTAGGACTGTCTATCATAAGCTTAATTCTAATTCAATCATTATTAGTCAGTCTAACCTTTCACGGTAATCATATGAAGTTCATATTACCTTCCTCGGAATTTGTCAAAAGCTGATCTTAAGGATTCCCATTTTGCCGAGTGCACGCATTTAAATCTGTTTTGATATTTTTCTACAATTAGTGGCTTAATCTCATTGTAACCTTTAGTTTATTATCTAATGCTGTAAAACGCATCATGTTTATTTACTAAAGGCATTATTGAACAGTCACTATAACAATACATATTTTTCTCAAGATTAATTCAGAATGAGCAGAGGTAATAAATTGTTACTTAACTTCGAAAAGGAAGCATAGTTTCATATTTATTTCTGGTAAATTTTATATTCCATGAACATGAATGAGTGATTTCATTTAGGCTGATTGCACACTTAGATTTAGAATAAATAATGAGATGATTTTAATCAAAGGAAGAATTTGAAGATTCATAAGGTAAAATTTGCAAACAATTTCCTTCCAGGTATGCATTTGCAAGGTCGTTCTCATCTCTTATTAGTTTCCCTTTTCCTTAATTTATTTTTGATTCGTGTTCTATTTTATTTAAATGTTTTTATTTGTTTTCAAAAAACTTGAAGTAAGCAGCAAAATCATTTTAAATTTGCAATAGGCTCAGGGAAATTTTATTTGTGATGCATTAGAATTTAAGCATTTTTAATTTTGCTTTCATTCATTAGAAAACCCAATTGAAATTTCAAGAAATATCATAAGACCATTCGCATCATAAGATTTCATCGGAAGTAGTTTTTTAGTATTTCTTTTGATAAAAAATTGTTCATCAAAGACCTCCGATGTATTATCTTACTCATATGCCATATTGCATTTTACATATCGGAGTTTTCCAAGTGAAGTATACTTCCATGAACATGAATCACCGATAATCGATTTTACCGATATTGCGATAAACACATAATTCCGGACCCGATATGAAATTCAAATCAAATTCATAAAAATATCGAATCCATTCAATCGCAATAATGGTAGGAGTATAACTTTAAAGGAGGCCGATGTTTCGGATCCGATATGTTATCAAATTTTCATCATAAAATTATCGGGTCCACTCTTCATCACATATTGGCATATTGAGAATTATTATATCGTGCGCATAACATTGCCGATCGTGATCGCTGATTAGCCACGTCATTCATCGCATATCGGCATCGCAACAATCATATTATGTTACATCGGTTGCTTAAGATTGCCGATCGCCGATTAGTTATGTCATTCATCGCATCGCCGATATCGCAATCGCTTCCTTGCAGTTTTATTTATGGCTGATATCCCGAATCCGATATGTTATTAAAATCTCATCATAAAAAATTATCGGGTCCGCTCTTCATCGCATATCGGCATTGCAAAAAATATATTGTGTTACATCGGGTACCCAAAGTTGCCAATTGCCGATTAACTACGACATCCATCACATCACCGATAGTGCAATCATTTCATCACATTTATTATGCTCACGTCACTTCTCTGAATCTACGATGTGCGTTTTGCGATACGGGAAGCACAATGTAAATATTTTCTGATCCCCGATATAATATTTCTTTAATGATGCGATCGCTTCATTTCATTGCACATGTTCTTATCAACAATTTGCCATTGAAATCTCCGATGCGATAGCTTCCAATGCATGCCTTTGAGCCATTAACATTTAATCGATATATGGCATGGCAACAAAAGTGAAGTCTTGCAAATTAAAATTCAAGCATGGTGAAGAGACATTTGATACGAATCATCTGATACAGCGATTTGTTATTTTAAAAAGCGAGCTTGGGTAACCACTATGGTAAGAAAGCAGTTAATAACCAATTTGCAGCATATTCAAATTATTTCAATTTCTCATACATTTTAGTTTAAATATATAATTCCATAATTAAAAATGGAATTCAAGACCTCTATATCTTCATATTTAAATTTTATTATCGTAGATTTGGTCTTGATTCTGGAAAAATTATAAAATCATGGAGTTTATATAAAACTAATAATATTTTGAGAAACCGTCATTACTGCAAATTATCATTTTCATTTCTGATGCATTTCTTTTAATTTCAATTTCCTTGAGCACTAAGCATTCCATTTACTGCTTGCTTTAGTTTAAATAAAATAAATAATGATTTTGGGTTATATGATTTTGGTTAGTTTGACTTCTTCATGTTTTTAATATTAATTAAAATAAGAAGTCAGCCCCTTTGGAGAAACTGATACCTTTCAGGTAAGATCAAAAGCAATGATCCAATGGTAAGATTCATGTGCCCACTTTCATTAATTTCCATTTCATCACTCTAGTTTCATTTTTGTTTTTAAATTATGCTGATATAAAACTCTGTTTTGCAGCTCTTCACAAAAATTTTCAATCTTCTGCCGAATCATATTTTCAAAGTCCATACTCTTCTCCTAGCTTTATTTCAATAAGCAGCGATAATCTTCATCGAAACAGCTACACCAGGAAGTTTCTGAACCTTTAATCTGTTTCTTTAAGCATTCCTTTTCTTTTAGAAAATGATTAAGATGATGCTTGGGAACAAGAAGACTCATATCAAACAGAAATTATTCATTGTGGATGAATTTTACGATCACTGTTATCTAAAAGCCTAAATCATTCACAACTCTGCAAGGTATGTTTTCTAAATCTCAACATAAGAAGGAATTTTACATTCTTATTTTCTTTTTCTTCATATTGTTGGAGACATTGGTATAAACATTCTTGTTTGAGCTTATCTTGCGAGACTTGGATTTTCCTTTCCATTTTTAGAGATTTCTTTGTTTTTATTTTTGTTCGCTGATTTCTTTTCCCATTTTAGCATAAGAATTCTTTTCCTTCGGATTTCAGCTTTGATTTTGGTGACTTTACCATTATTTATATGGAAGGCCTATTTGTTATCTAACAATGATCAGGATACGTGGAGAAAAATTGTTAATAGTCACCTATTAGCTTTTTCTTAAATCTCTTAGTAAAGTTTGATTTTCTTATTATAAAGGTAAACATATTTAAGGAAGAGATTACTAATCGAGAAGTTGGCAAAGTATCATAAAATCTGAAAATTTTCATTTTTCATCAAAATTGTAATCATTTTGAGATTTCAAAATTTTATTGGGATCTTTCAAAGTTCTATTATCAGTCAAGAAAAGTTATTTTTAACCAAGTAAAGACACTTTACAGCAAAGCACCTTTAACTCTGAAATTGTCATTCTTAACTCTTAAGGAGTCAATGATTCTCCCTGTCCCAAAAAAGTCTTATTTTTCTAGAGAATAATCGAGAAATATATTTAAAATTAAAAGATGAGAGGTCTCATCGTGAGCCTGCTTACCATGATCATAGGGGAAAATAGGCTGACATTACCAACACTGCTAAACAAACCAGGGTAATGGTTTATGATTGCAAACAATTATAAGACAAGGGGTCTCATCACAAGCCAGCTTGTTCAGTCCAATTTTAACCAATGAATGGCATTGTCAATTATCTGGCCATCATACTAGGACAATGGCTTTTAATATTTAATAAAAAAAAAATATATATATATATATATATATAGATGGATTTATCTCTAGATCAATAATGCTTAAAAAGATGGGATTCTGAATCATTGATGATTAAAAGGTAACCCTGTCGAAACTACGGATGTTTGCTGGCAGCAGTGGCTCTACCTGTGACAAACGAGTATATTTTGAAAGCTAAGCTGTAAAGTGACCCCTGCTTTATCTCTACAACTAATTAAGGACTGATATAGAGTTTTGAAATATTTTAATGTATGAGGAATTTTAAGAAAAATTACAGTTAGATGATTCTTGTTTTAGTCAGACTAATGAACCTAGTCAAACATTTCAAGCATAATTCTCTCTTCTTTGAATTATTTTACTTTAATTTTTGGAAAATCTTATTCATGTCAAAAAGAGATAACTGGATCTTCTCCCGTGTGTCGCCAATTGTTGTGGTAAAAACACAACACCCCCCATTATTGATGCGTCCACTTCGAATAATGGGGACCCTTTCTATAAAATTTTTGGCTAAGCACCTTTTTGGATTTTTATTTTAGTTGATTTCCCTACGCTTTTGCTAATTTTTAGTTTTCTTTGGATTCTTGTTTTGATTGCTTTGTTAGAATCGATTTTCTATAAGCTTCACATTGACGCTTGTTTCGCCTCATTTGGTCAATTCGTTTGAAAATGGCACTCCTTTGAAGTCTCATCATTTATCTAGCCTGGGTTAAAAATGCATAAAATGTACAATATTTCATTTTGTAGATAAATTAGTTCAATAATGCATTCATATTAACCCATACCGAGTTTTTACTAACATTTTTCATTTTTAGTTATGCAGCCAAATTATTAATTATCGGGATTTTAAGAAATTCACTCTAATTTCCAAATCAAACTCTAATCCCAAAATCCAAACATTCAAGTGGCTGTAGTTTATTTTTCATTTATTTTTCAAGTGGATGTAATTTAGTTAATTTCATAACTAAATTTCATTAAAATAAAATTAAAACAAAACATTAATTTTATATATTAAATTTCAAAATAATTAAATTAATTATTATCTAAAATATAATTAATTTAATTAAATTAAAATTTAATATATAAAATTAATATATATATAAAATAAAAGTAATTGCATCGGGACTTTTTATCGCATCGCAAGTCTTATTCGCAACACATTTTCAAAACCCCCGATATACCCCTTGGACTACCCCCGACGCGATTTTCCGATTAACCAAAGTTTAAAAGACAATAAATTCAACGCGATATCGGGTCGAAAGTCTTGAGGTCTTGTTCGCAATACACACCATAACACCCATAACCCCGATGCGATATCGCATCGGGGAAGTTCACTTGATGCGTTTTAATGAACCCCGCCATTCTCCCGATTGCCGATGCGAAAAGGAATAAAAAACAAGGTTTTATATAAGTGGTTCAAACGACTTGCTTATTGGATTCATACGTATGGTGTAGGTTGGTATATTAGTTTAAGTGTGGAGTTAATAAAGGGTAGGGGTATTTAATGTTAAAATTAATATTTGGTAATAATAAATTTTATATTAATTAATTTAATTAATATTAAAATTTAATTAAGTTAATTAAATTAAAATTTAATTATTATTTAGATTAATTAGATTATAAATAGTTAATTATATTAATTAATCAAATCAATCAGATTAATTTGTTAATTATATTAGTTAGATATTAATTAATAAATAGTTTATTGATTAATTAGTTTATGTCATAATTAATAATTAAATTAGAATTAATTAGAGACTAATTTAGGATTAATTTTTAATTACAATTTTTTAGCCCAGCAACAGAATTTCCATATTCATGCCAGATTTGACTCATCAACTTTGGAAGCTCACAGAGTGAGTTATACTTGGCCAAATGAGGCCCAGGACGGCTCATTGGAAAGAGAAAATCAAGGAGAATATTTCTGGGGAGATTTCACCAATAGATTTACTCATTTATTGGGTCAAAAATCAGGCAGAAGATCAGGCTCCGAATTTTGAAAAACAAAATCAATTTTCTGAGTTATTTTCTTCAATTTCATTTATCCAAAGCCTCTTCTAATTGCAGATCTATTGGCCAAAGATATCCTTTGCCAATCAAATCATTCCAAGCATCAATACAGAGCTTATATTTTATTTTTTATTATTTATTTAAATAGAATTTGATTGGGTTTGATTTAATTGCCAGAAATAATATTTTGATTGCATTTTAATTTATTTTGATTTATTTTGCAGGAAAACAGTGGAAAAGAGATGGAGAAAAGGATTTCAAGCAATGAGAATGCTCTAGCAATTGAAGATCAGAATTAGGAATAAGTAAAATTGGATTTAACAGATTTCTCTTCAACAAACTCTTCTCTCAAGAATTCCTTGACAAATATTATAAATAACAAATTGCAGAATGTAAAAGGGGCTGCTCTCCTCTGCAATTTTAGACTCCATGAAAGCACTATTGTAATTGGAATTTAGAGTTGTAGGAGAGAGGAGTGAAAAATCTCAGATCTAGGGATTATTGAGGATTTTCCCTTTGTATATTGAATTATGCATGAAGAACAAAGCTTGCACTATTGTGGCTCTAGTTTTGAAAGCAGAAGTTCAAGCAATGTAAAGGGTTGTTGGAGACCAAGGACAGAGAAATGGATGCATTAAATTGGTATTTTTAATACTACTTTTTAAATATCAGTTTCATTTTATGGTAATAGGAATGTGTCATTTTATTCATGTTTGTGCATTATTGTCAATATGAGTAGTTTGTCTCAATGTTGTTATCATGTATCTCTGTTCTTATGGATTAATTTTTGATTTCTGAGTAACTATTTACTCAGAAATCTGCCTTATTAAAACTGATTTATTGAGTGGTAATATGTTGTGAACTATTTCCACATATTATTGTTTAGTTATTGGATTTGCTGATTTGATAATCAATATCATTTATGTGAACTACTTCCTGAGTGTTGTTGGTTTATTATTTCAGTTAAGAGGTCTCAATAGGATGTGTTTTGATATCCATAATATCAGTTAATTGAACTACTTCATTAACTTGATATTCATTATAAACAAGACATATCTAAATCCCAATACTTTAATTATCTTGCTCTTAGTTGGGTTAGATCTATATCTGCCTAATTAAGATAGGATTTAGATTAGTTTCTTTTGCTTGCATCATAGAATAAGCTTGCATTTAGAGTAAATTTTACATTCTTTTAAGTCCTTTCGTCAAAGAGGCAAAACTTTAGTTGTGGCTTGGCTGAACCCAAATCAGCTTAACGGTCATTCTCTTGCCTGATCAGCAAGAAGAAGTGATCTGATGTCCCTGTCTATTGGTAGTTAAATATACATTATAAACCAATAGCAATAGGGAGAAGTTAACTGGACCTAGATGAACAGTCGGAGCCACCACACCAAATGGAAAAGGAGCTGCTTTTAAGGTCTGGACTGGGTGGTTATCCCCCAATGTTGTTGCAGCGATTTTCGAGACATCAACAGGACCCTATTTTAGGTTGGGCAGACCCACCTATGGTTGTGTGCATGATTTTCACACATGGTTTTGAACGTGATGATTTTTGGTCCATGGTTTTGGACGCGATGGTTTTGGGTCCATGGTATTGGATGCTTCGTCATGTATAAATATGTATTATAACATTGAAAGGAACATATTGAAAAATCAAGCTAGTAGTCCCGGTTTTGGGATTTAGGGGAAAATATCTGTGTATATGTGTTTTATGTGTTATGCTCTCGCATTGTTTATTTTCTGTGTTTTAGAATTCGTATGCAGGTAATTTCTGTATGGGGTTAAAACCTACATTTGGTATCCAAGCTGTTTTGGCTTCAAGGGGATGGCTTTGTTGTTGAGGGGTTTCGCTTGAGCCTATGGTAGACCCTGTTCAGTGGGAGATCTACGAGATCGATTCTAGTGGTGAAAGAAGATGGTGAGCAGTGGAAAGATAGGTATCGAGAAATTTAATGGTCAGAGTTTTGAGTTGTGGAAACTCAAGATGGAGGATTTTTTGGTGGATAAAGATCAGTGGATCACAATAGATCTGAGTACTAAACCAACAGGAGTGTTTGATGAAGAATGGAAGAATTTAGATCGGAAGGCAAAGAGCACAATACGATTATGTGTCTCAGATTCAGTATTGTTGAATGTATCAGGGGAAGCTACGATAAAGGCTTTGTGGGAAAAGTTAGGGACTTTGTACCAATCTAAGTCTCTGGTGAATAAAATGTTCCTGCGAAAAAAGCTATATAACCTGAGGATGAAAGATGGAGACTCGGTGACAGAGCATCTAAATGCATTCAATATTGTGGTAAGTCAGTTATTGCAATTATCATAGCTTTTGTCCTATTAGCTGTGTATCCTGGTTGTATCAAAAGATTGAAGACAGTTTCTTTTTGGTAGTGGGCACAAAAACATGTGGTTATTTTCTCCAAAATGCACTTGGAGTTATTATTTTTGTAGAACCCTGTTATGCAATGGCAGAATTAGAAGAAGGAGATATATCGGCCCATTTGAACGGTTATGAGGAATTGAAAACGCTTTGTATTCGGATAAGAAAAGATAGAGACCCCAACGTCATCATATGGATAGGCACCTGTACTACAGAAATAATAAAAATGGATTTGGAAGTTATGGCACCCAAATTGGAATATATCTGTTGATATTAAAATTTCAGATGCAGATAAGTGCATCAGTTTGTTGTGTTCTCTACCAAATTCATGGGATTGTCTGGTTATTACAATAGGTAGCAATGCAAATGCCTTGCAGTTTGATGAAACAATCTCATCCTTACTGACAAAGGAGGTGAGATGGAAAAATATGGAGAGCCATAATGGTGATGCCTTGTCTGTATGAGGACAATTCCAGAAAAAAAACAAAAATAAGTCATCGAGTAGGAGATCTAAATCTAGAGGGAGATCTAAATCTCTAGGAAAACCTGTAAAGGTGGTGTGCTAGAAATTTGAAAAGGAAGGACACTACAAAAGGGACTGTAAATATAAAGCTCCTGATAAAGGAAAGGGATCTGATGATGCTCCTTCTGCAGAGGCAAAAACCACCTCAGATGAAAGTGGGGATGTGTACTTGGCTTCTTCAAGTACACATGTAGATCATGACGCATGGTTGATTGACTTAGGTGCATCCTTTCACTTCACTCCCCATAGAGAGTGGTTCTGCGAGTATGAGAAATATGATGGTGGTGATGTCTTCTTAGAGGATTATAGGAAGGCTAGAATCGTTGGTCGCAGAAAAGTAAAGTTGAAGTTGTAAGGTGAAAGGGTTAGAACACTTCTGTGTGTTTTGCATATTCCTGCATTGGCCAGAAATCTAAATTCTGTAAGCAAGTTGGATGATGTAGGTGTAAAAACAGTGTTCGAGAATGATACCTACAAGATGGTTTGGGGATCAATAGTATTGATGTGAGCAGTTCGGATTAGAACTCTGTACAAGCTGCAAGGTAGCACTGTTGTTGATGGGTGCAACAATTCTATGGTTCTTGAAAGTGGAGTAGAAAATCTAGTGGTCTCTGGAGAGAAGACCATGTTGTGGCATCAAAGGCTTGGACATATTGGAGAGAAGGGCCTTTGAATACTTCATGGTAAAGGTATGGTAGAAGGTGTGAGTAATAGCTCTCTGGATTTTGATTTCTGTGAAAACTGTGTATATGGGAAGCAGAATTATGTGAGTTTCCCCTCTGGTGGTAAAAGGGTGAAAGAAATATTAGAAATTGTGCAAAGTTATGTGTTTGGACCTGTGAAGGTTCCATCACTGGGTAAGTCTGTGTACTATGTATCATTTATAGATGACTTCTGAAGGAATATATGGATATATTTCCTTAAGAAGAAATCTGAAGTCTTTGACAGATTTAAAAAATTTAAGTCTCTGGTGGAAAACCAAACAGAGAAGAAGATAAAGGTGCTGAGGACAGATAACGGTGGATAGTTTTGCAGTAAGGAATTTGAAGAATTCTATAAGAAGTGTGGTATAGCATTCTAGAATACTACTCCATGTACACCTCAGCAAAATTGAGTTGCGAAAAGAATGAACAAGACGTTGATGGAAAGGGTAAGAAGTATGCTCAGTGGTACCGAGTTAGGACAAGAATTCTGGGCAGAGGCGGTGGAGACAACATGTTACCTGGTCAATAGATCACCTTCATTAGCGTTGGAGGATAAGACTCCACATGAGGTATGGACTGCTAGGAAACCCTCTCTTTCACATCTGAGGGTATTTGGATGTGATGCATATGTACATGTTCCAAAGGAGAAATGAACCAATTTGGATAGTAAATTTGAAAAGTGCATCTTTCTTGGGTATAAGGATGGTTTAAAGGGTTTTAAGCTTTGGGACCCAATAACAAGGAAGGTTTCGTACAGCCAAGATGTGGTGTTCAGAGAGGTGAAAGATGTTATTAAACATGAAGTCCAACCAAAGGAACATGAGAAGATAGAGTTTGAGCTAAAGGAGGAAGAATCAGACTCTACAGCAGAGGAGGAATTAAAACATGAAGAGCCACAAACTCCGGGTGTGAGAAGATCAGTTCGAGAAAGAAGGCAACCAGAAAGGTATAGTCCATTTGCTTTCTGTTCAAATTTTTCTTTATCTATTACTGATGATGATCCCAGAACTGTGAAGGAAGTAGTAGATTCAGAGGATGGAAAACTCTGGAAAGAGGCCATGGTTGACGAAATGGCATCTTTGCACAAAAATGAGGCTTGGGATCTGGTGGAGTTGCCAGCTGGAAGGAAACCCATTGGCAGCAAATGGGTGTTCAAGAAGAAGACAAATGCAGAAGGAAAGGTGGAGAAATACAAAGCTCGGTTGGTAGCAAAAGGTTATTCCTAGGTGTTGGGAATTGATTTTGGTGATGTTTTTTCTCCTATTGCCAAGGTAACTTCTATTAGATTAATTTTATATGTTTCTACTGCTTTTGATTTTGAGGTAGAATAGATGGATGTGAAGACAACATTTCTTCATGAGGATCTGGAAGAGGAGATCTACATGAAGCAACCTGAAGGCTTTGCGGTGAAGGGTAAGAAAGAACTGGTATGCAAGTTAAAGAAGTCTATATATGGGTTAAAATAGTCACCAAGGATGTGGTATAAAAAATTTGATACATTTATATGGGGACTTGGCTTCACCAGAAGCAAAGCATATCACTGTGTGTATTTTAAATTAATTGGTGACTGTGTTAGTTATCTAGTCTTGTATGTGGATGATATGTTTCTGGTTGGAAATGGCAAAGAACTTATCTAGGATTTGAAGACCCAATTGTCCTCCAAATTTGACATGAAAGATCTTGGTGATGCAAACTATATTTTGGGCATGGAAATTAAAAGAGACCAGGAAAAGAGGAAGCTTTGGTTAAACTAGAGAAAGTATGTTGAGACAATACTGCAGAGGTTTAATATGCAGGATAGTAAACTGGTGAAGGTTCATATTCCTGTAAGTGTAAAGCTATCAACTGAACAGTGTCCCGAGACACAAGAAGAGGAAGATGACATGTCCCGTGTTCCATATGCAAGTGCAGTCGATAGCCTGATGTATGCAATTGTCCGTACTAGACTAGACATTGCACATGCTATGGGAGTATTGAGCAGGTTTATCTCAAAACCAGGAGAGGAGCATTGGACAATAGTAAAGCAGGTTTTCAGGTATTTTCATGGCACTAGCGATTATGGTTTGTGCTACCAAGGAAGACCAGGATTGGACAAAGTGTTGGATGTTCGTGGCTTTGTTGATGCAGACTGGGCTGGAGATCTGGATCAGAGAAGATCTACAAGTCGGTATGTGTTTAACCTATTTGGAGGTGCAGTCAATTGGATGAGTAAGAAACAATCTATATTGGCACTATCAACTATAGAGGCAGAATACATGGCAGCCACTCAAGCAAGCAAGGAAGCAGTTCAGTTGCAAAGATTGTGTTCAAGAATGGGGTTAGTACAGGGAGCTATAAGGATAGACTGTTACAGCCAAAGTGCAATTTTCTTGGAAAAGAACCTTGCATATCATTTGAAGACACAACACATTTATGTTCAGTATCACTTTGTGAGGGATATGATAGAAGACAAAAAGGTGTTGCTGGTAAAGGTGAACACTTTAAAGAATACTACAGATGCATTAACAAAATCTGTGAGCTCTGAGAAGTTCTCTTGGTGTAGAGAAACAATGGGCATTACAAGGATAGATAAATGACTAATCTCTCTTATGGCTCTCTGTCGAAAGAAAACAACAAGTGGGAGAATGTTGGGTTGTGTTATATTCTTTCCACGACTAGCCCACATAGTTAACAGGGGGTTAGAGGGGGTGCGGAGCCCCCCCTTCGTTGCACCGATTTCTTAGCGAGGGGGTCACAGGGGGTTTGAGGGGTGCGAGTAACCCCACTCTATGGATTCTGGGGCAGTGCCCCAAAAATTTTTGGTTTTGGACCCTATGTTAGGTTGGGTGGACCTACCTATGGTTTTGTGCATGATTTTCGCACATGGTTTTGGATGTGATGGTTTTCGGTCCATGGTTTTGGACATGATGGTTTTCGGTCCATGGTATTGGATGCTTTAGCATGTATAAATATGTATTATAACATTGAAAGGAACATAATGAAAAATCAAGCTGGTAGTCCTAGTTTTGGGACCCAGGGGAAAATCTCTGTGTATATGTGTTTTATGTGTTGTGCTCTCACATTTTTTATTTTCTGTGTTTTAGAATTCGTATGCAGGTAATTTCTGTATGGGGTTAAAACCTACATGAAGGACAATGTAAATATCAAATCAGAAAGCCACACCACCTGCATGTTCACAACTTGAATACATTGATGAGGTACAATCCATATGCTCATGTGGTTAATTATGTGCTTCTTGTTGATCCAATTTAAGTTCCCAACAAAGAAGCATTTGATAAGTCAAAATGTTTTGAATACAATTATTATGTGCTTGGGGGGAACCATTCTATAGAAGCTCAAAGACAATTGATGGAGGAATATCACAATAACCCACGTTTTGAAACAATGAAATGTATCATTTATGCTGGTTTATCTGATACAGAAGCAAAGTTAGTGGCATGGGATCATAATGCAGATAATGAATATAGGATGTCTATGACTTTCATCCAAAGGGTTAGATTTATTCATAGTGAATTTGAAGAAAAATGTGGCGGGGATAAGATAAATCTTACTATATATTTCCGAAAGGAATGTTGTATGGAAATAGGCTATCAAATTAAGGAGAAAATCAGTTCAAAAGGTGACAGAGTAAATACTGATTTATTCAGAGGTATTGACAACATTTTCCAGTTGGCATTTAGAACTGGAGATATATGGGAATTGATTAATGAGATTTTTAGCATGCGGGAGAACATTGGTACTAAAAACTAGAAGGTCAAAAGACGTAAACCATTGATATGTAGCAATAGTAAATCAAGTCCTGAAATGAAGCAGCTTCCAGAAGATATGACTATCAAACCTTGGAGAGCATTGCAAGGAGTGAAGGATGAAAAACTTGTCAAAGAAATATTATCTCGTGTGAGGTTAGGGGAATTATCATTGGAAGAACTGTCTGATGAATTTTAAAAGTAAGTTTGTTGAATTATTTTACTTATTTCTAGATTATAATTTTCTTTTAGATATAACATATTGTTCTTGGTAGTATTTGTTATGCATATCATTATATTAATTTTTTTTACTTTATCTATGTAGTCACAAAGTTTACATGAAAATACAAGAACAAATGGTTTAATTGTTGAATGAAGATAGTTGGGATGATGTTGTACACAACTATCCAGATTCACGTTCTACATCAACATTTTTTTTTTTTTTTTTTATCTTGCATTTAAAGATACATGTTGATTTATACATTCATTTTTATTCATTCGTATACTATTTTTATTTTATAAATTACACATATATTTGTTTATTTTAGTAAAGATGAGGAAGGATGAAAATGGAGCACCAGATAGTTTCATGGCCCTTTATTGAAAAAATTAAGATCAAAAGACTGAAGAAGTAATGCCTTAGGAATGTTGAACTTGATCCAACTCTCACTCATTTCATTTGGAATGGGATTGACACTATTCAATATCAAATAATATAAGGAAACCATGAAGACATTGCTAAACTCATACCTAAAAGGGATTATGCCATAATTATTGTAGATATTCCCCATGGTTTTAATATTCCAAACATTGACTATGATAGTGACCCTTATACTTATCAAGCTCTTAGTAAAGTTGTTGTGGGATTTCTAGAAGTCACATCATCACCATTATGAATATTTGTGACATTTCATTCAAACACACAATTGGCAATGTTATTGTTAAGCTTCAAGGGGAAAACAAACTCAAGGATTCAACTTATATGGTAAGACGTTGAAAATGTATATTTGATTAACGTTAAAAAAATAATTTATGTACAAGTTAATTGAACTTTTACTATTTAATGTTACAGGCAAAAGTCAAATCTCGTTAACCGTGAAGATCAACCATTTATAAATGATTGTGAGTTCATCCATATTGATAGTTGGGAAGAATATGATAGCTATATGTTTATGATTTTTAATCGGGTAGTTGGAAAAAGTCATAGCCAAGTACTGGCTTATGATGTTGTTGTGAGAAAACTAACATACGAAGACAAAGAAGAAAAATGAGAGATAGTTAACATTTATCAAAAACCACAGTTATTGATTAACTATCTTATAGACATATGTTCAAATGAAGGAGATTGGGTTTTCGATTTATTTTCTGGCTCAGGTAAGTTTTATTATATGGAATTGAATTTCAATATATTCTTTCTTAATTTATATGTCATTGTACTAATTTATTTCATTATTTCTTTTGTGTTTGATAATTAGGTACAACACAAACATGTTGCCTTTAAAATGGAAGAAATTACATTGCCATTGAAAAAGATCCAATATTGTGCAATTTTATTCAGCAAAGAATTAATGCTCTTCAATTTCTTCCAGATGCAATGCAAGAAATTGGGTTGAAAAAGGGGACTTTAGTGAATCACGTGTGGCAAAAAAGGCAAAGGAACCTCAACCACCATTACATGGAATGATTGGAAAGGCATACATTGGGAGATTCGCAGACATCAAAGATCCATTAGAAGAGGACAATGAGCAAAATGAAGTAGAAAATATTTTGGAAGAAAGCAATGATGAAACTCTAGAGGATGAAGAGTTTGGATTACCTGATATTGTTGATTAAATTTAAGTTATGCTTGGAAATCAAACTCATTTTTTGTAACTATTAATTAGTTATATTTATAATGTTTTGAATTTGACATTTGATGAGAAGAATAAGCATTCAATAAATGTTGTTATGTATTCAATATTTGTATTATGTGATTTTCGCATTAATTTTTATGTTAATCATTATTTTTTGAAAAAATAGTAATTATTATTATTTTTTTGACATGAAATCCCAAAAAAAAAAAAAAAAACTATTATTTGACCATTTTTAGTTAATATTTTCCTATAAAAATTGTGATTTTGACATGTCATTTCTAACAAAAAATTACAAAATACTATCAAAATATGTAATTTTTTAGTTATATTTATCTTGAAAATGGTTATTTTTATGTCAATTGTTAAAAATTATTATTTTTTAGAGACAATTATTTCATTTGCATTGAAAAATTAATTAACGATGTACAAATATGTAGAATATTGAAACTTCAAAATATTGACCTTCTTCTTTAAATATACAAAACAATAAAAACCTCACTACAAAAAAAGAACAAGAAAATATGAAAAAGAAGACCCCTTCAAAAATTATTAAATTTAAAAAAGAATTATTTACATTTCATATATTAGAAAATTTAAAGTCAAAAAATAGGTCTTTTAAAAAAAGGTAATGCAGAATCACCACTTTTTTAAATCAACATGCAAATCACTAACATTCTAAAACGTAATGTACAAAGTGCCAAAAACTATGCTCTAAAAAAAATATGTGTTCTACATCGCCACTTTTCAAAATCGGGTCACTTTTTTGCTATCTCTATGAAACGGGTAACAATATCAGTTCCCGTTTCAAAGTTTACATTGTTCAAATCTAAAAGAAATGGTGGGAACCAAGTTCTTACTAATCTTCCAACCATCATCTCTATTCGGATTTCTCGAGTATTTTTCAATCCCAGTGGATTCTACGAACTTCCTATGATGATAGTGCCCATTTTTTGATAGGATCATGTAGTCTTCAATATGAATATGTCATTTGGTTTTCTCAGCATGCTTAGCTAGAGCTGAGGAACGATACCTACCATGTTTAATGTCTTCCACATGCTCTAGAATCCTTTGCTTAACATATCTTCCTATCTCGCCAACATAGGGAGCCCCTCAAGAGAACAACATTAAGTATACCCATTTCATGTTTGAAGGGTCAATAGGATCCTTGACAGATTTCAAGATACCACTAATGTTTCTTAATGGCTTGAAAGAAGTAGGAACTTGATTCTTCCTTAATATGCGAGCAATTATATCTATGGTTCCGTGGATAAAGGAAAGTTGAACATTGGTGATAGGATCAACAAGGTCCCTCTTTTATCTAAAACACTAGCTAGATTTTTGGAACGCCTTGATGCCTTGGTTTTTCTTATAGAAACAAATCATTAAAACTATTAAAAATTCATTTGTTTTGTGAGCAAAACCCAAACCTTCACCCAAGCTCCCATCCTCTCACTACATCCATCCAAACAAGCTCCACCACCATGTAACTTGTAGGT
This sequence comes from Pinus tabuliformis, assembly GCA_031772625.1. Lineage (NCBI taxonomy): Eukaryota > Viridiplantae > Streptophyta > Pinopsida > Pinales > Pinaceae > Pinus > Pinus tabuliformis. The sequence continues at coordinate 534,280,394 of CM062818.1, read as the reverse complement.
CACCCCACCAAAGGTGGACACCCTTCCATCGTTCCCATCCACGCAGACTCCACCACCATGTTGTTGTTGAGGTGGCCCATGGCCAACGAGATAGTGGTTGCTTGGATAAACATGGCGGAAGGAATGGGAATGTAGGTGGAGCGCTCATGCAATGCCCGTTCCCAAAATACAAGAAATTTTTAATAATTTTAATGTTTTCTTTCATTAATTTTTTAATTTTAAATAGTTTATTATTATTATTATGTAATTTATATTTTTTAAGTATTTTTTAATGTTTGTTTTAATTTCTTTTAATTTTTAATTTTAGTTTTCAAACAAGTGTTTTGAATTTAGTTTTTAAAAGTGTTTATTTTGTGTTTTTTATTTGTTTTATTTTGTTTTCTTTTTGAAAGTTATTTTTATGTCTCCTTTTTTTGCCTTTTTTTTTAATTTAATTTGGAAATGTGTTTTCGTTTTTTTATATAAAAATTTGGGATTTTTATTTTAATATAAAAATTTAGAAAATATTGATTATGGATTTTTTGAAATTATTATTATTATTTCTGACAAATTTAAAAACACATTTATGTATTTTTTAGGAATTTATTGCTTGTTTGACGTTAGGAAAGCAAGGACCGGTAGGGGCTTGCTTGACGTTAGGAAAGCAAGGACCGGTAGGGGCTTGCTTGACGTTAGGAAAGCAAGGACCGGTAGGGGCTTGCTTGACGTTAGGAAAGCAAGGACCAGTAGGGGCTTGCTTGACGTTAGGAAAGCAAGGTAAACTAAGCGCTCTGCTCCTCCACCACTCCAGTATCCTGTGTATTTGAATAGCTCTGGATGGAATGTCTGACCTGTCAATGAAGGGTAGTGTTCGAATCCCGGGTAGTTCCTCCATACAAAGCTAATCCTCCATACATCAATTCCCATCTTATTAATATTACGTATATAAATATACAGAAAATATGCCCCACTGAAACCAGCCGCAGATCAGAGATCAGAATACAAAGACGAAGACGCAACTGTAACATCGATGGAAGTGGTGAGGTCTCTGAAGAGTCAGTCTCTGAAGAGTCATAACCACTTACATGTTAGTATTACTTCGAGTTATTACTATCTAAGAAGGTCTACTTTCAGAAAAGATCTTCTTTCTATTCATTTCATTTTTTAATGTAAATGCAACACCCTCCTCCCACATCTACCCAAGTAACCATGCTAACCAGGGTCAACATGAGATGATAGGCTACTATAAACAAATTCAACCTCATATGTGGCCTTAAGGTAGTGGAATTGATTGAATATCACACACATTCATGCAACATCATCAACAAAACCCTCAGGAGACAAGTCAGCCACTCAGACATCCTGTCTCTAGGCCCCATTGTTATTCTAGACCTCTTAGGCCATAGTTGCTCTCTTGTTTTTGAAATTTCTTCAACCTTCATTCTAATTTGATGATATCCTGAATGAAGATCCAGCTTGGTGAAGTAAATTGCTCCATGTAATTCATCCAACAATTCATTAATAAAAAGAATGGGAAATTTATCTTTAATAGTGAGCTTGTTGAGCTCCCTATAGTCTGCACACATATGCCACGATCCATCCTTCTTGTGCACCAATACTACTGGAGCAGAGAAAGAACTTTGACTAGGTTGAATTATACCAACCTCTAACATTTCTACAACCATATGTTTAATTTCACTCTTTTGGACATAGGGATATACTTAAGGCTTGATGTTTGGAGGAACACTTCCTGGACTCAAACGAATAGCATCTTCATGATCATGAATAGGTGGGAGGCCATGGGGAGTCTCAAATACCTTGGAATGATTTTCCAAAATGTTTTGGAGATTTGGAGAAATAGATGATTTCGTTGTTTGAACATCCAGTGAGAATAATTTTGCAATTACGCCCCGTTGTTCTTTCTTCAGAATCTTTGTCATGCTATTACAGTTTATTATCTTTCTTGTTTTCCCTGTGATACCCCTTAATTCAGCTTCCTCTCCTTTCCAAAAATAGTTCAAGAAAAGTTCTTGAAAATTAAAAGTTATTGTCCCCAAAGATTGTAACCATTAGACTCCTAGTACAACATCAACACCACCCATTGGTATGGAAAGCATTGGACTATTCAATACATATTCCCCCATGGTTAAGTTGATATTATGGCACTTTCTAGAGAAATTTATAGTTCCTCCATTTGCAACCATCACTTGACACTCTGATGTTGGATATAGAAAGAAATTCAATTCCTTGGTTATCTTACAATGAATAAAATTATGGGCACTACCCGAATCAATCAACACTATTACCTTTTTCTTCTTGATATATCCTTCTGCCTTGAGAGTTTTAGGAGTGGTAATTCCTGCTAATGCATCACAAGATATGGTCAAATTCATTTCTTCTTTCTCAGGGGTTGGTTCCTGGTGTATATCATCCTCTTTTGATGTTTCTTGTTCCTTTCCTTCCTCCTCTTCACAATTTATGTAAAATAATTTCTTCTCAGGACACTTACGACCTTTAGTGTATTTTCTATCACAACTATAACAAATCCCTTTTGCTATTTTTTCCTCCAATTGTTGTGCTGTCAACCTTATAGGCTGTGGAAGGCTAGGAGCAACAAAACTTCCATTTTTATAGTTGTGAGTGGTAGGCTTCCTTGTTTCCATAAATTTTCTTTCAACTTTTCTTGCCACCTATAATGCCTTCTCCAATGAATTAGGTTCCCAAAGGAAAACTTCGTGTTGAATGTTATCCTTTAGAGTCCCTATGAAAACATCAACCATATGGTCCTATAGAATATCAGTTACCCTGATATTTAATTTTTGGAAGTCCTCAATGTGCTATGCCATTGAACCCTTTTGTTTGACATTTATGAATTGGCTAAAGAAGGCGTTTCTCTTTGTATCTTCATAATGTGTTATCATTCCTCCAAAAAAATTGACCAAGTGACAAGGGGTTTATGAGAAAACATCCATCAATTCCATACGAACTGATTGGGTTCTAAATATAAAGATGCAATGTGTACCTTTCGTGTGTGTTTCATATCATAGAGATCAAAATATTGCTCCATCTGTAATATCAATGTTATCAGATCCTTACCATCAAATCATATTGATATTTGGAATGTGGCTTGTATTTAACCAAATGTTGGAGTCTATAAAATCATAATTCATATTCCTTTTGTTCTCGTCATGATTTTCATGGATTATCTTGTCACCATTGGGAAGCCTTTCTTGTAGTAACTTTTTCAATTCTTCCATCTTGACATTCATCATTGCTTCCACATCTTCTTTTAAACCATCCTTCAAACCTTCCATGTCCCTTTTTATTTTTACATCTAAACCATCCATCTTAAAATTCATCATCACTTCCGATTCATTTTTGGTTACTCTTTAAGAGAGAGAAATTTGTTGCACTTGGTCTCGTAATTTTGATATATCATGTTGAATTTCTTCCTCTTGTTCATGTGTCATAGTCGAGCTTTTTGGTTTCTTACTAGGTGTGTCCATTTTTTTTCTTTGAGGAATTTTTGAATCAAACAATGATACATATGATTCACTATGCCCTTTGAATCACTTCAAACTGATTTTTCAAACCAAAGTTATGCAAAATTTTAAAAAATACACACATTTTTCTTGCTTTTTAGGAGCTCTATATTGAAACTATTGTATCTCTGTAATTTCGGCTCTACAAGGTTTGAAATTTCTTCTTGTGGTTTCCCTTTGAGTCTTATTTCCAATTCCATAAGTCATACTGATATTGGATTATTCAAGATAAAGTTATCCCCAATATCCCACGATGGCCTGATTATGGACTGGTTTAGTATATTGAACTTGTAGGTAATTCCATGTGTCATTGTTACAACCTTCGAACTTGAAAATGATACAAGAAAAACTACAGTTCGTGAAATTTCAGTCAGTTTTTGTGAAATTCAAATTCGATGCTCGTAGAGAAAGTTATGACGAATTTCCCTAGGTCACTTGTTTTAGAATGAATTCTGGACCCTGCAAAACCCCAACTTCCTCGGATCATATCTCATAAACTATAGTGAACCAAGATATGAAATTTGTACATGAAGTTCACCAAGATTTCATGTCCATGTGGTTGCAATATCAACTTCTGAAACCTCGTAGAAAAAAATTATAGTGAAAATTCCAAGATGACCTGTTTGAAGAAGCGAAATCCTAGAATCCAAAACTTTGATACCAAATGTTATAAACCATCTCACAAAAAAGAATAAAATATAGATCAATGACTTGAGAAATATCCTCTTTGATGGGGAAACCTCCTTTACATCACATAAATGAACAATTATTGGTTTATACAAATGATAAGACCTCCTTGATATATATAGAAGTCTAAGGGGTCACAATATAATCAAAGCCTACATAACAATAATAATGTAAGGGAAAAATAATAATAATAGTGGGCTTCTATGGGGCACAACAATAACAATAGCGGGCTACACTAGTATTATAGGGACCTAACAAACTATATTCCATTTTACACTTAGAGCTTAAAGTTACAAAAATGGTATGGTGCTTTAAGGGCTTTGGCATAACACCTACATAGCACTTTAGTCTATTACATCATGCTTATTCCCTAGTTGCATTGTGTGCTATTATGAGGAACACTGGAATGTTGTAAAGGAGATAATTGTTGTTACTGAAATTACCTCTAATGGTTTCTTTTATATGCAAATAAATCTCAGGTTTTCATTACATAAGGTTTAATGCACCACCGTTGATTTTCATATACCTAGATGCTACAGAATTTACTCTGAAACATGCTACCTATTAGAACATGACAACCGATGGTATCATATGTAAGGACCATACCATAAATCTATGTATATACATAAGATTGTTCATGGGTTACAACTAATTAATATAATTAGTGGATCTACAAGTTTAAATCTCCTCTACATTACAACCAACATATGGATTAACAAGGCATGGTTATTATTGCTCCTTATTTGAGAAGTCCACACTGAGAGGGCACAAGGGGTTGTATCCATGATGAAATTTGGGGTTAACATATGTAATCTCATAGTGTATGCATTACAACAACATGTTATAATGGTTTTGTATGCTAATCAAGTGAATTTTGCACATGTGTAGTGTTTGCCTAGGCTGGATATGTTTACATTCGAATAGTTGTAAATAACCTCAATTGCAAAATTCCTTTTTCTATAAAGTAAGATAAATGCTATGATCAATGTTAGATTCATTGATTGTGATATATATACATATATATATATGCACAGACACACACACACACACATACATATATATATATATATATATATATATATATATATATATATATATATATATATATATATATATATATATATATATATATATATATATATATATCCTGCATGTGGTAACTTATACTACATCATTCATCGCTTGCAAAGAATATGAAGAATTTGAGGAGCTTCATTAGATGCATGAATAGATTCAACAAAAAGGGTAGAAACAATGCTTATAGTCACAAACCTCTAAGTGGATAGGTGAATAGAGTAAAAAAAGGTGCACCACACTATCAACAACAAGGGTGTCAAAGAAAACAATCAAATTTCTAGTCCCTTTACAGAGCTGGAATGCCGAAATATCTCCATGTAAAGTACACTTGACATCTAATTTTGTTAAGTGGTAAATATAAATTAGTATTCCAGATCTCAAAACTAGGTACGTTGACAACCAAACTTGAATTTAACTCTCCAAAATATCCATTACAACTCGCAGTTTAACCTGCATATGAACTGCAACCCCTCTATTACTACCTAGACTATTGTTGTCTAGTGGTTGCCAAGGATATGTTTTTCGCTTCCCTTAAAATACTTTGAGACAAAATGGTTGACCTTGCAAATTTAAAATATGATGTAAGATATGTTTTCTCATCTAGAACAAAAAGTTTCATCATTCAAATCTCCATAATTCAATCCAACCAAAAACCAAACTTAAATAATGTGAGTCATAGAACCCATTCTCACCTAGAGAGACAGGTTCCCCTATTATTCATTTCCCCAGTTCCATGAGGTGTGTTACAAAAAATCCTTTCTTTGAAATTCTTCTTTTTCCTTTTATTGAAACTCTTATTCCTCGCTTTTTCTTTGGTCATACAACATGCTCTTTGTGTGTATATTTTCGAGGCCACCTTTCAAAATAATGGAGGTGAAATGAATATTGATAGTTGGCCTGTTAGCTCTGCTATGCACTTCAGCATTTGGAGGACCAAATACTAGCTTGGTCGTGTGATTTTGCAAAAAGGGAGCTTGCAGCACTCTGTTTCCTCCTTCTTCTTCATTTTTCTTATACCCTCATAGACTCTGCCACCTCCATTTTCCTTCAAGGCCCGGCATTAGCCTTTTTTCCCTTAAGCCCCTCAGCGCCAAGATTTTAAACCCATATAACTGCGTGCCTCCAAAACAAATGCTATCTGCTAATCTGGTTCCTCCCATGTCAAATCAATCAAAAAACACGTGCAGTTAAACCCACGTCGTCCGATCAATGCATCATGATCTAACGGTCTCCGTCGCCTTCCCCGCTTGTTAACGCGCCAATCCCTTTCATTGTCTGATCGCTCCTGCTACACGATCCAACATCATTCGCTTTCCCCGACGCTAAAACTTACCCGCGCTTTAGCCCGCGGGGAAAGCGGTTTTCCTTGCGTCCCATCCGCCACGCGACGTGTGCTAAACATGATCGTTGGCCTGTGTACGTTTACCACTTCACTCCCAAAAGAGGTGCGAGCATTACCGCTTACCGCTTAAACCATTACTCTCGACCGTCAACTCCCCACGCAGCTTCCGCCCTGATCACCATTGGATCTTCTTGTGTTTAATCCAACAGCCCTCGTCCATCCCAATCTCATATCTCCCGATTTCCTTTGCAATCCAATCTCCGCCATTCGCCTAAGCAATCCAACGGTTGATGTTCGTCCTCCACCCACTCATACATCCTCCATGAATTCAACACACCTTGATCATACCGTGCACCCGAAGGACAGGAGCGCTGATCCGGATTTAAGCAGGAACGCAATAGATTATAGAGATAACCATAAATACAGAGATACGATAACCATAAAAACAGAGATAACCATAAAAATAGATATGCAGCGGGAATAATACTTTACTTCATTAATGTAGAATATTGAAATATGCTTACAAACAGTAATGGAAATAACCTAGCTAGGGCGATGGTAGCTGATCTCTGAGAAGAGATGTGGTGGCTACATGCCTCTGAACTGTCTTACAATGAGGCTCGAAGGCCTATTTATTGTTGAGAAACAGTGGAAAAACCCTTAACATTCCAAAACCCAACCCTAGAAGATGAAACGCCAAACTATGGGCCCCGTTTGGGGTAAGTTGGTACATCAACTTCACGGGGTCGTAACTTTGGCATACGATCTTCGTTTGACGCATACAATAGCTCGTTAGAAAGATCTATCTGAGCACTACCATTGTTGGAACAAGCAACATGGTCCATTCCATGGACCAATGTTGCCCCCGGATTCCCCAAAAAACGTCGTTTAGGGCCTCAAAATGGCTCCGGAAGTTCAGGACCTGAAAACTGCTAAAAATAGTAAGTTGTGCTACAATTAAGGAAACTGAAAATGCTGAGAAGAACAATGGTGGGGGTCCAGGTGGGCTTGGCAGGTGGCCACCAAGGTCCACTTGGATCATTCCTCCCCCCTTAGGAAGCAATGGTCCCCATTGTGTTGAGTTCCTCCATGAGATGAGGAAACTTTTGCTAAACTTGGTCCCAGGTGAACCACTTGCCCTGGTGAAGGAATTGGCCTGCTTTGACAACTCGATATAGTTGGATATTCTGTTGGCAAGTGTTCTTGATTTGTGTGTCCATGATCTGATCAGTTGCAGCCTGTTCCATGCAATCTGGGTTTAATTCTGTGGGTGTGAGCTGCTCTGCAATGTGGAATGTGTCTAGCAATGGTGGAAAGTATGGCCGAAGGCGATCCACATTGAACACTGGGTGTAGGCCAAGGAATGGGGGAATGCTGAGCTCAAATGAATTGTCCCCCACAGCCTTAGTAATGGTGTAAGGACCATATCGGAGTGGTCTCACTTTCCGATAGGCTCCAGTAAGGCATTCCTTTTGCAGATGCAACCAGACTTTGTCGCCCACCTGAAACTTGTGTGGCACCCGGTGTTGATCATGTCGCTGCTTGTACTTGGCATTTGATTTGTCCAGAATGTCATGGACCTGCTGGCGAATATGTTGGATGTGCTCAATGAAGCTGGTTGCCTTCTCTGTTTCGGACTGGACATGAGCTGAAGCTGTGTGAGTAGCTGCAAGTGGCAGGGCCACATCAATGGGGCATAGTGGTTGGAATCTCAAGCCCACCTGAAAAGGGCTATGGCCAGTCGAGCTGTGAAGAGCTCGGTTGTAGCTGTGCTGAACATAGGGGAGGCTCTCATCCCATGTGCGTGGATGCTTTGAGTTGTACATGCGCAGAATGTGTACAATCATTCGATTGACAACCTTGGTCTGGCCATCAGTTTGAGGATGGAAGGCTGTGGACTTAGTGAGTTTGGTGTCCAGCATTGACCAGAGACTGGACCAAAATGTACTGAGGAACCGACTGTCCCGATCTGAGATGATAGACTATGGGATCCCAAAGTGCACCCACACTCGTTCAGAGAAGAGTTTAGCAGTGGCTTATGCTGTGATATTCTTCTTGCAGGCTGCCATAATGGCCATCTTCGAGAACCTATTGAAGACCACAAAAACACAATCATTTCCATGCTTGGTGGAAGGAAGCCCTGACATGTAATCCATGGAGATGGATTCCCAAGGTCGACTAGGGGTAGGCAACGGGGTATAGAGGCCTTGCTTCTTGATGGTTGGTTTGGCAATGGCACAGGGAGTACATGATCTAATGTACTTCCCGACATCCTGTCGAAGATTTGGCCAATAGAAATACTTTTGTAGTACTTCCACTATTTTCTCAACCCCGAAATGTCCAGCAGCCCGACTGTAGTGTGCTTCCCAAATCATCTTAGCACGCTCACTTGAAGGAACACAAAGATGACCCAGGTGGCATAATAGTGCACCTTGGAGGTGAAAATCTGGAACATGCTGACCCCCCAAGAGTGTCTGGTATGTGTGGCCAAATTCTCGGTCACTTTTGTAGAGAAGTGGCCAATCAGAAGTCTCGTGCCCACAAGAGTTGAGCACAGTGGTTAACGCCATGATTGGTGGTCGACTGAGGCAATCTGCAACATGATTGGTGCTGCCCTTCTTGTACTTGATGTTCAGATGGAACTGTTGTAGATATGTAGACCACTTCTGATGGCGATCATTCTGCAATTTCCCTGGGGTCTGTATGAACTGCAGGGGTCGGTGGTCTGTGTGGATTACTGTTTCCTTCCCCAAAATGTAATGCTTCCATTTTCGGCAGGCCTGCACAATGGAGTACATCTCTTTATCATAGGTTGGATACTTCCAGACTGTGTCTGAAAGTGTTTCACTATGATATGCCACTGGATGCCCGTGTTGAGTAAGGACTGCCCCAATAGCATAGTCAGAGGCATCCGTCTCGACCTCAAATGGTTGTTGTAAATCTGGTAACGTGAGCACTGGTGTCGTGCAAAGGCGATCTTTCAATTCTATGAATGCCGTCTGTTGAGATTCAGACCAAAAGAATTTCACTTTCGCTCCTCCCTTGGTGACTTGACTCAAGGGCCAAGCGATATGAGAAAACCCCAACATGAACCTGCGATAGAAGTTGGCAAGGCCTAGAAAGCTGCGGAGCTCTGTCAGAGTGGTCGGGGATGGCCAATCCCGAATGACTTGGATCTTGGCCGGATCCACATGCACCCCCTGTTCATCAATAATGTATCCCAGATAGTGAACCTGGGTCATGCCAAAAGTGCATTTCTCCAAATTGGCACACAGCTTGTGTTGTCGCAGTGTTTGAAGAACCTGTCGGATGTGGTGGAGGTGCTCTTCCCAACTCTGGCTGAAGATCAGAATGTCATCCAAGTATACCACTACAAATGAGTTGGTGAATGGCCGCAAGATGTCATCCATTAGCCTCATGAAGGTTGCAGGAGCATTCATCAATCCGAAAGGCATGACCAACCATTCGAAGAGGCCCTCCTTGGCTTTGAAGGCAGTCTTCCACACATCAGAGGGTTCGATTGGTACCTGGTGATATCCCAACTTCAGATCGATCTTGCTGAAGTACTTTGCCCCCTTTAGTTGGTCCAAGAGGTCATCAATCCGTGGGATCGGGTACCTATTACGAACAATGATCTTGTTCAACGCCCGATAGTCAATACAGAGTCTCCAAGTCCCATCCTTCTTCTGTACCAACATGATCGGGCTCCCACAGCGCGATGAACTCGGACGGATGTGACCTTTCTGCAGCAACTCCTGAATCTGCCTCTTGATTTCATCGTTCTCTAGAACCGAACACCGATAAATTGGTCCATTGGGTAGCGGCGCACCTGGGGTTAGATCGATGGAGTGCTTGACCTGACAGTGCCGAGGAACCCCTGAGGGGGAGGTGAAGATGTCCTCATACTCCTTCACGACCTTATCCATCTGTAGTTGTCGTGCGGAGGGGTCCTGTCTGGAGGTCGTGGCCACCAACTTCTTCTTTCCTTGAGGGCGTATCATCAGGAAAACAAACTTCCCAGTCTTGGAAATGAGCTTACTACATTTTTTTTTAGTAATCAAGGAGATGGCGGTAGGCGGTGCTACCTCTGGTATCCTGTACAACTTATTCCCCAATGTAACAATAACAGCCCGGGGCCTTGATTCATACACAGCATGTCGCTTCCACAAGTATGGTTGTCCTAATAATACATCACAAACTTCAAGGGGAGCGATGTCACACAATACCTCATCCGTGAAGGGCTTGATGTTGTACGGAAGGCGACATTGTTGGCTCACGCGAAGATCCCGTCCTTGGTGAAGCCACCCGATGGTGTATGGTTGTGGGTGTGCTGTGGTCGGTAAGCCAAACCGCTTCACGAACTCCACCGAAATGAGGTTCTTTTGGCTCCCGCTATCGACAATGAACTGTAAAGGGGAGCCCTTTACCCACATCTGGGAGTGGAAGAGACGCTCCTCCTCCTCTGGATATTCGGGTTCACTTTTCTGGATCTTGGCGGTAGCAACAGTGGCATTGGGATCCGCGTCAATGATCTGCTTCCCTTTTTCATTCCCCTTGTCGAGTTCTGACTCAGAGTCGGAATAGGTATCTGATTCTGGACCCTTTAGCTCGGCCACCAGTGACTGCTTGGCCCGACACTCACTGGCGTTGTGAGTGGAGCTCTTATGGAACTCACACCATTTTCTCGTGTCCTTTTTCTTCTTCGTGGTGTCGTTCTTTGTCTGCAGCTTTAGCAGGTTGTCTTGGGCTGCCTCGCCTTGGCTTTTCCCTTTGTTCTGCGTTTTAGGGGCACCTTTCCCTTGCTTCGGAGTCGCAGATCCAAAGTCTCGCTTCTTTTGTTTAAAATTCTGCTCGACCTTGACGGCATATCGGTATGCTGTGCCGAGCGAGGGGATGTTCAGGAATTGTATTTCTTCCTGAATGTACTTGTGCAGGCAGTCGCGGTATTTGAGTATCAAATGTTGCTCCGTATCCTTGATACCCAACTTTGTGCGAAGGTTATGGAAGAGATTGGTGAACTCCGGCACGTCTTGGTCCCTTCCCTGCTGCAGCGTGGTCCATTTTATGTATTCATCCTCATAGCTTCCGACCGGGTAGTACTGCTCCTTGATGGCATCGCGGAATGAATTTCAAGTGGGTGCGGCTGAAAATAGTGAGCCGGTAGTTTCATCCTTCTGCTCACAGTAGGTTTCCCACCAGTCCTTGACGTGGGGGGCTGCTTTGAGAAGAGCGAAAACAATCTTTTCTCGACTTGAAAATTCATGAACAGGAAAATACCCTTCTAGCAGATTTAACCATTTATCTACCGCATCTGCGTCTATTTTACCCTCGAAGATGGGGATTTCAAAATTAACTTGTACCTTAAAGGGCGTCGCATTTCCAGAGTAGCTGCTAGAAGTTGAAGTGTCGCTTCCGGGTAGCCACTGAAGGATCTGGGCGAAACTGTCCATCATCGCGTTCCGTTGTCGCTCGAGGGCTTCTTCGAGCAAGATTTTGATAGGATCTCCTGCCCCCTCATCTTTCTTCTCGTCTGTCATGGGAGGCCGTCGGGATTTGCGAGGATGGTCTTGTAAAGGTTCGATCAGTTCAAGCCCTAACTCCTTATATCCCGACCTCATTGGGGACATGCAAAAAAAACAGAGAAAAAGCAGACTGCTCTGATGCCAATGATCCGGATTTAAGCAGGAACGCAATAGATTACATAGATAACCATAAATACAGAGATGTGATAACCATAAAAACAGAGATAACCATAAACATAGATATGCAGCGGAAATAATACTCTACTGCATTAATGTAGAATACTGAAATATGCTTACAAACAGTAATGGAAATAACCCAGCTAGGGCGATGGTAGTTGATCTCTGAGAAGAGATGTGATGGCTACATGCCTCTGAACTGTCTTACAATGAGGCTCGAAGGCCTATTTATTGTTGAGAAACAGTGGAAAAACCCTTAACATTCCAAAACCTAACCCTAGAAGATGAAACGCCAAACTATGGGCCCCGTTTGGGGTAAGTTGGTGCATCAACTTCCGAGGGTCGTAACTTTGGCATACGATCTCCGTTTGATTCATACAATAGCTCGTTAGAAAGATCTATCCGAGCACTACCATTGTTGGAACGGGAAACATGATCCATCCCATGGACCCGTTTTGAGGCCCTAAACGACCTTTTTTAGGGAATCCGACTGCTAAAAATAGTAAGTTGTGCTACAATTAAGGAAACTGAAAATGCTGAGAAGAACAATGGTGGGGGTCCAGGTGGGCTTGGCAGGTGGCCACCAAGATCCACCTGGATCAAGCGGCCATCTACAAGTGCCTGGTGTAGTTACTCCAAAACAACTGCATTTATCAGGGAAGGAAAGTAGTGAAGGAAAGAGCTGTTAAAGCATTAATCAGTCATGGAGCTTTATTCATATTACACTCCAACTGCTCGAGGAGTACAACAGAACATCAAATAATTTCAAGTTCTTCCTCTAAAGCAATCAGATTGTAGCAGAGACATGTATTAGATAGTTAATATGGTTGGTGGTCCATTATGACCCCTCCACGCAAAGGATAACAGATCATTTTTGTAAAAAAACTCTTTATATACCCATAATGTAGATGTAATCAGGGTTGATGGTTTTGGTTTTGATGTAAGGGTCAACTTTTGTAGACTGTGACTACTTTGAAACTTGCAACATCTGGTCTTCATTTTTAGCTAATACAAGCTTCTTTTGTTGTTAATTGCTCACTTTCCACTTCTTCTCTGTTCTAGGCTGTGCATGTTGTGCATTTGTTCATGTGCTCTTGATGTTTAGAATTTGAGGGGCTATCATCCCACCTCTGTGTTAGATTCTTGTATGTATTATTGAATGTGTTATGCAGGTTTCCTTTACTTAGTGCCAGAGAGCTGTCATCCTGCCTGTGCATTAGGAAATAGATTTACAGACCTCTTTATTGGTTACAGCCAACCATCACATGGTCTTCTGCATCTGCTGGTGTGGCCAGTATTCTTCATATTCACTCAATCCTCAAACTATGAGTAATTGGTGGTCTAAAGCCTTGTAGTCTGGGGGTGTTCCAAACTTTGATGATATACAAGGTTTGGACACAGTTCTGGTTGTAATCATCTATCTGGCGACTCCACATTGCATTTCTGGCTCAGTTTATGAGACACACTCGAAGAAATCCTCAGAAATCACCAGCTGACCTAGTGCCTAACCCTGAAAAGATTGTCAAGTTGAAGAAAATATCGCAGAAAGGAGCATCAGGATCAGGTAAGCCCAAGAAATCTTATTTGTCTCTGCATGAGAAGTTCTTAGTTGAAGATACACAGTTTGAGGATTTAGAACCTACTACTGATAGGGAAGAATCAGCTGCAGAGATTTATAAAGCTCCTTGTCCATTCAGTTCCCCTTTGGATCTTAGTCCAAAGATAACATCCCATACAATCCATAATATCCCTTTGTCTCTGTCATCCATTACATTGCTTCCTAGTACTAAATCTACTAGTATCCTTTCACATACCCCAGTCATGGCAGGTCAGCAAGCCCCTACAAAGATGGAAAGAATTATAGCTGCTAGGTATGGACCCCTGGTCTTGCCTGTTCCATTGAATGCCATGCCTGCAAGAGAATATCAGAAGTATATATCTAAGTTTACTGGTACAGAGGGAGTAACAGCTGAAGAACACCTTGAATCTTTCTATAGTTATGCTGATAACTTGGATATAAGTAAAAATGATGTATGGATGAGAGTTTTTGTCCAGAGCCTTGACTGAGAGGCTAGAAAATGGTTCAGAGAATTGCCCCATGGATCTATTGCTGATATTGAAGCCTTATATGAAGTATTTTTGAAGCAATGGGAAGATAAGAAGGACCTGTTGTACTATCATACTGAGTTTGGTAATCTCAAGAGGGAAAATGGGGAATCATTGCCTGATTTTAATAAGAGATTTAATCGTATGTATAGTAAGATACCAGCTAAAGTAAAGCCTACCCCCACCTCTACCAAACTCACTTATGCCAATGCTTTTGACTCTGATTTTTTCCTATTATTAAGAGAAAGAAGATGTGCTACTCTAGCAGACATGCAAGATGCAGCCCTAGAAGTAGAGTCTAATATCATGGCTGCAGAAAAGCTCAAAAGTCATGCTGACAAAAGAAGGCAGAGAGGTGAGGCTTCTTCTGCCTCTACCTCATCTTCCGAGCCTAAATTAGATAAAATGACTAGAATGATAGAGTCATTGGCTGCTGAAATATCTAAGCTAAAGATTGAGAAAAACTTTGGGAAGGCAAGGCTCCCAAATACATTTGCTCCAAGAAATCCCAATCCATTCAGAAGAGCAAATGAGCAGTTACAATTAATTCAAAGGGGTAAAGAAACTAATGAGGATCAGAAAGTAGAGCTCCTTTTCAAAATGTAGTCATGGAGGAGGAACAAATGGAAGATGAGGATGACATTCACTGCATGGAAGATAAAGGCAGTGCTGCCTTTTTGACATTGGCTGAATACGAAGAGTCTTTGCTGCAAGAGTAAGACAGTCAGAGGTGGGACAAAGAGGCTGTCCTATAGACTGAGGAGCAACAAAGATATAATCTAAGGTCAAAAGAAAACAATGTCAAGGAGAATCCTGCCCAAAGAGCTATTATCCAAACAGAGTCACAGAATAGTAGACAGAGAAGACCAGCAGATGATCCAATCATCCTCAAAGCTCCAGTTCAAGAGGTAAAGAGTGAGGTGTTTAGAAAGCCTATCCTTGAAGCTCTTGAGCTAAGACCCACCCAAGCCTCCACTGACTCTGTCAATTTGCAAGATGATAGGCCTGCAGTTGTGCTTAGCCCAATGACTGAACCTGCTAATGATAATTGTCCATCATTTTATGTCTCCTTGACCATTCATGAAAAAATCCTCCACAACTGCCTACTAGATACATGGGCCAGCCACAATCTAATGCCAAAAGCTATCATGGAAGAGTTAGGCCTTGACATCACTAGAACCTATCATGATTTATTCTCATTTGACTCAAGAAAGGTGAAATGTCTAGGGTTGATCAAAGATCTAGCTATTACCCTAACTTAGCTGCCAATGAAAAGTATGATGATGGACATTGTGGTAGCAGATGCCCCTCCTAAATTTGGCATGTTGTTGTCCATGGGGTGGATTAAGAGACTGGATGGGACATTACAGAATGATTTATCATATGCCACTGTCTCAGTATTTGGAGGAGAAAGCAGGAGATTATACAGAGAAGAAAAATTGGCATATATCATCAGTGATGAGAAGAATCCTTCTAATCATCCTATTTATGCCGTGGAGATTTATTTTGGAGCATGTATCCTCCAAATAAAAGAATCTCAGAAGGCCTCAATGCAGATCAAGAAACCAATTATTCAAGTCGAGGAAGAGCAAGGAAGTGTAGTTTGGGAGATGTTCTTTGATGGACCATGTACCAGGGAGACTGCAGGAGCAGGGGTGGTGCTAATATCTCCAGAACAAGAAAGCAAACGTCTGTCTTTTAAGCTGGCTTTTCAAGTCACTAATAACATAGTAGAATATGAGGCTCTGATATTGGGCCTTAATGCAGCAAAATACATAGGAATCAAAAGCATAAAAGTGTTTGGAGATGCTGATCTGATCATTCAACAGTTGAACAAAACGTTTCGTGAAAAGCACCCAAGGCTGAAAGCATACAAAGATGAGGTATGGAGACTCAAATATTCCTTTGATGATTTCTGTATTTCATACATCCCTAGAGCCAAAAATCAGCTTGCTGATTCCCTTGCTGTGTCTGCTAGCATGTTCATACCTCCCATGCCTCCCAGACTAGTATATGAAGTCCAAATGAAATATAGACCATCGTTCCCTAATAATGTCCACCATTGGAAGGTTTTTAATGATGATGATGAACTGAATAGATTCTTGCAAGTCATTGATGAATTTTCTGAAATGCAAATTGACCAAGAAAATGAAGTCTTGCAAGAAAACCCTCAGTTCTAGCTTAGAAACAAAATTGGCAAAGATAGCATTGTCCAACTCCCCAGCAATCATATTCCTAAGGGTCTAATTCCTCTAGAAAGATTGTTTGACCATAATGATGTGCCTTATACATCTGCCCAAAAAGAAGATCAATCTACAGTCTGTGAGCATGACATAGGGAGTCCAGGTCAGCCTAGATGCATAAATCTATCTACCCATCTGTCTGTTGACCAAAGTTCTAAATACTGAAATTTAATGAAGCAATTTGCTGATGTCTTTGCCTGGGAATATAGTGACCTGAAAACATATGATAAGAAGATCATCCAGCATAAAATCCATTTAGAGAAAGATACCATACCTTTCAAGCAGAAGCTGAGGCCAATAAACCCTTTGCACCTTCCTCTAATTAAAAAGGAAATCAAAAAATTGTTGCCTGCCAAAATTATTGTTCCCCTAAGATATTCAAAATGGGTAGCCAACTTGGTTGTGGTGAGGAAGAAAAGTGGAGAAATCAGACTCTGTGTTGATTTCAGAAACTTAAAAAAATGTTCTAAGAAAGACAACTATCCTTTACCCAAGATGGAACATTTGCTGTAGAAGGTCTCAGGAGCCAAAGTGATGTCTTTCATAGATGGATTTTCAGGCTTTAATCAGATTGTTGTGCATCCAGATGATCAGGAGAAGACTACGTTTACCACTCCTTGGGGCACTTTTATGTATTCCAAGATGCCTTTTGGATTGATGAATGTTGGAGCCACCTTTCAGAGAGCTATGGATATAGCTTTTGTGGGAGAGAAGGATAAAGTTGTCCTTATCTACCTTGATGACATAATAATATACTCCAGTAGCCATCAAAACCATTTGCAGCATTTGAAAAAAGTGTTTCTGAAGTGCAAAAGGTTTGGGATTTCAGTCAATCCTAAAACGTCACAGTTTGCTTTAGAAGAAGGCAAGTTGTTGAGACATATTGTTTCTGCTGCAGGTGTCCGAATTAACCCAGAAAGAGTAAAAGAAATACAGACCCTATCTGTCCCGAGATCAAAGAAGGACATTCAGTCCTTTCTGGGCAAGATTAATTTTGAGGAGTTTTATCCCAAATTTTGCTGAACATGTGAAGCACATTACCTCCATGTTGAAGAAGGGGTCAGAGATCAAATGGACTAATGCCGTAAGAAAATCATTTGAGTCCATTAAGCAAGCTATTATGGAGGCTCCCACTCTAAGCAGTCTGGATTACAACAAGGAGTTCCATATATTTTCTTTTGCCTCTAATGACACCATTGTAGTAGTTTTATTGCAAGCAGACGAAGAAGGCTCAGAGCATCTAGTGGCATTCTTCAGCAAAACATTAAGGGATGTTGAATTGAGGTATGATATCATGGAGAAACAAGCATATGCTCTTATCAAGTCCTTGAAATCTTTCAAAGTTTACATTCCACATTCTAAGGTAATCGCATATGTACCCTCTGCTGCAGTAAAATATGTCCTAACACAGCCTGATGCCGATGGAAGAAGGGCTAAATGGATTGAAAAGTTGATTGAATTTAATATAGAACTGAAGCCAACCAAACTTGTTAGAGGTCAAGGTCTTGCCAGATTGTTAGCTGAGGAAAATTGTAGGACAATGGACATAAATCTCATGAGCACAGATGCAGAAAATGGTCAAACAAAAGAAGAGGAAGTAGCTGAACCAGAGAGAAAGCAGTCAATGGTAGATAATCTAGCTTCTTGTGATTGGTATTCCTCAATAGTTAAATTCTTACTGAAGCTAGAGATCTCTCCAAGCTTAAGCACAAGCCAAGCCAGAACTATAAAGCTCAGGGTAGCAAAATACTGTGTTAATGAAAATCTGCTCTACTGGAGGGACCCATCTGGAATGCTTTTAAGGTGTTTGGACAAAGAATAGTCAATAGAAGTTATGTAGAAATTTCATTCCAGCATATGTGGAGGGCACCATTATTGGAATACTATAGCTCACAAAATCCTTAGAGCTAGATATTATTGGCCCTCCTTATTTTCTGATGTATTTTCATTTGTTAAATCTTGTGACAGGTGCCAAAGATTTGAAGGGAAACAACAGTTGAAGTCCCTACCTTTAAAACCAATACATGCAAAAAGACCTATTCAGCAATGGGGCTTGGATTTCATTGGAGAAATCAATCCACATTTCAGTGGCCAGCATAGATGGATATTAGTAGCCACTGATTATTTCACTAAGTGGATCGAAGAAATCCCTACCAGGAAGGTTGATCATAATGTGGTCGTGAAGTGCTTGAGAGAAAAGATCTTCACTAGATTTGGTTGTCCACATAAATTAGTCACAGACAATGCAACAGCCTTCAGAGCAATAGAATTGGTCAATTCAATGGGCATCAAACTGGTTCATTCCACCTCATATTACCCTCAAGAAAATGGTTTAGCAGAATCTTCCAACAAGAGTTTAATAAGGATAATCAAGAAACTGTTGGATGAAAACAAGAAGAATTGGGATTCTAAGCTCAAGTATGCATTGTGGGCTGATAGGGTGACCATTAAGAAATCCACAGGGAATTCTCCATTCAGGTTGGTATATGGAACTGAGGCTGTATTCCAAATTCAGTTAACTCTCCATGTGGCAAAGTTTCTGCAACCATAACAGAATGAGGAAGAAGACGTGGCATGAAGGATCATTGATTTAGCAGAGGTACATCAAATCAGAGAGAAGTTGATTGAAAGGTCTACAACACATCAAAGAAAGATCAACGAAGATTTTGACAAAGGGACTAAGGCAAATAATTTTCAGGTTGGAGACTTAGTTCTGAAGTGGGATGAACTAAAAGAAACTAAAGGCAACCATGGGAAGTTTGATGCTTTCTGGACAGGGCCTTTTATTATTTCTCAAATCCAAGTGAACAATACCTTCATATTGCAAAGTATGGGGGGAGAAGCAGTTTTTGATGGCCCAATCAATGGGCGTTTTCTGAAAATCTATGTCATTTAAGGTCTTTTGGCCTTAAAGATTGTAAATATTTTATTTTATCAGTTTTAGTGTAGGATCAGTTAGACTCCATGCCCAATGAAACACTGGGAGTTTTGATAATTTGTTTTCATCAGAAAGGCATTGATCTACAGGTTCTTGAGACCTCACAAGGAGGATCTCATCTGCAGAAGGAGCCAGTGTTAGCTCTGCTATGTACTTCAGCATTTGGAGGACCAAATACTAGCTTGGTCGTGTGATTTTGCAAAAAGGGAACTTGCAACAGTCTGTTTCCTCCTTCTTCTTCATTTTTCTTATACCCTCATAGACTCTACCACCTCCATTTTTCTTCAAGGCGGCATTAGCCTTTTTTCCCTTAAGCCCCTCAGCGCCAAGATTTTAAACCCATATAACCGCCCACCTCCAAAACAAACGCTATCTGCCAATCTGGTTCCTTGCTTGTCAAATCAATAAAAAAACACGTGCAGTTAAACCCGCGCCGTCCGATCAATGCATCATGATCTAACGATATATGTCACCTTCCCCGCTTGTTAATGCACCAATCCCTTTCACTGTTTGATCGTTCCTGCTACACTATCCAACGTCATTCGCTTTCCTCGACACCAAAACTTACTCGCGCTTTAGCCCGCGGGGAAAGTGGTTTTCCTCACGTCCCATCTGCCACGCGACATGCGCTAAACATGATCGCTGGCCCGCGTACCTTTACCACTTCACTCCCAAAAGTGGTGCGAGCATTACCACTTACCGCTTAAACCATTACTCCCAGCCGTTAACTCCCCACGCAGCTTCCGCCCTGATCACCGTTGGATCTTCCCTTGTTTAATCCAACGGTCCTCGTCCATCCCGATCTCATATCTCCTGATTTCCTCTACAATCCAATCTCCGCCATTTGCCTGAGCAATCCAATGGTTGATGTTGATCCTCCGCCCACTCGTACATCCTCCATGAAGTCAACACACCCTGGTTATACTATGCACCTGAAGGACAGGAGCGGCCATCTACCAGTGCCTAGTGCAGTTACTCCACAACAACTACTTTTATCAGGGAAGGAAAGCAATGAAGGAAAGAGTTGTTAAAGCATTAATCAGTCATGGAGCTTTATTCATATTACACTCCAAGTACTCAAGGAGTACAGTAGAACATCAGAGAATGTCAAATTCTTCCTCTGAAGCAATCAAATTGTAGCAGAGACCCGTATCAGATAGTTAATATGGTTGGTGGTCCATTATGACCCCTCCACGCAAAGGATAACAGATCATTTTTGTAAACAAACTCTTTATATACACATAACACAGATGTAATCAGGGTTGATGGTTTTGGTTTTGATGTAAGGTTCAACTTCTGGAGACTGTGACTACTTTGACACTTGCAGGGTCTGGTCTTCATTTTCAGCTAATACAAGCTTCTTTTGATGTTAATTGCTCACTTTCCACTTCTTCTTTGTTCTAGGTTGTGCCTATTATGCATTTGTTCATGTGCTCTTGACGTTTAGCATTTGAGGGGCTATCATCCCACCTCTGTGTTAGATTCTTGTATGTATTATTGAATGTGTTATGCAAGTTTCTTTTACTTAGTGCCAAAGAGTTGTCATCCTGTCTGTGCATTAGGAAATAGATTTGCAGACCTCTTTATTGGTTGCAGCTAGCCATCACATGGTCTTGTGCATCTACTGGTGTGGTTAGTATTCTTCATATTCACTTAATCCTCAAACTGTGAGTAATTGGTGGTCTAAAGCCTTGTAGTCTGGGGGTGTTCACCCATGTGTGAAGTTAAGCATAGTAGAAGTGGTTATCTCGTTTGAATATGCATCATTCCTTCCATTCATCCATTTCCAACATTTTTTTGAGTTTGTAATGTTCCCGAGCATCTTTAAGATACAACCTAGGAGAGTTTCTTGGGGTGATAATGTGGCCAAGAAGAAAACAATCGCGAGATGGAAAATAAAGGCATGAAAAAAATTGCGAGAATGGAAAATGTACATAGGAAATTTTACATTTAATGCAGCTTAAATGTACTTAAATGTACGCCATGATTTTTGTTCTGGTAGGAAACCCAAGAAAATACCTCCAAATTCGACCTGGCCGAAAAACCCAGCAAAAACCTCCAAATTTGGCCTGGTTAGAAAACCAAGCAAAGCCCCCATATTCAACCTAGCCACTGAAACAAGGGCCTTTGGGTAGAGTTTTTAATTTAAAATAGATAAATATATTAAAAGAGTTATATAGATTCAACCTATTTAAAATGTTGTAGGAAGATATTGGATGTATTTGTTGAATGACTCTGCATCAATGACTCTGCGTTGAACTGCTCTGCATCATCAGCTCTATATCAATTAATATGATTTGAACCATCTAGGAAAGCAAGGACATCTAATTACTTATGATAGTGTAACTACCTGCCAACTTGACAGCTAACCCAATTAATTACTCGTACCAGCATGACTACTTTCCATCTTAACGACTAAAATATGAGCAAAACAAAAATCCTTAATTTTTACAAATTACTTGATGCAAAAAATATCCTATGAGACCACTATGAAATTGGAGTTACATAATGCATTGTAAGTGTTATTTCAATTGGAAAATAATCGTGTTAATTCTAATTTTATTGAGGGTGGGCATGGATTATCAAGTGCTTCAAAATGGAAAAACAGAAGCCACAAGACAAAAATTATGTTTGAATGTTAAGCCCCCTTTCTCTATGACTTTAAGATTTTGACCATAATTTTAACACACGTAAGGTGGGGCTTACAGATGATTTTTGTGATTTTGTATCCTTATGGTTAATTGTCATAACATTTTGAATAATGGATCTATCCATATATTAAATGTGACTCTCCAAAAAATTAATAGGGATAATTTGATTTTTCTAAAGTGAAATTGGTTTAATATCCTATGAAAATTGTACCCTGCTTATGAAGATCAGAGGAGAAAAACCACTCCAGAAAAAATGGGCTAGGTGATTGATTCTAGGGTTTTTCTGCTACGCCTCTCTTTCCTGGATGTCACCGCTTGCCATGAGTTGGCATTACACTACTGGGGAAAGGTCAAACAATGGAGACTGGTTCTTCTATTATCTCGTTGCAAATGAAAATGGGGACATTTGAGATATGGCTGAGGAATAACAATGTTTGGCTCAAAAATGAAGGTGTGGCAAGTTGAAATTGGGATCTAGATGTCTTGAGAGCAATGCATCAGATTTTCCAACAAATGGTCGCCACCGTTGTGCCCAACTTTTTTCCCACAACTGCAGTTCTCTCACCATGGATTGGTAAATGGTGTTATGGCTCCTTTATGTGTGGTGGCTATTTTCTTCAATCACTAGAGTATGTTTCCATTTATGTTCATGATTTTGATTCTAGCTCCTTCGATGACCACGACCATGGAGGGTTTTCCTATGGTTTAAAGATTGAGTTCGATAATCATGTATGTGAGATTTATGAGACCAAATCCTTATGTTTTATATGCATATTGAACACTTCATAGACCATGTATCAGATCCGTGAAAGTGTTAGACTGATTTCGTAGTCCTCCTCTGTACAAGACTCGATCTATGCTTTCTACCTCTTTTCTTGGTAGAAACCGATGAAGATGAAAAGGAGGGTTTACCGAGGTCGATGAAATATGGGTGAGAGGATTTTTTTATTCCCAACGAGTGTCCATCAACAAAAAATGAGAAAGCACTTATCATGGGAAAATGTGTAGTATTCCAAATTTTCACTCAAACCCCATTTGGAATATCAATCCTCATGGGGGTCAAAAAATGATTTCTTGGTATGATATTTGAAAAGAGAGATCCATAAAATATCCCGTATTCTAGTGGAGGCACAAAGTTTGATCTATGTCGGTATGAAGGATGATAAAAAACTATAGGACTATGGCATAGATAGGAACTCCACAATCATCATTAACTTGAGGTTGTGGGGAGTCTTGCCTGGACGAATTTATGGATCTACTTCCTTTAAAGACGCTCTTAAAGGTAAATTTGTTGCATCAGGTAAATCTAAACAGACTCTAAACATTCTTGGATCCTATATTGTGGAGCAGATAAAACAAATCCCGACAATGATAATAGATGTAGCATAAGCAACTAATCTTCGTGCAACCTATCAATCCCAGGCAATTACTTGAAGGTTTAATGGTTTTTGCCAAAACCTCTGGATCTCTTTCAATGGATTTTTATGACTTGAACATCAAACTGTGAGGTTCATTTATGGTCCAACGGTTTCTTCATAGTTAAATTTGAATCATCAGAGACCAGAGAGTATGTTCTACAAGAGGTCCCATGGTTTTGGGGTAATGTAGGACTATTTATCACTCCATGGTTCCCATATTTTGATGCCAACTCAATGGTGGTCTCAAAAATGCTAGTGTGGGTAAGATTTCATAATTTAGCCCTTCATTTATGGCATCCAAAAGTAGGAATTGGTAACCTGTTGGGAAGATACATCAAGATGGGTACACAAAGAACAAAAGGAGCAATATATACTTTTGCCTGAACTTATGTAGAGGTGGACCTCAACAAAGGACTCCTTGATCATATTTTTCTGCAACACAACAATGATTGTTGGACCATATTCTTAAATTATGTGAATAAAACATTCAGGTATTGCTTTTGTCTACAAACTAGACATTTACAAAACTCATGTCCTTTGACAAAGAAAGATCCTAGAAAGAAAACGAAACCAACCAAGAAGCCTAAGGGATGGAAATTCTCAGTAGAAAAACCAGATGAGGAAGAGGAAGAGGATGCCAAAATAAGGATAACTCAAATCGTCCAACAAACGAAGGAATCAATCAAGAAGGAATGGTGGGAGAAAGGTCGCAAAATCCAGATGTAGAAGGAAATCTTGATCAATAAATGCAAAAAGAGAAGGAAACCAGAGGACCCAAACGTCCTTATTCCTCTAAGAGCTCAAACTCAGATAAAGAACATCTGAGGAAAACAATAGACAATCAACTAATCATTGTAATGTCCACTCCTGATCACGGAGGATGGCGAAAAGTAGAAAATAAGAAGGGTAGAAAAGGGTGACTAAGATTTATTCCTTAGTCCCACCTTTCTTCTATTTGTTTGGTTTTTGGCTTTTAGGCACCAACTATTGACTGACTCTGCCTCAAAAGTTTCATGTAATTTTTAATTTTTTTAGTTTTTTCTTTTTCTTTTTGGGCATCAGTCGAAAGATTGATCTAAAGGAATGCCTACAGGCATCTGCAAAATTTTATTTTATTTTTCCTTGATTTTCAGGTTGACTAAAATTACGATTTTTATTCGGAAACAAAAATTGTACCCTACTTATAATAATATTATTTGGTGAAAACAAACATTCTTACTTTTTATAAATTACTTGATATAAAAAATATCCTAAATTTTTGGTAGAGGATTCTAGTGCACTTGAGAGAACCATGTTGAAGGAACAAGGAAATGTGAGTCCATAACTTCCAGAGTTAGTAAGATGTGAATAAGATTAGGAGATGGGTGGGTTACCATATGAAAATCTTGAATTCACACCCTGGACAAAGAAAAAACCATCCCTATAAACTAGATTATTATGAGCCATACTTGGCATTTAGGTATCCACTGCAAAGGAAACATGTCTAAAATTACCTAATAGTGGAAGAGGTCGAGTTCATCATGAAATGATAGATGAGTAAGAATATACAACGCATTAGAATTCCCTTCTCGATGATCGTTTACTTCTAGTAGAACAATATTCACATGTTATGCTAAACATTCTCACTCACTAACAAATACCAATCCTTTTGTTTGGTAAAGAAGTATATTTACAAGTTAATTATTTATTTAATGTGATAGTCAAAGAATCAAATTTGATTTACTAAAGAAAGTGAGTGGGTTTAATGGATAAATATTTGTTTCAAGTTGAATAGATAATAGTAATAAAATTTATAATATTTTCAATTACATGGAAAAATGAAAGTTAAGTTTACTAAAGAAAGTGAGTGGGCCTAATGGATACGTATTGGTTTTAGGATAAATAGATAATAGTAGTAGAGCGGCTAGTGCCTTCAATTCTGTAATAATGGTTGTTGGTTTTTATTAGAAGTTCAATTGTATGAGTTCATAAGGAGTAACAACATCATTTCCCCCTTCGACATTTTTATTATTGGGGGCATGGGTTTTACAAATTTTAAAACTAACCTTAGGAGTTTAATTTCCACCATTACATGGAAGAAACCAGGTAGCAAAGATTCTAAGATTTCTTATAGGATTTTTCAAATCTCAAGGGGAGAGGTTGAGGATGGGAGCCAATTGTGGAGGGAATAAATTGTGCAATGAGCCATAAAAAATTGATTGACTCTCACACATTCTTAAAAGTAGCATTCCTCTTTTGAGAAGATCATCCTTCTATTCAACATTGAAATTTGTCCTGACTTAAATTCAACATAGCTTGAGGCAAAGAAACATCTAAAATTTTGATGTATATAAATCTTGTATTACACCTACTCATAAATATAAATTAAATCTATTTCAATAGATTTTTTCTTTAACTTTAAATACAACTCAATTCATTTCATTATAATTATATTAATATTATATATTATTATGAAAAATAATCTAAAAATTATAAAATATATATTATATTACTTTTTATATTATATAGTATTTCTTCTTAAGGTATAAATCAAATCAACTCAACCTGTAATACAAAATTTATACATAAAATAATATATTACATTTATTATATTATATTATTTAATTTATATATATATATATATATATATATATATATATATATATATTAATTATATGTTATTATATAATTAAATTGTTAACCATTAAGAATTTATATTTATAATTTATTTTAAAAACAAAGGACAAATGGATTAATTATTATTATTATTTAATAATTTATTAGTTTATAATATTATCGTACTTTGATAGGAGCGGACTCTGGAGATCCTAAGATTCTTCAACTGCTCGAGACTATTGGCATTTTGTGCATTCTACCATACTGATGGATACTCTGTCTATCATATTGTATTGAACTTTCAAATGGTATGCATAATCAAAGGATGCATTGATTTGTCAAGTCTTAGATTTTCATACTTAACACATATAATATAGTTGTACGTGCACAATAAATACGATTTGTAAAATATTCATTAGTGTTTTATTTGAATAAAATAAATAAATATGATGTTATTAGCTTATATTGGTTCAGAGATATTCAAATTGTAAAGTTAGACATTCTTGGGTTGAGTTTCAAATTTACTCCATTCTTAAATTTATAGTGATTTGCAAATATATTTCAATGTTCAGATACTTTCAACTTTTTTGGCTAGAAAAACATGTATAATTTATTCAATTATTAAAGCATAGTTGATATATATCATTTAAAATGTCTATATAGAAATATATCAATCATTTATTTCTCACTAAGGCTATTTTAATTCTTTCAATGCATTAAAGATACTAATGACATGGACAATATGAATCAAAAATAAAATATTTCAATGCATATGTTGAGTAAATAACAATTATGCATGTATTATATAACAATTGAAATCTAGAATTCTTTTATGGATAAAACATTTTATTGGAGTGTGGCTAAAAAGGAATGAGATGTGTAATTCTTTCTATGTTTACTATGAAGTTCACGTATATATAAGAGACCCTCATAGATCTATCTTAATTCGATATTTATCAAGCGTCCAAAAAGGATCAATTTTTTAGAGATTTAAACATGTTTTAAAATGCTAAACTTGAAAAAATATTTGCACCTCAAATAATTTGATCTCACCTTACACTTGATAAATAGAAAGTTAAAATAAATATATGCAAGTTTGTATTTTTCAATCTTTCAACTTCATAAAAATTACAATTTTGACTTGCATTATGTACCAATATTAACCCATACATTCAAGCCATAAATATAGTATAATTATTTTTATAACAATAATGTAGATATATTTATGTATAACCCGTACATTCAAACCACAAATATGTTGTTATTCTAGTTTAATCACATCAATAATGTAGATATATATTTATATTACTAACTTCGTTATATTGACGTTAGCCCTAACTTTAAAAAAATAATTAAAAAAATACTACATTAGATGCTTATCTCATAATTGACATCAATCTACCAAATTGACTTGGCATAAAGTCCAAAATTAATGTCTTTGTAATTGTTTATAACATGGGTATATCTATGTTACTAATGTCGATATTTCAATGTTAACTTCAACAATGAAAAATAAAATATTGATACCTTATGATTGAGCTTCTTCATCTTCTTTTTCATTTCTTCAATGCATATTAAAATTTCCTCGTAGGTTTATGAGCAGCTGACCAACAGATTTTATATTATTGTTTTTAGCTACTAATATAAGTCAATAGTATGCATATAATTCATTTCCTAGGTTTTGGTGTTTCTAAAACCCAACTTCCTACCTTTTTCTTGGCTTGAGCATCCAATATCAATATTCTTTCTACGCTTGCCTCTATTTCCGCATTTTGAATTTCTCTTCTCACATCAAGGGGGTGGATTGCACAAATATTGCTATAGAACATTCAACTATGTATTGTGCCCTTGAATTTGGAGGGTTCTTAGACATCCTCACATAGTGACCCTCCAAACTAATAGTAGGTGGCATAGTGACACAAAATATGGAAGAGTTAGTTAGACTGAAACCTAACAAGACTAAGGTAGTATCACTATAGGGAGGAAAAACACTAGAACCACAATGAAACCTAGAGAATAACTCAAGCGAAGATAGAGAACTAAGGACGACCTTGAACTGCAATCCAAAAGGAAAAGGTGTTGAGAAATTCAGCCAAAAATGGAGTAAAAACTACACCTTCCCTTTTGAAATCAAACTAAAAGTCGAATCCTACCAGAGGTCCCACACCTTGTGGAAAATGGTTAATGAATATGATACAACAACAAACCTAAGCATTGTAACAAAGGCATAAAGTGTAAATAATAGGTCCACATGCTAGAAAAGGAGTAGACCTCTAGAAAAATAAACTTACTAGTAATAGACTTGAAATAATAATGAGCACCACTTGCTCCCCTATGAGTTGAACTTGAGTGTAGAATAAGGGAATTATTTGACCAATTTTCCACCTGAATCCTATTGCTGGTCACCAAAAATTGAGATTGTAACAAAATCCCACAAGGGAACACAAACCTCCTTGATGAGCACTAGAAACATCAAACTTTTATGGGACCAAACACTGTAATACAAGCTCCCAATGCAAAAAATATTCCCCCAGCTAGGAAAATATTTGTTTTCAAAGGTTTAAAATTCTCCAAGTATAGAAAACCTAGGAAAAGTGAGTGCTCAAAGAGAAATTGTGTCTAAATACAAATAGTTTCCTAACCAAAATCCTTTGTATAATGCAAAGTATCCATACTCACACCCTTTTCCTTGCCATGAGAGATATGTTATGTCTCTTTCTTGAATAATGATCATTCTTGATGGGAGAGACCATCAAACACATCATCAAGATAAAACATAGTGCAAAAATAAACCTTACTACATGTGCATGAACCATCTTCATATATAATTTCCATGTAGGTTGATCATATATCCCCACCTCCCTCAACTATTACCTCACTTAATCACTGGTTGTACCCCCATTTATGAGCACCCGCACTAGGAGTTAAATAACACATTTGTTAAATAGTTGATTTAGTATTGAATAAATATCCATCGTATATAAAATTTTGAAATGCGAGAAATATGTTAGTATGTTTTGAAATGGTTCACTAACAAATAATTTTAAGTCAATTTTTTGTTTTCCATTTGTTTCAACATTTTGTATATGATTCTTGCTTGATTTTACATCTAGTTTAATCCAATAATATATAGGTAAGGTATGGATCTTTTGATATGAATTAAAAAATAAATTAACTAACAAGTTATGAATTTAACATATATTAATTTTATGTTGAAATAAAATTATCAAAAAATATAATATTAAAAATTAATTCTCTCAGATCTAGGTGTTTTCTTGATGGTGGATCCTTGTAAGAATGGGCAGGACAAAATTCATCCCTAAAATGATTGGGGCCTCCAAGTACAGCCATGTCTCTCTCTAGGTGATAGATGCACGAGTTATTACAAATTGTCTAGTGTTATCGGGTAACTAGTGTCCATTCAGAGCTACTAGTCCCACTAAAATGGGTAGCTATCTTAGAAACAAACAAACTAAAGTCACTTGTGTTTTCCTTTATGACAGATAGATGAGAGAGAAGAAGAGAGCACCAACCTCAGTCTTTCACTTGGCTCCTTGCTTGTTTCCTCCCTCCTTTGACAGAGCTTCGCCACTCCTTCCTTACTTGTCCCGCTTCAAAGAGCACCTGTGGAGTCAAAGCAGCATAATACCATCAAAGCACAGAGATCTATAACCATAAAAAATATAGGATCAGATGTATATTAACCATACAAATGCATATATCAATACAAGATTCAGAGATATACAAGAATATGGAGGAAAACTCAAATAGCTTTATTGATAGAAGTAGTAGAAGAGAGGATTACAACCCATTGGTCTGACCTAGCACCATCCTCTCAGCATGAAAGATCTCTTCACCTCATGAAAATCTTAGATCGCCAAATAATACAATGTTGCACAGAGAAACCAACAACACTTCCTTACAAAATACAAAATTCCAGCCTCAGGATCTCTAGGATGAGGGATCCATATATAGATGTTTGCAGGTGGGTGAGTCAGCTTCTGGGATTTTGATTAGTGTCATCTCTCTAATAATTCTTGGTTCCACTTGGATATTTCATGACCTCTTACTCATCCTTGGTTGAATTCAGAGAGGCAAGTGTCAAATGGGCAGTTTCTATAAGATCTCTGGGTTTCCACCTAGCCAACTACCTTTGCCATTTGTCTACTCTCACTCATCGCACCCTACAGAAGGGATTTCCAGTATGCATCACACTTTTTGCATGTGGCACTTGAGATGCATCGTACCTTTAGCGCTGAGCAGTCTGCATGGTCCTGTTTTGACTAGTTCTGAGTAATTTTTCAATGAGAACTTCTGGGAGATGATGTAATCAGCTGACCTTACTCCTTTAGGGTATGAAACAAAACTTTTAGGGACTTAGAAGCCCTTGGTTTATGGACATATGTTATTGGGGTTGTAGTGCCCAAATATGTCTATAACAGTTGCCCCCTAAAGCATGAGGTCGTAAATCCTCTGATGTCGGGTGAAATGCTTTATCATGAGAATCCGAGGTTTTTCGAATTGGAAAGTGACTTGTACTAAGATACAATACAATACATTATCTTCATAATATTTTCATGATCTGGTTGAGGCAGGAATTCCCATGCTCAGCTTTATAAATTCATTTTCATGTACATAGGACAGACAACCATCTGTGTGGTAGACTGATTATTCTGGTAGAGCCATCATCCCTTAGCTTAGATGATTATCTGTGCAGCTATGATGTACATTTGATGTCTTTATTTTCCTGAATATATCGTTGCCCAGATGGATGAAACTAGATCCGGGGTCTTCAAAACTCGTTCAATCTTCGCCCAAAGTATAAGTCGATCCATGTGAAAAGATGTTCTGATGTCAAACATGGAAAGACATTGCCTGATTACCAGCCAATGATGTAAGCTGTTAATAGGCATGAGAGGAATCACCGATAATGATGATGACCCTCAAGGTACTTCAGTACAATTCATGTGGTGTGAATA
Source organism: Pinus tabuliformis (assembly GCA_031772625.1). Lineage (NCBI taxonomy): Eukaryota > Viridiplantae > Streptophyta > Pinopsida > Pinales > Pinaceae > Pinus > Pinus tabuliformis. Next base: position 534,249,138 of record CM062818.1, on the reverse strand, counting down.
CGTGAGTCGATGTTGAACACCACGCAAAATCTAAGGGATGATGGCTCTACCAGTATCATGAGTCTGCCACACAGACGATTGTTTGTCCTATGTACATGAAAATGAATTTATAAAGCTGAGCATGGGAATGCCCACCTCAGCCAGATCATGAAAATATTATGAAGATAATGTATTGTATTGTATCTTATTATAGGTCACCTTCCAGTTTGAAAAACCTTGGATCCTCATGATAAAGCATTTCACCCAACATCAGAAGATTTACGACCTCATGCTTTAGGGGGCAACTGTTATAGAAATATTTTGGCACTGCAACCCCAATCACATATGTCCATAAACCAAGGGATTCTATGTCCCTAAAAGTGTTGTTTCATACCATAAAGGAGCAAGGTCAGCTGATTACATCATCTCCCAAAAGTTCTCCCTGAAAATTACTCAGAACTGGTCAAAACAGGACCATATAGACTTCTCAGTGCTAAGGGTGCGATGCATCTCACTTGCCACATGAAAAAAGTGCGATGCATACTGGAAATCCCTTCTGTAGGGTGCGATGAGCGAGAGCAGACAAATGGCAGAGGCAGTTGGCTAGGTGGAAACCCAGAGAATCTTCTAGAAACTGCCCATTTGACACTTGCCTCTCTAAAGTCGACCAAGGATGAGTAAGAGATCATGAAATATCCAAGTGGAACCAAGAAATATTAGAGAGATGAAACTAATCAAAATCCCAGAAGCTGACTCACCCACCTACAAACATCTATATATGGATCCCTCATCCTAGAGATCTTGAGGTTGGAATTTTGTATTTTTTAAGGAAGTGGTGCTGGTTTCTCTGTGCAACATTGTATTATTGGGTGATCTAAGCTTTTCATGAGGTGAAGAGGGCTTTCCTGTTGAGAGGATGGCACTGGGTCAGACCAATGGGTTGTAATCCTCTCTTCTACTACTTTTATCAATAAAGCTATTTGATTTTTCCTCCATATTCTTGTATATCTCTGAATCTTATATTGAGATATGCATTTGTATGGTTAATATACATCTGATCCTATATTGTTTATGGTAATAGATCTCTATGCTTTGCTGGTATTATGTTGCTTTGACTCTACAGGTGCTCTTTGATGCGGGACAAGTAAGGAAGGAGTGGCGAAGCTCTATCAAAGGAGGGAGGAAACAAGCAAGGAGCCAAGCGAAAGACTGAGATTGGTACTCTTTGCTTCTCTCTCATCTATCTCTCATAAATGAAAACACAAGTGACTTTAGTTTTTTTGTTTCTAAGATAGCTACCTGTCTTAGCTTTGAATGGAAACTAGTTTTTGGTTGAAGGCCATTGATGTAAACCTGTTGCCGGAAGTGAGAAACTTGCCATTGAGGCATGCAAGATTCAAAGTACTGAAAGAGTTGTTCCTAAGTGGACTTCTTGGATAATGAGCTGATGTCGACAAGAAGTGACCTTTTGTCGACGCGTTTCGAAGTGACATGTGCTTCTCTTAAATCAAAAAGGGACAAATGTGAAGAGTTAGAAAGAGGTAAGCATTCATAACTATAACTTCTAAAATTGTAAGTCATCAACTATAAAAACATATTTCTTAATGAATTTCTTTTATGTTGTGTAGATTTAATTGTCAAAGAACTTCAGGAGCATCGTGAACAACAAACAAATGAAAGGAAGAAGTTGTACTAGCATCGAAAGAAGTGTTATGATAATCCAAATAAATATTTGGGTTTGGTAATTGATGGTATGGACCAGAAGAAAACACTTTTACCACATTTTAATCACACACCCAAAAATTTATAGGAGGAAAATTTTATTCAGTTTCACTTGGTCAGTTGTATGGTCTTCTAGGGGAAAATGTTGCCAAGGGTGTACTTCACAGCTCCAAATATTCATAATAATGCAAATCTGACCATAACCATAATTCATGATATGATTTCTCATTGGTCTAGTAATCTTCCTGAAGTTCTGTATCTACAATTGGACAACACTTGCCATGAAAACAAAAAATAGGTTGTTTTTGGATATTTAAACATTCTTGTTGAATTGAAATTTCTTCAAAAGGTAAAGGTTGGTTTCCTTCTTGTTGGGCACACTCATGACCATATTGATTAGATGTTCAGTCGTTCTTTAGTCATATTGAGGAGGAAGCAAGTTGGGAGCTTGCCATCACTAATTAAATGTCTTAAGAAATCATACATGCCAGAGCCTACTTTTGATGTGTTTGAAGAAACTATTGACATGCGAAGGTTTATTCTAGGATCATATGGTGAGGGGAAGTGCATTGAACAACTTAATGACATTAGCTTCCAACATCAATTTCGTATCAAAAAAATTGATGGGAAAACACTAATATGGGGCAAGAAGTATCCAACTACTGCAGAATGGGCACCATCATCAGGTTTGCAATTTTTGAATTTCATTCCAGATCATCCAATATTTGCATCAAAAATATTGTTATTACAATCAGTTGGTGAAGTTCAGAATGCACACAAACAAAATAGAGATATAAATTATTCTGATTGCCTGGAAGAAATTAAGAAATGTATCAGATATACATATGAGTAATTTGACATTGCTGATTCAGTTTGGTGGGAGTCATTTTTCAATAATCAAAGTGATATCATTTCAACAACAACAAATTAAGATATACCTTTGAAAAATCCATTTATTTAGCCACAAAATGTGTTGAATGAACATGAGGAAATAAACATTGTTGAACAGCAACAATCTCAAGGTATTACTAATTCTTCACAGGCATAGGAAAGAGAGATGTATATTTGTTCCAGAAGCTCTCGTGCACAACGTGAAGCCATGGAAGACCTTTACAGGGGTTCAGTACAGGATATTAAGGAGGGTTGCATGATTGCAGTGCTAGCAAATGGAGATCCCAATGGCTATCCATTCTGGGTTGCTAAAGTTATAAAGGTATTTACAAAAAATCAGGATGTTACAAGTGTTGAAGTACATTGGTATGCCACAAATACACACCCATTCAATGGTGTGTATAAGCCAGAGATGGTAGTTGACAAAAAAAAAATGGTGGACAGAGAAAAAGAAAGGGTACAAATATAAATTGCCGCCGCACAGATATATTAAAATTGGAGGATGTTGAAATACTTGTTTATGACTTCAATTTAACAAAGAGAGGAACTCTTCGCTTCAAGACGATAGCGATTCTAAAAAGGTTGTTACCAGAAGAAACAGTGTTGAGATGGGAGTCTGTTGAAACCAGTTGTAGATCTAGAAGAATTTTGAAACCTGAAATGTTGGGCATGCATGTGGACTCAGATGGGCCACTAGTTGATGAAAGAGAAGAATATGGAACATCTTCGTCAGCATCCAGTCACTCATCTAAAGATGTGAATTCTCATGGTGTGCAAGAAAATATGAGTAATTTTGAATAATTTTTTAAGACAGTTTATATAACTGATGTATGCATCGTATCTTGAAATAAAATTGATGATTTCCATATGGTGCTAAATGAGAAGTTGTGAGGAACTTTTATGTTGTTGGATTATATGTCTTAATTATGGTAACTTTTATTGTTTAAAATATCTACAATGCAATATTAAATTAGAGATATAATGTATGTTTTATTCAATATACAAATAATGACTTTTGAATACATTTAGTGATGTAATTTGTTCATAATATCTTGGTCTTTTAATTTTATAGTTGAAAAAATTTCAATTTCCTTTGTATCTAGCATGTTATGGTTGAAAACATGTTGAATTTATACTTAGGAAAGAAAAATGATATTCTACCAAAAACATTAATGTGTTTTTTTCATCATAAACAACTTTGTTTGGCACATAAAAATTTGGTTTTACTAACATTTTTTAAAAAGTTTGAAAACTGACCCTAAAAAAAAAATCATTGTTCCAGTATCATCACTTTTATTTTGAAGCTATATTTTGCACGAAAATTTTGTAGTAAATTTCGTAGTCACTGCCATTTTTAAAACATGTTCAAAATTGACCCCTAAAAAATAAAATCATCGTTCCAATATACACACTTTTCATTTATAGCACTGTTTTTGATGTTTTTTTGGGGTTTTTTGGCCAGAGTTCCCGTTTTGAGTTTATAGTTCCCATTTCAAAGTTTACATAGTTATAGCCTGAAAAAAGAAATAAATGTATTATGTTTCATCAAAATGACCTGTATTGAAATTGCCATAAGATCCTTCAATTAGCTTTAAACATGTTCAAAACATCACCAAAAGATTAAAAATATATGAAATATGGTAAAATTAGGTCAAAATAATAAAAATATAATTAAATAATAATTAAATTGACCATAAATAGGAAAAAGTAAATTCATTTTTCACCATTTTTCATTTTACCTCTTGTGAGTGAGCTTTGAGTGCATTTTACCCTCAAACTTCAGTAAGTGATTGTAGCCAATCCGGTGGACCATTTCGAGTGTCACCAGTTCTAGGTAGGATATTTGTCCTTGCTCTTTTTTTTCACAATTTTCATTCTTCATGTTATGCAAAATTTTGAGATTATTCAGTGATTTGGGGTTTTAGATTTGCGCCCTAGGTCCTGCGCACCCTTTCAGTATCGAATGGTTCTTTGGTATTTCTTGGTTAACACTGGGAAGAGCACCTCAATGCACCCTCCCAAGAAGGGAAAATGCACTGGAGCACTCTATCCTCTTAAAATTAGGTGTGTTGGGCACAATTCAAAAAAAGGATTTATGATTTTCACCTGAATTTCTCTCAAATTTTTTCATAAGATTCATTCTAAGTGTTCTTCTCATGGTTTTACAGCTATTCACCAAAACAAAAATGGTTCTAAATTGGAGAGAAAGAGAACATTTGTCCCGAGATTTGGATGTTTCCAATGATCCAGTAACAATACAAGCATTAAAGAATTGTGGACTCCTTAAATTTTTCTGGCTTCCAGGCATGAGAGCTCAACTTGAGTTACTAGAATATCTAGTTAGGGCACAGGATATATAGGGACAGTGCTTCAGGATTGGAGCACATAGTCTCAGGAAAGAGGTAGAGGAAATATATTTTCTAACAGGCTTGTCTTGGAGAGGAGCTCCTATCTCATTATCCAAGATGAGAAGGGGTGGTGAAACCGTCAAAGATTGCATAGCTACACAATGTATACCTCACTCTCAACCAAAAAAAGATGGTAAGATAGATATTAAGGATGTGAGTCGACTACCTCATAGGACGATCATTTTCATCATTGCTAGGTTGGTTGGTAATGCTACCCTGCATTTGGCTACCAAGTCCTAAATGAAATATGCATTAGAATGCATAGAATCTATTTTGTTTAAATGGAGTGAGGGGGTGTTGGCCAATTTGAAAGAACAACTCAATAGAGAAAAGGATGGGTGACTGAATAACTTTGGATATGCTTCCATTATGATATCATTTTCTCTAGAGAGGATACCAATACTTCTACCACAACGTATTGAGCTTGAGGTTTCAGGTCCTAGAGTTCCATAGATGAGGCAATGGGTAGATCTCATGTCTCGTCATGCGGGTGCATCTTCGATGAGTTTCACTCCCACTTTATTATGATAGCTGCAGATGTAGCTCATTATGATCAAGGACTATCCATATGCCAAAGTTGATTCTCGAGGAGATCCAGAGCTCGTTTTACCTGAAGAAGAGCAATGGGGTGATATAGGTAAAACAATGTCATTTTGAATATTTTTTATTTTTTGGATTTTACAATTTTTGTATGTTTTCGATGTATCAGAGACTAACTATTGGCTTTACATGCAGATATTGGACCAATACAACTAGTAGTCTCTTCCTATCTTCAATGACGAGGAGATCCACAACTTGCACCAGTAGAAGTTGTGGTTGCTACAAGGGCAGAGGAGGAGATCTAGGATCTCAACATAACTGAGACTCTTGCTGAGTTCGAGCGCCATGTCGAGGGTTTGACCCATAGTATTCTAGAGACTAGGGTCAATGATATCCCCATGCTCTTACAATGATACACCATTGGAGTACCAAAGCATATTAGTCAGTTGTTGTGCAAGGTTTCCTGTGTGGTTGTCTATTATCGCGATCACCACCAGGACTAGTCTACTAGGAGACCTTATAGCCATATTTTGTGTGCATGTATTTTGATAGAATAGGTCATGTGGCCATATGTGTCTCAGACACAATTTTTATGAAACCAATCTCTCTCTCTCTCTCTCTCTCTCTCTCTCTCTCTATATATATATATATATATATATATATATCAATGTTTCCCATTTACTCTATTTCTTGTTCAATGTGTGATGTTGATTGAAATTTTTACATGTATTGCAAATGTCTGTCTAAAACATAATTGGCTAATGCATCATTTAATGTGCTTAAATTTCTAGGGATATGTTGATATTGAATGTAATCAAAATGTCATTCTAGAAGATGAACCCTTAAAAACATGTGAAGCATAGTTGGACTTCGTATGGAATAGACATTGTTCAAATGTAGTATTAGGAGTTGTGAATGATTTCTGACTATCAAATGATGAATTCCATGTGAAATAGCATCAGACAATAATTCAATCATCACATTAAACTCAACAATATTATTAGTTGATCAACCGATATAAATCCCTTGTAAACTCACTAAATCGCCATTCGGAGCATAAATAACCCATGTTGCAGAGGAAAAGTTTTGAGTACTATGGCTAGCGCCATCAGCATAACCAACATATGGTTGAGGGAACACTGAAATTTAAAATCAAATGTAAGCCAACATCAACAGAGATGGTAGAAAACTTCAAAGGAAACACATTGCATACACACTAACACACCTATATAGTATGTACACAGTGACTATGCAAAGATAATCTAGGCATAGTATTTTTTAAGGTACAACCCATTTATGGGTTGTGCCAAAGGGATTCCATCAAAATAAATGAGCTCATAAGCCCCTTTTTCAAGTACATGTTTGACTATATATGGGCTTAGCCACATCAGTTCAAGATTCCCAACCACTAACATATCGGCTTCCTGATCATACAAAAGGACTAAGTCACCTTCCAAGAAGGCACGAGGTTTAACATTTTTGTTGCATTGTGCTTTGATGTGTTTCTTGTGGGCTTCATTGGCCATTGTGGCATCATGCTAGGTTTCATCTAAGCATGTTAGATGCATCATTGCTCCTCTTATGTGGAAGTTGTGGGAAGAAGCTTGACAACAAGCTTCAAAGATGGAATCTCACATTCGATGGGAAGGATCACTTCTAGACCATACACCAACTGAATGGGTGTAAATCCAGTTGGAGTTCAGACAGAAGTTCAGTATGCCCACAAAGTTGAAAAAATAATGAGGTTCCAATTCTTTTTATGAATCCTTATCATGTGTTGCAACATTGTTTTCAAAACCTTGTTAATGGCTTCTACTTTCCCATTATCCTATGGGTAATAGGGATTCGAGCTATCATGTTGAAGGCCACACTTGGCTGTAAGTTTAGACATCATGTGATTTTATAAATGTTTCCCATGGTCTGTAACAATAGCTTGTGGCACACAAAATCTAGAAATGAAATGATTGAAAATAAATAATGCAATTGTTTCATCGATGTTTTTATATGTAGACATCTCTTTAGCCCATTTATTAAAATAATCTACAGCCACAATGATGTAGTCATGCCCCCAAAAAAATGAGGGTTACATGTCATAAAGTCAATGCCCCATTTTGAAAAGGGACCAACAACGATAACAAGATGCATAGGAGTGGGAGGAGCCTATGCTTTACGATCATAGATCTAGCAAGTGTGACACTTTTGGACTGCAAGAATGCAATCTCAAAACATGGTGGACCAAAAGTAACCATCTCGTAAAATATTTTGGGCGGTGGCATAACCAGATATATGTCTGCCACATGTTGCAGTGTGACACTCATTCAAATCTTTCTCGACCTCCTCATGAGGCACCATCTAAAAATCATATTGACACCATGGTGGTAGAGTGTGTCACCAATTATAATGTAATTTTAAGCCTGGTATCGAATACGTCATTGATCAGAGTGAGAGGTATTAGGCTGGAAATTTTGGGTCTGGAGATAGATAATGACATCTCCATACCAAGGATCAGATGAATCAATTAGAAACAACGACTCATTGGGAATAGATTCATCAGACGTAGACTCAATTTCAAATGAGGGAAGGTCGCAGATAAGTTCAGTGAAGACTAGGGAATTTTTAGATTTTTATTTGATGAAATCCAAATCAAACTCCTGGAGAATAAAAATCCATTTATATTACTTGTCCCCCAATAATTTTCCTGACAAAATATATGTCATCGGGTTGCAATCAGAAACTACCATAGTCTTCTAAAGCAGAATGTAGTGGTGAAACCTTTGCACAACTTGCACGACTACCAAAGCTAACTTTTCAATGTGAGTGTATTTGATTTTAGTATCATTTAAATTTTGACTCAAATAATAGATAGGATGTTCATCCCCTAGGTCATCTTCTTGGAAGAATACCGTGGAAATGGTGGTAATAGCAGTAGCGAGATATAGGAAATAGTTGTGTTGATAATCAAGGGGATACGAAAACGATGCTTGAACCATAACATCTTTCAAAGCATCAAAAGCTTTGTGGGTTGTATCATCCCAATGGAAAGGAACCCCTTTTTTCAATAGGCTAGTAAATCCTTTAGTCAATTTTGTGTAGTTTGGGGGAAATCTTCGTATAAATTTAGCCTTCCCTTGGAGGAATTGTAACTAAACAAGTGAAGAAGGTGCAGGAAAGTCAAGAATTTCCTGTACTTTGAGTGTATCGATATGATTTCCTTTCTTCGACACAACGAAGCCGAGAAGTCTACCAGATTTGACACTAGGAAAAAACATTTGTGTGGGTTTAATCTGATATTGTAATGTCGAAAACATAGAAAAATATCCCTAAGATGCATCGGATGATCTTCTCAATGTTTGGGGTGGGAAGGTAAATCATGCAAATAAGGTTGTACAATGTGTTTGATATCATGGAAGGCATAATTCATGGCCCTCTGAAAAGTCGCACCAGCATTCTTCAAACCAAAAGGGAGCTTTTGATAGGAAAATGTTCCCCATTGACAAATAAAAGAAGTCTTATGTTGGTCTGATGGGAGTATGTTGATTTGATTGTAGTCCGAAAAACCATCCATAAATGAAAAAAGTTCGCTTCCATCACAGTCATCAATGATTTGGTCGATAAACAAGGTAGGATAGTTTTCTTTGGGACAACCACAGTTATTATCCTGATAGTCGATGCATAATTGATCATTCCTTATTTCTTCATCACAGGGATGATGTTGGAGACCCAATCAATGAGAGGAATCGGGTAAATAAATCCAGCATGAAAAAGTTTTTCGACCTTTGATTTGATCGCAACATCCTTCTTGGGGTGAATTGTACGTAAGTGTTACCAAATTGGCATAGCATTTGGGTAGGTTTTAATTTCATGTACTATGATATTCAGATCTATATCGGGAATCTCTTCATATGTCCAGGTGAAAACTTCGTGAAATTCTTGAAAAGGGGCTTTATAAATATTGACCCCATCAAGAGAACGAGATGCGCCAATATGGGCATTTTCGATAACTCTGGATTTTATTGAAATATTAAGAGGAACAGTCTCTTCAATATTCGCTAAATTCTTCTTGAAATCGACATCATGAATAGAGACAGAATCCTTAAATGTCTCGGCAATATTGGGTGAATAAATATCTCGAACATTATTCTCAAGGGTTTCAGGTAAGGAGGAATGATGATGATTATTGTCCTGTGGTACATCATCTAATATCCCATTTTCCATTATTCTTTCACCAGTAGAGAATGTACCAATGAAAGGGTCAAAAGATGAACCAAAATCTTAGGAATGATCAACCCAATTTATTGAGGAGTTGAAATCAGAATTTTCAAACAAGCCAAATAAATGGCTTCGTATTCAAGCTCAATGGGACTGAATGGCATACAATCACCAAAAGTATCAACATTGGAAAGTTTTGGTACTATCCAAGGATCAAATGGAAAATTACAAGAGGAAATAATATTAAAACAGGCAACCGTATTTGGAATGTCAGGAGGATGGAGTAAGAAAGTTCCCATCAAAGAAGAATCTTTCAGCAATCCAACATTGACCTATTGATAATACTATGGGTATTCACCCACAAGAGGGATGCTTCTAGTAGTTTGAGAATTATTGGAAAAAAGGGTAAGATGGTCGATGGCCACGATGCCACCCTAGTGAGGGAAACAAATCATCTTAAAATAAGTTGGTACGAAAGTTTCCATGGCATAAATCGATGTGCGGCCTCCATCTATAAATTCAACTTCTACTGGAACCATTTTTCCAGCTAATTCTACTTGCAATGTATTCAAAATTTCCTAAGGTTTGTAACCTATTCCATCAAAATATTTAAGAGTGGTAGGTGATTGATTAAGTTTAGGAGAACCAATAGCTTTCCAATAGGAAAGTGACATGATACAAGTCGAAGAACCTTCATCAAAAATTATGTGATGGATAGTTTTACTTTGAACAACAACCTAGGTCATGAATGCCAATTGGGGTGGAAGTTTGGGAGTATGATTCTCATGATTAAATACCACAAGATTAGAATCTGATGAGTCTATCCCTCCAATTGTTGCAAGTAATGACCTCTTGAAATACCTCGAGAGTTGACATAGAGAGGGAGCTTGGGCCAAGTCCTCAACTATGTTATCATTTTGTACAGCCCTTGCATGAGGATTGAATGTGAATTTGTGAATAATTTCTTTACAAGGTTTAATCGTTAATTCAGACGGTATCATATTTGGAGAAGGCTTCGAAGCAAGTTAAGTGGGATTGGCAGGTGGCTCAATAGCCTTACCAGTCGAGGGATTTGGGTTACTATAGTATTTATTTCTTGTAGCCACCATGATCTTGTCTCTATGTTTGGTGAAAGATAACATCATAACCTAGGAAGAGGAAGCTAGATCTCGTGCAACCATATTGGTCTCCTAGTTGGGAAAGGGATTGGTTAACACGGTAGGTGCGTTAGATGATGACTTCGGGAATTGATTAACTTATGCCTGATGTGGACAATACCGAGTAAAATGTTCCTCATTAAAAATAAGTCAGGCGTAACAAGGATTTCATTTGTCCTCAAGAGACTGATTATTTTGTTTTTCATGCAAAGAATTATCTTTCTTCTTCTTTCCTTTACCTTTATTCTTACTTCTAGGTTGTTGAGGTTTTCCATTCATGCATTGAACAACATTAATCTCAGAAGTAGTCACGGGAGTAGCAGAGGATGGGTTTTGAGTAGCCATAACAGGAGATGAACAAGATAGTTTACTCACTAACTGTTGACTAGCATAACCAATCACACCATCAGCAACATGTGATTCTTTGGTAGGAGGTGGTGTAACAGTATGTTGATGTCGCGGAGCACTGTGTATCTTGTCGTAGAGCATGACAGATTGAGTATAGATCAAATCAAGATATTGGACATTAGTAATGACTTTATCTTGAATAACAACTCTGACTTTAGCAACATCCTTAGTTATGGATGGTAACAAGGATTTGATGAACCATTTAGCCAATATTGATCAGGAATGAAACTTTTTACCAGTCGATGCTAGTGCCTCCATTCTTAAATATGATGAGAGATAGAGTGGATTCGTACTATTTCAAATAGGTCAAAAGTTAAATTCTAGATTCATATCAAATGGGTAATTGAAAATGGTTCAAAAATGTAGTTTCTAAGGCATTGAAATTGTTAAATGAAGCTCGTGGCAATTCAACATACCACTTAGTTTCCATACTAGTAAAAGTCCTCTGGAAAATTCATAAACGAATTGAATCATCATTTAAGGAGTTAGATGAGCACCATAAATGATATGTCATAACATGAGTAGACAGGTCTTCTCCAGGATTTACATTGAATTTTGGAATATCACTCGGCAATTTGGTAGGAATGGTCAGCCACCAAGGAGAATAACAAATAGTGTCATTCGTTAGTCGGGTTAAATCTAGTAATTTGAGGGTTGTCATGAATGGAAACTTCCTAGTAAATTCTGGTGGAGGGTACCTTGGGTATGATGAAATGGGTTGAGAAATCGGAATTTGCATTCCAGGATAAGGAGGATTTTGATAACCAGGACAATTGTTTGTCAACTTAATTGTCTTAAATTGATTACATAAATAATCGACAGGAGTTGGTAAACTTGTAAAGTGCAAGTGAACAATATATGTTAAATGCCTTTTTATTAAGTTGGATTTATTAATTGATTGAGTTATTGGAAATGTGTCTTTAAGTTTTGTATTCCTATTTCAAAATGAAATTAACATTGTTATCTAGTGAAAATAAAATGATTGTGAAATTAAAGCAATATTTCTTACTTGAGAAATGAAACCATAAAGAAATCACACTTGTAAAAATAAACTCTCACTTGCAGAATGAAAACTATATTAACTCACACTTGCTTAAAAATTTTCAATAAGTAACTACAAACAAACCACTCTCCTTCTAAAATTAAACTAAGAAAACTTTTGAATAAAAATGCTCTAAAAATAAAGCTGAAAGAAATCTATATACCCAAATATATAGGGAAAAACTTATTTATACTCTGAAGTTGAAATGCTTTTTAATGAAACTCCAAATAAATCACAAGGAAATCACTGGTATTTTGATGATTCAAATCAGCTTCAAAAACTATAAAGAGAGTTGTAAAGCTACCATAAGAAGATAATGAACATATGTGAAAATGCTACAACAAATAATAACAAAAAGGAAAATCTACAAGTTAAAAACCCTCACTATTTGCAGGGGCCCTCTACAAACAGGCAGTCTCAAGCTTCAACGAAAATTTAATTGTGAATCAAGTTTTCGAAGGTGCTTCCATTAAATAAAAACATAGAGTTTCAAAATGATTACAGTCACAAAATATTCATTCACCGCCGTCATCTGTTTTGTCCTGCATTACGGTATTTATAAAATCCATTCAATAAATGTTTGAGGCTTTCATGCCTACTTTTGGCTAATAGAGTTCTAACTCAAACTATCAAACTGAGATTCCTAATTTTAGCTTCTAGCAGATAGCGATTCACTCACGATTTTCTATTCGGCAAAGAAAATCGTGAGGCATTTTCATCTCGGACTCTCGCTCGCTTGCTCGAGCTACATGTTGACTTTTTCCTTTGACCACACGATTTGGGCTTTCTTCTAATGATTTGGTGCAAATAAATAGGAGGAGATCATTGAGGGGATCAACCTCTTTTTTCCCATATCTTTCTTTCCTTGAATGGCAGCTCAGACCCTATTCAACAATGGAGTTGATTGTAGAAATAGATGGTAGCTGCGGAATTGCACAAATCCAGTAGCCAATGCAAAATTTAACTTAATAATAAGGAACATTTTTTAAATATGAAAAATAGGATAATTAGTACCTTACCTATGTCAAAAACCTACAATTTGATGCCTATCAAGTCAAAAATAATGGTCAAGGAGAAGGAAAATGAGTAAATAAGAGTGTCAAGATGAAGCATTCATGAGGCTCTACATTCCCCCACATCGAGGTCATTGCATGTCCTCATGAAAAAATAAAAAAAATAGTGCCCTTGTCAACTATTGCATATCCTTTGAAACTCGAGGTAGCACATCTAAATTTGTCTTTTTCACCTTTTTCCTTGCCACTTCCATCCTTGGCTTCTTCATCAGAATTTTGTATTTCAGATCTATCACTTTTCTTTTAAGGACCTTATTCTTTTGTTTCATATTCTTATTTTTCTTATACCGTAGGCTTAGATGTAAGACAATATTGTCATTTTCGGTTCTTTCTATTTCATTCTGCATCTTCAAGGCTTTATGTTCCTTTTGTATGTGTCTATTTAGCGTCTCTAGCTCAAAGATTTCTTGTTTTAAAATATTTATGACTGGAGGTTCTTGTGGGCTACTAAACTGATCTTCTTTTTCACGCACTGTCGAACCAGATGTCTTTTTTGTAGCTTTCTTTTCCACGGGTTCAATATAATCATATATCTCTTATTGTACTAGATCTATCTCTAGTGTTCCTCGACCTAGGCTTTGAATGGGTGAAATCACAGTAGGTGAGGTAGTCCTCTACTTCTCTTTTTCCTCTAAATTAACATATTCCATGACTTTTAGAGATGGTTCTTTCAATGCTTGATTAAGCTTGGCACTTCTTCTCATATTTGATGAGGGTTTTCTATTTGAATTCTTTTATTTTCTGTTTTGACCTCCTCTATCTCCTTGGATCTGTTTTCTTCTTCTCTACTAAATTTCTTTCTTCTAACAGTTTAATTTATTATTCTTCCTAAAATTTTTGCAATAGGAATTTCATCCTCTGATTGTTCCTGGGACTGTTATTGAGGTAACTTTTGAATAGGGCTTTCAGATACTCTTTTTCTCCCTCTTTTTCCTTTACTACTACTGGCCTGTTATTCTTCTTTTTCCTTAAAATGCTTTCTAAGTAAGAAGTTTTCCCAATCATCTCCTAAACCCTTAAGGTGGAATTCAATAAGAATTTTGATGAGGCCATGATGATACATAGTGGTCTCTATAAAGTGAATATTTTTCTGTATATTTCCTAACATTTTTCTTAAGCTATTCAACAAAAAGTATGGGAGATTGATCTCATTTCCTTCCAGAAAATGCATCATTAGGCGAATGTGATAAAAGAACATGCAGCCAAACCTTCCTTCACAAGAGATAAATTTTTGAATAACCAGTAATAGATTTCTCCATTTACTTTTAAGTGCAGTGCTTGGGATTCCTTTCTTAAAAATGGATGTGTCCATACCTGGATTCTTTAAGAAAATTTTCCATTCTTCACTTTCTATGCCTTTGTTTTTAAACCATCATTCTCCTCCTTTGGATAGGTCGGTAGCTTCAGAAATAAGGGACTCTATCACTGCAAATTTAACATCTCCAATCTCAACTTCTACTCCATCAAAAGCTCTAGCGAAGGATTTGGTCACCTCTTTGTTGAAACCATCAAATTTCTCCACGAAATGTAGCCACTACGCTTTCTGCAGCATCTCTTTCACATGCAGGTAACCTTCAATGAACTTTCTTCCATTTGGATCAGACCTCATAATGATCCCCATGATTTGAAATTTTTTCTTGTGACTTGCTTCTTGACACAAAATGGATCACGGTTTCATAATGAGGGGTTTCAGAAAGGGTATAAATGAAAATGAGGACAAGATATGAATAAGTGAAGTGACCATTCTAGACTATTTAATGAATGTGATTTGGTGATTTCGGAGATCTCTTCAATGAGTTCGAATTTGAGTTGGGAGTGTTGTGAAATGATTAGAGGCAAATGGCGGTGTTATGGTAATATGACCAAAATATCTTTCAACCTTAGGCAATGATGGTTTTTAATTGGTGGTGCAATTATCATAAAATTCTATAATTAATGATTTTTTATCCTTATTAATAAATTAATTGTTTTCATACCTTTACATACCCTTACTTTGATATTTCTAACCTTTGTTTGCTCCTTTCCTCATTGTCTCAAGTGCTTTCAAGAATGAATTTGATCATTTCTTCAATTGCTTCAATCGGTCGTTCCTGTTAAACATCAACTGTAGAATTATGTGAAAGCTGTATATTTCTTGCTATTTTGTAGCTATTTAATTTCTGAAAAGTAAAAGAGGGACAAAAAGAAAATGAGAATGGGAAAAAAAAATTAAAATTCCAAAATTACTTGGTTTTCACCCTAAATTTTCTGTATAAACATGCCAATAGTGTTGGTTTTCATGTTTATACAAATTTCATTACATATTTTTTATATTTTTTTCTAATATGTGTGTGTGTGTGTGTGTGTGTGTGTGTATTATAAAAGAAAAAGACTTATAAGTCAAGTTGGAGGAGAAGGAAAATCCTTCTTAACCAACTGGAAATGAGTGTTGTCTTGAAAATGTTTGATAAACTCCTCTTTTTTCAATGGGTTATAATATATTTTTAATCGATGACCATTCACAAGAAAAGTGGTTCTCTCTTCATAAATAGTTCTGATCCTAATTGCACCATTATCAAAGACTGTTTCAATCTGATAGTGCCTAAGCCAATGAGTTTGAAATTTCCCTTGGAAATATTTGCAGTTTGAATAAAAAAGTAATGCCCAATCTCCTCGATGGAACTTTATTTCTTTGATATATTTGTCATGCCATCTAGATATTTGTTGTTGAACTAGACTTTTTCTTTGGATTGCATCTTGTCTTATTTCATCAAGTTCATTTAACTGCTCCACCATTTGTCTTTGTGCTTCTAAAAGGTTAAAACCCAATTTAACTGTTGTCTTTAAAGTTTTGACTTAAAACTCGATACGAAACATGACCAGCTTCCCATAAACTATCTCATAGGGAGTGTACCCTGTAGTGTTTCTCCATGTGGTATGGTACGCCCATAAAGCTTTTGGAAGCTTTTCTACCCAGTCTCTTCTATGCAAATGCACAGTTTTGGTGAGAATTTATTCAATTACTTTATTGGTGGACTGCACTTGTCCATTTTCTTGTGGATTGTATGGAGTGGACTTCTGATGTTTGATTTTTTACTCCTCCATTATCTTCTATACCAACTTGGATGTGAATTGAGTACCTTGATCTATTACAATTTCCCTTGGGACACCAAAATGAGTAAAGATATCCTCGAAAAGAAATGAAACTACATCATTTTCAATAGCAAAAGGAAGTGCTTTAGCTTCTACCCATTTTGTAACATAATCAGTGTAAACAATAATGTACCTTTTCTATCTCGATGGTGGATTGATTGGACCAACAAAATACAGAGCCCATTTTTCAAAAGGCTCAATAAGTACCTGAGGTTGTAGAGGCATTTCATCAGAGGGAATAGGTTTCCCCATCCTTTGACAACTATCACATCTCTTGACATACTCCTTAGTATCCTTAAAAATGGAAGGCCAATAGTATCCCAAGATAAGGACTTTGTAGGAATTTCTTTCACTGGCGAAGTGTCCTCCACATGGCTCATCATGACAATCTTTCAATATCTTTGGTACTTCATATTCTCTAACACACCTTTGGATGATTAGATCTCACCCTGTTTTATACAATTCTTCATTTATCCATGAATAAGATGCACTAATTTGAATTACCTTCCATTTTTCTCGAGGAGATAAATATGATGGTAACTTCCATGTACCCAAATAATTAGCAATATCTTCAAACCAAGGTGATTTAGTAGATACTACAAAAATTAATTCATCAAGGAAATTGTCTTCTAGAGGTACATCATTATTATCATTTTGAATTCTAGATAAAAAGTTAGCAACTTTATTGTTTTTCCAATTTGATCCAAAATAGTAATGTGTTGATGGGGTCTAGATGTACCACCAACAATTAAGAGGTCTCCCCAATGTGAAGTCCCAATTAGACCTCACATCGTTTGGGATAGGAGTCCCATCCAGTATGTGGGCCCAGATACCACCTTGAATTTTTCTACTCTTGGTTATCAAATGAGAAGGTATCAGAGTGGGACAAGAATGAAATTCTTAGGTAGTAAAACAAAATCAGCCCAAGATTGACAAATTGCAGAAAGAGGTACAATCAAGTCTCAGCAACAATAAGAAGAGATATACCATGAGAGGGATTAGTGAGCTAAAAACACATCAGAGATAATAAATAGGAACATGCTAGAAGTCAATTGCAAAGTAGTTCACAATAGGTCATTGACATGGCAAGGAACAAGTAAAAGCATATTCAAAATTGAAACACACATGCAACCATTATGTATCATTCCATAACATATTGCGTATATGAAAGCACACATACAAATGTGGTGAAGTACCATACAACTAATACAACCACCATAAGCAAGCATGGGAATCAATGCCAAAGATGAAGAAAATCTTGTTAATATCATTGAAACTTCAAATGCATATCATGCTATTGGTCAAAACCCAATAGTGGAACATGGGTTGTTCATACAATTTCCCGATGCCAAAACCCTAGCCCTACTGCAAATCCACTCTACTAGCTGCCAAGAGCTAAGTGGCCCTAGCTCTCAAGCATAAATTAGCTATTTATCTTGGCCTCAACTCAAGTGCTAAAGTCCCCCACTATGAATGAGGGATGAGGGAACATTTATAAAGGTCAGGTGACCGTTCACCTACCTTGGCTTTTGTCCTTCCCTCATGCCCTTTCAGCTACCTTTACGCCTCTTGAGCTTCCTCACTTCTCTCTCATGTCTACCGCCTAGTATAGGCTAAATTGATCTTAGCCTAACTCCCGACATCATAGGAGAACATTTACATTAAGATGAAAAAAAAAAGAATATGTAGAGGGTTCTTGTAGACCCTAGAACGCTTGTCACCAAGGCAGTTTCCAGAGTACAAGACCAAATTGTGTGGTTCATTGCCTGCATGGAATGTCATCACAGTTACCATAGTGTCTCGATCAACTATGTGGAGCCAGCTTGTTCATTGGTTGCTCATCCTGACTACAAGGCTTCCTGCACTTAACCCTATATATCTCCTCATAAGTTGAAGTTCGCACTCCCCTATACCCTGTAAGCAAATACTCATATTTATAAATGATGATAATCAAAGAACCACACCATACATGTAAAAATAGATAAATAAACAACAGTAATCACGAAAAAACAAAATCAACTTTGGACCCTTGGATGTCCTATCCCATGCTATGGTAGTGTTAGAGCGAGTGGATTTGCAAGGTCTTACCAAACTTCCATATCATTCTTCATGGTTTTAATCATAGTGAATCCAAACCCTAACTTCTTCCTTGCTTTCACGAATCAACTTTATACAATAGGTTCTTTGGGAAAGGGTGTGAGGAGCGCGCAGTTAGTCATTGAATTTCAATGCTTCATGTCCCTTCAACGGGTGCACAGTAGATCCCTTATGGTCATTACAAGGCATATATCTAGATTTAGGTTTGGTAGGGAAACTAGCAGGACCTATGTTCATCAGACATTGACTTCCTTCCTTCAAGCTCTCAAGAAGAATTTCTTAAATACATATCACCAAACTCCCTGAGGTTCACCCTTGCATGAGAATAGTGCTTCATATATTGGGAAGCATGTCCAATCCACATTGGCACCTAAAGTGCATATAGATGGACCAGAATTTCTGATTCTTGAGTGTGGAATATCATCATTGAATAAAAGAAGACATGTTTGATATGAGAGGCATATTCTTCTCTTTCATAAACCAACCATCAACTCTAAGCACCTGGCCTTTACATTCAGTTTCATTTTCGGCTTATGATCAAGCCTGCATTCCTTGACATAGTTTGACAAGCCATGTTGGGTCCAATCATTAGAAGGCAATAAACGTAGAGTCACATTTCAAGATTCTCCTCCATCCCAAGGAATAATATTCGTGCTCCCTTGTATATAGAGTAAGCCCAAGAATTATGTGGAGGCCTGGGGAGTGATTTGTGATTTTCCCCAAAGTCGTATAGTCGCACTTCTGCAAGTGACATCTCTGCCTTCTTTCACTAAGGGATGAAAACACAACCTCGTGACCTATGTGGGAGCGTGACTTACTAAAGGTCGCATGGTTGCTGTAGATGGATGGTCACACTTCCTAGGAGCTCACCTGAGTTGTAATGCGACTTAGAGACTTAGTCGAAAGTGTGACCCCCCTGGAGGTCGCTAGGTCGCAAAACAGTACAGGGCGCAACATAGCCCAAGTCGCACCTCTTAGATGCCCGCCTAAGGCCTTCAAGTGTGACTTAGAAACCATTAGTTGCACAGTCGCATTTTTAGCAAGGTCACACTTTTGGTTTCTTCCTTCAGGGTGCGAAGTCTGACTTAGCAACTGGTGAGAGAAAAACAATTCACTTCTGTGCCCTGATCCAGGAAGATGGTCTGAGATGAAATGCATGATTCCATTCTTGTATGGCCAGGATCGTGTCAGTAACTTTGGGAATTCTAAAAGAATGTAGAAACATTTCTTCTAGCTCCCTTATGGATCTAAGGCATAGTGTTTCCTTTTCGTTGAGTGGTTTGATGCAATTGTAGTCTTCACATCCCTTAATCTTGACATGTTGTGACTTTATTGAAGGCTTGTGTTGTATGGGCACAGGAAATCATTCATGCAAGTAGTTCTACCATCGAAGTTCTGAGAACTCTTGCCAAACATTGCCCATGTTTCATCCAGATCTGGAAGCATTATTAATGTTCAGTTCCTCTCATCCCCTCAGCAGATCAGTATCCTTTGACGAGAAAGTGGCTTTGGCCTCTATGTGGGCATCTATATAATTCTCAAGTGTGGTGAGAATCATTCTTTTTAATTCATTGGAATTTTGTGTATAGTGACATGGCATGCATCCTATTCGAACTCGATTCTAATCTTCTTTCCAACGCAAATGTATTTCCGACTCTACCACCTAATGCAAATGTATTTCCCCTCATGGTTCAGGTGTTGGCCATATCTTCCTTTGCCACATCACTTTCAGTCTCAAGTCTTGTTAACCAGGTGTTGGCATGCTCCGAAGATGTTCCAATAGAGTTCGAACATTTGCATAGTCATACACAATGGAATTCATGTATTTGAGGGTGAGTCAACAATTTGGTGGTCCAACGAACAACATGCAGTGTTGTGTCAACATTAGGCACAACTGGTATGGGTTATTGTTTTAGTATGCCTCCTCATGTTGCAATAATGGTGTGGTCTCCCTTTTCCCCTTGTTGCAGATGCGTTACGATATTCCCAAGACATTTAGAGAGGGATGACATTAACAATGGTTGTCGAGTGGCATTGAACATACAGGTAGAGCTACAGCACACTACACATTTTCCTTTTGAAAGTGTTTGATGCGTAATCCTAATGTCCCAGTTAAATGTATGCTTCTTCATACATTTATACGTTCGAACACGTGCCTCTTTTCAAGGAGTTGTACGCGATAGGTGGTTTCTCCATGGTGGTTTCAAGTGCTTAGAATTCCCTTGAAGGCCTAACTCCCATTGGTTGCATGAGGGACATCCTTAGTCACAACAACTTATGGTTTTATAATATGAGGGTAAACCCACAATATTTCGAACCCTAGATCAATTGAATGCACCAGGGCACATGTGTAGTATGGAAAATGTTGCATCATATGTCTATCTCTCAGACTATGCCCTCATCGTTGCCTCATAAATACCAATGTTCCCCTTCTATTCTATGCTCATTGTTGACATCTTCACAACTTATCTAATATATGGTCAACCATTCACCTTCAGCATGCTCAAAAGATAGTTTTTCAATGTAGAGATCTCATGGGTGTTGGTCATCTATGATGACCTAGATACTTCATTCTTCGTATGCGACAAGTGCCATCATGATCTTTAGTGATATTACATAAAACCTTATCTATTATCGAGCCTACATTTACGTTGGTAATATTATATGTCACAAGTAGAAGCCTTTTCACACTTAGAAGTCTATACCTACAAGGACAATTAACATGGGGCCAAGTCTTAAAATACTTGTTATAAAAATGCTAGATGTGTTCTAAATGGGGACATAAATACCACTAATGTAAACGACCTTCCTATAAGCATGATAAATTGTGAGCATGTGTATTATCCAAGGCTTTAATCTTGGGTATGTAAGTGACAATTTATCAAATGTATCAAACCCCTTAGCATGTGAATTGGCTCAAATTCAAAAAGTGAATATGTAGATGTCATGTCTAGGACCGAAGCTATGATTTCATCTTGGAGAGGGAAGAGATTGAGGTTATAATTTGGAAATCATTAAAATTCCTCCAACCCTGGTGCAGCCAGGATGATGTTATGGTGTGCTAACAATGCCAACACATGTTTGTGGCAATGCAGTTAGAGGATAAGGTGATGTTAGACAAGGTCATGGGTTTATTCGATCATTAGGGTTTCTGGTGCGCAAGATGGGGATCACAATACAAAAACCCAAATACATTTGGAAGGGATGAGGATGATGGTGAGGAAGTGCCATCGACAAAATGTATTCCCATAAACCCTAGAGGGTGAGGATTACTTCAAAGTAGGGTTGGACCTTCAATCATATGTACCTAGGGTTACAGAGATGTTAAGGGAAAGCCATGACCCCTTCAAACCCTAATACACATGAAGAGGTGAAGGATTTGCCAACAACCTGGGGAAAGTTTTTTGAAATGACTCCCACCATGATTCCAAGTGATGTCGATAAGAATGCACCCCTACAGGAATATGCGAAGCTGAGCTTCAAAATCATGAGAGACTCTTAATGCATCAATGCAACCATTAACCTTCAAAACCCTAATGCAATCCTAAGGCCTATGTCTGAGATAAATCATGACGTGTGGATGCAATGTATGAAGCATGAGTGGGCACATCAAAGCGGTTGGACAGGCAATTTCGAGGGGAGAGTAACCAGTTAAAGGCCTTATCGCAACCCTAGTAGCTTGGGGTGAGTGATGGGGTACTCAAAATTTTGGATATGCCCAAAATTTTGGGTGGTGTTGTAGCGGCTACAACATAAAGTTAAACCCTTGAAACAACAACAACGATCTAATGATTCTTCCATTAGTGGTTGGTTTATTAATTAAGTACCTAATTGCAGAATGATCTGTAAGTATAAAATTTTCATAGCCAGTATTGTAATGTCTGAATTTATTAATAGCATGGACAATAACTAAAAACTCCTTTTTTGTTACAGTATAATTTAACTTTGCAGGAGTCAAATTTTTACTGGTGTAATAAATGGAATAAGGAGTTAAATCCTTTTGTCCAAGTACAACTCCTAAAGCTGTGTCTGAAGCATCAGTTGAAATGTGAAAAGGTAATTTCCAATTTGGTCCTCTAAGAATGGGTGCTTCAAATATTTTCTCTTTTAATGTCTAAAAGGCCTTTTGGCAATCAGAATTCCAATTGAATTCACAGTCTTTTGTGAGCAGTTTGAAAAGTGGAGATGAAATTTTTGTAAAGTTTTCTATGAATATTCTATAATAACCAGTGAAACCAAGAAAACTTCTAACATCTCGTTGATAGGTTGGAATTGATAATTTAGAAATAACTTCTACTTTAGATGTGTCCACTCTAATTCCATTTCCTGAAATATGGTGTCCTAAAAAAATTCCTTCAATAAACATCATAAAAAAAATCCATAGCTCAATGAGAGATTTTCCTCTTTACATCTAATGAGAAATTTTTCCAAATTTTCAAGATCTTCTTCAAAATAATTTCCATAAACTATAAAATTGCTCATATACACTTCCACACAATCATGAATTAGACTAGAAAAAATACCTAAAACTACTCTTTGGAATGTTGCAGGTGCAGTACATAATCCAAAAGGAAGTACTTAGTACGCATAAGTTCCCCATGGACAGGTAAAGGTAGTTTTAACTTGGTCTTCTAGGGCTACTTGGATTTGATTATACCCACTAAAATCATCTAAGAATGAAAAATATTTCTTTCCTGCCAATGTATCTAAAACTTGATCTATGAAAGGAAGTGGAAAGTGATCTTTTAAAGTGGCTTTATTCAATTCCCTATAGTCAATACACACTCTCCATTTTCCATTCTTTTTAGGAACAATCACTAAGGGTGAAACCCACTGAATGTTTGATATTGGATAGATGAAATCGACATTCAACAGTTTTTGTAGTTCCTCCTTAACAATTTCCCTTACATTTGGAGTCATTCTTCTTTGAGGTTGTCAAATTGGTTTGGCATTTTCTTCAATATAGATATGATGTATACAAGTATTAGGATCAATTCCCTTCATGTCAGTATATTCCCATGCATAGGCAGAGGAATGTTCTTGTAACATCTTAATGAATACTTTCTTTTGAAATTATCCCAAATTATTGTTGATATTCAAATTTTTTCCTTGAAATATTTCAATTGTAGAATTGCTAATTTTTTCCATAGAATGCAAGGATAGTTGACGAGATGATAAATATTCAATATTGTATTGTTCTCGAAAACTCTTACTAGATTCACAATATGATGAAGATTCATTTTTTTCTATTAAATTCAAAATTTGATCTTCCTCATGTATTTGTTAAGTAGCAAAGATTGGTCTTATATCAATGTCATCATCTATCCATTCTTCATTTTCAGCTTCTATTGTTGTTTTTGCAGATGGATACAGTGTGAATTTCTTTGTTGAGCTCCCATCATAAATGAACATATCACTAGATCTACAACTTATAAAATCATCGGTTGTAGCTAGCCATGGTCTTCCTAGAATCAATGGATGTCCTCCTAAGTTATTCTTGGGTGTTAAAATCATAAAATCGATAGGGTATTCCCAAAAATATAAGGATACATATATATCTTCTAATACACCATCAGGTTTGATTACAAATCTATCTGCCAATTGTAACAGTGTATGTGTATATTGAAGATTAGAAAGTTTTAGTTGATTCATAGTTTGTTTACTCATGATGTTTATAGCTTCTCTTAAATCAATCAATGTATTTGGGATCTCTACACCATTGATGTGTGTTTTCACAATGGGACTTCTTGGATCAAGATATTTTTGAATTGTTGTCTTACCCATCATGATATCTACAATTTTTCCAACTAGTTGGATTCTTTTGATTTCATTTCTTTTTCTTCCTGGCCTTTTCATGCTCAATTCCCTAATTTTCTTTGTGAAAATTGGTATTTCATTAATGGCTTGTAGCAAAGGAATCTTTATGCAAACATTCTTCAATTCATCTAACATGTCATAATTAGGGAATAAATTTTATTTTTCTAACCCTTCATCAATTTTTAATCTCTCAGGAAAAGGTGGTTTTGAAACAGATACTAAAGGTTGTTCCATAATAGGAGTTGAGTTATTTGAATGTGTTGGAGTAACTTGCTTTTGAGTTTTTTCTTTTTTCATTAAGAGACTTCTCTTCTTCAGAGATATTTTCTTTTTCACTTTCTTTAATAAGAAATGATGGGGAATTTTTTATAATATTCTACCATATCTAAGTCAAACATTGTTTAGATCTAGTGGAGTTATCATGTAACTTTGAAAACAAATTCCTTCCATATTGTAAACAGGTTGTGAGCTTTTATTAGTGTTTGGATTTGGGAGTGGTTGGGCGGGCAATTGGTTTGATATTTGAGGAAATGGTAATGAAATTTGTGGATTCAAATTGTGAGGTTGATTTTGTTGAACGAGCTGAGGATAATATTGTGGAGGAAAAGTAGGATATGGTTGTTGAAATTGTGGAAATTGAGGATATTGAGGGTACTTTCCATAAGGAATTTTCCATCCTTATTACCAAGGTTGTGGCTAAGATTGCCAATGCATTGGGGCAATCCAATTACTTTGTGATGATTTTGCAAATGGTTGAGTGTTAAATCCTTGAGCTGTATTTGGCTGTGGATTCTTCCAAGGTCTTTTAGCAATAAAACAAAGAGGATCTACTTGATTTGGTACTCCTTCTTCTTGATAGACAACTTTAAGACCTGGTATTGAGGGACATTATTTTGTATCATGATTTTCCGCACATTTAACACAAGTTTCTACACTCCTTAAATCAAGTGGACATTCTCTCAGGGCATGTTTCTTTTTGCACTTGGGGGAAAAATGGACAATCCAACATTTTCATTTTTTTGTTTGTTTTGTATTTTAAGGGTGTCAATTTGTTCACTAAGGCTCCCTAAAATATATATTTTAAAATTATTAAGCAAATTCCTAATTCTGCTCTACTTATTGTCCCAACTGCAGATTTATTAATCCTTGATAAAAGAGGATCTCTTGGATTTTTCCTGGTTCTTGCTTTGCCTCTTGAAATGTGTATGCATAACTCACAAATTTCTCCTAGTGACAACTGAGAAATGTCTCCCTTACCCATTAGATTGAGAAGATCAATCCACTCATCTCTAATGGATTTCAATAAGAGAGCTTTCAAAGTTTCCTCATCTAGATTATTCATTTTTTCCCTTTTAACATTATAAGCAAATCTTTCAACGAAGTCTTCAAGATTTTCATCTTATTTTTGTACCATTTTAAAAACTTCATCCTTAATATTATGAGGCATATAATAGTCCTTATATTTCTCTAAGAATGTAGTTTTCATTTGTTCCCATGTTCTTATGGAGTTTATTCCTAAACTCATAAACCATTTTAATGTTGCATCTTTAAGGGTTGCATAGAATAATTTCAACTTTTGAGCATCTTGCAGATAATCATATGATCTACACAAGACTTCAAAGTCAAAGAGAAATGTTTCAGGATCTTCACTCCTTAGTCCATGAAAGTTTGGAAGGATAGAGGGTGATATATTTTTCATTGTCATAGTTGTATCTTCATCGAGGATAGGAAATCAAAAGGGTTTTGGACTTATATCCTCTTCTCTTCCTCTTCCTCTTCCTCTTCCACCTCCACTATTTCCTTCTCTTCCTCCTCCAATCCTAGGTTGTTGAACATTTAAATTATGTACCTCTTCTTCCCCTTCTCCATCCATTGTAGATTCTTTGGTTCCAAGATTGGGTTTTCGACTTCCTCTAGTACCTTTGGTTATTCTATCAATGGTTTGTTAAAATAGGTTTATTCTTCCTCTTCTTCAGTAGGAACTTCCATCTCTTGAGCTAGAAGTTGTTCTCCAGTGAACATAGGAAAATCACTCCTATTGTTGGGGATATGGGATCTTCTTCTTCTATTATGGCTTCTATTGGTGAATTTGGTGAATCTCTATGTTGGGGATATGGGATCTTCTTCTTCTATTATGGCTTCTATTGGTGAATTTGGTGAATCTCTAGGTTGGATTTCGGATCTTAATACCTCAGGGAGTTTGTGTTTGCCTGCTATGGATGGAATTCGAGTTTATGTGGGTGGTGTGGCACTGCAAGGTCGTGGTAAGTGATGTTGTTGGAATTAAAATCTTTGCTCTACCTACAATTCTACCCTTAAAGCCTCTTTCCCAATGCATATCATATTTTTGTTTTTGTTGTTCTTTTTTAATCCAAAAGAAATAAAGACTTATATTTACACTTCCCCAACAATGGCTCCAAAATGTTTGTCAACTTAATTATCTTAAAATGATTACATAAATTATCAACTGGAGTTGGTAAACTTGTGAAGTGCAAGTGCACAATATATGCTAGAAGCCTTTTTATTAAGTTGGATTTATTAATTGATTGAGTTATTGGAAATGTGTCTTTAAGTTTTGTATTCCTATTTCAAAATGAAATTAACATTGCTATCTAGTGAAAATAAAATGATTGTGAATTTAAAGCAATATTTCTTACTTGAAAAATGAAACCATAAAAAACTCACACTTGCAAAAATAAACTCACACTTGCAGAATGAAAACTATATTAACTCACACTTGCTTCAAAATTGAAAGTTCAAGAAGTAACTGCAAACAAACCACTCTTCTTCTGAAATTAAACTAAGAAAATTTTTGAATAAAAATGCTCTGAACAAAAAGCTTAAAGAAATATATATACCCAAATCTATAGAGAGAAACATCTTTATGCTATGAAGTTGAAATTATTTTTAATGAAACTCCAAAGAAATCACAAGGAAATCACTAGTATTTTGATGATTCAAATCAGCTTCAGAAACTATAAAAGAGAGTTGTAAAGCTACCATAAGAAGATAATGAACATATTCGAAAATGCTACAGCAAATAATAACAAAAAGGAAAATCTACAAGTTAAAAACCCTCATTGTTTGTAGGGGCCCTCTACAAACAGGCAGTCTCAAGCTTCAACGAACAGTTAATTGTGCATCAAGTCTTCAAAGGCACCTTCATTAAATAAAATCATAGAGTTTCAAAATGATTAAAGTCACAAAATATTCATTCACCATTGTCGTTAGTTTGTCCTACCTTATGGTATTTATAAAATCTAGTCAACAAATGTTTGAGGCTTTCATGCCTACTTTCGGCTAATAGAGTTCTAATTCAAACTATCACACTGATATTCCTAATTTTAGCTTCTATAAAATAGTGATTCGTTCATGATTTGCTATTCGGCAAAGAAAATCCTGACAGCATTTTCATCTCAGACTCTCGCTCGCTTGCACCAGCTACATGTTGACTTTTTTCCTTTGACCACATGATTCAGGCTTTCTTCTAATGATTTGGTGTGGATAAATAGGAGGAGATTGTTGAGAGGATCAACCTCTTCCTACCCATATCTTTCTTTCCTTGAATGGCATCTCATACCCTGTTCATGGAATTGGCTGCAGAAACAGATGTTAGCTGTAGAATTTCACGAATCTGGTAGCCAATGAAAATTCTAACTTAATATTAAGGAACATTTTTGAAATATGAAAAATAGGATAATTAGTACCTTACCTATGTCAAAAACCTGCAATTTGATGCCTATCAATTCAAAAATAATGGTCAAGGAGAAGTAAAATGAGTAAAGAAGAGTGTCAAGATGAAGCATTCATGAGGCTCTATAACAAGCATAACCAAAATTGTCCAATTCCTTGATAACCTTGAAGAGGCTGGAATGATTTTGTTTGAATCTGTTGGCGTTGCTAAGGCATTTGTGGAATAGTAATTTGAACAATAGGTATTTGTGGGATACTTTGGAATGGTTGCCCAGAGGGATTTTGCATCATCCCTACATTGGGTTGACTGGTTGGTACTTGGGCCATACCATATATAGGTTGATTCACTCGCATATGAGGTATAGACTGACCAATTGGTGGGGTTCACAATGCACCTTGAAGAGGCATGGTAGGTGGGACTCTAGAGATCCTAGATACCAGTGGAATATGTTGTGTTGGAGATACAACCTACACAAGTTGACTTACTTGAGATAAAACTTGGGTAGGTTGAGGCATAGTTTGAATAGGTGTGCAAGTGGGAACTTGGGGTGTGAAAAAATCAGGTTATGAAGTGGGAAGTTGATTCAAAACCAAACCAAGTTGAATAGGAAAAGTAGGATTCCAAGAAGCCATTCTAGGGAATGGAGGACTTGAATAGCATTGAGCACCCATTTGTGACATTTTATCATGAGATGGAGACATGGAAATAACAGGTTTCTCCCCTATTGGGGGATAAGGAGTATATGGAGGAAACTTCCCCCCAGGAGGAGATTACCCAATATAGGATGGCATAGGTTGTTGTAGATGTCCCAATCCACTAATATATGAACCATATTGTTGCTCCAAAGAAGGTTGGGGTGCAATAGGTGGAAAAGATGGTGATGTGCTATCAAAGAAGTGTTGGATAACATTCCAGATGAAGATGACAAGGTAGAAGTCCATGGACTAGTCGACGCACTAGAAAAGGTTCCAGATAATGACTAGTAGCCAGGTGGCACTGACATACCACCATACAAATGGGTTTCTAGTAAAGTCACAAACATGGAGGTAGCTGCAACTTTAGTTGACTCACTCATAATAGAATATACAGGTTGAGAAACTGTCGTTGACTCAGTCATGGTTAAATTTCCCAAAGAATTTTTTCGAGGGAAAATCAAAGGTGAGTTGAAACGACGGGTGTTAGGTGAAGGAACTTGTATGGGAGTATGAGGAGTATGAAAAGGATGAGATTGATAAATAGGAGTCCCTCTTAAATGGACAATAGACGAGGGTCAAGACTCTTCAGTAATTTCCTCAATTCTCAAGAGATCAAGTGGAAGTACTTCTCCATTGGGACCAAAATATGCAAGTTGTGGTTGGGTCAAAGGCAAAGGAAGAGAAAAAGAAGGCCTTAAAGTAGTGGGTTGAGTTAACTAAGGCTCCTCAGGTTGGATAACTTTAGTTTGTAATGTTTCTGAATTTGGAAATTCAAGTTCAATGACCTCAGGTAGTAAAGTTTCAAGGTTTTCAATTTTGATTGCGTTAGACTCACCAGTTGGTAAAGATATGATTTAGGAATTAGTACCTATGGGAAGTGATTATTCTAGTTGATTAATTTCATATGTAGTGCCAGAAGGGGAATCTTCTGAAGTACTAATTTTGGTAATTCACGTATTTTTATTCTTTTGATGACTAGGTGTTGCCTCTGGAGGTAGAGGAGGCAATATTTACATTCTATGTGAATGAGGAGATTGTTGAGGGTGTTCTTCCATGATGGTTTAATGAATTTTATAACTTTAACAACAATAAAAAAATAAAAAAGGGGTAACTAGGAAGAAAGGGATTACTAAGTCACTTTGAAATGTGGAATATTGTTTCCAGTACATGCAGAAAATATCCATGAATGTTGTGTTTGGTGTATCACAGTAGAAAAGGTGGCTGACTCGATTACCTATGACCAGATAAAAACCTATAGGGGACTTCCAAAATATACCTGGAAGTATGTGGAAGTGTTGTACATGGTAGTGTTGTCTAATGATAGGAAGTATTCTGATATACTTTTCATACATGGAGCATCATCCGATATACCCAGAGGTATGTGGAGAATGGCCTGATATACTTATGTACGTGGAATATCGACTATCCCCATAATATAACACAAACAATTAACGAAAACTCCAATGTTTGAATACATCGGAACACGTCTCTAGCCTAGACCTCTATGTGTTTCGTTAATGTTCTAAATGCTCCTTTGATTGATTGAGTAAATTTTAGAAGTTGATCTTCAATTATGTTTCAGTTTCAAAGCTCACGATAAGAGTTAACTTGAATCCTCTATGATGCAACTAGTATGATAACAAGGACTCTTTTATTTTCAATGAAGATCTATCTACAAGAGATAAGAAACATAGAATAATGTAGTAATCAATGATGTAGAAAAAAAAGTTTCCTAAATATATATTGGCAATGCAATTGTTCCCATTCGAATTGAAAACCCTATATGAAATGCAAATAATGAAAAAAAAAACTTTTCTTTCCTCTTAATTTTAAAATGCAATGAAAACTAAGATGCAGCTAGATCATTGATAGAAGAAATCACACAGAATATGACTATAATACAAATTTGTTCAAGCCAGTCAACAATCAATCCCAAAATACCTAATTGATAAGAAGGAATAAAAATAAAAGAATTATTTATCAGAGGCTAAGAAAATCAAATGCAAACACTATGACGGCTTTTCAGAGACATGGAAAAACTAAGAGACTCAAGAAAATTTTTTGGACGAAAGCATGAACAAAGAGAAAGGCAAATAAATTCAATATTTTTGCACTCTACACGATCAACGTGGGTGTAGTATGGGCACCAGAGTGTAGAAGCACACTTCCAGAGAAGAGGAATTCCGCTCCAGTTCTCTGTCACATAACAGAGAGTGTGTTGGGGCTAATTTGGTCAAAATTCAACACAAGAAACCCTACAAAGCTCAAAAATGTGCTTTCTTAAGGTAAAATATTATCTAAATAAGTAAATTAAGGTCACTTTTAAAGGTGAAAAGATGTTAAGGCCAAGGAAACCACTAAGGGAAATCTCGATCCCCAGTATGGTTGTCAATTTGTTATATGGAAAATTCACTTCTATGGACAAAAATTAACTCCCTAGATCTAGTGGTCTGATCTAGAACAACGGAGAGAAAAAAGATCTATGTTTTCCCTAAAGAAATTGAAATACGGAAAAGAGACCTACCTAGAATCTATAGTAAGTCCTCCTATCCTCCTTGCTTGTAAGCTCCAACTCTAGCTCCTCGTGCTATAAATGGAGCCTACACAAATGACTAAAACAATCAAAGGAACTACAACATCCACATAACATAATTAAATATCTATAATCAATGAGTAAACATGGAATTGAAATACATAAGCATCAACATGACACAAGTATAGGAAAACATAGTGTTTTTGTATTAATAAATAAAGGAGAAAGTTATAACCATATATAGAAGTTGACTTTGTAGATGTCTCCCCAATTGTCTTGTCCTTCCTTTCCACAAAGAATATATTCACACTCAACCCTAATGCATCAATGGATGGATTCGTTAAGCTCAAAGTAGCAACATGAGGGCACTAGCGATCTCCAAAAGCCAACCCAGACATTATGGGAGGCAGTAAATTTATAGGGTGAAAGTGGTAGTTTAGGATTTACCAATCTAGGCTTGAGATCCACATATGATGAAGGATAAGCTGAAGGGATATGAGATAAGGTTTCTAAGATAGGATCAGATAGGAATTTGATTTCTCTATCCATGGGAAATGGTTAAACCCACTTTAGAAGGTTCTAGAAGAAGGAGATTCGAAAATATTTTTTAATTAATTCTAGAATACATGCACTTGCATAATGGAGCAACCTGCATTGATTAGCATTGATACTTAGTTATGCAACTTGCATCCAACGTAGATGGATAAGCATGCAGAGTGTGCTCGGGCTAAAACATGGTTTTTAAGTTGTGTAGAAATTCCTTGTAGATTTAAACTGCTTATGTAATATGCTAAAACAAGACTTGAATCTACTCTACTCATTAGCAGAAACAATTAATCGATTGAGAAATCACAAAGCATATTAGAGAAAGAATTCAATCAACACATTACATAATTATTTCTTGGGGAAATCCACAGCTAAAAACCCTTTCTATATGTATATTGCATTAGTCAAAAAATATGAGAAGATTACAATGCTTTGCTCAAGCTCAAGCAACCTCTACACTATCTCTATCTATCTCACAACTTCCTAGACAAGCTTTGGTCAATACTTAACCAAATTTTGGCTTTCCCAAGTCCCTATTTCCTTGCATTATTTCCTTGGGAATTATCCCCTTATTAATTAGGGAAATTCCTCAATATGAATTACGCAATCCTCATAGGCCTTCCTCTAACTGAATGCACCACCCATATAATTTGGATGATTATACAACTAATAATACATTTACCTTGAAATCCAATCTCAACTCGGTAACTCTCAGATCTACCATGCATAAGTTATTTATGAGTGAATCATCAGTTAACTAGTTGAACACATGAAGCAGAAACCCACTGTATGACCTCCTAATATTTCCTCCATCAGTTTGAACTAGTTTAACTGATTTTAACTCAGTTAAACTGAATTTATTAATTACAACTCAAAATAAACTCAACTAGGGCTCCTATAAAGTAGGAGAAACTGTACATTAATCTAGTTAGACCCTCAACTCGAATTAACTGAGACAAATAAGAAAAATTAACTTAGTTAACTCATACAAATTGTCTTGTGATGTGGAATTACAATTGTATTCCTAATTTAATTCAAGGACAAAGTTAAATCATGATTTTCTTGTAGCATTTTCAACACTCCCTCTCAACAAGAAAGGGATTATTAGATACCCCAATGTTGCCTCTATGGAACTCGAATTTACCTTTTGAAAGTGTCTTAGTCAAGATGTTTGCATCTTGTTCCTCTGTAGGAATGTACACCAACAACATGATTCTGCTCTACACACAATCTCATATATGGTGATACAAGATGTCGATATGATTGGACCGATCATGAAAAGCTAGATTCTCAGAGAGTTTGATACAAATCTGATTGTCACAGTAAATCATTGTAGGATCCATCTACTGAACAAATAACCCAACAAGGATATTCCTTATCCAGATAGCCTCACAATCTACTTGACTAGCAGTCATGTACTCTGCCTCTACTGAACTGGGGACAACTGATCTTTGCTTCCTATTATACCAAGAAACTATTGTTGACCCAATACTAAAGATTCCCCCTGATGTGCTCTTCCTTTCGGATGGACTCCCTACCCAATTTTCATCTGTGAAGCCTTGAAGCTTCCAACAGAATTTGGTTGGCTTAACCATTACTTGACTAAGCTAGTTAACTACAAAACATGTGTTCGATCATGTGTTCACCAAATACATAAGTGAACCCTGAAACGGATTTAAACAGGAACGCAACAAATTAAAGAGATAACCATAAACACAGATATGCAGTGTAAATAATACTTCATTTCATTAATGTAAAATAATGAAATATGCTTACAAACAGTAATGGAAATAAACCAGCTAGGGCGATGGTAGCTTATCTCTGAGAAGAGATGTGGTGGCTACATGCCTCTGAACTGTGTTACAATGAGGCTCGAAGGCCTATTTATTGTTGAGAAACAATGGAAAACCCTTATCATTCCACATCCTCACCGTAGAAGATGAAACGCCAAATTGTGGGCCCCGTTTGGGTAAATTGGTACATCAACTTCCTAGGGTCGTAACTTTGGCATACGATCTCCGTTTGACACGTACAATAGCTTGTTAGAAATATCTATCTGAGAACTACCAATTTGAGAAGGGCAACATTAGTTCATTGACCCATGTTGCCCCATGATTTTCCAAAAAACATCGTTTAAGGCCTCAAAACGGCTCCAGAAGTTCACGACCCGAAAAACTCCTAGAAATAGTAAACTGTGCTACAATTTAGGAAACTAAAAAAGCTGAAAGAGACAGTTGTGGGGGTCCAAATGGGATAGGTGGGTGACCACATGTTAGCGCTTGAAATTTCACCTCAGGCTGAAAATGGTAAACTCCAAGGCAACATCAAACCACTTAGCCTCGTAGCTAGCCCTACGGGGCAGGAGAGGGCTCTCTCCGGTCTATCTCAGTAAAGATCTTCAGCGGGCGAGATAGCTAATGAGGAAACACTGATTTTAGGCTAGTAAAGTGATCAAATGGTTTAACTTGGGATTTTTAGGGTTTTGGTGGAAAGTTGGGGAAGGGCAAATTTTGTTGCGGGGATTGGACACAGTTTCTACAGGGGGTTCTTTGGGGCTGTTATCACTTAGAACTTTAAAAAAAAAAAAAAAATTGCATATAATCCTTTGTCCTAGTTCAATGTCAAAAGTCTGTGTCAAATTCTTTTCGTTTTATGTTTCTTACTTAGGGTTGGAGCTTTAAAGGTGTTTGATTTAAATTATACTAGAATCCTATTGGTCCTCCTCCACCATCATGGTTTCATAAGTCATGTCTTGTCTTATCCTAGTCACCGATTCTTTTCGTGATTTCGCAGCGTAATGTCCTATTGGCCAGTTTCGCAGCGTAATCATTGTTCAACCATTCCGCAGCACGTTATCATTAAGCCGTTTCGCAGCGCATTATTAGAATTCAAAACTAATCGCGCTGCGAAATCGTGGATTCGTGCATTTCGCAGCGAATCTTTCCCAAAGTGTCAAGTCTGTTGATGAGTCACCAATTCTGTCCTCTCATATCAGTTTGTGTACCTCCCGTAGCATGTCTAAACGCTCATTAGTCATTACTCCACCAATAGATTTGTTGAAATGCACAGAAATATCATTCCAATGGATTTTACCGTGCATGGATCTTTATGATGATCGTAAGCAATGCATAAGTGACAAGCTTGTATGATGATGTATTTGAGTTTTCAAGCGAGGCTGTTTTCAATCGATCCTGATTACAAGCGAGGCCGAGTTAAAGAGAATTGAACCGCCATTTCAACAGAAAGTTGTTGGTCATTGTGTGTGTGAAGATTTCAAAATCAAAATGGAGAGGAAAGAACACAGATCTGGAAAATGCCAGAGGACCGAACCTGAAGGTTTGGACATAGCATTGAGAGATGAAGGCATGAAGAAAGCATTCAAAGATTCCGGGTGCTGGAACTTTTGTAAAAAGCTGCAAGGAGGACATGCTCAGGTAACCAAAGAGTTTGCTTTAAACTTCACCGGTTTAAATTCAAAAATAGCTATGTTGGAAGTTCAAGTGTCTCCGGAGGCAATAGCTGCTGTAACAAAGATCCCAAGAGGGCAGCAAGAATGGTTTAAGAATTTTAAGTTTGATATGAATCCATGAAAAGAGTTTTTAAAAGAGGCATATGTGAATGAAGACCTAACAAAAGCAGTGCCCAGAAACTATGTCAAGGAGAATTATGCCCTTCTTCTCACCTGTATTCAGAAATACTTGACCTGTGAAGGAAGATACAATAAGGTCTACTCTTATCACTTCAAGCTGCTTTTACATTTCACTGGGAAAGCTTCCATAGACATTCCTTTTTACTTATTTCGCAGTTTGAGTAAAATGTGTGATAAGGTGCAGCTGAGGAAAGAGGATTGTGAAACCTCTTTGTTTCACCATGGTTTGGTTAAATTGTTAGTTTTAGATGGCCTCCAGAAGATAGGCAGGGACTGGAATTCGTTCATTTTCATGGCCGGTTTCCAAAGCAAAACTGGCCTTACTCCACAACTAGTTAAAGAAAAACCAGTCAAAGAACTCACGATAGCTGAGCTTCAAAAAGAGGCAAGAGATAAAAAGCAAGCCAAGTCACAGCTAAGAAAACTAGTGAAGCCACTGGTCATTAGAGAACAACCCCAGCAATCAACAAAAGAAGAAACTCAGCATAAGAGGACTGTACCTGAAACAAGTAGATCTAAAACAGTGTCAAGGGTAAGGACAAGAAGCCAAATAAGTAAAGAAAAAGGTAAAGCCATAGTTGTTGAAGAAAGCCCAGTATCTAAGGCAAGCCTGAATGATTTATTGGAGGCCATTGAGTTTGAGCAAATTGAACCAGTGCATATTGATTTGACACAGTCATCACCAGAAAGTACCAAGAAGTCTAAGGCCTCAAAAAGGCTGAAGTTTGATGAGCCAGGTGAAGAATTCATTTTCAAACCCAGAAGACCTATTACAAGGAAGCAAGTAAAGGAAGCCGAGAAATTGCCCAGAACAGAGGAAGCCGAGGAATTGCCCAGAACAGAGGAGGCAGAGAAAATTAAGCAAAAAGACACAAATAGAACAGTTATCATATCTCAAGGAGGTAATATTATAGCTATAAGGAACCAGTTAGAAGCAGCTAAACATGAGATTGCTAAGGTGAAGAATACCACTAGGGAGTCTGCAGTCAGGTATGCAAATTATCGTAAAGCTGTATGGAAAGGAAGTGAAAACCTAGTAAACCAGTTGGATTCAGTAGCCGATGTTTACACATGGATAGTTCCAGCAATCAAAGAGGCCAAATTCATCAGAAAGATAAATATGCATCTAAGAGCTGAAAATAAAGCTATGAGGAAGAAAGTTGAAGACTTGAAGGCACAGCTAGGCCAGTTAGCTGCTAAATGAAGTTGATGTTCAAAGAAAGGTTTTGTTCCAAATTTTATCAAATTTTGCTTAGTTTTATTGTTTTGAGGACATGTAGATCCCTGCTATATGTATCAAAGATCAAAAGGAGTTTTGGCAATCAAACGTCTAGGCGGTAAATACCTCAGGGCAAAGACAAGTTGTTTAAACAATTCAGCAGTTTCGTAGCGCGCTACGAAACTGCTGTAGGTGGTGTTTTCAACGCAGACAAACAGTTTGGTAATATGTGCGGAAATTTTCAAAAGGAAACACCTAAAGGATATGTAAGAGACCAAATGAAGACATCACAACCATTCAGATCAAGACAGGTGTACCTTTAAAAGGTGGAATGCTTTAACTCAAGTTTAAAGTTTCTGCTATAAAGCCACTTTATTACCGGTCATAGGGTATTGAATGAGTTGCATACAAGGAATTTTGGCTTGCACACTTGGCCATCGATGAAGCCTCCAACACATCAGGAACATGGTGGTGTTCTATATTTTTGGGTTATTAAAAGGGCTAAAAGACATGTTGCTGTATATTTGAAGTTATGGAGGACTGGAACCGAAAAGCAAGGGATATCACCTAACATCACTGAGCAGTTAAAGCATTCAGCATCCAAGGCCAACATGGAGCATTAAATACTCATCTCAGCAATCATCTCAGCCATATCAGCCAAACTGAAAGGAGACCAGGTGTCAAAGAACAAGGAGGAATCATTCTACAAAGAAGATAGAGTTAGAGTCATAGTCAAATTAGAACTCTTCAGAACTTCAGTTAGCACTTATTGTATTTAATAGTTTGTTGCAAAGCAAATAGGTGTCATAAAAAGTAGTTATTGAATTCCCCTCATGCTGGAGGAGGAATCTCGAATTAGGTAGAATAAGAATTCTATATATAGCTAAGACAGTGATGTAATGAGGGTTGGATATTTTATAAAACAGAGGACTGTTTTGGCTTATGTAAAAAAATAGAGTTCAGTAATATAAATGACTGTTTTACTTCTCAGGATTCATAAGGGATTTTCTTGTTCAGAATGTGTGATGGTATATTTTCTTTAGTGTTCTTTTACAGTTGTAAAAATGCATAATCACTCAGAACTCATTGATCATGCTCTGACTTCCTGTATTTCTTTGTAAACTGTGGTTTTATATAAGTGGTATTCTGAACATCCAAATGCTAAATTCCCTGACTTCTATGTAAGGTGTCATCATTGTTTGCTGTAGTATGTTTGACTCCATAGGCCCAATGGAAACTTATGTAATGTTTGTCCAACCTTCATTATTTGTCAATGTTATTCACAAGAGTTAGCCATCTTACTAATAGTCAAAATCAATAATCCTTTGAGAGAGCCCTCTCAGGCTAAGGAGGCTAAGCCTTAGTCAAAAGATTGGTGTGAAATAGTTACTTGAAGTCTTCCTGGGTTGCAGCCTTCCAGGGCTTGATTTTGAGATAACAGGGGCGAGGTAGGAAACAGTATTGATGCCTTTGATAGAGGTGGATGGATGAGAATGACCGGTGAGGAGTTAAGGAGAGCAAGAAATAACCTTGAATTCCCCTTAAACAATTGAAAACATTGATATTAAGCAAACTTAAAAGCAGAGCATGACAGTCATGAATTCTACTTTAACACTTCATTTGCCTAATTTGCAGAAGGAAAAGTAAGGAAATGATTCACATAACACACTTACAAGTACAAAGAGAAAGACACCATCAACACATGTGACCACAAGAATCCCAAAAAGGACTGCAAAACCCTGGTCTTCCTTTGCCAAAAATTGCAGAGATACAGTGAGTAATACAATAAGAGCTTCTCCCTCAAGAGTCCAACCTCTCCAACTATGAAAATGATTTATAAAATACATAATATAGGCAAGATAACACCTTTCCTTGCCTCTAGGGGTCGAGCTCATCCTTCTAGGAGCTGTTTCAACCAATTCTAAACTAAGCACTAAAATCTAGGCAATCAAAACAACTTGCCTCTATAAGCTAGGAAACCAATTCATTCATTAAATGTTTGCTATTTCATGAATGAATATTCTAGAATAGGTAAATAAGTGTCATGTCAACATGAAAATACATTAATTACATCAAAGAGGGTGAAAAATCCCATCACAAGTCAAAATTGGTCAAAGCTGGGCGAATTCCTGAGCTGTAGGTGAAAGATTGGCAAAATTGCCCAACAGGTCGCCCCCTAATCCTGATAGGTCGCGCTTCTTTGGAGCTACTTTTGAAGCACTTCCAGGTGTGCAAATGAGGCAAAAGTGGGCTTGTTGGAAAGGTCTGGATGTCTACTTTTCAACCCAAGTAGAATTGCTGAATTTGGTGGCCACTCGCCCCTCAAAAATTGCAATCTCCCAAGACTTCTTCCTGTTTGTCAAAAAGATGGCAGAAAGTCAATTTTTGCATGTTTTTTGACCTTCTGGAGGCTCAAAATTTGATGAAATCTCTTGGTAATTGTTGGGCAGGTGTATCTTTGCATGATAAATCTAGAAATGCTGAGTTTTCCAAAAATGAAGTTTCCCATCGAATAGGTCGCGTGCGGGGCACGCCTTGTCAGGGAGAAAAACCTGTTTTTTGCCCAAAAATTCATAAGTGACCAAAATGCTCAGAATTTTTTGAAATTTGTGTTGTAGTGAAGGCATTTAGTATCATGCTCCTTCAAGGAAGCCTCAGCCAAGAAGTGGAGGGGATCGGCCCTTTTCCTTCGTTTTAGTGCTTTGGCCAGCAACCTCTCCAAATGAGCATTGACCTGGAGAAGCATAGCCTCTCGAGAGATAAAATCCTCCCATGGGATACCCTGTTGTTTTGACTGTTTAAATGCTGCTCCAAGGGGATAAAAACACAAGGGAGATGATTAGGGAGGGAGACTTTTGAAGGGATTTAGGGAAAATACATATGAAAGGGGAATTTAGGGAAGCAATTATGAAACATATACCATCACCTAATCATATTTTGTAGGGGTTTCATAGGAGGTAGGGTTTAGGGACTTTGATATTTTTGGTAAGGAGATTAGGTGAAAATGACAAGGGAGATGGTTGGGATGTCGGGAAAAAATGGGAGTGAAAGGGATGACCTTGAGAGCAGCAAAACAAAACCCTAGCTTTACTTGCACTTTGACATTTTTAAACAAAATACACATGAACTTCTCCTTTCAACTTGATGGCATTAAAACACATTTCCCATGCCCATTTTTCTTTATCAAGCAAAATACTTTGATGATCGGAGGCCTACCTGCAATCTTGAAGAAATTTGGGGTTGTTTGGCAGTTTACAGGAAATTTTATGTGGATGATTTCCCAATAGGTCACGCGCTCCCAACAGGTCGCGCCAGTGTATTTTCTCAACTGGTAAGATCCCCCGACAGGTCGCGCGCTCCCAACAGGTCGCGCACTTTTGCAGGAGGCTTTTGGAGGCATTCCTAGTGTCAGAATCAAGTGTAGGATAGTTCGTTGGAAAGGTATTTGAGTCTACTTTCCAACCCAACTGGAATTTTTCAATTTGGAGTTCATTTACCCTGTCAAAAATCAAATCTACCAAGACTGGTCAAAAAGTGCCAAATGAGGTTGCATCAAGGAAGAGCGTTGTTGCAGTCAACTTTTGAATGCCTTCCTCAACCCCAAATTGAGCTCATGATAGCTCATTGGAAAGCTCTTTGTGTCTAGTTATCATTTACCCATCAAGAAAATCATTTGGACAACCAAGATAGGAGAAAACTTGATTTTCCCAAGGTCACTTCAGAGGTGTCTTTGATTCTCCTGAGGCAACAATATTCTTCACATTTCTCTCAAACCATGACACCTGTGCAAAAAGTGAAGGAATTTTTTCTTCTTTGGCATGTTGTGGACAAAAAAATCTCTCAGTTTCCCAAAATTCATCTTTGATTTCTCTAAAACATCTTTTGAGTGAAACTTATCCCGATGTGTGAAACAAGGAATTTTGTCGAAATGAAGCGAAATGAAGGGGATAAGGGGCTTCTAAATTCTTGAGGAAATTTTTGGGAGTAGGGAGGGATGTTAGGAAGCAGGGGAAAGTGGAATCGTGGAGATCGAGTGAAGGGAAGGGGTCCAAAAGGGAAAAACACAGGTCAAACCTAGAAAATTGCCAAGTTGTAGCAAGAAACTAGGGTTTGTGCGAAAATGAGGAATTTGGCGGATCTAAGGGATGGGAAGAATTTAATAAGGTACTTTAAGGATAGGGGAAGGTGTATGAACATCAGGATACAAGTTTTGCCGATGATTTGACCGCCGAAGAGAAGTTGCCTTCAAAACCCTAGGAGAGGGAAATGACCTTACCTAGGCGCAACTGAAGCATGAACAAGGTGTAAAATGACTCATTAGACACTGACATGATAATGAAAACCCTATGAATGATGATAGACTCAGCTGAATAGTGACCTGAACTGAAATTTGGGCAACTTTGAAAGGAGTGAAAGCAAACCCTAGACCTAATGCCTAGTGACCAAATTTTGCTTGAAAACTCTTTGAAATAACAAAATTTGACCTTGACACTACAAAATCACTTTGTAAGAGCACGTTTGATCACTGGAGGAAGGCTGGAAAGTCTGACACTAATTACACATCCTCACCCTAGAAGATGAAACGCCAAATTGTGGGCCCCGTTTGGGTAAATTGGTACATCAACTTCCTGGGGTCGTAACTTTGGCATACGATCTCCGTTTGACGCGTACAATAGCTTGTTAGAAAGATCTATCTGAGAACTACCACTTTGGGAAGGGCAACATTAGTTCATGGACCCATGTTGCCCCCTGATTTTCCAAAAAATGTCGTTTAAGGCCTCAAAACGGCTCCAGAAATTCATGACCCGAAAAACTCCTAGAAATAGTAAACTGTGCTACAATTTAGGAAACTGAAAAAGCTGAAAGAGACAGTTGCAGGGGTCCAAATGGGATAGGTGGGTGACCACCAACATCCACCTGGATCATTCCTCCCCCCTTAGGAAGAAATGGTCCCCACTGCGTTGAGTTCCTCCATCTGTTGAACTTCGTCCCTGGTGAGTTGTTCTGCAATCTTTGATGTGTCCAGTAATGGTGAGAAGCATGGTCGAGTGCGGTACACATTTAACACTTTGTGCAGACAAA
This sequence comes from Pinus tabuliformis, assembly GCA_031772625.1. Lineage (NCBI taxonomy): Eukaryota > Viridiplantae > Streptophyta > Pinopsida > Pinales > Pinaceae > Pinus > Pinus tabuliformis. The sequence continues at coordinate 534,207,245 of CM062818.1, read as the reverse complement.
GGAATGGAGGAATTTTGTGCTTCAAAGCATTATTTCCCACAACTTTAGTAATGGTGTAAGGACCATGTCGATGTGGTCGGAACTTTTGAAGGGCTCTTGTAAGGCATTCTTTCTGTCGATGCAACTAGACTTTGTTGCCCACCTGAAACTTGTGTGGTACCCCTGTGGGTTAGGAGAAGTTGTTCCTGTGTTCTGTCATGACCGTATCCCTTTGTTGCTGTTGTTGCGTGGAGGAACCCTTTGCGGGGGTCATGGATGTAGCAGCGATCTTCCCCTTACTTTGGGAGTGAACCAGATAGATGAATTTCCTGGTCTGGGAGATGAGCTTGCTGCGTTTCTTAGTAGTGATCAAAGAGGTGGCAGAAGGTGGGGCTACCTCTGGTATCCTGTATAATGAATTATTCAAAGAAATAATGATAGCACAAGGCCTTGACTCATACACAGCATGCCGCCTCCACAAGTATGGTTGGCCTAATAGTACATCACAAACATCCAGAGGTGTAACATCACACAATACCTCGTCTGTGAAGGGCTTGATGCTGTAGGGAAGGCGACACTGTTGGCGAACTTTGAGATCTCGTCCTCCATGAAGCCACCTAATAGTGTATGGTTGCGGGTGTAGTGTAGTTGGTAGGCCCAACTGCTTCATGACCTCTGCTGAAACAAGGTTCTTCTGGCTCCCACTGTCAACAATGAATTGCAGCGGTGAACCCTTCACCCACATTTGTGAGTGGAAAAGGCGCTCCCCCTCCTTTGGGTCTTCAGGCTCATTCTTCTGAATCTTGGCAGTGGCAATAGTGGTGTTGGGATCCACATCAATGATATACTTCCCTTTGCCATTCCCCTTGTTAGGTTCTAGCTTAGGGTCGGAACATGCATCTGATTCGAAAGCCTTCAACTCAGCCACCAGCGACTGCTTGGTCCGACACTCACTTGTGTTATGAGTGGGACTGTTGTGAAAATCACACCACTTTCCTGTGTCCTTCTTCGACTTCGTGGTGTGGTTCTTTTCTTGCAGCTTTGAGGGGATGTCTTGGGTCTCCCTGCCTTGGCTTTGTCCTCTGGGCTTCAGATTTGCAGATCCAATGTCTCGCTTCTTTTGTTTGAACTTTTGCTCGATTTTGACAGCGTATCGGTACGCCATGCTAAGCGAGGAGATGTTCAGGAACTCCATCTCTTCCTGGATGTATCTGTGTAGGAAACCACGGTATTTGAGTACCAGATGCAGCTCAGAATATTTGATACCCAACTGTGTGCGAAGGGTATGAAAAATGTTTGTGAACTCCGGCACATCTTGGTCTTGTCCATGCAGCAGTGTGGTCCATTTGATGTATTTTTCCTCATAACTTTTGACAGGGTAGTACTACTCCTTGATGGCGTCTCGGAATGAATCCAAAGTGGGTGCAGCTGAAAATAGTGAGCCAGTGCTTTCATCCTTCTGCTCGCAGTAGGTTTCTCACCAGTCCTTGACGTGGGGGGCTGCTTTGAGAAGAGCGAAAACAATCTTTTCTCGACTCGAAAATTCATGAACAGAGAAATACCCTTCAAGCAGATTAAACCATTTATCTATGACATTTGCATCTATTTGACCCTCAAAGATGGGGATTTCAAAATTAACTTGTACCTTAAACGATGTGGCATTTCCAGAGTAGCTGTTGGAAGCCGATGCGTCGCCTCTAGGTAGTCGCTGAAGGATCTAGGCAAAGCTATCCATCATCGTGTTCTGTTGTCGCTCAAGGGCTTCTTCGAGCAATATTTTGATAGGATCTCCTACCCCCTCGTCTTTCTTCTCATCTGCCATGGGAGGTCGTCGGGATTTGCGGGGCTAGTCTTGCAAAGGTTCAACCAGTTCAAGCCCTACCTCCTTATATCCCGACCTCGTTGGGGACATGAAAAGGAAAACAAAGAAAAAGCAGACTGCTTTGATACCACTGATCCGGATTTAAACAGGAACGCAACAAATTACAAAGATAATCATAAACACAGATATGCAGCGGAAATAATACTTCATTTCATTAATGTAAAATACTGAAATATGCTTACGACTAGAAATGGAAATAAACCAACTAGGGCGATGGTATCTTATCTCTGAGAAGAGATGTGGCGGCTACATGCCTCTGAACTGTGTTACAATGAGGCTTGAAGGTTTGTTTATTTTTTAGAAGCAATGGAAAACCCTTAACATCACAAAACCTAACCCTAGAAGATGAAACACCAAATTGTGGGCCCTGTTTGGGTAAATTGGTACATCAACTTCCCGAGGTCGTAACTTTGGCATATGATCTTCGTTTGATGCATACAATAGCTCGTTAGAAATATCTATCCGAGCACTACCACTTTGGGAATGGGTTGCCCCCATATTTCCCAAAAAATGTCGTTTAGGGCCTCAAAACGGCTCCGGAAATTCAGGACCTGAAAAACTGCTAAAAATAGTAAATTGTGCTACAACTTAGGAAACTGACAAAGCTGAAAGAGACAATTGTGGGGGTCCAAATGGGATAGGTGGGTGACCACCAACATCCACCTAGATCAACTGATCTGGATTTAAACAGGAATGTAACAAATTACAGAGATAACCATAAACACAGATATGCAGCGGAAATAATACTTCATTTCATTAAAGTAAAATACTGAAATATGCTTACAAACAGTAATGGAAATAAACCAGCTAGGGCGATGGTAGCTTATCTCTAAGAAGAGATGTGGTGGCTACATGCCTCTGAACTATGTTACAATGAGGCTCGAAGGACTATTTATTGTTGAGAAACAATGGAAAACCCTTAACATTCCAAAACCTCACCCTAGAAGATGAGACGCCAAACTATGGGCCCCATTTGGGTAAATTGGTACATCAACTTCCCGGGGGCGTAACTTTGGAATACGATCTCCATTTGACACGTACAATAGCTTGTTAGAAAGATCTATCTGAGCACTACCACTTTGGGACATGGACCAATGTTGCGCCCAAATTTCCCAAAAAACATCGTTTAGGGCCTCAAAACAGCTCTGGAAGTTCAGGACCCGAAAAACTGCTAAAAATAGTAAACTATGCTACAATTCAGGAAAATGACAAAGCTGAAAGAGACACTTGTGGGGGTCCAAATGGGATAGATGGGTGACCAGCAACATCCACCCGGATCATTCCTCCCCCCTTAGGAAGAAATGGTCCCCATTGCGTTGAGTTCCTCCATCTGTTGAACTTCGTCCCTGGTGAGCTGTTCTGCAATCTCTGATGTGTCCAGTAATGGTGAGAAGCATGGTCGAGTGCGGTACACATTGAACACTTTGTGCAGACGAAGGAATGGAGGAATGTTGTGCTTCAAAGCATTATTTCCCACAGCTTTAGTAATGGTGTAAGGACCATGTCAACGTGGTCGAAACTTTTGATGGGCTCTTGTAAGGTGTTCTTTCTGTCGATGCAACTAGACTTTGCTGCCCACCTAAAACTTGTGTGGTACCCCTGTGGGTGAGGAGAAGTTGTTCCTATGTTCTGTCATGACCATATCCCTTTGTTGTTGTTGTTGCTGTTGCGTGGAGTAACCCTTTGCGGGGATCATGGATGTAGCAACGATCTTCCCCTTACTTTGGGAGTGAACCAGACAGATGAATTTCCTGGTCTGGGAGATGAGCTTGCTACCTTTCTTAGTAGTGATCAAAGAGGTGGCAGTAGGTGGGGTTACCTCTGGTATCCTGTATAATGAATTATTCAAAGAAATAATGACAACACGAGGCCTTGACTCATACACAACATGTCACCTCCACAAGTATGGCTGGCCTAATAGTACATCAAAAACATCCAGAGGTGTAACATCGCACAATACCTTGTCTGTGAAGGGCTTGATGTTGTAGGGAAGGCGACACTATTGGTGGACTTTGAGATCTTTGTAACATCCCTTAACGACGTTTTTTTGGAAATTTGGGGGCAACGTGGGTCCATGGACCAATGTTGCCCTTCCCAAAGTGGTAGTGCTCGGATAGATCTTTCTAACAAGCAATCGTATGCGTCAAATGGAGATCGTATGCCAAAGTTACGACCCTGGGAAGTTGATGTACCAATTTACCCAAACGGGGCCTACAGTTTGGCATTTCATCTTCTAGGGTGAGGTTTTGGAATGTTAAGGGTTTTCCATTGTTTCTCAACAATAAATAGGCCTTCGAGCCTCATTGTAACACAGTTCAGAGGCATGTAGCCACCACATCTCAGAGATAAGCTTCCATCGCCCTAGCTAGTTTATTTCCATTACTGTTTGTAAGCATATTTCAGTATTTTACATTAATGAAATGAAGTATTATTTCCGCTGCATATATGTGTTTATGGTTATCTCTGTAATTTGTTTTGTTCCTGTTTAAATTTGGATCAGTGGTCCACAAGAGTCCCACTCATAACACAAGTGAGTGTCAGACCAAGCAATCGCTGGTGGCCGAGTTGAAGGCTTCTGAATCAAATGCATGTTCCTACCCTAAGCCAGAACCTGACAAGGGGAATGGTAAAGGGAAGCATATCATTGATGCGGATCCCAGCACCATTGTTGCCACCGCCAAGATCTAGAAGAATGAGCCTGAAGACCCAGAGAAGGTGGAGCGCCTTTTCCACTCACAAATGTGGGTGAAGGGTTCACCGCTGCAATTCATTGTTGACAGTGGGAGCCAAAAGAACCTCGTTTCAGCAGAGGTCGTGAAGCGGTTGGGCCTACTGAGTACACCACACCCGCAGCCATACAGTATCGGATGGCTTCATGAAGGACAAGATCTCAAAGTCCGCCAACAATGTCGCCTTCCCTATAGCATCAAGCCCTTCACAGATGAGGTATTGTGTGATGTTACAGCTCTAGATGTTTGTGATGTACTATTAGGCTAGCCATACTTGTGGAGGCAACATGTTGTGTATGAGTCAAGGCCTCGTGCTGTCATTATTTCTTTGAATAATTCATTATACAGGATACCAGAGGTAGCCCCACCTACTGCCACCTCTTTGATCACTACTAAGAAAGGCATCAAGCTCATCTCCCAGACCAGGAAATTCATCTGTTTGGTTCACTCCCAAAGTAAGGGGAAGATCGTTGCTACATCCATGATCCCCGCAAAGGGTTCCTCCACGCAACAGTAGCAGCAAAGGGATATGGTCATCACAGAACACAGGAACAACTTCTCCTCACCCACAAGGGTACCACACAAGTTTCAGGTGGGCAACAAAGTCTAGTTGCATCGAGAGAAAGAACGCCTTACAAGAGCCCATCAAAAGTTCCAACCACGTCGACATGGTCCTTACACCATTATTAAAGCTATGGGAAATGATGCTTTGAAGCACAACATTCCTCCATTCCTTCATCTGCACAAAGTGTTCAATGTGTACCGCACTCGACCATGCTTCTCACCATTACTGGACACATCAAAGATTGTAGAACAGCTCACTAGGGACGAAGTTCAGAAGATGGAGGAACTCAATGCAATGGGGACCATTGCCTCCTAAGGGGGGAGGAATGGTCCAGGTGGATGTTGGTGGTCACCCACCTATCCCATTTGGACCCCCACAACTGTCTCTTTCAGCTTTGTCAGTTTCCTAAATTGTAGCACAGTTTACTATTTTTAGCAGTTTTTCGGGTCCTGAACTTCCGGAGCTGTTTTGAGGCCCTAAACGACGTCTTTTGGAAAATCTGGGGGCAACAAGGGTCCATAGATTAAAGGGGAAAACTTTAATCTATATATATTTAAAGACTTGTCATTTTAAAATTTAAACTTTAATCTATATATTTTTCAAATATTATATATATATATATATATATATATATATATATATATATATATATATATATATAGATATATATAGATATATATATATATGATCGTCATAATTCATTTCTCAAAAACAAAATATGAAAAAAAAAAATAATAATAATAATAATAATTTGAAATTCCCAATTTTTAAAACTTTAATCTATATATATTTCAAATATTATATATATATATATATATATATATATATATATATATAGATTAAAGACTTATCATTTTAAAATTTAAATTTTTTTTTGCTGAAGCAAGAGACGATCCTTCTATTTCATTAAAGCAAAAATAATGTTACAATATATACAAAAACCGTCCATCTTCATGGACTCAGGAGAAACAAAGGGCATCCCACCATAGACATGGCTCCCCCTACAATAGTCATTATCAAACTCTCAAATTACATTAAAAATAGGGCTAAAAGGTTCTCCATCCCCATGGAAAACTTCGGTACCTTCCACCTCCATTGGCCGGAGAATCCACAACAGTCGCCACCGACCATGCTTCACACGCCAACCACCGGCTGATGGAAAAAGTGTTCCAATCGGACTCGTGGAGAAAAATACCTGGCCCCACCGAAACAACATTGTTTTTTCTGACCGTAGATTTGGACGACTAGATCCAACGGCCAGGAGCAATATCGCGCCGCCAAGCTGACCTAAAGTTAGTGAGCGATGGGGGACGTTATTCCATCCCACCCCCTGCCACGTGTAAGAAGCCTAATGGGATCGCTGCCAAAAAACCAATACCATTTACCACTCAGGACCGCTGCGATAGTCTGGAAATTGCTGAGAAACTTGTTTTCCAAAAAGAAATTTGTTTGAAGGGATATTGTCGTCGTCGGAAATCCCTCCAATCTAGACCGATAAACTGCTTGATTAATCTCGGTTGTCGAATCGCCTAGTTTGATCCGATGGCTGAGGATCATTCCACAACGCCTAATACCACTGAACATTATCGCTTCCCACCAACTAAAGTGATAACTTGCACGATCAATCCCTGCCATAGAATCACTTCGCATGATCCGACGACTGAGGATCATTTCGCCCCAACTAAGTTCACTGAACATTAGTGTGCGAAGAGAGCGGTATTTTAGCCCACCCCACCACCACGTGTTTCCCTCTGTATGGAATCACTCCAAATTCGGAAAAACCTTTTCCTACTTGTGAGGGTTGCGATCGTCTGAAAACCTCTCCTAGCCCGGTAAACCAAACCCAGACGAAAAACCTCTGGTCTTGCGATTGCCGAGAGTACCCGGGATTCTACCTATTGTTTTGTTTTCTCTGTCGGAAACCTGAAAGGACGAAACCTCCACCAGCCGATCTTTCTTAGATGAACCAGGGCCGCCCGAAAGATTAACCATTGGAATCTCCAAAACAATGCTGACTTGATATAAAATGGTTGACAAAGCACTGCAACCCCCTGAAGACCTGAAAGTATAACAAATAAGAAACATAGAACACAAGAATCAATTAGATTCCATCTCCATGGCCCTACTCCGAAACACAAGTTTGTCTTCATCTGCCTAATCATAACATTTCGCTTTTAACCTATTTTGAGGCATTTCTTGCTAGAGAAAAGCAACCATATTCTCTGTGCTGATCACTCCTTGACTGGCAAGAAGATCAGCCACTTTATTTTCCGATCTTCTTACATGTTTAAAGCTAACAGTCCAAAGGCTTTGGAGGTGCTGCTGAATCCATTGAAAGCCCTTGATTAGACGCCAGTTCCTCGAGACTTTTTCTAGTCTTGAGCCCCAGCTAATCCTCTTGACTAAATCAATGATTAACTCTGAATCAGATTCAACAATCACATTTTTCTGGTTATCCTGTCTCATGAAATCCAAGCAATGCTCCATAGCCATCAATTCCTCCATGTTGTTTGTTGCTTTTACTAACTAACATTGAAAGATGAAAAGAACTTCACCATCCTCATCTCTTAACACTCCTTCGAAACCCGCAGAGCCCAGGTTGCCCTTTGAATCCCCATCAATGTTGAATTTCAAAAAGCCCTTGGGGGAGGATGTCAAAATTCAAGCTCAAAAACTAGGGAGAAAACTTTCCTATCCCATCCCTTAGCAATAAGACCCTGCAGACCTAGATCACTGAGAGCTTTCAAATCCGCAGCAGGAGTGTTCTTGGGGAGATTTCGCAGAATAGTGCCAACCGTTTCCTTGGTTTGTTTTAAGATCTGCTCAAAAAGACTTTGGGATGACCTCTTTTCATTTTGAAGATTCTATTGTTCTTTTCTTTCCAGACATTCCAAATAATGAAACTTGGCATGATGGCCCATGCTGAGCTAAGAATCTTATTTTTTGAAAAGGTTCTTCTCCATCTGTTTAGGGTATTGATGATGCTTCCTTTGTCCCTGTCAGACTGTTGGAAAATGGTGGCAAATGAATCCCATAAACTGGAGGTGAATATGCAATTATTGAGAAGGTGCTCCATAGTTTCCTCTTGGGATTCACAAAGTTGACATCTGGAAGGCCCCAAGACACCCCTCTTCCTGATATTCTCCCAGGTCAGGATTTTCTTATGCTAGACTAACCACATGAAGAGTTTAATCTTCATCCATCCTTGATGTCTCCATAGGTCTTGCCAAGTCTTGTCTGGAGCTTGAGAGATGAGGTCAAGGAGAATGAGTTTTGCTTCTTTGAGATTAAAGGTACCCTCACTTTTATTACCCCATCTTAGCTGATCCTGCTCCCCTGATTTCAAAATCTTCCTTTGCTCTAACATATTATTTAGAGTCTCTGCTTTAGCCTTCAGGGGGTTTTCATCCCTGAACTCAAACTTCCTCTAGGTTCTCCATTTTCCACTACTATTGGTTTGGATCCAAAAGTCTTTTACTTTAGATAACCCTTTAGTATTTTTATCCTCCTTGAGATCCCTTAAGTCTTCCTTTAACAAAATAGGTTCTTGTTGCCATCTGTCCTCCCAGAATAAGGCAAGGTTTCCGTCTCTAATTTCCCAGAAGTTGTTTCCTTGGACTAAGCCCCTATTGTCCCAGGCATTGTTCCATATGTCAGAGCCCTTGTTGAATCCTCACATTCTTGTTAGATCTTTATTTTGCCACATGTGTGCATATTTTTCTTTCCATATCCTTGCCCATTGTGCCTCAAGCTCTTTAACCCATCTCCACCATAATTTAGCTCCTAAAGCCTTACTTTGAATCTTGGGATCATCCAGACCAAGTCCTCCATAGATTTTGGGTTTGAAAACTTTTTCCCATGCTACCAGGGCTCATTTCTTTCTTTCTTCCCCCTTGCCCCAAATAAAGTCTCTTTTCACGTTTCTAAATTGCTGTAGAACACCTTTGGGGGCTGGGAGAGCTGATAGCATGAAGACTAGAATTGATTGAAGGACTGCCTTGGTTAACACCAATCTTCCAGCCAAATTTAAAGCTCTGAAAGTCCATTTCCTAATCTTATCTTGCAGTTTGCTTATCACTGGCTCCCAGATGCTCTTGTGTAACGGCTTGGCTATTAGAGGGACTCCCAAATATTTTGAAGGGAGGATCTCCCTTTGAAAGCCCAAAATTCTTGAAATATTTTTCTGAATAGCAATGTGAGTATTGAAGAAAAAAATCTTAGATTTGGAGAGATTAACTTCCATACTTGAAGCCATGGCGAAGTGTCTCAGGATTTGCTTATAAGCTAGAGCTTCTTTGACTGTGGGGATGCCTTGCAGCATGGTATCGTCCACAAATTGTTGATGTGTTAAAGCTTGACCATCTTCAGTAAGTTGGAGACCTTTGACTTTACCAACTTCTTTAGCATGCCTGATAGATCTACCCAACCCTTCCATCATAAGAATGAAAAGAAAGGGAGAGAGTGGATCTCCCTGTCTAAGGCCTCTTGTAGGAATGAAAGTCTCTGATAACAAGAATTGAAAAACTCAGAGAAGTTACTAGGGCCATTACCCATCTGATCCAATTGTGATCAAACCCAAAAGCCAAGAGAGCTTTTCTGATATATTTCCAGTTCAGCTTATCATAAGCTTTGGCTATGTCCAACTGCATGATCATTCCAGCTTTCCTCTTGCTTGTTAGTGAGTGCACCACATCATGAGCTTGAATTATATTGTTGAGGATATGCCTACCTTCCACGTATCCAGATTGTTCCCCTGACACCAGGGTGGGGAGAAGAGGCTTGAGTATATTGGCCAAAACCTTGGATATTATCTTGTAGACTACATTGCATAGGGCAATGGGTCTGAACCTGTCAGGAGTTAGAGCTGAATCCTATTTAGGGATCAGGGCAATAAAGGTGGTATTTAGCACTTTCAAAATGGTTTTGTCCCTTCTAGAGTATTCCAATACATTCAAAACATCATGTTTAACAATATTCCAGCAAGCTTTGAAGAAATCCACATTGAAACCATCCGGACCTGGTGCTTTACCATTTTTCATTTCTTTTAGGACCTCACTGATCTCATCTTCCGATATTGGTCTATTAAGGTTGAAATTCTCCTCATCGGAAACCAGCGTTGAAATATGTCTAGATATAACCCTAATAGATTGTTCCCTATCTGAACAGGATTCCTGAGCAATACCACAAAAGTGCTGAACCAGTACTGCTGCTATTTCTTCATGAGAATGAAGAAGATTACCACCTTCATCCTTGATAGTAGAAATCTTGTTGTGAGCTATGTTTGCCACAATGGATCTGTGGAAAAATCTGGTACATTGCACTCTAGATTTTTGCCTCCAGAAAATCTCCTCTTGTTTACAGAAGTTCTCCCATTCTTGTTGATACTTGGTTGCCTGCTCATTTCTGACCTTATCAAAGCCCTCCCTAATAAGGGTTTGGTTGAGTTCCTGCATTTTTCCTTCAAAAGATTTTTTTCCTTCAAAAATATTACCAAACTCCTTCTTGTTCCACTCCTTGAGCTTGAGTTTGATATGTTTTAGCCTTTTTTGGAGTAGGAACATGTTTGTGCCTTGAATGTTTAATTCTTCAGCCCACCAGATGGCTATATTGTTGGCGAAATCTGGGTGGGAAAGTCAGATGTTTTCAAATATGAAAGGTCTATTCCTGGGGGAGCCAATACTCTGCATTTCCAGTTGCACGGGCCAGTGATCATAGCCTCCAAAGGGGAGAATGTTTGCAAATATGTCCTTGTCCTTGAGCATAAGATCCTCTGAGATGATGAATCTATCTAATTTGGAAGCTACCTGAGACTCTCCTCCTCTTTTATTGTTCCAAGTATAGGAACCATTACTCATACCAATATCCACTAATTTCATAGTGTCTATGAAAGAAAGGAAAGCACACGAATCTTTATTTATAATTCTGATGCCCCCTTTTTTCTCGGATAATGATTTGATCATATTGAAATCCCCCCTAAGATCCAAGGGATACTTGCATGTCTTTCCCTAAGATTCTGCAGGGAGTCTAAAAGCTTGAGTTTGCCATCCAATCTTTGGGGACCATACACATTCGTTACCAGGTAGGCTTCCTTATCTCCCACTGGCTGAATGACCATTGATAGATAATCCCTGGCTGCCTCTGCATCTATAATGTCAATTTTTTGGGGGTTCCAAAGTGTGAGAATGCCACCAGCTGTATTCTCTGCTTTGACTTCTAGAAACTCAAATTTATTGAGCCATTTACTGTGAATCTCTTTTATTTTCTGAATGGAACATTTAGTTTCCTGGATGAAGATTACATCTGGTGCTGCTTGTTTCATTCTATTACTAAGTAACCTTTGTTTTCTTTTACTGCCTAGGCCTCTAATATTCCAAGAAGTGAATTTCATTATTAAAGATTTGTAAAGGAGTAGCTGGATAGGTCTTTAATCTTACCTGAGTCTATCATTAGCTTTCCACATTCCATCAAAAGCTCGTTCTGCTTTTTCCTGCCTCTTTTCTTTCCTGGGTATCTGGGTGCCAAGCTCGGTGTGGTTTTCAAAGCTTTCACTCCTTCGCTGCTCTACCTTTTATGAGTCCCTTGCTTTTCTAGTCCTGTGTTCTAAGTTTTCCATAAGAACAGTTGTTGAACTCTATTGAACTCCTCTGGAGGCAACGAATCCACTCCCTCCCTAGTTCCTTGTTTCAGGAATCCTTCTAGATCTAGATTCTCTTTCTCAAGAATCTCCTGTAGTTCGTGATCTTCCATTTCCATCTCACTCTGGGTCATTTCCAGATCCATCTCCAATTCTGTGTCGCTCATCATGTCTTCTTTCTGTTTGTTAATGGTTTTTGTTTGCTCCTCCTCTTTTTCGTTCTCCTCGTTCTCTGGAGTGTCTTCCTTGGCCTGATCTGTTTTCGTTATCCCCTCTTCCTCTTCTAGTGCTTGAAACTTGTTTTGACTGGCTTGTTGCCTATCATTTTGATGTGTCTTTGATCCCCTCTTGCTCCCTTTTCCTTTCTGGACCACTTTGTGAAAGCTTTCAGTGTCTTTCATGGTATTGGTTTTACTGTTATTTTCAGTCTTACTGAGTGGGAAATCTCTGAATAGATGCCCATGTTCATGACATTTATGACATTTGAATGGGATGTGCTTATAATCCACGGTTTGTACCCATTCTTCATCAAACACTTCCAATATGACCTCATCCGGCAGAGCTCCAGAAACATCCATCTCCACACATATTCTTGCGAAGGATGTGTATTTTCCTCTTCTGGTGGCCTCAGAAGCTTTGACAATACGTCCTAACTTATTTCCTATGGCAGAAAGGGATTCCAATTGCTAGTAATATAAAGGTAGAGAGTAGAGTCTTACCCAGACCGGGACTGAGGTAAAAGTTTCACATTCTAGGACAAAATTCATGATCCAAGGTCTCATATACAGGCCTGCCGCTGCATAAAATTAGGGTCCTCCTTCAAATACTTTGTCCTTATCTTCAATGTTTGCAAAGACTACCGTAAAGAATCCCTTTGACCCCAGATGTAGTTATATGCTTCCTTTTGGTTCCCAACGGTATTTAATCCAAGATTGTAAAGCTTTTTCAGTGGGCTATAAACCCATGAACTTACAAATGATTGCATAAGTCTACATGTGGTCCCTATGCGCCTGCAGAGCAGGATCATTCAAAGCAACTCTCAGAGTGATAGTAGTCTTGGGTTTGCATGGGCCCCTTTGAGTTTTGTCTTTTGTGCCCTATTCCTTGTCTACTTCCTTGCTTTCTTTATTGTTGTTATTCTCCTTGGATTCAGAGCTCTCCTGCTCCCTTTCTCTGTTTCTTTGTTTTTCAGCGAAAGGATCTATATCCTCTTCTACTGGTTTTTTTCCTCTGTTGGCTACTACATGCTTACGGCCTTCCATGGAGAACGAACTCTGCTGACCTGTAACCCTAGCTTCAAAATCACCCTCCGCACCCCCACTCTGACCTAACTCATATCATTCATAGCCTCATTTTAAAATTTAAACTTTAATCTATATATTTTCAAATATTATATATATATTTGAGATTATGTCCAGTAATTAAAATAATATTTGAGATTATGTTCAGTAATTAGAGAAATGACTTCATACCTTTATCTATATATAAAAAGATATATTTATTTAATGTTTCATTTTATTTATTTAATTAATTATTTTAATTATTTATATAAATTTATTTATTTTATTCGTTAATATAGCTATTTGTTATAATTTTATTGTTAGTTATAAATGAAACTTAATTTACATAAATCAATAACCTTCTAAACTAAATATCTATATCCAAATATAACACACCCAAATAAACAACATAGCTATGTAGCAGCAAGTCCATGCCGAGGCAGTGGACTTTGCCAAAGGAATTTAGCAAAACTAGTTTCTACCATCTCAGCCACAATGTTCACAGTGTTCAAAATTCTACAACTGAGAATGAGACTTTTCCTTTTCTTACCGAATTTCAAAACAAGCTTCCAGCCACAATGTTCACATTTTTCAAAATTCTACAACTCAGAATGAGCCTTTTCTTTTTCTTACCGAATGTCAAAACAAGCCTCCAAAATTCAATATTGCCAAACTCAGCGTTTTCCTTTTCTTACCGAATGCTAAAACAGGTTGCGTATGACCAAGTCGGGTCATGTTGATCACAAAATATGGGATTTGCATCAATTTGCTCAGTAAGCGTCTCCACTAACAAGTGCAGAAACACATTATGTTCAAGTTGGCCATTATGGTCTTCATGGACACTTGCAAAGATCTGATCATAGAGCAACTCAACTGTTTCATTGGCTTCTAAAGGCCGCAGTTCCGATTTGCTAACTTTGCCATCTTTATTCACATCCAACTGCTAGAACATAAGATTTTCCACTTGCTCTAAAAGTTTTTCATCTTCCAGAAACTTTCTCAGTTGTAAGCCATTGAAGACCTTAATATCTTGGATAACAATGGGCTTTGAAGCCAGAAAATTAGCTAGATCTTGCAAGATACCCTCGAGTAACTGAGCAAACTGAGCCTGGGCTAATTCTTTGGTCCCTTCTACCCCATGCTTCTTTAAAATGTTTATCGGAAGAGCATCACCTTCGGGGGTAACTGTGAAGGGAGGAACACCCATCTTGACTCCCATTTGAACAAGGGAAGACCGCAACTCATTTCTGCTAAATTTTCCACTGTCATCTGTATGAAGATCTGTGAGCAGATTTTCTTCCAAAATGATCATAAACATCTGACCAACTACTAGTTGAATAAAATAGAGTACAGAGTAATATTGTATATAAGTAGATTAAAATTTGGAGTATATTTTTCTCTTCGACTTCCACAGGGGAAGTAGCTTATGTGTTGTAATGGGGGCTTCAACAACATTTACCTTCCTATCATTTTGGGAAGGGAAGGTCAGTAATAAAGAAGTGTTGTACAAGCATTCAAGCACCATCAAGGACTATGCTGAGACATTTTTCTTTTGTTTTTTTCTGGCAACAATAGACAACCATAATAGAATGAAGGATACAATACTAGCCCAACCATACTAGAATGAAGGATACAATACTAGCCCATTTGAGCATGCCAATGGAGTTGAGCACCTTTACTCCAGTATGTTCTCTGATTTTTAACCCGAGACTCAAATCGATGAATGCCAAGAATTCTTAGATGTTTCTTTTGATGCAGCTTATTTCTAGCATTGAAGGTTCTATGTCTAGCTCTCAAACTCAAAAAGAGAGGCTGCAATTATAAAAAATGCAGTGACTAATATTGCAATATTGCAAGCAATTGTAGGAGTAAACCAATATACCAACCTCATGTCAAACCAGATGAAAGGGGTTGAAGACAAATGACCACAAAAGTCTTGGATTAGTTACACACAACTTTACCTCTACTAAGTAGAAGATCCAGTTTTGTCTTAGAAAAAAGAGAAACTTATCAAAGCTTTGAAGGATTAAAAAGAAGACACTTTGATCTACAAGTTCAACTGTCTTTGCTTGTTAGCAGATGTACTGGAATGGTGGATAAAACTTTACAGCACTGCGGACTTTACAATTTTTCTGCGGACTTTACAATTTTTCTTCATGCTTGGGGATATTTCATTATCTACTTCAGAAATCTTGAGGATAAGAAACAAATCATGGAAGGGCCTTCGTTTTGGGGAAAAGGGAAAACTCTATATGAAAGATTTATTTCTTGAATTTTAATCTTGTAAGTACAACCATGATCACTTCTGTAGGAATGAGATCTTGAAACTACCAATTTATTTATACAATGGAGGAGACAAATCCAACAACCAATGCTGAGTAATAGACAGATGCAAAAAGAGTCTCGACAAGTAGATGCAATTTGTAATTTGGTACAAGCTAGGTCTTAAGTAAATAGGTATTCTAGACAAGGAGAAGATGGATCTCAATGATGTAATGTTATGGTAATGCCATGAGTAACGACTTAGGTATTGAGGTCACTCGGAAGCCCGGTTGTATAGAGCCTGCAAAGAGCATATTTTGAGAGAAATTATGAGGTGGAATAGAAAAAAGGCAAATTGAAATATAATCCATTTTTAACAAAACAATTTTTCTCCTAATGGTCAGGGAGCATAATTTCAAGTTGCTCCTAATGGTCAGAGACATTAATTAAAACTTGAAAGAGTGAAAAATTGGGTCTTCCCACCATGCCTAAACTGC
Organism: Pinus tabuliformis; assembly: GCA_031772625.1. Lineage (NCBI taxonomy): Eukaryota > Viridiplantae > Streptophyta > Pinopsida > Pinales > Pinaceae > Pinus > Pinus tabuliformis. The sequence goes on along the minus strand of CM062818.1, from coordinate 534,191,417 downwards.
ATCCAATGATGGTGAAACCGAACATTGGACATAGTTGCAATATTGAAAATTTGTTAATCTAGAAAAGAGCACATGCTTTAAATAAGACATAGAATCAATCCATTTGACCTTGGAAAATTAAGAAAAATAACTAATGGTGATATAATCTCCTTGTACCCCAATCAATATGTTGGTTGGATGGATATAAAGAATAAAATGGGAATAAAGGGCACGCGATTTTTGCTAACTCTAGTTCAATAATGCCCACCTACACCTACACCTACTTTGAAACGAGACACCTTCCCCCGAATTGAGCTACTAACATTAGGGGCCTCAACCTCTTAGTTTACATGTCATGGTGCTGGGGATTTGATACTATATCACCCTTCCATTCCAGTTCAGCTGTTGTTTTTGAAACAAAGCTTGAAATTCAAAAATACTACATCATTCCTACATATTTCTACAACATCCAAGTTCAAACACAGTTTTAACCAGCCAAAATGTTTTAACCAAAAGAGAGTAGCCATGTGCACAGCCTAAACCTTGTGTGATACTTAATTTCACACCAGCTGGTTTAACACACAAAATTATACAATAGCTACAGAGAACACATTATTTTCATTTTCTTGATAATGTATAACCAGAAATAAACCCCAAATGAATAGAATATGTTATGATATTACTATTCCAAGTTTTAAGTACGTTGTAAGAAGCCCCTTATTTTTATCTCCTGGAGAGAATCTTGCCTCATCCAATTTTCTCTGCAATGCAAACAAAGCACAGTTCATGTGTCTATCCCTATTATTTAGTGGAACTTGCAAGTACAGATAAAAAAATTTAAGTATCTAGTATCAAATAAGAGATGATGTGTTGATTTAGATTCAGAAAGTAACATAGCGGACTATTCTTCACAAGTTCAAAATATGAAGTTCTCAGATCAAAGATAGGTTTGATGAGAGAAAATTTGTGTTGTTGTGCAGGCATGACAAGAAAGGCATCAAAATTCAAAGTTAACAAAATTACACCAACATTGACCATGTTTCCTAAATATTTGCAGCAAAACTTCCAAATTTACAACTCCAGATCAGTAACAGCCAAAACAGTTCCTGACTGGGGGTGGATCCCAAACAATATATAATAGTGTGTTTCATGATCTTGCAATGTAGTGCTATGCATAATCAAACACTATATACAAAGAATCTCCACTCTGTGAGAACTATAAGTTACCCTTGTGAAAATTTCCAATAGAAACGAAACATGAAAATGAAACTTGCAGTCTCTAGAAAGAGAAAATAAGTTGTGCCACTCTTCGAAATGAAGAGTGAAAACTCTGATCAGTTGGGCCATTTAAGGCTTGCAAATCATTGGGGGCTTCACACCTAATGCCTTAAGCGTGAGTCAATCGCCTTAATAGAAGACTATCTTAGTCCAAGCATGAAGCTGCATGGACTGACCTATGGATTGTAGTTTTGTTCAAGCCCTAGAGTCTAAGTTTTAGTTTTTTGAAATACTTGCTTGTTTGTTTCCGTAATAGTCAACCCGCGATGCATGCAGAAAACGTTCAGGCAGAATCTGATTATAGTTAGTCCCAGATGCACATATTCTTGGATGCACATATCAAAATCTGATTCCTAGATGCAGATGCCAATTACCATGAGAATACCAAAATTTGATTGCTAGATGCAAATACTACTTACCCTGAGAATACCAGTTACTTATCCGTCCAAATGCCTTAATCCTAGGGGTAACTATTGATAGAGAATTTTTGCCCAAAAAAATGACAAGAACAACTATGAGGTTGCATGCAGCCCATGTGTTAATATTAAAAAAAATCTGTATGTTGATAAAAACAACACAACAAAGTTGGGGTCCACGCAGTGTTCAAATTTGAACACATCACAGCCCTTCTAAAGCCCTCTAGCACGTCGGAGAAGTTCTCAACAAAATTTACCAGTCAAAAGAAATTTAAATTTTGATTTTTACAAGTTTAAAAAAAATTAAAATAATATTATAAAATGCCCAATGAAGGGCTCCCTGTCCATAGGACATTTCAAAAAATTCCAATTCTCTGTCTGATGTAACACTATGTCTACAGGAGGTTCTGACAACACTCAAGAAAGTGCAATGGGACGTAATGGAGGTTGTTCATCCATTCTCATGCCATAGTCATAATGGCAACACTAATAGAGTTAGCAGTGATGATATGAGGTTTATGTTCACATTCATTGATAACAGAGGTTTCTTTTCACATTCATTGATAGCATAGGAGAAGTAGCTATGTATTGGTATCCGTGAACATGCATATTTTGAAGGTATCAAAGATTTAAAAGAAACAAATGAAAAAAGACAGAATTAACGATGACTGAGGTAGATTATTCTGAGCCTGTGAATCTTGCCTTCATTGATTTTTCCAATCCCAACCTTACGGCGAGTGCATCACAAGTTCGCAAGGTATTTTAACTCTTAGTTATAATTTTCAACTTTCATTTCCCTCCCTTTCATTCAGTTCATTGATTTAGGCAGAATCGATTAAAATTATTATGTATTGAATGGTTGATTGATATTTATATAGTCATGTGTAGAACAAGTTCGCAAGGTATTTTAACTCTCAGTTTTAATTTTCAGCTTTCATTTCCCTGGCATTTCATTCGATTCATTGATTTAGGCGGAAACAATTAAAATTATTATGTATGGAATGGTTGATTTATCTTTATATAGTCATGTGTAGACTCTGTATTTTTTTTATATCGTCCATCATGTCATCGATGAAGATTTTTTGGACTAAGTCTTTGAGCAAAGTTGACGGTTTTTTTCCCTTCCTGAGGAGGAAAAGATGAAATTGTTGCGAAATGAGAACCATCAAGGTTATACTCGGTATCAAGAAGAATCTCTTAATCTTTCCATTCAACTCGAAGGTTTGATGTGGATTTCTATCTCCTTATATTTACTTCTACTTTTAATTACATCTTTCTCTGCTCGACTCTAAAAAATCAATCCATTGAAGTATTTCACTTCATATTTTTTCATATATTCATTTTTCCAGGGATTGGAAGGGGAGTTATGAAGCTTCTGAAGCATCGATAAAGGAAAGCGATTTCACGGTCCCAATCAATGGCCTTCAACAAGTATGCAGTGAAACATTTGAAACGATATTTTTCATACTTGTCCAGTGATTAAAAATAGATTAAAGTGACAGTATTGACATTTTTACATCATAACCACATACTACATTTTCTGTGGTATCTCCATTTTCTTTAATTTGTAAAATTTTATTCTTTCTTGTCAACTCACCATTCACACAAGATTGTTCAATTATGAGATTACCTCATTAGACTTACTGATTCACATTTTTTTTTTCATCTTGTAAATAACTACTACCATCTACTACATCTTCGAGGATGTTGAATATATTTGAGTACTGATCATCCTACCACTATGAAAACAACTTCCATCCTACCTTTATGAGGACATATTCATGACATTACTTTGATGTTCCACATAGATATCTTGACATAGTATAATAAGGCCGATAGGGTTCCTTACATTTTCCATGAAGACATCATTACTTTGAAACTCTGATGTTTGACATGGAAATCTTGAGATAGCATAATAAGACCGATAGGGTTCTTTATTTAGGGTTTCTTTTTAGCGAAAATCGGTATATAGACAAAGTAATCTATTTATTAATTTGAGTTCTTATTTTATAGCAATAAATGAATATTTTTTCATTTTATAGTAATAAATGAAATAAATTAGTTAAAGATGTAATTTAGCGTGTTTAAAAATAGATTAAAGTGATAATATTGACATTTTTACATCATAACCACATTTTCTATTGTATCTTCATTTTCTTTCCTAATTTGCAACATTTTCTTTCTTTCTTATCAAGCAACCATTAAGACAAGATTGTTCAATTTTGACAACCATTAAGACAAGATTGTTCAATTATGAAATTACCCCATTAGATTGTGGTAAATACACTAAGCGATTCAAACATTTTTTTATATTCTTGTAAATAACTACTACCATCTCTTTTCTATTTTTAGATGATTTCGTGACTGACAACCATAATGCTTACAAAAGCCTAGCATTTCTTCCATTTGAACTTATTGCAATAAAGCTTACTATTAAGCCTAGCATTTGTAAAATCAAACTTCATTTAAAACAATGTATTTCTTCTCTTATCTTAAAAATCCTTTTTCTTTACTAACTCTCTATTTTTTGACAACATAGAAATTAATGCTATAAAAAAAATTGAGAAATAATAAATGTGCTTCCCATAAAATTATGTAGAGTTTTGAACCAGGGAGAAGTGTTAAAAAGAAACTCCAGGGCTATTTAATAACCACACAACATAAGATTGGTGTGCCTACACGGCTACAACTTAATTTTCTTTTTCCGATTGGTCTTCCCAAAAGATATAGAATGCCAATAGTTATCCATAAAACTACTATTGTGTCTCTCGCTTCAGTTTCTCCATTCGACATCTAGGAAATAAGTTGTGTGTGTGGGTGTCCATGTAGCTACTGCTATGAAGGGTTTTTAAGTTGATGTTGAAATCATAGAAAAATTTTAATGAAAAGAAACCATATTATTAGAAAAAGACATCAACGAAAAGAAACTACATTATTAGATAAAGATATCAACAAAACTTGAATTCATTGTAAGGACCAAATTTGAAAACCATTCATAAACAACAACAAAAATGACCAACCAAGCCATACAACAACAACACTGCAGATGAGTATTACATATTATAATATTTCCCCAATTAGATGTGGAAAACTTTCCTTATAATTACATAATTTTTTGAATCTATAAAGCTTGAAGTTTTTAATGGAGATGAAAGTCTATTGATAGTGTTCTTTGATTGAGCAATGTTAATGGAAAAGTTCAATTCCCTTGGTTGTTGAAGGTATATATTTATTTTTTTGGTTTGCTTTAAATTCTTTCAAGCTAAACAAAACATATAGTATAAATTAGAAACAAATGAAACTAATTTTTTTTTTTTTTCCATTGTGCAAATAGAATTATATTTTCAATGATGTAAATTCAAATATTTTTGAATTTTATCTAATGAATAGAAGAAACATATGGTTACCTTTTTTTCAATAGAATTTGAGAAAAATGTTTGCCTATTTGCTAAATTCTATTAAGATTTTATAATATTTTAATGTAGCTACTTTTCAAATTTTAAAGATTCACGACAACATTTCATTTTGACATTTTTTTTTTATAAAGAGTTTATTTAATATACACTTGTTAATAGAAGTATAACTTTTTTTATAACTTTTCATCTTTGAAGAGTTAGATAAATATATGCCCTTCCAAATAAAATTAAGACAAGCCCTTCAAATTTGATCACTGATCAGTGGGTCCACGTGCTTGCATGCAAGCCACATTGCCACTTAACATGTACATGTTAATGTCTTAGTAAGAATATATCACACTGTATTTCAAAAGCGAAAGGTTCAGATTGATTGTTCTTTGTTCTCCATGAATTTCCAGTTCTATATTCATTACAAGGGCTCACCAGTTGGATATCATGAGTTGTATTAGTATATCATGAAATACAAGATATTACTATGGTTTTCCATGGTTTGCTCCGGCGGCTTGCTCACTGGCATGGTTTGCTCCGGCGACTGGCGACTTGCTTTGCTCCGACAGCTTGCTCCCTGGCAGAGCATGGTGGTAGACAAAAAAATTCCTCCCAACCATTATAGCGAGGTCATCTTCCCCAATAAGTACAGGACCTGGTATTACTTGCTTGGGTAGAGTGTTTATTCCCCTTAAATCGCCCTCTGAACGGCCAACGGAGGCATTCATGTGTGGAAAGCATGGATATTTTACATGTGGAGGCTGCCTTTGGATTTCTTGGTAGGGCACTGAACAGGCTTAAGGGGCCTTAAATCCTGCGCTTGGAGGTCAGTTCTTTTTCCCCCGAATGGCATATTGGAGGTCAGTTCTTTTCCCCGAATGGCATTAGCATATTGTGATGCAGGTGTGTTCACCGAGCGAACACACCAGTCACCGAGTAACAAGAAATAGTTCTGAACTGGAGATTTCTCGCAGTTGTGGAGTCAACTGGACTTTAGAGCTAACGTGTATAAATAAGATGGTAACGAGTAAGCATTTAACCACTTCAATTATCATTTCAGTGTAGTCTCTTCTCTTCTGTTCGTCACAGTATTACAGTATTGTATTGTGCTTCTCTTCTACTCATCATAGTGTTGTATTGTGTTTTTTTTAACACTGTGATAATCACATTGGGTCAAAATAGAAAAGTTGCCTTTACTAGAACGATGAAGAACTCTACTATGATTATTTTAATGTTGCTTGCAGCACCATCAGTTGAAACTGCTCGGATTTTCGGCCTCAAGCCATTCTCTTTCAATAGCAATTCTCAAGCCATTTTCTTTCCATAGCAATTTTCAGGTTAAAGCTACTGTTGCAATTAGTTATCCAAAAAGACTCCTGAGATGGCAGTCCTGGAGCTAAACGAGGTAATTGTTATCCAAAAAGACTCCTGAGATGAGAGGCCTGGAGTGAACGAATCTTTTAGCGGAAGAGCCTCTCCGAACGAATCTTATCTTTTAGCGGAAGAGCCTCTCCGAATGAATCTTTTAGCGCAAGAGCCTCTCTTGAAAAGCATCTTGGCTCACATGCTAACTTCATGCCCAATGTATCTGTGAGCCAACTTCATGCCCAATGTATCTTCTGAGCCGAGCCGAGCCGAGGAGAAATCTGTTCCACTTCTGAACATGTGGTTAATATGCACATGCAAATAGCCATGTGGTCTGGCAGTCTCTGGCGACGTGTTGTGGCTTGCCTATATCAACTGACAAATGTGCCCTGGCTTCCTCATATTACTTGACCGACCAAGAGATGCATACAACAATTAGCAACCAAACGAATAAACATTTAACTTCAATGATTTCTAGCATTAGAAATATGAATCAAACAAATTTGGCCAAACATCATATTATTATAGTGTTTTACAAGATGTTATACCTCTCTGCCCCGGGAATACCTCTCTGTTCTCTGCCCCGAAGCTAAATAAGATGATAAAAAATCTCACTAGTCCTTATTGGTCCTGGAATATCAGTGCACTGAAAATCAATGCGTCCATGTGATAGGTTGAATAACCACACTTTATAAAATAATAAGTTTAGACTTTAGCTTAGACCTGCACAGAGTAATGCTGGGACAAAAAACGAATGCTGAGACAAAAAACGATTACTATAGTCTCGTGCCGCAGGGACTAATAATAATATTGATTAAGTAACCCCTTCATTGCCCGTAATTTATACCTATTTCTCTAAATAAGGATAAACAAATTTAGAGATTGCGTATTCGAAATAGCAATATTTGAAAGTGAGTTTTTGTATTTTGTAAGTTCATGTTATAACAATATTGATAAACTTTTCCTTTTCTTGAAGTTCATTTTTATTTTTATATAGATAAATGTGAAAGAAACATGTTTATAAATATTTGTTCAATAAAGTTATTAAATATGAATTGTATAATTAAAAATTAAAATTATTATTAAAAATAAAAACAATTATATTTAATTTTTCAATAAAGAAACATATTTATAAATATTTGTCAAAACAATTATTAAATATGAATTGTATAATTAAAGATTAAAATTATTATTAAAAGTAAAAAACAATTATATTTAATTTTTCAATGTACTCTTTATTTTGTAAATTTCTTGTAATTGGTTTTCAGAACTAAATTAATGATATTAGTTTTGTTAACTTCCGTTTGATATGTAATAGAGATAGAAGTTGTGTTTTTATTGCAGTTAGGATTTCTCTAGTTGTTGTCATGTCATCTTAGTCTAGTGTTGGTAGATAACTAATCCCCTTGTCCGAAGTTGTGTTTTTATTGCAGTTAGGATTTCTCTAGTTGTTGTCATGTCATCTTAGTCTAGTGAAGTTATGAGTAGTGTTTGCAGATAACTAATCCCCTTGTCCCAATTCTATGGATGGATCTTCATGTGATTTTGTCAACATCAACTTTTTTAGGCTTGCACTTTAGATGTGTTGAGTTTTTTCTCATTGGTGTGTTATCAATCAATCTCAATGAGTTTTTCCTTGTTGGTATGTTATCAATTAATTTCAACATCAACTTCTTTAGGCTTGCACTTTAGATGTGTTGAGTTTTTTCTCATTGGTGTGTTATCAATCAATCTCAATGAGTTTTTCCTTGTTGGTATGTTATCAATTAATTTCAATGAGAAGAAATATAGATTTGTCAAAACAGGTGGGTTCCATCCCCACTCTATGGCAAATTTGAACATCAAAATCATGATGAAGAGATTATTAATTAGTAAGTTCACTAGCATTTGGCTTAGTCTTAGTACTCTTCAAGGATGGACCCCTAAGAATTGGATCACTCAAAACTTTGTTTGTACCTATTACTACAAAAACACATAAGTGTTGTGGATATGGATATTTCGTTGGAGAATGCATCCCAATAAATTTGACAAAAATATATTAAAATTTGAAAATATATATATATATATATATATATATATACATGAACAGATAGAGGATATATTAGATACTTGGCCTTAATGCCAAAAAAACGGATTACAAAAGGTGAGTCTAATTCCACAAGTACTGCACAACCATGCAAGGCCATGGCATTTATGCTTAGCTCACATCTCTTTTTGCCTGTTACTATGTAATCTATTTTTGAGATTTTCCCAACTTTATGGGTACATATAAACTGATTTAACAAAAGGGAGTAAAACATGACAACTATCTAAATTAAGGAATTGATTCCCATGATTCTTGTCCTCCTCTGAGTAGGGCTCCAGTCGTAAGGAGGGCTGCTTTATTGGCTTTGATGTCCGCCTCCTTATTATTAGCTCTCAACACATGATAAAAATTCAACTTCTGGAAAGAGTCTCTAAGATCTGTTACTCTGAAAATTAGCCTTGCAAGCCTTAGATCCGTTGGCTTAGAATGAGTCACCATAATGTTAATTATTACCTCAGAGTCCCCAATTACATTTGCCTCCCTAATGTTCAGCATTTTCATAATCTTGAGTCCTTGGAAAAGAGCCAAAGCCTCAGCTTCAATGTTAGAAGCTATGCCCAGGCCCCAAGCGAAACTGTGTATCCTTATGCCATTAATTTATGGTTTTATTAAATTAATGTTTTCTGCTTGTGCATGCAGTAGATAAAATACGAAAAATAGAGAATTGTGAAATACAAAGACTCACATACCACAATGAACACAAGATATGCTCTGGGAAACCCTTTTAGGAGAAAACTCCGCTAGAATGTGAGGTTGCTCTGCTCTCTCTTTCTCTAAATGGAAATGGTGCAAATACATAGTACTAAGACGTGTGGTTGGTGGGATGCTACATAACACAAACACTCTATGTTATGCTCTCTCTCTCTCTCTATTCACTCTCATCTACTCTTTTCAACTATGGAACAAAATGCACTCAAATAAAATGGAACAAATTTTCCTCCCAGTGGCCAGGTTATAACAGATCCCAATAACCAACTAGTGGTTAAGTTTGTGTAACGTCCCCATTTGTATTCTTCTTCATAGTATAGCCAAGGTGGATTTCCAGGGCAGGGGATGTCCAGGTTGGTGGAGCAGGTTTATGTCATCAGGGGTTCCGATGGAGTTTTGAGGGGTTTTTATAAGGTTTGATGACATTCGCTCGGCATATTCATCATTATGAGAAATTCCGCACATCTTGTTTTTGGTTCCATGACTTTTTGATAATTCCCATAAAACGGGGTTATTATTGGCATAACTTAATTAATTATGTTCAAGGTGGCATTCTAGGGAGATTAATTGATGGAACACCTCAGTCTAATATCTCGTTGGAATCGGAACGAGAAGATCTACAAGATGGGATGCTGAGAAATGACTTCTAGTGGAAGAAGAGAGTATGGTGGATGTTTTACCATTTTCCTTAGTTAAAAATGACTTTAATCAGTCATTTAATTAAGGAAAAATAATTAATTAGAAGAAATGGTCCAAAAGTGACTTAAGTAAAATAAAATAAAATAAAAATGGGTCACTTAAAATAAATTCAATGGAGAAGCTTCTAGAATAATAATAAAATAAGATGCTTCTAGAGGCTTGGAGATCTATCCATTAGATCTATAAAAGGAGGAGGAGAAGATCATTTGGGACATCTTGGTTTTGACATTGTTTCTTGTATGTGAGGTTGAGAACCCAGTTCTCTACTCCAGTAGTAGCCCTAGGATGGAAACCCTCGGGTGATTTAGAGAGATTGGGTGAGCACCCATCTCCCCTTGGTGGGTTCATTCAGAATCCACAGGTGTAGTGATTGTTTTTTTGTTTCAGTTTGGAGACCAAAGGGTCATTCCCAGGTATTGTATTGGCATCTATCTATATATAATAAAGCTGGATTTTGGTTGTTTCATTTCTCATTGTTCCTCATGTTGTGATTTTTAATGAGATTTTATACAATTTTTGGGTTTATGGTTTCAATCAAATTTCTGGTGTTTGGGTTTCCATGGCAATTTCTTGTTAAGTGTTAGATAATTTGATTTGAGGAGTTTGTTCTAAATTTCTTGCGTTTGGACATTACAGTGGTATCAAAGCCTTGGTCTTGGCTCAACTAGCGGGTTTTCAGTTTTTCAGCTGCAGCTATTATTGAAGGGGTTTCATAGAGAAATCGAAAACCCACCTTCTACAACAAAATGAGAATTTGTTAAAAGGAGCTCAGCAATTTTATTTGTGAATATGCAACAAATTGACAAAGTGTTGCATGCAGGAAAAAAATTCAATGAAAGTGTGTCGTGAAATATCATCAAAGTTTGAAGAGCCAAATCATTATGATTTATTTAAAAGAGGCCAAGGATCAAATTGAAAATGGGGCCAAATTAAGCTTGGTCTAATTTCTCCATGTGGCTCGTATTTTTGAATGGGGTCGTAAGTGGGGCCATGAAGATATAGAAGGGTAGACAATGTTATTATGTGAAAGCCAAGCATAATGCAAAGGAATTTGATGGCAAATTCCATTATGCCAAACCTCATCAATTATTTGGGGGCTCTCATGTATACCAAATTATTTCTTGTTGTAGTCGTGCAATATAACAAAACTTGACTGGAGTTCATTTTCAAGCCAGAGAAAGGGATCAATTGCAAGGAAAATAGAGACCAAGTCTTCCTGCCCAGGAAAAAGCCATAAGCTCATAAACCAATCGCTCCAATTTTTGGACGTGATCTTGCTCCAGCAGAATCGATGGTGGATTACCAAACCACCACGATTTTGCTCAAGGGCCGAAACCAACATTCATTCAAGAGGCCGGCATTATTTCAGCAGCTCGTGTTTGTCTTTAAAGGATCTGCTCACATTTGGTGTCTAGTTGTAAGTTCTACTTGCCTGATTTACATTGTAAACGAGTAGCTCCAGCTTCCAGACAAGACCAATTTGAAGCCTCGATCAAATCAACACCAGCACAAAATTGTCATACGCTAGGAAGACAAGTCATGAGCCTAATATCACCATCGAAGCTGAGTTCTCTCTAATGAATCGAACTCTAGAGAAGAGACTAGGGTTGATGTAGTTCTTTTGGGGCAATTGCACCACGCCATAAAAGTCGCATTCCAAGCTTCGACAGAGTTATCATTGACTGGAGTCGACTTTCTTCAGGTGGAAGCATTGACACTCATTGACTGGAGTTGTTGAGTGTACTGGGCTTGGTGACGAAGATACTAATTTTTTTGGGAGCAATTTAATAGGCTTGTGACCGCATGACTATTTGTCTGGAGAAAGTAGCCAACATAAAGAATTAGTGGCCACTTATGAAGGGAAAGACAATACACCTGTAGCAGACATTGCATCCTTGTTGATTCAAATTTAAAGAAGGGTCGAGTTGGGTCTTTCCTTGAAGGCACTCACTCAGTCTATTAATTAAAAGTACACAAGAAGTCAGGACAAATTCTATAGAAGTATATATTTCCATTTGGATGCTTGCTTAAAGACATTTGATAGGTCATCGACACCTTGAATGCAGAGACATTTTCAACAGTCAAAATCCATTTCTTAGATTTAATTTACATTTGGAAAGTGCTATCATCCCAAGAGGACGAGACTCATAAGGGTCCAACCTATATCTTCATCAAAGGCTGAGAACCAACGAGGACTGCATGCCAAATAAAAGGAGGGTGAGCTTTCAGCCTTCAAGCCTGAAGATTACACTATGGGATCTCTCATTACAAAGTCCGGATGTTGAAGTATGCATAATGGATTTGTTCCAACTTCTTTTTCCTCTATACCCAGTTCATGAAATATTTGTTTGTTTAAACTCCTTTACTATGCAAACTTGTGTCAATATTGTGTAAATCATGGGCATGAGATTTGTAATATTCAGAGTATTTGTAGTGTCAACTTGAAAAGGATCCTTCAAAACAGTGGGTGTAGGTGAACTTTTGACGAATTTGGAAACTTTGACCCAATGAGGGCACTCACTAGTGTAATGGTATTCCTCACAAATCAAGGAAGGATATTGAGGTTTCCTCTTTTCATTAGATGGTTCGTTCTTGGTTGATTTCTCCTTAGAGTGGTTTTCTTGTTTAGTTTTGTCTTTTCCATTTTTCTTATTTTTGGATGAATTACCCTTGCCAGTAGATGAATCTACGGTGTTGATTTCGGAAGTAATTCTAGGAGAAGGATCTTCATTAAGTGAATCAGATAGAGCCGAAACTTGAACATTCTTAGAATTTTTCTTTTTGTTCTTAGACTTTTGGCTCACAGAACTAATCATACCATCTGTGGCATGTGATCCTGGAAGAGGTGGATTATTTGGAGTAGTTCGAGGTAAATCTCGAATCTTTTCATACAAAGTACCAAACTGAGTATAAACAAGATCGAGATATTGAGGGCGAGCAATTACTTTCTCTTTAGTTACAATGCCCCTTTTGGCCACATCTTCAGTTATTACTAGTAAAAGTGACTTTATGAACCATTTGGCCAGAATATGGTCTAGAATGTAAACTTTAACTAGGCAACGTCTTAGTCTTCATTCGTGAATGTGATCTGAGATATGGGTTGACGTTGACTACTTTAAAGAAGTCAAAAGTTTAGTTCCGTTGTCATACCGAATGGGTAAATGAAAATGGGTCAAAAAGGTTGTAGCAAGGGCATTAAACATGTTGAAAGAAGTGCGTGGCAATTCTACATACCATTTGGCTGCCGAACCAATTAGGGTTCGTTGGAAAAGTCGTAATCTAATAGAATCGTCATTTAATGAGTTGGACGCGCACCAAAGATGGTAGGTCATGACATGGTTGGACGGATCTTCATCTGAATTACCTTAAAACTTAGGAATATCACTAGGAAACTTAGTAGGAATAGGCAGCCAGTAGGCTAAATAAAGAAGTGGGTCATTAGTTAACCGAGAGAGGTCAAGAAAATCCAAAGTTGCAATGAAAGGAAACTAGCGATTAGGGTCTTATGATGGATATTGATAACCCTGAGGGGCGAGTCTCGTACCGGGAGGAGGATATCTAAGATATCCTAGGATAGCCTGAGCAGTTGGAATCTGTATACCTCCTGGGTATCTAGGATGAGCCATACTATATTGCGGTTGAATAGGTTGTTGAAACGTATGACTTGGGTACGGTTGATTCTAGAAGGGGAGATTCTGACCCATTTGACCTTGAACAAATTGTCCTTGAAAGGGTTGAATTTGCAAGGGTTGACCTTGAATAAATTGAGTTTGAAAAGGTGTAGCTTGAACAAACTGACTCTGGGGTAAACCTTCGAAAGTTAGCCCTTGAAAAGGTACTTGAAAATATGGAACACTAGGCTGAACAATAGGTATTTGAGGTGCTGACAGAATCGTAGGAATGGATTGAACACGAGATGCCTGAGGTAAAGACTGAACAAGAGCTTGCATAGTAACCTGCGATGTAAGTAGGACATTTATTTGTGATACTCCTGGAGTGGGAGTTTTAGGCGAAATTGAACCTAGGTTCTGAACAGTCATTGCCATAGCAGATTGCCCTACAGTTTGATGAGTACTTTGGGCAGACTATTGAAGCGATTGTTGGGTAGGTGTCGATGAGTTAGCCTGGAAGGTTCGTTGGATTTGAGAAGACATACCTTGAAAAGGTAATTGTTCCATAGTTTGTCCAAGAGGCTAGACAGGGTGATACAAAGGCATCTGAGAAGCAACAGGAATTGACTGTTGAGAAGGGTTCCAGATTGTATTCAATCCATGATAAGGCATTCCAAAGGTGGGTCGAGGCATAACAGGTTGACCAAAACCAGTTTGAGGCATTGAGCATAGTTAAAGTAGTTTTCGGCAGGGAGTTGCCCCCCAGTTGTAGGGTAAGGTATACCAAACGTTTGTCCTCTAGGTGGAGAATACTATGGTTTCCCCCTAGGCAGATAATAACCACATGATGGGTTGCTTGTGGATTACCAAAATTACCATAAATCATAGTAATGGCTTGTTCAGATGCCAAACCCTCATTGGTAGGGTTAACTACACCAGTTGACATGTTTGAAGATGAGTTCGAGGAAGAAGCTCCTGAATAAGCTCCTATAAGAGAGTGATATACAAGTGGTAAAAAACCACCATAAAATGTGCACTCCGGAGAAGTGGAATACATGGATGTATCTGACACGACACTTCTAGGAATCATTGTGGACCAGTCAAAACCGGGTATGGTAAAATAAGGAGTCATGTAACATGGAATCCCTTGCCCTAAAAATTTCAAGGGTGTAAAATACCAAGGGTCACGGTGAAGAGATCGAAACAAAAGTTCTAAGATATCTACAGGTTCACTGGTAGAAACTATGGGTCCTCCCTTTTCGTTTGAAACAGTGCTTCAATAGCAATAAGACCAGGAAGAAGACTATCAGTAATGTTAAGTTTCACACGCGGAAAAAGTGAAGGATCCGGAAAATGTGTTGTAGCAGATGTATGAATTTTAGGCTTAGAAATATCAGACTCAGGTTTGTCAATATTTGGTTCGGAAATGAGGTTTCTATCGAAAGATTCTCCGGTATCTGATTCAGTTTGAACGAGTTCAGTAATTTGTAAATCAGAAGTTGCCGAGTGTGATGTTAAATTCCAAGTTTGATCAAATTCATTTTATGTTACTTCAATGCCTAAAATAGTAGATGTTATAGGTTGATTAACTTCAGTTCCTCTTACATCAAAATCTATAATAGTAGAAGTTTCAGTTTCTGTTGCAGTTCCAGTTTCAGATGATTTAGATTTTTCTTCTTTAATCTTTTCTAACTAACTCGATGTATACTCAGGGGGATCCCCGAGTATCCTACATGATTGTCTTGGTAGTTCTACCACAATGAATTTTTTTTAATTTATTAATCACACAATATCTAAATTACACCTAAAGTCTCTAAAAAGTAAAAAAAACAACACAGAAAGTAACACACGCTAAAAAATCTAGGATTTCAAACCACACAAACTTACTCTTCACAGAGATCAATATATACTAGTTGGTGATGAAATCCAACATCGAAGAGATCAAGGTGAATTTTTTTTTATAGAAAATGAGTATTTGGACCAGTTACCCTGACAACCTGCTTAATGAAACAGTCTGGTGCAAGTAACTCTTCTATAAACCATCCCGAGCAAAGATTACCCTCCAGAGAGTCCAAGTGAGTCTAGCCAATGTTTGTTCTAGGTACAACAGGACATTCTCTCTGTCGTAACCTTAGGTAGAGCTCTAGGATTATAGTCACTATGTTCACCAAATACAACAATTTTACCTGGGGGGCAGTCATAGATCAGACGTACACACAAGGGCAAAGTAACAAGCTCAATCCTCTTGAAGGCTCCTCCATGTTATCACTCAGGTTTTTTCCTTAGAAGTTATTTAAGAAGGAATGGTCCGAGGTAACCACAAACCAATCTTTTAGACTCAAGTTTTAGCCAACCTAAGTCCAGAGAGGGCTCTCTCTTTATGATTTATCGTTGTTTTGATATGATATTAGGCTAGTTATTGATGCTCAAGGGATTTTGTTTTGATTTGTTTGGTAGAATTAAGGAAACAGATGGGCAGAGCAGGTATTCAGGCCATTGGGCTATGGAGTCAAATAGGAAAAGTTTAACAGGATTTGTTTAATCACTGAGGTAAGAGTTCACAAGGCAGGATAGCACAACAGGGACAAATATGAAAGTCTCAATGGATGGAAATCTTAACCAGGGCTAAGGGCAATGAAGAATCCTCAACCGGGTTTAAAATGAAGAAGGGAGGTTTGGAAAGTAGCAAGGGAAATTAAGAATCCTCTAGGGGGAAATAGGGGGAATAAATTACAGAAGTGAGGGAGCAATTAAGAATTCCCAGATTTAGGCAATTTAGCAGAAAACATTAAATAAGCAAACAGTTAAAATAGAGAGCACTTAAGTTAATTCTGATAGTATTATTCCTTGTTTGCTTCTAAGATTTATAAGAAAACACGTGATATTTAATAACATGAAAGAAAACAATATTTCAAACTCAGAGAAATGATACTTATTTTTCTCCCACAGTGCACATGAATCGAGTGAAATGTCCTCAACTTTATTTAATCCAGTAAACTGGTCCAGCCTTGATTACATCAGCTCCTTTAGCTCAAAACAAAGTCTCCAGAAATGTTTTTTAATCCACCCCAATTACTTCGTTTTGTGAGGTATTTATACAAAAAATATTACAAAATATCTCATAACTATACGAGATTTATTATAGGAAACAAAATTTATCTTCCACACAAAGATAGAGACAGATGGAAGCTAGATTGTTTATTGTCCCTCTATTTGTGAATGTGCTGGATGCTGGAACTCGAATTTGTCTCATGCAATTGTCTTGGTAATTGTGTGCTAGACTTCACTCTTATCTTCACCTACTAATACTCTTTACCTGTGGTGATACTCTTTACCTGTATTTACCAGACTATACCATAGTAAACATTTTTACTCCATAGATTTACAGGGACGGGGATTTTCCTAAAATTAGGATTTCTGTGAATCTCTTTGATGACCAACGTGAGTTACTTTTCGGGCCAGATGTCAATGGAAAGCCAGTTGAAGGAGGGATACCACTTTTCTACATCAGCCTTAACATCCATGACAAAATCCTACACAATGCCATGCTAGACTCTAGAGCCTCACACAATCTTATGCCTAAGTCTGTAATGGACAAGCTTAACCTGGATATCCCCAGACCTTATAAAGATCTATTCTCCTGTGATTCGAGCCAGGCTAAATGCTTGGGGCTTATAAAATATTTGTGTGTCTCCCTAGTTCAGTACCCTGCCAAAACCATACTCATGGATATTGTTGTTGTTGATATACCACCCAAGTATGGTATGTTGTTGTTTAGATCCTGGGGTGCCAAACTCTAAGGATCTCTACAATTAGATATGTCTTACGGTACCATTTCAGTCTTTGGACATCCCAAGAAATTATATAGAGAAACTTTGATGAAGTATGTAGTGAGTAGTCAGGATAGGCCTCAGAACTGCCCCATATATTCAGTACATTCGAACATGGATTCTTTTATTCTTTATAATGTTGAAATTAATCAAGAAGATACTCCAAGTAATGTATCAACAAAACCAAAAGAAATTGTAAAAGGAAATTCAAATGTCCAAATTAATGAGATATCATATGACAAAGAAAATATGGATGCCCTAGTTAAGAAATATTCCACCACCCCAGATGAAAATTATGAACATGAAATCTTATGGCATCTGGAATTTGATGGTTTAGTAAACAAGATAGGTGCAGGAGCAGTTGTATGGATTTATAACTTAGAGAATGATCATGCAAAAGGTCATGCCTATAGGTTAAATTTCAAATGCACAAACAATATGGCAAAATATGAAGCACTCCTGTTAGGTCTTAAACTGGTTACATGATTAGGAGATATAAGGGTATCAATTATGTGAGATTATGAACTGATAGTTAAACAAATTAATGGTGCTTATTTAACCAAAGACCCTAGATTACGATTTTACAGAGGAACAATTGTAGAAATTGTTAACACTTTTTTGGAAACCAAGCTTGCTACTATCCCCAGAAAACATAACGTGCAAGATCACAGTCTCGCCATGTTTGCTAGTACTTGTAAGTTGCCTTTCCAGCCCAACCATCAGTATACTGCTGAGGTTAGGCACAGACTAGCTATTACTGACAACTTAAAGAACTGGCAAGTATTTGAAAATGATAAACAGATTAACCATTTCTTAACTTTAGATAATGAATTTGTAAATACCAACATAGATACTGACATAGCAGTAGATTTTAGTTGCTCTAATGAAGTAGAAATAAATGAACTAGAAGAAGATCAAATAAAAGACAGACTTTATCCTACAGAATTCACAAAAACAGATATTCAAGATTTAAAACAAATGGAAATTGATGAAATAATTGATGATGAAACCGAAGTCATAAACCTTAAAGACAATTTCTTACCCAAGGGATTAACTCCTTTGGAGGACTTATTCGACTCAAATGATATTCCTAAAAATCATAAAATGGAACCTTTGAAATCAGACATTGAGGAATGTAACATAGGATCTGAAGAGAATCCCAAGCTAATAAAATTGTCTAAATCATTGCCTCCCAATGAAAAACTGAAATATATGGAACTTATGAAGGAATTCCAGGATGTTTTTGCCTGGAGTTATGAGGATATAAAATCCTATGATACCAACATTATACAACACACTATCCATTTAAAATAATATCAGAAGACCTTTAGACAGAAGCTTAGAAGAATTAACCCTGTTCTACTACCTTCTATTGAAAAGGAAATCAAACGAATGTATGAAGCAAGAATTATTGCACCCATTAGGTTTTCAGATTGGGTATCTAATCTTGTCCCCACAAGAAAGAAAACAGGAGAAATAAGACTGTGTGTTGACCTAAGGAATTTAAACAAAGTTTCACTCAAAGACAACTATCCCCTAAAGTAGGTTCCACAAGAATCTCATTGTTAGATGGTTTCTCTGGTTACAACCAAATCCGAGTCCATCCTAATGATCAAGAAAAAACTGCATTCACAACCCCATGGGGTACCTTTATGTACGTTAAAAAGCCTTTCAAATTGAAAAATGCGGGGGCCACCTTTCAAAGGGCAATGGATATTGCTTTTGCAAAAGAAATCCATGATTTCCTAGTTATATACCTTGATGATATCACAGTGTTTTCCAAATCAGATCAACAACATTTGGATCATCTTAGGCAGGTCTTTATTAAGTGCAGGAAATATGGCATCTCGCTAAATCCTAAAAAGCCTTTATTTGGTTTGGAAGCAGGAAAACTATTGGGGCACATTATCTCCAAGGATGGAATCTGGATTGATCCAACCAGGATTGAAGCTATTTTTTAAATACCTCACCCCAGGAACATTAACGAACTTCAGGCATTTTGAGGAAAAATAAATTTCTTAAGAAGATTCATCTCAAATCTAGCTGAACTCATTAAACTATTAAATAATACGTTGAAGAAAGATTTGGCTATTAAATGGACAGTAGAGGCTAAAAAATCATTCGAAGATATAAAACTAGCCTTGACTCAAACACCAATCCTCATAAGTCCAATGTTTGACAGAGAATTTATCATTTTTTCTTTTGCATCTGAACATAGTATTGCTGCAGTTTTACTACAGAAGAACGATCAGGGATTTGAACAACCAATAGCCTTCTTTAGTAAAGCTCTAAGAGATGCATCCTTAAATTATAACATAATGGAAAAACAAGCTTTTTCTTTGATACAAGCCATCAAAGATTTCAGAGTCTATATCTTGTATTCTCACATTGTAGCTTATGTTCCCAATGCTGTAGTCAAAGACATTTTAACACAGAATGGAGCTGATGGAAAAAGGGGAAAGTGGATAGCTACCATATTAGAGTGTGACATAGAGATTAAAGCTACAAAATTAATCAAATGCCAAGGGCTGGCTAAACTTATGGCTGAAACCAATTGCCCTAGGTATAAATTTTATAGCAGAATTGGACAAAGAAGAGGAGATGGTGACTCCAGAGATCAGCCAAGCCTTTTTAGACACACCCTAGTATGCTAATATAAGATACGTTCTACAAAATTTACAAGCTCCTCCAGGGTTGTCCAGAACTAAAAATAGGTTCTTGAAAATGAAATCTTTGAAATTCTGCATAATGGATAATACTTTATTTTGGAAAAATCATGAAGGAATTCTGTTAAATTGCTTATTAAAGGAAGAATCTGATGAAGTACTCCGAGAATTTTATGGAGGTGATTGTAGAGGACACCTCTACTGGAAGATAAAAACTGATAAAATCCTAAGAGCCGGATTCTATTGGCCAACCTTGTTTTCTGATGTGAAAAAGTTTGTAACGTCCTGCCACAAGTGCCAAATCTTTGAAGGAAAAAGAAAGCTTTTGCCTTTACCTCTGAAATCCATTTCTATTGAAAAACCATTTCAACAATGGGGTCTAGACATCATTGGCGAAATTCACCCCCCCTCTTCTGCTCAGCATAGATGGATACTGACTGCCACAGATTACTTTACAAAGTGGATAGAAGCCATTCCCTCTAGACAAGCCACTGATACTGTCATCATAGGTTTTCTAGAGGCCAATATTCTGTCTAGATTTGGCTGTCCAGACAAAATTATCACAGACAATGCTGCAGCATTTAAATAAAAGGATGATTGATTTCTGCCATAAATACCATATAACTGTTGGTCACTCTACAACCTACTATCCCCAAGGAAATGGACTTGCAGAATCCTCCAATAAAAGCTTAATGAATATAATTAAAAAATTGTTGGAAGACAATAAGAAAACATGGAACAAAAAACTGATCAATGCTTTGTGGGTAGACAGGCTTACAACTAAGAAATATATTGGGAACAATCCCTATCAGTTAGTCTATGGGATGGAAGTTGTTTTCCCTTCATCATTAGGAATTCCAGTAATGAAACTACTCCAAGAATCCCAAGTTGAGCCAAATGATATTCAGAGGAGAATCAATCAGACCATTCATTTGCAGCAAACCAGAGAGGAAGTATACATCAGAGCCCAAGTACTACAGGAAAAACTTAAGAAAGTTTTTGATAAAAGAACCAAAGCAGAAGACTTCTATCTTGGTGACAAAGTTTTGAAGTGGGACTCCAGAAGAGAAGAAAAAGGGAAACCTGGGAAGTTTGACTTCTTGTGGAAAGTTCCATACATTATATATGCCTTTAGAGGGAATAATTCTTATTTTCTCAAAGAGTTAAATGGTGCAGAGATAGAAGGAGGACTAGTCAATTGTTGAATGTTGAAACACTACATTGATCCAAGCTACTAATTCTACCCATTTCAGTTGTACATAATATATCCTTCGCAATGTTTAAGTGTTGATTGGATGGTTAAGTTTTGGAGATAAATCTCGAAGAGAAGGCCCTAAGCTTCAAGATTATCACTGTCATAGATATCAATAAAGCAACAGAATCAAAGGAAATTGTAGAGTGAAATCGCAGTCTCTCAGAAGGCCATTGGTCTACATTTCTTGACTTCCCACTAGGGAAAGCCATCCCCAAGTGGAGCCACTGTTATGTCCCTATACCAATAGGTGTCATAATTTATGATTGCCTTAGTTATCTATGAAATATGTACATACCTTTGCTTCTGCAAATGTTTTCCATATTTGTAAAAAAATAAAAAAAATAAAAAATGTAAAGAGGGCATGTCCTAAAATAAAGATCAAAGGACAAAAAATAATAAAGAAAAGGTCAAAAAAAGATGAAAAAATAAACCCCAAAGGAAAAGAAAAATACCATGAAAGTGTGCAAGTCAAAATGCCACTGCTATTTTATTTTTGTATAATAATGATTGTGTGCAATTTTTTACTTATGCCAAACCCATGGTAGTCAAATAGTTTAAATGTGACTATCTCATGTCTTAAATTTTTATTTCTATACATAGAAAATAAAATCTGACCAAACTGTTTAATCTTGGCAGATAAGTAGATAGGTAGAGTAAATAAAGGAGCTCAACAGTTTAATCTGAGCCCTTGGATGTAATAAGGATAGACTTAGATAGATTTCCATTGTAAAAGAAAAGAAAAATGTTTCATAAGGGTTTGTCAGTTAAGTGCACCCTAATAAAGAGTAGAAAAAATGGTAGGATGTGTAGATGGGTAAGTAGAGGAATGGTTGCAAAATTGTGCATGATGAATAGTTGAAACTCATATCATTTGCTTTCATCATCATATTACTTAAAAAGTATGGATAACAATGAGACATTTACAAAGTCAAGTTATTAATTTCCTCATTCCTTTTACCCCTAATATCACTAATTTCCCACAAATAACAATAAAAGCGCCTAAAACCTTAAGTCAAAGGGGCTCAGAGCATTTCTCTGACTTTTGGAGGGACCGGACCCTCGGCCCAATGACTTACAGGTTCCAAGTGCTAAAATCCCCTCATCAACATTCACCCCCTCCATAATTCATTCATTTTCCCTAAAAACCCCTTTTCCTAGAGTAAAATCACTATTTGCTTAGGAAAAGTAATTATCCTCATACGAAACTCCTTCTCACAAAAAAACCCACAAAATGCACCTAAGCCTAAGTTATAATGTTTAAATGCGAAAATGTGAATATATTTCAAAACATTTTACTTAGTGCATTCTTATCTCCGTTTCCATTTCATATTAACACTAATTTATTATAGTTAACTCTCGGAAAATACACCCCGTCCCTATATAAATTATTAAAATCCATTATATTAATATCCCGCCCTAGTTTGAAATATAAACCCTAAATAATGAAATAATCAGATAGACTGATTAATCGATAGATTAATTAATCTATCTGCCATCAATCAAGACCTATAACCCTCCGCTGCATTAAAAAGGAATTAATTAATCAACCTGTGATTAATTAAGAACCTTCCTCCAATCACATCGCCCCCAACGTCATTAATCTCCCTAATCCACAATTACTACCCCGTCAGGCCCCTCCATTAAATCCTAATCAAGTCCCTTCCCCGACCACCGTATGATCTGATGCCTTCAAATCTAACGACTGATGCTCATATCGGGCAGCCTCCGATGCCTAACTTTACCCGTCCGATACGAGCAGTTTCACTACTCACCTCGCCGCTACGTGTCACCTAATGAATGGCATCGGGCGGGCCTCTCCCAATACCGCTACGCCCTCATAAGCAGTGAAATAGATTCCACTTGCCACCCCCGCTTACCACCTTTGCTAAATGACAAAATGTCCCATCCGTTAAATCGCGCCAACTGTCATTTTCATTATACCCGCCAAAACATTGAATTTGCCAAATAAAAACAAAAATACTCATTATTTTGTTTTACCAAGAAAAGAACCTTCTATTCTCCATGCACACTCAGAGTACGTTTGAGCCACCACCCTGCTTCCAACCGTCAACCTTCAGAAGCCGCTGAACTCCAGATTGCCATTGCAGACCTGTGCGCTTCATGCAAACAGTGCACCAGAGCCATTGGTCCCTTTATCCAACCATAACCAGGTATTTACCCGTTTTACTGAGAAACCCTATTTTCGTATTCAACCTAGACTAAATTGCTGTAAAAATCAAGTAATTTAGTGATAGCAAGCTGTTTGACAGTCTAGAGACTCCCTAAAATGACCCAATTCTTCACAAATTCCCTGGAATTCTCTACCCTCTTCCTTGAATCCACAAGAACCAAGGATGGACGCTCCAATTGCCCTAGATGTCAGGCCAGTTACCACACCCCACAAAGATTTAGACCATCTTCCCCTAGCTGACAGAGACTTTCAAATAAAGGACCCCACCTTTGACGAAACCCCTTTGAAATTGCATTGCAAATACATAGATAATTACTTAAACCATGCAGTTAAGATAGGTCTCTAGGAATCAAACCTGCCCAAATATCAATTCCCTAGTATCCACATCTTCCCTGATATTATTCACTTCTGCCATGCCAACTATGACCCTATTATGAGAGCTATGATGTCTCCAGACCAAAAAATCCTATTCACCATTATTGTCAAGTCCATAAATGAGATGTTACAGTTACAACCAGGTCAAGGCCTCATTCCCCTTTCCATTTCCAATTTACTTGAAAGATCTTCAAAGTTGTCCAGTTCCAAAAGTGCCCAAATTTGCCAGACTTTCATTAAAGAAGGGCATATGCCAAAAGACCCCCCTCCTTACATGTCCATCATCTTTTCTAATATGGGCAAAGATATTGTCACAATGATAGCATGCATTTTAGGTTTTTCCACCAATGAGTATGTTGATGAGATGACCTTTGCCTACATGTCTATTTTTACCCCTGGTCAACCTCCTGTAGTCAAATTTGATTATGCCAAGTTCATTGCTGATAAAATGCATGATCAGTTTATGAGACTGGAGAATGAAAGAGTCTTCAAATATTCATCAGTCTTGTATCACTTATTTCTTTACTACCAGACTAATAGGTTTCCCTTCTCTGTACAAAAACTTGATACCAGAGGGAATCCTAGATCTGTCATCTTCTGGACTTCTCTTTTCCACAGGTCTCATTCTTCTCCCTACCCATATACAGATTTTATTGACCAATTTGTACATCCAGTGACTACAATGTTGATAGGAAGTCCCCCTCCCAAAATCAGTGCAGACATTAAGAGGGTTCTCTAGTTGTCCAAGCAATACAAAGTTGGGGATTGGTATTTATACCAAAACCATACCAAAATCAGAATTTATGGGTGTGAGCTGCCTCCTTATAAGTTACCTAGATATCTCCCCATGCAATTATTTGCTCTGGAGTACTATAGGAAAATGATAAATTCCGATGATATTCACTTTGTTAAGACCAAGAAGAAAGCCCAGTTGAGAATAAAGGATCAGCTAGGCCCATTCATTTGCAACAACAGGAAAGCAGGAAAGGTGGCAGATGAAATGCTCCAAAATATGAGACTAAAAAAGAGTTTCATCTGGGCCTACGACCCTCACAGCTTCATTTGTGACAGAAGGTAGAAACATAAGCTATCACCATATAAAATCCAAGAGATTGAACAATATGCCAACCAATCTGAGTGGGTGGAAGGCACTTTAATAGAGCAGGATAGTACACAAGTTGAAGTTGACAATGTATGGGTAGATTTAGAAAGAAGGCTTGATGAAGATTCCTTTGTACATGTGCCAGGGGAGACTTCATCGCAAAGGCAGTCCCAGGAACCTAGTACACAACCATCAGAACATCGAGATACATCAGAACAGGTAGAAGATTCAGAGCAACCAAAGTCCTTAGAACAAGATGAGCCATCAAGACAACAGGAGCATTCAGGAAAACAAGAACAATCTGAGTAGCCTGAAATCTTGGAAGAGCTAGCTCAACCTCAGCAAATCATGAGCAACCCTCCTATGTTGCAGACCCCTCTCAATGAGGAAATAAATCTCAAAAGATATAGAGAAGAGGCCACTCCTTCCAGCAAGCCTATTGATCAAACTTTTGCTAAAAGGCAAAGGTTGAAACCGTATACAGAGGAAGAATATACTGAGGAGACCACAAGCAACGCAGTGGCAGAAAAGACTGATAGTATGCAGACTATCCTAGCAGGTGGTACACTGTCCACCTCCCATATACAAGCATTGGAAAGACAATAAAGCACAAAAGTGTCTTCTTTCAGAGCTTTCTCTAAATAGAGCTTAGAAATTAAAGGGAAATACAAAGAAATCAAAGCAAGGAATGAGAAATTAAAAGCTCAAACCTATGCTCATTACCTCAAAATGGCTCCAACTAATCAGACCAGGCTTATGTCAGCTTTTGACATAAAAGAAGGAAAAATGTAGATGAGCTTCCTAAAACCAACTATACAATAGCCGAGGTCAATGGCTGACTATTTGAAAACTGATTTTGAAGTTTTAGCCAAGGATATCCATCTGATTGACCAAATAGAACTGCACAAGAAAACTGGTGAAATGGTCTATTCCACGTTGACTAATAAAGCCATTACAGCACATCAGTTACAAAATTCATTGCACAACACCACAACACAGCTGCAATTGGAAAAGGCCTCCTCTCAGGCCAAAGACATCAGAATCAAAACTTTAGAAGATCTGGTGATAGAATTGGGACATGATCCCAAAGATGTCAAAGCAGCTGAACAATTGATTAAGAAGAAAAATGATGATATAGCTGCATTGAAGAAGCAGCTTAAGATCCCTCTTCTCCATCATCCTCAAACTGTAGAAGTCATAGAGAAACAAAAGGAAGAAGAACTTATGGACTTAGTCCTTAAGTTAAATAATCAATTAAAAGAAACTGAACAAGAATTAGAGAAAGCAATACAGTCTAAGCAGAGTGAGCTGGCCACCACTCCTCAAGCTGTCATACCCACGGTTTCTACAACAATACCCTCCACTCTGGTAGCTTCTTTAGCACTAGGACTTCCACCAGTGACAACATTTCCAATAGCAGAGACTATTCCAACTACAGGTACATCAACCAGTGTAGAGTCAACAACAGAAAGGACAAATGAAGTGATCAAAGCTATGGAACAGATGAGTATCCAGGCTACAGAATTAAAAAGGCTCAAAGAACAAATATCAAGTATGGAAACAAATTATGAACTGGCACAAATTCAGAACAAAGAAGAAGAAAGGAAGAACAAAAGAATGGAGGAGAGAATCAGAACCCTGGAGAAGGACTTAACACTAGAAAAACCACTGGGAGATATGAGAAATATATTGTGGGCCAATATCATTGATTCCATCAATGATATTTGGCCTTCTATCCAATAATTTTTGAACAAACTGAACTAGTCAAGATAGTCATGGAAGCTATACAGAAGACCAGAGAAGAATTAGGAAATAAGCTCGAAGAGGGAAATCAGTTAATTGATTTCTTGAATAGCAGGAACATGCACCAACTGGATGCATTAGAGATTGAAGATAGAACGACCACCATCATTGAAATTACGAAAGTTCTTACTAAAAAGAACTTGATGCTTAACTTAGAGAAAAGGTGTCAAAGTATTCAAGCAGATATAGATGACTTCATGTTGAAGTATGGCATCTTGAGAGAGAAAGGCCTTCCAAGCCCACTGGTCATAAATGACAAGTTGATGACACATGATGACTACATTGAAAGACTAAACAAACAGGCCAGGAGCCAAGCCAGCTCTGCAATAGTAAAAGCACTACCTATAGGAAAGGTGCTTTATGATGGCTTGGAAAGCCTATTTTACATAGAACATGAAGTGAAACACCTTTTCACCAATAGGCCCAATTTTGTTAAGTACACAGAAGCTGATGAAGTGTACAGGAAAATGATCAAAATGAAAATACCGAATGATGAATGGTGGACCAATATGACCGATATACTATAAAGTTACTATAGTAAATCTATGGAGTAAAAATGTTTACTATGGTATAGTCTGGTAAATACAGGTAAAGAGTATCAACATAGGTAAAGAGTATCAGTAGGTGAAGATAAGAGTGAAGTCCAACACACAATTACCAAGACAACTGCATGAGACAAATTCGAGTTCCAGCATCCAACACATTCACAAATAGAGGGACAACAAACAATCTAGTTTCCATCTGTCCCTATCTTTGTGTGGAAGATAAATTTTGTTTCCTATAATAAATCTCGTATAGTTATGAGATATTTTGTAATATTTTTTGTATAAATACCTCACAAAACGAAGTAATTGGGGTGGATTAGAAAACATTTCTGGAGACTTTGTTTTGAGATAAAGGAGCTGATATAATCAAGGCTGGACCAGTTTACTTGATTAAATAAAGATGAGGACATTTCACTCGATTCATGTGCACTGTGGGAGAAAAATAAGTATCATTTCTCTGAGTTTGAAATATTGTTTTATTTCATGTTATTAAATATCACGTGTTTTCTTATAAATCTTAGAAGCAAACAAGGAATAATACTATCAGAATTAGCTTAAGTGCTCTCTGTTTTAACTGTTTTCTTATTTAATGTTTTCTATTAAATTGCCTAAGTCTGGGAATTCTTAATTGCTCCCTCTCTTTTGTAACTTATTCTCCCTATTGGCCCCTAGTACAGGATTCTTAATTTCCCTTGCTACTTGCCAAACCTCCCTTCTTCATTTTAATCCCGGTTGAGGATTCTTCATTGCCCTTAGCGCTGGTTAATATTTCCATCCATTGAGACTTTCAGATTTGTCCTTGTTGTGCTATCTTGCCTTGTGAACTCTTACCTCAGTGATTAATAAAATCCTGTTAAATTTTTCCTATTTGACTCCATAGCCCAATGGCTTGAATACCTGCTCTGCCCATCTATTTCCTTAATTCCACCAAACAAATCAAAACAAAATCCCTTGAGAATCAATAACTAGCCTAATATCATATCAAAACAATGATAAATCATAAAGAGAGAGCCCTCTCTGGACTTAGGTTGGCTAGAATCTGAGTCTAAAAGATTGGTTTGTGGTTACCTCGGGCCATTCCTTCTTAAATAACTTCTAAGGAAAAAACCTGAGTGATAACACTCCACATGATCAATTGGAGGTTTACTTTCAAGTGACCCCAAGTACCTTTACTTTCAAACCAACTTAACACAATATATATAACATCAAGATCTCCAATGAAATAAACATAACCATCACACATATGACCAATCCAAATTAAAACATCAAGATATCAATGAAATAACCCTAATCATCAAGTTAATAGCACATAACAACAATAAGCTATATATCATTCTCATCAACAACATATAGCCTAATAATCAAGCTAACTATCCTTTAACGTACTCATCAACAATATATAACATAATCATCAAGTTATCTAACATAAGCAACAAAAGAAATGCATACACCCACATCTTCCTATCATTCTTTACTATCTGACACATGTGCATATGATTATACTAATCAACTATCATTTATCATGAATGTAACCATAACATCAAAAGACATGTACATAAATCTAATGCATATAACAATCCTTAACTTACATACTTGCATGCTAAACATACAATACACGTATGACGATCTGCTCTTACCCAAAAGTCTAATGCTGCAACCTCATTATGACAATCTACATCTCCTACTCTATCTCAACCATCATATTAGTATCATAACAACCAATAGAACTATGATGACCTAAATTGCATACAATGATTTCACAAGGCATGTTTGAGCTACTATTCATGCATAACTATAACCAAGACCATACATGCATAGCAACTTCATATAGACATATAACACATGAGTACAAAACCAGATACCCATCATCCTAGCTAGAGTCCAGTCATCAATGCATGACCATATCAAATACACAAACCATGACCTCATGCATGAAAACAACAACCACATCACGTGCACTTGATAATATGTAATCACTAACGTGCATAACAATGCATAATCAACCATACACACATGAAGACATACTTCGTGACAACACCTTCAACCTTCACATGGCGACATCACTACAACCATGATCAACACCATGCAAATGCAACAAGCACATGGACTACATGCATAATAAACACATATGCAACCAACATGAAAGCATGATCAACACACAGCCCAAGGTGAGCGCAACCATGCTCTGATACCATTCTGTAAAACCCTCCCCCCACATCTACCCAAGTGTTAACTAGGTAAATCCTCTCTGTGGACAGAGATGATCCCTCTAGCCCAATGAGTGGGACTAGCAACCTACGTGACAATCTACTGGACATTTTCTTAAGTTACAATTGAAATGAGAGACGAAGAAGAAGGCCTACCTCGTTCTGATGCCATCACATTGTCCTTTGTTGAAGACCTTGAATCAAATTGCATCATAGGTTCATTCCTACTGCTCACAGCATTTATGCACCTGCATAAGAGATCAAGACACAACAAACCATGCAAATACAAATATCATATTCAAAAGCAACCTACTTATCAGATCAAGGAGCGTTAAGCTAAATGATACATGAACCTACGTTTACGGAAAATGAACTAGCATTTGTATATTAATATAATAAAGGAGGAGGCATACAACCAAGCCTTGATGTCAATAGGCTCTCCTTGAATGAATTTCCAAGTCCAAGCTAAGCTTTCCAAGCACTCCTTCTCCAAGCCAAATGAGTAGCATATAGGCATGATCTTAGGATAAGGGTGCAAATAGACCTAGACCAACCATTTGGGAATGGAAGAGGATGAATATATCGTTTGGGAAAGGGAGTTAGGATCTCTCTGTTATAGACATTTTTGTGCCTTGCAGCCTCGAGCATGAAATTTCCATAATCTAAAGGATCCAAAGTCCCTAAACATGTTGTTCCTACCCCTAGAGGAACAAGGCCAACAAACCACAGCAATTCACAGAAGTTCTCCACCTGAAACCACTCAAAAACAAGCCAATTCTGGATCATGTCAACTGCTCCATTGAGCATCTGCGCTGAATGTCAACTGCTCCACTGTCTACCTGCGTTGAATGTCAACTGCAACAAAGGCTACCTGCGCTGAGCGAGTTTGGACAAGTGGCAGGCTCATTCCTCAAGGTGTCAGTGCTCAGGAAGCTTCCAAAATGACACTTGTATCAGGGAATTCGACTGGTGATGAGTAAGAGGTTCCAAATCTCCAAGTGGAAGCAAGAACCTCCAAGTGGACTCAAGAACTAAGAGAGGGAGAGGACACTAGTCAGATCTCAAGCTGACTCATCCTCTCTCCAAAATAACTATATATAGATCTCTCCTCCATGGGATCTAAAGGCTGGAATTTTGTTATTGCAAAGAATTGTTGTTGGTTTGATATTGGATCATTGGGTGCTTAGTGCTTTGAAGGGAGTTGAAGAAGGAATTCCATTTTGCTGGGAAGGAGATGCTGGATTGGAGCCCTATGGGTTGTATCTTTTCATGAACCCTGCTACTTATCAATAAAGCTATCTTGGTTCGCTCCTATATACTGGTGTATTTGTATGATTGCATTAGTGTATTTGATTTACTTCTAATCCCGAATCATTTATGAATATGTATATTTTCCTTTGTGTTGTGTTGTTCTCTTGTCGCAAGTAGCTGTTCTCTTGTGATCTCGTGGGAATCAAGTAGCTGTTCTCTTGAGCAAGCGAGGAGTCAAGTAGCTGTGGACACCCAAAGAGAAGAGGATCTAGATCGAGGGACAACTGGAAGACAACGGTAAGTCTACCGATCTCCCCTCTTTCACATTTCATAAAGGAAGAAACCAAAGTAGCTGTATCTGTTTGTTGCTAAGGCACTGTCACACCTTAGGTGGATAGGATTGTCCTGCATAGGCATTTTTCCCCACAACACTCTCCAAAGATAGGAGTAGGCCCTCATCTCAAGGAGGTATCTCATAGGGATAAGACCAAGAGGCCAGGTTGAGAGAACTTGATCTCATATATGCCGAACAACTTCCAACTCATCGCTAGAAGCTTCTAGATCCTGAAGCTTCTCATCCTCTTTGGAGAAATTGACTTTTTTGGATCATCGCGGGTATACAAGTAAACAGAGTGATGCCATTATGGGTAGGGTATAATACGACCATCCTTATGTTGATTGTTGATTCCCCGAATATTCGGGAATCGGACAAACATGGGCGCGGTCAATTATTTGACCGTGCCCATGTCCGTCTGATTCCCAAATATTCGGGGAATCAGCAATCGACTTAAGATCACCCGTATAATACAACAAGTGACCATCACAGTTTTTAGTCTCATAAGAGCGATGATTCTCAAATTAGGGTTTAAGAGCTAGTTCCTTCAAGGGAAGCTCTAGACATTTTCCAATCAATGTCTTAAGGAGGATCTGAGCTACATATATGAATGAGTACACTACATAATGGTCATGTTTCGTGCACTTCGGGGCATGTCACAGGGAAGTGTAGGAGGTGTGACAAAATACTGTGTAACAGATTCCCCTTAAAGCATGAAGGCAGAACAAGGAGTGATGGATGAGATGTTTTATGAGCTTTTGCAAGGACGAGAACAAACACAGTAAGGAGACCTACAAATCAAGGACGCATATACATATACATATCTGATATCAAAACACGAATCCATGGTATGGACACATCCATTTGGATAATAAGGACTACATTAAAGGATCCATGGCATGGGTGCATCCATCGAAATGAAAAGGATCATTTATAAATCTAAGATCCAAGGTGTGGACGTAGCCATCCAATATAGAAGGATGATCATAAATGTAAAGTCCCACAATATGGTCACATCCATCCTCATAGCATAAACATGTGTACAATCATGAATAACACATAACTCCATGCAACTTGAATCATATCAGACAAAACTCAGGGTATTGCGCTCCATCCCAACTCATTAAACGTACAAATTCTAACATGTGAATGAATGTGTTGAAGTTGAACATGCTAGAAAGCCACCTGATTATTGGCCAATGATGTGGACCGTTAACAGGCACGAGAGAAACCACCAATAATGACAATGGTCCTTAAGGTAAAATAGTACAATCCGTGAATATGAAAATGAAGTTGATGTTGAACACTCCTGGAATCACCTAATCAAAGATCAATAGTGAAAACCTATCATCGGATGCGAAGAACTTGCCATTAAGGAATGACAGCTCTAAGGTACTGAAAGATAATTTATAAGTCATCTTCCTAGATAATGAGTTGAAGTCGACAGGAAGTGACCCGTCGAAGGAGGGTCATAATGATTCCCCCATCATTGACACGAAACAAAGAATAAAGTGGAATGAAATGAGTAGGATCCAAGACTGTGGCAAAGAGTCAGACAACATATAGCTAATAGACTGCATATAGGATTTCTCTTGAACATATTGGCGACATGACTCTGAAGTGTGGTAGCATTTCACTCAATCATAGGACCAAGGGTCATAATGAAAAAGTGGAATAATAAAACGAGAGGAAAAATGGATCACCCAAACCAAGAAGGACAAGTGACTGAGTGAGGATATCCCAAACCTGACACAAGAAATAGATGAGTGTCATGTTCAAGAGTGACATGCTGCCTATACAAGAGATGTTTCACTTTCACTTTTCCCCACTATTTCTAGTGAGTACCTCTTTATTTTTACACAAGCTTGAAGAGGATACCATATTCTTGTCGTATAAGTTCATTCTTCGAATGAATCCATCCTAGTAAGTTTTACGAGTCCTAGGAAGGAGAAACTCGGGTCCGTCCTAGTGACAAATCTTTCGTTTGTTTAATTTTTATGAGTCCGGTGGAAGAGTAACTCGGTATCTTTTTCACATTTAGAGATTTTGAAAAAGAGATGAAAAAGAAAACTCCATCATGTCCCTTTTCGAAATTTGTCCCTCGAACCCGAAAAGGTAGAAAACAATATTCGAGAGAACCTCCTAGCCATGTTTGACTAAGGTGTTCCTTTTTCGTACAATAGTCTATATCAGTCCGGAAAAGAGTTAAACTTATACTAAGTAGATGTCATTTCATTTACTTTTACGAGTTTGAAATGACAAGTACTCAGAAATCGTTTCATTTTCTTAGAGTCAGAAAAGAGCTGAAAGATGACTTTGGCTAGAAGAACGAGTGGTATAAAAGGATAGTAACTGGTTCTGGTCATGGTGGAACTGCTAAAAACATGTAATGGTCAATAAGCTGGCTAATAAGACCATTCATTGCAGATGTTCCTCAGGCAAGGGTAAAACAACCAAGTGAAAGCTAATGATTGGCCAAAGAGATGATGATGATGGAATGAAAGAACCGAGGCTCATCTAGAAAAACAGGCTGATAAAGATGGAAATCATGAGATGTAAAGTGGGAATGGTTTCATTTTTACACAAGTTTGAAACATGGGAAACTATGCTTGAGTATACTTGAGGATGGTTTCATTTTTTCACAAGCTTTAAACATGAGGAAAAACTATGCTTGGATTTGGTTTCATTTTTACACAAGCTTGAAACAAAGATAAACTATGCTTGAGATAAGTTTGCATGCCCCTAGCATAATGACTCAATTCAAGGTACATGCCCCCCAAGCTTCATTTCATTCACTTAAGTAGACTATTGGTTACTAACAGGTGGATGGAATGAAGGTTCACTTACGAGATCAAGTGAAAGACTCGACTAGGATTTTACGAGATCTAATCAAAGACTCGAATTGGAAGGGGATTTGTTTAATTTTTTAATGAGCTTGACACAAGAAAAGAACCATGCTCATGAAACCTTGTTTCATTTTTTAATGAGCTTGACACAAGTAAAGGAACTCTGCTTTTGGTCCTTGTTTCATTTTTTAACGAGTTTGACACAAGACAAGGAACTCTGCTCCATATCCCTTTTATCACAACCCAAAAGAGGCCATGGCTTCCAAGAGGTTCTCATTATATGGGAGAACAATACTCTGGAAGAGATACATGTCCAAGGATCTAAAGGAAAAATTAGGCTCCAATGCCCCCAGTACATGGCGTACTACATCACCTACGAGATCATTAGTAGGTGTGGGCATGAAACAGGTGGCCACGTAATTAACTTGTGGCGAGGGTGATACTGCTTGGGTATAAGAACAACTTAGGAATGATGGTTGAGTGGGAGCTTATTCAGGACCAATGAATGTAAGTTGATCAATGATCACAATTCTTCCTTCATGCGGGAAACACATCACTTGAAAGAGGGAGGAAACAAGAGCTCCCATGACATAAACATAGTCATGACCAAGGAGTAGATTAAAATCTAAAGGGCCTTGGACAACCATCACGTCTATATAGATAGTCTTTCCTCCCAAAGTAATAAGTAACTTAGGAAGGATCCCTAATGGTTTACTGGTTCCTCTATTAAAAGCTAAAAAATTCTGGGTGGCAGGGACAAGCTGAGGAGAACCTAAAGCTTGCCAAGAAGTTGAAGACAAAATGCTAACATATGTGCCCTCATCTATGACTATGCTCAGTAAGGCCATATGGTAAGCTTGTACTGTAATCTGGAAAGGCACATAAGATGGAAGGCGATATCCTGCCAGTCAACTCCAATCAAAAGAAGTGACTAAACTACTCGTAAGGGGTATCGTAGGAACTTCAGAGCTACCCTCTTGCTCTATGGGAATGGGAGAAATGCTCTCATGCATCTCGGGAATAGGAGGAGTCCCCTCCAGTTCATTCAAAACTAAAGAAACCAGAAGAACCTGAGCAATGTGGAGTTCACTCTCTTCCTGAAAAGTACGGTTAACTGAAATTGTTTTCAAGTCTACCAGTTTCTCAACCAATGGTTGGTCGAGAACGGACTCTTGAGACTCACTTTCAGAGAGAGTGGGGTTGAACAAAGATGACTTTTGATCAATCACTGGATCAACTAGTGAAGGATCAGGGGAAAGCTTTCGATACGCAGTCAAAAGATGAGGTTGAGAAGCTATAATTTTTTACAACTCTTGGGAAGCTTCATTCATAAGTGGACAAAGGTGAATGGGATGATTACCTTCACACAACTTATAAGGAAATTTGACTTTTCAATTTTTCTCGTGAGCTTTATTGTTACTAGAGTAGGGTTTATCACCATCATGATCTCCAAAGGCTGATGACAAAGGTTGATGTGAACCTGTGGACCACATTTCTAAGACCTTAGGAATACCAGGACAATTCCGAAGAAGGTGGTCACCCTTACATAACATGCAAGGAAATTTTACTTTCCGGGGTTGATTGGAATATTTTTCTACATCAGTTGCATCTGTAGCAATGGTTGTTTGGTTGCCCCCTTCCTTATTTTGCTTCTTATTCTTCATCCTCTTCTTCGTCTTCTTAGTTTCTTGGTTACTAGAATCTAGACTTTCACGAGGCGAAGAGGAAGAACGGGGTAAAGAAACAAGCGAAGAAGATGAGGGATCAACTTTAGGGTCAATATGAGGTTGATATTGTTCACGTTGAGGAGAAATTCGTTGAAAAGCAGTTTGGACACTTGGAACCACCGAGGCCAAAAACAACCAAACTGGCAAACCAATGGTCAATCCAAGAAGGGACAATGTTGCCATATAAGGAGCATCAATATTTCCAAAATAAGGAAAAGGACTAGGATTCCCATTAGAGGGGTTCCCTTGACTGGTGAACTCAGGAAATGTTTCCATTGGTATCAACCTAAGATCTACTAAGGAGTATTTCCACCGGAAGGTTGTTGTTCCGTGATCAATTAATTTTAGAATTTGAAACAAAAACTTTGCTTTTTCATCTTTTAAGAGTCGAGAAAAGGACGAAAAGGTGACTCTAGTAGCTTTCATTGGTTAAGTAAGTTTGAAAGGAAAAGTGCTCGATGATCTTTCAAGTTTAAGGAGTCAAAAAGATCGAAATGACTACTCAGGTTACTCTAGGAAAAATGGATTACCATGTAACTGTGAACTGCAATATACACCTTAGAAAATAAATTTACTAAGGACTTGACATACATGTAGGCAATCCCCGAATGTTTTTTTCGGTGTATCACATTTACAGGGTGGTGGACTTGGCTTCCAATGGATAAAGGTTTTGCAACCTATAAGGTTCTCCCTTTATATAGTCGACGGTACAGGAAGCACAAGTCCATACTAGCATTGTCTAATGCAAGAGTATTGTGAACGACAACTGTTGAGTTTTATAAATGTCGAAACACGTCTCTAGCCTGGACCACCAAGTATGAGCATTAACGTTTCAAATGCTCCTTAGATTAATTGAAAGATTTTAAAGTTGACCTTCAATTATGTTTCGGTTTTAAGGCTCAAAATGATGTCCCCTAAACACCTATGATGCAACCATATGAGAAAAGGAAAATTTTCATTTCTATGAAAGCTAGACCAAGCAAGGGAAGAAATTTCAATCAATAATGCATCAAACAAAAATGCATCATGCAAAAATGCCTTCCACTAACTTTCACTTTCATCTTCCAAATGCAATGCCAAAATTAAAAATGATTTTGACTCCTAACTATCCTAAATGCAACTTTTTCGAAAGGAAAATGGTTTTCCTTTACAAAGACGCACTTATATGAATTATGCTTTTCTTTCCATTTTGAATGATTCGATATACCTAATACAGTTTTTTAGCTTTCAATCACTGAAAAATGTGATCGATTTTCAATGATGAATCTCAAAAAATAACTTTTCAATGCAACTAATCTAATGCATTTCCACGAAAAGAAAATTTTGAAATACAAGCTAAAACAAATGCAAACGATGTTTTCAATGATTCCCACAGAAAACAACACTCAATCAATCAGAAAAACAAACATCTCAATGACACCAACAAGCAGCAAGTGATGACCAATTGACTAGAAACCCTAGAACTCAATCAAATTTCACTTCAAAGCCAATGAGACAAATTTTGCAAATTAATCAAGACAATCAATCAAAAACACCATAAACACTCTAGAAAATCACTGATAGAGGACACAGAGACTGAAAACAAGAAGAAAAACCCTATTTTCTCTTATACTCTGGGATCATCTTGCCCGTTAAAGGAAAAACAACGATAATCACGATTGTAATTAAAACATCCGCGATGTCATTGCGAATGTCAGGAATAAAACCACGATGGGCGAGAAAAATGAAGAAAAAATAAAAAATCTTCAAGACCAGACAAAAATCAATGTCCTAAAGCAATCACCAGCAAGTGAAAATAGTTACAGAAAATCAAAAAAGCTAGAAAACTGACAGTTGGTCAAAATCATTAGAAATTCAAAGTGAAGGATTGAATGGAAAGGGTTATAGCTTCCCCAGTGTAGTCACCATTTTTTTGTCTAGGTAAATCCTATCTATGGACAAAGATGATCCCTCTAGCCCAATGAGTGGGACTAGAAACCTACGTGACAATCTGTTGGACACTTTCCTAAGTTAGAATTGAAATGAGAGACGAAGAAGATGGCCTACCTCGTTCTGATGCCATCACATTGTCCTTTGTTGAATACTTTGAATCAAATTGCTTCACGGGCTCATTCCTATTGCTCACAACATTTATGCACTTGCACAAGAGATCAAGACACAACAAACCATGCAAATACAAATAGCATATTCAAAAGCAACCTACTTAATAGATCAAGGAGCATTAAGCTAAATGATACATGAACATACACATTTAGGGAAAATGAACCAGAAATTGTATATTAATAGAATAAAGGAGGAAGCATACAACCAAGCCTTGATGTCAATAGGCTCTCCTTGAATGAATCTCCAAGTCCAAGCTAAACTTTCCAAGCACTCCTTCTCTAAGCCAAATGAGTAGCATATAGGCACAATATTAGCATAAGGGTGCAAATAGACATAGACTAACCATTTGGGAATGGGAGAGGATGAATATATAGGTTAGGAAAGGGAGTTAGGATCTCTCCAAAGATAGGAGTAGGCCCTCATCTCAAGGAGGTAGCTCATAGGGATAAGATCAAGTGGCCAAGTTGAGATAAATTGACCTCATCTACATCAAACAACCTCCAGCTCCTCGCTATGGAAGCTTCTAGATCATGAAGATTATCATCATCTTTGGGAAAAAAAAAAAATTGGGATCATCATAGGTATACAAGTAAACAGAGCAATGCCATCGTGGGTTGGGTATAATACAATAGGTGACCATCGTGGTTTTTAGTCTCATAAGAGTGATGATTCTCAAATTAGGGTTTAATAGTTATTTCCTTCAGGAGAAGCTCAAGGCATTTTCCAATCAATGTCTTAAGGAGGATCTGAGATGCATATATGAATGAGTACACTACGTAATGGTCATGTTTCGGGCACTTCGGGTATGTTACAGGGAAGTGCAGGAGGTGTGACAAAATACTGTGTAACACTAAGCAACTGGCCAGCTGGGGTAAACATGTGATGAGAGGCTACTATGATATGATTCAACCTCCTAGGTAACCTTAAGAAAATGGAATTGATGGAAACACCACACAAAGACCTCCCTTAGGTGCTTCAGGACCCCCAGGAGCTAATCCACCACTCCAGGTTCCCAATTACTAAGTTAACCTATCATTTATATGAATTATGTAGGAATTTACAGGGTAAGTTCCACAGAAAGAATACCAAAAGGACACCGCTCACAACCAGATCTCAAATCAATACACCAGTATTTTTGACGTGGTTAAAACCCTCAGAGTGCAAGGAGGGAAACAGTCCACGGCCTGTCCCAACGTGGGTACTACAGGAAATTTATTAATCAAAGAATGAAAATTTACATAAGCTTCTCTCATGCACGGAT
The DNA here is from genome assembly GCA_031772625.1 of Pinus tabuliformis. Classification (NCBI taxonomy): domain Eukaryota; kingdom Viridiplantae; phylum Streptophyta; class Pinopsida; order Pinales; family Pinaceae; genus Pinus; species Pinus tabuliformis. The sequence goes on along the minus strand of CM062818.1, from coordinate 534,152,375 downwards.
TACCCGAACAATGACCCTCCATGCGCTTTAAATAGAACTCATGGACCAATCGGGTGTCAAGCCACGGATCAAGTGTCGATAATACCGAGGTGAGAGTGAACCGTCGGATCACTACATATCGTGACCGTCGGATTGTAAGTTACAAAATGTACAACGGTAAAGAAACACACTTTACCTAACTCTAACCTAACTCTATACTAGACCAAGTTGAACTTAACTATATCCTATGTGTCGGAATATCCTAACATCCCCCCTTAAGAACAACTTGGGATAGGATTGAAGGATTTACAAATATGACACAATAGGAGAAGGAAGGAGGCACTAGAGCCTATCCCCCCTTAGTGACAACTTCCTGAACTCCAAGCATATATCGAAGTTTAGTGAACTTCGCCTCTGTGAGAGCCTTTGTGAAGATGTCTGCAACCTGATCATCTGTTGGACAATATTGCACTTCAAGAACATGGTCATGAATGAGCTTTCTGATGAAGTGCATGTGTAGTTCAATGTGTTTGCTGCGCTGATGCTGGACTGGATCTTTGCATAGCTGAATGGCACTTTGATTATCACACCAAAGTGTGGTTGGATGCTGCTGCTCAAAGCCAAACTCTGATAGGATCTGACGAAGCCACAAGGCTTCCTTACTAGCTTCCACGGCACCACGATACTCTGCTTCTGCTGACGAAAGAGAAATGGCAGCCTGTTTCTTACAAGCCCATGTAATAGGTCCTGAACCAAGAGTGAAGACATAACCGGCAGTAGACTTCCGATCATCAAGGTCACCAGCCCAATCAGAATCAGTGAAACCAACTAACAGAGGAGCTGCTTTGGCACTGTAATGAATCCCAAACTGTACTGTACCTCGAACATAACGAAGTATTCTTTTAGCTGCTTTCCAATGACTTTCACGGGGGTTTTGCATAAAACGAGCAACAAGGCCAACAGCAAAGGAAAGATCAGGACGAGTATGGGTTAAATACAAGAGTTTTCCGACAAGTTGACGGTATAAGGTAGCATCAACTTCAGGAGAAGTACAAGAGACTGAAAGTTTGACTCCAGACTGAAAGGGAGAAGGGGCTGGCTTACAGTCTTCCATGTGAAAATGACGAAGAATATCACAAGCATACTTGGACTGGGAAAGGAAAATACCCTCTTGGGATTGCAAGACTTGAAGACCGAGAAAATAGTGTAAGTGTCCTAAGTCTGTCATTTCAAATTTCTTTTTAAGGCTGGACTTCACATGGTTTATAAGGTTGGGATCACTACCAGTAAGAATAAGATCATCAACATAAAGAACAAGGATGATAAGAGAGTTGCCCACTTTCTTGGTGTAGACAGTATTGTCAGAATGACACCTAGAAAAGCCAGATTCTAAAAGAAAGCTATCCATTTTGGCATACCAAGCCCGAGGAGCTTGCTTGAGGCCATAAAGGGATTTTTTAAGTCGACAAACGAGGCTGGAGTCTGTTTGTATGAAGCCAATGGGTTGTTCCATATAGATTTCTTCCTGCAAGTCCCCATGCAAGAAGGCAGATTTAACATCCATTTGATGGACTTCCCATTTTAAAGAGGCAGCAAGGGAAAGAACAAGGCGGATAGAGTTCATTTTGGCAACTGGAGAGAAGGTTTCAGTGTAGTCAATGCCTTCAACCTGTGAAAAGCCCTTAGCAACTAGACGAGCTTTATGTTTATCAACTTTCCCATCTGGTCCATACTTGGTTCTGTAAACCCATTTGCATCTAACAAGTTTGCGTCCCTTTGGTAGAGGAACAAGATCCCATGTATCATTTGTCATCAATGAATGATATTCTTCATTCATAGCTGCTTCCCAATGTGGATGGCCTGAAGCTTCTGCAAAAGTGTCAGGATCATGATTTACTGGAGCTTGAGCCAGTAAAGAAGAGGCTCTTTCAAACTGAGAACGTGTACGTCGCTGATCTGTAGGATCACCGGCAAGATCACCTGCTGCATCCCGAGTAGCACGGACCCATCTTGGAAGTTGAGGATCCTGAGAAGGTGGGGGAGGATTATCATCCTCGCTTTCATCATCATCAGAAGAAATGTTTTCAAAGATAGAAGAGATAGAAAGAGGTGGCACATCCGCCGGACTAGGCTCGCAGGCCGATTTATTTTCATCAAATTTTACATCTCTTCTAATGATAACATTTTTGGACTTAAATGGAATAAGTCTATAACCTTTTACATCTTCAGAATATCCAACAAAAGTACATTTCTCACTCTTAGGTTCTAAAGCTTTATGCTTTTCATCTGGAATATGGGCCCATGCTTCACTTCCAAACACACGAAAGTGACTTACATCTGGTTTAATGGAACTCCAAGCTTCTTCTGGAGTGATATTCTCTAGAACCTTAGTAGGAGTGCGATTGATTATATAATTTGCACAATTAATTGCTTCGGCCCAAAAACTAAGACTGAGTCCTTTAGATTGCAGCATACAATTAGCCATTTCCTTTAAGGTGCGATTTTTCCTTTCAGCTACACCATTTTGTTGTGGAGTGTATGGAACAGTATGTTGCATTTGAATTCCATTTTCGGTGCAAAAGTTGATGAATGCGTTTTTAACATATTCTCCACCATTATCAGTTCTTAGCTTAAGAATTTGATGTCCAGATTGTTTTTCAACAAATGCTTTGAAGGCCAAAAAAGTGGTAAATACTTCGCTCTTGAGTTTTAAGAAGTATACCCAAGTGCGTCTGGAGAAATCATCAATGAAAGTTAAGAAGTACTTGCAGCCAGAGAATGAAGCAACAGGAAGAGGACCACATAAATCACTGTGCACAAGCTGTAAAGGGGCTGAGGCGTGCCAAGAGGCACGTTTGTCAAAACTGTCCCGATGATGTTTTTCGAGTACACATCCGGAACAAACACCATCTTTGCAAGATACCATAGGAAGACCTGTCACCATATTTTCTTTACATAGATGCTGAAGGGAGCGATAGTTTAAGTGACCAAACCGCTCATGCCAAAGTTTGCTCACTTCATCATTATGAGCAACAAAAACTGAGGGAAGATGGGATGACCCAAAGTTGTGAAACTTATACAACCTTTTGGAATCATCAGCAAGACCAGTAGCTAGAATCTGTTTAGGATCTTTTAGATCCTTGATTACAACATCATGAGGTGAAAATTCAACAATTTTACCTTCACCTGAATGAGTTATCTGATAGACAGATAGAAGGTTGCAGGATAAGTTTGGAACACATAATACATCATTGAACTGACCATTGTCTAGATGAACAGTTCCAGTCCCTACAACATTAAGAGATCTATCATCACCAATATATATATTTTTGGTGTTACAATCATTTAAAGAAGAAAACATGGCTTGGTTTTTGGCCATGTGACAAGAGGCTCCAGAATCAATGAGCCACTCATGAGAATGAGAAGAAGAAGAAGATACATTTAATGCATAACCAGACTGAGATGATTGACGATGACATGCAGAAAGTGCCGTTCCGGAAGTTGAAGTTGAAGTAGGCTCCAGATGGATGTTATGTTTCTTCATTGCGGCTTCCAAGGCTTCCATCTTCTTAAAGCATTTAGATTCTAAGTGGCCATCTCGATTACAAAAGTTACAATGTCTATCAGTCTTCTTCCATTTGTTTTTATTGGTCTTATCATTTTGCTGAAATGATCTTTCATTTTGAGGCTGAGATGGTTTAGGACCATTCTTTTGAGGATATGACTTCTTAGGATTCTTTGAATTTGGGTGCTGCTGGGCGGCTAACGCTTTCGTGGAAGAGTTTCCAAGATTAAGAAGACCAAGGTGTAAGAGTTTTTCTTGTTCTCTTATTAAGGAATCACAAAAGGAGTCAAAGGAAGGGGCCTTGTAGTCTTGTCCTTGACAAATGAAAGCTTCCCTTGTAGAATGGAAAGTGGAAACAAATACAGAGTAGGCTGGTCCTAACTTAGTAAGGATGGAATAAATAAGGTTACCATCATCTTTCTTAAATTTAACACCTTCCAAGAGATATCTAAGGGTCTTGAATTTGGACAAGAAATCTTCAATGCAAGAAAAATTATTAGGATCCAAAGTAAGCAGCTCATTTTCAAGTTGATGGGATCTAATTTCATTTTTAATCCCAAAAACTTTAGCAAGTTTTTCTAATGCTTCATGAGGAGTCTCAAGTCCTGCAATGTGGAATCTAAGATCAGGAGAAATAGACATCCCTATCAAACCACGTGCTTGATCTTGTCGATTTTCCCATTTTGCCGCCTTGTCTTCATCTGTTGGTTTCTTCTCTTGGTTTGTGGCTATTCTGAAGAGACCTTTACTTCTAAGTAAATCTTCCATGTATTCTACCCATTGGAAGTAGTTAGTGCTGTCAAGAATGACTTGGCATGGACTTTCCATTTTTTTGTAAAAAGCTGAAGCTGAAGATGTTGAAAGTAAGTGTACCAACGGATAGATCTCGAAAAAATAGGCGGTTTAAAAAAAAACGGCTCTGAAAAAGGCTTCCGGATGAAGAAGTTATGGCTTTTTGAAAAAAAACTTGTTGACGTTGCCGGCAAAGTGCGCGAATGTGCGGGAATGAAAAAATCCGCCCCCACAAAATGGAGACTTGAACCCAAGACCTCTACTCTCTAAAAATAGCTTTGAACCAATTGATCTATACAAAAAATTTGAGAGAGAGAGAGAGAGAGAGAGAGAGAGAGAGAGGGGGGGGGGGGGGGGGGCCTCGGTTTGCGTGCTTGCCTTGAGAAAGCTCTTTTTCCCTACAAAACACAAAACACAAAACCCAACACGAATATGCAAAGAAAAACAAACCTTGCGGCTCGAAGTTAGCTTTAGCCAAAAAACTAGAAATTTTAAAAAGAAATCTCAAGGTTAGCTTTAGCCGAAAAACTAAATATTTTTCTCAATGTTTCTGATTTTCCGAGATCACACTAAGGTGCAGGGAAAAGAGCATACGCATGAGAAAAATCCTTCCTTTCTGTTTCTGATTTTCCCAGATAGCACAGAGTCGCAGGGCAAAGAGCATACGCAGAAATGAAAGGTATAGATCCAGTTAAAAAAAAGGCTAAATAAACTCAGACCGAAATAAGCAGAGAGAAATTAACAGTAAACTGCAAAAAAAAACACTGTATACCTCCCGATCTGAAAAATGACGCAACTAGGGCTACCGGAAACCTTTTCGCATGAAACGAAAGGGGTTCCTCACTGGAACAGATGCTCCGAACGCAACAGAGCAGTCCTCTCGGCCCGAAAGAAGTCAGAAAAAGCAGATCTAGGAAACGACAGCCGCATGCAGTTCTACCGGCTTCAGATTTGGATCACCAACGGACGCGGCCCTCAAATAGCTCTGATACCATGTAGGAATTTACAGGGTAAGTTCCACAGAAAGAATACCAAAAGGACACCGCTCACAACCAGATCTCAAATCAATACACCAGTATTTTTGACGTGGTTAAAACCCTCAGAGTGCAAGGAGGGAAACAGTCCACGGCCTATCCCAACGTGGGTACTACAGGCAATTTATTAATCAAAGAATGAAAATTTACATAAGCTTCTCTCATGCACGGATTACCCGAACAATGACCCTCCATGCGCTTTAAATAGAACTCATGGACCAATCGGGTGTCAAGCCACGGATCAAGTGTCGGTAATACCGAGGTGAGAGTGAACCGTCGGATCACTACATATCGTGACCGTCGGATTGTAAGTTACAAAATGTACAACGGTAAAGAAACACACTTTACCTAACTCTAACCTAACTCTATACTAGACCAAGTTGAACTTAACTATATCCTATGTGTCGGAATATCCTAACAAATTAAACCCAAAGTTTCTCCCATGACAAGGCATGCATGCGACTATAACCCTATAGTCGCTCTCATAGGCTTCTCTGCTAGCGACCAGAGACCCAAATTGTTAGTGCTATGCCAATGACTTCGGTATTTGAGCCACTTTTTCAGGCCCAGAGTCTAGGTCACTGGCCATAACTGAAACATCTCTTCAAATGAGTAAAATAACATGGAAATGACAGTACTAAAGCAAATACTTGTTCAAGAGCTTCACTGGACCCCTACTAGCCATGACAGGTATTTTGTCAAACACTTTGTAAATATGCAACCTACAGGTGTAATTAACAGATATGAGCATAGGGGTATCATACTTATCTGAGATTCGCTATGAAGCATTGTCTCCTTATCACATTAACTGCCATTTCATCCATTAGGTCATAGATACATTTATCATTCAATAACAAGTGAGAACATGATGAGAGCCATACATAACTGTTGTCATAAAATACATACATAACCAGCATAATAGAGACAAAAGTACCCATGAAATCATAGCCATATACACCACATATAATCCATCATAATACTCATAGAAATACTAGGAGAAATAACCTTTCATTAATGATGAAAAATCCAAACCTGGGATGGGACTTCCATGTTCCACCCTACCGTAGAATGGCTGAGCCAAATATCTCTTCAGTGATTCGCCCTCGTGCCATATTCCAAGCATGAATGTGGGATCTCATAGAACACATCAATCAAATCTCATCTAGGGATTCCAAAGGCCATCCACCTCAACCCATTAATCAGTGATTACACTCACAGTCGGACATCACAAAACCAACATCAGATCGATCTCTATCCCAACCTTCCAAGGATCTAGAGAATTTGTTCCAACCCAGCTCCGAGGACTAGTAACTCAACCCATAGCTTTTACCAGGCTCCAAAGTGTTTTTCCAACCAAGGCTACGTGACTAGTAACTCAACCCACAACTTTTACCAGCCACCAGAGTGTTTGTCCAACCAAGGCTATGGGACTAGTAACTCAACCCAAGTTGTTACAGGGCTTCAGAGCATTTTTCCAACTAAGGCTATGAGACTAGTAACTCAACCCAAGCCATTACAGGGCTCCAGAGCATTTGTCCAACCAAGGCTTCCAGAAACTAATAGCTCAACCCAAGCTAAGGAAACATGAGAACCAACTAGAATACAAAGAAAATAACCCACAACACCATGGCTATCTAGAAAATGGAAAGGCTAGGCAAATCCATTGTTAATCCAGGAAATCCTCCATGCCAGTGACAGATCATGACCAAAAAACCACATGCATGTGCCATGCATGCCAAAACTAGTGAAGAAATCATACATGCAACTTGGTACCTACAAGAAAATTTGATGTAGTTTTTGATATCGATGCCCTCTTGCACTTTCCTTCTCTTCCTTTGCCTTCTTGCTCCAAGAATCCAAATATGCCACACCCTCCAAGAGTGATCCAAGAAAACTCTAAGTCTCCAAGAGTATGAGAGAGAGAGAGGGAGAATAATGAGAGAGAGCTCCGACACTGAACTAACCAAGTCTTGCCCACTAATCCTCAGAAGCCTTTTTATTAATAAGGCCTCTATTTTCTTCATTTTCCATTATTTTCCAGTGTGGAAAAAGTCAGGATTAAATCCCCAAAACGTGATATTTTTGGCTGGCCAATTAAATCGGTCGATTTTTTGTCAATTTTTTCCTAGTTGAAAAAGTCAGGATTAAATCGAGACTTTTTCCAAAAAAATCGTGAATGAAGTAGTTTCTTTAATGCTTTTTTTTTGAAATCGGGATTTTATTGAAAAAGTTGGGATTTAAAAAAATGATTTTTTTGTATTTTTTTAATTTTTTCGAGTTTTTGCCAACTTTTTCAAGAAACTCCCAACTTTAACAACTTTTTCAACTTTTGGACCCTTGTCGATTTAATCCCGACTTCGACTTTTTCCACATTGTATCAAACTGTGGGAATTCCTCTTCAAATTACCCCATCACAGCCCAGGAATATGGTTTAATACAGAAAGAACAACTTGAGGAAAATCCTTTATATGAAAAATGCAGACCAAAACCCCATGTACATTGTAATAGCCCTGGTGAAAATTCCATGTAAAATTTAAAAATATATAAGGCCACAGTGATGGGACACGTATCCCAAGCTGAATGGTGGGGGAAACATCCTAGTGGGTGTTGATTCAGTTTATTATGGCTAAGGAAGTTATCAAAGACAATGGCTAGGCTTTGGAAATGCATGAGGCATTTATTGGCATTTGATTTATAAAAATAATGGAAATTAGGAGAGAAGGAAGGTGAAAGGTCACAAGTTGCATGTGAAGAGGAAAATGAAACTTTGATCATAAACCTTATCTCAAGTGGACTCTGTGAACAAAGGGTGATTTTTGGTGTCCTGCTACGTTGAGGTCAGGTCAACTTAATGAGAAAAAAATGGTTGCATTGGTTTTTTGCTTATTATCCTTTTGTATTATGTTATCGTACTATTACCAAGTCGCCTCTTTGCGAGCTAGTCTCCAATTTGGATGGAATCCTAGGTGGCAGTGTTGGTGATGCTTAGGTATCAAGTTCAAGGGCACCTGTGTGGATTACTGTTTAGCACCATCGCACGACCCTCCTCACACAATGGGAACACACGCTGGGGGGACAAGGCTGAAGCCAAAACAATGGAGCAAGACAGGGGGGTCAACAGTCCCAATCATGGCAGACTAGGGGTAGAGGGCGTCACAATATTTCAAGCTTGACCCGAGAGGCCGCCCAGGCTTACCAGGTCAACATGCCTCCACAGGTTTGACAATTGATCTTTGGGTGGGAGTCAAACTTAAAAAAGAAAACATAAAATATCGATCTAGACATGGATGACTAGCAGACCCTAGTCCATGACCCAAGCCATTCTAGAGGTCGGTATACCCAGTTTCAGTAGACAATATATTTATATTGGATAATGAAAAATATTCTAGAAAAAGAAATGATGGCTTCCTCTGCCGGATCATCTAAGACTGAAACAGACTTGCAGGAAATACACAGGGGATTTCAACTCATCCAACATTAGATCCAGCAACAAAATGCTCACCTCAGTCGCATAGAGAAGCACATCCCATGCCCTCCCTCAGACCGAATTGTCGGGGTCCAGTGCTAAATATCTGACGCCCATAGACTCATCTAATGAGTAATTTGATAATTAGCATGGTTATTTTTTTAAATTTTGAGATGTCAATAAGATGGATTTACAGATTTTGATGTTTAGTTACATAGCTAATAGGAAAATTAAAGAGAATCAGACATATATAGTGATGCTAGACAGTCTCAGGATTTTTAAGTTTTGGACAACTTATAATGCAGTCAGATGGCCAATAGACCTGGTTTCCCAAAGGGAAAGTTGAGGTCATCTAATCCTAATGGATATGGATGTAAAACTTGCCTGCTTATTTTTATGAAAATGGAATAGAAAGGTATTGCCAAGCTTACAAAAAAAACACATGCAAGAATGCAAAATTTAAGTTTTATAATTACATATTTTTTAAGGTATTAATTACTTAATATATCAAGATTTAACATATATAACATAGGTGTTATCCTTTATCTAATTTACATGACATTTTATTTGGAGTGTCACTTCTACAGAGTTGTGGTTTTCAAGAATCACTTGAATCTCAATATATTTTGGTGCTATAGAGTCAGACTAATAAGTTATTGTGCTTTCTCCTTCTAAGAATTACCACTTTAAACGTACCTTCCAATCGTTATACAAAATTTGCATGTAACAACAAAAATTTGACATTCACAAATCTATTTAAAATGTAAAATGATGCATGAAAAATTATTAACCATCATCAAATTTCGACTTAACAGGGAAAGAAAATTTGAAATTTTAAGCATGATGCCAACTGTTTTATAGATGAATGAGATGCATAACATTTTCTTATGTCGGTAGATGCCCTCTATCTTGGGAAATCGGTAGGGAAATCAAATCCGATCTTCTTAATGATTTATGTCTAATCAATGCATGGTATTGGGTCGATGCTAAGATTCGAAAATGCACAAACAAAATTGCTCTGAACTTCTGCTAGATGCTTTAGCAAGAGTCTAATGAATTATGGCATAATTCTGAGAAAATCATGGAATTTTTTGGAAATTTAGGTTAGACCTATCAAGCTTTCAGATTTTAGGTGTTCCAAGGTTCTTGATGGTGCTAAATCCATTTCCACTATCAAAAAACTATTCAAATATTCCCAAATTAAATTTCTTCAACATTTTCTTGTAGAATTCATTATTCGGGCAAAATTGTGGTTTTCACAACTCAGTTTCCAGAGAAATAAACATTTCTTGAAATCAATTAGATCTCAATGTTGTTTTCTTTTCAATAAATTAGTTGAACATTGAAAGTATTTAATGAATTAATTATTTCAAAATTAAAAAAGCTTCCAAACAAAATAAAATTCAACATAGATTTTATTATATTTAATATATATATATATATATATATATATATATATATATATATATAACATTATTATTAATTTGAATTCAACAAACAAACAAAAAATGTTATATGAAAATAAAATTAAAACTAGGTATTATTATTACTTTTTAATTAATTCATAATTATTCCATGTCACAATTCATCTTCGTAGACCTTAAATCCCAAAGAGAGTATTCTTCTTCTTTTGTTTTTTTTTCATTCAGTAAGAAAAAAGCATTATATATATATATATATATATATATATATATATATATATATATATATATATATATATCTTAGAATATGCAGTACATAATGCATTTTATAATGCTAACACCATCATAGATCTATTTGATATTGTCATTGTATCTGTCCATCCCAATTTCTCTGCACAAAATAAATTTGTCTAATTTGTGACTATGTACCACATGGTATAATATGCAAGAATATCATCTCCCAACTTTGGGTCATATTTGTTTGGATTGTGTCACGCAGAATCAGTCAATAGTGCGGACACAACCGACCTTCCTAGAAGTCTAAGACATTCTAATGACAAACAAGACAAAAGAGAACAATCCTTCTCTAAATATGCATTATAATATGAAAAACCAAGTGTTTAGTTCTTACCTTTAACCAAACGCTGTTGTAGTAGTCCAGCTTCGTTGATCCGGATGAGCTCCTCCTTCTCTTCGAAACCTGCATTCACCAACAGTCAAACCATTAAATAGCACCTGATTATAACATAAAACAAAGCATATTCAACATATAGACCAAGGATTATATGAAACAACTCATAAATATCAAGTTATTGAGAAGAATGGACTAATTTGTATTAAAGGTAACAAAAGGAACCATTACAACCTGAGCCTTGGTGTTGTGCAAGCTCCTTCCAGGGTCCACAAGGGTCCTCCTTTACTCTGATCAGCTCACCCACCTCCCAATGGAAACAGGTAAAGATGTTAATCTCTCCTCACAAGCTCTCACAAGGAAGTCCTAATTCCAGCAGCATCTACCCTTAGGAATGTTCAGCTTTCAGCCTCCCTCCCTTTGGCCCAATGCCTGTATTTATAGTGTTCTAGAGGAAGTTAATTAGCTCCACCATGGATGGGATAAGCCCCTCTTTCAATGGGATAGGATCCCCTCTTCATGGGATAAGTCCCTCTTTGTTTGGGTACATGAACCATCTGGAGGCGCTTCATACACGTCAAACAAGCTTCTAGAATGCTCTAGAAATGACCACAAGTAACTTTTTTAAGATGAAACTTGCGCCTTTTGACATTTACAAGAGTACGCACCCAACCCTTTACATACAGAGCGTACTTGGACGCTGGCATTGTGAACTTGAGCTGCGTACCCGCAGGTAAGGCTAAGAGAAACTGCGTACCATAGATAATTGACTTTAAATGACTTTTTCTCTTCTTTCTAGAGTTTGACATGTAGAGCAGAGGCATGAGACTTGCCCAGGAGGATAGTATGACAGTGGATTGAGCCATACTAACTGCAAGATAGTCATGGTGACATTTTTTAGTGTAACAGATTGCCCCCTAAAGTGCGAAGCCTGTAGTAGATTAGGGTTTCATATGATCTAGGAAGGGTGAAGTACTTTATCATTTCAAGGAGTATCTTGCGGAGAGCCTGGTCAGAACCTGCAATTATTCAACACAAAAGACATATATAAAATGATATCATCGCTGAGGTAGGCATTCCCATACTCAGATTGAAAACTTTTAACTAACAATCTAACTATTGCTCTGATACAAGAATGATTTTGCAGTACATCACAATCATAGACTTCTGTAGACACAGTATGGACGCAGCCATCTGTTTATAATAAGTCTACTATATAATGAATACAAAACTCCTCGCAGCCTGGATGGTGGAAACTAGATCCAGGGTCTTCATCTCTACTTCTCGAATTGGTACGATCCTATCCATGCGAATAAATGAGTTGATGTCGAGCATGGTAGAAACCACTTGATTACCGATCGATGATGTAAACCGTTAACAAGTGTGAGAGAGACCACCAATGATGTCAATGGTTCTCAAAGTACCCAGTACAATCCATGAAATGTGAATGAATGAGTTGATGTCGAACATGTCACGGAATCCCTTGATCGAAAGTCAATGATGTAAACTGTCGTCAAAGGCGAGAAACCTGCCATTGATGCATGCAGACTTCAAGGTACTGACGATTTCTAAGTCATATTTCTAGATAATATGTTGATGTCGATAGAAAGCGACCCGTTGCAGGCAAGCCCACAACACGAAATCATTGTTCAAGTTGAAGAAATGTTGCTGTAAGGACTGACTCAGGGATGGTCAAATGGATGACATGTGTTTTGCGTATGAATGGTTTATTTGCAGAGACCTCTTGAACACATAACGACACGACAGATGGCTTGGTGACGATTGACCCAAAGTTAATACCCAAAACGGTTGAAGACTTTCAAAGAGGTTTAATCAACTTTTAGGGCAAAGGATTTCCCAACCCAGGTGAATGAAAAGTGTCGTGTTCAAGAGCGGTGATAAGGTTCTTCTGTAATAAAGGATAACAAATAGGTTCATTCTTCTCTCTTTTCCCCCACCATTTCTGGCAAGTACCTCTTTATTTTTTACAAGCTTGAGGAGGATAACATATGCTTGATTATAAGCTCATCCTTCGGATGAGTCCAACTTAGTTTAGATTCGGACCCTAAGAAGGAGTGGTCCGTTCCTGTTTGTAATCGAACAGGCCCTTTACTGTGAAATTTTAACGAGTCCAGTATAGGAGAAACTCGGTGTTTTTCAATTTTAGAGAGTCTGAAAAAACTAAAGGAGACTCCAAGGTGAACTTTTTCGTAAGTTTGTGTCTCTCAAGCCCGAAAAAGTATAAAATCATACCTGAGAGAACCGCTTGATCTTGCGACCAAGGAGTACTTTCATGTTTAGTGTCGTTGACCTGAAAAGTAAAAAGCGATCAGAAACACGTCGTTTTATTTCCATTATCAAGTTCTAAACGACAAAAACCCGGCAATCTTTTCGCGTTTTTACGGTCGGAAAAGAGCTATAAGAAGACCGTCTTTCAATTCCATTTTAACGAGTGTGAAAGAAGCGCTCGGCAATCTTTTCATGTTTTAGGAGTCAGAAAAGGGCTTAAAAGATGACTCTGGCGTGAAAAATGATAATTTACCCTAAAGTCCCATTGTCCTGCACAAAAACAACACATTACTCATACCTGTTTAAGATGGGTAAAAATACATTGAAAAATATCCTTTTACGGTGAAAAATAAACAAATTTAGCACTCATTTATCCAAAAAACCTATAAAAAGACTTCTTACCATGTCATTTTTACCATTTTACTGTTGAGGTTGAGAAAAGGGCTTTTGGCAAGAAATTTCCCGTGAAGATTGTGAAGAATCAGACTGTCAGAATCGAACGCCGTTTCACCAGGTATTCTACAACACCCCTCTCTTGCTTTTCATCCATTTAAAATTCAATTTTAGGCTTTTATTTCATTTTTTGGGGGTCTTGGGGTTTCAATATGCGCACTTCGGGGTACGCAGGGCATGCACTGCTGACCTGCATACCCCGATATTTTCTCAATGAGAAAATTACGGGGTGTACACACCCCGCCTTAAGGGAACCTGCGTCTGGGCGCTCTGTTCCTAAGGGCCGGGGTGCGTACCCCGCAAAACGCAATTTGAAACCCCCAAATCTCCAAAACCAACCAAAATTTTTGCATTTTGTGAATTCTAAATGATGTTTAATGATGTGTAGGTAGCACACCATGCTCGATTGGCGCGAAAGAGAGCACGAGGATGTTGATTTAGCCGCAATAAATCATCAACCCTCCATTGATGCTTTGAGAGCATGCGGGCTATACAAATACTGGGCCATAGCTGGCATGAGGGCACAGGTGCCATTCTTGGAGTGGCTGGTCGAGAGGTGGAACGTTCAGGAGCAATGCTTTTACATCGGAGAGCACCAGCTCGAGATTGAGCCCTCCGATATATATTTTCTCACTGGTTTGCCCAACAGGGGCGAACAATTGACTCTCTCCGGGACTAGGCCGGGTGGCCAATCCCTTGCTAGCCTCCGGCTAGAGTGGTGTAACAACCAAAACCACGAGAAAGGGATTGAAATCAAGTATATATCCCTGCCTGAACTTATGGTAATTGCCTTTACAGTTACCAGACTCTGCGGCGCGGCTACCTTGCATATTGCCACCAGGTCCCAAATGCGGATCGCGATAGATTGCTACCAAGGCACCATTTTCAACTGGTGCGAAGCTGTGTTGGCCAACATGAAGGCCCAACTCACTAGGGTAAAGACCGGGAAACTAAAGACCTTTGGGTATGGGCCTTTGGTTGTGAGCTTTGCCCTGGAGAGAGTTCCCATGTTGATCCCTCAGCAGCTTACTGTTCCAGTTGGGGCTCCTCGGGAGCCTAAGTTGACGAGATGGGTTATAGTGATGGCCCGACATCCTGATGAGGGCACGACAGTGGTTCGATTTCCTGATGGTTACTTTCACTGGCTAGAGGGCCAGGTCTTTGCTATTCAGGATTTTCCATACGCCGGAATGGATTTTCGGAACGATCCGGACATGGTTCTTCCACCGGGAGAACAATGGGATGACAGAGGTACTTCATTTTCACAAGTTTTTAAATTATCTATTTTTTTTGTTTTTTATATATATCGCCTCAAACTGACAGTAAAAATGTTCAAAATGCAGATGTAGGCCCACGGCGTCCAGCCAATCTCCGGGCTTTTGAGAGGAGACATCCACCTGCACCGGCACCGGCCCCACAGGATGCGGCCGCAGAGATGCTAGCTGAGTTGGAGCAGGATCTAGAGCATCTGACGGTGGACATACCGGAGACGACCATAGATGATATTCCTATCAGGCTGCAGCGCTATGTAGTCGCAGTCCCGGGGTCCTTTAGGAGATTTTTATGTAGGGTAGCCCGTGCAGTGGTGTCTTACAGAGATCATCACCAGTGACTGGATGGTCACCTTTTGTAGTCACATGTGACATTTTGACTTTTTGTACTTATCATTTTGCCGATCATAAGGTGTTTTAAACCTATGATCGAAGATGATGTATATTTTTTGACACACTCCTATCATTATTACCGGCTTATTTTGTTTAACATGTATGATGAAATGTTTATAAATTTGCATTTATGATTGTTTACAAATGTCTATTTAACATTCGAGACGCCATTGCATCTGCTAATGTGTTTAAAGACCTTGGAATATTTTGATATTCAATGTAATCAAATTCACGTTCCAAGAGACGCACCCTCAAAAACAATCTCAGCAACACTGGATTTCTAATGGCATAGACTCTATTAAGCTGTAATACAATGAGTTCAGAATCTAACCTCACTATCAAACTCCGAATCCCAAATGAAATAGACTCAGATAATAATTCAATCACTGAACTGTATTCTGCAATGTTGTTTGTTGTTTGACCGAGGCTCACCTCATGCATAGAAACTAACTCGTCAGAGGGCGAATAGATAACCCAAGCTGCGGAAGAGATATTCCGTGTACTACGACAAGCACCATCAGCAAATCCAATGTACGTTTGGAAAGGCATCGACATCTGCAATATCAAGAGCAAAACCAAGATAAGCCATAATAACGACGAAAACACACTCTTCTAGATTAAAGCACACTTGTCTAAACTAAGCACACTGTCTAAACTAAGCACACATACTGGCTAGAAAAGAAAACTAAACTAACTAAGATCTCCAAACCCATCATTTAAGCATAATACCTCTTTAGGTAAAGTCCATTTCTGGGTTTACCCAAAGAGTCCCCATCAAAGTCTACCAGCTCATAGGCCCCTTTAGCTAGCTTTCGCTTAACAATGTAGGGCCCATGCCACATAGGAACGAATTTTCCAGCGCCTAGCTTATCATTAGCTTGATCATATAACAACACTAGGTCTCCTTCCGAGAAACTTCGAGGAGTCACATTCCGGTCATACTGAGCTTTCATTCGCTTTGCGTGAGTCTCGATTGCTAAAGCAGCTTCACGTCGAGTCTCATCTAATTTAGCTAAGTATAACAGATGCTTCTCCTCTTCGGAAGTAGCTGGGAGTAATTTGATGGCCATTTGCAGTGATGGGATTTCGCATTCAATGGGTAACACGGCTTCCAAACCATAAACTAGTTGGAAAGGAGTGAACCTTGTTGATGTTTTTACTGAGGTTCGGTATGCCCATAGCGCCGAAAATAACATGTTGTGCCAATTCGACCGATGGATACCAATGATCCGTCGGATCATGATGACTAGAACTTTGTTGATAGACTCAACCAAACCGTTTGCTTGGGGATAATAAGGAGTAGAACTATCATGACGTAAACCAAGCTGGCTTGTAAGTTCTGTCATCATAATGTTTCGAAAATGGCACCCATGGTCAGTGATTATCACTTGTGGGACACCAAACCTAGCAATAATGTGATTGAATACGAAAATTGTTGCTGTCTTGCCGCTTGCCTCAAATGTAGGCATCGCCTCGGCCCACTTAGTAAAATAATCAATCGCAAGGATGATATACGCATGCCCCCCGGCCGAGTGAGGGTCACAAGTAATAAAGTCGATACCCCATTTGGCGAAAGGACCAACAGCAATTATAGGGTGGAGAGGAGCAGGTGGCGCGCGCATCTTTCGATCAAACACCTGACAGTTGTGGCATTTTCGAACCGCAATAATACAGTCTTTAAATAAGGATGGCAAAAAATAACTAGCGCGCAGTATCTTTTGGGCAGTGGCATACCCCGACATATGACCGCCACACGCCCCAGAGTGACAGTCATTCAAAACCCTCTCAGCTTCCTCATGAGTTAAGCAACGTCGAAAAATCAAGTCCGCCCCTCGACGATAAACAGTATCTCCAATAATTTTGTATTGTTGGGACTGGAATCGAATTTTCTGACGTTCCGACTTTGAGATTTCGGGCTGAAAGGATTGGGTCTGGAGATAGACGATTATATCCCCATACCACGGATCTAAAGTACTGATAAGAAACAAAGATTCGTCCGCAATGGGCTCCTCTGCCAGAGTCTCTGTATCAGTATGCGGGAAATCACACATCAACTCGGCAAAAACTAAGGATTTCTTAGACTTGGACTTCTCGAACTCCAAATCGAACTCCTGCAGGATAAAAATCCATTTGGAGTACTTGCCCCCTAGCAATTGTTTAGTCAAAATATAGATCATAGGGTTGCAATCCGAGATCACTGTAGTTTTGCGGAGAAGAATGCAGTGACGAAATCGCTGGACAGCTTCAACGGTTGCCAGGGCCAACTTTTCCACATGTGAGTACTTTAACTCGGTTGGATTTAAGGTCCGACTAAGATAATATATCACATGTTCCGTTCCGAATTCATCTTCCTGAACTAAAACCATTCCAATGGTGGAGTGGGAGGCGGCGAGATACAAAAAGTAATCCTGGTTGTAGTTGGGAGGATGCAGCAACGGTGCATGGGTCATTGCGTGCTTAAGTGCATCAAAAGATTTCTGAGCTATCTCATCCCAAGAGAATTGAGCATTTTGTTTCAACAACCGGGTGAAACCCTTTGTAACCTCGGCGTAGTTAGGAATGAATCGACGTAAAAAGTTTGCTTTCCCCTGCAAACTTTGGAGTTGGCGCAAACTCGAAGGAGGAGGCAATTTGACGATAGCTTCTACCTTCGAGGGATCGACGCAGATACCGGCTTTTGAAACAACAAAACCTAGCAATCGTCCCACTTCTATGCAGAAGACACATTTGTGTGGGTTCAAACGAATTCGATAATGCCGACACCTCATGAAAATAGCTCGTAAGTGAACAGGGTGATTAGGCAAATCATCGAGATACGGTTTCACAATGTGTTTGATGTCGTGAAACGTGTAAGACATTGCCCGTTGGAAAGTGGCTCCGGCGTTCTTAAGCCCAAAAGGTAATTTGCAGTAAGAAAACGTCTCCCAAGGACAAATGAAAGCCGTTTTTGGTTGATCGGCAGGTAGAATATTAATTTGGTTGTAGCCGGAAAAACCATCCATGAAGGAAAATATTTCACTACCGGCACAATCATCAATTATTTGATCGATATAGGGCGTAGGATAGTTGTCTTTTGGACAAGCACGATTTATATCCCTATAGTCGATACATATTCTTATTGTTCCTTGTTTCTTGTTAACTGGAACAATATTCGAAATCCAATCCATTAACGGGATCGGATAAATGAAACCTGCTTTCAACAGCTTCTCAACTTCTGCTTTAATTGCAGCCGCTTTCCTAGGGTGTATCTGACGCAGACATTGCCGAACGGGTTTAGCGTCCGGGTAAGTCTTAATCTCATGAACAACAATGGAGGGATCAATTCCTGGCATCTCCTCATAAGACCAGGCAAACACGTCTCAGAACTCTTGGAATAGGGCCTTGTAATTTTGAATTTCATCATCTGTACACGAGGCACCTATATGAATGTTCTCAATAGTTCCAGTTTTAACTGAAATGTCAATGGCAATAGTTTGAGAAATGTTTGCCAAATTCAACTCTGAATCATGATGTTTCATTCGATTCTGAGCGTCCTTGACATATTCAGCAATAAAGATGGATGAAAAATCATTTTCAAAGACATCATCCTCAGGTAAAAACGAAGACCTGTGATGGAGATCCTCCCACGGTAGATCGTCTACACTTAGGATTTCGCGAAGTTGTTCGTCATATGAGACAACTTCAGGAAACGTTATCCGTTTCGAGGTTGATGTGAAAAGGGACTCTTCACCGACCACATTCATTTGGTCAATTTGGGTTGAACTCGTGTCGGAAAAATACTGCACTGCTTCATAAGCAATCTCATATGGACTCAAAGGCATAACATCACCGAATGAGTCTATCTCAGATTCAGATGGGATAATCCAAGGATCATCGTAAATAATAGTGTCTGAAGTAATCATATGAATAAAAGCAAATGAAGGGTCTGCATTGAGTGGAGGGAAAGGAAAAGTTCCCAATAAACCGGAATCCTTAACTAAACCTACACCAATATCCTTGTAAGGGATAGTTGTTTTACCGACATGCTGGATACTCTCAGAAGAGGCTGGGTCGGATGAAAAATAAGCCAGCTGGTCTATGGTCACGATCTTACCATTATGTGGAAATTTTATAACTCTGAAGACCGATGACACGACTGTTGTCATAGCGTAAGACCAACTGCGACCCAGAAGAAGGTTGTAGTCTAGAGGGGCATCAACCACTTCCACATCCAGACTAACGGTTTTTCCTTCAACCCCTATAGGCAAATCCTGTAGAATGCCAAACGGATGGAACCCACGGCCATCGAAGGCCTTAAGAATCGTCGGGGATTGGTTCAATGCAGGAGAGCCAAGCGATCTCCAACACTGAATCGACATAATACACGTAGAAGCTCCTTCATCAATTACAGTCCGATGAATGGGCCTGTTTTTTACTATCACTGGGATCTGGAAAGCCATTTGATGAGGGAGACGTGGTGTACTATTTTCTAGATCGAAGATTATCAGGTTCGGGTCCTGAATATCAACAGCTCCTATAGCCGACAATAGTAATTTGCGTTGTGCTGGACATGATTGCAGCACTTCTAAAGCCGACATTGCTGAGGGTGAAACAGCTAAATCCTCAACAATGTTATAATTCTGAGCTGCTCTCGCATGTGGATTGAAAGCAGACTTTCGAAGTATACCCTTGGCGGGCGGTTTGATTACTAAGTCTGGGTTAGGTTTCTCGATCTGTAGTGGATCGGAACCGGGAGCTGAGGTTGATGGATTAGAATGAGAAGATTCTGCTTCTTTACCATCAACAGGACTCTTACTACCATAATCTTGCGACCGAGTCGCAATCCGTACATGAGACATCATCAATATGGGTTCTTCACTAGCACTCGAGGAAGAACCTATCATCTTACTCTCCTGCTTTGGAAATGGATCTTTCAAAACAGCAGGAGTTGGGGAACCCTTAACGATTTTCACAACCTCCGCCCGATGAGGGCAATCTCTTGTGAAATGATCTTCTTCACAAATTAAACAAGGATATCGAGGTTTGCGCTTCTCGTCGTTAGATTCCGACTTCTCTTTTTTCTCCTTTGGAGCCTTATCTGCTTTCTCTTTCTTCTTACCTTTCTTTTTACTACCGTTTTTGGGTTTAGCTGTAGATGACCCTACAGCGTGAACGTCGGCAGTAATTTCAAGAGAAGACTCTCCCGTCGGGGAATCTGGTAAGGTTATAATTGGAGAAGAATTCTTTGAGGATTTCTTCTTACTTTTCGTATTTACCGTACCAATCATGCCATCAGCAGCATGAGACCCCGAAGGAGCAGCAGCAATTTTATTCAACTTAGGAAGATCAGGGATCTTCTCGTGCAACGTACCTGACTGAGTATAAACTAAGTCAAGGTACTGGGCTTGAGCAATGACTTGCTCCTCAGTAACTACTCCGGCCTTAGCTACATCTTCAGTAATCTTCGGTAATAATGATTTCACAAACCATTCAGCTAAGATTTGGTCCGGGATATAAACTTTCACCAAACGTCTTCGATGCCTCCATTCATGAATATGGTCAGAAATATAAGTGGACGTCGATTGTTTTAATGAAGTTAATAACTCAGTACCGTTATCGTATCTGACCGGCAACTGAAAATGAGTAAGGAACGAGGTAGCTAACTGGCTGAAATTGTAAAAAGAGGCCCGTGGTAACTCAATGTACCACTTGGCCGCGAGACCAATGAGCGTACGCTGGAAAAGACGTAAACGGATCGAATCATCCGAGATAGAATTCGAAGCACACCAGAGGTGGTAAGTCATCACATGATTTGACGGATCCTCTCCAGGCTTACCTTCGAACTTAGGTATATCACTGGGCAACTTATTTGGCATTGGCGGCCAGAACGGAAGATAATTGATTGGATCGTTCATTAGGCGCATCAAGTCGGGTAAATCCAAAGTTGCAATAAACGGAAATTGCCGGTTAGGATCTCTAAAACTCTGGGCCACAATACCAGTTCCAGGAGGAGGAGATCCAGGATAACTAGGAATAGGAATCGCATTCGGGATATTATATCCTCCTGGAAAACCAGGATTAACCGAACCGTACTAGGGCTGTTGAGGTTGTTGATAAGTATACCCAGGATACAGTTGATACTGATAAACCGGTTGTTGGACAACAGGACCAAGCTGATACTGCCCCTGGTACCGTTGGTACGTAAATTGAGGTTGACTTGTTACAACAGTACTTAAACCAGGCTGCCCTACAGGCATCTGAACTATGGTTTGGATCGTAGATCCAGACAACGGTAAAGATGTCTAAGTAGTGGTTGCAGAGACAGTAGAAACTGGAGCTGTCGATACTCCAGAAGTAAGTGCGGTAGATTGGACAGATGGTGCGGTAGTTGCAGCAGTTGTTTGAGATGGAGTACTAGGTGCAATTGGCGACTGAGTAACTACCGAAGTTACAGGAGTTTGAATAGTTGACTGGATAGGTTGTGGTTGCTGGGGTGTACCAGAAACTACAGGTTGTCCAGTTTGAGGTAACAACTGTATACTTGGCTGCATCACCTGCTGACCTTGCGATGGATCCCACACTATCATTCCGGGATATTGACCTGTAACAGGTTGAGGATACTGAGATCCGTAACCGGGTTGAGGGTAGGATTGATAATTGACAGGTACATTTCCTACATTTTGAACATAAGTTTGACCTTGAGGTGGTAGATAACCTTGAGTCGAGTACTGACCCTGGGGTTGATACCCTTGAGGTAAATACTGATACTGGGGTTGACCTTGACTCGAGTACTGACCTTGGGGTTGATACCCTTGAGGTAAGTACTGATACTGGGGTTGACCTTGGGGTACATATTGAGGCTGGGGTTGACCTTGAGGTAAGTATTGTACCACAGGTATATACTGTCCTTGAGGTTGCCCCCCAGGCGGTAACTGCCCACCTTGAGGTTGAGAACTAAGAGTTGAACCTGACATCATATAGATATCCCCTACACCCAACGGCTTATTACCATTTTTTCCAGCTAATAACCCATGTTCAATGGGTTGAGGAGATGCTCCTGCAAAAATACCAGAAAGTGACTGATACCCAGTAGGAACAGAAGGACCGCCATGTAAAAATGATTCAAATGATTGAGAAAACATGGACAACTGACCAGACATATTTACAGGATTATATATACCTCTAGATGGAAAAGGAGTACGAGGTGGAGATAAACTGGTACCTGAGTTGTCTAGAAGATTAGTTAACGAAAGATACCAAGTAGTACTTCTAGGAGGGCTGTAAAAGATAGATTCACGCTCTCTTAGATCAATGGTAGGTTGATCTTCAAGAACAGGGCCTACTTCTTCTTCTGGAGCAAGTTCTTCAATAGCAATCAATCCAGAAGGAAGATTCTCGGTTATGACTCTTTCAACCCTAGGTGAATCAGGAACACTAGAAGTTGGAGTAACAGGTTCAGATATTTCAGGTTCTTCGCCTATGTCACTAGCAGATGAAAAACTACCAGTAAGCTCAGAAACTGCAACAGCGTCAGGATTATAACCTGTCTCTAGTCTTTGGTAATCTGGATGGACTACCAAGGAAGACTCTCCTTCCTCAGGTGAACCTACTCTACTGCCACTAGGAGGGGTTACAAGGACTTTCAAACCTTCGTAATGACCCGGATCGTCTTCAGGAGGTCCACCCCGCGTTCTACGGAGTTTCCTCAACAAATCAGTTCCGGTAACAATCTCAGGTGACTTGCCCCGAAGTCTACGGGACTGTCTCGGTAATTCCGCCACAGTTAAAAACTTTTAACTACTGCACACGCAAACAAAGTAAAATCTCAAAGCAAACCGCCTAAAGTCTCTAAAGAACCAAACAAATTTGAAGCACACGCCTAAAGAATCTAGGGCGTCAAACCAAGCACAAACAGTAGCCTTCCGGACCGAAAGCGCTAGTTGGTGATGAAGTCCAACATCGCCGGATTCAGTACAGAAGTGGCGGGTGGAACAGTTACCCCGACAACCTGCTTAATGAATAGACCGGCACAAGTTCCTCCACTTTAACCGTCTCGAGTGAAGTGAACCCCCCGGAAAATCCAAGTGAGTCTAGCCGACTTCTGCTCCAGGTACAGTGGGATCTTCCCTCCACCGTCACCTCGGTAGAATCCTAAAGATTATGGTCACTAAGGTTACCAACAGCAACAAGTACACCTGGGGGAACAGTCTAAACTCCGATAGCATGCAAGGGCAGAGTATCAAGCTCAATCCCCTTGTCGGCTCCTTGACAATAATCCAAGGTTTACCGACAAGTGACCCCTGGCTCCTCGACAACAGTTAATCCGAGGTTTACCGTTTGTAATACTTGCGTGTCTGGCGTCGTTCCCAACGAGGGAGGATTGATCCCCTCACTGGTTCGGACACGAGCTCGTGCTTCTCCTTTAAGAGGAGCTTTCCCAGAGTGTAAATGAAACAGCTGGATTTATTCTATCACAAGATAAGCTACTTGTTTGGTTTTGTTGTCTTGGAGAGTTTATTACTCTCCTACTCCAAGACACTAGCCTGATCTATATTGGTGTTTCAGAGCCCTAGTAAATAAAAATTACTACGTTGATTTTACTTTAAGCGTTAATTTTATGGCTTCCTTAAGACAAAAGGTAGTGGAGATGAAACTGGTGGTGTGTAGACTCGACTCGCAACCACTACAAAGATGCACCTAAGATGATTTACACTACTTTCCTTTTCAATGAATTTCTTAGCTAAGAGAGTTGAGAGAATGCAATTTTATAGAAAACAACTTTCTTAACAAAGACAATCAAAGAAACAATTCTTCTTCATCTTTTCAAAACATACACTCATGACCACTAATTACTCACGAAAATTCCTTTTCTTCAAAAGACTACAAATGCTACTAAAGCAAATTTGATTCCAAAAGAATTTTGTATTTTTCTATATTAACCAAGCATATAAAACTATTTATCAAAAATCAATTTTAACAAATCTAAGGAAATCAAATCAAAATCACTCAAAAGTAAACAAAAGGGAAATTTACCTACAAGCAAAAATAAAGAGGACAAAAGCCTACAAGAATGATTCCCGGATGTTTTACTTAGTCAAAAGCAACTAAGGATCAGTCTATGCAGAATCATAAACTAATCGAAAAAACAAAATCAAAATCTTTTTGTTCTTTTTCACAAAAATGAAATTCAAACCTTTAAATCGACAAACTTTTTGAGATTTGCAAAGAGGAGATACAAAGGTAGATCTCTCACAAGGGTGATCTCTATAACAGGTCTGACTTCTAAGAGGGATGAACAAAACCAGGGAGATCCAAAGTTTGACAACCTACAAGACCAGTTAAAATCAAAACCCTAAGGCAAAAACTCTATGAATTCCACCAAAAACTCTCGATACTAACGGAACAAGTTCAGGTGAAGATCTTTAACAACAAACCAATGGATCTGGGCAGGAAAAACCAATAAAAAGCAAAATCTAAAGAGCAAAAAGCAAAAAATTGAATTTTTTCTCAATTTTAACAGGGTACGCAGGCAACCTGTTAAGACAGGTGCGGGTACGCTCTGTGCACAGAGTAACAGTGCGTACAAGTACGCACTGTGCTGAACTCAGAGCCTGCGTACTTCGACCAAAACTAAGAAAAAGAAAAAACTAAATGAACCCTAAGCTAACCTACCCAAACACACAGTTCAACAGCTAAAAACCAGACAACAAGCAGTGTTTCTCAGATCAAAGGATGAAATCAAAAAGAACTCAAACAAATCAATGGTGTCCCCAGCGGAGTCGCCAATTTGTCACGCGGAATCAGTCAATAGTGCGGACACAACTGACCTTCCTAGAAGTCTAAGACATTCTAATGACAAACAAGACAAAAGAGAACAATCCTTCTCTAAATATGCATTATAATATGAAAAACCAAGTGTTTAGTTCTTACCTTTAACCAAACGCTGTTGTAGTAGTCCAGCTTCGTTGATCCGGATGAGCTCCTCCTTCTCTTCGAAACCTGCATTCACCAACATTCAAACCATTAAATAGCACCTGATTATAACATAAAACAAAGCATATTCAACATATAGACCAAGGAGTATATGAAACAACTCATAAATAACAAGTTATTGAGAAGAATGGACTAATTTGTATTAAAGGTAACAAAAGGAACCATTACAACCTGAGCCTTGGTGTTGTGCAAGCTCCTTCCAGGGTCCACAAGAGTCCTCCTTTACTCTGATCAGCTCACCCACCTCCCAATGGAAACAAGTAAAGATTTTAATCTCTCCTCACAAGCTCTCACAAGGAAGTCCTAATTCCAGCAGCATCTACCCTTAGGAATGTTCAGCTTTCAGCCTCCCTCCCTTTGGCCCAATGCCTGTATTTATAGTGTTCTAGAGGAAGTTAATTAGCTCCACCATGGATGGGATAAGCCCCTCTTTCAATGGGATAGGCTCCCCTCTTCATGGGATAAGTCCCTCTTTCTTTGGGTACATGAACCATCTGGTGGCGCTTCATACACGTCAAACAAGCTTCTAGAATGCTCTAGAAATGACCACAGGTAACTTTTTTAAGATGAAACTTGCGCCTTTTGACCTTTACAGGAGTACGCACCCAACCCTTTACATACAGAGCATACTTGGATGCAGGCATTGTGAACTTGAGCTGCGTACCCGCAAGTAAGGCTAAGAGAAACTGCATACCATAGATAATTGACTTTAAATGACTTTTTCTCTTCTTTCTAGAGTTTGACATGTAGAGCAGAGGCATGAGACTTTCCCAGGAGGATAGTATGACATTCGATTGAGCCATACTAACTGCAAGATAGTCATGGTGACATTTTTTAGTGTAACAGATTGTAATCATCTATTATCTACATGAAAAACATGCTATGTACAGGAAAAAGCAGCATAGAACAAGCAACTAACATTCCTGGAAAATAAAAATAAAAACAAAAAGTGTCAGATGTGTGCTCCTCCAGAGCTTGGATATTATCTGGGAAGTGGAAGTACCCCGACCTCTACCATAGTATCACCTAGTTTAATTTTTATGTGCATCCCATCCAATTCATCCTGTAGCCCCCTCTTAGATAGACGGTCTGCATTTTGATTGAACTTCTGCCAAATATGCCTCATCGTAGAATTCTTGAATGTGGCCCAAATATTCTCAATTTGCCTGAGCCAGCCATGTAGCAGTGGCTGATTTACTTTTGTGCATCACATTACATGTTCAATGATGATCTGAGAGTCCCCAAAAATGTGAATGGAAGGGATGTTTAGATAAATTGAGAACCAAATAAGGCCCCATAATGCCACTGCTTCAGCCTTCATATTTTTGGCCCTGCCAACACCTCAATGAACCTATATTTCCTGCTCCTCTAATATATAAATCCAAAATCCGCATCCACAGTTGTTCCTTTGTGCCACACCATCAAAAAATCTGGTTGGATACCCAATCTTAGGGCTTGTCTTTTTGTTGTTATTCTTCTCAAGAACTGAGTTATGTTGTGTACCAAGTGTATACCATCGTATAATACAGTCCTTCACCCGCACATCATTATCCCTGCAATTATCAAAAATTATTTTACTGCGCCATCTCCATATTTCCCAGAGAAAAGCAAGTGGGATGTACCGCCATGATTTGTTTTGATTACTCCACCACCTTAAGCATTCAGAAATGTTGTCATAATGGTTGTATGTGAAACCAATGGAACATGCAATGTAACTCCAAATCTGAACTGTTATAGGACACTTTAGAAAGAGGTGGCCATTATCCTCCTCCACATTCCTGCATAGAATACAAATCCCTAGCCCCTACCAATTCCTCTTCTGAAGGTTCTCCCATGTTAGATTTTTATTTTTCTAGACCAGCCAAAGAAAGAGTATCATCTTAATGGGAATTTTGGTTTTCCAGAATGTATAGAACCAACATACCTCATTGTTGCATGCCTTTTGGTAGCAGAGGGTATTGTATACATCAACTACCATAACGCCACCTTCCTTCATTTTTCCAATCCATACAATTTTGTCCCCACCTACCTCTCGGCAGACCCCAACTAATTTCATGTCTATTCAAATATGATCCCACTCATGAGCTAGCTACCCATCTAGTCCCATTTCCCGTGCCAGTTTCCAAATTAGAACATGACCCTGCCACTCGAATATGGCCTGGCTCCAAAATAAAATCCTTCGTTTGCTAATGTAATGGACAAGGTCTTCTGAGATATTATGTGTCAAATATATGATCAATCCCAATTATTATTCGATGCCTTATCCCTGGTCTCCAACATAGGTTCTGCAAGAATCATTTACTAATTTTTTAGAAACTAAGCCAAATGGCTGACCCTGATGCAATCCAAATACTTCCTTTGTGCATCCAAGTAGTAAAATCATGGTCCTTTTGATACTTGTGTCTGATGATCTTACCCCATATGCCATCCCCAAATATACCCCTCCATAATGAATTCTGCAATAACGCCCTTCCAAATCTCTGCAGATTCAATATTCCCCAGCCACCCAAGCATTTAGGTGGAATTTGGTATGGTGTATCGCATCAAACCAGATGTATTTTTCCATAATCCGATTCAGAGACTGGATAATGGTGTGGGGGAGATAATATAAATGTGCCCAGTATACTCCTAGCTGTGTGATCACCGATTGGGTCAGTGTGATACAACCTCTAAAGGATAAACATCTGAACTCCCATCTAGTGATCTTTTTATAGAAACGGTCCACAAGCCACATCCAATCATTTATCTTGTAACTACAGGGCTTAATATGATAACCAAGATATTTCATGCCCCCCATCAATGTGTCAGTTTCCACCCCAAAAAGTCTATGGATGTATGCAATAACCCCCAGATCACACGTACCGTGTAGGATGATAGACTTCTGAAGGTTCATGTATAGTCTAATTGCACTCCCAAATTTTGCAAAAATATGAAATAAAGTCAGCCATGCAACCTATTGATCATCCCCATGATGAGCACATCGTCAACAAAAAAACTATGTGCCTCAAAGTGTCCATCTGACATAGCTTTTTCGATGTGTAAACTAAGCTTGTCCATTGCCAATATGAATAATAATGGCGACAGTGAGCAACCTTGTCCGAGTCCCCGCCCTGCCCTGAAAAATTTAGTGGGATAACCATTAATAATAACATCATATTGAACGTTTGTGACGCAGCCATGATCCACTCAGTGCACCTGACCTGGACTCCAATTTTGAGGAGAACCATCCTCAAGTATCCCTAGTCTAGGCAGTCATAAGCCTTCTGGAGATCGACCTTCATGATAGCGGCATTTAATTTTTTTGTATGGATCGAATGTAAGCTCTCTTGGGCAATAGCCACTGCATCATGTATTTGTTTTTTCTTCAAGAACCCAAACTGTTCAGGAGATATATGCTTTGACAATGTGTGCTTAATCCTAGTAGCAATAGTTTTAGAGATGATCTTATAAATAAGATTACAGAGAGAAATGGCTCTATAATATGAAAAGGTAGTCGAGGAGATTCTTTTCGGAATGAGAGCCATATAGGTAGAAATTCTATGCGGATGAATGTAGCCCTTGGTTCTTGATTTATCCACCATATCAAGCAAATCCTGTTGAAAAATGTCAAAAAAGTGTGTAAACATTTCAACTGTCCACCCGTCTGGACCAGGGCTCTTGTTTACCATTAAGGATTTGAGCACCCCCAGGAGTTCCTCCTCGTCGAACATGGATGGATATAAATCCACTCCCCATATTTGGTCCTCAGCATTGACAGAATCTTTGCATCGATATGCCCTCTCAAAATGATGTACCACGGCTCTACCAATATCCTGTTGCGTCTGAAATTGGGTCCCATCTGCATCAGTGATCTCCCATATAGAGTTGGTCTTCCTTCTATGATTAACAAATTTGTGGAGTAATTAAGTATTTCTATCCCCTTCCCAGATCCATATAGATCTACTCTTAAGGCACCAGGTTGTCTCATTTATTTTTAGAATTTGTTTCCTTTTATGTTCCAATGAATGAATATGATTCTTGAGTGCAGCAGGCAGATTATGAATTAGCATTTGAGGCCGCCTAGCATCTAACTCCACTGAGATATCATTTAGATCTTTTCTCATTTGACCTCGTTTCCTCCTCTCCCATACTTTGACCTCCACCTTAAGGGCCCGAAGTTTCTCCAGAATATGTGTCATGGGAGAGTTATTCCGAACCTTGTCCCGATTCCAGACTTCTCGCACAATATTGTTAAAATCGTGGTCTTCCAGCCACACACGGTTAAACTTAAAAGGCATCCCACTTCTGAGATCCCCCCGTCTCCAGAGAAGGATAATGGGATGATGGTCTGAGATATAACTATTCACAATATCTGATTGTACAGACCCAAGCCACTCAACTAACTGTTCATGTAATAAGAAATGATCAAGCCTTTTCACCACATATCTGTCCCCCGTCCTGCCATTGTTCCAAGTAGGAACAATTGAAGGAGGACATATATCAACAAGGTTAAAGTCAACTATAATGTCTTTAATCTGTGCAGCAAAAGCATCCACTTTTCTGGAACTCCCCCATACCTCATCTAGACCAATGGTACAGTTCAGGTCCCCAGCAATAATAAGGGAAGCTAGCCCCAAAATCTCTGATGCAACAATTTTATTCCAAAAGGAGGTCTGGTCTCTGTATGGTGCATATACATTTAATATATGTATGTGGCCCAGTAAACCTATGATGTAACCAACAAGGAGAATGCCCGCAAAACATGAGTATGCCTTCACCCTAACCCAACGTGGATCCCAAAGAGACACTAGAGCCCCCGAGAGGCATGCAACGTTAGTGGTTTTCATGTGCCAGTCGGGGAGCATCTTCCTGAAATATTCAATCACATGAAGTGCATAATGCATAGTTTCCTGTAGAAGAATGATATAGGGACGAGATGAAAGAAAAAGTTCCTTGAGAGCTAAATATTTTGGAGCAGCCCCCAGACCTCGAATGTTCATTGATAGGATGAAGTTCATGTTAGCTCAGGAACGGGAATCTGTGCTCTAAGGGCCCGAGGGGAGGTAGTAGATGCAATAGGAACGTCAAGGACGAAATGTGAATCGGAAGAACAAAATGGAGGAGGTCGTGTGTGTCCCCGGATGTGTCTACTTTCCCAATTCTGTTTCCGACGAACGGTGATATTGCCCACCAAGGATGGACTGATGTGGGCGGTCGGTGTGCCCAAAGGCTTGTGTATGGTGAGAGTATGTAGGTCCAAGGTCTTCTTATGGAGAAGGAAATCTATGTCACTATCTACTGAGTTGGTGGGAGAATATAAGGGTGAAATAGGCGATGTAGGTCGGGTCCTATTCCCCGGGATAGGTTGAGAGGTGCGTGTAGGGGAGGTCACAGGAATATATGTAATATGTGATGTGGAGGGTGTGTCATATGACATTAGAGGGGGTGGTACAATATTCGGAAGAGCTGAGTCAACATGAGGGGTAAGGGGAAGCCGGTCCAACAGGGGTGGCGAGGTGTCATCAACCGTAGGTGTACCAAAACCTACTGGGGTCTAGTGGGAAGAAGGAATGAGTAAGGGGGCAGATTCGTCATGTGTTCACAGAATGAAAATCACTGGAAGGGAAAGGGTGGGAACAGACCAGAGTACTTGATAACCATCGAGCATCGCTCGGGTAATAAGCCTCCCCATGATCGTTCATAGAAATAGTATAATGAGCCTCTGCCTTCTCCCTCGAAATGAAACCATGTCTCTTGTGTCGCATATGCCTGCCACCCAGTCTGCGTGGACACTGTGCCATAAGATGTCCAGTATGATGACAGATAAGACACAGGAATGGAACACCCCAGAAATCTAGCTGCTGCACTAGATGAGTGTCCTCCCATTAAAGCTCAATGTGATCCGAAAATCCACCTCTGTATTCCTTTTTGATCAGGATCCATGCAATTCTCTTATCATGTGCACCCAAACACCGTGGGTCGACATATACAAACTTGTTAGATCTAAGACTTTTGTGATCCATAATGTAGATATCAGTCTTTCAGATTAATCACATTGTTAGGATTGGGTCGACGTTTCGAACCAACTAATGTGGTTCATCCTCAGGACAAGGTGAGAAATCACTGGATCTGAAGGAATAAATAGTATGGATGCATCATTGCCCAGAGTTAGTCGTTTTTTAATCTGTTACAAAGTTAAAAACTAGCTATTATGTGATAAATAAATATTTTATTTCGATGTTATAAATAGAATATTAAAAATAATAATAATTTGTTGGGGTTTGACTTATTTAAGGTAAATTTGATAATATTTCAAAGTAAAATATTATTAATTATTATAATAAGAGTATTATGTGTTGAATTGTTTAATATTTAGTTAGTTATGAATAATTATTTTATTTCGATATTATAAATTAATTAATTTAATAATATTAATTTATATAACATGATCTATTAGGGAATGACTAAATAATTTATATAAATAGAATAATAAAAATAAATAACAATTTGTTAGGGTTTGACTTATTTAAGGTAAATTTGATAATATTTCAAAGTAAAATATTATTAATTACTACAATAAGAATGTTAAATGTTAAATTGTTTAATATTTAGTTAGTTATGAATAATTATTTTATTTCGATATTATAAATTAATTAATTTAATAATATTAATTTTTAGAATTAATGTGATCAGAATAATTAATTTATATAATGTGATCTGTTAGGGTTTGACCAATCTAAGGTAAATTAGGTCTAGGAATCACTTAATAATTTTTTATTTCAATTGAAAAGAAAGTTATTAATAAGACCACAATTTGCGGGGAAGAACTAACCTAGATTATAAAGGAGGATGGGTAAGAAAATAAAACATTTTTGGAGAGGCTAGGTCAACCAAGGGATTAGAAATTAAATCACGAGCTGAGAAAATGAGGTAAAAGGAATAAACTGAAACAAGGGGGGGGGGGCACCAGAAGACTAAAAGAGAGAAACAGAAAATCGAACAGGATAAAGGAGAGGGAGGGAAGAGTCAAGAGGAGAGAGATGGAATCCAACTTTTACTTAATTTCCAACCATCATCCCTATTAATGTTTCTGGCATGCCTCTCAATTTCGGCAAGAGCTGATGTGCGGATCGATTGTGTCTAATGTCAGCAGCATGTTCGATGATTCTTTACTTAATAGATATCCTACAGAAATAGGTGTATCTTGTAGAAAATTCTAGCCAGGAATGCCTAAGGGATCCACAAACCTCCAAACCGGAAATCAGATTGACAAACCTCCAAACCTGAAATCAAAACCTACAGAACATAAACCCACATCCTACCAATAGAGATATACAGTCATCGAAACTCATCCGAAAATAGAATGATACGAATGATTGGAAATATAAAATGGAATGCCCAATCCAAATTAACGCCATGAAATCTCCAATATACAGGATGTCAATAGATGTGTGATAGAGAATAATGAGTGATGCAAACCCAAGTCATCTCAAAAGAGAGTGATTCGAACAACCATTGACAAGAAAATTCAAAAATTATCGGGAAAGTAAAATCCGGCGCCAGATAAACCAATACCCCCAATGCGCCAGCACACATAGGCGAGCCACTAAGAGATACAGAAAGGAACCAGAGACAATGACCAGGTGAGAAAACATATACTCCTTCACAGCAACAGCAGCAACAAAACCCCAAAAAAGTCCACCACCTGTTACAAACCCGAAAACCAAATGCCTTGCAAGGCCTTGAAATGATGAAAGAATTAACCCAACGTTGCCAGAGTGGATATAATTTTTTTGGAAGTAGACAATATCCCTCCCCCTGGTTATGTTGAGGACAGACAAGTGTGAGAATCTCAGTCCAAATAGGCATTAGGACGCTGGAAGGGAGATGTCATGTGAGTCCGAAAAATGCAGATAAGAATGTATATAGCAATACAGAGAATCATCAGAATGTGAAAGATTTCCGATTTAAAAAGGGAGAGAATGTCATCCAGGAATAGTATGGGCATTCTAAAGAGAGAGTATGAATGGAAGCCAAGAAAGGGTAACCCAAGTTTAAACCCCACGTGCAAGGACAGATACCAGAGGAGAGTAAACCATCCAATCCAATGGCAAATACCTTACGCGTTTTACCCGGCATGCAGTAATATTGGTAGATCTACTAGTGTGCCTAACAATACATCCACCCCAGGAATGAAAGAATACCCGGAAACTCAGGTAAATATATAGTGACCTAAAGTTATGACAAATCAAAACCAAAATCACATCGTGAGGACTTGTGAGAGGAAACCAGAGAGACCAAGTGATTTCTACCTTAGAAGTACCGCCATCCACGGGATGTTATGGGTAGATCTGTGCATGCTTGCTCCGCACTATTTGACACTACTTTATCAGGGATAGTATATGATGCTTTTTGTAGTTCAACTGAAGCAGTTGCCTTGTCAAGGACAAGTATCTAACCCTGTTTTAGTACTACCTGTCCCAAATAGACAAGATGGCATTGACCCACACTCCAGTTTCCTCCATTCTCAGCAACTGTACAAGAGATCAGAAATTGTCACATGTGAAACCCTCAAGTGAACACTGTAAATTATCACATTATAATTCATCTTCATAAACCTTAAATCGCAAAGAAAGTTTGTCCATAGATTTTGAAGGGAAATGGCACATGTGAAACCTTCAAGTGAAAACTGTAAATTATCACATCACGATTCATCTTCATAGACCTTAAATCCCAGAGAAAGTATCTCCATAGCTTTTGAAGGTAAATGGCTTACATGTGAAACCTTAAAGTGAAAACTGAAAATTATCGTTTTATAATATGTAGAGAATCCCCATTTGTTCATTTCACACACTAATGTTGTTTATTCTTGCTTGAAACCACTATCTTTATTTATGAAACAAACCAATGTTATTTAAGAATTTATGATATAATAGTCCGCCCCTTTGCCTGCACCATTGCCCAAACCTCCACCCACTCCACTAACTCTGCCAAATTCTCCTCCAGCTGCACCACTAGCACCTTCGCCTAATCTTCCTCCAACTCCTGCCCTGCCACCTACACCTCCACCCAAATCTTCTCCAGCGCCACCACAAGCTTTGTCTGTATAAATATAATTATATCAGAAAATGCATATATGAAGAGAAGCAATGAAAATTTGTTAGCCTAGACATCAAGAGATTATTCCCAAGAGAAAAAGCACACTAGATTCCCAATTTGTCTAGGCCAATCAAATCTGATTTTCTAAATGCTTTATTTCGAATCAATGCATGGTACTGGTAGCTGGTAGGTATCTGGTTCTTACAAGTTCTTGGCCCAATCTTAGACAAGAATATATATATATATATATATAATTTGCTCAAGACACAATTTATTTTCATTGAAAAAAAATTGACTTAAATTTATTTAACATAAAATTATATTAAAATTTGTTAAAAACTATTAAAATTATAGAAAAAAACATAAGTAATTTTACTTTGGAAAGTGTTTATTTTATTTTTAAATATAAAATGAAAATAATATTTGTATATGTTTGATTTTTTAATAATAATTTTAATTTAAAAATTTACACAAAAAAATTATTCATACAATATATTTATTAAATTAATATTAAAAATAACCATTTAAATATTATATAAAAATAATGAAATTTTATTTTATCAAAATATTAAAAATAATAGTTGAAGAAATTTAGTACAAATGGTGAAGGCACATATTCAGTGGCTTAGTTACTGGATTCAAGTCTCTAGAGAAATCTTTAGCTAATAAGTTTAAATCTTTAAAAAAAATTATGAGTCAAAATTCATTTCTCTTAAAAAAAAAAAATGAAAAATAATAATAATAATGGTTTGAAATTCTCAATGTTTAAAGCTCTTAATCATATTTTAAAGACTTATCATTTTAAAATTTAAAATTTAATCTATATATTTTTCATATATATATATATATATATATTATTTGAAATTATATCGTAGTAATTAGAAAAATGACTTCATACGTTTATTTATATATAAAAACATATATTTATTTAATTATCTATACAAATCTGATTTACATAAATCAATACACTACTAAACTAAATATCTATACACAATTAACACACATCCAAATAAATAATAATATTGATAAAGTAACCCCTTCATTACCCGCCATTTATACCTATTTTTATTAATAAGGGTAAACAAATTTAGAGTTTGCGTATTCGAAATAGTAATATTTGTGGATGGTCATTGAAAGTGAGTTTTTGTATTTTGTAAGTTCATGTTATAAGAATATTATAAACTTCTCATTTTTTGTCATTGAAGTTCATTTTTATTTATATATAGATAAATGCAAAAGAAACATATTTGTTCAAAAAAATTAATAAATATAAATTGTATAATTAAAAATTAAAATTATTATTAAAAATATAAAATAATTATATTTAATTTTTCATTGTAAATTTCTTGTAATTGGTTTTCAAAACTAAATTAATGATATTAGTTCTGTTAGCTTCTATTTGATATATAATAGAGATAGAGGTTGTGTTTCTATTGTGGTTAGGATTTCTCTACTTTTTTTCATGTCATTTTAGTTTAGTGAAGTTATGAGTAGTGTCTGTAGATAACTAATCCCCTCATCCCAATCCTATGGATGGATCTTTATGTGATTTTGTCAACATCGGTTTTCCAAATATTATTGTTTTCTTCTCTATACCTTTTGATTCCTTAGGCTTGCACTTTAAATTTGTTGAGTTTTTTCTTGTTGGTATGTTATCAGTGAATCTCAATGAGAAGAAATATAGATTTTTCAAAACGGGTGGATTCCATCCCCACTCTAGATGCGGGACACTATGAAAAATTTGAACATCAAAATCATGATGAAGAGATGATTAATTAGTAAGTTCACTAACATTTGGCTTAGCCCTAGTACTCTTCAAGGATGGACCCCTAAGAATTGGATCACTCAAAACTACTACAAAAACACATAAATGTTGTGGATATTTCGTTGGAGAATGCATCCCAATGGATTTGACAAAAATATATTAAAATTTGAAAATCTATATTATGAGGGTTTATTTTTCTTATATTTATGGTTTTATTAAATTAATGTTTTCTGCTTGTGCATGCAATAGATAAAATACGAAAAATAGAGATTTGTGAAATATAAAGACTCGCAAACCACAATGAACACAAGATATGTTGTGGGAAACCCTTTTAGGACAAAACTCAGCCAGAATGTGAGGTTGCTCTCCTATCTCTTTCTCTAAATTGAAATGGTGCAAATACATAGTAGTGGGACTTGTGGTTGGTGGGATGCTACATAACACAAACACTCTATGTTATGCTCTCTCTCTCTCTCTCTCTCTCTCTCTCTCTCTCTCTCTCTCTCTATTCACTCTCATCTACTCTTTTCAACTATGGAACAAAATGCACTCAAATTAAA
The DNA here is from genome assembly GCA_031772625.1 of Pinus tabuliformis. NCBI lineage: Eukaryota > Viridiplantae > Streptophyta > Pinopsida > Pinales > Pinaceae > Pinus > Pinus tabuliformis. Next base: position 534,115,706 of record CM062818.1, on the reverse strand, counting down.
TGGAACCACTTTTCCTCCCAGTAGCCAAGTTATAACATATGCCAATAACCAACTAGTCGTTAAGTTTGACTCCTCATAATCTTAACTAGAGTTACAATATTGACCCTTCTTCATCATGTTCATGTGGCTAGCCCCAGTTTCCATGAATAATGGGGGTTGATGTGGCATCATATCAAATTATGGTGGTTCATCATGATAGGTGAACTTTTGGGAGGATTTTTTTAGCATATGAACTCCAATTGACGTGTTTCTTGGATTGTTGGAAATGTCTCTTTGTGTAGAATAGCGTCAGTGGGTGCAATGCTTATGTGGCAAAGTTTCACCCCCAAAAAACACCATTTAAGGCCTCAAATAAGCCCCGAAATGTTCTAGACCCTAATTCTCCAAATTGGGTCTTGTCGCTACAACTGCTCTTATAAGCTAACTTCTTTGATTTTTCCACTCCATGAGCATTGAGATGGATGAAAATTTATGTAATGATTCAATCCAATATCAATTTAAAAATATAGAAGATAGGGACTTGATCTTTAGATTTGGTCCCTTTTTCATTGGTTACAAAGAAATGTATCTATTCCATTGGACTCTTGACTTTAACCCAAATATGGAAATTTCTTTTGCTCCTATTTGGATCAAGTTACCACACCTCCCTAGCATTTTTTTGGCCCTTGATTCCTTCAAAATTATTAGAGAAAAGTTTGGGTGTTACATAACTTACATTGCACCTAAGGGAAAAATTTTCACATGTGTTAGAATTTGTTTGGAAATGGGCTTTGAATAGGGAGTACCTAAGGTGATTTAACTCAATTTAGAGGACCGAAGTTATATACAAGCCTTATATTATGAGTATATTCTTTTGAAATGGAACATTTTCCAAGTGTATGGGAATTTTGTTAAATGTTACTCAAAATCCCAAAATATTCATCGATCATCAAAATAGACTTCAGAGTAAATTTCAACCTCTCAAAGTAATATTGAGCAAGGTGCATTCAAAAGTAACAAGAAATCATAAGTGACAGTAGCCTAAGGGGTACTTAACTTGCTAACATGTCTCAAATATGTGTGCTTGGAAATGGCTAAGTTATATTCTTATTCATGTGTTATTAAAATTATCACGCTAATGTTAATCTTCCTACACGAATTTTGTGGAATGGTTTGATTACTGGTTGCATGGCTTATCTCAAAGTATATTATTGAGTTTACACACAGTCTAATTATCAGGTTCATTTACAATGCAGGATCAGTGGATCACTTATGTCGTTGATAAGGTGATTACAACACTTATCCAATCTCTCCGATAGTATATTTCAAGATATGTGATCTTAAGAGGAAGATGATGAAGAAGAGCTTGAGGAAGATCACTCAAAAAATAGTTCAGAGCCTAACTCATTGTGTTTCTCAAAAGAACAAAATATTAAAAAAATGTGGTTTCTAATTATACCCCAATTGAGCTATGTGCACCTTTCGACACGAAGGGATCTGTTCCAGAAAGAGAGAGTATGGCTCCAATACACAAGGATAATATAGTTACAAACTTAACGATAAATGTGACGTCAAACCAAGAACTTTAGCCCAAAAATTCTAGATTAAAAAATAAAAATTGACTCCCAAATTGATATTTAAAATTGTATTTTTTTTTCTTCTGAACTTAGGCTTCTTTGATCCATAACTAAATTGAAAAACATAAAAAAATTAAAAAATTAAAATTTTAAAAAATAAATTAAAATATGAACCACACTAGTTGGTTTGAAACGCGTCAACAATATTTTCTCCAATGTGATTATCATCGAAATATTTTTTCAATCTAATTATATTTATTATTTATTTTTTAAATAAATTTACATAAAAAAATAAATAAGGCAAAAAATCCACAACAAATTTTTAAGTTATATATATATATATATATATATATATAACTCAAAACATTTCTATAAATAATGACCCTCATATCCTCCTCTTGTAAGTACTTTCAACGAGCTATCTTGTGAGAAGACCTTTGTAATTTTTCAGCCCTCATGAGCTTCTAATGCAGGATCTGTTGCAGGGAGTTTAAGGTTTTGTTGAGGTCTAGTTAGGGTATAAAATTATGATGAAGTTTGAAGGTCTGTTTTGAAGGAAGTTTAGAACCTTGGATTCTAGGATTTCGCTGCTTCAAACAGGTCATCGTTGCATGTTCGCTATAAATATTTTTCTACAAAGCTTCTAATGCTGAAATTAAAATCCATTTGAGCCAAAATATTGATGAACCTCGTTATCGTATTTGAGAGCTTGGTTTTCTATATTGTCGGAGATATAACCTTAGGAAGTTAGGGTTTTTGCAGTCTCTCGAATTCCTTGTCAAACAGGTGACCTTGGTAAAATCATCATACCTTTCTCTCTAAGCATTGGATTCAAATTTTGTAAACAGTGCCAGAAAGAGGAAGGACTGCAGTTTGTTGTATATCATTTTCAGGGCTGAATGTCGAAACAGTGACATGTGGCATTTCATACAAGTTTGCTCTACTGAACTAGTCTATAATAAGGTCATAATGGGAGATTGGGCATAACACTTTCTTGAAGAATCCTATATCGATTAGACCTGTGGGGTTGGAAAGAGGACTCATAGGGTTACCACAAGACGAAATTTTAGACCTTGGAGATCTGGAATTACATAGATACAATATATTCAATATCGAGCTCCTAGGAGGCAAGAAAAAATAAGCATTTAAGGATCACTATAGTAAGGACCACACATCAACTATCAAGGGTAGGTCTGCTACAACAAACGTATGTATGATTAGTGTTTGAATTTTAATTTTAAATATCATCTTTGACATGTGCTTTTGCAGGATAGTGTAAGTATTTTTTTTGTTTATTGGTTTGGGACTTGTTCATTAATGCATGTGCAAGAAGGAGGACACTTCAGGACAACTCAGACATGTACTAGAAGGACATGCAGTGCCAAAGTACCTATAATATTCCTTTTTTTTGGATATGGTCAAAATGGATGAAACCTACCCATGGTATTTACTGTGGTATTTTCCCATGGTAGCTGCCCCTAGTATTTTCCTTCATTTTTTGAGGGAAATAATAAAATAAGGCTTCTAGAGAATCCATCAATCCTATAAAAGGGGATAGGAGCTAGGCATTGGATCATTTATCTATCTTGTTGTTTTCTTCTTGAGAACTTGGCGTGGCCAATTCCAGTTTGATCCCAGGGACGAAAACCCCATGGGTGTTATTTTTTCTGGTGGATTCATCTAGGGTCCACGATTGTGCTTCAATACATTTGTCTTCTCTTTTTGATAAGCAGTTGTGCATGCCATTGCAGGGGCTTGAGATTTATTGTATGGGCATGTACCATTTAGAATTATTTATATAAATAAAGGCTACATTTCTAGATCCCATTGATTTATTTTGAAAATTTTGTTACTGCCGGCTCAAGAAACAAATCTAGATCAATATTGGGGCAGGGGGTTTCAAAAAAAAAAAAAAAAAAAATTGAGTTTTAGTGATATCAATTCTAGTGGTTATCCATCGCCACCTTAGCCAACCATTCTAAAAAATTTCTCTATTCATCATTGAGTTTATTTACAGGATAAATTTTGAATATCAAATCCCATTGAATTTTACTAGAGAATTATATTTGGGAAGAGCCAAGTTGGTGCTATCAAGGAAATCTAAGTATCTTGTTGTGAAGATGAGAATCCAATTTTAGGGCAAAGAGTTGTTGATAACACAATCTTTCAATGTTATGAAACCAGCTCACAAAAATATAGAAAAGATATATCAACGCCTTAGAAATAAGCCTCTTTGAGGGGGCAACCTCCTTTACATTACACAAATAAACAATTCTTAGATGATTCAAATGACAAAAACTCATTTCTATATATAGGAGTCTAAGGGGACACAATATAACCAAGCCGACCTAACAATAATAATATAAAGGCACAAAAATAACAATAGTGGGATTCTATGGGGCACAATAATAACAATATGGGGACAATAGGGGCATAACAATAACAATAAGGGATACAATGACAATAGTAATGGGGGAATCACTAGTATTATAGGGACCTAACATGCCCCTCTCCTTCAAAAAAGTGTTGTCCTCAATGCTTGAGTAGTTTTGGGTGCTTCTGTATAAAATTCTCATCCTCCCATGTGGAGTCTTCAACGGGTAAGTTTTTCCACTTGATGAGATACTCTAAAATTTATCGATTTCATAGCTGTCGAGTTCTTGTTTCTTTGACTGCTTCAGGTTCCAATATGATTTTTCCTTCCTCATCAAGTTCTGGAAATATTGTTTGAACTGGAATCTTGTCACCTATAACCTTCTTTAAGCATGAAACATGGAAAACTGGGTGGACTCAAGAAGCTGCCGAAAGTTCCAATTTGTATGCCATTGTACCTATCTTTTGCAACACCTTGTACGGACCATAATACTTTGGCGATAATTTAATATCCTTCTTAGCTTGCTTGAGGGACATTTATTTATATGGTTGTAGCCATAGGAATACCCAATCACCTACATCAAAACTTCTTTTGCTGCGATGTTGATCTGCTTGTTGTTTCACTCTATTCTACGCCAAGCTAAGGTTATCCTTTAAGAGTTGGAGAACTTGTTGCTAATGCTCGATGTGATCTTCCACTGCTTGAACCTTAGAATTTTCTCTTAAATATGATGTGATGGATGGTGGAACATATCCATAAAGTGCCATAAATGGGGTTATTTTTGTTGCAGTATGGAAGGAAGTGTTATACCACCATTCAGCTAGAGGCAACCATTTGACCAATTGTGTATGTTTATCATATACAAAGCAACAAAGATATCCTTCCAAACATTTGTTTACTATCTCAGTTTTCCCATCAGATTGAGGATGATAAGATGAGCTATGAGCTAACTGGGTCCCAAGACAAGAAAATATTTCTGTCCAAACATTTCCAGTGAAAATGAGATCTCTGTCACTTACAATAATCTTTGGGTTTCCATGTGGCCTTTGAATTGCTTCCATAAATGCAATAGAAACTATACTCGCTTTAAATGGATGAGATAATGCACAAAAGTGTGCATACTTGGTAAGTCTGTCAGCTACCACCATGATAACACTCTTTCCTTCAGACTTGGGTAAACCTGTGATAAAATCCATTGAAACCTCCTCCCAATGTTGGCTTGGAATGGATAAGGGTTGTAATAGTCCTGGGCCCTTAATTGTTTCAACTTTATTTTGTTGGCAAACCAAACATTCCGCCACAAACTTTTGAATATCTGATTTAAGTCCATCCCAAAAAAAATCCTTCTTAACCCTGTGGTAGGTTTTTAGAAATCTTGAGTGCCCTCCTAAGGGAGAGGTGTGCAATTCCCTAAGAATCTTTTGTTTGAGTTTGGAATTCTTACATAGGTATAACCGATCCTCGTACCATAACGAATCATTTTTCTAGCTAAATGTATCAGATGTACTTGGATATTTTTGTATCTTTTGAATGAGTACCCACACTTCCTAGTCATTCTTCCATTCAATCCTTGCTTCGTTTATCCAATCTAGTTGGATAATATAAATGGCGCAAAGAAATGCTTCCACATCCTCATCCTTTCTTGAGAGTGCATCTGCCACAACATTTTGCTTCCCTTTTTTGTAGATGATTTCAAAGTCATAGCCCAACATCTTTGTGACCCATTTTTGCTGCTCTTCTGAAGATAATCTTTGTTCCAAAAAGTATTTAAGAGTATCATGATCTGTTTTTACCTTGAAGTGTCTTCCCATTAGGTAGGGTCACCATTTCTTAAGTGCATGTAGTATTGCTAGCATTTCCTTCTCATAAATAGCTTTGTGTAAATACTTTCCTTTGATTGGATGACTTTCGAAAGCAATGGGTCTTTGTTCTTGCATTAAAACAACACCAATTCCATTTCCCGAGGCATCACATTCCATAATAAAGGTTTTTGTGAAGTCTGGTGTAGCTAAGACTGGTTCTTGGCACATTTCCTCTTTAAGATGTTCAAAGGTCTTCGTTGCTTCTGGAGTCCATGAGAATGCATCTTTCTTCAATAATGTTGTTAGAGGTGTTGCTATTCTCCCATAATTCTTAACAAAATTGCGATAATACCCTGTCAACCTGAGAAATCCTCGTAGATGCTTTATGGATGTGGGGATTTTCCATTCCTTAATGGTTTTAATTTTTCTAGGGTCTACCTTAACACCTTCATGAGATACAATATGACCCAGATGTTCCACCTCTTGTACTCCAAAGAAACATTTGGAAATTTTTGCATATAATTGTTTCTCCTCCAATAGTTTGAGCACCATGTCAACATGTTGGACATGATCCTTCCAAGACTTGCTGTAGATTAGTATATCATCAAAAAATACTAACACAAAGTTTCTAAGGAAGGGTTTGAAAATGGAATTCATCAAACCTTGAAATGTAGAAGGTGTATTGGTAAAGCCAAAAGGCATGACCAAAAATTCATAATGACCCTCATGAGTTCTAAATGTTGTTTTTGGAATGTCATTAGTCTTCATTCTGATTTGATGATATCCTGAATGAAGATCCAATTTGGTGAAGTAAATTAATCCATGCAATTCATCCAATAATTCATCAATGACAGGAATGGGAAACTTATATTTAATAGTGAGATTTTTGAGCTCCCTATAATCTAGACACATGCACCATGATCCATCCTTCTTGTGAACCAATACTACTGGAGAAAAGAAAGAACTTTGACTAGGTTGAATTATACCAGCCTCTAGCATTTCTCCAACCATACGTTTAATTTCAATATTTTTGACATAGGGATATCTGTAAGGCCTGATGTTTGGAGGAACACTTCCTGGAATCAAATTGATAGCATGATCATGATCACGAATAGGTGGGAGGCCTTTGGGAGTCTCAAATACCTTGGAATGATTGTCCAAGACTTTTTGGAGATCTAGAGAAATGGATGATTTCGATGTGGGAACCTCTAGTGAACATAATTGTGCAATTATGCCTCATTGTTCTTTCTTTAGAAGCTTTGTCATTCCATTAGAGCTGATTATCTTTCCCGGTTTCCTTGTGATACCCCTTAATTCAACTTCCTTTCCTTCTGAAGAGAATTTCATGAAAAGTTCTTGAAAATTAAAAGCTATTGTACCCAAGGATTGTAGCCATTGGACTCCTAGTACAACATCAGCACCACCCATTGGAATGGAAAGCATTGGGCTATTAAATACATATTCTCCCATGGATAGCTTGATATTATGGCACTTTCCTGAGAAATTTATGATTCCTCCACTTGTAACCATCACTTGACACTGGTGCTAGATATAGGAAGCAATTCAATTCTTTGGCTACCTTATAATGAATAAAATTATGGGTACTTCCCGAATCAATCAACACTATTACCTTTTCTTCTTGATATGCCCTTCTATCTTGATAGTTTGAGGAGTGGTAATTCTAGCCAATGCATTACAAGATATGGTCAGATTCATTTCTTCTTTTTCTAGGGTTTGTTCCTGGTGTATATCCTCTTCTTTTACGTTTCTTGTTCCTTTTCTTCCTCCTCTTCATAATCTATGTAAAATAATTTCTTCTCGGCACACTTATGACCTTTAATGTATTTTCTATCACAACTATAACAAAGCCCTTTTGCTCTTTTTTTTTCCAATCGTTGTGGTGTCAACCTTGTAGGTTGTGGATGGCTAAGGGCAACAACACTTCCATCTTTATGATTGTGAGTGGTAGGCTTCCTTGCTGCCATAATTTTGCGCTCCATTTTTCTTGCCAACCTGAATGCCTTCTCCAAAGAATCTGGTTCCCAAAGGCGAACCTCATGTTGGATGTTATCTTTTAAATTCCCTATGAAAATATCAATTCTATTCTCCTATGGAATATCTTTTACCCTTATATTCATTTTTTTGAAGTCCTCAATGTGCTCCATCATTGAACCCTTTTGTTTGAGATTTATCAATTGGCTAAAACAAAGTGTTGCTTTTTGTATCCTCATAGTGTGCTATCATTTCATCCATAAAAATAGCCCAAGTGACAATTTTTTTATGAGAGAAAATCCATCGATACCATACAAACTGATTTGGTTCCAAATATAAAGTTGCAATGCGTACCTTTTGTGTGTTTTTCACATTATGGAGATCGAAAAATTGCTCCGTCTGTAGTATCCATGTTCTGGGATCCTTGCCATCAAACTTCCTCATATAAATCTTTGGAACATGGTGGTTCTTTGATCCAACGTTAGAGTCTATGAAATCATGATTAACATTTATTTTTTTCTCATCATGAGTTTCCTTTACTACCCTTTTGCCATTAGTAAGCATTTCTTGTAGAAACTTTGTCAAATCTGTCTTCAAACCTTCCATGTTTGTCTTCAAATCTATCTTCAAATTATCCATCTTAGTTTCTACGCCATCCATCTTAGCTTCCACGCTGTCCATCTTAGCTTCCACGCCATTCATCTTAGCTTCCACACCATTCATCTTAGCTTCTATGCCTTTCTTTAAACCATCCATCTTAGCTTCCACGCCATTCATCTTAGCTTCCACACCATTCACCTTAGCTTCTACGCCTTTCTTTAAACCATCCATCTTAGCTTCCACGCCATTCATCTTAGCTTCTACGCCTTTTTTTAAACCATCCATATTATCTTCTATGTCTTTCTTTAAATCATTTATCTTAGCTTATGTTACTTTTTGTGCGAGTGACAATGTTGTACTTGGTCTTGTAATTTTGATATATCATGTTGCATTTATTCCTCTTCTTCATGAGTCATGCTAGAGCTTTCAAATTTCTTACTTGGTGTTTCCATTTTCTTTCTTCGGGGCATCAATTACTGATAATAATGCTTCACTATGCCCTTTGAATTCCTTCAAACTAATTTTTCAAACCAAGCTTATGCAAAAATTGAAAAAAAAAACTACACACCTTTTTTTTCACTTTGTAGGAGCCTGATATTGAATCTAATGTATTTATGTAATTTCAGCTCTTCCAGTTCTAAAATCACGACCTACAATAACCCTTTGTGTCCACCTTCCAATGCCACCAGTCTGATCGAAATTGGATTCTCTAAGAAAGATTTATGCACAATCTCCCAAGATGACCTGGTTATATATCTTTTCAGAAGAACAAACTTGTATGAAGTGCCACGTGTCACTGTTTTGATCTTTAGATCTGAAAAATATATACAAGAAACTACAGTCCATCCTATTTTTGTAAATTGTTATGAAATTTCAATCTGATGCTCAGAGAGATAGTTATAACAGTTTTCCCAAGGTGACCTGTTTGGAATGTAATTCGGGTGTCTGCAAAAACCCTAACTTCCTTAGATTATATCTCCGAAAATATAGCGTTACAGGATCTGAAATTCAGAGTCGAGGTTTAGACTAATTTCTTCTCAAATGGGTTCTTTTTTAGCTTCTGAAACTTTGTAGCAAAAGAGTTATAGCGAAAATCCCACAATGACCTGTTTTAGTTTAAATTTTGGAGCTTGCAAAAACCCTAACTTCCTCATATCATATCTCCGAACATATAGCGAGACTAGCTCTAACATTCAGAATCGAGGTTCAGCATAATTGTGCCTCAAATGGGTTTTTTACTTCGCTTCTGAAACGTCGCAAAAAAAACGTTATAGCAACAATGCCACAATGACCTATTTGGAGCAGCGGAACCCTAAAATCCAAAGCACTCATACCAAATGTTATGGAACTAGCTCACAAAAAGATAGAAAAGATAGATAAACACCTTACAGATAAGCCTATTCTAGGGGGAAACCTCCTTTACATTACATAAATGAAAAATTCTTAGATGATTCAAATGACAAAACCTCCTTTCTATATATAGGGGTCTAAGGGGACACAATATAACCAACTCGACCTAAAAATAATAATATAAAGGCACAAAAATAAAAATAGTGGGATTCTATGGGGCACAATAATAACAATATGGCAACAATAGGGGCACAATAATAACAATAAGGGATTCAATGACAATAGTAATGGGGGAATCACTAATATTATAGGGACCTAACATTCAAAGGTACCAGTCCCTATAATTCAATCAAGCCAAACTCCATTCCAAGAAATTCAGACACCACAAATTATTGAAGGGGATCATTGAACCATAGATTGACCCAAGTCAAGTGGACCCATGCACATCAAAGGGAGAAGATCTCGAAAAACGACAAAGCCATGACGAAGAGGTTGCTAGGGGGCAAGATTGACAGTTAGAACACTAGTGTGAAGGAGTTGTATAACCCCACTGAGTACATGGTTGTAGATCCAACAACAGTGGGTGAAGGAGGGTGTGAGACCCAAGTAAATGTGAGAACCAACATGTCATCAGGAGATTTAGCGCATCAGACAACAGAATTAGGTGATTAAGTGGGAGTGAGTTTCAAGGTCGCAGATGGGAAGTATTGAAGCAGTGAAGGATGTGCTCGTTGTTGCTGCAAGTTGGCGCCATAGAAATATTTAGTTGATTGGGGCATGGCATTAAATACGTGGTGATAGAGCTCTGAGGCTTTAAGAGCTGCTAGGTCAAACATATCGTAGGGATATCCTAGTTGTTGGAAGTTGACGACCACAACAGAGTTATTACATGGGTTGTCTAGTGATTTTATTCACAGTCGTGGAGCCATTAACAACATTAACGAGTTGCAAAGAGACCGTGAGCTGCATCAGCAGACCGAGCTATGACCGAGAGCCATTGATCGGGCTGCACAGGGGCGGTGGAATTTGTTGAGAAACCCACACATCAAGCATCGATTCATTGGGGCAGGTGTAATTGACTCTTGTAAAAGACTGAGGAGAGCATCAAATTGCAAAAGCCACACAACATGAGATTGCATGACTCCATTTGGACTGCATGACCAAGTCGACATTCTCTACAGATCGAGTTGATTCATCGTTTCCCTCTAGGAGTGAAGAGTAAAAAACGATGCTCTAATCACTTATTTCCCGTGGTTTTGAGGATCATTGCATTCCTTGCTGAATTGACTAAAACTTGGGCTATTCACGCAGTGTGCAAGTAGAAATCACAACAGAGGAAACCAAGCTATGGGGGCCATACTCTTGTCTACATTATTTCTAGGTCATGATGCCACATCAAATAACGCTAGGTCAAATAGTGGACTGACTAATAGGTGAGTAGGACTGAGAGCCGTGGACTGAAGTTTGTGGGTGCGGATACCATATAAGGTGGATCCATACAAAAGGCCATAGAACGTTGCATAGAGAACAATGTTTCATATTTGTCTGTCAAGAAAGCTTTGACCATTCGGTTGTTCGACCAATTAAAATTTAAGGTATCATATCTCTAGAGGGCCAGCATCGCTTACCCTGCAGCGAAAGAATGAGAGATTATTACAATGATATTATGGTGGGTCTATTTCAGGTGAAATCATATTGGTGGGATTCCACAGTGGCCCACGAGCTCATTCCTTTATTTTATGAGTTATATGATCCATCCAATTATCATTAAATTTAAGATAGTGTAGTTGCATATTCGTAAGGCTAAAAAAAAAAGCTAAGTATCAGAATCCATTAATAATGTCATCATTTTATTTTTGGAAGCAACTTAGAAATCGACATGGTAATGCATTAGCCAATCCTCTGGGCTACAATACTTCAGTGGATCGAAAATGGCAACAACGTGCATATCATAAGCAAGAGCATAACAACAAGCCTTTCTCTCAAAAGGTCCATGTTATCCTTCAACAGTAAAAGGATATCTGAAAGGAAGATGTCAGAGGCAAGTATCTATTTTCACTTGGATTTGAGTTGGAGTGTATAAAGTCAGGAAATTGCTTTCCTAAGTTGGAGGATTTAGACACATGTCTTTCTAAGGTAGGGCAGCCAGAATGGAAGAAAATTAGTTGGGCTCTCAAGCCATCCATGCTTGCATTGATACAACCCAAACTTTGGGAACATCCTTGTGAAGAGGTCAGGCTCACAATTGCTTCTTGTCTTAGTAGGATCATAGCTCTAACATTGCCACTACTACCCTACAACAATGATCTCATGAGAGATATACTGCGGCTGATAGTAGAAGCCCTTCAAGGATTGAATAACATCATGCTTCCCACCTTTCAGAAGCAATGTAGAATTTTAAAACTCATGGCAGAATTCAGCTCTGGCACATTCATGCTAAATCTGGAATGTGATGAGTTGATCTTTCAGTTGCTCCAAAACTTTTACACCAGTATCACATCAACTCATTCAGACCATGTCAAAACAAGCATGCAAAAGATTTTGTCTCTATTCTTAGAAGGCAATGCTGACATCTGCAAGATACTAAGATCCAAATTATTGACCATTTGGAGGAAGGAACCATAGAGATCACCAGCTGCCTATGATCTAGTCAAGAAGTTGGTCAGGAAAAACATAAAATTACTCAAAAGGGTGTTGACTAGTAAGGAGTTGAGAAGGATTGATGGAGGAAGTAAGAACAAAATCTGCAACAAGAATGAACTAAGGAGGAGAGGACTATGCTTTATCTGCAAGGGACCTTGGGCCCTTAACCATTCATGTCCAAGTGATAAGGAGGCAACAAGGGCAGATCATGGGGATTCATCCATAGTTGGGTTCACCGGTTTTCATAAGAGAACCTATGACGGATCCAAGCAGTCAAGTACAGATGGTGAACAACAAAACTATGTTTTACAGGGAAACTTGCAAGACAAGCCGATGACAATCATTTAGATACACAAAGTACATGGAGAAAGGAAGGAGGTAATTCCTCTTGATCATGTGGTAGTTGAGTCTATAGATATCCAGGAGAAAATCCATAAAGAGTATGTGCAATCAGGTGTAGATAACAATCCACCAGTACATCCATGTGTGACAACAAGAGAAGGTGGACAACTTATCTCCACATGTGGAGAAGTTCAGGAAGAAGATAGGAGCCAGGCATTGGATCATTCGGGTTTTATCTATCTTGTTGTATTCTTCTTGAGAACTTGGTGTGGCCAGTTCCAGTTTGATCCCTGGGATGAAAACCCCGTGGGTGTTATTTTGTCTGGTGGATTCATCCAGGGTCCACGATTGTGCTTCAATACATTTGTCTTCTCTTTTTTATAAGCAGTTGTGCATGCCATTGCAGGGGCTCGAGATTTATTATATGGGCATGTACTATTTACCGTTATTAATATAAATAAAGGATGCATTTCTAGATCCCGTTGTGTTTAGTGTTTTGATTGCAATTATTTTTAACTAGAACAACTAGATGTGCCAGATTGGTTGATTATTTCGTTGTTCAGGATATTGCAATATCATTGCTTGAAGCAAGGATGATAGTACCTCAACAACTACAAGTGGTCCAAGAAGCCATGTCAATTCAAGCATCAGTTCTTGTCAAGAGTCAATATTATAAAATATCATCATTGTAAAATTGTAAAAGAGTCATTATTGTAAAAAATCAGTCTGCCTAGAGTTGAAGAGGCATTGTTGGGAGGTATAGGAGTCATTGTTGGATGATTTCATGGTTAGGTTACAGGTCATAGTGTGATTGGATAATCTGCCAAGTACAAGAAAAGCATTGTAAATTATATTGTATCGTGGATCATTGTCCCTCGTACGGGAGTCCACACTCTTGTTTCATTTCTGGTCATTATAGGGTGGCATGGAGGAGATAGGCAGGTGCATGAAGTCGCCTACAGGTTGGAGCCTATGAACACTTCAGGGTGGTAGGTTGGTCTAGGATGTTGGGGCATCCATTCAGTTGACTAATGAAGAAACTAGGGTGTTGGGGTGTCCTTCCAATGAGAGCTGGAGAAGAATACTTTTATAGATTTCTAGGAAGTTATAACTTTCATTTTAGTTGGGGCTGAAGATTAAATAATTTATTAGAAAAACGTTCAGTGGTTTTTTACCCAGAGGGGGTTTTCGACCTAAAATTATTGTGCCCATTGTGTTATTTTTTTTACTTTTGTTACTAGATAAACATTAATAATAATTTAAGATTAACCAATGGTCTAAAAAGATTTAAAAGTGAAAATTGCTAAGGAATATTGATTCACTCCCCCCCCCAATGCCCCGCCCCCCACGCCACCCCCCCCCCCAATGCCACCGCCCCCCCACGCCACACCCCCCCCCCCCCCCCCCCCACGCGCACCTCTCAGTATTTCCAACAATTGGAATCAAAGCTTGGTTCCTTCAATAGCAGTCTAACAACTAGAAGGAGATCATGGAATACACCAAGAATAGAGTTCCTTTTTTCAATGGAAATAACTATGCACTTTGGAGTGGAAGAATGTAGGTTCATTTGCTAGCACAAGGATACGAAGTATGGGAAATCATTGAAAAAGGCTTCACATCGACCTCGGATGAACAAGGTAAGAAAAATATGGTATATGATGCAAAGGCTAAAGATATTATTATCAGTGGGCTTATCGAATCTATGGGGCAAGCTTGAGAATATATATGCAGGTGACTCACAGGTGAAAGAAGAAAAGCTTCAAATTTTCAGGGAAAATTTTAAGAAACTTAGAATGAGGGAAGATGAAGATATTGTTGCATACTTTCAGCGTGTTGATGAAACAACAAATACATTGGAAGGTTTGGGAGAACCTGTCGACACAAAAATTGTTGTCCGAAATATCCTCAGAACCTTGCATAAGATTCAACCCAAAGGAATATGTCTTGGAAGATAGATCCAATATGACCAATCTCATCATAGATGAATTGAATCGAATTCTTATGGCATATGAAATGAGAATTGAAGAAGAGGATGGAATATCTCACTTAGAAACAACATGTGTCGCATCCAAGAAGACTAGTGAGGACAAGTAGACTCGGAAAACAAAAACTTGCAGTTGCAAGGATGAAGAAAAGGAAGAAGAAGAAGAAGAAGAATTTTCAGATAAATAATTTGCCCACTTCACACGGAAAATGAAAATAGGTACGAGAAAATTCAAAGGTAAACTTCCATTAATATGTTTTGATTGTGGTGAGGTTGGGCATTTTGCAGCCAAATGCCCTCATAAAAATGAGGTTGTTACGAAAGGAAAGAAAGGTCCTAGGAAGTTCAACAAGCAAGGCAAGAAGAAATGGTTTAAGAAGAGTTTCTTCTCCAAAGAAGATAGCTTCTCATTTGATGAAGATAGTGATAATGAAGAAGAAATCAATGGAAGAGTATTGTTTATGTCCAAGCACAATAAGCAAGAGGTATTTGATGAAGAAGGAGACAAAGAAGAAGATATGATTGAGGTTGAATTTCAAGATGAAGTGATCAGGGCTATCAAAGAGCTCAAGGCCGAGAAGAAGCACGTCAACACTCTTGAAGACAAATTAAAGACATGAAGGGAACATGTCCTAAATCTTAAAATCAAGGTTGAAGAATAAAAACAAATTGAAGCTCAGGAAAGAATTAAAGGAAAGCAACAAGAAAAGAGAAACATTGGAAGATGAAATAGTTTCTCTACGAAAGGAAGTAAAAAATGGAAAAAATCTTAAAAACTATGCTAACAGATCAAAGGAATTAGAAGAACTCATCATCAATCAATGATCATGCATTGACAAGACTAGTCTTGGTTACAAATAAAAATATGAAAGGGTGTCAACTCCTACTATGACAACAAAATAAGAGGGATATGAAAAATATACCAAGCAGGTAGATCTCCCAACTAAGTCAAGAGATCAAGACTCGCAGGAAGAACCATGGAAGACAATTCCTCTAAGAATATTTCCTCCCAGGTATCAACCTATCTTTTATGGTTATTTTTATTCATGTGGAAGGTTTGGACATAAAGCTGTAGAATGTCACACGTATGTTTGGAATGGATATAGTTTTGGGAGAAATTCAGAAATGGATATTCCAGAACTCAGGAGGAATATCAACAGATTTGATTATTTGATAGATGATGCATAATGTTACAAACGTAACAATTTTAGACACCTGGATAAAGATTGCAGACTTGGAAGTTCTTCAAAGGAATTCTCACAAAATTAGAATGAACAAGTATGGAAAAAGAGGATTGAAAGGTGTTCTCTCACTATAAAGGCTCAAAGAAATAGAAACGTTTGGTATGCTGACAATGGTTTCTTAATGCATATGATTGGAGATAGATATAAGTTCATATCCTTGAAGGAAAAGAAGGATGGAATGATGTATTTTGGAAATGACGGTCTTCAAACGCCATAGGAACATGTACGATCACACTTGGAAGCAAGGATGCATTAGTGAAGGATGTTTTTTTAGTTGAAAATATGAATCACAATATGCTCAATGTTGATAAATGTGTGATCAAGGACACATGATGTTATTCAACTCTAATAAATGTGAAATCGAGAAACGAAAATTTGGAAAAATTGTGGCTCCAACAAGTAGAGCTCCAAATGACATATACATTTTGGATGAAACACCTAAAGGGTGTGTTTTGGAAAAAATATATGAAAGTTGGTTATGGCACAAATGAATGGGACATATAAATTTCGACAATTCGGTCAGGATCAGCAAAATGGAAGCAGTAAGAGAAATCCATAAAATTTCAAAACCTACCAATACGATATGTGAATCTTGTTGGCATGGAAAGTAGGAAAAGGTTGAGTTCAAGACAAAGGAACACTTTGTGTCATGTCCATTCGAATTAATACATACTGATTTATGTGGTCCTATGAGAACAAAAGGTTTTGACGGTGAATTATACTTTATGCTAATGATAGATGATTATGCCAGAATGACAACCTTTAGTTTCTTAAAGAAAAGTTTTGAGGCATTAAAATGTTTCAAAATATACAAGGAATTGGTCAAAAATGAAACCGATTTGAAGATCAAATGTCTGAGATCAGATAATGGTGGAGAATTCACGTCCAAAACATTTCAGCAATACTGTGAAGAAAATGGAATAAAAAGGAAATTCTCAATAGCCAAAACACCATAGTAGAATGGAGTTGCTGAAAGAAAAAACAAAACCATATAGGAAATGGCTAGAACAATGTTAAATGACTCAAAATTAGATGATAAATTCTGGGTTCAAGAAATTGATACAGCTGTATTCATTATAAACATAGGTCAGCTCAAGAACAACTATAACATGAATTCATACGAACTATGGAAAGGAAGACCGGCTCATGTCAAATACTTCAAAATATTTGGAAGTAAATTCTACATCAAAAGAGAAGACCAAAAATTGGGCAAGTTCGATTCCCATGTTGACAAGGTACTTTCGTTGGTTATTCACGCAAAAGAAAGGCTTATAGATGCTACAATCTGAGGCGAAAACAAATAGTTGAAAGCATAAATGTTAATTTTGATGAAGACTATGTTCCAAAGGATAACAATGAGATATTCTCTTCAAACAAATCTGAGGGGCTTGAGGTAGAATCTATGAAGGATGAAAAAGAAGCTCCAAAACAAGACCAATAAAATAAGGAAACAACAGTCAACCGAGAGGAAATAAGAAATTATTAGCAGGATTTACAAGAAACTTCTCCAAAATTTTTAAAATAATGGTGTCAAAATAATCTTTCGTCAAATGAAATCATTGGCAACATAAATGAAGGAATTGGAACCAGAGGAAGTTAACTGCTTCATTCATCACAACAAGCCCACCTTTCTTTTTTAGAAACTTTTTGTTAGAAAATTATATATTACAGAGTAATGGAGCACATAAAATATATTGCAGAAATATAAACAAAGAAAACACATAAAACAAGAGAGACACATATATACACTGTTCACCCAATTTTAGCTACGTCTGCGGAGAAATAGCCAGTCCTTCCTTTTATATTATCCAGCAAAATGAAGAGATACAACCTACAAAAGATTCATTGTAATTCCCTCTTCTCTCTCACACAATTGCCTCTCTCTTTCTCGCTCATAATACCGATGTACATAGGCGCAATACAATTCTCTCATATAGTGAGGGATTTCCTTCTAGGGAAAAAACCTAAATTAAACATGGCTTCTACCGTCAAATATCCTTATAATGAACAACCCAGATTGACTACGAAATTACAACATTTTACAAGGAAATTTTACATCTATTTTTCTCTTCGGGGGCGCTGACCCTGATCCCACGCTGGGGGGGGGGGGGGGGAGCGGCTCCCAAATATCGCAGCCCCCCGCCCGGACCACCCTTGTAGCACAAATATTAAGGGAGGCGTTGTCGCCACATTATGAACTGGGGTCCAATGTGGTGATACCTATGAATAAAGCAGATCATCAGGCTCCACACCCAACACTTTTAAGCCTAGCCATTTTGAGGAAGCTAGTCAAGATGAACATTGGGGAGAAATTATGAATTAAGAACTAGATCAAATTGAGAAGGACACTTGGGAATTGGTTCCATGACCAAAGGATAAAAATGTTATTGGAACTAGATGGGTCTTCAGAAACAAATTGAATGAGGATGGATGTGTTACCAGGAATAAGGAAAGATTAGTCTACAAAGGATATGCACAAGTAGAAGGAATTGATTTTGAATAAACATTTTCTCCCATTATCAGAATGGAAGCTATTAGGATTTTTCTCACTTATGCATGCTCGAGAAAAATCAAGGTGTACCAAATGGATGTTAAGTCAGCCTTTCTAAATGGTGAATTGGAAGAAGAAGTTTACATTGAACAACTTGAAGGTTTTCTGCTCTCTAACAAAGAAGAATACATCTGCAAATTAAAGAAGGCACCATATGGTCTCAAGAAAGCTCCTAGGGCTTGGTATGCTTGTCTTGATGGATATCTACATCAATAAGGATTTAAGAATGGAGGCACTGACAACGATCTCTATGTGAAAATGGATTAAGATAACCTAACGATTATCGAGGTATATGTGGATGATATAATATTTGGAAGTAATGATAACAGATTAAGTAAAACCTTTTCCACCAAGATGCAAAGTGAGTTTGAAATGTCTCTACTTGGCGAGATGACATACTTTTTAGGGCTTCAAATATCTCAGCAAGATAAAGGAATATTTATATATCAAACCAAGTACATCAAGGAAATGCTCAAAAAACTCAAGATGGAAGATTGCAAGTGTGCCCTTATCCCAATGGTAACAGGTTGCAAGTTAAGTTTAGAATATTCGTCAAAGGATGTGAACCAGAGGTTGTATAGATCTATAATTGGTAGTTTTCTATATGTGATAGCCTCTCAGCCAGATGTAATGTAGGCAGTTGGACAAGTAGCAAGATTCAAAGCAACACCAAAAGAATCTCATATTATTATCGTCAAAATAATTCTTCAACATCTTAAGGTCACATCGGAATATGGTTTATGGTATCCCAAAGGAAATGATCTAGTTATCCAAGCTTATACAAATGTAGATTAGGTAGGAAGTGTTGATGATCATAAGAGTGCCAGTGGAGCAACATTTTATCTAGGTGGTTTCCTTGTTTCATGTTAAGTAAATAACAGTCTTCAATCTCATTATCCATAGTGGAAGCATAATATATCGCAGTCGTAGCTTGTTGTACTCAAGTTCTCTGGATGAAGCAAACTTTGCAAGATATTTAAGTCAAGTTTGATGAGCCCATTCCCATCTTATGTGATAACACCAGTGCGATCAATATGTCCAAGAATCTTGTGATGCATTCCAAAACAAAGCACATTCCAATCAAATATTATTTCGTTAGAGAGAAGGTTTCCGAAAAGAATATCAAGCTTGAATATGTTAGCACAAAGGAACAAATTGCTAACATCTTTACTAAATCATTACCTCGTGAAGCATTTTGAGTATCTTCGCCAAAATCTTGGGATTCTCCCAAGTTCTCATTAAACTCTTTCTCTTATCTAACAAAGTAGAAAGAGGGAGTGGAGGTGAGTACAGGTCCACACGATGGAAGTTTGTTAGGGGGAGTTAACCTTTTCCATTGATGTCAAAGGGGGAGATAAGGCAGTATGAAGAGGTGTCATGATCATAGGGGGAGTAATTTTATTGCCATCAATGCCAAAAGTGGAGATTTTTGATCAATGGTTATCATTGATGTCAACCCAGGCAGCACCAGTGGCTACCTCGATCTTGCATGGACATTTTGGGTTAACAATATTTCTATTCTAAGTCAAGTATCTTCTAGATGGATTCTACTCATGGATATGTTTCCATTGATATATGGAATGCCACGTAGTTCTTCATGATTTTAGAGTTATTCATGTTTGAAGTTAGTAACCCCAGTTAGTGGGCTAAAACCCTATGGGGTTGTGGCATGGCACTCATCATTGGTTGTGATCATTGAATAGTCAATAACTAATAATGTTTTATACTCCTAAAATCCCTCCAACGTTCACTTGTTGAGGACCCTCTCAACTCAAGACATTTCTATAAATAGTGATCCTCATATCCTCCTCTTGTAAGTACTTTCAACAAACTATCTGGTGAGAAGACCTATGTAATTTTTTGGCCCTCATGAGCTTCTAATACATTATCTATTGCAGGGAGTTTAAGGTTTTGTTGAGGTCTGGTTAGGGTACAAAATTGTGATCAAGTTTGAAGGTCTACTTTAAGGAAGTTAAGGATCTTTTAGATGGATTCTACCCGTTGAGATGTTTCCGTTGATATATGGCATGCCATGTAGTTCTTCATGGTTTTAGATTTATTCGTGTTTGAAGTTAGTAACCCTGGTTAGTGGGCTAAAACCCCATGGGGTTGTGGCCTGGCACTCATCATTGGTTGTGGTCATTAAATAGTCAATAATTAATAATTTTTTATGCTCCTAAAATCCCTCTGACGTTCACTTGTTGAGGACCCTCTCAGCTCAAGACATTTCTATAAATTGTGACCCTAATATCCTCCTCTTGTAAGTACTTTCAACGAACTATCTAGTGAGAAGACCCATGTAATTTTTTGGCCCTCGTGAGCTTCTAACATAGGATCTATTGTAGGGAGTTTAAGGTTTCATTGAGTTTTGGTTAGGGTAAAAAATTATGATCAAGTTTGAAGTTTTTTTTCAAGGAAGTTTAGAGCCTTGGATTCTAGGATTTCGATGCTTCAAATAGGTCATCGTGGAATTTTTGCTATAAATTGTTTTCTACAAAGATTAAGAAGCTGAAATTAAAACCCATTTGATCTAAAGTCTCGATGAACCTCCTGACTAAATTTCAAATCTTGGTTCTCTATAATTTAAGAGATATGATTTGAGGAAGTTAGGGTTTTTGCAGGCTCCTGAATTCCATGTCAAACAGGTGAACTTAGGAAAATCGTCATAAGTTTCTCTCTAAGAATTGGATTCAAATTTCGTAAATAGTGACAAAAATAGGAAGGAATGTAGTTTGTTGGGTATCATTTTCGTGGCACAAAGTTGAAACAATGGCACGTGGCACTTCATATAAGTTTTATCTACTGAACTAGTCTATAATAAGGTCATAATAGGAGATTGGGCATAAATATTTCTTAAATAATCCAATCTCGATCATACCTATGGGGTTGGAAAGAGGACTCAGAGGGCTACGACAGGACATAATTTTAGACCTTTAAGATCCGAAATTACATAGATACAACAAATTCAATATCAAGCTCCTAGAAGGCAAGACAAAGTATGCATTCAAGGATCATTGCAATAAGGACCACACATCAACAGTCAAGGGTAAGTCTGCTACAAAAAGTTATGTATGATTAGTGTTTGCATTTGAAATTTGAATATCATCTCTGACATGTGTTTTTGCAGGACAGTGTAATTATTTTGTTTGTGTATTGATTTGGGTCTTGTTCATTAATGCATGTGCAGGAAGGAGGACACTTCAGGACAACTTGGAAACATACTAGAAGGACATGCAACGCCAAAGTACCATTACTTGAAGCAAGCACGACAATACCTCAGTAGCTGCAAGTGATCCAAGAATCCATGTCAAGTCAAGCGCCAATTCTTGTTAAGAGTCACTATTGTAAAAGATCATCTTTATAAAATTGTAAAAGTCATTATTGTAAAAAGTCAATCTACCTATAGCTAAAGAGGCATTCTTGGGAGGTATAGGAGTCATTTTTGGATGATGTCATGATTAGGTTTCAATTCATAGTGTGAAAGGGTAATCGGTCAAGTACAAGAAAATCATTGTAAATTATATTGTATCATAGATCATTGTCCCTACTACTGGAGTGCACAATCTTGTTTCATTTCTGGTCATTATAGGGTGGAAGGGAGGTGCTAGGAAGGTGCATGAAGTCGCATATAGGTTGGAGTCTGTGAACACTTCAAGGTGGTAGGTTGGTCTAGGATGTTGGGGCATCCATTTAGTTGACTATTGAAGAAACTGGGGCATTGGGGCGTCATTCCAGTGGGAGTTGGAGAAGAATGTGTTTCTAGAATTCTAGAAAGTTGTAACTTTCATTTCAGTGGGGTTGAAGATTAAAGAATTTATTTGAAAAAAGTTTGGTGGTTTTTTACTTGGACCTAAAATTCTTCTGCCTATTGTGTTCTTTTGTTTACTGTGGCTACTGGATAAACATTAATAATAATTGAATATTAACTAATGTTTTGAAAAGATTTAAAAGTGATAATTGCTAAGGAATACTAATTCACCCCCACCACCACCCCCCCCTCAGTATTTCCAACAACCATGTGGTCCATAAATGGTAGGTGTATGGCCTATCCATTTCACTAATTTGAATACTTCGTAATATAATTGAATGATGTCTCTGCAATTAAAAATAGGTTGAGATCAAGAGTCTTCATTTATTGTTTATTAACTAGTTACAAAGCTTAGTATGAAAATCCAATAAATAATATCTAGGCTAGATGAATGTCAACCAAAGGAAAACAAGCCTACCCTATTTCATATTTCATTCACTACTCAGTTGCTTGTATTCCCAATTTCACAAACATCTACAACTCTACAAATGCCAAAATGAAGTGGCTCTATGGTAAAATGGGTGAAAACAACAATGTTTATTGTATGGTATTTGAACTATTTGAAAATTTGTATGCTCATACAAAGCCACCATAATATAACAAACACTTAGCGGTAAAAAAAATTTCTCAAAGGAGAGAGAAATGACATAGAAAAATAAAATTCCCAACAATATAAAAAGAACCCAACAATTAGTCAAATTCAATTAGATCAATTTGCAATCTCCTATATAAGTTCTCTGACTCTTAAATGACAACTATTAATTTTCAATCACTAAGGATAATGGATGGACAAGAATAGAGCATTATTTCCATTCATTAAATACTAATGTAAATTGGCTGATTAAGAGAAATACAATGTGGAACTTTTCATTATGACTATGTGCGCAACCAACAATAATAATACATCATAAATAAGTATAATAATCTCACCCAAAGCATTCTACATAATATTAAAACACACACACCCATAAATATTGAGATGTTCATGGAAACCCAACTAGAAGAAAACCAATTTGATTTGAGAATTTTATTATGTAGGAAACGGGGCATAAGAGGATGATATATGCATATTTAATTTATTTTTACTCACTAGCAATGGATTTGTAGATGACCATGGCTCAACAACACTCTTCATTCATTGTGGGACAAACTCAATGTCTTCTTCTCCTCCAACCATTAAGAAAACTACTTCTTTGAGATCTCATCTTTGCTACTACCCTTCTTTATTTACTCATCTCACATCTCTATTAAATTCCTTTCCTCTCCATAACATTAATTTTTAATGGCCTATCTTGAAATGCCAACCATCACAATAATTTGTTTCAACTTCCAAGTGAATTTTGGACATTTGCTCAACTTTGTTAAAAAACATTTAAATACTTATTACAAAGTTTACAAAGATATTCTTATGAGCATCTAATTTGGATTAGTGCCACTTTATGAGATGAATGTATCTATTTCCATTACGTACAAGAAAACTCTCACAAGTTCTTGTCCAACAAATTGTATTTGAAATTCTCATTATGTATCTTGATTAGAGAAAATCCAACACTGCAGAAAAGGTCACACCCAATGTCTTATACTTTTCGATAATTGCATATAATAAGGGAACCATCTATGTGTGGATATAGGATCAATGCAACCATGGCAAGGAAAACAATGTTTTCCCACATGTTGAGACTAGGCATAAATGTTGAACATTGTGTGGTTTATCATAAATTGTTTTCACAGTGTAATTCAACTAGAATCCTCTCTTCATGCTCTCTCAATTCACATGCTTCTTGTTTTTCAATAAATACTAAGTGATAGTGTCTGTTTAATATTTTTGGCCATAACATTATATTTCCCAAGTGTTGAAATAACATTAATATATTTTTGTGCATGCACATTTAAAATTGATAAGTCATTGCTACAAGAAGAAAAGTTGTTGGCATATGCCTAGTGACATTCGATGTTTATAATTAACAAGTTAGAAACATAAGTTGAAATAACTCCATGATGTTTCAAGCGACCTTTGTATTACAAATTAATGGGTTTGAAATGCAACAAGAAATTTTTTTTGCATGTAGAATGCAATGCCCAAAAAATGGAATAATTTCAACTTGTAAGAAAATAAATGGGTAGAAACAAAACGAAATTGACATTTAACAAATTATATTGATATATTATGGAGAGAGGAGTTGAGGGTGTGGAGGGCTCGGTGGTTGGGGAACCCTAACTACCTATGCTCTATGGTTTATTCCTCCTCCTGGTCATGGCCGTAATTGATGTCGTGTTTTCTTCCTCGACAGGTCTTGGCATCATCATTTCTGGTTGGTTCTATCGTCTTTTATTCAACATGCATGGATGTTGAAGGTTCCACTAGGTCTTCTACTTTCGCTCGCTAGGGTCTCCACCTTTGTGGGCTCTGTTTTTTTGTTGCCTTCATCATCCCAGTTGTCATTGTTGAGGATTGTTTAGGGTTTGGAATTGTTTCTTCCACACCACCCTCTCTTGGTTGTTGCCACATCCACTTGTTCTCTAATGTTGCCTAGCTTCTCACCATGGTGTTACCAAGCTTCGTGTTGAGGTTTGTTGCCCTTTTCATCTATGTTGGATGTCACTTTTGGGCTTGTTGTATGGATTATCTTGGGATGTTTGGGCTCTGTAGGTCATTTTCTTTTGGGTTGTTTTTATGGGCTATCAAAGTGGTATGTGCCCCATTTTAGCTTTTGTACGACAATGGTCTATTACAGATGGTCCTACCTGACACCCTACAAGGGTTATTTTGTTATGGATAAAGACTATTTGTCAGGATGTTTTTTTTATCTTTTTTTCCACAGTGTGGAACTGGGTAAATCCTTCTTGAATGCACTCCTAAAGTGCATATACAAAATGTAATTTTTTTTATCTGGATAAATAAAGTTACAACTTTTTTCCTTGGAAAAAAAAATCATTAATATATTACAACATTAGTTTGCCATGAAAATTCAATTAATCTTAATTGAATAAATAACATTAATATATTTTAAAAGGAGTTTTAAGTTAAAAATTGATAATTTAGAAGAATACTTATGTGAAATCTTATACGAAGTATAGGGGTAGTATTTTATCTAGAATCTTTTGATTCATATGTGGGCCTTTTTTTTCTTTGGTTGCATAACAAACTCCATTTCACAGTCAAGATGACTCAGTTCTCCTATCTAAAACTAAAGACTACATCATAGACTTTATCTTCTAGCATAGCGACAGGCACAAGATTCTTCTTTAGACCTGGTACATACTTTACATCAGTCAGGGTGAGAGGAGCTCCATGCTGCCCCTGAAACACAACCATACCTTCACTTGAAACATGGTACTTTCCATCATCGCCCATCTTTATCCGCATTTGGAGATCGTTCTCCTCCAAGGTACTGAAAATATTCTTGTCACCTGACATGTGGAATGGAGCTCCACTATCTAGGTGCCACACATATCCCACCATGGATGAAACCATGCATGTGATAAGAGAGAAATCCAACTCAAACTATG
The DNA here is from genome assembly GCA_031772625.1 of Pinus tabuliformis. Lineage (NCBI taxonomy): Eukaryota > Viridiplantae > Streptophyta > Pinopsida > Pinales > Pinaceae > Pinus > Pinus tabuliformis. Next base: position 534,089,950 of record CM062818.1, on the reverse strand, counting down.
AGGCCAGTGCCTCACCATCAGATCCCTTCGAAGAACCCTTCTTGGATTTCTTCTGTGGAGAATTTGTAGCATAATGGCCCACTTCATGACAATGAAAACATCGCACTTTCAATTTGTCAATCTTCTTCCCACCATGGGAAGAACCGGATTTGGGATGGGATGCCTTCCATTTCCCTTTCCTCACCTTACTCGCTAAGGCTATATTTTCCTCATCATATTGATTCGATGATGATCCATCTCTCGTGCTTCTTCTTATTTCATCCTACATCAGATCCGACCAAAGTCATTCCTAATCTAGCAGTTTTTCTCTTCCATTAACCGAATCTTGGTAGTTATGCCAACTCTTAGGAAGACCGAGGAGTACAAGACTCACCATGTCATCATCAATGGTCATGATCCCTACACTTCCAAGCTCATCCTTGCAGGTGGTGAGCTTGTTCAGATATGTAGAGATCATGTCTCCCTTTTCACACTTGATCTTTCAAAGCTTGTCTTTGAACGCCAACTTCCTCTGATCGCTGCTATTTTGATATAGATCTTTCAATGTTTTCCACATCAAAAATGATGTCTCCTTCACATGGAGGCTTGAGACAATGTGGTCTCTAACTCCCTCCAGGAGGATTCTCCTTGCTCTAGCCACACATTTCTTCCATTCCGCCAGTAGACCGTTATCCTCTAATAATGCTTCCATGCGATCCTTCCAGGCTATATAATTCAAGCTACCATCAAGGGCATACTCGAGTCTTAAACCACTGAACGCCATTGGTGAAATTGAGATGTGATAAGAACTCGATATCTATATTCAGGAACTTCAACCTTGAAACTTCTCCTCCTTGTATATTATTCTTCGCCTTGATCACCTTTGCTCCAATACCATGTAGAAATTCCCACTATAGATCAACAGATTATGCAATACACTAAAGCAGAATATAAGATCTACTTCTATAATAAACTTTGAGGAAGCTTAATGAAATTGAGCATGATCAATGAGAACACATATAGATAAGAATGAGAAATCAATCACACATAACACAGAAGAAATAACCCAGGGAAAGCCTTAGCCTAAGACCCTAATCTCTATATTATCATACAAGTGGAAATCTTGTTCAAGTTACAAAAAGAATTAGCTCTCAAGCTATCCCGCTCTCTCTGCAAAATCACAATATAGCTCACAGACTGAATAGACATAATATATGTCCTCCTCAAGCCCTCCAAGCCTCCTATTTCCTTGCACAGTTTTTCTTGGGGTCTAGTGAAGCCACATGTGTGAATTGGCCTCATCACACTCACAAAACCTCAAGAAATAACTACGCAATGCTCAAGGAAAGAATTCCTTCTGCATGCAAGCGATATTCACAATGGAATATTCTAGCAATTGATAGTACACTGCCCCTCCATCTGATCTCAACTGGGTCTCTGTTTGAACAAACATGCATGAGTTATTTATGAGAGAATATTCAGTTATCTAAAGTGCAGCAGTTACATGCATGCATGCATTAACTAACTACACTCACAATTAATTCAACAAACTATTTGAATTAATCTAACTAGACTTGACTCAGTTAACTGAGCCAACTAATTACAAACCAATATTACAACTCATCCTTATCTCTTTAACTAATGGATAAATTCCTTAATTAATGGAGAAACTGTTGCATGTCCACACATAGACTTCATGTTTGATTTTCTAGAACTAATTAACTCATGGTGAATTAATTAATTATTTTACAAACAGTTGCTAAGATCAAATTCGAATTTTACTTCACTATTTTATTTTAGGGACTGACTAAAATAGGAAGGTTTCTCGAAATGCTATTTATAAAAGTATTAAATTTAGCACTTCTATATTTAGTCTTGTTACTATTTTAAAAAAGGATGTTGACTAGTAAGGAGTTGAGAAGGATTGATGGAGGAAGCAAGAACAAAATCTGCAGCAAGAATGAACTAAGGAGGAGAGGACTATGCTTTATCTACAAGGGACCTTGGGCCCTTAACCATTCATGTCCAGGTGATAAGGAGGCAACAAGGGAAAATCATGGGGATTCATTAATAGTTGGGTTCACTGGTTTTCATCAGAGAACCTATGACGGATCCAATCAGTTAAGTACAGATGGTGAACAACAAAACCATGTTTTACAGGGAAACTTGCAAGACAAGCCAATGAAAATCATTCAGCTACACAAAGTACATTGAGAAAGGAAGGATTTAATTCCTCCTGATCATGTGGTAGTTGAGTCTATAGATATCCAGGAGAAAATCCATAAAGAGTATGTGCAATCAGGTGTAGATAACAATCCACCAGTACATCCATGTGTGACAGCCAGAGAAGGTGGACAACTTATCTCCACATGTGGAGAATGAAAAGAAGAAGATATTCAAGGAGAATCAAATGAGGAGCAAGTAGTAATAATCTAATAAGACGAGCATGATCATGTAGGGCAGCATGGAAAATATGGTATGCAAGATGAGCCATTTCTAGAGGGTTAGTCAAAGATTCAAGTTAAAGTTGTGGTCGTGGGTCAACCGGTGCAGAAAGATACCAAGACATTCAATAGGGCACTAGAATTACCAGTAGAGGAATTTCGAGAAATGATCATGCATTTCAAGATAGATCTTATGATGTTGAAGCAAAGAGTCTAGACAGTCCGAGACATTTCCTTACAGGAGAATAGAAAAATTGAGAAGCTCATAGGGATATGTGTTGAATCAATGACCAAGTTGTCTAATGTTGAGAAACAACTCAAGTCCCTCACAAGGCAGCAAGAGGAGTGCAATTGAGAGTTCCAAAGAAACTCTCTATAGGAGTACATAGATGAGGCTTGCAACACTATCAACCCACCTTTATACACTTGGAAGAGCAGGGTAGAGTTCTCCAAATTCATCATGTTGTGTGACCGAATGAAAAAACATGAGTTGAGCATCAATCAACATCAACATAGTAGATTTGCAGGTATTCATCCTTCCCAAGGCATGGATTGGCGAGAGATTATGAATTGGTACTCTATTGATGGGTTGATTCTTAGGAGGATACTCACAGCCAAGGGCATATTTCATCTTGTGTCCTTTGGCACAAGTAGTAATGGAGGGTAGAGATGGTACCATAACCCATAATTCCTAGGACTTAGGTGGCATTGGGATCCAAGAGAACCCATTGGGGGTAGTATTGTGTATAAATTCCCACTGTAGATCAACAGATTATGCAATATACTAAAGCAAAATACAAGATCTACTTCTACAACAAACTTGCAGAAGCTTAATCGATTATGAGCAAGATCAAATAGAACACATATAACTAAGAATGAGAAATCAATCACACATGAACACATAAGAATACTTTGGGGAAAGCCTCAGCTAAAAAACCCCGACCTCTGTATTATCATACAAGTCGAAATATGTTTAGATTACAAAAAGAATCAGCTCATAAGCTATCCTTCTCTCTCTGCAATCAAACAATACATCTCACAGACTGAATAGACACAATATATGCCTTTCCTTAGCCCTCCAAGCCTCCTATTTCCTTGTGTAGTTTTTCTTAGGTTCCAATGATGCCACCTGTGTAATTGGCCTCATCACACACTCACTAAACTGAAGAAGTAACTACACAATCCTCAAGGAACGAATTCCTTCTGCATGCAAGAGATATCCTCCATGGAATATTCCTACAACTGATAGTACATTGCCCCATCACCTGATCTCAACTGGGTCTATGTCTGAACTGACATGCATGAGTTATTTATGAGAGAATATTCAGTTATCTGAAGTGCAGTAGTTACATGCATGCATGCATTAACTAACTGAACTCATAATTAGTTCAACAAACTATTTGAAATAATCTAACTGAACTTAACTCAGTTAACTGAGCTAACTAATTACAACTCAAAGTACAACTCATCCTGATCTCCTTTAATCAAGGGATAACTTCCTCAATCAATGGAGAAATTGCTGCATGTCTTCACATAGACTTCATGTTTCATTTTTCTACAAATAATTAACTCAAGATGAATTAATTAATTATTTTACAAACAGCTGCTAAGATCAAATTCAAATATTAATTCTAAATTTTAGTTTAGGGACTAACTAAAATTGGAATCTATCCCGAAACACTACTTATAGCAATGCTATTTTTAGCATTTCCATTTTTTTCATTACTTGTTGCTATGTCCAACACTAGTACCTAAAATGCTATTTATAGCATTTCTATTTTTAGCATTTCTTGTTGCCATTTTCAACACTACCTCACAACAAGAAAGGAATTCAACTCAAACCTGGTCCTGAACCTTTGGAATGTTCTGCATGCAACACTTCTCCCAAGTGTTGTTGCTCCAACAACTATAGAAACAAAAAAAATCTCCCAACTGACCTCCCTGTTGGGCTAGAAACACCCTCTGATGCTGAAGATCCCTCTGCCACTGACAAGTGCTCCCTCTGTGACCTCTGAGCTATTGCAACACTCCATGCATCTCGCACCATTGCACACCTCTCTATGCCATCCTGCACTAGTGCAACACTCCTGTGCCTCTCGCATTGTTGCAGCCTGCTAGCTCCGCAGTGCCTTGGGATTTCTGCACTGTAACTCTCTCTGCCGCTCCATCCACATCTGTCTCTACCCATTCAACCAGTCCTGCTACTTCTCATCAGGGCTCCCATAGCAAGATCTAATCAAAGAGGTTGGGTCCCTCAATGATCATGCCCCTATTTCAGCCTTTTTGGGATTGTCACTCCACATTGCCCCACCTCTGACCTGGAGGTATGGATGCATGTGATCCCTCTGCCCAGTTGGCTCAAAATTCCCCCCTACTGGAGGTCTGTGGATGAGTGGATGCCTCCACTCGGTCTCCTCTCAGATTCTCTAGTTGTGGCAGCTCCACAACCTCCTGAAGCTGCTTCACCAATTGTGGCTCCTCCACAATTGTCTGAGACTTCTTCTCGCGCTACATGTTGAGAGGTAATTTACTCTCTCTCTCTCAACCACCAAGTTTGCATCAATTTCCTTGCTCCTCAAGGCTTTGCATGCATCTTGAACCTCAAGAGCATACAGGTTCTTAACTTGTGAACTGATCTGCTTCACCTGTCTCGTGGTGATGTGTCGAAGGAAAACCTTTCCCTTACTGAAGACTACATCATAGCCTTTGTCTTCTAGTATTGAGATTGACACCAAATTTTTCCTTAGTCCTAGTACATACTTGACATCAATCAAGGTAACGTGAGCTCCATACTCCCTCTGAAAAAAAATCATGCCTACACCTGAGACACTATACTTTTCATCATTACCCATCGCTATGAGTATCTAGAGATACTTATCCTCCAAGGTACTAAACAAAATCTTGCCATCGGTCATGTGGAAAGAAGCTCCACTGTCAAGAAACACACCACATCCCACCATTAATGAAACGATGCATAAGAAGAGGGTGAAATCTAACTCAATCTATGAGGTCAATGCCTCACCTTCAAATCATTCCTTAGATCCCATCTTGGATTTCTTCAATGGACAATTTGTAGCAAAATGGCCCACCTCATGACAATGAAAGCATCACACTTTCGATTTGTCAAAATTCTTCCTACCATGGGAAGAACTCGATTTGGGATGAGAATCCTTCTCTTTCCCTTTCTTCACCTTACTCGCTAAGGTGGAATTTACTTCATCCTCATTGGATGAAGAACCATCTCTGGTGCTTCTTCTTATCTCCTCCTGCATCAGATCTGACCAAAGTCGTTCCCAATCTGGTAGTTTTTCTCTTCCATTAACCGAGTCTTGGTAGCTATGCCAACTCTTTGGAAGACCGAGGAGTGCAAGACTCACCATGTCATCATCAGTTGTTGTGGTCCCTACACTTCCAAGCTCATCCCTGCAGGTGGTGAGCTTGTTCAGACATGTAGAGATTGTTTCACCCTTTTCACACTTGATTTTTCGAAGCTTGTATTTCAGTGCCAACTTCCTCTGATTGCTGCTATTCTGATATAGATCTTTCAATGTTTTCCACATCGAAAATGGTGTCTCCTTCCCATGGAGTCTCAAGAAAATGTGGTCTCGAACTCCCTCCAAGAGGATTCTCCTCGCTCTAGCCACACATTTCTTCCATTCCGCCAATTCTGTAGCATTAGTCGTTGTTGGCTTGGGGACTTCTTGATCAATGAAGTCCTTTAGACCGTAGTCCTCTAATACTGCTTCCATGCAATCCTTATAGGCTATATAATTCGAGCTACCATCAAGGGCATACTCGAGTCTTAAACCATTGAACGCCATTGGGGAAATTTGGGATGTGATAAGAATTTGAATTCTATAATCAGGAACTTGAAACTTTGAACTTCTCCCTTCTTTGTATACTGTTCTTTGCTTTGATCACCTTTGCTCTGATACCATGTAGAAATTCCCACTATAGATCAATAGATTATGCAATATACTAAAGCAAAATACAAGATCTACTTCTACAACAAACTTGCGGAAGCTTAATCGATTATGAGCAAGATCAAATAAAACACATATAATTGAGAATGAGAAATCAATCACACATGAACATGGAAGAATACTCTGGGGAAAGCCTCAACTAAAAAACCTCGATCTTTGTATTATCATACAAGTGGAAATATGTTCAGATTACAAAAAGAATCTCTCACAAGCTATCCTTCTCTCTCTGCAATCAAACAATACACCTCACAAACTGAATAGACAAAAGATATGCCTTCCCTCAACCCTCCAAGCCTCCTATTTCCTTGCACAGTTTTTCTTGAGGTCCAATGATGCCACCTATGTGATTGGCCTCATCACACACTCACTAAACTGAAGAAGTAACTGCGCAATCCTCAAGGAATGAATTCCTTTTGCATGCAAGAGATATCCTCCATGGAATATTCCTGCAACTGATAGTACACTATCCCATCATCTAATTTAAACTGAGTCTCTGTATGAACTGACATGCATGAGTTATTTATGAGAGAATATTTAGTTATCTGAAGTGCAATAGTTACATGCATGCATGCATTAACTAAATGATCTCACAATAGGTTCAACAAAATATTTGAACTAATCTAATTGGACTTAACTCAGTTAACTGAGCTAACTAATTACAATTCAAAGTACAACTCATCCTGATCTCCTTTAATCAAGGGATAACTTCCTCAATCAATGGAGAAACTATTGCATGTCTCCACATAGACTTCATGTTTGATTTTCTACAAATAATTAACTCAAGATGAATTAATTAATTATTTTACAAACAACTGCTAAGATCAAATTCGAATATTAATTCTCAATTTTAGTTTAGGGACTAACTAAAATTGGAATCTATCCTGAAATACTATTTATAGCAATGCTATTTTTAGCATTTCCATTTTTTTCATTCCTTGCTGCTATGTCCAACACTGTTACCTGAAATTCTATTTATAGGAATGCTATTTTTAGCATTTCTTGTTGCTATTTTCAACATATTGGTCAGAGGATTTTTTGGGATCTAGGTATCGAAGGATCCATTCAGGATCATTTAGCATGGAGATATGGAATAGCACATTAGGTTGTATGGGATCTTGGTATCAAATCTTTTGTTGTGGATAGTAGTGAATTGCTTAAGGGCAGGCAATATTTGGGCGGCAGGATTTGTAATATTTCTTTCTTTTGCATATGGTAAAAATTGTTGAAACCTACCCATGGTATTTACTGTGGTATTTTCCCATGGTAACTTCCCTTAGTATTTTCCTTCGTTTTTCAAGGGAAATAATAAAATAAGGCTTCTAGAGAATACATGTAGCCTATAAAAGGGGATAGGAGCTAGGTATTAGATCATTCAGGTTTTATCTATCTTGTTGTATTCTTCTTGAGAACTTGGTGTGGCCAGTTCCAATTTGATACATGGGACGAAAACCCCATGGGTGTTATTTTGTCTAGTGGATTCATCCAGGGTCCACGATTGTGCTTCAATACATTTGTCTTCTCTTTTTGATAAGAAGTTGTGCATGCCATTGTAGGGGCTCGAGATTTATTATATGGGCTTGTACTATTTACAGTTATTAATATAAATAAAGGATGAATTTCTAGATCTCATTGTGTTTAGTGTTTTGATTGCAATTATTTTTAAATAGAACAATTAGATGTGCCAGATTGGTTGATTATTTCATTGTTTGGGATATTGCAATATCAATGTTTGAAGCAAGAATGACAGTACCTCAACAGCTACAAGTGGTCCAAGAAGCTGTGTCAATTCAACCATCAGTTTTTGTCAAGATTCAATATTATAAAATACCATCATTGTAAAAGAGTCATTATTGTAAAAAATCAGTCTGCCTAGAGTTGAAGAGGCATTGTTGGGAGGTATAGGAATCATTACTGGATGATTTCATGGTTAGGTTATAGGTCATAGTGTTATTGGGTAATCTGCCAAGTACAAGAAAATCATTGTAAATTATATTGCATCGTGGATCATTGTCCCTTGTACGGGATTCCACACTCTTGTTTCATTTCTGGTCATTATAGGGTGGCATGGAGGTGCTAGGCAGGTGCATGAAGTCGCCTACAGGTTGGAGCCTGTGAACACTTCAGGGTGGTAGGTTGGTCTAGGATGTTGGGGCATCCATTTAATTGACTAGTGAATAAACTAGGGCGTTGGGGTGTCCTTCCAATGGGAGCTGGAGAAGAATACTTTTATAGAATTCTAGGAAGTTGTAACTTTCATTTCAGTTGGGACTGAAGATTAAATAATTTATTAGAAAAACGTTCGGTGGTTTTTGACCCGGAGGGGGTTTTCCACCTAAAATTCTTGTGCCTATTGTGTTATTTTGTTTACCTTTTTTACTGGACAAACATTAATAATAATTGAAGATTGACTAATGCTATGAAAAAATTTAAAAGTGCAAATTGCTAAGGAATATTGATTCACCCCCCACCGTGCCTCTCAGTATTTCCAACAATTGGAATCAGAGTTTGGTTCCTTCAATAGTAGTCTAACAACTGGAAGGAGATCATGGAATACACCAAGAATAGAGTTATTTTTTTCAATGGAAATAACTATGCACTTTGGAGTGGAAGAATGCAGGTTCATTTGTTGGCACAAGGATACGAAGTATGGGAAATCATTGAAAAAGTCTTCACATTGACCCCAAATGAACAAGGTAAGAAAAATATGGTATATGATGCAAAGGCTAAAGATATTATTATCATTGGGCTTATCAAATCTATCTATATTAAAGTATTTAGTTGAAAAACTGCTAAAGAGGTATGGGGCAAGCTTGAGAATATATATGCAGGTGACTCACAGGTGAAAGAAGAAAAGCTTCAAATTTTCAGGGAAAATTTTGAGCAACTCAGAATGAGGGAATATGAAGATATTGTTGCATACTCTTAGCATGTTGATGAAACAAAAAGTACATTGGAAGGTTTGGGAAAACCTGTCGACACAAAAATTGTTGTCTGAAATATCCTCAGAACCTTGCCAACAAGATTCAACCCAAAGGAATATGTCCTGGAAGATAGATCGAATATGACCAATCTCAACATAGATGAATTGCATCGATTTCTTATGGCATATGAAATGAGAATTGAAGAAGAGGATGGCATATCTCACTTAGAAGCAACATGTGTCGCATCCAAGAAGACTAGGGAGGACAAGCAAACTCCGAAAACAAAAATTTGCAATTGTAAGGATGAAGAAAAGGAAGAAGAAGAATTTGCAGATAAAGAATTTTCCCACTTCACACAGAAAATGAAAACAGGTACGAGAAAATTCAACGGTAAAATTCCATTAATTTGTTTTCATTGTGGTGAGGTTGGGCATTTTGCAACTAAATGTGCTCATAAAAATGAGGTTGTTATGAAAGGAAAGAAAGGTCCTAGGAAGTTCAACAAGAAAGGCAAGAAGAAATGGTTTAAGAGGAGTTTCTTCTCCAAAGAAGATAGCTCCTAATTTGATGAAGATAGTGATAATGGAGAAGAAATCAACAGAAGAGTATCGTTTATGTCCAAGTACAATAAGCAAGAGGTATATGATGAAGAAGGAGATGAAGAAGAAGAGATGACTAAGGTTAAATTTCAAAATGAAGTGATCAGGGCTATGAAAGAGCTCAAGGTCGAGAAGAATCACGTCAACACTCTTGAAGAGAAATTAAAGACATAAAGGAAACATGTCCTAAATCTTAAAATCAAGGTTGAAGAATAAAAAAGAATTGAAGCTCAGGAAAGAATTAAAGGAAAGCAACAAGAAAAGAGAAACATTGGAAGTTGAAATAGTTTCTCTACAAAAGGAAGTAAAATTGGTAAAAACTCTTAAAAAGTATGCTAACATATCAAAGGAATTAGAAGCACTCATCATCAATCAATGATCATGCATTGATAAGAATGGTCTTGGCTACAAATAAAAATCTAAAAGGGTGTCAACTCCTACTATGACAACAAAATAAGAGGGATATGAAAAATGTACCAAGCAGGTAGATCTCCCAGCTAAGTCAAGAGATCAAGACTTGCGGGAAGAAACATGGAAAACAATTCCTCTAAGAAGATTTCCTCCAAGCATCAACCTATCTTTACAGTCATTTTTATTCACGTTGAAGATTTGGACATAACGCTGTAGAATGTCACACGTATGTTTGGAATGGATATAGTTCCAGGAGATATTTTAGAAATGGATATTCCAGAGCTCAGCAGAATATCAACAGATTTGATTATTTGATAGATGATGTATAATGTTACAAACGTAACAATTTTGGACACCTTGCCAAAGATTGTAGACTTGGAAGTTCTTCAAAGGAATTCTCACAAAATTAGAATGAATAAGTATGGAAAAACAAGATTGAAAGGTGTGCTCTCACTCTCAAGGCTCAAAGTAATAGAAACGTTTGGTGTGTTGACAGTGGTTTCTCAATGCATATGACTGGAGATAGATATAAGTTCATATCCTTGAAGGAAAATAAGGATGGAACTATGTCTTTTGGAAATGACGGGTCTTCAAACGTCATAAGAACATGTGCGGTCACACTTGGAAGCAAGGATGCATTAGCGAAGGATGTGTTATTAGTTGAAAATATGAATCACAATCTGCTCAATGTTGACAAATGTGTGATCAAGGACACATGATGTTATTGAACTCTAATAAATGTGAAATCGGGAAAGGAAAATTTGGAAAAATTGTGGCTACAACAAGTAGAGCTCCAAATGACATATACATTTTGGATGAAAACCTAAAGGGTGCGTTTTGGAAAAAAGATATGAAAGTTGGTTATGGCACAAATGAATGGGACATATAAATTTCGACAATTGGGTCAGGATCAACAAAATGGAAGCAGTAAGAGAAATCCATAAAATTAAAAAACCTACCAATACAATATGTGAATCTTGTTGGCATGGAAAATTGGAAAAAGTTGAGCTCCATACAAAGGAACACTTTGTGTCACGTCTATTGGAATTAATACATACTGATCTATGTGGTCTTATGAGAACAAAAGGCTTAGATGGTGAATTATACTTTATGCTAATAATAGATGATTACGTCAGAATCAAAACCTTCAGTTTCTTAAAGAAAAGGTCTAAGGCATTCAAATGTTTCAAAATATACAAGGAATTGGTCGAAAATGAAACCGATTTGAAGATCAAATGTCTGAGATCAGATAATGGCAGAGAATTCACATCCAAAACATTTTAGCAAAACTGTGACGAAAATGGAATAAAAATGCAATTCTCAACAGCCAGAACACATAGTAGAATGGAGTTGCTGAAAGAAAAAACAAAACCGTACAGGAAATGGCTAGAACAATGTTAAATGACTCAAAATTAGATGATAAATTCTGGGTTCAAGAAATTGATACAACTGTATTCATTATAAACATAGGTCAACTCAAGAACAACTGTAACATGACTTCGTATGATGGAAAGGAAGATCGGCTAATGTCAAATACTTCAAAATATTTGGAAGTAAATGCTACATCAAAAGAGAAGACCAAAAATTGGGCAAGTTCAATTCCCGTGTTGACGAAGGTACTTTCTTTGGTTATTCATGCAAAAGAAAGGCATATAGATGCTACAATTTGAGATGAAAACAAATAGTTAAAAGCATAAATGCTACTTTTGATCAAGACTGTGTTCCAAAGGATAACAATGAGATATTCTCTTCAAACAAATCTAAGGGACTTGAGGTAGAATCTGTGGAGGATGAAAAAGAAGCTCCAAAACAAGACCAATCAAATAAGGAAACAACAGTAAACTGAGAGGAAATAAGAAATTATTAACAGGATGTACAAGAAACTTCTCCAAAAGTTTTAAAATAATGGTGTCAAAATTATCATTCGTCAAATGAAATCATTGGCAACATAAATGAAGGAATTGGTACCAAAAGAAGTCGGCTGCTTCATTCATCACAACAAGCCCACCTTGCTCTGTTAACAACTTTTTGTTAGAAAATTATATATTACAGAGCAATGGAACACATAAAATATATTGCAAAAATATGAACAAAGAATACACATAAAACAAGAGAGACACATTCATACATTGTTCACCCAATTTAGGCTATGTTCATAGAGAAATAGCCAGTCCTTCCTTTTATATTATCCAACAAAATGAAGAGATACAACCTACAAAAAATTCGTTGTAATTCCCTCTTCTCTCTCACACAATCTCCTCTCTCTTTCTCGCTCATAATATGATGTACATAGACGCAATACAATTCCCTCATATATAGTAAGGGATTTCCTTCTAGGGCAAAAACACTAAATTAAACATAGCTTCTACCATCAGATATCCTCCTAATGAATGACCCGAATTGACTACGAAATCACAACATTTTACAAGGCAATTTTACATCTATTTTTTGCTTCAGGAGTGTTACCCCTGCCAGGGGGGTCTCCCAAAGATTGCAACCACCCAACCCCCCAAACCCCCCTCGTAGAGCAAATATTATGGGTGGCGTTGCTACCACATTATGAACTGGGGTCCAATGCGGTGATACCTCTGAATAAAGAAGATAATCAGGCTCCACACCCAACACTTTTGAGCCTAGCAATTTTGAGGAAGCTAGTCAAGATGAACATTGGGCAGCAGTTATGAATTAAGAACTAGATCAAATTGAGAAGAACGACACTTGGGAATTGGTTCCATGACCGAAGGATAAAATGTTATTGGAACTAGATGGGTCTTCAGAAACAAATTGAATGAGGATGGACGTGTTACGAGGAATAAGAAAAGATTAGTCTACAAAGGATATGGACAAGTAGAAGGAATTGATTTTGAATAAACATTTTCTCCCATTACCAGAATGGAAGCTATCAGGATGTTTCTCACTTATGCATGCTCGAGAAAAATCAAGGTGTACCAAATGGATGTTAAGTAAGCCTTTATAAATGGTGAATTGGAAGAAGAAGTTCACATTGAACAACCCAAAGGTCTTCTGCTCTCTAACAAAGAAGACTACGTCTGCAAATTAAAGAAGGCACCATATGGTCTCAAGAAAGATCCTAGGGCTTGGTATGCTCGTCTTGATGGATATCTACATCAACAAGGATTTAAGAATGGAAGTGCTGACAGCGATCTCTATGTGAAAGTGGATCAAGATAACCTAACGATTATCAAGGTATATGTGGATGATATAATCTTTGGAAACAATGATAACAGATTAAGTAAAACCTTTTCCACAAATATGTAAAGTGAGTTTGAAATGTCTCTACTTGGCGAGCTGACATACTTTTTATGGCTTCAGATATCTCAACAAGATAAGGGAATATTTATATATCAAAACAAGTACATCAAGGAAATGCTCAAAAAATTCAAGATGGAAGATTGCAAGTGTGTCCGTATCCCAATGGTAATAGGTTGCAAGTTAAGTTTAGAATATTTGTCAAAGGATGTGGATCAGAGGTTGTATAGATCTATGATTGGTAGTTTTCTATATGTGACAGCCTCTTGGCCAAATGTAATGTAGGAAGTTGGACAAGTAGCAAGATTCGAAGCAACACCAAAAGAATCTCATATTATAATCGTCAAAATAATTCTTCAATATCTTAAGGGCACATCAGAATATGGTTTATGGTATCCCAAAGGAAACAATCTAGTTATCCAAGCTTATACAAATGCAGATTAGGCGGGAAGTGTTGATGATCATAAGAGTGCCAATGGAGTAACATTTTATCTAGGTGGTTTCCTTGTTTCATGTTAAGTAAAAAGCAATCTTCAATCTCATTATCCATAGCAGAAACATAATATATCATGGTCGTAGCTTGTTGTACTCAAGTTCTCTGGATGAAGCAAACTTTGCAAGATCTTCAAGTCAAGTTTTATGAGCCCATTCCCATATTCCGTGATAACACCAGTGCCATCAATATCTCCAAGAGCCTTGTGATGCATTCCAAAACAAAGCACATTCCAATCAAATATCATTTCGTTAGAGAGAAGGTTGACGAAAAGAATATCAAGCTTGAATATGTTGGCACAAAGGAACAAATTGCTAACATCTTTACTAAACAATTACCTCGTGAAGCATTTGAGTATATTCGCCAAAAGCTTGGGATTCTCCCAAGTTCTCACTAAACTCTTTCTCTTATCTAACTAAGTATAAAGGGGGAGTGGAGGTGAGCACAGGTCCGCACAATGGTAGTTTGTTAGGAGGAGTTAACCTTTTCTATTGATGTCAAAGGGGGAGAAGAGGCAGTATGAAGAGGTGTCATGATCACAGAGGGAGTATTTGTGTTGCCATCAATGCCAAAGGGGGAGACTTTTGATCAATGGTTGTCATTGATGTCAACCCAAGCAGCACGAGGGGCTACCTCGATCTTGCATGGACATTTTGACTTGACAAATCTTTCTATTCTAAGTCAAGGATCTTCTAAATGGATTCTACTCATCGAGATTTTTCCATTGACATATGGAACGCCACATAGTTCTTCATGGTTTGAGAGTTATTCATGTTTGAAGTTAGTAACCCCAGTTAGTGGGCTAAAACCCCATGGGGTTGTGGCATGGAACTCATCATTGGTTGTGATCATTGAATAGTCAATAATTAATAATGTTTTATACTCCTAAAATCCCTCCAACATTCACTTGTTGAGGACCCTCTAAACTCAAGACATTTATATAAATAGTGATCCTCATATCCTCCTCTTGTAAGTGCTTTCAACGAACTATCTGGTGAGAAGACCTATGTAATTTTTCAGCCCTCATGAGCTTCTAATGCATGATCTGTTTCAGGGAGTTTAAGGTTTTGTTGAGGTCTGGTTAGGGTAAAAAATTATGATCAAGTTTGAAGTTCTGCTTTGAAGGAAGTTTAAAGGTCTATTGAAGGAATTTAAGGATCTTCTAGATGGATTCTACTCGTTGATATGTTTCCGTTGATATGTGGCATGCCACGTAGTTCTTCACGGTTTTAGATTTATTCGTGTCTGAAGTTAGTAACCCTAGTTAGTGGGCTAAAACCCCATGGGGTTGTGGCCTGGCACTCATCATTGGTTGTGGTCATTGAATAGTCAATAATGAATAATGTTTTATGCTCCTAAAATCCCTCTGATGTTCACTTGTTGAGGACCCTCTCAACTCAAGACATTTATATAAATAGTGACCCTCATATTCTCCTCTTGTAATTTCTTTCAACGAACTATCTGGTGAGAAGACCCATGTAATTTTTCGACCCTTCTGAGCTTCTAACATAGGATCTATTGCAAGGAGTTTAAGGTTTCGCTGAGTTTTGTTTAGGGTACAAAATTATGATCATGTTTGAAGGTTTATTTTGAAGGAAGTTTAGAGCCTTGGATTCTAGGATTTCGCTGCTTCAAAAAGGTCATCGTGGAATTTTTGCTATACATTTTTTTCTGCAAAGCTTAAGAAGCTGAAATTAAAACCCATTTGATCTGAAATCTTGATGAACCTCGTGAATGAATTTAAAATCTTGGTTCTCTATAATTTCAGAGATATGATCTGAGGAAGTTAGGGTTTTTGCAGGCTCCTAAATTCCATGTCAAACAGGTGAACTTGGGGAAATCGTCATAACTTTCTCTCTGAGCATTGGATTCAAATTTCATAAATAGTGATAGAAATAGGATGGACTTTAATTTGTTGGGTATCATTTTCACAACACAAAGTTGAACCAATGGCACGTGGCACTTTGTACAAGTTTTCTCTACTGAACTAGTCTATAATAAGGTCATACTGGGAGATTGGGCATAACTCTTTTTTAAATAATCGAATCTCGATCAGACCTATGGGGTTGGAAAGAGGACTCAGAGGGCTACGATGGGACATAATTTTAGACCTTGAAGATCCGAAATTACATAAATACAACAGATTCAATATCAAGCTCCTAGAAGGCAAGAAAAAGTATGCATTCAAGGATCATTGTAGTAAGGACCGCACATCAACAGTCAAGGGTAAGTCTGCTAAAAAAAGGTATGTATGATTAGTGTTTGTATTTGAATTTTGAATATCATCTCTGACATGTGTTTTTGCAAGACAATGTAATTATTTTGTTTGTGTATTGATTTGGGTCTTGTTCGTTAATGCATGTGCAGGAAGGAGGACACTTCAGGAAAACTCAGAAACATACTAGAAGGACATGCAATGCCAAAGTACCATTACTTGAAGGAAACATGGCAATACCTCCACAACTGCAAGTGATCCAAGAATCCATGTCAATTCAAGCGTCAATTCTTGTTAAGTGTCAGTGTTGTAAAAGATCATAATTGTAAAATTGTAAAAGAGTCATTATTGTAAAAATTCAATCTGCCTATAGTTGAAGAGGCATTGTTGGGAGGTATAAGTGTCATTTTTGGATGATGTCATGGTTAGGTTTCAATTCATAGTGTGATTGGGTAATTGGTCAAGTACAAGAAAATCATTGTAAATTATATTGTATCGTAGATCATTGTCCCTACTATGGGAGTCCACACTCTTGTTTCATTTTTGGTCATTATAGGATGGAAGGGAGGTGCTAAGCAAGTGCATGAAGTCGCATATAGGTTGGAGTCTGTGAACACTTCAGGGTGGTAGGTTCGTCTAGGATGTTGGGGCATCCATTCAATTGACTACTAAAGAAACCAGGGCATTGGAGCATCCTTCCAGTGGGAGTTGGAGAAGAATGCTTTTCTAGAATTCTAGAAAGTTGTAACTTTCATTTCAGTGGGGCTGAAGATTAAATAAATTATTAGAAAAACGTTCGGTGGTATTTTACTCGGAGGGGGTTTTCCACCTAAAATTCTTGTGCTTATTATGTTATTTTTTTTACTGTTGCTACTAGATAAACATTAATAATAATTGAATATTAACTAATGCTTTGAAAAATTTTAAAAGTGATAATTGCTAAGGAATACTGATTCACACCCACCCCCCCCGCCCAGTATTTCCAACAACCATGTGGTCCATAAATGGTAGGTGTATGGCCTATCCATTTCATTGATATGAATACTTTGTAAAATAATTGAATGATATCTCTACAATTAAAAATAGGTTGAGATAAAGAGTCTTCATTTATTGTTTATTAACTAGTTACAAAGCTTAGTATGAAAAACCAATAAATAAAATCTGGGCTAGTTGAATGTCAACCAAAGGAAAATAAGGCTGCCCTATTTCATATTTCATTCACTACTCAGTTGCTTGCAATCCCAATTTCACAAACATCTACAACTCTACCAATGCCAAAATGAAGTGCCTCTATGGTAAAATGGGTGAAAACAACAAAGTTTTAGTGTATGGTATTGGAACTATTTGAAAATTTTTATGCTCATATAAATCCACCACAAAATAACAAACACTTAGCAAAAAAAAACATTGCTCAAAGGAGAGAGAAATGACATCGAAAAAAAAAAGAAAAATTCCCAACAATATAAAAAGAACCCAACAATTAGTCAAACTCAATTAAATCAATTTGCAATCTCCTATATAAGTTCTCTAACTCTTAGATGACAACCATTAATATTCAATCTCCAAGGATAATGGATGGAGGAGAATAGAGCATTATTGTCTTTCATTAAATAATAATGGAAATTGGTTGATTAAGAGAAATACAATGTGGAGCTTTTCATTGTGACTATGTGTGCAACCAACAATAACAATACATCATAAATAACAATAATAATATCACCCAAAGCATTCTACATAATATTAAAATGCACACACCCATAAATGTTGAGATGTTCTTGGAATCCCAACTAGAAGAAAACCAATTTGATTTGAGAATTTTATTATGTCTGGATATCTTCGGCAAAATCACATAATCAATCTTTTGTCGACGCGTTTCGAACCAACCAGTGTGGTTCATCGTCAGGACAAGTTGAAGAACTGATCAGGCTAAGCTTGATTAAATAGAGTGTGCAGAGACTCCAACGGCTATATTGCAACGGCTAATTTTGACCTGAGGATCAAAGTCAAACCCTTGATTTCAATTAATAGAAGCATATAATTAATTATTATTAGTTAATTGAGTAATAAATAAAATGGTCATTATATCATCATATTTATTAAATAACCTATATTTAATATTATCCCCAAATTATTTAAATATAATTAAATCGTATTAAATTACTATTATTCCTAGAAATTAGTTACAATCGGTAAGTGTGTATTAATTTAATAATAACTATTTAAACCCAAGGGGTCCAAAGGTGAACTAGAATTATTGGTCATTAATAAATAAGGTAAATTAAATATAAAGGTCATTAATAAATTAAATCTTCAAATAACCTAAATTTATTATTATTTAGATATAATAAATAGTATTAAATTACAAATATTCTTATAATATAGTTACAATAGGTAACTGTGTAATAATTATTAAAATTCAGGGTCCAAAGGTGAACTAGATCTCCTCTAAATTTAAAACTTCTATATTTACTTAATAATTTTTATCTTATAAATAGTATTCTAGTTAAGTAAATACCATAATTAAAATACATGTTAATCTAACCTAGTAATTTATATCCATTAAACAATCAATATTTATTACTAAAATTATTTACTTACAAGGTTTAAAAGGTTTATTTTAATTAAATACATATGAATTCAGTTAAAGGAAATAACTAGGTTAAAAAACAAAGCAAGGAATCTGATCAAAATTTAAACAACCCCCTCGGATAGGATAAAAGCCATAATTGGCCCGAAACTACTAAAACCAAATTACTCCTCCTGCAATCCAAGACACACCCGCCAAGAACATAAATTGAGGAGAGGGAAGATAGAAACCCTAAGACCTAACCAAAGGGGAAAGAGGAGGCTAGGAAGACAAGGCTGGGACCCAGCAACTGCTAATCTTCCAGCCATCATCCCTATTAAGATTGTTCGGCCTTTTCTCAATTTCCAGGGCCTCTCTAAATTTGCGATGGTGAAACTGCGCAACTTTGGCAATGACTTGAGCATCCTCTATACACACATGATGCAACTTTGGTGAAACTGGTCGCTCTATCAATCATCGTATTAGCGAGCATTCAGCTGACTTAAGACATGGTAGAACCAAGTCCTCTGCCCTAGCTGATCATGCGGGGAAGACGATGCATCATGTGTGTATAGAGGATGCTCAAGTCATTGCCAAAGTTGCGCAGTTTCACCATCGCAAATTTAGAGAGGCCCTGGAAATTGAGAAAAGGCCGAACAATCTTAATAGGGATGATGGCTGGAAGATTAGCAGTTGCTGGGTCCCAGCCTTGTCTTCCTAGCCTCCTCTTTCCCCTTTGGTTAGGTCTTAGGGTTTCTATCTTCCCTCTCCTCAATTTATGTTCTTGGCGGGTGTGTCTTGGATTGCAGGAGGAGTAATTTGGTTTTAGTAGTTTCGGGCCAATTATGGCTTTTATCCTATCCGAGGGGGTTGTTTAAATTTTGATCAGATTCCTTGCTTTGTTTTTTAACCTAGTTATTTCCTTTAACTGAATTCATATGTATTTAATTAAAATAAACCTTTTAAACCTTGTAAGTAAATAATTTTAGTAATAAATATTGATTGTTTAATGGATATAAATTACTAGGTTAGATTAACATGTATTTTAATTATGGTATTTACTTAACTAGAATACTATTTATAAGATAAAAATTATTAAGTAAATATAGAAGTTTTAAATTTAGAGGAGATCTAGTTCACCTTTGGACCCTGAATTTTAATAATTATTACACAGTTACCTATTGTAACTATATTATAAGAATATTTGTAATTTAATACTATTTATTATATCTAAATAATAATAAATTTAGGTTATTTGAAGATTTAATTTATTAATGACCTTTATATTTAATTTACCTTATTTATTAATGACCAATAATTCTAGTTCACCTTTGGACCCCTTGGGTTTAAATAGTTATTATTAAATTAATACACACTTACCGATTGTAACTAATTTCTAGGAATAATAGTAATTTAATACGATTTAATTATATTTAAATAATTTGGGGATAATATTAAATATAGGTTATTTAATAAATATGATGATATAATGACCATTTTATTTATTACTCAATTAACTAATAATAATTAATTATATGCTTCTATTAATTGAAATCAAGGGTTTGACTTTGATCCTCAGGTCAAAATTAGCCGTTGCAATATAGCCGTTGGAGTCTCTGCACACTCTATTTAATCAAGCTTAGCCTGATCAGTTCTTCAACTTGTCCTGACGATGAACCACACTGGTTGGTTCGAAACGCGTCGACAAAAGATTGATTATGTGATTTTGCCGAAGATATCCAGACAATGTTATGGATCACAGAAGTCTAAATTCCTTAATTTTATTATGTACGAAATTGGGCATAAGAGGATGATCTATGCATATTTAATTTATTTTTACTCACTATCAAGGGATTTGTAGATGACCATGGCTCAACAACACTCTTCATTCATTGTGGGCAAACTCAATGTCTTCTTCTCCTCCAACCATTAAGAAAACTACTTCTTTGAGATCTCATCTTTGCTACTACCCTTCTTTATTTACTCCTCATCTCACATCTCTATTAAATTCCTTTCTTCTCCATAGCATTCATTTTTAATGGCCTATCTTGAAATTCCAACCATCACAATAATTTGTTTCAACTTCCAAGTGAATTTTGGACATTTGCTAAACTTCATTAAAAAAAAATTAAATACTTATTACAAAGTTTACAAAGATATTTTTATGAGCATCTAATTTGGATTAGTGCCACTTTATGAGATGGATGTATCTATTTCCATTACGTACAAGAAAACTCTCACAAGTTCTTGTCCAACAAATTGTATTTGAAATTCTCATTATGTATCTTGATTAGAGAAAACCCAACACTGAAGAAAAGGTCATACCCAATGTCGTATACTTTTCGATAAGTGCATATAATAAGGGAACCATCTATGTGTGGATATAGGATCAGTGCAACCATGGCAAGGGAAACAATGTTTTCCCACATGTTGAGACTAGGCATAAATGTTGAACATTGTGTGGTTTATCATAAAAAAAATTCATAGTGTAATTCAACTGGAATCCTCTCTTCATGCTCTGTCAATTCACATGCTTCTTGTTTTTCAATAAATCCTAATTGATAGTGCCTATTTAATATTTTGGGCCATAACAATATATTTTCCAATTGTTGAAATAACATTAATATATTTTTGTGCATGCACATTTAAAATTGATAAGTCAATGCTACAAGAAGAAAAGTTGTTGGCATATGCCTAGTGACATTCCACGTTTATAATTAACAAGTTAGAAACATAAGTTGAAATAACTCCATGATGTTTCAAGCGACCTTTGTATTACAAATTAATGGGTTTGAAATGCAACAAGAAAAAATGTTTGCATGTAGAATGCAATGCCCAAAAAATGGAATAATTTCGGCATGTAAGAAAATAAATGGGTAGAAACAAAACGAAATTGACATTTAACAAATTACATTCATATATTATGGAGGGAGGAGTTGAGAGAGTGGATGGCTCAGTGGTTGGGGAACCCTAACTACCTATGATCTATGGTTTATTCCTCCTCCTGGTCGTGGTCATAGTTGATGTTGTGTTTTCTTCCTTAACAGGTGTTGGCATCATCATTTCTGGTTGGTGCTATCATATTTTATTCAACCTGCATGGATGTTGAAGGTTCCACTAGGTCTTATGCTTTCGCTCGCTAGGATATCCACCTCTGTGAGCTTTGTTTTTTTGTTGCCTCCATCATCCGAGATGTCATTATTGAGGATTGTTTATGGTTTGGACTTGTTACTTCCACGCCACCCTCTCTTGGTTGTTTCCACCTGCACTTCTTCTCTAATGTTGCCTAGCTTCTCACCATGGTGTTACCAAGCTTTGTGTTGAGGTTTGTTGCCCTTTTCATCTATGTTGGATGTGGGCTTGTTGTATGGCTTGTCTTGGGATGTTTGGGCTCTGTAGGTTGTTTGCTTTTGGGTTGTTTTTATGGGCTATCAAAGTGGTATGTGCCCTATTTTAGTTTTTGTATGACAATGATCTATTACAGATGGTCCTACCTGACACTCTACAAGGGTTATTTTGTTATGGATAAAGACTATTTGTTAGGATGTTTTTTTTTTTATCTTTTTTTCCACAGTATGGAACTGGGTAGATCCTTCTTGAATGCACTCCTAAAGTGCATATACAAAATGTAATTTTTTTTATCTGGATAAATAAAGTTACTATTTTTTTCCTTGGAAAAAAAATCATTGATATATTACAAGATTAGTGTGCCATGAAAATTCAATTAATCTTAATTGAAGAAATAATGTTAATATATTTTAAAATGAATTTTAAGTTAAAAATTGATAATTTAAGAGAATACTTATGTGAAATCTTATACGAAGTATAGGGGTAGTATTTTATCTAGATTCTTTTGAAGCCAAATTCATATGTGGGGCTTTTTTTTCTTTGGTTGCATAACAAACTCCATTTCATAGTCAAGATGTCTCGGTTCTCCTATCTAAAAGACATGAAGCCTACTTGAACTTGTGCCTATGTTAGAATAGTTCCATTTGATATCCTTGGCACCAAACAATCCATTTAGGAGTTCTTATGGCTTTATCTATGAATTTTTTTTTATACTAGCTTGGGTGGTTGTTACCACATTCTCCTATGTTACAAAACTATGAAAATGTGTCAGTTATCTAATCAATTCAAGTTGACTTTTTGTACAGTTTTTTTTTAGGGTGTTTCTTTATCTATCTCACCACACCTATTTATGTTAAAATAAGGCATATTTATTTGCAAATGTTTCTACCTCAATAAGAATTTCAACTTTTCTTTAACTTTCTAGAATGCTTAATATTGCTCCTCAATGCAACATCTTTGGTTTCCTTACTGAATAAAAGTATTGTTTCCATTATCATTAATCCTCCTCTATCTTGATAATTACTTAAGTTTAGATTGCATGGTGTATTCCAGTCCCTTGACTTATGCAATCAATGTTTCATTTCTATTTAATTTTATAACTTGGGCATTGAACTGATTAGGTTGTAGCAACATGATTGATCATATTTTTACAAAACTATAATCAAAAGTGTCACTTATTGCTTATAATTTTATAAATATAATAAATGATCCAACAAATTTTTTCCTCCTAATCATGTTTGAAAATCATATATCTAAAACTACTATATATACACTATTTAAATTATTTATACCAATGGGCAAGTTTTGATGACTTTCTTCTCATAATAATCCACCTTAAAATAAGTTTCCTTCTTATTACAATATCGAATATTTTGCCTTCTAACTTGCTTTAAACCTCATTTTCTCAATATTGATGCTCAAAATCATCCACGAAACACCATTATAAATTCCATTACTTATGTCAAAGGCATCAAGGCATCCAATCTTATGCACATATAAGGAAAACAATATATGGCATTTATGCATGAAACACCATTATAAATTACATTACTTACATCAAAGGCATTAATGCATCCAATATTATGCATGTATAAGGACACCAATATATAACATGTAACCCATCTTTGATAAATTTAGATGTGGCCATGCAAAGGGTTTGTTGTTTAATTAGTTGATATATCAATGAAAAATAAAAGGACAACAATATATGGCATTTATACTTTGCACGTGGGTGCATGAAAGTCTCACTTGATATAAGTGAAACACACTTGATAAATTCAGATGTGCCCATGTAAAGGGTTTGTTGTTTCATTATTTGATATATTAATGATGTTGTTTCATTATATGGAATTTATATTTTGAAAGTGGGCTAGTGCAAGATTCACTTGATATAAAGAAAACGCAGTTGATATTATAATAAATTCAAATGTGGCCATGGAAAGGGTTTATTGTTTCATTATTTGATATATCAATGATGTTGCTTCATTATTTGATATATCAATGAAAAAAAGGACAACAATATATGGAAGTTATACTTTGCAAGTGGGTGAGTGAAAAAATCACTTGATATAAAGGAAACTTACTTGATATTATGATATATTCAGATGTGGCCATGCAAATATTTTGTTGTTTGATTATTTCTTATATCAATGAAAAAAAGGACAACAATATATGGCATTTATACATTTCCATTGGGTGAGTGATAGACTCATTTGATATAAAGGAAAGAGGTTAGAAGTCCACCCCGGCTAAATACATACTCTCTATAGTTTATTGTGTTTATTCTATGGTTTAGTTTTAAAAATATTAAAATTTTGAATAAGGAAATTATTACTTTAGCATAACTCAGGCTTAGAATTTGATGTTTCACATAATATTCTTTTCCTTTTTGGATGTATTTGATGGTTAACAAAAATTTGGAAACATCTAAGGTCACCTAAAAAAAATTTGAAAATTTATAAAGCCTTCAAAAAAACTTGTCTTTTTCCCTCACTCTAGAGAATGATACTATACTATGAATATAAAATATATATCCAAAATAAAAACATGGTCTATTGTTTTGTAAGTCACACTTACAAAACTTTAAGAAGTTATTTTGAAATCAATGTACAAGTACGTTTAACATGTATTATATCAAGTTTGAAAAAGGAAAATCTCACAACCTTTTCATCTACATGATTCTTCCATAAGTTTAATGAGAAACTTTCATATTAAAGGTTTAGCATGTATTATATCAAATTTGAAAAAAGAAAATCTCACAACGTTTATATTTACATGATTTTTCCATAGATTTAATAAGAAACTTTCATATTATAATTTTTAAACTATTTTAAATATTTAAAAATTGAATTTATATTGCTTTACCTTTAATCAAGTGCATACTTCCTTTCACCTTTAATACTTAAACTAATTAAGTGCATATTTCATTTCATATTAATTGAATTGAGGGATACACTTGTAAGAATTGTAGTAATAGAAAATAAATATTTTTATAATATGATTTGTTAATTAAGTGCATATTTCATTTTATATTAATTGAATTGAGGGATACATTGGTAAGAGTTGTAGTAATAGAAAATAAATATTTTTATAATATGAATTTTTATATAGTAAAAAAATAAATTTAAAAATAATATATTGCAATAATAGATTTATGAGTAATAAGTCAACTCAAAAGGCCAACTCTGTTTCTGTCTTCTGTTTGATTTCTCATATGGAACAAGTGCTGCATGCAGCCGGTAGTCCCTGCCGTAAGCGAATGGCCTCCCTCAAGCACAAATGAAGCCCTTTTATGATTTGTGCACCATTTCTCGTGCTTTCGGCAAAGAAGCTAGCTAACATCAATTCATGTGGGTGCTGCGCAATACGCCTTTAAGGTCCTTTAAATCCAGAGAGAAAATAGAGCTTTTCCTTTAAGGTGATGTTGCAATTGTGTGACAATTGTTGTCGTTGCAAAATAGACGGGATCCGCAAGCACGAACTGGAACGAATTGTCCAAAACTAGTCGTTATTCGTTGATGTTCATTGACCACACCTGATTAATTGTCCACAACTAGACGTTATTCGTTGATGCTCACTAACGACAGGTGATTAAGGGTGATTTCACCATTACTCTTGTGTTGGTATCAGAAATCACAGCATGGTTGTCGGGTTATGTTCGGGTTTCACTTGTGCTCCTTGCGATGTTGATAATAGATAGCAGGGTCCTCGTAGGGAAACGGGCTAACTGTTCCATTCCATTACTTGCCGATGCCAATTCCCTATTTCATTTCTTCTGTTACCAGACAGGGGCATATGGTCGGCTGGCCCGAGCAGATTCCAGCTCTGTTTCAAAACTGATGGAAGGCACAAGAAATTTTGGGGTCATGTCTGAGGGCAAGAGGAAGAATATGTATTATAGGTTGCTTTTTGTGACCTCCACCGGAAACCCAAGCGGCGCAGATATAATTGTTAGATGGAAGAACCGTGAGTATCAGCAACAGCAACAACACAAGTCTGTTTTTGGGCAGATGAGATGCCATTCGGAGCGGGAGTTGAAGGGCATCCTGCCCGCACATGTGTTCGCCAAGATAAGAGTCAAAATCGTAACGCCTCCTACAATGCCAAGGCAAATGATAGTGCCATACGAACTTGATAAGCTCAAGTATAGAATTCCCATTACTAATTGCATCAGTAAAAGATAAGTCCACCAATGGATGCTCTGTCCCACAATTCATATTATTCTCTTGAAGCAGCAAATCATTGAACTGTACCAGTGTTATTTTATATAAGCAGACATGTGCTTCAGTCTTATCATTGTGATTTGGATGAAGAAAGGCCACTTCGCCTGAACCCCATGTCAAACCGGGTTTTATTTCTAATAGAGTGATTTGGTCCCCTGACATTTCATTAGAGACATGTTTAAATGATACCTAAGGGAAGGATGCTCCAAGACAATCATTGCCCACCTCAGAAGCATGCCTATATAGTATATGCATACCCAACCATATCTAATATCCACGCATGGTTGAAGGAATTGTGTGACTGAAAGTTCAATTCACTACACAGATTTCTCAGGGGGTCAATGAAATGATCCAGCTATTCCAAACTCTTCTCTTCAATAAATTGAAAGAAGCAAATAGCTTGCTACAAGTGAAATTTAGAAGCAGGCCTGGTGCTGGATATTGTCCTATGGAGTGAGGAATACATGCCATTACAGTGCAGAAAGTGGATTGAATTATGGGAAAAATGGATTTTCATAGGATTCTATTCCAAACTTACTGAAAAGGTTTGCTTCTGTATTCACACTTGCAGACTCATCAGACTTCTGCATAATCAGATAAGAGTCAAAATCGTAAGGCCTCCTACAATGCCAAGGCAAATGATAATGCCATACGAACTTGATAAGCTCAAGTATAGAATTCCCATTACTAATTGCATCAGTAGAAGATAAGTCCACCAATGGATGCTCTGTCCCACAATTCATATTATTCTCTTGAAGCAGCAAATCATTGAACTGTACCAGTGTTATTTTATATAAGCAGACATGTGCTTCACTCTTATCATTGTGATTTGGATGAAGAAAGGCCACTTCGCCTGAACCCCATGTCTTTGTGTAGAGGCCACAATATTGGTAGAATAAACGGCATGGCTATCGATGGTCATATTGAATTTTCAAAAGGTATAGGTATCGTTATGAACCTAGCTAGCTATGCTGAACCTTGGGCATTTACATTGATTTCTGAGTTCAGGTATTTTAAGAAAGAAAAACCGGGTTTTATTTCTAATAGAGTGATTTGGTCCCCTGACATTTCATTAGAGACATGTTTAAATGATACCTAAGGGAAGGATGCTCCAAGACAATCATTGCCCACCTCAGAAGCATGCCTATATAGTATATGCATACCCAACCATATCTAATATTCACGCATGGTTGAAGCAATTGTGTGACTGAAAGTTCAATTCACTACACAGATTTCTCAGGGGGTCAATGAAATGATCCAGCTATTCCAAACTCTTCTCTTCAATAAATTGAAAGAAGCAAATAGCTTGCTACAAGTGAAATTTAGAAGCAGGCCTGGTGCTGGATATTGTCCTATGGAGTGAGGAATACATGCCATTACAGTGTAGAAAGTGGATTGAATTATGGGAAAAATGGATTTTCACAGGATTATATTTGAAACTTACTGAAAAGGTTTGCTTCTGTATTCACACTTGCAGACTCATCAGACTTCTGCAACATGTCTCCTTGGACTTGTGTGCATGTGCATTAGAAATCAACATTATTTGATGAATGTATATAAGCATTGAGCTCTCAATGTCTTCAGAAATATCAAAAGCCACGCATCCCTAGCAAGAGTGTCAAATGACAAGTAAATTTTAGGGGTTACGAATCCTCCTTCCAAGGCCTCCAGAAGCTTGTCCATTTTGTTAGTCAGAGAAGAAAACTTTCAACATGGTTTTCAACTCTTCCACCTTCCAAATACAAGTTTGGACTATTTACGGTATTTTACAGTTATGTCGTTGATACAGCTACAAAAATCTACAAAGCTGCTAGGAAGACTGAACTGTAAAATATGCCCTGTTTCATATGAATGCAAGAAATGGCATAACTAAAAACTGTAGCTGAAGTCCTATGAAATGAATCCATGGGTATCATTGGGGCAGCTCTACATTATATTGTTTTTGTTTTGAGGATGTCAGTGATTACAAACAGACCTGAATACAGTAATGGCTGGGCAAGGAATGATCCAGAATTGAAGCATTCGGGATCAAAAACAATAATTCCTTAGTCATAGCAAAAACGCTGGCATGGAGTAATGCTTCAGAACCGACACCAAAAGTAACTTGTAATTGAGTGTGTATATTGAGGAAAAGTCAAGTGGAAGTGGATACATGAAAAAAAAATCATCAACAACCAAAAAAAATAGAGATGGGGTTTTTACCACTCTGAATATACAAGAAAGAATTGGATGCATCTTCTTTAGAGCAACCTGTGCCAACAAGTAATAGGGGATTTTACCATTCTGGCAGCTCTACATTTTCTTGTTTTTGTTTTGAGGATGTCAGTGATTACAAACAGACCTGAATACCTTAGTTGCTTTTGATAGCGCAATGAATTTAGCATGCAATAGCAACCTAATAGAAGTCATATTTATAAATAACAAAGGAATTGGAAATGGGAAAATTGCTGGAAATGGAAAAATGTGTGCAGCCATATAGTAATTATTTTCGTCAGTAATATATAATTTTTATTTTCACTAAGAAAATACCACTCTCATGACAAACAGTCCTAAAAAAACATTGTTACTATATTCAATATTCTAGTAATAAAAAGCAATATTACCAGTCTTAGAAAAACAATATTACCATTTTCAATATTCTAGTAATAAAAAGCAATGTTACCACATTCAATATTCTAGTAATAATAGATCGTCTCCTCCTCTTATAAAAAAGTTTTCATTTAATCACATGGAAGCAATCCCCACCCTGCCCACCTTTCGAAGCCACTATAATAGTATTTGGTGAATTTCTGTGATGAGTATGGTAAGTGATTAACACATTTCTTATAGATATTAGAAGTTGGAAGTGTCAGTTAAGGGTAAACATAAGGTGCAAGCAATATAGTTGTACATGATATAAGTGTTGGTGGATAATATTAAAGTAATATAATAATAATAAAGTTATTTTTAATATCATAGTTAAAGTTAGACAGTGGTGTGGTGTGTGTTTTGATTTATAAAATTATAAAATGTATGTACTTTATTTCTCTATATAAAATGCATAAACTTAATCAATAAACCAAATTATATGCCATTAAATACTATATAAATTACATAACCACACAACATATATGTATATAGCCACACAACATATATGTATATAATTTAATAATATTATTTAATCCAAAAACTACACCGCAATCTTTACACGATTTTATTCAAACAAGAGGTCTTATTTAAACAAGTTGACAAAGTTCTCCATAGAAAGCACGTGCGTTACCGTGCTCAGATGCCATTGACAAATCGACACCAACGAGCAGATCGCTGCCGCGGCAATCACGCTTTCGTTTGCCCTGACGTATTTGGTTCTACGCAACTCAGTCGCCGCCTGAACATTTAAGTCCGCAAAATACGGCATCTAATGAAATCAACTTACTATTCAGCCACCTTTTTTATATTCTTTTGCTGCGACTTTTTACAGTTCGTCAAAATTATAAGATTAGTCGTTGAAATCGTCATATCGAAAGAACGTATTCCAGCTTTATATTCTAACTCTGGTTTTGAATTATATTTTTCAAATAATTTTATTAAAAAAAAAAAACTGAATTTATTTTTGCATTTAAAAACATATTTTAAAAATTCAAATAATTAAATTATATTTATTGTAATAAGTTTATTAGCGCGGTTCTTGACTTTTCACCAGTTCCCACGTCTCAAATTGAACCAACGCGTGCAATGTCCTAATTTGCATGCTTTACACTTGTCCAAACTCGATCCAACCCTGCCTTCCGCACTTCATTTGCACTGTATGTTTCGGTAAGATTCCTCTCTGAGGATACACTCGGTGATGGAGGGCTTGTAACCCTTCCAATGTTCACCATTGTTGGGCGATTGTCGGTTGTCGAGCTGCTACTTCGGCTCTGCACTTTTCCACGGGATTTTCAATACCAGGAAGCCATCCGAGCTGCTACTTCGGCTCTGCACTTTTCCACGGGATTTTCAATACCAGGAAGCCATTCCTTAGGTGAGCGGCGTAGGCTCAAAGCATTAGGGTTTTGCTTCAGGGTAAGATCTCTGTTAAATAAACTTTACCGCGCTCTGAATTTTATAAAGTTAACAAAGCTCTAATTTATATACACTGTTTTAAATGCTACTCTTTTTAAACTAGATTTTTGCCAAGAATCATCACTCTGCATGTTGCTCTTTTTCCCCAATTTTGATGCCATGGCTGGGCCTGCTCCGAGCATTGCAGAATTTAGTCGAAAAATGAAGTTGGTACACTTCAGTCATGTTCTTATCTTCTGCTCTCTGCAAAGTTTGTGCACAAATACAACGGTTGTTTCAAATGGTAAGAAATTATCCCTTTGCTATGTACAAATCCATTATTTCTCTGATATAAAATTTAAAGAATATTAAAGTTCCATGGAAGGGTTTAGCAATCATATCATACATATGAGTTTAAGGTTTGGTATGTTGCTTCTGAAATTACAGAGGCACCATATTACGACGCTTCTGCTTATACACAGGGATTGATATTCTTCTGCTCAATATCCTCAATGCTTTCATTTTAGGCTTGCAGACTGGACCCTTCTGGCTAATTATATTTCGTTTTGCAGTGTGAACCCTATCCTGCAGCGCCGCTTTACGGTGGGGGGATTATTTGAAATCCAGGTTTTGATAATGGAACCAACTGGTGGACTGGTTTCGGGAGCGCGAGCGTCGCACTGCAAATACAGAGTCAGGATAATGGCAACAAATATCTTGTGGCATCAAATCGGCAAGAAAGCTTTCATTTGCCCGCTCAAACTTTGGGAAATTTAAGGCAAGATGTCAAGTATGCTTTGTCAGGTAATAAATTGGTTACCAGATACTGCTGTGCAAGATCGATATTCTTCAGAAACCTTTAACATTATTGAATTTGATATGGCATGTGTGGGGTTTAATGTGTACAGCCTGGGTGCAGGTCAGATTGGGGAACTCTGCTTTGGGGAACTCTGCTTTAGTTACGACAACTGTGGGGATGGACAATGTGTCTACAGACCAAAAGGGATCGCTGACAAATAATAAAAGGCTCAAAATCCATGCATACCTTTATTTTCAAACTGAAATCAGAATTTAAATTATTTCTAGTTCAATTTATCATATGACTTTATTTTCAAACTGAAATCAGAATTTAAATTATTTCTAGTTCAATTTATCATATGACTTTATTTTCAAACTGAAATCAGAATTTAATTGAAATCAGAATTTAAATTATTTCTAGTTCAATTTATCATATGACTTTATTTTCAAACTGAAATCAGAATTTAAATTATTATATGACTTTATCGCGCTTCATGCAAATGACAAGATGAAAGAAATGAAGAACCTTCATGCAAATGACAAGATGAAAGAAATGACAAGATGAAAGAAATGAAGAACTTTAGCACAAATTTTTTTTGGATTTATTTGATTTCGAATTATGGAAATGCAAAAAAAATGAAAAAATGTGGCACATAAATTCATGACAGGAAAATATGGAAATGCAAAAAAAAATGAAAAATGCGGCACGTAAATTCATGACAGGAAAATGCTAGAAATTCACACCAATAAAGGATAGAATGGAAAATATGGAAATGCAAAAAAAAAATTGAAAAAATGTGGCACATAAATTCATGACAGGAAAATGCTAGAAATTCAGACCAAATAAAGGATAGAATGAAAATCTTAGGGCATCAATAAAGGATAGAATGAAAATCTTAGGGCATCAACAAAGGATAGAATGAAAGAAATTGCCCCTCTGCCAAAAGATGAGGGGAAAAAATGAATATTGCACGGACTAACCATTCTAATAGCATTGTTCGAGCGAGGGGAAAAAATGAATATTGCAAGGACTAACCATTCTAATAGCATTGTTCGAGCAGTCTTTTGAGCGCCATGAGTTAGAGAGGGTTGTCATCCTCTCTGAAATTAGTCATCCTCTCTGAAATTATCAGTTTGTTTCATGCATCTCGACTCCTTCGTGAGCCTGACGCGGCTTTTATTAATAAGTGGGAAAGTCGTCCGCTCACTATCCTCTCACACCATTACCAATACCAATGCTCCTTACCCTTTCCTGTGCTGCCTCGCCCTTTTCCTTAATCAATCCGCTTATGCTTAGTCTCCACCTCTTTGGCGGGCGACTCAGACTAGCTATCCTTCACCCTTGCAACAATGACAAACAAATGTGTCATACTAACATATCCCAGCAATCTCTTGTCAAGTACTTAACAAAAAACAATAACAGTAATCTTGTATTCTAGGTCACAAACCTTACCATAACTTGCGCCCTTTCGTAGCTAATTTCCCCAGTCACTGAGATTACACGATAATGGACCGCCTGTTCTGGACGATAGAATCCAACCACCCAAGGTTGGCATGGATAATAAACTGGCTTACTGACTTCTAGATAGCACTAGAGCTGAGCACTAGAGCTGCATGCATGCAGATAGACATGTGGCAGATACAAAACTTTGGCCCAACTGGACTTTCGATAAAATGAACTTTGGATAAAATAAAGGCACGAAAACTTTGGATAAAATGAAGGCACGAAAAAATCAGTGCTGCCCGAACTTTGGGTATAAAATGAAGTACCACAATAAATGAACTTTGGATAAAATGAAGGCACGAAAAAATCACTGCTACCCGAACTTTGGGTATAAAATAAGTACCACAATATTTCGGTCTCGGGCCACGTGAAGGCCGCAATAAGAGGTAGAATATTGTGCCTTCAAAAATCACTGCTACCCGAACTTTGGGTATAAAATAAGTACCACAATATTTCCGTCTCGGGCCACGTGAAGGCCGCAATAAAAGGTAGAATATTTTTCAAAGGAGAACTTTGGTTAAAATTTCAGTGGATGACATTGTTAGCGTTAAACTTTGGTTAAAATATGTATAAGCGGAAAAAAATCAGTCAAATGATAAATTAATGCAGGGTCAACGATCAATCGATCGCTATAGTCCTGCTAAAGGCAGGACTAATAAGGTATTGTTTTTTAACTTGGTTTGAATGTAAATGCACGTTTACACTCTTTCCGGGTTTATTCTGTGGTTCAGTTTTAAAAATATTAATATGTTGAATAAAGAAATCAATACATGAATCGCACCCTAGTGTTCTCGTTCGGTAAGTTATAAAAGGTTCCCACAGGGGTTAAATGTCAATGCATGTTCACACCCTCTATGTCAAGACTCAAGTGATTATGTTTACTCCGTGGCTAGTTCTAAAAATATTAAAACGTTGAATAAGGAAATTAATACTTTAGTGTGACAGTTGATCTTTATTCAAAAAGAAAATGAAACCGCTTTTCTGACTAAGTAGGAATCGGTAGCCAAATTAAATCTGGTCCTCTAAATGCTTTATCTCTAACCAATGCATGGGTCTAGTCCTGGCTATGATTTGAAAATGCATTGAGGAAAGGAAGCAGTGTATTCCACATGTTCTTGCCATCAGTAAGAGAAGAACTTGCTTCTCCACGAACCCCATTGTTAGAAATTACCCCATTGTTAGAAATTTGATTGGATCTACTTCTAAGATAGTTTCGACAGTGGAGGATATGATTATAGATGTTCGAAGATGACTACATTTTAGTGGCTCCTCATGGAAAGTAGGGAGAGCATGGAGTGGATTATCTTGTTTTCACTATTCGGGATGTTGCCTTGCATCCCAATATGGAAGAGGGATTTCATGTTAAGTACCTAAGCAAGGAGTAAAAGAGGCTCATAAGGAAAGTGAGAAAGGTGGAGATGAAATTCCATCAGCAAATGAACAAGCATGAACCTTTTAGCAAGAAGGAAAAAATGAAATGTTTTGTTGTAACCCTAGCTGAGACTTAGACCAGTAGACAAGTTAAAGTTTAGGTTGTCGTGATTAAGTGGATGTGTTAGAATAATAATCATGAGCCGTCCATTTTTATTATATGACAACTAGTAGTTGGTGTCATCGACCGGTAGTGGCAAAATTAGATAGAAAGTTAATGACAGTTTGTAAAACCCCTATAGATTTACCTGCAGGGTTTTGTATAAATATTTATGTTTTGTAATGCAAGAATCAAGCTCTTTTCAAAGAGTCTTCAGTGTTTCTGTCAAGTTATCAAAATTGTGTCTAGCTAGTTTTGAATTCATAAAACTTTGCAAGAATAAATCTTGTTTCTAACAGCTCCGAGTGAACAATTCAGGTGCGTGGAATTAGCATGGTCGAAGGAAATGAGGTTGAAGAATATTTCGAAAACCATCAACAATATGTGGAAAAACTCTAACAATCTTTAGCAAATCCAGCGGAGCCCGCTCGGACTTGTTTATTAAGTAATATGAGCAGGTTGCAGTTGCTTAAGGCTAAAGTTTGTTTTGTTAATTGCCTATCCGATGCTTCCCAGTAGTTACAACACCTAATATATCTCTACTGGTGAAACTGTCCGAACACCTACTTACCTTCTTGGATTCCAATAAACCATTTAAGAGTTTTACATATAGAGGGCGAAATTTTGAAAACACTCTGGCGACACGAATCTAATTACAATAGGGTTTTGCTTTTTCTTCAAATTGTAAAAATTGATTGCATTTAAGAATTGTCTTCCTATACCACACTGCCTATGACATTTACAGTGTCAAATGCACTTTAATAATGTATGTGAACATTGCAGAACCTCTGCAGTTGAGGGAATTGTGCATTAAGGCTCCCCTTTCAAATGTTCCAAAGTCCATTGCGAAGCTGAACCACCTGGAAAAAATTGTCCTGTTAATGAGTGATCTTGAAATTTTTCCAAATGAATTCTTTAATATGCATTCTTTGAAACACGTTGAGTTGTGGTGGGGTGAAAAAATGAAGTAGTTTCCAGATCAAATTGAGAAATTGACAGGCCTCCAAAGACATGATTTGATTGGGTTTTCATCTTTGCAGACACTCCTAGAATTGGTTGGGAACCTGGAAGGCCTCCAAAAGGCTTAACCGTGGAAAATGCTCTGCTTTGCAAACTCTCCTGGACTCCATTGGTAACCTGGCGGGCCTCGAAAGTATTCATTTGGGAAGTTTCTACTCTCTGTAGACTCTCCCAAACTAGGTTGGGAACCTGGCGGGCCTCCAACGTGTTGATTTGTTCAACTGCTCCACTTTGAAGACGCTCCCTGAATCGGTCGGCAACTTGGAAGGCATCCAAAGTCTTGTCTTGCATGGGTGTTCCTCTCTGCAAATGCTCCCAGACTCAGTTGGGAACCTAGGGAGCCTCCAAATTCTTGCCTTGGGCGAGTGCTCGGCTTTGCAGATGCTCCCGGACTCGGTTGGGAACCTGGAGGGCCTCCAAAGTCTCCACTTAAACCAACGTTCCACTCTATAGACCCTCCTAGACCCGTTTGGGAACCTGACGGGCCTCTCAAGTCTTCACTTGCGCCAGTGCTCCTCTCTGCAGATGCTTCCTTACTCGATTGGGAACCTGATAGGCCTCCGAAGTCTTCACTTGCGCAAGTGCTCTGCTTTGCAGATGCTCCCGGGCTCAGTTGGGAACCTTAAAACCTTCGAAGTCTGACTTGCGCCTGTGCTCCACTCCGCAAACACTTCTGGACTTGATTGGCAACCTAACGGGCCTCCAAGGGGGCTTGACTTGAGCTACTACTCCGCTCTGCAGACGCTTCTGGACTCAGTTGGGAACTTGACGGGCCTCCAAAGGCTTAGCTTGCGCAGGTGCTCCTCTATGCAACCACTCCCTGACTTGATTGGAAATTTGATGGGCCTCGAAAGGCTCGACTTGAAAGGGTGCTTCACTTTGCCGAGGCTCTCAAACTCACTTGGGAACCTTATGGGCCTCCAAAGTCTTATCCTGTCCGGGTGCTCTACTTTGCAAAATCTCCCAGACTCGATTGGGAACTTAACGAGCCTCCGAACTCTTCACTTGGCCTGTTGTTCCAATTTAGAGATGCTGCCCAATGTTGGGAACTTAACGAGCCTCCAAACTTTTCACCTGGCCTACTGTTCTAATTTACAAATGGTGCCCAATGTGGAGCATTTGAGTTTGTTGAAGTATCTTAATGTGTCTCAATGTTCCAAACTGCAATGGTGTGCGGCCGTAGTCGAACAGATGCACCGACAACTGGAAGAAAGCTGCTTTATTGAAGAAGGCTGGCAAGAAGTGTCCAGTGATGAAAGCTGGGAAAAGTTTCAGTGAAAAGCCAGTCGGAAAATGTAACAACACTTTGATAATTACAATCGTGGTCAAGGTGGAACAGTGCCAACTGCATGCTGCATACATACAGAGTTTTTTTCAGAGAAAATAACTTCTTTCTATTATGGAAAAGAAAGTACATATATCAAAAAAACTTCTTTCTATTATGGAAAAGAAAGTACATATATCTGAGATAAATTTAAATGGAGTCATTTACGGAGGTGGAGGAATTGTCTAGATAGCGAAAAGTGACTGGAATCCGAAAAAAACAAATTCAAAATTTTTTGTATAGGTAGTGTTTGAATCATATTTTTGATGGTGGAAATGGATTCAGCACCATCAAAAATGCTAGGACACTTAAAATTATGAATTTTAACAACTTTTACTTGTATTAACAAAAATCCCTGCCAATGTTTTTCAAAATATAATTGGAATTTCCTACTTTTAAGGCAAAAAAGCATAATTTTTCAGACAAGTTTTCATCAATCTGCTGACACAAATCAATACAGAGAAAATACATACACAAATCACCACAGAGAAAATAAATGGAACAGTGCCAACTGCACGCTGTGTACATACGTATTTAATTAACGAGTTGTCTTTAGTGCGACCTGCATACAGAGGTATTTAATTAACAAGTTGAATTTAGTGAGATTTTTTGGAAGCTTTTTAGGTGGGTTTTTCCAGTGTAATTTCTCTAAAATCGGTAAGAATGTATTGAAATCACAAGTTTGATGGGTAAACCGTGCACAAACCAACTGCCCTAGGGGTTTTTCAAGGTACTGAATCCTTATATACAGTGAAAAAACCAATTTAAATAACACAAATCAAGATGTCACCTCAATTTTTTTTGCTAGATTCAAAGACTAGAAAATTCAAAAAATCACACTAAAAACAACTCATAAAATTTACATTTTATTTCATGTAGTGTTTTAAAATTTATCCACCCAATCATAAGAACAGCCCTGTCAATTACTGCATAGAGGACCCGCAATTTTGTATTGATTGAGCACTCCTTAATGAGGGAGAGAATAATTCCTATAAAAGTGGCCATGTCAGGACCCGCAATTTTGTATTGATTGAGCACTCATTAATGAGGGAGAGAATAATTCCTATAAAAGTGGCCATATCAGTGACTACACCGAGAACCCGCAATTTTGTGATGATTCTCTTAAGAGGGAGAGAACCCGCAATTTTGTAATGATTCTCTTAAGAGGGAGAGAATAGTTTCCATAACAGTTGGGAATGTGATTTGATTTTATACAGCTTCTCAACCATTGGCAATATCTTGATGCATTGCATGGTTTCAAACCCTTGAAACTAGTTTTAGGGTGATAATTTTTGGGTGCATTATGTGTTTCGACATACAAAATCTCTTTATATGTTTAAAAATATAAACTGCTATTATAAAATTATTTTGAATTGGTTTATTATAAAATTATTTTGAATTGGTTTTAGATTAAATTAACGTAAATTCATCTCACACACATTTATATTAAAATTAACTATTTTTTTTTTAAGTTTTAAGATAGAAAGCGTTATATTAAAATTAACTATTTTTTTTAAGCTTTGAGATAGAAAGGCGTTATTATAGAACTTTTAATGGTTTTGATTAAAACATAAATTTATATTGAAAATTATTAAAATATAGGAGAAGAAATTAAATAACTTTTTGAAAATGTTAAAACTAATTTATATTAGTTTTAACAACTACATTTATATTAATATAAATGTGGTTGATAAATATCGATAAACATATATCAACTAATATCATTATTAT
Source organism: Pinus tabuliformis (assembly GCA_031772625.1). Classification (NCBI taxonomy): domain Eukaryota; kingdom Viridiplantae; phylum Streptophyta; class Pinopsida; order Pinales; family Pinaceae; genus Pinus; species Pinus tabuliformis. The sequence continues at coordinate 534,051,567 of CM062818.1, read as the reverse complement.
TAATAATATAATACAATATTATTAATATTATTATATTAATAGTATATAATAATAAATAAAGATAAATTAATGAATAACAAATTAAAATATTTTTAGAAATAAATAATAGCACATATAAACAAACATTATAAATTTATAATATTATTAATAATAAATTAATGAATAACAATTTAAAATAATTTTAGAAATAAATAATAGCACACATAAACAAATATTATAATAAATAATTAAGCACAATTTAATAAACTGAAGGTAATAATAATAAAAACCCAAAGCATTTTACTCAGTCGAATAATATTAAACTTAATGGATTAATATTATAAACCCAAGGTATATAAATCTTTAGATAAATACTAGAAACGAGATAGTCTTTGTCACAATGCGGCATTGAAGCATGCTTGACCTTGATTGATTTTCATATTGAGTCAATCTTTGTCAAAATGCGACATTTGACAATGGTTGGCTATGATTATGAACCCAAGGGACTAATATTATAAACCTAAGGTATTATCCTAAGATAAATATTATAAACACCAAAATAAATATGGTTGACCATGGTCGATTTTCATATTGAGACAATCCTTATCACAATGTGACGTTCGACCATGGTTGACCATGTATGTTTTTCATATCGAAACAATCTTTGTCACAATGCAACATTGGACCATGGTTAACCATGGATGTCTTTCATATGGAGACAATCTTTGTCAAAATGGTGCATTCAACCATGATTGACTGTGTTTGATTCTATAAAACATGGTTGACCATGATCAACCATGGTTGACCTTAATTTTCCATGACAGTCCATGATTTTCACATGGAGACAATTTTTGTCACAATGCGACATTTGACCATGGTTAACCATGGTTGAGTATGATTGACCATGATTGATATTATAAGCCGAAGGGAATACTAAACCTAACGGATTTATATTATAAATCGAAGGGAATAATAAACCTAAGGGATTAATACTAAAACCCTAAGGATTATGAAACGAAGGGAATAATATTAAACCCAAGGGACTAATATAATAAACCCTAAGTATATAAACCCTAAGATAAATATAACAAACACTAAAATAAACATGGTTGACCATGGTTGATTTTCATATTGAGACAATCCTTGTCACATTGCGACATTCAACCATGGTTGACCATGGTTGCCTATGATTGATGATAATTGACCATGATTGATATTATAAACCTAAGAGAATAATGAACCCAAGAAATTGATATTATAAACCAAAGAGAATAATAAACCTAAGGGATTAGTACTAAAACCCCAAGGGATTAATACTAAAACCCCAAGGGATTATGAAACCAAGGGAATAATATTAAACCTGAGGGACTAATATTATAAACCCAAGGTATATAAACCCTAAGATAAATATTATAAACACTAAAATAACATGATTGACCATGGTTGATTTTCATATTGAGACAATCCTTATGACAATGTGACGTTGGACCATGGTTGACCATGGATGTTTTTCATATCGAGATAATAGTTGTCACAATGCGACATCAAACCATGGTTGACCATGGATGCTTTTCATATTGAGACATTCTTTATCACAATGTGACGTTCAACCATGATTGACCATGTTTCATTCTATCAAACATGGTCAACCATGATCAACCATGGTTGACCATGGTTCACCATGATTGTCCATGATTGTCACATGGAGACAATTTTTCTGACAATATGACATTTGACCATGGTTGACCATGGTTAACCATGGTTGACTATGATTGACCATGATTGACCATGATTGATCATGATTTATATTATAAACCCAATGAATTGATAGTTGGACCATGACTGACCATGGATGTTTTTCATATCGAGACAATCTGTTTCAAAATGCTCCATTCAACCATGATTCACCATGATTGACCATGTTTAATTCTATAACACATGGTTGACCATGATCAACCATGACTGACCATGGTTGAACATAGTTGTCCATGATTGTCCATGATTTTCACATGGAGACCATTTTTGTCACAATGCAACATCTGACCATGGTTAACCATGATTGAGTATGATTTATCATGATTGATATTATAAACCCAATGGAATACTAAACCTAAAAATTTATATTATAAACAGAAGGAAATAATAAACCAAAGGGATTAATACTAAAACCCCAAGGGATTATGAAATGAAGGGAATAATATTAAAACCAAGGGAGTAATATTATAAACCCAAGGCATATAAACCCTAAGATAAATATTACAAACACTAAAATAAACATGGTTGACCATGGTTGATTTTAATATTGAGACAATCTTTGTCATATTGCGACATTTGACCATGGTTGACCATGGTTGGCTATGATTGACGATAGTTGACCATGATTGATATTATAAGCATAAGAGAATAATAAACCCGAGCAATTGATATTATAAACCAAAGAGACTAATAAACCTAAGGGATAATACCAAAACCCCAAGGGATTAATACTAAAACCCCAAGGGATTAATATTAAAACCCAAAGGGATTATGAACCTAAGGGAATAATATTAAACCCAGGGGACTAATATTATAAACTGAAGGTATTGCCCTAAGATAAATATTATAAACACTAAAATAAATATGGTTGACCATAATTGATTTTCATATTGAGACAATACTTATCACGATGTAACGTTGGACCAAGGTTGACTATGGATGTTTTTCATATCAAGATAACCTTGGGGATAATGCAATGTTGGACCATGGTTGACCATGGATGTTTTTCATATTAAGAAAATCTTTGTCACAATGCTACATTCAACCATGATTAACCATGTTTGATTCTATAAAACATGGTTGACCATGATCAACCATGGCTGACCATGGTTCACCATAATTGTTCATGATTGTCCATGATTTTCACATGGAGACAATTTTTGTCACAATGCGACAGTTGACCATGGTTGACCATGGTTAACCATGGTTGAGTATGATTGACCATGATTGACCATGATTGACCATGATTGATATTATAAACCCAAGGCAATACTAAATCTAAGGGATTTATATTATAAACTGAAGGGAATAATAAACCTAAGGGATTAATACTAAAACCCCAAGGGATTATGAAATGAAGGGAATAATATTAAACCCAAGGGACAAATATTATAAAACCAAGGTACATAAACCCTAAGTTAAATATGTCAAACACTAAAATAAACATTGTTGACCATGGTTGATTTTCATATTGAGACAATCCTTGTCACATTGCAACATTCGACCATGGTTTCCTATGATTGACGATAGTTGACCATGATTGATATTATAAATCTAAGAGAATTATAAAACCATGTGATTGATATTATAAACCAAAGAGAATAATAAACCTAAGGGATTAATACCAAAACCCCAAGGGACTAATACTAAAACCCCAAGTGATTATGAAACGAAGGGAATACTATTAAACCAAGGGTACTAATATCATAAACCCAATGTTATGGAACCAGCTCAAGAGAAGATAGAAAAGATAGATCAACGCCTTAGAATTCAGCCTCTTCGAGGGGGCAACCTCCTTTACATTACATAAATGAACAATTCTTGGATGATACAAATGACAAAACCTCCTTTCTATATATAGGAGTCTAAGGAATCACAATATAATCCAACCGACCTAACAATAATAATATAAAGCCACAAAAATAACAATAGAGGGATTCTATGGGGCACAAAAATAACAATATGGGGGTAATAGGGGCACAAAAATATAAATAAGGGGTATAACTACAATAGTAATGGGGTAATCACTAGTATTATAGGGACCCAACATGCCCCTCTCCTTCAAAAAAGTGTTGTCCTCAACGCTTGAGTAGTTTTGGATACTTTTGCATAAAATTCTCATCCTCCCATGTGGAATCTTCAGCGGATAAGTTCTTCCACTTGATAAGATACTCTGAAATTGATCGATTTCGTAGCTGTCGAGTTCTTGTTTCTATGACTGCTTCCGGTTCCAATATACTTTTTCCTTCCTCGTCAAGTTCTGGCAATATTGTTTGAATTGGGATCTTGTCGCCTATAACCTTCTTTAAACATGAAACATGGAAAACTGGGTGCAATCGAGAAGCTGCAGGAAGCTCCAATTTGTATGCCATAGTACCAATCTTTTGCAACACCTTGTACGGACCATAATACTTTGGTGATAATTTATTAATCTTCTTAGCTTTCTTTAGGGACATTTGCTTATATGGTTGTAGCTGTAGGAATACCTAATCACCTACATCAAAACTTCTTTCATTGCAATGTTGATATGCCTGTTGTTTCATTCTATTTTGTGCCAACACGAGGTTATCCTTTAAGAGTTGGAGGACTTGTTGTTGATGTTCGATGTGATGTTCCACTGCCTGAACCTTAGAATTTTCTCTTAAATATGATGTGATGGATGGTGGTTGATACCCATAAAGTGCCATAAATGGGGTCATTTTTGTTGCTGTATGGAAGGAAGTGTTATACCACCATTAAGCCAGAGGCAACCATTTGACCCATTGTGTCTATTTATCAGATACAAAGCAACGAAGATATCCTTCCAAACATTTGTTTACTATCTTAGTTTGCCCATCAGATTGAGGATGATAAGATGAGCTATGAGCTAACTGAGTACCAAGACAAGAAAATAATTATGTCCAAAAATTTCCAGTGAAAATGGGATCTCTGTCACTTATAATAATCTTTGGGTTTCCATGTAGCTTTTGAACTGTTTCCATAAATGCAGTAGAAACTGTACTGGCTTTAAATGGATGTGATAATGCACAAGTGTGCATACTTGGTAAGTCTGTCAACTACCACCATGATGACACTCTTTCCCTCAGACTTGGGTAAACCTGTGATAAAATCCATTGAAACCTCCTCCCAACGTTGGCTTGGAATGGATAAAGGTTGTAATAGACCCAGTGTCTTAATTGTTTCAACTTTATTTTGTTGGCAAACCAAACATTCTGCCACAAACTTTTGAATATCTGATTTAAGGCCATCCCAAAAAAATTCCTTCTTAACCCTGTGGTAAGTTTTTAAAAATCCTGAGTGCCCTCCTAAGGGAGAAGTGTGCAATTCCATAAGAATCTTTTGTTTTAGCTGGGAATTCTTACAGAGGTATAAGCGATCTTTGTACCATAACGAATCATTTTTCCAGCTAAATGTATCAGAAGTACTGGAATCTTGTTGTAGCTTTCAAATAAGTGCCCACACTTCTTCATCATTCTTCCATTCCTCCCTTGCTTCGTTTATCCAATCTGGTTGGATAATAGAGATGACACACAACAATGCTTCCACATCCTCATCCTTTCTTGAGAGTGCATCTGCCACCACATTTTGCTTCCCTTTTTTGTAGATGATTTCAAAGTCATAACCCAACATCTTTGTGACCCACTTTTGTTGCTCTTCAGAGGATAATCTTTGTTCTAAAAAGTATTTAAGGCTATCATGATCCGTTTTTACCTTGAAGTGTCTTCCCATTAGGTAGGGTCGCCATTTCTTAAGTGCATGGAGTATTGCCAACATTTCCTTCTCATAAATAGCTTTGCTTAAAAACTTTCCCCTGATTGGACGACTTTCAAAAGCAATGGGTCTTTCATCTTGCATTAGAACAACACCAATTCCATTTCCTGAAGCATCACATTCCACAATAAAGGTTTTTGTGAAGTCCGATGTAGCTAAGACCGGTGCTTGGCACATTGCCTCTTTAAGATGTTCAAAGGCCTTTGTTGCTTCCGGAGTCCATGAAAATGAATCTTTCTTCAATAATGTTGTGAGAGGTGCTGCTATTCTCCCATAATTCTTAACAAACTTGCGATAATACCCTGTCAACCCAAGAAATCCTTGCAGATGCTTTATGGATGTGGGGATTTTCCATTCCTTAATGGCTTTAATTTTGCTAGGGTCTACCTTAACTCCTTCATGAGATACAATATGACCCAAATATTCCATCTCCTGGACTCCAAAGAAACATTTGGATCTTTTGCATATAATTGTTTCTCCTCCAATAGTTGTAGCACCCTGTCAACATGTTCAACATGATCCTTCCAAGAGTTGTTGTAGATTAGTATATCATCAAAAAATACTAACACAAATTTTCTAAGGAATGGTTTGAAAATTGAATTCATCAAACCTTGAAATGTTGAAGGTGCATTGGTGAGGCCAAAAGGCATGACCAAAAATTCATAATGACCCTCATGAGTTCTAAATGCCGTTTTCGGAATGTCTTCAATCTTCATTCTGATTTGATGATATCCCGAACGAAGATCCAACTTGGTGAAGTAAATTGATCCATGCAATTCATCTAGTAATTCATCAATGACAGGAATGGGGAACTTATCTTTAATAGTGAGCTTGTTGAGCTCCCTATAATCCGGACACATCCGCCATGATCCATCCTTCTTGTGCACCAATACTACTGGAGCTAAGAAAGAAATTTGACTCAATTGAACTATACCAGCCTCTAGCATTTCTGCAACCATACGTTCAATTTCACTTTTTTGGACATAGGGATATCTGTACGGCCTGATGTTTGGAGGAACACTTCCTGGAATCAGATGAATAGCATGATCATGATCACGCATAGGTGGGAGACCTTTGGGAGTCTCAAATACGGTCTTGGAATGATTGTCCTGGACTTTTTGGAGATCTGGAGAAATAGATGATTCCAATGTGGAAACATCTAGCAAACATAATTGTGCAATTACACCTCTTTGCTCCTTTTTTAGAAGCTTAGTCATGCCATTAGAGCTGATTATCTTTCCTGGTTTCCCTGCAATACCCCTTAATTCAACTTCCTTTCCTTTCGTAGAAAATTTGATGAAAAGTTCTTGAAAATTAAAAGCTATTGTAGCCATTGGACTCCTAGTACAACATCAGCGTCTCCCATTGGAATGGAAAGCATTGGGCTAGTCAATACATATTCTCCCATGGATAGCTTCATATTTTTTTTTCCAAGGAAAAAAACGGTAACCTTTTATTAAAAAATTAATGAAAAGTTACACAAAGCAGATGCATTGAAGCATTCCGTAAGCTGCCACATGGGCCCGAGTGCTTTCGCACCCCACGCAACGTTAGAAGACTAACGTGCACAAAGAATAGGAAAAGAGAAAGAGAGGAGAGAGAAAGAAAGGGTAAAAAAAGCTGAAAGTGTCATGCTTCAAGCTTTTCTCCCCTTTTTCTTTTCAACCTTGCGCCACTCTCCTTGTGTGGGCTCGATTGAAGCAATGACTAACCGTGTTTTTGCATTCTAAGTCCCTGTTTCTTTTTCTGAGTCTGAAGTATCTGAATGGTGATGCTGTTTGATGCCTCCCATGCTTGGATCCATGCTTGTCATCTCTGCCTGATTTTGGTGATTCTTTGAGCTCTTGTTTGTTGATGAAGTAATTTTTCTGGAATCTGAGAACATATGTGTTTAGTCAATTTAGTGTTATCTAAATTGCTAGTATTAATTGTCAACCGGGGCTCGTAAGCTGATGAAGTGAAGGTGTACTATATGTACTTAAGCAACCTCTTAGAGTTTTTTTTATCGTTGGGGGTGTTGTTGTGGTTAATTTATCTTCCTAAAATGAAGTGGTGATTTATAAACAGGTGAGTGATAGTGTGTGATTAGTGATTGCTAACTACTTGCTTGAAAGGAAATGCTTGAAAGAAATAAATAACTTGAAAATAACTTAAAAGCAAATAACCACTTCCAATGGCACTAGACACCATTCATGCTGCTGCAAGTAAAAGAAAATAAAGTCACTTTTAAAACCAAAGATAATGATTATCTCTCCCTAACTCCCTACTTCAAACACATAGTACTGTGTAAAGTATGATTAGGAAGTAGCTCAAGTTGAATTAGAAAAGTGATTAAAAATAAGAAAGATATACTTTAAAGACTAGTGATAACGTTTGCTCTTTCTAACTCTCTACTTCTGCCATATGTACTATGCAAAGTATGATTAGAAAGTAGTGAAAAATTAGTCTAGAAAGCACTCAAAGCCAACTGCAAGTTAGTGATATTCTGATCCTTGAAAGATAGCAATTTATGATAAAAGATCATTCATGTGTTAGCAGAACTTTGAGAAATAAGACTAAAAATCAGCTATAAGAACAAAGGCAGCAACTTGAACCTGTCAACTTCAAATACCATTAGTTTGTAAAGCAAATACAAACATAAAAACAAATCCCGGGCTAAAAATCTGCAAGGAAACAATACTGATCAGCTTGAAAGAAAAGAAATCAAATAAATCAAACTATACATGTTTAAAGAAATGCTGATTGAGAAAATAAAGAAATGCTGAACATAAAATACTTTACAGAGGCTAACATGAATAGGGGCCCTCTACTCATTCAGCCACAAGAAGACTTAAGGAACTGAAAGCTTCAAAACAGCACTATTCTTATTGCTCCATTTGCAGAAATATACAAAACAGAGTGCTAGAATAGCACTATAAAAACAGAGTTTGCAAAAGCTCTTAAAATTATCTCAAGTTCAGAAAGTACAGCCACTAAAAAGTCTAATAAGCGTACGCAGACGCAGGTATATATAAGCATTTGAAAGATGGTCTACACGTACAGCTAATAACTAAAAAAAACAACTAACTGTAATGCGTATTTAAGGTTCATTGACACATCATAAGGCTGCGTGGATGATCTGGAGGCTCTGTCGTCATGGGCAATGAATCCCATGTTGGATCATGTCCCCTACCACCTGCAAAACGCGGACAAGTCACCGTTTGAGCTGACGTGACATAACAACTTACAATCACCGTTGAGCTACCTTTATTTGACCATAACTTGACCAGTTTTGACCAGCGGTACGGATGGCATGGATGGTTGAACAAGTGGCACAGGAACCTCGAGCACGTTGATACCTAAGTGCCCATGTGGCTCATTTAACAAACTGACACGTGGAACCTTCAGTTTAACAAAAAGGCTGCAGGATCGCCAGATGGCTGCAGGATCGCTGAATGGCTGCGGGATTGCCAGACAGCTGCGGGATCCCTGCAAGTAAGTCAAAATCTAAACAAACAGTCATCCATTAGAAAAACTTGCTTGATCATGCTTAATGACACCTAATGTAATGATCTGGGTGGTTTTATAGTGAAAATGAGGCAAAAGTGAAGAAAAGATGAGGAAAAACTGAGGAAAATGGTAGACAAGTAGGTGTAGAGTAGAGGCTCTACATACCCCCACTACGAGGGTATTGCATGTCCTCATGCAATGAAAACACAACTCAATCCACCTGCTGGGATGCCTCTGCTAAGACATCCAATCTCCTCTTCTTCCTTTGTGTGGAAACATTAACTTTTGGTCTCTTGAATATGCATCTGAATTTCAAATTGATTAAGGCTCTGTTTAGCCTTCTACATTTCTTCTTGAGTCTGCTGTTTTTCTTCTGCCACATGCCCATGTGAAGCATGGTGTTATCTTGGATTGCTTTGGCAATATCAGCTTGCTGCTTCATTTCTTCATTTTTCTGCTTAATGTGGCGGTTTAGCACCTCAAGTTCATAGATCTCTTGTTTGAGTATGTCTATTTGCTGCTCATGAGGTATGATATTACTTGGGCCAGCAGTGTTCTGCTCCAATGTTTCAAAATAGTTGTACACCTCTTGTTGAACTGGGTCAACAATTGGTGACTTCCTTGGACTGTATTCATGCTCAATTTCAGTTTCAAACTCCGGCTGAAATGGACTGTCCTCCCTTGGAGGAGTAGCTGCCTCACGTTGTGGACTATCCTCAAGGTCTGTTTTTATAGCACCCTTCTCAGGTGTGCTTAGATCAATGAAAAGTGTCCTTGTGGCTTTCCCTTTATTCTGCAATCTACTGCTCCTTCTTACATTGGTAACACTCTGTGTTTCTTTTTGTGCCTTTTTCCTTGGTTTCTGCACTTTTATTTCCTTAGAAAGGGCAGTTTTTGCATGGAGTTTGGCCAGCCTTTGTGCCAAGGGTTGACTATCTTCCTCATTAGAAGTCTCTGGAGTTTGATGAATTTCTTGAACTATGGATTTTCCCTTGTCTTGCTTTTGTTTCTTCTTATTTTCTTTTATCTTCTGGGCAGCTTCTCGGGCAAGTTCTGAGAGGGTTTGTGTGGTAATCTCTTGAGCTATTGGATCACTGTCCACAGTAGGTTCAGGCTCCATCTCATGTTCAGACTGATGTATTTCAGTTTCCTCTTCAATCTGTCCTTGGACAGTTCCCTCTAAGATATCAGTTTCAGAGGTACTTTCTTTTCTTTTCCTTCTACTTTTCCTAGGTACAGAAGTTTCTCCAGGTTCTTCAAAATGATTTCTTACAAGAAATTTCTCCCATGTGTCTCGTTTTGCTTTTAATTGTTCCTCCACTAACAACTTAACAAGACTATGATGACAGAGATATGCTTCAATGTTTCGTGGATTCCGTTGGGCCATGGAACACATTTTCCTAAGGCTTTGGAATAGAAAGTAGGGAAGATTTATATCATGTTCTCCTTGAAATTGCAGCATAATTTTACCATGATAAACATATAATACCCCAAATCTCCCTTCACACGTGAAAAATTTTTGCACTAACAACAGTAGAATTTTCCATTCTTCCTTAACATGAGAGATAGGAATTCCTTTTGTGAAAACACTTGTATCCATACCTGGGTTTTTAAAAATCTGCTTCCATTGTTGACCTTGAACTGACCGGTTCTTAAACCACCTTTCACCGGTTTGTGGGAGAGATGTAGCTTGTGCTATGCTGCCCTCTGAGACTGCAAACGTTAAATCACCCACCTCCACTTGACTGTCTTTATCTCTGAATGACCTTGCAAAGGCTTTAGTAACCTCCTTGTGATAGCCTTTAAATTTCTTGATGCACTGTAGCCAGTTGGCTTTCTCCAATGCCTCCTTAGCTTGAGGGTATGCTTCCAGGAATTTTGAACCTTCTGGTTCAGCCCTTAAAAGTTTCCCCATTGACTCCACGACTTTTTGTTCTAAAACACGACTTCAATGGTGGCTTTACACAGTAATTTCTCGGCTCTGTTCCAGAATTTTGAGGAGAGGAGGTTGTATGGCTTCAACAATAGCCTTAGACACGGTGAATTCACGGCTTGAACACAGTGAAATGGTGGATTACAGTTTTAACACAGTGGAACGGTGGTTTGACAGTCGTAATACAACCGTAACATACGTTCACTGGTTATATGTATTCACTGTTTCTCAGAGTTAGCAGAGAGGAAAACAGAGTATGGTTTATGGAGACAGCGTAGTGAGTGGAACGAAATGAAGGAAATGAGAGAATGGAACAACGTGACATGAAGTGTGATGAGCGTAGGAGGGTTTCAAAATAATGAATAGGAACGGCTAGATCCTCAGATTTCGGCGGTAGAATTACACATGGCTGCGGAATGAGGACTTAGAGAGTCGTAGTACATTAGGTTACGTCATTAGGGTACGAAAGCCTTAATGACAGAAGCAGCCGTAAATGATTTCCAAAATCGTGATAATCAAAGACTGATGGCTTGAGAGATATGCATGGTATATGGTCGCATGGTAGGGAAAATGGGTAATCATTACAATTAGTGGTAAAAAGACATGACCCAGCAAACTTTGCGTAACGAAAATAACTGCAAGTTTAAGATTAAAACATACCTCAGATCCGTGTTTGGTTTGCCTTTCAATGATTTGCCATTAACCCTTTGTTAACTCATTGCTGTTACATGATTCTTTCCTCCTTGTTATTGGTGATTTCTGAACTGTGAAAAATTTCTCAAACAGACTGTATTTCTTTGTGCAGGTGCAGAGGGGCTGCAGAAAGGCTAAACGGCTGCAGAATTGCCAAATAGCTGCGGGAACTGCAATAGTGTCCTCCAGCTGCATAAAATAACCTTAGTTGTCTGAAAAAAAAACTTTTATTAATGAAATAAGATGGAATGAATGGATGAATGGGTGGAAAACAGTGAGGTGAAGTGAAAATGGTTGGATGGAATGAGATGGTGAAATGGAATGGCGAAGTGAGATGAAAGAGAGAGAGAGAGAGAGGGAGAGAGATTTTTTTTTTTTTTTTTTGGAAAACATGAGGTGTCAGGTGACCCTGATTTTCACCTCAGGTTTTCTGCATGAGACTGCCAATCAGAGATTGGTTTTCAGGCTCATACATTTATTATTTTTTTTTTTTTTTTTTTTTAATTTATTGAACTGAAATTGAAAGAAACAGAGATTAGGCTAATGGAGGAGAAGAATTCTTCTCCACCAGCCTTATTTCAGAATCGCCTTGGAACAACTTAACAAACTCCTCTTTTGAAAGTGGCTTGTGGTAAACTTTCAACCAGTGGCCATTCACAATAAAGGGAGTTTGAAGTTCGTCAATAGTCTTCACTCTAACTGCTCCATTATTAAAGACTTCATCAATCTCATATGGCCCAAGCCAATGAGTTTGAAATTTTCCCTTGAAGTCCTTAAATTTGGAATCAAACAAGAGTGCCCAATCACCCTTTTGAAACTTCTTTTCTTTGATATGTCGATCATGCCATTTGATTCTTTGGTGCTGAACTAGATCGGTCCTTAGAATTGCATCTTGTCTCATTTCATCTAGTTCATTTAACTGGTCCATTCTGTGCTTCTGGGCTTCTGATAAGCTCATCCCCAATTGGACTGCTGTCTTGAAGGTCTTGATTTGGAACTCAATGGGGAACAAGACTTCCTTCCCATAAACAAGTTCATAGGGAGAATGTCCTGTGGTGTTCCTCCACGTAGTTCTATAGGCCCATAAGGCTTCAGGAAGCCTTTCTGCTCAATCTCTTCTATGAAGATGAACAGTCTTTGTGATGATGCTTTCAAGAACTTTATTTGTAGATTCTACTTGACCATTCGCTTGCGGATGGTATGGAGTAGATGTTCTATGCTTGATCTTATACTCCTCCATCAGCTTCTCCATCATCCTTGATGTAAATTGGCTCCCCTGATCTGTTACAATTTCTCTTGGGACACCAAAACGAGTGAAAATATCCTCAAAAAGAAATTGAACAACTGAATTTTCAGTAGCAGAAGTCAATGCTTTAGCTTCTACCCACTTAGTAACATAATCAGTACAAACCAATATATATCTCTTCTGCTTGGATGGCGGATTAATTGGTCCAACAAAATCTAGAGCCCATTTCTCGAAGGGTTCGATGCATACCTGTGGCTGTAGTGGCATTTCATTTGAAAGAGTTTGTCTTCCAAGTCTCTGACAACTGTCACACCTTCTAACATATTGCTTTGCATCCTTAAAGAGAGAAGGCCAATAATATCCTAAAGAAAGGATTTTATAGGCTGTTCTCTTATCAGCAAAGTGTCCGCCACAAGGTTCGTCATGACATGCCTTAAGGATGTCAGGCATTTCATCCTCCCGTACACATCTTCTGATCATAAAATCTGGCCCTGTCTTGAACAATTCATTAGAAATCCAAGAATAATGTGAACTCTCCTGAATTATTTTCCTTTTCTCATTAGGAAATAAATGTAAAGGTAACTTTCCAGTAACTAAATAATTAGCAATATCAGCATACCAAGGAGTTTTGGTAGTTACTGCAAACAAATACTCATCTGGAAATTTATCCTCTACAGGAGAATCCTCATTAGTGTTTTGAATTCTAGACAAGAAATCAGCTACTGTGTTTTGTTTACCTGGTCGATCTAACATAGTTATGTTGAATTCTTGTAAAAGCAAAAGCCATCTTGTAACTCTACCATTAGTGACTGGTTTATTCATGAGGTATCTAATGGCAGAGTGATCAGTATGGACAAAGGTTTCATAGCCGGTTATATAATGTCTAAACTTGCTTATAGCATGAACAACGGCTAGAAATTCCTTTTCAGTAACAGTGTAATTTAACTCAGTAGGAGTCAAATTCTTACTTGTGTAATAAATGGCATAAGGGATCAAATCCTTTTGTCCCAAAACAGCTCCTAAAGTTGTATCTGAAGCATCAGTAGAAATGTGGAAAGGGAGTTTCCAATTTGGACCCCTTAGAATGGGTGCTTAAGATATTCTAGTCTTTAAAGCTTCAAAGGTAGATTGACATTCAGGATCCCACTTAAATTCACAATCTTTAGTAAGTAGTTTGAAAAGAGGGGATGCTATCTTAGTGAAGTTTTCAATAAATCTTCTGTAATAACCAGTAAACCCAAGAAAACTTCTAACATCTCTTTGGCAATTTGGAACAGGTAACTTAGAGATGAATTCGACTTTAGATCTATCAACTTTGATTCCATCTCCTGAAATATGATGTCCTAAAACAATCCCTTCAGTAAACATCATAAAACACTTTTCATGACTTAAAGAAAGATTTGTTTCCTTACATCTTACCAGTACTTTTTCCAAATTTGCCAAAGCTTCTTCAAATGTATTACCATAAACTATGAAATCGTCCATGTATACCTCTACACAATCATGAATCAGATCTGAGAAGATTCCTAGTACAGCCCTTTGAAATGTAGTGTGTGCATTGCATAATCCAAAAGGGAGTACTCGGTAGGCAAAAGTTCCCCAAGGACAAGTAAAGGTGGTTTTGTCTTGATCTTCAGGTGCTACCTGAATCTGATTGTAACCACTAAAACCATCCAAGAATGAGAAATACTTTTTACCTGCTAAAGTGTCTAGTACCTGATCAATAAAAGGTGGAGGAAAATGATCCTTTAAGGTTGCCTTGTTCAATTCTCGATAGTCAATGAAAACTCTCCATTTACCATTCTTTTTGGGCACTATAACCAAGGGAGAAACCCATTGGCTATCTAAAATGGGGTAAATGAAGTTTACCTTGAGCAATTTCTGAAGTTCTTCTTTCACAATTTCCCTAAGATTTGGATTCATCCGTCTTTGTGGCTGCCTAATAGGTCTGTTGTTTTCTTCAATATAAATGTGATGAATACAAGGCTTAGGGTCGATTCCTTTCATGTCAGTGTATTCCCATGCAAAGGCAGTGGAATGTTTTTGCAACAGTTTAGTTAATTCTCCTTGTTGTGGTCTTTCCAAGTTCTTGTTAATGTTTAATGTTTTTCCTGGAAAGATTTCAACTGTAGAACTACCAAACTCTTCCATTGAGAAGAGAGACATCTGTCTAGAGGAGAGATATTCAATGTCTGCATCTAACTGAAACTGTGTAGAGTCATATTCTAAAGGTGTTTCAAAATTTTCTAATGTATTTAGAATTTGACTGTCCTCACTAATCTCAGAGATGGTTAGAACAGGTTGAAGAGTATCCTCATCATTGACCCACTCATCTTCTCCTATTTCGGTTATTGCCTTTGCGGGAGGATACAAGTTGAATTTCTTGGTAGAATTACCATCTGATATATACATGTCCCCAGACCTACAACTTATGAAAGCATCAGCTGTGGCCAGCCAAGGTCTTCCTAAAATAAGAGGATGTCCTCCTAGATTGTTCTTGGGAGTTAAAATCATAAAATCAACTGGATACTCCCAAGAGTCTAGTGAGACTGGAATATCTTCCAATACACCATCAGGTTTGATGATTGATCTATCTGCAAGTTGCAACAAAGTAGGTGTAAAGAGAAGGTTAGGAAGCTTTAACTGATCCATGGTCTGTCTACTCATGATGTTGATAGCGGCTCCTAAGTCAATCAGAGTATTTGGGATTTCAACCCCATTAATATGAGTTTTAACAATAGGGCTACCGGGATCCACATACTTTTGCATGGTAATCTTACCCATCATAATGTCTGCAATTTTTCCAACTAGATGTATCCTTTTGGTATCTCTGGTTTTCTTTCCTGTTTTTTTTAAACTCAACTCCTTTATTGTCTTTACTAGGATGGGAATTTCCTTAATGGCTGTTAACAAGGGAATCTTGATACAGACATTTTTCAATTCATCTAGAAAGTCATAGTCAGGCAACCAAATTTGTTTTTCCACCCGCTTGTCAATTTGTAACCTTTCAGGGAAAGGAGGTGTAATTGAAGAGGTAGGTTGCTCAACTATGGGAGTTGATTCTTTTTCTTTTTCTTGAATGCTTGGGTTTTGAAGGGATGCTTCAAAACCCTTATTGACTTTGAGAGATTCTTCCTCGGAAATGCTTGGTTGTTGAGCACTTGTAGAAGGTTGGTCTAGGATTCTACCTGATCTGAGTTGTACCTCATTGAGAGGAACAACCATATAGGTAGGGAATGGTTGACCTTCCATGAGTGGTTGACCTTCCATCACATAAGCACTTTGAGGATTCCTATTATTGGGGTTTGGTTGAGGCTGAGAAGGAAGTTGATTTGGCCTCTGTTGAGATTGTAGCAAGAGTTGAGAATTTTGATTTTGTGGAGGAGGTTGTTGTTGTTGAGGGAATGGAAATGACAATTGTTGACATTGATTTGGAAGTTGGGGAGTTTGCTGATTCTGAAAGGATTGAGGATATTGATAGAATTGGGCAAATCTCCCATAAGGATTTTGCATTTGCATGCTTTGCAACCATGCTTGGAAAGGATTTTGTGGTTGTGACCAAGGTTGTTGCCAAGGATTCCAATTTGGTGGGGGTTGGAAATTCATAGAGTTGTTAAACCCTTGATTCTGCTGCCCTTGCCAAGGTCTTCTTGCAACAAGACAAAGAGATTCAAGCGTGCTTGGATCTTCTTGAAAGACTGCTTTGAGCCCAGGGATTGAAGGACAATCCTTGGTCTCATGAGTTTCTGAGCAAATTACACAGGTTTCCACAACTTGTGCTTCCAAGGGACATTCCCTTAAAGCATGCTTCTTTCTACACTTCGGGCAAAAGATAGTCATAGCCTCGGCTTCTGCTTTTTGTTTATTTTGAATCTTAAGGGTATCAATTTGTTCACTAAGACTCCCTAAGATGTCAGTTTTAAATTCATCTAGCATATTACCGATTTCAGCCCTACTCACTGATCCTGTTGCAGATTTATTTGCCCTAAGGAGAGAAGGATCTCTAGGCCCTTTTTGAGTTTTTGATTTGCCCCTTGAGAGATGGATACAAAGTTCTGCTATATCATTGAGAGAAAGTTGAGAAATATCCCCCTTCCCCATCATGTTTAAGATATCTATCCATTCATCCCTAATGGCTTTTAATAAGAGGGCTTTTAAGGTCTCTTCATCCAAGGTACTCATTTTTGCTCTTTTTAAATTATATTGAAATCTCTCAAGTAAATCTTCTAAGCTCTCATCTTCTTTTTGCATCATTTTAAAAACCTCATCCTTGTGATTAGTAGGCATACAATAGTCCAAATACCTATCCAAAAAGGTTTGTTTCATTTCATCCCAGGTCCTAATGGATTGAGTAAGTAACCCCATGAACCATTTCAAAGCTTGATCTTTTAGTGTTGATGGGAACAGTTTGAGTTTCTGAGTATCATCCAGATAGTCATAGGTTCGACACACAACTTCAAATTCAAACAAGAATGTTTCAGGGTCCTCAGTTCTTAACCCATGAAAATTTGGGAAGACGGATGGTGATATGTTTTTCATGGTGGCTCGGGAATCCTCATTAACAATGGGAAACCCAAATGAGTTATCCCCATCTCTATTTCCTCCAATGGGACCTCTACCTCCTCCATTGTTATTGTTGTTTCCTCCTCCTCCTCTACCTCTACCTCTACCACCTCCTTCTTCCTCTGCCATGATGATTCTCCTAGGGATTTCAAAATCTTCTGGTTCTTCTACAAAGGGTGAATGAGAAGAGATTTCTCCTTCCTCTTCAGGTGAGTCTATTTCCTCAATTACAATTGGTTTTCTTGTAGGAGAAAGAGAAGAGTCTCTTCCTGGTTCAAACTCAATAGAAGGTGTAGGAGAGTCAACTCTTGGCTCTTGAATTTCAGGAATTCTAGGACTAGGAGTTTCAGTTGGAGATAAGGGAGGTGTCTCTTGTCTATCTCTTGAAGCAGATGGACTTGTAAAAATTGAACTTCGAGCTCTAGCTAAAAACCTTCCCCTAGAATCTCTAGCTCTATGCATGTCATTTTTTATTTTATCTTCAAGTCAAGTTAAATAGTTCTTTTTCTGATCTTCCAGGTCACTCTAGGTGCAAGAAGAGAGCATACTCAAGAAACTATTAAATCAATAACTTTCTCCTTTCTGATCCTCCAGATCACTTCAAAGTGCAAGAGGAGAGTATACTTAGATAGGCTATTAACTCCTTTTCTTGAAATTTTATGTTTTTTTTTTTCTTCTAAGAATATGGCTACTTAATTTCACTTCCCCGGCAACGGCGCCAAAATGTTTAGTCAATTTAGTGTTATCTAAATTGCTAGTATTAATTGTCAACCGGGGCTCGTAAGCTGATGAAGTGAAGGTGTACTATATGTACTTAAGCAACCTCTTAGAGTTTTTTTTATCGTTGGGGGTGTTGTTGTGGTTAATTTATCTTCCTAAAATGAAGTGGTGATTTATAAACAGGTGAGTGATAGTGTGTGATTAGTGATTGCTAACTACTTGCTTGAAAGGAAATGCTTGAAAGAAATAAATAACTTGAAAATAACTTAAAAGCAAATAACCACTTCCAATGGCACTAGACACCATTCATGCTGCTGCAAGTAAAAGAAAAGAAAGTCACTTTTAAAACCAAAGATAATGATTATCTCTCCCTAACTCCCTACTTCAAACACATAGTGCTGTGTAAAGTATGATTAGGAAGTAGCTCAAGTTGAATTAGAAAAGTGATTAAAAATAAGAAAGATATACTTTAAAGACTAGTGATAACGTTTGCTCTTTCTAACTCTCTACTTCTGCCATATGTACTATGCAAAGTATGATTAGAAAGTAGTGAAAAATTAGTCTAGAAAGCACTCAAAGCCAACTGCAAGTTAGTGGTATTCTGATCCTTAA
This sequence comes from Pinus tabuliformis, assembly GCA_031772625.1. Lineage (NCBI taxonomy): Eukaryota > Viridiplantae > Streptophyta > Pinopsida > Pinales > Pinaceae > Pinus > Pinus tabuliformis. The sequence continues at coordinate 534,032,806 of CM062818.1, read as the reverse complement.
AAGATAGCAATTTATGATAAAAGATCATTCATGTGTTAGCAGAACTTTGAGAAATAAGACTAAAAATCAGCTATAAGAACAAAGGCAGCAACTTGAACCTGTCAACTTCAAATACCATTAGTTTGTAAAGCAAATACAAACATAAAAACAAATCCCGGGCTAAAAATCTGCAAGGAAACAATACTGATCAGCTTGAAAGAAAAGAAATCAAATAAATCAAACTATACATGTTTAAAGAAATGCTGATTGAGAAAATAAAGAAATGCTGAACATAAAATACTTTACAGTGGCTAACATGAATAGGTGCCCTCTACTCATTCAGCCACAAGAAGACTTAAGGAACTGAAAGCTTCAAAACAGCACTATTCTTATTGCTCCATTTGCAGAAATATACAAAACAGAGTGCTAGAATAGCACTATAAAAACAGAGTTTGCAAAAGCTCTTAAAATTATCTCAAGTTCAGAAAGTACAGCCACTAAAAAGTCTAATAAGCGTACGCAGACGCAGGTATATATAAGCATTTGAAAGATGGTCTACACGTACAGCTAATAACTAAAAAAAACAACTAACTGTAATGCGTATTTAAGGTTCATTGACACATCATAAGGCTGCGTGGATGATCTGGAAGCTCTGTCGTCATGGGCAATGAATCCCATGTTGGATCATGTCCCCTACCACCTGCAAAACGCGGACAAGTCACCGTTTGAGTTGACGTGACATAACAGCTTACAATCACCGTTGAGCTACCTTTATTTGACCATAACTTGACCAGTTTTGACTAGCGGTACGGATGGCATGGATGGTTGAACAAGTGGCACAGGAACCTCGAGCACGTTGATACCTAAGTGCCCATGTGGCTCATTTAACAAACTGACACGTGGAACCTTCAGTTTAACAAAAAGGCTGCAGGATCGCCAGATGGCTGCAGGATCGCTGAATGGCTGCGGGATTGCCAGACAGCTGCGGGATCCCTGCAAGTAAGTCAAAATCTAAACAAACAGTCATCCATTAGCAAAACTTGCTTGATCATGCTTAATGACACCTAATGTAATGATCTGGGTGGTTTTATAGTGAAAATGAGGCAAAAGTGAAGAAAAGATGAGGAAAAACTGAGGAAAATGGTAGACAAGTAGGTGTAGAGTAGAGGCTCTACAAGATGTTCCTGATTGTTTGCCGTTGGGGTCGCTGCTGCGGTATTCTCCCCAATAGGATCATCATGTTGTTCAGGTGGGGCGTTAAGCTCCCCCTCATCCTCTATTTCTTCTTCTGGATTCACTGTGCATTGCCAGCCTCTTGGTTTGTGCACTTGTTTCTTATTCCTTCTGTTTTCTCTTTTATTTTGCGGACAGTTATTATGTAGATGTCCTGTTTGCTGACAGCCTCGACATCTGAAGGCCGTGTTTTCATAATCAAGAGGCTATTTCCACTGAGAGTTGTTATGGATCAGAATTATATTTTCAGGAAGCCCTTCACTGAGATCAACCTCCACACAGATTCTGGCGAAAGTATGAATGCATCTTTCTATTCTTTCCACATCATGCTTGATGAATGAACCTATGGCATTCCCTATCGCTGCAAAAACGTTAGGAAACCAGAAATGTAATGGTAGATTGTGGAGCCTGACCCAAACCGGCATTTTGGAAACCACCATAGTGGAGGGGTCAAATCCCGGGAACCAGGGGGTCATGAAGAGTCCAGCATTGCCCCAGAACCATGGCCCCTCATGGAGGGCAAAATCTTTTTCCTTAACCGAGTCGAATTTTACAATAAAGAAACCCTTGGAGCACAAATGGATATCACAATTTGAGGTCCATGTGGAGAAGATCCATTGTCTTAAAGCATCTGTTTTAGGCCAAAACCCGTTGAATCTGCATATGACAGCCAGTGAAGCAAGATCAGAGTGAAATTTTTTTACCTCAGGCAAGTCGATTTGCAGAGCAGGAGTCTGTGATCTTTGCTCCACAATGTAGGGACCAGGAAGATCTGGAGATGGTGATGGCTTGTTTTTGACTTCCCCCTTCCCTTTGACAGCATCTTTAAAAGAACCAATGCCTTTAGGGCCTGAACCAGAGCTTCCTCCTCTCAACCTTGTGTTTATAATGATGGTTGAGTCTCGACCAATGCCATAGTGCTGTACTGTAGAATTTTCCTGCAGGATTTTACCTGCATGTATCAGGCTTATCAGATTTGATGGGATGCCCAAATCTGCTTGTATTTCATCCTTTATATTCTTTATCAGCTGTCCTGTCCAGATTTTCTTGCAGATAGTTTTTCCTGACAGGGTTCTGATGAAAATTTGGGTTCGATCCTGTTCTGGGTCCTTGAGGGCTAGCTTGGATTCTTTACCCCCTGAACCTTCTGCTATGCTCCTGTTTGGGCTGTCGCTTATTTGCATAATATGCTCGTCGAGCCCTCTGTTACAACGCAGCGTCGAGGTGGTAAGAGCCCAGATCTGCGCTGTAAAAAGCTTAATAGACTCCACGCACCGCGGCACCAGATCCCTACTCCCGCCCCATGCTTGATCTACAACTCTACCAATTAAAATCCGCCCTAGGACGGGAGATCGACTCCACAGCGCATCAAGATGGGGCTTGGGAACTGCCTCTCTGCCATGCCAATGTATAGCATTCACGTAGGCGAGCGTATCCAGAAGAGACCAGGGAAGAACCTGCTGTTTTGGGGTGCAAAACTCCGGGCAAACGATTTCTGGTGTCGCCCTGAGATAATCTATCTGCAACCTGACAGAGGTGAAACACACCGGTCGCAGATTCCTTTGGTTCGAACCGTAAAAAACCCTTTCCTCAGCAGATCCGGCCCCGGACCAGTAGAAGCCAGTGGGATCAGAGTTTCCAGCGGCCAGGCGTCTTGCCGATCCATAGCAAAGCAGTTCTTTTGGGGCCGCGGCGGCGCAGAAGCTCTCCTCTGAAACCTTAGATCCATAAAACGCCTCCATCGCTCCTGCTTTCTATCAATCTTTCCTCCCGGATAGCTTGATATTATGGCACTTTCCAGAGCAATTTATTGTTCCTCCATTTGCAATCATCACTTGACACTCTAGTGCTGGATATAGGAAGCAATTCAATTCTTTTGCTACCCTACAATGAATAAAATTGTGGGTGCTTCCTGAATCAATCAACACTATTACCTTTTTCTTCTTGATTTATCCTTCTATCTTGATGGTTTTAGGAGTGGTAATTCCCGCCAATGCATTACAAGATATGGTTGGATTTATTTGTTCTTCATCTAGGCTTTGTTCCTGGAGTATATCCTCTTCTTTTAACCTTTCTTGCTCCTTTTCTTCTTCCTCTTCACAATCTATGTAGAATAATTTCTTCTCAGCACACTTATGACCTTTTGTGTATTTGCTATCACAACTGTAACAAAGCCCTTTTGGTATTTTTTCTTCCAATTGTTGTGGTGTCAACCTTGTAGGTTGTGGAAGACTAGGGGCAAAAACACTTCTGTCTTTATAGTTGTGAGTGGTATGCTTCCTAGTTGCCATAATTTTGCTTTCCATTTTTCTTGCTAATTTGAATGCCTTCTCTAATGAATCAGGTTCCCAAAGGCGAACATCTTGTTGGATATTATCCTTTAAAGACCCTATGAACACATCAATCCTATGCTCCTCTGGAATATCTTTTACCCTTATGTTCAATTTTTGGAACTCCTCAATGTGCTCCATTATTGAACCCTTTTGTTTGAGACTTATCAATTGGCTAAAAAAAGTGTTGCTTTTTGTATCCTCATAATGTGCTATCAATTCTTCCGTAAAAATTGCCCAAGTGATAAAATTTTTACGAGAACAAAGCCATTGATACCATACAAACTGATTTGGTTCCAAATATACAGTTGCCATACGTACCTTTTGTGTGTTTTGCACATTATTGAGATCGAAGAATTGCTCCATCTGTAATATCCATGTGGCGGGATCCTTGCCATCAAACTTCCTCATATCGATTTTTGGAATATGGTGATTCTTCGATCCAACATTAACATCTATGGAATCATGATTAACATTTCTTTTGTTCTCATCATGAGTTTCCTTTACTACCCTTTCACCATTAGTAAGTATTTCTTGTAGAACATTTGTCAAATCTGTCTTCAAATCTGCCATGCCTGTCTTCAAATTTGTGTTCAAATCTATCTTCAAATTGTCCATCTTAGCTTCCATGCCATTCATCTTAGCTTCCACGCCATTTATCTTAGCTTCTGTTAACTTTTGTGAGCGTGACATTTGTTGCACTTGTTCTTGTAATTTTGATATATCATGTAGCATTTCTTCCTCTTCTTCATGATTCATGCTAGAGCTTTTAGGTTCCTTACTAGGTGTTTGCATTTTCTTTCCTCGGGGCATCAGTTACCGATGATAATGCTCTACTATCCCCTTTGAATTCCTTCAAAATAAATTTTCAAACCAAGCTTAAGCAAAAATGTAAAAAAATCTACACACCTTTTTTCACTTTGTAGGAGCTCGATATTGCCTCTAATGTATCTCTGTACTTTCCAATCATCTAGTTCTAAATTTGTGACCTGTAGTAGCTCTCTGTGTCCTCTTTCCAATGCCACCAGTCTGATCCAAATTGGATTCTCCAAGGAAGAGTTATGCACAATCTCCCAAGATGACCTGATTATAGACCTTTCCAGAAGAGCGAAGTTGTATGAAGTGCCACGTGTATAATTTTCGATATTTGGTTCTGAAAAAGATATAAAAGAAACTACAGTCCGTCCTCTTTCTGTACCTTCTTACGAAATTTCAATCTGATTCCCAGAGAGAAAGTTATGACGATTTTCCCCAGGTCACCTTTTTTGAATGTAATTCAGGAGTCTGCAAAAATACCAACTTCCTCAGATCATATATCCGCAAATATCGCGCGAAAAGCTCTGAAATTCGGACCCAAGGTTCAGCGCGATTTGTTCTCAAATGGATTTTTTTTGCGAATTCTGAAACATCACAGAAAAAAGTTATAGTGAAAATGCCACGATGACCTGTTTGGAGCAGCGAAACCCTAGAATCCAAAGCTCGAATACCAAATGTTATGGAACCAACTCAAGAGAAGATAGAAAAGACAGATCAACGCCTTAGAATTCAGCCTCTTTGAGGGGGCAAGCTCCTTTAAATTACATAAATGAACAATTCTTGGATGATACAAATGACAAAACCTCCTTTCTATATATAGGAGTCTAATGAGTCATAATATAATCCAGCCGACCTAACAATAATAATATAAAGCCACAAAAATAACAATAGAGGGATTCAATGGGGCACATAAATAACAATATGGGGGTAATAGGGGCACAACAATATAAATAAGGGGTATAACTACAATAGTAATGGGGTAGTCACTAGTATTATAGGGACCCAACACCCAAGGTATATAAACCATAAGATAAATATTATAAACACTAAAATAAACGTGATTGACCATGGTTTATTTTCATATTGAGACAATCTGTATGAACGTTCGACCATTGTTTACCATGGATGTTTTTCATATCGAGATAATATTTGTCACAATGCAACGTCGAACCATGGTTGACCATGGATGCTTTTCATATCAAGAAAATCTTTGTCACAATGCAACGTTCGACCATGGTTGACCATAATTGACCATGTTTCATTCTATAAAACATGGTCAACCATCATGATTCTCCATGATTTTCACATGGAGACAATGTTTGTGACAATGAAACATTTGACCATTGTTGACCATGGTTAACCATGGTTGACTATGATTGACCATGATTGACTATAATTTATATTATAAACCCAAGGGATGGATATTATAAACTGAAGAGAATAATAAACCTAAGGTATTAATACTAAAACCCCAAGAGAATATGAACCTAAGGGAATAATAGTAAACCTAAGGGACTAATATTATAAACCCAAAGTATATAAACCCTAAGATAAGTATTATAAACACTAAAATAAACATGGTTGACCATGGTTTATTTTCATATTGATACAATCCTTATCACAATGTGACATTCAACCTGGTTATGATTGATAATAGTTGACCATGATTGATATTATAAACCTAAGGGAATAATAAACCCAAGGGAATAATATTAAACACAAGGGATTATTATTATTATTATTCGAGGGATTATAAACCCAATATAATAATATTAAACCCAAGGGATTATTATTATTAATAAGTAATTTAATAATGTTCGTGATATGTACTTTATCTAACGGTTAATCTCTTTTCACATTTTGTATACATATAATGTCAAGATTGATCTTAATTTCAAACTTAAAAATTAAGGAAAAATGTGTAGGTAGAGGCATTTGATCTCATCAAGTACTTGATAAATTCAAAATTAAGTTGAATTTAGGATTTTGTCTATCCAAGTTAATTGTGTGATACTCTTTCAACATTCTTATATATGGAAATATAGAAAATGTTTCAATATCAACAATAAATAAAATATTCAAGTTAACTCTGTCACTCACATTTAGCATGAGCTCCACTTCCGAGATCTTAGGGTTTTTTTTATCAGATGTCCTAAGATTTTGTGGGTAGGTTAACCGTAAGTCTCATTCACAATGTTTCCATTCCAAGTCAATGGTTCTGTCGTTTGTAACTAACCATAGAATTTTTGGACATCAATGATACCTTGTGATCGCTTTAGTTATGTATCAAAGTTCATGCCTAATCCACATTCCAACTTCCACTGGTACCTTGTGATCGCTTTAGGTATGTATCGATCCTGCCTAATCCAACTTCCAACTTAATGTGCATGAGGATCTTTTGACGTTTTATTTTATTTTTTTTAATTGACACCCTAGATTGATTCTGAAGGGAATATGCTCAACATATGCTTAGTATTAATGTTTATAAACAACTTTAGTGCATTACCGAGTTTGTTAGGTTGGACTAACTTTTAATAAATTTAAAAAATTATATTTGTTCCACGTGGCTCTCTCCCCACCAATTTCTTGGGGATTTGAGATTATTCCAATTCTAATATGTTCATATTCTAATTAGATGTGGAAATTAATATATAAGTTAATTTTATTTAGCAAAATGGACCATTTTATAATAAGATGTGTAATTCCTTTCTTTCTCAAGTTAAATTAGATACGTTCCATGTGGCTCCCCCAACCAATTTCCTAAGGATTTGAGATTATCCCAATTCTAATAAGTTCATATTCTAATTAGATGGGGAAATTAATATATTAGCAAAATGGTCCATTTTACAATAAGATGTGTAATTCTTTTTTTTTTTGAAGTTAAAGTTGACCCATAATCTTTTTTAAAAAAAAATATTAATTTATCTTTTATAAATATAAAGAGATTTAATCTTTTAAAGTATAATAAATTTAGAAACTAAAATAAATTTACATTAATTTAAATAATAATTTAAAATAAATTTACATTAATTTAGAGTAGTCTAATATTAGATGTTTTTTTCTTTGAAATGTGTTTTTGCAATGTATAAATAAATTATTGACACACTCAATTTTCTACAAATTAATTTATATGACTAAAACTTAAAATTCCTAGAAATTTTTGCGAAAATTTTGAAAATTACCCCAAAATAGAAGGAAACAAACATATCTCAGAATTAATCTATTACTTTAACAATAACTAGAAAAAATTATCTTCATTTTAAAAATATACATGCTTTATAAACACGTGTGACTTCTTTATTAATGCAAAATCCAATTTAAAGGCATTTTGTCCCCCACCAAAAGGGTGAGTACATGTAGTTGTTTTATTGAAGCATAATCAATATTAAAAACATTTTTGTTTTTTCTTTTAAATTATTGTGCTCGTCACCTCTCCATTTATTTGAAATATTTCCTCTCCATTTATTTGAAAGACTGCATTTTGTTGGCGGACACTACTAGTTTTCTTTTTCTAATGATTGAAAAAGAAAAGCAAACACTATCATCTTGAAATTATGTTATGCAACGATAATGCTGAAAATATTTGGCAAACGAGTTTCAACAGGCAAAATGATAATAACATTTTTTGGATAGGGTGGAAAAGAAAAAAAAATCTATGGTTTCCTGATTCTATGGGAACAATTACTCAGTCAAGTAACTCTCTTGAAATTCTTATGAAACCTTGTTAATTTCAATGCCATGGCCACCTCATTTTTCCTTTCCCTTTGGACCTGGTATGAACACACATGAATAGTTTAATGAAGACATTCATTTTATTGAACTTATAAACATTTTTGGAGTTGTCAGACCATCTCTAACTATAAATTAGTCGCTTATTCCACAACCACACTATGATTTTGAACTATCACTTATAGATCTTTGTAACAGGGATATCCATGAAATTTAACAACATAAATGCAATATCTATCTATCTATATAATAATAATAATAATAAAAAATTACGTATACAAAATTTGTTATACACTACTCATTTATTAATCAACGAGGCAACATCTATCCATAGAACAAGTTGGGTTATAAAATAAACAATGGTCATAAATACTCATGGCGATGAATGATATTATTATTCACATTTTAACAGTCACATAACAAGCCTATTCCTAAGCCTTAACCAAAGTTTAGGTCCTGGAACATTTTCAAAGGTAAGAGATTGCAACTGGAAATTACGGGTCAAATGTTTGGCATGAGGGCTAATCTCCACCGTAGACATTGGATCATGTATATAACAGTCGTGATTCAACAACAGCAAGTCAGGGTAACAAAACCCTATCCCATCTACCGCACAGAACCCTCATTCGCTACGACGCTTGAGCCTACCCGACCTCCGCAAGCTTCACAACACCAACTCCCACCGAAGGTCCAAGGCAATCTCCACAAACAGGTAAATAACGTTCATAACTCCATTGTTTGCATCAGATGGTTAGGGTTTTCTAACAATTTTAGCCATTAATTTATGCGTTTGGATTAACGCCGCTAAGATTTAGGACCAAGATTCTCCTTGTTGCTGGAATACTCGGTGACTATGGCAAAATACTAACAAAAGTTATAATAACAGGTGAGTTTCCGAATTTAGGTTTTTGTCTGTTGTTTGAACGCATTTTGTCTCTAGCTACACCTTGGGTTGGTATTACTAGTAATTTTCACACATAGGTTCCACAACAATATTCAAAGCACACTTCTCGACTTTTGTTTGTTGAAGGTAAGGAAGTGTGCGAAATTCCTGTTGGTTGACAAATCCACCCTTCTGCCTCATAGGTGTAACTGCCAAATTCCCTGTTGGTTATTGCAGGTTAACACGGTTGTTTGTTTGTCGAGCTAGCCAGCAAAACCAACAATAGTCTGCAGCAATAGGCCAAAAACAATGGAGTCCGAGAAATACTTTCTGCAACACTTAGCGTTGACCCTGTTCACTCAACCCACACTACATTGTATAAATTCTAGCCGTGGATAATGTTTTAGAAGAAACATATTCCCTGCATTTTAAATCTACATTGTTCGTTCAAAAGTCTACCTACCTTCATCCATCTAAAGTTCCACCTAAAGTTCACATATAAATACCTATTGGGAATTATAAAACTTCTTTTAATGGTTTTACATCAATTTAACATAAATTTATATGGAAAATGATTAAAATATAGGAGAAGAAATTAAATAACTTTTTGGAAGTGTTAAAACTAATTTTTTTTAATTACAAAATTAAAATATTTTTTTTATATGTTTGATTTTTTATTAATAAATTTAATTTTAAAAAATTATATAAATTTATTAATACTATATATTATTAAATTAATATAAAAAATAAATGTTTAAATATCATATAACAATAATAAAATTTTATTATATTAAATTAGCACAATTACATTATTAAATGTGGTTGACATGTTATTTTTCATTATTTATATGTTAATCAGCTTTTATAAATGAAGTCAATTAATATAATTAGATATTATTTATTAATTTTAATAGAAATATTATTTAACTTAAAAACTAATAAGATTAATATTATTAATCAAATATTATTAATATTAAAATATTATAAAACATAAAACTTAATTTTAATTTCTAAAATATAAATTAAATATACAAATATATCATATGATAAACAATATTAACATTATCATATACATAAATTTACAATTTTTTTTATATACATAATTTTATAAATAATAATTTAAATATAAAAATTATTATTTTTTAATTAAGCTTTTCCTTTAACATACTTTATCATTCGAAAAATGGTTATCGTCGAACAGGAAGAAAATGGCAGAATTAATGGAAAATCATGAATTTAATAAAACCTAAAAAAGAAATTAAATCAGTTTTAAAAAAAAAAACTTAAATCAGAAATTAGTTTAATAAAATTTATATATTTAAAATAATTTTTGGATTTGTATTTTTCAACAATAGTTTTTCTTTTTAATATAAAATGATGAAAATCAAAACAAAAATCCAAGTAGATTCCTAATAAATTGATTGATGTGCAATATTGAAATTGGATATCATTATTTTGATCCTACGAGTGTAATATTAATAATCTATTAACATAAATTTGACATTTAAAATAAATTTAAATTACGTTAGGAGAATTGTCGGCAATCGGGACATTTAAGATAAATTTAAAGTACGGTCAGCACTTGAAATTATGGTGGAAAAAATAATTTTCAAAAATTATAAAAAAATTTGGCACTATTTTTGATCAATTTTGGTAGGAATTTTTATAAATCTAAGTTAAAATTTTTAATTTCAATATTTTGAGTGCTTTAGGGGTTTTTGATGGTGCTGAATCCATTACCATTTTCAAAAACATAATTTAAATACTATTTCTGCAAGATTTGTTGAATTTTTTTGGCTTGGATTCTGATTAAAAATAGCCTTCCAAGCAATTCTTCCACCTCAATAAACTTGTCCAAGAAAATAAAATTAGGAAATGCAATGTATATCACCAAAATTCATTTCTAATTGCTCTGCAGCGCTCATAAATGAGCACCAAAATAGTACAAAATGCAAACTAGTTTTGACCCAATATACTCTGCTCTGGCCCTTTTAATGTAAGCTCGAACAGAGCCCAACCCCAAAATCTAACCTCACGATCGAATTTCCTGTCACATAGCACAACTCAATTGAGAATTGGAAAGCTAAATTAGCCACATTCCTCTAACTCGTTAGTGTTGGGCAGATTACATGTTGTGCTACACTCGCCCACATTTGTAGAATTACGACACTGATCGAACTCATTAGCATTTGGAGAGTTGCACGACGTAATGCAGTCCTCATATCAAGCTTCCGGGCATTCGTCTCTTGTATTACCTGCAAAGAAGAGAAGTTTGAAGAGATCCTAGATAAAATAACTGCACTCAATCGCCACTCCAAATGATCCAAATGAAGCTGAGCACCAAAACAATATTTTAATAAATTATAAGTAGAGATTTATTAATTATTTTTTAATAAATTAAAAATAGGAGTAGATTTCCCCCGATCAGGGTGGCTGCGCGAGGAAGTTGGCCAGATATGGCTGTCAAGAAAACACAAGGATGGGTACAGCCCACACGCCCATGGCGATGGGTGCGGTGGCTTCCTGCATGACAATGTACAGAGTGGAAGGGAGAAGTGGCAGCTAATGCCAGGGTAGTGATGGAGTTGGGATGGACAAGACAGGAGGATGGATGGGACAAAGAAGGAAAGAGGGGGAGTATGAAGGAATGAAGGGTGATGGGGAGAGTATGGTTGTGAAGGAGACACGGAGGACTGACAAGGAAGCTCAGCTTAAGAACCTGCAATGACACCTTTGAAGTGGCACCTGGTATGTTATCTGGCTATATTCGTTAATTGAAATGATGCCCGTGTGTTTATATGGAAGGGGAATGAGAGCTCCAACCAGAGAGGAGGGTAGGGATAAAGGAGGGAGAGAACTGGACATGCAGGGAGGGAAGGGGACTGAGGTCAAACCTGTAATTGGTAACGCGAGGGACCACCAGGGACGGGAATATGAGGAAGCACATGCCATTAAGTTAGCCAGACAAACTTACAATGAGGAAGGAGATAAGGGAGATAAGTAAGTGGGAGATGGGGAAATTGCATGTGGTAGAGAAGAGCGAAAGGTGCATTGGCCAGAGGGGAGAGAGAAGGGAAAGAAATCGAGTGTAGTAATTATATGGTTCAAGGGACCGGAGGTTAAGGCTGTAAGTGTCATGCGAATTGGGCACTAGAACTCTAACCCCAGGAGCAGAGAAAAGACATGCAAATAACAAAAAGGCAGAGAGGCTATTGCATGGCAAGGGAGTGGCATTGTTATTTCTAGCAGAGAGGCTATTGCATGGTAGGGGAGTGGCGCTATTACTTCAGGCAGAGAAGAGGCAACAAAGTAGTGGGCAGAGGGGCATCGGGGCAGAGACAGGGGTGGTAGGAAATGCAAGGAGAGGGGAAGCGAAAAAATGGTGGAAAGGCTGGAAAATATAATATGTAAGCTAAACGGAATGTTTTGTGAACAAGTGCGCACAATAGGAGACATGGATAGACAAGCTCGTGGACGAGGACGAGGCAATAGGGGAAGGGAGGAGCCTTGGACAGCTGACCCAGGCACCTTGGAACCTAGACATGGAAGAAAGCCAGTAGAAAGGCTTATCAATGAAGCGGCAAAAGCGTATAGGGTAGGGACAGATGCAAGCATCCAAAAGATCCTAGAAGATTGGGAGGAACAGATAAAAGAGGAGGCAGACTCAAAAGAGGAAATGGAGGTCTAGCGAGAGGTAATCCCGAACCCAGGAAATACGAGGGGAAGACTAACTCAATTTAAGCAGACTCTATACTTATGTTGGCTCATGAAGAGCCTTATGGGGAAGGCCATGGAGCAGTTATCAATGGGGATGGAAATGACCCTCCAGGACATGCCAAACTACAAGAAGGACCTACAGACCATACAATTTTAGTTGTGCAAGCAGGACATTCGCCTAGATCGTATTCAAAGGCATATCCCTTGTATTATCGAGCTCGCAGATGTACTAGGAGACTCAACTGAAGACCCTGCCCCGGTTGACAATGCCTGAGAGGATCAAAAGGAATAGTCAGGTTCCTGACTGTTTTTTAGTTTTTAGCGGATATCATTTACTTTTACTAATGTATGCTTATGATAGACAGAAACTTAGACTCTTAAAAATATTAAAAAAAAATTAATTTGAATTTCCTAATATTTAAACTCTTAACGATATTCTAATATACTTATCAACTTTATATATTAATAAATTTAATTTTAAAATTTAAATATAATTTATACATATTATATATTTATTAAAATACCATATAAAAACAATAAAATTATATTATATTAAAATATTATATAAAAACTTAATAATTTAAAATTTTCTCTTCTTTCATACTCTTAATAATATTCCTAGTGCTTATCATTTTAAATTTAAATGTTACTCTATGCATTTTTTAAATGTAATAAAATAAAATCGAAAGCCTTTTATATTTCAATATGTGTTTATAAAATATGTGTTTTTTAATTAATTTATTATTAATTTTCAAATATAAACAAGGGAGGTTGTATGGCAGCTAGTTCTTTCTTTGAGTGGGAAGTAGGGCTTGAGTGCCTTCGTGGTACCTAATTTTAGTAAGCGAAAGCTAACACTCATGGGTGCTCAGGTCTGCATGCTTATCTGTTCAACAAAAACTTAACCCAGTTACCCATAACCCAGAAGCAAAGGCATAGGCGGCTGAGGTGGACCACCCTACAGATTGACGAGATCCAGTGGTTTATTCAGTAGTTTCAGATGCAAGTACATCACCCTTAGTCACAAACACTAGTTGATGTTGTTGATCTAGTCATAGTAGCAATGCTTAAACCAGTTTGAAAGAGTATTACAATTGAACCAATTCTGAACAAAGACCCTGTTGGCAATAAAACAATTATCTTATTATTAAAATCAACCTCGAGCAATAGGACCTCTTTGCAACAACTACTAAAAACTGAAAAGATAAATCAAGTAGGGAAAATAATAACATAGATCAAAATTTATGGGACCTCATTAGATAATAACTAGCTAGGAAACTAATATCACTAATGACAGGGTTTGATTTTTTCAGCTTTAGAACAAGTTGCAAAATTTGAAAGACCACTTCAAGATGTCAATTTGAAATAAGGATGGGAGCTTAGGATCGCTGGTGAAAACGATCACTTGACAAAGAAAGGATTGGTGTCAATATGTGTATGCATGATCAATCAAAGTCTATGAGGCGAGTCAAAGTCTATGAAGCAAGTCCATCAATAAATCAATTAAACTTTGTCAAGACAATTATAACATCAAGATTTTCCAAGTCTCTATTTGGTTTTCCAAGTATCTATCTCACAGTTAAGATTTGGTTTTCCAAGTATCTATCATTCATCAATTGATCCATGCAACACAACATTCTTCGATCAATATTTCAACCCCAACTTGATAATAAAAAGTGCATTTTGTTGTGTCTTTCAGGGTACCCACAAGAAATGGGTGGGATGGAAGCCCTATCATGCCTTCACGAAGCATTGATTGAGCCATTGAGCGATGGCGCACATTCAAGCAAGCAAAAATGCTTTTGTTATGCACAACTAGTATATGCTAAATACTGCTATACACGAGTAAATGGAAAAACAACATAATGGGCTCTATACATAACTCGATTTGGAAGAAGGTATGATAGGCCTTGCTTGAAAAGTTAAATTAGGTTAAATTTGTTTCATATGGAAGCTTTGGCTTGCAGAACCCTCTCAATCTTCTCAGCTTTCACATAGTATGACTCAGTCACACATCCAACAGGGAAGGCAGTTATCTCTACTACCAAATGTGGGGTAGGAAGTTCATCAAAGAGTGACCTAACATTGTTATAACACGCTCTCTCTCCATGGGCACTCTGTTGGGTGTGGAGCCTAATTATCTTCTTTATTCAGAGGTATCACCGCATTGGACCCCAATTCATAATGTGGTTGCAACGCCGCCCATAATATTTACGCTGTAGGGGGGGTCCAGGGGGAGGCGCCTATGACCTTTGGGAGCCCCTCCCTAGGGGGGGACCGGGGGCAACGCCCCTGAAGCTAAAAAATTGATGTAAAATTGCCTTATAAAATGTTGTAATTTCATAGTCAATCTGGGCCATTCATTAAGCGGAGATCTGATGGTAGAAGTTATGTTTAATTTAGGGTTTTTTCCCCTAGAAGACAACCCCTCACTATATATGAGGGAATTGTATTGCGTCTATGTAGATCTGTATTCTGAGTCAGAAAGAGAGAGGAGATAGTGTGAGAGTAAGAGGGAATTACAGTGGATTTGCTGTAGGTTGTATATCTTCAGTTTGCTGGATAATATAAAAGGAAGGACTGGCCGTTTCTCTGTGGATGTAGCCCAAATTGGGTGAACCACATATACCTGTCTCTCTTGTTTTCTGTGTTTGTATTTTTGCAATATATTTTATGTGTTTCATTGCTTTGTCATATATAATTTTCTAACAACTGGTGTCAAAGCCGAAGGTCTATTTGGTTGATAAACTCACAGGAGAGAAGGTTTCCTGGTTTGAGTGGAAACAATGGCGGAAGATGGTAGGTTTAAGGTCGAAAAATTTAATGGCCAAAACTACTAGCTGTGGAAGATGCAAATGGAAGATTATCTGTATTAGAGAGATTTGTACCAACCATTGAGCGGAAAGGTAAAGAAGTCGATGAGTATAATATTCATAGAATGGGATATTCTCTATAGAAAGGCACTTGGAACAATAAGACTATGCCTAGCGACATCGGTAGCATTTAATATTTCAAAGGAAATGACAACAGAGGGTTTAATGTCGACATTGGAAAAACTATATGAAAAACCCTCGGCCTCAAATAAGGTATCTCTTATGAAGCATTTATTTAATATGAAGATGTCAGAAGGTGGATCTGTTGCTGATCATTTAAATGAATTTAGTATAGTTACCAATCGGTTAAGTTCTGTAGGGGTAACTTTTGATGATGAAGTTAGGGCTTTGTTATTTTTGCGCTCATTGCCAGAAAGTTGGAATGGTTTAGTTATGGCCATTAGTAACTCTGTCTCTGGATCTAGTACTTTAAATTTTAATGATGTTGTTGGTGTAATCGTTAGCGAGGAAATGTGACGGAAAAGCTCCGGTGAGACATCAGGTAATGCTTTGACTGCAGAGACTAGGGGAAGAAAAATGGAAAGAGGAAAGAGCCCTGGATATCGCAGTGAGTTAAGAAAAGGTAGATACAAGTCCAGATCGAGGATAGTGTGCTAGAAATGTAGGAAGAAAGGACACCTGAAGAAAGACTGCAAGTTTCGGAAGGGAAAAGAAGGAGATGCGTAGCAAGAAAATAATCATGAAGCGAATGTAACAGGTGATGTGTTGCAAGATGCTTTAATTCTTTCATTAGAAAATATTATTGATGCCTGGGTGGTGTTATCACTCAGAAGTCTTCCCTAGAAGTTATCAAAAGAAGGAATAATACGAGGTAATCACAAGCCTAATCTTTTAGACTCGGGTTCTAGCCAACCTAAGTCCAAAGAGGGCTCTTTCTTTATATTTTAACTTTGTTTTGGGAGGGATTTTAGGCTAGTTCTTAGTGTTCATAAGGTTTTGAATTTGGTTGGGTGGTGGAATTCTAGGAGAAAATGGATGGAACAAGGACTTCAAGCCATTGGGCTATGGAGTAAATCAAAGGATGGCTTAACTGGACCTGTTAGCTCTGCTACAAAACAAGGATTCCTTACGGTCAGAAATAGGCTTGGTTTGCTTGCTTATGCTCAAAAGGGTTCAAGGCATACACATAAGGTGTTCGAAGTCCTCTTAAGGATAATTCAAAGTCAAAATCATCACAAGAGGAGAGCCCTTGGAAGAGCAGAAATACACTATCGGGAGGCAAAAAACACTCCAAAACCATCAAAAACCCAAATCACAGGCTTAAAGGTCCGAATTCACATCAGTCGTTGGATCTGGCCGATCAACGGTCCAAATCGCGTCGGCAGATCACAATCGGCACAGGCGGGAAGTGGCAGCGACACAGGAGACCGCCGATTAGCGGTCGCCGATGATCGGATCGGCAGTGTCGCAATGGAGGACTTACAAAGAGGTCGGGGCCTTTATATCTTGCGATATGCGATTATGATCACATCGCTATCGACACTTTCAAAGGGTCAGGCCTTTTGCGCATACATATTGCCGATGCGATAACTGGACCGAACGGTTATATACGCTCTATTGCATAATATTTCAGTTCCACTAGCAGCCAAATTTCCCGTGTTTGCAATGTTTTTCAAGTATAAGCCAAGATCCATTGCATCGGTGGATATCGCATCGGCGGGGTGCAAGTCGGCATATCGCTATCGACGCTTCCAAAGGGGCAGGGCCTTCACTTAAGATATGTATGCGCCCTGAAAGGCGGACTCGATAGATAATTGAACCGTGCTTGAGGACTTTTAAAGTCCAAAAGAAGCAGTGGTGGGCGGGAATTAGCAGGGTTGCAGCGTTTCACTGTTTATAACCAAAACAATCACGGTTTTTTTTTTAAAGAGAAACAAAAAGGCCCAAAGACCTATTCCACCATATGACAACGCAACAGGCAACCACCACATTCATTAAACATAATGGCTGAGAAGAAAAGGATGTGCCTCGAGCAGTTAAGGCACTTATCAATTATGGAGCATCCTTCTTTACGACATCCCTACTCATGAAGGACAACAGAATATCAGAGAAGATAAATTTTGTTACTAACACAGTCACGCTATGGCAGAGACCCATACCAAGCAGTTAGAGCGGTTGGTGATCCATTATGATCCCTCCACGCGTAGGTTAGCAGAGATATTTTGTAATGAAACACCATATATACCCAGAACAGAGATGTAATGGATTGATGAGTGTTAGATGAAGAGAACCCTGTTGTAAGGTTCAACTTCTGGAGACTGTAACTACTTTGTAACCTGCAGCGTCTGATCTTCATTTCAGCTAATATAAGCTTCTTTTGTTGTTTATTGCTCACTTTCCGCTTCTGTTTCTTGTTCCAGGCTGTGCCTGTTTGCATTTGTTCTATTGCTGTGAATGTTTAGCATCAGAGGGGCTGTCATCCCACCTCTGTGTTAGGATTTAGCATGTATCATAGAACATGTGTGCAGGTTTCTGTTGTTTAATGCATAGAGAGCTATCATCCTGTCTATGCATTAGAAACTAGATTTACAGACCTCTTAACTGGTTTCAGCTGGCCATCACAGGGTCCTGTGCATCTGCTGGTGTGATTAGTCTTCTCCATTATCACCTTATCCTCAAACTTTGAGTAATAGGTGGTTAAAAGCCTTGTAGTCTAGGGTGTTCACCCATGTTTGGGGTCAATCATAGTAGAAGTGGTTATCTGGCTTGAATGTGCAGCATTTGTTTCATTCATCCACCATTTATCCAACATAATTGTTGAATTTGTAATGTTCCCGAGCATCACCGATATGCAAACTAGGTGAGTTTCTTGGGGTGATAACATTAAATGGCACCGTTGCCAGGGACAGGAGAATCAAAGCTCAAATTCCCTGGGAGACGACACAGCTTCAAGCTTTGATGACATATAAGGCTTGAACAAAGATTTTGGTTGTAATCATCTGTCTGGCGACTCCACTGGAGGAAGGCCATCCTTTGGCGACTCCACATTGAAGTTCTGGCGCAGTTCGTGAAGCTTGCTCGGAGAAATCTTTAGAAATCACTAGCTGGCCAGTGCCTGATCCTGAGAAGATCGTTAATCAAAGAAAATATTGCAGAAGGAGCATCAGGGTCAGGTAAGCCTTAAAGAAGTTTATGTATCTCTGCTGTGGAAGTATTTCCTTCAGAGATTCATTCAGCTCCTTTCCCCATTCATTTCCCTTTCGGATCTTAGTTGAAAGAAGCATCCATGCTGTCTATCGTTTTCCTCTGTCTCTCCTATCCTCTTTATTGATTCATATCACTCAGTTTACCAGTATCTTTTTACCTTACCTCAGTCATGGCAGGCCAGCAAGCCCTTTCAAAGATAGAACGAATAGTTGCTGCTAGGTATGCACCTTTGGTCTTGCCTACCCCTTTGAATGCCATGCCTGTAGGAGATTATATGGAATATATGCCTAAGTTTACTGGTGCAGAAGGAGTATCAGCTGAAGAGCACCTCAAATCTTTTTATTGTTACGCTGATAATCTTCATATCAATGAAGAGGATGTTTGGATGAGGGTTTTTGTTCAAAGCCTAGACGGGGAGGCTAGAAAATGGTTTAGAGATTTACCCCCGAGGTCCATTGCAGACATTGATGCTTTAGACCATGTATTTCTAAAGCACTGGGGAAATAATAAATATCTGCTCTTCTATCATGATGAATTTGGGAACTTACAGAGAGATCATGGTGAGCTGCTATCTGATTTCAATATCAGATTTAATCATTTGTACAGCAGAATGCCAGCAGAAATAAAACCTACCCCTTCTTTTGCCATGCTCACATATGCTAATGCCTTCGATTCTCAGTTCTGCCTGCTGTTAAGAGAAAGGAGATGTGCTTCTTTGGCTGATATGCAAGCTACAGCCTTTGAAGTAGAAGCCAATATTATGGCTGCAGGAAGACTTGAAGGTGATGATGAATGCAGAAGTCAGGGAGGTGAATCCTCATCATCCTTAGAGCCTGAGATTGATAAATTAGCTAGGATGATCGAGCTTTTGACCTCTGAAGTTTCCAAGTTGAGAGCTGAGCAGCGTTTTGAAGAAGCAGGAGCTCATTGTTCTATTTCTTTTCAAACTCCAGATCTATGTAGACGAACACATGAGCATGCACAGATTTTGCAGAGAAGTAGAGAGGTAAACGAAGATCAAAGGGTGAAAACCCTTTGTCAAAATATAGTCATTGAAGAAGAGCATCCCGAAGAGGAGGAGGTCCATGTTTTGGAAGGTGCTCCTTTCTTAACAAGGGCTGCTAATGAGGAAGAAATATCCAAAGTTATTGTTCAACAATTTGTCGTAACTGCGGAAGAACAAGTTGACCAGCAGTGGCAGCCAGCAGCAGATCCCTTCCCCCTCGAAGAATTTGTGCTTGAAGCTAGCTCATCTTTACATGGCTATGCAAATCTGCCAATTTGCCAGCCCGCTTTTGTCCCAAATCCAACGATTAAAAAGGGAGAGGAAAGCTCTCCATCATCATCTTTTTCTTCTTTGTATGCTCAGATGACAAGCCCTCATGGTTTCCCACTAAGCCCTGAAGCAGGCTATAACTCAATGCCCAAGGCTGAGATTGATCACCTCAGTCTTAATATTCTGATGCCTGCTCAGGAGGTCTCCACACAAATCGAAAGGGCAGCCGTCCATATAACAGAGGGAGAGGATGTGCAGTCATGGGAGTCCTCCTTGGATGAGGATTGTTCAAACAAAGTTTCAGGAGTGGAGGTTGTTTCTGTATCCCCTGCACAAAAATTCAATGGTTCCTTTTTTATATTAGTGGAGCAGGCCGCAAAAGACACAGACTCATACACTGCAGCCATGATGATCCAACATGTGTACAAAGGCTCCTCTGAAAAACGTCCAAGGAGGAAAACACACAGAAAGGGAATGAATCACCGATCATCTCTACCTATTAAGCTCAAGTGTCCTAAACTGTTTGAGGTGGATGATCAAATAAATCCTGTCTTGCTGATATATGATGAACCAGGCTGAGAGCAGGAGAAACGATTTTGGTGGCCCATGCTAATGGGCAAATTTTGAAGTTTAAGTTTTCAGGCTTGTATGTTTGTGATTAAGTTCTTTTACAATTTTATGTTGTATGCTTAGTTGACTCCATGCCCAATGGACACTAGGCAAGTGTTTTTATAGCTGTTTTTGTATGAAGGCATTGGTCTGCAGGTTCTTGAGACCTCACAGGGAGGATCTCATCCCAAGAAGGAGCCAGTGTTAGCTCTGCTACAAAACGAGGATTCCTTACGGTCAGAAACAGGCTTGGTTTGCTTGGTTGTGCTCAAAAGGGTTCAAGGCATACATAGAAGGTGTTCGAAGTCCTCTTAAGGATAATTCAAAGTCAAAATCATCGTAAGAGGAGAGCCCTTGGAAGAGCAGAAATACACTATCGAGAGGCAAAAAACACTCCAAAACCATCAAAAACCAAAATCGAAGGCTTAAAGGTCTGAATTCACATCAGCCGTTGGATCTAGCCGATCAACGGTCCAAATCACGTTGGCAGATCACAATCGGCGCAGGCGGGTAGTGGCAGCGACACAGGAGACCGCCGATGATCGGATCGACGGTGTCGCAATGGAGGACTTACAAAGAGGTCGGGGCCTTTATATCTTGTGATATGCGATTGCGATCGCATCGCTATCGGCGCTTTCAAAGGGTCAGGCCTTTTGCACATACATATTGTCGATGCGATAACCAGACCGGACGGTTATATACGCTCTATTGCATAATATTTCAGTTCCGCCAGCAGCCAAATTTCCCGTGTTTGCAATGTTTTTCAAGTATAAGCCAAGATCCATCGCATCGGCATGGTGCAAATCGACATATCGCTATCGGTGCTTCCAAAGGGGCAGGGCCTTCACTTAAGATATGTATGCGCCCTGAAAGATGGACCCGATAGATAATTGAACTGTGCTTGAGGACTTTTAAAGTCCAAAAGAAGCAGTGATGGGCGGGAATTAGCAGGGCTGCAGCGTTTCACTGTTTATAACCAAAACAGTCACGGTTTGCCATTTAAAGAGAAACACAAAGGCCCAAAGACCTATTCCGCCATATGACAGCGCAACAGGCAACCACCACATTCATTAAACAGAATGGCAAAGAAGAAAAGGACGTGCCTCGAGCAGTTAAGGCACTTATCAGTTATGGAGCATCCTTCTTTACGACATCCCACCAGCTCATGAAGGACAACAGAATATCAGAGAAGATCAATTTTGTTACTGACACAGTCACGCTATGGCAGAGACCCATACCAAGCAGTTAGAGCAGTTGGTGATCCATTATGATCCCTCCATGCGTAGGTTAGCAGAGATATTTTGTAATGAAACACCATATATACCTAGAACAGAGATGTAATGGATTGATGAGTGTTAGATGAAGAGAACCCTGTTGTAAGGTTCAACTTCTGGAGACTGTAATTACTTTGTAACCTACAGCGTCTGGTCTTCATTTCAGCTAATACAAGCTTCTTTTGCGGTTTATTGCTCACTTTCCACTTCTGTTTCTTGTTCTAGGTTGTGCTTGTTTGCATTTGTTCTATTGCTGTGAATGTTTAGCATCAGAGGGGCTGTCATCCCACCTCTGTGTTAGGATTTAGCATGTATCATAGAACATGTGTGCATGTTTCTGTTGTTTAATGCATAGAGAGCTGTCATCATGTCTATGCATTAGAAACTAGATATACAGACCTCTTAACTGGTTGCAGCCGGCCATCACAGGGTCCTGTGCATCTGCTGGTGAGATCAGTCTTCTCCATTATCACCTTATCCTCAAACTGTGAGTAATAGGTGGTTAAAAGCCTTGTAGTCTAGGGTGTTCACCCATGTCTGGGGTCAATCATAGTAGAAGTGGTTATCTGGCTTGAATGTGCAACATTTATTTCATTCATCCACCATTTATCCAACATAATTGTTGAATTTGTAATGTTCCTGAGCATCACCGATATGCAACCTAGGTGAGTTTCTTGGGGTGATAACAGGACCAAATCACTAAAGGGAGTGCTCACAAGGCATGCTAGCAAAGCAAAGGAAAATCTTCAGGTTCAATGGATGAGATAGTCCTAACCAGGGTGAAAGGGCAATGAAGAATCTTTAGACCGGTATCAATATGAAGAGCAGGAGGTGATCATGAGAAAAGGGAAACTAAGAATCCTTTAATATAGACCAAGGGGGAAACTACAGAAGCAAGGGAGCATTTAAGAATTCCCTAACTAAGATAGTTTAGCAGAAAATATTAAGAAGGTAAACAGTCAAGACAGAGTGCATTAAAGAAAGTTCTGAAATATCATTCCTAGTTTACCATTCAGATTTTATAGAAACACATATGATTATTAATAAACATAAGGAAAAACAATAATACACATGAAAGAATACTTATATGATTTTTTCTTTATACAAGAATCTTGTAAAATGTCTGAACTTTATTCCATGATCCAGCAAGCCAATCCAGTCTTGATACAATAACACTTTAACTTGATAAGAAAATGTCTATAGAAATGTCTTTGAATCCACCCTAAATACTTCGAAATGTGAAGTATTTATACAAAAAATATTACAAAATATCTCATAACAGTTTGAGAATTAATCTAGGAAATCAAAATATCTTCAAGCATGAAGATAGAGACAGATGGAAAACTGCATCATGTTGTCCCTCTTATTGTGGTAGTGCTAGCTGTTGCAGTTGAAATTGAGCCCTTTTAGGCTGGCTGATATGTGTACGCTGGAATCATCTTTGTCTTTGGTTTTTAACTGATACTCTTTAACCTGTTACTCTTTAACCTGTTACTCTTTGACCCTGTTTACCTGCTTCATCTGCCTACCATTCAAATTTATTGTGGTAACTTATAGTAAATATGTCATTTTTTCCCACCATTCATCTTCAGGTAACTTTACCTTGAGCATCCTTCTATATATCTCGTCTACCTCAGTGTATTTGGAAAATTTTGGTTTGGTGACAAATAGATGTTTCACCTCATGCTCTAGGAAAAATAGATTTTCTAAAGTATCATATAATACTTTCCCTATTGGCAATGCTTTGACTCCTGAAGTGCTTGCCTGTTCCTTAGATAATTTCTTTAATCTGTCAACATAGTCCAATTGGGTCATAAGTTTTTCATGGATGACCATGGGACTTGGAAGGCCTTTCTCCCTCAAAATTTGAAATTTTGTCATGAATCTATCAATGCCAACCTGCATGTCATGGAATTTTCCCTCCAAGTTAAGCATAAGGTTTCTTTTAGAAAGAACCTTTTTGATCTTAATGATGGCTTCAGTTTTGTCCTCCACACCAAGCTCATTTAGTTCATGCCTATTCTTGCTGTTCAAGAATTTGATGAGTCGATTAGCATCTTTAGGCTGGTCTCCTAGGTCTTCCTTTACCTTTTGTATTGCTTCGATGGCCACTTTCACCAATTCTGTTTGCTCGAATATTACTTGAATTGATGGCCAAATATCATTGACAGAGTCAATGATATTGGCCCAGCGCATCAACTTACTCTGTCCTAGTGGCTTTTGTAAAGTTAGATCCTTCTCTAGGACCTTTATCTTCTCACCCATCCTTAGGTCTTTCTGTGCTTCTTCTTTCTGTTGTATTTGGGCAAGCTTGCAGTGAGTTCTAGGCTTGCCACTTTCTCCTTAAGTCTCTTAAGCTCTGTTGCCTGGATGGACATTTCCTCCATGGCTTTCACTAACTCTGCTGTCTTTTTTGTTGAGGTACCTGCAGTTGTAGACTCAGTTGTGAATGACAGTGTTGTAGCAAGTAGAGCTGTTGGTGCTAAAGAGGTTGCCAATGTTGAAGGGACTGCAGTTGTTACTGTGGGAATGGCAGTTGTGGAAGTAGTGGCCATTTCACTCTATTTGGACTGAATCAATGTGTCCAATTCTTTCTCTGCTTCTTTCAATTGGTCATTTAGCTTTAGGACCAAGTCCATAAGCTCTTCTTGTTCTTTTTGTGTCTTTGGGACCTCTGATGTCTGTGGATGATGTAGTGGTGGAATCTTTAGTTGCTTCTTCAAAGTAGCTATGTCATCATTCTTCTTCTTTATCAAATTTTCAGTGGCCTTTACATCTTTGGGATCATGTGACAACTCAATGATTAAGTCCTCTAAGTACTTGATTCTGGTTTCTTTTGCCTGTGAAGAGGCCTTCTCCAATTGGAACTGAGCTGATATATTATTCAGGGAGTTCTGCAATTGGTGGGCTGTGATGGCTTTCCCTGTCAAGGAGGAGTAAATCATCTCCCCTATCTATTTGTGCAACTCAATCTGGTCAATAGGATGTATGTCCTTTTCCAACACTTCAAAACCTATCTTATTATAGTTAGCTGTTGATCTTGGTTGCTGTGTAGTGGGCTTCATGAATGTCATTTGCATTTTGCCTTCTTTCTCATCATAGGTTAACATTAGCCTTGTCTGGTTGGTAGGTGCCATCTTGTTTTTCTGTCTTCTATTGCAGATGAAGTCACAGGGGTCATATATCCATATGAAGCTTCGTTTTAGTTTGAGTCTCTGAAGGATTTCTTCTGCTTCTCTCCCAGCTTCTCTGCTATTACATACAAAGGGGCCTGGTTGGTCTTTGATTCTAGGCTGGGCCTTCATTTTAGCTTTAATAAAATGTACCTCATCTGAGTTGATTATCTTGCTGTAGTACTCCAGAGCAAATAACCTCATTGGCAGGTATTTGGGCAGTTTATATGGGGCCAACTCACAGCCATAGATCCTGATTTCTGTGTGATTTTGGTACAAGTACCAATCTCCCACTTTGTGTTGTTTTGACAGCTGCAGGATCCTCCTGATGTCTGAATTGATTCTTGGAGGAGGACTTCCTAGCAACATGGTCACTACTAGATGTACAAAAAGATCAATGAAATCTGTGTATGGATATGGGGAATCATGCTTATGTATCAAAGGAGTCCAAAAAATTACTGACCTAGGATGACCTTTAGTGTCAAGATTTTGGAGAGTGAATGGGAACTTGTCAGCTTGATAGTATAAGAAAAGGTGGTACAAAACTGAAGAATACTTAAACACTCTTTCATTACTCATTCTAAAAAATTGTTCATGCATCCTATCAGCTATGTACTTGGCATAATCATACATGATAGCAGGGGGCTGTCCTGGAGTAAAAATGGACATGAAGGCTAAAATGATTTCATCTATGTACTCATTGGTGGTATAGCCTAAAACACAAGAGATCATTGCAACTATATCTTGACCAAATGGGAAAAATATGGTAGCCACATATGGAGGAGGTTCTATTGGGACAGGCTTTCAATCCTTGATGAAGGTCTGAAGCATTTGAGTAATCTTAGCAGTCGTAAGCTTGGGAAATTTGTTTAGTATGTCTCCAATTGAAATAGCGGTTAAGTTCTACCCTGGTGGTAATTGTAGCATTTCATTGATTGACTCGGAAGTGATGGTGAAAAGTATGGTTTGGTTAGGGGACATCACTGCCCTTTGACTGGGAATGTAGTTTGCATGGCAATAATGAATGATTTTAGGGAAAATGTGCACCTCAGGGAATTGATACTTGGGAAAATCAGATTCCCACAGACCTATTTTATCAGCTTGGTTTAGGTATTGGTCCCTGTATCGGCAGTACAATTTGATAGGGGATTCAAGGACAGAGGTGTCCTTGATTTGGAAATCTTTATCAGCAAGGGGAAGGTGATCCAAGTCTAGGTGAGGAGTGGAAATTGGCCTAACATCCATAGAAATTGGGGCTGCCATTCTTAGTTCTTGTGGATTTAAGAATGGGGAAAAAGGGTTTTTTCAGTCAATTAGGGCAACTGGGTTCCAATACAGAGTAGTCTTGGGTCACTGTGCAGTTCTTTCACTTAATTTCTTATTAATTCCAAGCAATGCAAGTAACTGGTTCAGAAATGAGACAAGGTTTCCAGTGAATTTGGATAAAATACCTGGAATTTTGGGAATATTGACTTTGAACAGGTCGACGAGCGATTGTGCATAGTTGCAGAAAGTCTGTGTGAACTGGAGGGTGGACTGTGAGTTCAATGGCTTCTTCAGGTTGGCGACTGGACGTAGGTTGGTGGTTGGACATTGTACAGTTGCATGCATGATTGTTTGGAGCTTTAGTTTTATGCTAAACCAAAGATTATGAAGTTTTTCGCTTTATTAACAAAGTCAACATTTGGCAGGTGTTTGGGGAATAGTGGTACTTTTGGCAGTTAGCGGGGTGATGTGATAGTTTGGTGTTTAGCAGGCAATGGTAAGCAGGTTTTTTCACATCGCTAATGAGTGTTGGATGGTTTTGGGGGGAGGTCGCCCGATTCCACTCATCGGGCACCACGTCACATCGGGGGCCCAAGGGAAAACAACCCATTTCGGGCAGGTAAAGTTCAGGTTTCGGGCCCATGCGAAATCAACGTGGATCGTTGGATTTGAAGGGGGAAGATCGGGTGGTGATCGGTCGATGAGAATGCACGGATGGTAGGTGGGGGGCACGACGGGAAATTAACTCAGTGGTTTTCTATTTAATACGGGATTAGGGTGAGATTAATGCATCGAGCGTGATTTTATTGGTGGAGGATTTGACTTTTAATTAATCATTGATCGATTAATTAATTCATTTGTCGGGTTCGGGTATTTATAAAGTTTATATTTCAAACTTCGGGGATGGGGTATTAATATTAAAGGAATTTATTAAATACATAGGGGAAAAGGGTTATTTTTTAGGAATTAATATATAAATAAAATTAAAAGTTAATATGAACATTGCGGAAAATGGGTTA
Organism: Pinus tabuliformis; assembly: GCA_031772625.1. NCBI lineage: Eukaryota > Viridiplantae > Streptophyta > Pinopsida > Pinales > Pinaceae > Pinus > Pinus tabuliformis. The sequence goes on along the minus strand of CM062818.1, from coordinate 534,005,461 downwards.
GCGCTAAGTATAATGTGTATTTGAAACTTATTTGCTTTTCACATAAAAACATTATGACTTAGGCTTAAAGTATTTTTGAGGGTTTTTTAAGGAAAAAGGGTTTACATGGGAGTAATTGCTTTTCCTTAGGAAAAATGGTGTTTTATCTTAGGAAAAGGGATTTGTTTGGGAAAATGAGGGAGAGTGAAGGGGGTAATGTTTGTGGGGGTGGGGGGGGGGGGGATTTCAGTAATTAGGACCTATAAGTCATCGAACTCAGAGTCCAGTCCCTCCAGAAGTCAGAGAAATGCTCTGAGCCCCTTTGACTTTAAGATTTTGGGTACTTGAAACTTAATTTGGGAAATTAGTTAGGTGAAAGGTGTAATGAGTGAGGGAAATTAATCAATTGACTCTGTGGACTTGATGCATGTCCAATTGCTCATTAATGCTTTGAATTTTCATGATGAGAGTGATAAATATGCTTTTTGTCTAACAATCATCAAAATTCTGCAACCTTTGTACTACTTACCCATCTACTCATCCTACCATTTTTACTTCTCTTTATTAAGGTGCATTTGAGCTAGCAAACCCTTATCAAACATTTTTTTTTCTTTTACAATGGCAATCTAACTAAATCTAACTTTATTACATCCAAGGGCTCAGATTAAACAGTTGAGCACCTTTATTGACTCTACCTATCTACTTATCTGCCAAGATTACACTGTTTGGTAAGATTCTATTCTCTATCTATAAGCATGAAATTGGAAGCATGAAATAGGCAAGTTTAAACATTTTTATTATCATGGATTGTGGCATAAGTTACAAACTGCACACAATCATTTATTCTGTACAAAAAGTAAATAGTAGTGGCATTTTGACTTGCACACTTTCATGGTCTTTTCTTTCTTGGGGTTCATATTTTTCCTCTTTTTTGACCTTTTTATTCTTTTTTGTCCTTTGATTTTTCTTTTAGGACATACACTCTTTACATTCTTTTAATTTTTTGAATACGGAAAACATTTGCACAAGCAAAGGTATGTACATATTGTAGGTTTAACCTCATCCATTCAAAAATTATGACTCCTATTGGTATAGGAACCTAACAGTGGCTCCACTTGGGGATGGCATTTCCTGGTGAAATGTCAAGAACTTGTAGATCAATGGCCATTCTGTATTGTTGTGACTTTAGCCTGCAACTTTTTCCCTTTCACTTTTCTGCCTTATTGCTATTTATGACAGTAAAACCTTTGAAGCTTAAGGCCTTCTCTTCAGGCTTCAACTCCAAAAATTTACTATCCAATCAACTCTAAACTTTTGAAAAATAGAATATGTACAAGTGATTAATGAAATCAACAACTAGGTTCTATGTAGTGTTTAAGCATTTGACCATTAATTGGTACTCCTTCTGCTTATGTGCCATCCAATTCTCTGAGGAAAAAAGCTTTATTACCCCTAAAAGCATAAATGCTATATCGGCCTTTCCATAGGAAATAAAAATTCCCATGTTTACCTTTATCCTCTCTTCTTGAGTCCCATTTTAAAACTTTATCTCCTAGGTAAAAATCTTTTGCTTTGGTCCTTTTATCAAAAGCCTTCTTGATCCTTTCCTACACAACTTGGGATTTGATGTACACTTCTTCCCTAGTCTGCTGTAAGTGAATTGTCTGGTTGATTCTCCTTTGAATATCATTTGGCTCAACCTACACCTTTTGGAGTAATTTCATCACTGGTGTTCCCAAGGAAGATGGGAAAACAACCTCCATTTCATAAAATAATTGATAAGGACTGGTACCAATGGATTTCTTTGTGGTTAGCCTATCTACCCACAAGGAATTCAGTAGCTTCTTGTTCCATATTTTCTTGTTATCCTCCAACAATTTTTTGATGATATTCACTAAACTCTTTTTGGAGGACTCTACTAGTCCATTCCCTTGAGGGTAATAAGTTGTAGAGTGAGCTAGGGCTATATGATACTTATTACAGAAATCAATCATTCTCTTAGATTTGAAGGCTGCTGCATTATCAATGATGATTTTGGTTGGGCACCCAAATCTAGATAGGATGTTGGATTCAAGGAAGGCTTTTATAATAGTATCAGTGGCTTGCCTTGATGGTATGGCTTCTATCCATTAGGTAAAGTAATCTGTAGCAGTGAGAATCCATTTGTGTTGGGCAGAGGAAGGTGGATGGATTTCACCAATGAAGTCAAGACCCCACTGTTGAAATGGTGCTTCAGCAGATATTGGTTTCAAAGTTAAGGGTAAAAGTTTTTTCTTTCCTTCAAAATCTGACATTTATGACATGAGGTTACAAATTTATTTACATCAGAAAACAGAGTGGGCCAATAAAAACCGGCTCTAAGAATCTTGTCAGCAGTTGTTTTCCAGTAAAGATGTCCTCCACAGTCACCTGCATGAAACTCTTGTAACACCTTGTCAGATTCTTCCTTTAATAAACAGTTAAGAAGGATGCCTTCATGATTCCTCCAAAACAGAGCATTGTCAATTATGCAAAACTTCAAAGATTTCATTTTTAAGAACCTACTTTTAGTCCTGGATAATTCAGGAGGAGCTTGTAGATTATGTAAAATATATATAATGTCAACATACCATGGTGATTCAGTAAAGGTTTGGTTGATTGGTGGAGTTGCCATCTCCTCTCCATTATCCATTTCTGCAATAAAATTTATGTCTAAGGCCTGACAGTTCGATTCAGCCATGAGCTTGGCTAAACCTTGGCCTTTGATTAACTTTGTAGGTTTGATTTCTAGGTCATATTCTAATATAGTAGCTATCCACTTCCCTCTCTTTCCATCTAGACCATCCTGAGTTAGGATGTCTTTGACCACAACATTGGGAACATAATCTATAACATGAGAATATAAGATGTAAACTCTGAAATCTTTGATAGCTTTAATAAAAGCAAAAGCTTGCTTTTCCATTATATTATACTTTAAAGGGGCATCCCTCAGGGCTTTTCTAAAGAAAGAAATATGTTGTTGAAAACCCTGATCATTCTTCTACAGTAGGACTACAACAATTGTGTGTTCTGAGGCAAAAGAATATATAATGAAATCCCTATCAAACTTTGGGCTGATCAAAACTGGTGTTTGTGTTAAGGCTAGCTTAATATCTTCAAAAGACCTTTAGCCTCAACTGTCCATTTAATAGTTGAATCTTTCTTCAGCATGTTATTTAATAATATAATTAGTTATGCTAAGTTCGAAATAAATCTTCTAAAAAAGTTTATTTTACCTAAAAATGCTTGTAGTTCTCTGATGCTCCTAGGATGTTGTATCTGTAAGATGGCTTCAATTCTTGCAGGATCTATTCGTATACCATCTTTAGAGATTATGTGGCCTGACAGTTTTCTGTCTTCCAACCCAATTAAAAGTTTTTTAGGATTCAAAGAAATTCCATACTTTCTACATTTGATGAAGACCTACCTTAGATGACCTAGGTGTTGTTTATCATATTTTGAGAATACAGTGATATTATCTAAGTATATTACTAGGAAGTCATGGATTTCCTTAGCAAAAGCTATATCCATAGCTCTTTGAAAAGTGGCCCCTGCATTCTTTAATCCAAAAGGCATCTTCACATACATGAAAGTGCCCCAAGGAGTAGTGAATGCAGTTTTAGCTTGGTCATCTGGGTGGACTAAGATCTGATTATAACCAAAAAACCCATCCAACAATGAGATTTTGGTTGAACCTACTACCCTTTGTAATATGTGATCCATTTTTGGGAGAGGGTAGTTGTCCTTGAGTGAAACTTTATTGATATTCCTAAGGTCAACACACAGTCTAATCTCACCAGTCTTTTTCCTTGTGGGCACCAAATTTGAAACCCAATCAGAGAATCTAATTGGTGCTATTATCTTGGCTTTGTACATTCTTTTAATTTCCTTTTCAATAGAAGGCAATAGAATGGAATTAATCCTTCTAAGCTTCTGTCTTAAAGGTTTATGTTTTTATTTTATGGGGATAGTGTGTTGTATTATGCTAGTGTCATAGGACTTGAGGTCCTCATAACTCCAAGCAAAGACATCTTGGAATTCCTTTAGCAGTTCTATGTATTTTACTTTTTCAGTAGGAGGTAAGGATTTTGAAAGTTTTATCAATTTAGGATCTTCCTCGGAGCCTATGTTACACTCCTCTATATCAGATTTCAAGGGTTCCATTTTCGGTTTTCTAGGGACATCATTTGAATCAAACAAGTCTTCTAAAGGAGTTAATCCTTTGGGAAAAAAGTTGTCTTTGAGATTAATGATTTCAGAATCTTCGTTAATTATCTCTTCAATTTCAACCTTCTTTAGGTTTTGAATATCTAATTTAGTAAATTTTGTGGGATGGAATCTATCTATCTCTTCGTATTCTAATTTGTTAATATATATTTTATTTGTAAAATCCAGATCTAATTTTATGTCAGTATCTATGTTGCTATTTACAAATTCTTCCTCTAAAGTTAGAAAATTGTTTATTTGTTGGTCGTTAGTGAATACTTGCTAGTTTTTCAAGTTGTATGGTATAGCAGGTCTGTGCCTAACCTCATTAGTGCACTGATGGTTAGGTTGAAATGGTAACTTAAAAGTGTTGGCAAACATTTCTAAACTATGAGCTTGCATATTGTGTTTTCTTGGGATGATTGCAAGCTTAGTTTTCTTGGGATGATTGCAAGCTTGGTTTCGTGACAAATAGATGTTTCACCTCATGAACTAGGAAAAACAGATTTTCTAAAGTATCATAAAATACTTTCCCTGTTGGAAATGCTTTGACTCCTAAAGTGCTTGCCTGTTCCTTAGATAATTTCTTTAATCTGTCAACATAGTCCAATTGGGTCATAAGTTTGTCATGGATGACCATGGGACTTGGAAGGCCTTTCTCCCTCAAAATTTGAAATTTTTGTCATGAATTTGTCAATGCCAACCTGCATGTCATGGCATTTTTCCTCCAGGTTAAGCATAAGGTTTCTTTTAGAAGGAACCTTTTTGATCTTAATGATGGCTTCAGTTCTGTCCTCAACACCAAGCTCATTTAGTTCATGCCTGTTCTTGCTGTTCAAGAATTTGATGAGTCAATTAGCATCCTTAGGCTGGTCTCCTAGGTCTTCCTTTACCTTTTGTATTGGTTCGATGGTCACTTTCACCAATTCTGTTTACTCGAATATTACTTTAATTGATGGCCAAATATCATTGACAGAGTCAATGAGATTGGCCCAGAGCATCGATCTACTTTTTCCTAGTGGATTTTGTAAAGTTAGATCCCTCTCTAGGACCTTTAACTTCTCACCCATCCTTAGGGCTTTCTGTGCTTCTTCTTTCTATTCTATTTGGGAAAGCTTGCAGTGAGTTTCTAGGCTTGCCACTTTCTCCTTAAGTCTCTTAGGCTCTATTGCCTAGATGGACATTTCCTCCATGGTTTTCACTAACTCTGTCGTCTTTTTTGTTGAGGTCTGCAATTGTAGACTCAGTTGTGACTGGCAGTGCTGTAGCAGGTGGAGCTATTGGTGCTAAAGAGGCTGCCAATGTTGAAGGGACTGCAGTTGTTACTGTGGGAATGGAAGTTGTGGCAATTTCACTCTGTTTGGACTGAATCAATGTGTCCAATTCTTACTCTGTTTCTTTCAATTGGTCATTTAGCTTTAGGACCAAGTCCATAAGCTCTTCTTGTCCTTTTTTTGTCTCTGGGACCTCTCCTATCTGTGGATGATGCAGTGGTGGAATCTTTAGTTGCTTCTTCAAAGCAGCTATGTCATCATTCTTTTTCTTTATCAACTTTTCAGTGGCATTTACATCTTTGGGATCATGTCCCAACTCAATGATTAAGTCCTCTAAGGACTTAATTCTGGTGTCCTTTGCCTATGAAGAGGCCTTCTCCAATTGGAACTGAGCTGATATATTAATCAGGGAGTTCTGCAATTGGTGGGCTGCGATGACTTTCCCTGTCAAGGAGGGATATATCATCTCCCCTGTCTGTTTGTGCAACTCAATCTGGTCAATAGGATGTATGTCCTTTTCCAACACTTCAAAATCTATCTTATTATAGTCAGCTGTTGATCTTGGTTGTTGTGTAGTGGGCTTCATGAATTTCATTTGCATTTTGCCTTCCTTCTCATCATAGGCTGACATCAGCCTTGTCTGATTGGTAGGTGCCATCTTTTTTTTCTGTCTTCTATTGTAGATGAAGTCACAGGGGTCATATATCCATATGAAGCTTTGTTTTAGTTTGAGTCTTTGAAGGATTTCTTCTGCTTCTCTCCCAGCTTCTCCGCTATTACATACAAAGGGGCCTACTTGATCTTTGATTTTGAGCTGGGCCTTCTTTTTGGCTTTAATAAAATGTACCTCATCTGAGTTGATTATCTGCCTGTATTACTCCAGAGCAAATAACCTCACTGGGAGGTATCTGGGCAGTTTATATGGGGCCAACTCATAGCCATAGATCCCGATTTCTGTGTGATTTTGGTACAAGTAGCAATCTCCCACTTTGTGTTGTTTTCACAGCTGCAGAATCCTCCTGATGTTTGAACTGATTCTTGGAGGAGGACTTCCTAGTAGCATGGTCACTACTGGATGTACAAAACGATCAATGAAATCTATGTATGGATATGGGGAATCATGCTTATGTATCAAAGGAGTCCAAAAAATTATTGATCTAGGATGACCTTTAGTGTCAAGCTTTTGGACAGTGAATGGGAACTTGTTAGCTTGATAGTATAAGAAAAAGTGGTACAAAACTGAAGAATACTTAAACACTCTTTCATTACTCATTCTCAAAAATTGTTCATGCATCCTATTATCTATGTACTTAGCATAATCATACATGATCTCAGGGGGCTGTCCTGGAGTAAAAATGGACATGAAGGCTAAAATGATTTCATATATGTACTCACTGGTGGTATAGCCTAAAACATAAGAGATCATTGCTACTATATCCTGACCAAATGGGGAAAATATGGTAGCCACATATGGAGGAGGTTTTGTTGGGACAGGCTTTCCCTCCTTGATGAAGGTCTGAAGCATTTCAGTAATATTGGTAGTGGTAAGCTTGGGAAATTTGTCTAGTAGGTCTCCAATTGAAATAGGGGTTAAGTTCCACCCTGGTGGTAATTGCAACATTTCATTTATTGACTCGGCAGTGATGGTGAAAAGTATGGTTTGGTCAGGGGACATCATTGCCCTTTGACTGGGAATGTAGTTTGCATGGAAATAATGAATGATTTTAGGGAAGATGTGCACATCAAGGAATTGATACTTGGGTAAATCAGATTCCCATAGACCTATTTTATCATCTAGGTTTAGGTATTGGTCCCTGTATCGATAGTGCAGTTTGATAGGGGATTCCAGGACAGAGGTGTCCTTGATTTGGAAATCTTTATCAGTAAGGGGAAGGTGATCCAAGTCCAGGTGAGGAGTGGAAATTGGCCTAACATCCATAGCAATTGGGGCTGCCATTCTTAGTTCTTGTGGATTTGAGAATGGGGAAAAAGGGTTTTTCAGTCAATTAGGGCAATTGGGTTCCAATACAGAGTAGTCTTGGGTCACTGTGTAGTTATTTCACTTAATTTCTTATTAATTCCAAGCAATGCAAGTAACTGGTTCAAAAATGAGACAAGGTTTCCAGTGAATTTGGATAAAATACCTAGAATTTTGGGAATATTGACTCTGAACAGGTCGACGGGCGACTGTGCACGGTTGCAGAAAGTCTGTGTGAACTGGAGGGTGGACTGTGAGTTCAATGGCTTCTTCAGGTTGGCGACTGGATGTAGGTTGGCGGTTGGACGTCGTGCAGTTGCATGCATGAAGGTATGGAACTTTAGTTTCATGATAAAACAAAGATTATGAGGTTTTTGGCTTTATTAACAAAGTCAACATTTGGCGGGTGTTTGGGGAATAGTGGTACTTTTGGCAGTTAGTGGGGTGATGTGATAGTTTGGTATTTAGTGGGTGGTGGTAAGCGGGTTTTTTCGCACCGCTAATGAGCGCTAGGTGGTTTTGGGGGGAGGCCGCCCGATTCCACTCATTGGGCACCACGTCGCATCAAGGGCCCAAGGGAAAACAACCCATTTCGGGTAGGTAAAGTTCGGGTTTCGGGCCCATGCGAAATCAACGTGGATCGTTGGATTTGAAGGGGGAAGATCGGGTGGCGATCGGTCGATGAAAATGCACGGATGGTAGTGGGGGGGCCCGACGGGCAATTAACTCGGTGGTTTTGGATTTAATATGGGATTAGGGTGAGATTAATGCATCGGGCGTGATTTTATTGGTGGAGGATTTGACTTTTAATTAATCGCTGATCGATTAATTAATTCATTTGTTGGGTTCAGGTATTTATAAAGTTTATATTTCAAACTTCGGGGACGAGGTATTAATATTAAAGGGATTTATTAAATACATAGGGGAAAATGGTTATTTTTCAGGAATTAATATATAAATAAAATTAAAAGTTAATATGAACATTGCGGAAAATGGGTTAGCACTAAGTATAATGTGTATTTGAAACTTATTTGATTTCACATAAAAACATTATGACTTAGGCTTAAAGTATTTTTGAGGGTTTTTTAAGGAAAAAGGGTTTACATGGGAGTAATTGCTTTTCCTTAGGAAAAATGGTGTTTTATCTTAGGAAAAGGGATTTGTTTGGGAAAATGAGGGAGAGTGAAAGTGGGTAATTTTTGTGGGGGAAATTCTAGTAATTAGGACCTATAAGTCATCGGGCTGAGGGTCCGGTCCTTCCAGAAGTTAGAGAAATTCTCTGAGCCCCTTTGACTTTAAGATTTTGGGTACTTGGAACTTATTTTGGTAAATTAGTTAGGTGAAAGGTGTAATGAGCGAGGGAAATTAATCAATTGACCCTGTGGACTTGATGCATGTCCAATTGCTGATTAATACTTGGAATTTTCATGATGAGAGTGATAAATATGCTTTTTGTCTAACAATCATCAAAATTCTGCAACCTTTCTACTACTTACCCATCTACCTATCCTACCATTTTTACTTCTCTTTATTAGGGTGCATTTGAGCTAGCAAACCCTTATCAAACATTTTTGTTTCTTTTACAATGACAATCTAACTAAATCTAAACTTATTACATCCAAGGGCTCAGATTAAATAGTTGAGCTCCTTTATTGACTGTACCTATCTACTTATCTGCCAAGATTACACTGTTCGGTCAGATTTTATTCTCTATAAATAAGAATGAAATAGCCAAGTTTAAACATTTTAACTATCATGGATTATGGCATCAATTACAAACTGCACACAATCATTTATTCTGTACAAAAAGTAAATAGTAGTGGCATTTTGACTTGCACACTTTCATCGTCTTTTCTTTCTTGGGGTTCATATTTTTCCTCTTTTCTGACCTTTTTATTCTTTTTTATCCTTTGATTTTTCTTCTAGGACATACCCTCTTTACATTTTTTAATTTTTTGAATATGAAAAACATTTGCACGAGCAAAGGTATGTACATATTACAGGTTTAACATCAGCCATTCAAAAGTTATGACTCCTATTGGTATAGGAACCTAACAAGTGGTAGATTGAGGGGCCTCATTCCATGCCACACCTGATAGGAAACATTTTCATGATTATGTTCAAGGAGATTTTGGACAGGTTCAATTGGGTGATGATAAACCCTGTAAAATCATTGGAATGGGTAAAATTTCCATAAAACAATAGAATGGAAATCAATCAATATTGAAGGAGGTAAGGCATGTTCTAGATCTGAAGTAAAATCTAATTTCAATAGGGCAGTTGGGAGGTGAAGGTTGCATAATTACTTTCACAGATAAAACCTGGAAGGTCACTAAAGGAGCCCTGGTAATAGCAAAAGGAGAAAAGGTTGGTACATTGTATTTATGCAATGGTATTTCTAATTCCCTTAATGCTTTAAATTCTACAGCAGCAGATATGGCATTGTGGCATCATAGGCTTGGGCACATGAGTGAGAAGGGAATCCAAATCCTTTACTCAAGAAATTTGTTGCTAGGTTTGAATCATGTTGATTTGGAATTCTGTGAAAATTGTGTTTATGGAAAACAGAAGAGAGTCAGATTTCGAAATGTTAGGAAAGTAAAGAAGAGCGAAAAATTAGAGCTTGTACATATAGATGTATGGGGACCTGCTCAGGTATCATCTCTTGGTGGCTCTCACTATTATGTTACTTTTATTGATGATGAAACCAGAAAAGCCTGGATTTATTGTATTTGAAATAAATCTGATATATTTGATACTTTCAAGAAATGGAAAGCTTTGGTTGAAAGTGAGACAGGAAAAAGGTTGATGTGTCTCAGATCAGACAATGGAGGTGAATATTGCAGCAAAGAGTTTGATAGATACTGTTCAGAAAATGGAATTTGCAGAGAGAAGACAGTTCCAGGAACACCACAACAAAATGGTGTGTCAGAAAGGATGAATGGGACAATCATGGAGCATGCAAGGTGCATGAGATTGCATGCAATATTGCTTTTACAATTTTGGGCAGATGTTATAGATATTGTTGTTTATATAATAAAAAGAGGACCTTCAAGTTCCTTGGATGCTGGTATTCCCGAGGAGGCATGGACAGGTAAAAAGGTAAACTACTCTTTTTTAAAGACTTTTGGTTGTGAAGCCTTTGTTCACATTAATAAAGAAAATAGAACAAAGCTTGAGGTAAAATCAAAGAAATGTACCTTTATTGGATATGGTGTTAATGATTTTGGTTATTGCTTTTATGATTATGCAAAACACAAAATCATTAGGAGGAGAGATGTCATATAAAATGAAAAGGTTTTGTATAAGGATCAGTTGTAGGAAAAGAAATAGGAAAAAGAAAACATAGAATACACATTGCTTGAAGAGATCACAGAAAAAGTGATGGTGCCTGAAAATCATAATGATCAACAGCCAGAACATCAAAAGCTACCACAACAGCAACAAGCACCTCAGACACCTGAAAGTGGCGTTAGAAGATCTACCAGGATATGCAGACCCCCAGAACGATACTCTCCTTCATTATATTATGTATTGTTGACTGATTCTAGTGAAACAGAATGTTATGAAGAAGCAGTGCAGGTAGAAACCAAGAAGAAGTGGGAGCAAGCCATGAAATAAGAGATGGAATCCTTAGCACATAACCAGACTTGGGACTTAGTCAATTTTCTTGCAGGTAAAACAACATTGCAGAATAAATGAGTTTACAGGTTGAAGGAAGAAGATGGAGGTAGAAAAAGGTATAAAGCTAGACTTGTGGTGAAGGGGTTTGCACAGAAAAAGGGTATAGACTTTGATGATATATTTTCTCCTGTTGTTAAAATGACTTCAATCAAAACTATTTTAAGTCTAGTAGCAGCTGAAGATTTACATCTTGAACAGTTAGATGTAAAGACAACCTTTCTCCATTATATATATATATATATATATATATAGCAGCCACAAGGATATGATATATATAGCAGCCACAAGGATATGAGGTAAAAGGTAAGGAGAAACTAGTGTGCAGATTGAAGAAGAACTTGTATGGCTTAAAACAGGCTCCAAGGCAGTGGTATCTAAAATTTGACAGGTTTATGTCTGAACAAGATTATACTATATGTCACTTTGATCATTGTGTTTATCTCAAAAAGAAAACTTATGGAAGCTATATAATATTGTTATTGTATGTAGATGACAAGCTTGTTGCAGGTTATAACATGCAGGAAATAAATGTGCTCAAAACAAAATTTGCGAACTCATTTGCAATGAAGAATTTGGGTGCTGCAAAACAAATCCTTGGTATGAGAATAACTAGAGACATGAAGAATAAAAAATTAACATTGTATCAGAGCGAGTACATAGAAAAGGTGTTGAAAAGATTTAATGTGCAGAATGAAAAACAGTTAGTATACCTTTGGCTAGCCATTGCAAACTAAGTAAGGAGTGTAGAAATTTCACACCTATAGATCAAACTGATATATGCAATGTATTAAAGCATAATACTTGATCTATTTCTACAAAACATTAAGTGGAAGCATAATCGATTTCATGAGCAACATCAAGCATAAACACATATAACTGATCAAGAGAAATAATCAACCATAACATAAGATATATCACTGGGGAAAGCACGAGCATAAAACCCCTATCCTTATTATCAATCAAGTGGAAATCCTCTTCTGTTTACAAAAAGAATCAGCTCAAGAGCTATCCTATACTCTCTGCAATCAAAAGATGAAGATCATAGACTACCTAGGCCTCAATATATAGGCCACAAGTCCTCCAATCTCCTATATTACATATTTCTCTTGGAAATAGATCCTTCTCCATGCAAGGAATACTTACTAGAAATATCCAAGCATCTGATAGTACACTGTCCCTCATCTGAACTCAACTGGGTCTCTATCTGAACTGACATGCATCAATTATCCATGAGGGAATGCTCAGTTATCTGAAATAATAGTTGTCACATGCATGCAAGCATTAACAAACTATATCTCATGAATTTAACAACTTTTTAAATTAATCTAAATGGACTTGACTAAGTAAAACTAATTCAACTGATCCTCTCATTATAGAACTCATATTTGATTCCTCAATCAGTGGATAAAATCAAGGATAAATTCCTCAATCAGTGGGACAACTAATTGCATGTTCTCACAAAGACTTCTAGTTTAATTTTCCATAACTAATTAGCTCATGGAGATTAACTAATTAATTTAAACTTCTGTTAAGACCAAATTCATTTTTACTTCCTATAGTTAGACCAGGGACTGTTAAAAATAGGAAGGGACCCAAAAATGCTATTTTTAGAAGATTTTGTTTTTAGCAGTTTCACCTCTCACCCAAGGTGGCCAAAATGCTCATTGGCCAAACTACTATTTTTAGAAGTGCTATTTTTAGGAGTTCTATTTTTAGCACATTCTAAATTTAGCATTTATTATTGCACACTTTTCAACAAGGAGGTGTGTCCCAAGACTCAGGAAGAAATGGCTGATACGTCTAAAATTCCATATGCATCAGCAGTTGGAAGCTTAATGTATGCAATGGTTTGCACAAGGCCTAATATTGCACATGCAGTGGGAGTTGTAAGAAGATACATGAACAATCTAGGGAAAGAACATTGGATGGCGGTGAAGTGGATTCTCAGGTATTTGAGAGGTACCACAAATAAAGCATTATGCTTTGGTGATTCAAACATTTCTCTACAAGGATATGTTGATGCAGATATGGCGGGTGATAAAGATAATAGGAGGAGCACAACAGGGCATGTGTTTACTGTAGGTAGAACAATTTTCAGTTTGGTTTCAAAACTACAAAGTGTTGTTGCACTCTCAACAACGGAAGCAGAGTATGTTGCTGCTATAGAGGCTAGTAAAGAAATGATTTGGTTACAAAGGTTTCTGGATGAAATGGCTAAGAAACAGGAGTTGGGTAGGTTATACAGTGATATCCAGAGTGCGATACATATTGCAAAGAACTCTGCATTTCATTCCAAGACAAAACATATACAAATCAAGTATCACTTCATACAATCAACATTGGAAGATGAACATTTGAAGATGGAAAAGATACACACTAGCCATAATCCTGCAGATATGTTAACAAAAGTTGTAACTAGGGAGAAACTGAGATTTTTCTCAGTTTCAATTGGTCTTCAAGTGTTATGAAGAAGATGAGAAATAACTAGGTCCAAAGTGGATTCATTGTCCAACAAATGAAGCAACGATGAAGTTGTTGTAACCAGTCTCCAAGTGGGAGATTTTTGGGGGTGGAGCTTGATTATCTTCTTTATTCAGAGGTATCACCGCATTGGACCCCAGTTCATAATGTGGCGGCAACGCTGCAGGGGCCATTCATTAGGTGGAGATATGACGGTAAAAGTTATGTTTAATTTAGGGATTTTTTTCCCTAGAAGGCAACCCTTCACTATATATGAGGGAATTGTATTATGTCTATGTAGATCTGTATTCTGAGTGAGAAAGAGAGAGGAGATTGTGTGAGAGAAAAGAGGGAATTATAGCGGATCTGCTGTAGGTTGTATCTCTTTAGTTTTCTGTATAATATAAAAGAAAGGACTGGTTGTTTCTCCATGGACGTAGCCCAAATTGGGTGAACCACGTATATCTGTGTCTCTCTTGTTTTATGTGTTTTTTATGTTTGTATTTCTGCAATATATTTTATGTGTTCTGTTGCTCTGTAATATATAATTTTCTAACACACTCTCTATTATAATTTGGCAGCCATGCACATGAGAAATGCATGAATAAAGGGAATCAAACCCAATTTTTACAAGCACAAATGAATCATGATTGGGAAATTTAAGTAAGAAAAATGTTTACTAGGAATCCTACCTTATGAGATGTCGCATCGCTAAATCTATCATCATCTAATAGAAGATAAGAAATGGAACTTAGAATTCTATGACCCTATGATTTCATTGGCACTTTGTAGCTTTGTTTGATGTGCCCTTTGTTGTAACATGCCATTTACACACCATATTCCTTCCATCATTGGTTGCTTGAGTTTTTGCATAACCTAGTACACATATCAAGTATAATAATAATTTGTTAGGTAGTTCAAAACACACATGAAATCCAGGAAAATATGTTGGATGGCCTAGCACAAACCTCACATGTATGCATATGCAATTTGAGAAAGATGTGAGGATAGTCGTAGCCAAAAATTAATTTCATCTTCAGAATAATGTGTTCTGACAATCTACATTGTATAAGTAGAATGCCTACATAATTATATAATGCGATGCATTTGATTAAAACTTTTCCCAGATAGTTCCACAATTCATATTGAATCTGAGAGAAAAATAATTGTATGAATAAAAAAATTAATTAGAATTCCTGCATAGTTCTATGATGCAATGTAAGCCATTAAAAATTGCCCTAATAGTTCCATAATTCACATTATATCCGAGGGAAAAACAATTGTATAAATAAATGAAATAATTAGAATGCCTGCATAGTTAGCTAATGCAATGTAGCCCATTAACAAATTGCCCAGACAATTCCACACTTCATACTGGATCTGAGGGAAAAACAATAATTTGAGGAAACATTTACCCAGGCAGTGCTTCAATGCAGACAAATTCCATATTCATATACTTAAAGATTTTGAACAACAACCAACAATGTGATGGAGGTGTATCCACTATTGCAAAGGTTAAAAGAAGATGTTACAAGGAATGTGGTACAAAGACGAGGAATAATATGATAAAAGTAGATGTTCCAAGGAATATTTGTTACATATTCACAATCTCAATACGATTCTAAATTTTAAACTATCCATTTTCTTTCTCTTCAATATGTTGGTTATCAATGGTTGAGAGATAAGAAAGAGTCCATTATTTTGTGCACATTTCTCCAGGTATTTATTGACTCATGTCGTTGACTCCTTTGTCATAGTTTCTTCAATATCGATTCTTGAGTGTTCCAGTGGTGGTACTGTGTAATCTGCCAAAATTTTAACAAAATTCACTATGGATTGGTTATATGTTGTCGGAATCGGAACCCATAGGTAACTTTGTAGCTCTCTAAAGATGGAACCACAAGGACAAGGGGACACCTATTATGATCCTTAACCCTTCAAATTGAATCACAAAAGATATATAAAAAAATGCTAAATACTTTATTCAATATCAAGTGAAGGGGATTTTCTATCATATTCTTGTATGTCTTATGTGATTGCATTTTCAGATCTAAGGTATATAATATCCCTTAGGGAAATAATACCTACTGACAACTTTGAATCAGCCCTAGAATAGATGCTAGAAAAAAGGTTTTTTAAAAATAAAAGACTAGCATGAACAACCAACACAAAAAGCCTTAGTGTTGAGCACCAAAATTTCAATAGTTAAGAAAAAAATGGGCACAGAACAACCCTAAATAGGAAGCCTTGCGGTGAGAAAAAAATACTTCTGTTGGGTTGTATTATACTCTTTTCACGTAGTTAACAGGGGGTTTGAGGGGCACCCATAACCCCACTTTATGGGGTCTGGGGCAATGCCCCAGAAAATTTTGGTTTTGGACCCTATGTTAGCTTGGGCAGACCCACCTATGGTTTTGTGCATGATTTTCGCACATGTTTTTTGGACGCGATGGTTTTCGGTCCATGGTATTGGATGCTTTGACATGTATAAATATGTATTATAACATTGAAAGGAACATAATGAAAAATCAAGCTGGTAGTCCTTGTTTTGGGATCCAGGGGAAAATCTCTGTGTATATGTGTTTTATGTGTTCTTCTCTCGCATTATTTATTTTTTGTGTTTTAGAATTTGTATGCAGGTAATTTATGTACGGGGTTAAAACCTACAACTTCAATATCCCTAAAAAAGGGATGAAAATAACTCTTGAAAAGGATGATTCAGAATGAAAGCTAGTAAATAGCTTGTAGGTGCTTCCAACCAGCCAAAAAATCTTCCGGATCAGGCAGTGAGTTTCATTATTTCTCTCTAACCCAATCGTTTCTCACATGTTTGACTTAAACTAATTCTTGCATCATGAAGATTCATACACATTAATAGTTGTCGTGTTCCAGATCCAGTTGAAGAGCCTGTTGTACTGTTCAACAACCTCCATTTTAATATATTATAAATTTCCTATGAAATTTATTATATTAAAATAGGGACCCTTCAATTAAAAAAAAAAAATCTTATAATCAAAGTTTAATACTTAGGCTTTTTAATTAGAACCCAAGTATTAAACCTTGATTATCCCAAAAAACCAAATTAAATAGCCCCCGGAACCAAGACTTATTCTTAGGATTTAAAACACCTTAAATAATAAACAATATGGGTTATTTATTAAAAAAAAACAAAATAGTCATAGTTCTAGTTCCCAAAGGTTTTATTCTTTATAATCTCCGATTCACAACTTCCTCGTAAACTCTGACTCATTCTAAAGGAGAAGACTTCCCCGCATCGCAAATAATACAAAGTTTCAAAGGCTCAGACCCCTCCGCCATTATCCATTGCAATTTTGATTAGACTGGACCCAACGGGATTATCAATTACAATTTTATGATTCCCCCGCATCCACGGATATTGCAATAAACCATAGAACTTAAGTCTCATACCTTAAAGAATTGTGATATGCGATAAAGCTCGGACCCGATGGGATTATAAAATCCAATCCATAAAATCCTTTCTCTCTAAGCTATCACAAAAGTTTAAAAGATTAATTACATACTACTGTCGAATGTCGATTGTGATATGTGATGTAAGTGGACCCACCAGAATTATACAAAGCAATTAAATTAAATATCGCATCTGTGCAATCACAAAATTCCAAGAGTCATGCCTCATTTGAATTATGATTGCGATATCCTTCCTCATGCCGATTGTGATATGACGTCATCTATGATGTCATCCTCCACGACATACTTCATGTCATTGCCATGTCAGATCCACGTCACCATTCCACATGGATCTGCCACATCATAGTGACATCACCATGACAAAATCTCGTCCCGCATATTGAAAATCACAAGTCTCCCACCCAATACTTATCATCTGCCACTCCATAATTGTGACTACGATATTACTCAGCATTGTGATCTGTGATCAAGCCCCGGACCCGATAGGATTATAAATTCCATTTCATAAATTCCTCATGTCTGTAGCTATCGCAAAAGCCATGGGACTTAAACCATTCCTCCTCTTCCCATTCTGATCGCGATTTGGTCTTATTTAGATTTTCGTATATTTCAATAGGGATTATCCCAGGTTGAAACGTGAAGATAATTCATACCCTAATTCCAAAGTGATTACTATATGTTTTAAAGAAAGCCCCCTTTGGATTTTATTTAGACTACTCTCGACCTAGAAAGCAATTGTGATTTACCGTAAATTCCGACTTCTCCTGTCACAGACCTCACTCTGCGTTCCTCTCCATGATGGTTATGTTCGAAATTTATTACAAGTCTATGTTTTTTCTAATTTCCTGCAAATGCGATTTGTTTCAAATAAAACTCGCTTACCAGTTTCATTCATTTCCAGCTTAACGATTCTTGTTTTCTTGTTAAGGTTCATGACAGAGGAAGACAAATGTGTTAACAAGTGGTAGTTCATTTCAAACAGATAGAGAAACATCCAGACAATCCGATGGAACAAAGAAAGTTGATGAAGACAACAAATCACTTTCAAAACATTGCTACCAAAAAACTTTTTTTCTTTGAGCGTATTGAAGGGATCTGTTTAAATTCCCTCAACGCTCTGCACAATAGATTCAATTGTTTTCTGCTATTTAAGCTCACTTTTGTATGAAATAATGGTCCTGAATTTTATGAAGAAAGGCTTACGAAACACTATTATACTTAAATAATTTTCTCAATAGAACGACTGGAACATTGTTTTCAAATTTTCATAAAGAATTTTGAGAAGTTGCACTACTGTACTCCCGGAATCATCTTTGTGAGAAGGACTAAATTATTGCTATTTCTTTTATGCACTGAATGAAGTGCATATGGTATTTCTATCATTGTACCTCTATTTTGTTCATAAGTAAATAGTAAATTTATATTTTCAAATTGCTTATTACTTGATATTTAAAAAACAATGTTGCATGTATTCAACACTGATCATGTTGCCATTGATATTTTTATACATGTTAAACGATTTGCTTTGATATTCTAAATGCAATATGAGTTACACATTATTTTGATAACTATTTAATCAAACTAATCATCTTTCAATGGTTTCATTTCCATTGTTGTTTGAGAAATCTATATTGTCATTTACTAAGGAAAATGATTACAGACCGCATATAGATAAAAGTTAAACAATCCCGGGTTATAGATTAGATTTATGTATATATTTTTCCATTTAATTCATTACAAACCCATCTGTTTCACTTCAGTAAAAGCATTACACACTCATTCGATCACCTTTTATTGGGAAACTAGTCCCATACAATCTAGTTGAAGCCACTACTTAAATGGAAAATGAGTTGTCTTAAGGTTTGGACCAGGTGGTTTCCCCCCTATGTTGAAGTAGCAATTTTCGAGGCCTAAATAGAGCCCCAAACATGTATGGCCATTTTTAGCAATGTTTGCTGGGTGTGGTGCCTGATTATCTTCTGTATTCAAAGGTTTCAACCGGATGTATACCCCAGGAAGATTGTACACCCCTCCACGTGGGGGGGACTTGTCCCCCCTGCAGGGGTAAATTTCCCAGGACTCGAGGGTCCGGGGGCTAGTGGTCCCCTAGTGGGGGTTCAGGGGCAGCGCCCCCAAAGCTAAAAATAGATGTAAAATTGCCTTGTAAAAGTCTAGTAATTTCTAGTCAATCTGGGCCGTTCATTAGGCGAATGATCTGATGGTAGAAGTTATGTTTAATTTAGGGTTTTTTTCCCTAGAAGGCAACCCCTCACTATATATGAGGGAATTGTATTGCGTCTATGTATATCAGTATTCTGAGTGAGGAAGAGAGAGGAGATTGAGAGCGAAGAGGGTGTTACAACGGATCTGTTTTAGGTTGTATCTCTTCAGTTTGTTGGATAATATAATAAAAGAAGGACTGGCTATTTCTCCATGGATGTAGCCCAAACTGGGTGAACCACGTATATCTGTGTCTCTCTTGTTTTATGCGTTTTCTGTGTTTATATTTCTACAATATTTTATGTGTTCCATTGCTCCGTAATATATAATTTTCTAACAACTGGTATCAGAGCCGAAGGTCTATTTGGCTGATAAACTCGCAGGAGATAAGGGTTCCTGGTTCAAGTGGGAGCAATGGCGGAAGATGGTAGGTTTAGGGTCGAAAAATTCAACGGCCAAAACTACCAACTATGGAAGATGTAGATGGAATATTATCTGTATCAGAGAGATTTATACCTTCCATTGAGCATAAAGACAAAGAAGCTGATGAGTATGACAGACACAGAATGGGATATTCTTGATAGAAAGGCACTTGGAACAATATGGCTGTGCCTAGTGGTGTCGGTAGCATTTAATATTTCAAAGGAAATGACAACACAGGGTTTAATGTCGGCATTGGCCAAACTATATGAAAAACGCTCAGCCTC
Organism: Pinus tabuliformis; assembly: GCA_031772625.1. Classification (NCBI taxonomy): domain Eukaryota; kingdom Viridiplantae; phylum Streptophyta; class Pinopsida; order Pinales; family Pinaceae; genus Pinus; species Pinus tabuliformis. The sequence goes on along the minus strand of CM062818.1, from coordinate 533,985,485 downwards.
AAATAAGGTATTTCTTATGAAGCGTTTATTTAATATGAGGATGTCAGAAGGTGGATCTGTTGCAGACCATTTAAATGATTTTAATACAGTTACAAGTCAGTTAAGTTCTGTAGGGGTAAATTTTGATTATGAAGTTAGCGCTCTGTTATTTCTGTGCTCATTGCTAGAAAGTTGGAATGGTTTAGTTATGGCCATTAGTAACTCTATCTTTGGATCTAGTACTTTAAAGATTGATGATGTTGTCGGTGCAATCCTTAGCGAGGAAATGCGACGGAATAGCTCCGGTGATACATCAGGTAATGCTTTGACTACAGAGACTAGGGGAAGAAAAATGGAAAGAGGAAGGAGCTCTGGATATCGCAGTAAGTCAAGAAAAGGCAGATCCAAGTCCAGATCGGGGATAGTGTGCTGGAAATGTGGGAAGAAAGGACACCTGAAGAAAGACTGCAAGTCTCGGAAGGGAAAAGAAGGAGACGCGCAACAAGAAAACAATCATGAAGCGAATGTAACAGGTGATGTGTTGTAATATGCTTTGATTCTTTCATTAAAAAATATTATTGATGCATGGGTGGTAGATTCAGGGGCCTCATTTCATGCCACACCTGATAGGAAACATTTTCATGATTATGTTCAAGGAGATTTTGGACAGGTTCGATTGGGTGATGATAAACCCTGTAAAATCATTAGAATGGGTACAGTTTTCATAAAACAACAAAATGGAAATCAATGGCTATTAAAGGAGGTAAGGCATGTTCCAGATCTGAAGAAAAATCTGATTTCAACAGGGCAGTTGGGAGGTGAAGGTTGCGTAAGTACTTTCACAAATAAAACCTGGAAGGTCACTAAAGGATCCTTGGTAATAGCGAAAGGAGGAAATATTGGTACATTGTATTTATGCAATGGTATCTCTAATTCTATTAATGCTTTAACCTCTACAAGAGAAGATATGACATTGTGGCATCATAGGCTCGGGCACATGAGTGAGAAGGGGATGTAGATTCTTCACTCAAGAAATTTGTTGCCAGGTTTGAAGCATGTTGATTTAAAATTTTGTGAGAATTGTGTTTATGGAGAACAAAAGAGAGTCAGATTCCTCAGAGTTGGGAAAGAGAAGAAGAGCAAAAAATTAGAGCTTGTGCATACAGATGTATGGGGACCTGCTCTGGTATCATCTCTTGGTGGCTCTCGTTATTATGTTACTTTTATTGATGATGCAACCAAAAAAACCTGGATTTATTGTATTCGAAAAAAATCTGATGTATTTGATACTTTTAAGAAATGGAAATGTTTGGTTAAAAATGAGACAGGGAAAAGGTTGAAGTGTCTCAGATTAGATAATGGAGCTGAATATTGTAGAAAAGAGTTTGATAGGTATTGTTCAGAGAATGGAATTCACAAAGAGAAGACAGTTCCAAGAACACCACAACAAAATGGTGTGTCAGAAAGGATGAACAGGACAATCATGGAGCGTGCAAGGTGCATGAGTGGTTGAAGGGAAAGTACCCCTAGGGTCCTTTGGGCTAAGACTCTACCAGACTGAAAATTGCTTATTCAAAGAAACACACACACACAACCATCATTTTTACTTTTAAGCAAATTCTAATGTTTAGGGTACATACCTAAGGTCCTACGTTCGAGAAGACCGTTAGGGTGCAAACCCTTCTTGGAGTTCCCTTCTTCTTTCTTTGACCTGCAAGACAAACAAATCAAAGAACACAACAGTACCTATACAAATACTTATATATAAATCATCTTCATGCTATAAAGTTAGTTATAAAAGATCTTTAAGTAACCACTTTCATAAGAATTCAACACAAGAATCTCATAAGCATAAAGAAAGATTATTCGGGAACAAAGACGTGTTTCTTTATATATAAAGGCAAATAAAGTACATATATCGGAAAGATATCACCTGAACACCTTCAGCAGGCTCCAAGCAAGCTTCCTCCCGGATTCGTTCCAGCCTCAAGCCTCCGACAAGAGCTCCTTCCAAGTCCTACTCAAATGATGATATCAAGGATGAATGATCACCAATACACATGGAAACAAGGGTTTCCTATGCAAGATGGGGGAAGTGCAGAAAGCACCAAGGACTTCAGACCTGGTCTAAGGGGAAAATCTCAGCATAATAATCTTGCTCTCCTTTCTCTCTCTCCTTGGCCTTCCCTTTGATGTCTTTTTATACCCTCTCCAAAGTAGTTTTTTAGTTAGGAGTTAGTTGGGAACAGTTGGGCCACGGGCAATAACAGGTGATCCAGCAGGTAAAACCCGCGATCTCCGCCCGAAAAAGAGGAATTTATTATTTTTTAAGTGTTTTAATAGATACACGCGGGTTGGGTATAACAGACCCGCGTGTACACGCGTTTAACTCAGGGCAATGTCGCGTATAGGGAATAAAACACTGTTTTTTAAATTTTTGGACCAGGTCTGGAAGGAGGGGTTGCCCTAGGCCATGAGTGCAGCATCACAAACCATAAGAGTGAGATTTGGAGCTATAACAATGAGATTGCATGCAGGATTGCCTTTACAATTTTGGGCAGATGCTGTAGATACTGTTGTTTATCTAATAAACAAAGGGCCTTCAAGTTCCTCGGATGGTGGTATTCTAGAGGAGGCATGGATAGGTAAAAAGGTAAACTACTCATTTTTAAAGACTTTTGGTTATGAAGCCTTTGTCCACATTAACAAAGAAAATAGAACAAAGCTTGAGGTAAAATCAAAGAAATGTACCTTTATTGGATATGGTGTTAATGATTTTGGTTATCACTTATATGATTATGAAAATCACAAAATTATTAGGAGAAAAGATGTAATATTTAATGAAAAGGTCTTGTATACGAATCAGTTACAGGAAAAGAAACAGGAAAAATAAAACAGAGAATACACAGTGCTTGACGATATCACAAGAAAAGTGATGGTGCCTGAAAATCATAATGATCAATATTTAGAACAACAACCACAACAACAACAAGCACCTCAAACCCCTGAAAGTGGTGTTAGAAGATCTACCAGGATAAGTAGACCCCTTGAACAATACTCTCCTTCATTATATTATGTATTGTTGACTGACTCTGGTGAACCAAAATGTTATGAAGAAGCAGTGCAGATAGAAACCAGGAAGAAGTGGGAGCAAGCCATGAAAAAAGAGATGGACTCCTTAGCACATAACTAGACTTGGGATTTAGTCAGGTTGCCTATAGGTAAAACAACATTGTAGAATAAATGGGTTTACAGGCTGAAGGAAGAAGATGGAGGAAAATAGAGGTACAAAGCTAGACTTGTGGTGAAGGGGTTTGCACAGAAGAAAGGTATTGATTTTGATGAAAAATTTTCTCCTGTTGTTAAAATGACTTCAATCAGAACTATTTTAAGTCTAGTACCAGTTGAAGATTTTCATCTTGAGCAGTTAGAGGTAAAGACAACCTTTCTCCATGGGGATTTGGAAGAAGAGATATAGATGTAGCAGCCACAAGGATATGAGGTAAAAGGGAAGGAGAAACTAGTGTGCAGGTTGAAGAAGAGCTTGTATGGCCTAAAACAGGCTCCAAGGCAGTGGTATCTAAAGTTTGACAGGTTTATGTCTAAACAAGGTTATACTAGATGTCACTCTGATCATTGTGTTTATCTCAAAAGGCAAAATGATGGCAGCTATATTATATTGTTATTGTATGTAGATGACATGTTTGTTGCAGGTTCTAACATGCAAGAAATAAATGTGCTCAAAAGGAAATTGACAAACTCATTTGCAATGAAGGATTTGGGTGCTGCAAAACAAATCCTTGGTATGAGAATAACTAGAGACAGGAAGAATCGCAAAATAACATTGTCTCAAAGTGAGTACATAGAAAAAGTATTGAACAGGTTTAACATGCAAAATGCAAAACTAGTTAGTATACCTTTGGCTAGCCATTTAAAATTAAGTAAGGAGGTGTGTCCCAAGAGTCAGGAAGAAATGGCTCATATGTCTAAAGTTCCATATGCATCAGCAGTTGGAAGCTTAATGTATGCAATGGTCTGCACAAGGCCTGATATTGCACATGCAGTGGGAGTTGTAAGAACGTACATGAACAATCCAGGAAAAGAACATTGGATGGCAGTGAAGTGGATTCTCAGGTATTTGAGAGGTACCACAAATCAAGCATTATGCTTTGGTGGTTCAAACATTTCTCTATAGGGATATGTTGATGCAAATATGGCAGGTGACAAAGATCCCTGAAATCAAAGACTGATCCCATAAGGTACCAAATGAACATGATGGAATAGGATGGTACTACACTGCAAACTCAGGTGTCAGCATATAGAATGTCGCCATGACTGACTGCAACATATAAGGTGGAGTGGTATCAACTAGCAGCAAGAGGAGCAACTGTCAAGTGAACCAATGAATACTGATACAACCTGAGGTCTTCACCGACCGCCGTGGTACATTTCTACATCATGGGAATAAATGATCTGAAGTCGACCATGTGAGAAATCGTTTGATTACCGGTCATTGATGTATACCGTTAACAAACGCGAGACTACCCACCGATAATGATAATGAGCGTCAAGGTACCCAGTACAATCTAACAAGTGTGAATAGATGATCTGAAGTCGAACACCTGTAAGAATCTATCAATCAGGAGACAATGATGGTTTCCCACTGTCGATAGCGAGGAATCTGCCACTAATGACTGCAAACCCCAAGGTACTGCCAAATGGACTCTAGATCCTTGCCCCAGAGCAATGAGTCGGAGTCGATAGGGAAAGATCCGCTAGAAGGAAGGCATTAAGGCATCCTCCATCAATCTAGCGCGAGTGTAACCCGTAGGCCAATAATGTGGAAGGAATCGGACGAAAAAAGATGTAGTAACCCAACCGAAGTACGTTTCCGGCGTACACAAGATGTGGCTAGCGCACGACAGAAACCCTCTGAACCAACCAATAATGAAAGCTGACACAGAGGCGAGGTATCCACCAATAGGGTCAAATGGAAACCAAGGTACTGCACGAATCCCAATGTGTGATAATGTATGCTGACGTCGAACACAAGGGAAACCACTCAGTCAAAGACCCATGATAATGATCGATGCTGAGCACAAGGTGACCTATCAATAATGAAAATAGGGCCAGGGTGCGGCTCTAGGCTTGTCCTCAGAGCAATGTGTCGTCGTCGATAAGGACAAGGCCCGCCAGCAAGAAGTCAATGGGGACCTTCTCAAACCGGCACGAGTAAAGGACCAATATACCTGATGTGATGATAGACATGACACTGACAACCAGGGATGGCCGACTGAATAATGAGTCAAGAGACACCGCAGAAAGGCCGACTCAGGCTAACTTCCCTTGAACAAAAGCACGACTCAATGTGACTATGTGGCAGCATATGATGAATCTGTATAAGTTCGTCATGCAGGAGGCATGAACGAACTCTCCATATGATTGGAAGAGATAACCAATCGGGGGAGACTCGACTCGATAACAAGGTTATGGCGTACCTAAGTCAAACTAAATCCCACCCATGCGGAGGAGACTTTGCTTTGAGTGCTTTGTTCAAGGGCGACACGACTGACTCTAGCTGCCAACAATAAATGGAAATAACGTCCCTGTTCCCGCTCTTTTTGGAATATTTAATTTTTTTGTCTTTTTCTGATAAGCCGGAAAAAGAATAAAAGAATGCTATGGTACAGTGGAAAGAACGAGCGTCGGTGAAACAGATGATCTAGTTCCTGGGAAAGGAACATTCCTATGCTCAATGCAGGGAGGTGAAAAACTGGATAGTGACACTCAGAGGTATGTTCCTTCCACGGATCAAGGTATGTCAAGCTGCAGAAGTCAAAGGTATGCAAGGTTGATTTTGCAGATGTCATGGTCAAAAGTTGGCTTAAACACGAGTCCAAGTGAAGCCGGCTATAGGCCAAAAGGTGCAAATGGTCAACATGAAATGCAGAAGTACAACTCAACACACATAGGAGCCTCTAGGGTATAAGGCTAGAACGAAGCGAAGAATCAAAGAGGAATGAGTCTTCAACTCATAAGTCATGGCGGGACTACAGAGGACTCCCGAGCCTACTCAAAACGAAGCAGCATGGGCGATAATTGTCAATGAGGTGCTAACTAGGATGCCCATGTAAAAGGATGGCTCTACCATCATGTCATGATTTAAAGAATCGGCGAGTGAAAATGGCTTGCGAACCATAACATGATGGGGTCAACCCTACGGCAGATGTATCAGTCAAATGGAGGCTAGTATGCATAATGCAACGGAAAAATGATGTCCCTAACCTATATGCCAGTGAGAACACGATACTGTGGAGCGATAAAAAGATGTCTTATGAACTCCTAATTACTTCACATTAATTATCAACCCAAGGACGACTTTTTATTTCAAGAGTGTACTCTGTCTGAGGCGGCTATTTTCTTAAGAGTAATGTTTTGCAGTATAGTGCTCAAAACCCAAAAGTAAATAAATGCTTGAAACAAAATCTAATTGGAACAGCAAGAAACTAAATCATTCATTCAAACAACCATCAATCGAGGATATAGTAGCAATAACTCATTCCTCTAAAAATTGATGAAGGAAAAGGAATTAGAGTATGGATCATGGATCTGGGAGCATAATAGCGTTTGCTGTGTCTCACGACAGCCTTGATCCTCCTCCCACACTAAAACAGTAAATGCAAGTAAATGGAATGGAAATTAGAGCATGGACCAAAGATCTGGGAGCTAAGCAGCGGCTTGCTGACTCACTACAGCTTTAGACCTTCTCTCACACCAAAGCAATAAAGGCAAGTAAACAAATCAGCAGAAAGTAAAACGGAATGGCGAAATGGAAATGGGACAACAATAAATGATGCAGCAGTAAAATGGAACAACAATAATCAAATGGAACCACAAACTCAAATGGAACAATAAACTCCGATGTATGTACGCGTTCTATACTACTGCAGCGATCCGAGAGTAATGTATGATGTGACTATGTTTCTGAACAAAGTGATATTATCTTCAAGCCTCACAAATACTTATTTTATATGAATCTAATAATGATAACATTCATACCAATATCTTGCTGTAGAAATGGATGCAATTCGAATAGATTCAGCTTGTGTAATACAAAGACGTGAATTAAAGAACTTATTCAGATTCATATATTAATTAAAAAGCATAGTCTATCATATAAAAGATATATCGGATTACTGAAACAAGAGAAATAAGCAAACCACACAAATCACCGTATGATACAAAGGCAAGTGTCCTCCGGAGCCGGGCCCTTAGCTGCCGATGGTACACCGCCTTAGATTACTCCAGACGCAGAGACGGAATGAACACCAAGTCTTTTATATTAATTGCATCCACAAAAGTGTAACAAAGTCAGGTCTCAATGAGACTCAGCGATCAAAGTTTATTCCGAGAGTGCAAAATTACAAAAACAATCCTCCTCTCCTCTGATCTTTGGTTTCATTTAAATAGAGAAAGATCAGAGCATAGATAATTACAACATGATAAATTTGGGTTGATTCTAACCAGATGATCAACAAGAAAATATATTCCCTCTCATCTCTTCAACAAAAGCAAGACGAATTTGGGTTTACCGCTGAGATTTGGAGGGCGGCCGCAACTGCAAATCTGAAAAAATCGTGCTCAAAGAACCCTGCGTTTCTCCCTGTACAGGTCGAATTTGGGCAATCTGTTCTTTGAGAAGGTAATTGGGCCCATTCTGGACAAAACCCATGTTCCGGATTTTCCAAATTCGTCTTAATTTGCTCAGAATCTCAACCGCAAAACCGTCACTCCTTAAACCAGCGAATTTCTGAGTTGACAGATTTAAAAATCAAATCTTCAATCTGGAAGTTACCTTGGAGGCTAAAAATGGTGAATAATGTTATAACCAACTTATTAGCACTATCATTGGTAAAATAATGCATAATAATCAATTTATTAGAAATAAAGGAGAATAAATAATATTTATTCATGAGAGCATAAATAATTAATAAAATGGATTTAAATGATAAATTATAATAAATGGCATGATGAAGAATGGTAGAAATGGGTGAAATAAACGTTCACAAGTGACAATAATAATGGCATATTATCGACTCTACACACCCCCACACTCAATATATTGCATGTCCTCATGCAACGAAAACTGAATATATTGCATGTCCTCATGCAACCCAAAGACAAAAACCCATGTGTTAACTAAGCAATAAAAAAATATGTTCTTCTCAGCTCATGAAATGGATAGAACAAATGAATTCTTCCTTAATTAATGAATATTCACTTTTGGTAATCTTGATGGAGGCATAACAATTTTTATATGTATATATGAAGTTGCAACAAAATATGATATATGTAACAGCAAACTTCATGAACCATTTTCTCAAAAACTTACAAACCAGCTTTTGTTGAAATTTGGCAAGTAAATTTATAATATATGAATGCCTTTATGATCCAAAAATCAGATTGTTTTGATGCACGGATCATGAGATATAAACAAAATGGCTGTAGGTGAGAGTGCATGATTTCCGAAATTTTATGAACCAATATTTCTTGAAATTGTGTGGATTTGTATTAATGATACGTATTTGTTTTCCAAAAATTACAAGGATTGAGTTCATAGTTTTTAAAAAAATGTGTGGAAATCAATTTCTGCACTGTGTAAAAATGAAATTGTATGCCTTAAATAAGGAAGAAAGTAGAAAACATCCATCATGCATAGAAATTCCTCCCCCTCTCTAAAAAATTAGCATGTCCTCATGCGATGCTAGAAAACAAAGAGAGGTGGTGGCTACCAGCTGTTGAATTCTATGCTTGGTGTAAAACTACATGAAATAAGGGAGGCGTTGAGAATGAATAAGAAGAGCAATGGATGATAAAGAATATGAATGACGTGGTTATAAGAAAGAAATGAAGGAACACTCCCCCATACTCGGAAATGATATGCTGCTGAAAAAGGGGAAGTGGTAAAGATGTGGAATGAAAGATGACAAATAATGCTCAAAATAGATTTTGATGAAATTCTCCTAAATTCATAATAAATTAGAAAACTATGCGATTTTACCTCCAAAAAAAATGTGGAATGACATATAAATACTGGCAGTTGTTGAAGCTGATGTAGATAGAGTTGGTGCTGAAAGTGATGCAAAAGGTGGAATCCAGAGAAGCACATCATATCTGAAGAATTGTTCACGTTCACGAGCCTCTACTGTGAAGTGCAATAGTGTGGTCATGCTACGAATAGAATTCTCCCCATACTTGTTGTTCTCCTGTAAACAAAGCACTATGTTGCATACAATGTTCTTGAATCCATAGTGTTAGCTTTGAATATCAACAGATAAGATGCATGCAAAATTGCAGTGAGAAAAACTCAAATCAACAAGATATGGCAAAGTGAAATAATCATATCGCATGCAATCCCATAATGCATACATTCCCCCCTCCAAGTGGAAAATAGGTTCCATAACCATAAAGCATATGAAAGGGGTGGTGCTGACGGCAAGGCAATGGAATGAACAATATATCAGTAAGGGAGGCAGAGTATACTTATCAATGATAGGACGGTGAAAGTTATGGTTATATTGAGAGCAAAGTGTGTAAATATAGTTATGAATAAGAGATAGGACGCTTTGGATTGATGATAGTTTATACAAAACGAAAAAGGACAACAATATGCTAAAAATATGCTTTGCTGACGGTATTCTAGCTGAAAATGATGTGATTGATCATAAAACAATTTCTCATGCATAAAGTTTCAAACAGGAAAAAGTTAAGGATAACTTCTTTGATAAAAAGAAAATAAGAAAAGGGTATTATAATAATAATTGACGAAAAGATATAACTTCAATACCATAAGCAGAGCCGCTGCTGCCAGTAGGCGTCCATAGCCTCGACAGGGTTGCTTTTTAACCCATATGAGCCAGGATCCTCAATTTATAAATGGAGAGTTTTAGTGTTGTTCTACAGAAGAGATCAGTGTGCTGGCGTGGTAACCAGATAACCACACTGCCATTCACTAGGAGGTAGCAAAAGTGATCAGGCCGGCTCGTGACGAGACCTCCTGTTCCAAGGATAATTTGGCTATCCAATGGATCATAACCCTGGTGTGGTGGCCATAATGGGAATGTCACTTTGTTACAGCCTTATGAACATGGTAGGCTGGCTCGTAATGAGACCCCCTATCCTCCATCTGCGAACAAAATTTTGTTATTATTACACATTTTTATGATAAAAAGAGGGAGGCTCAATACTCCTTAAGAGCAGGGGATGGCGGAAGAAGTTGAACATGTCAAAAAAAAAATATACCCATAATTTCATTTATTACAGACAGAGAAGATTATAACCAGGGATGATGGAACCAGCATGGTATTAAGATGGTCAATCAATATCATGTTCAACAGAAAACAATGCAGTAAAGTGATATATAAATAATTGTGTCCCTTCTGAAAAGAATCTATCATCAAGGAGCTGTCCTGTTAAAGATCATAACTTGAATGATATTAACTTGCTTCAATAGAATCCATAATTCTTGTCCTCATAAAAGTAGTGTACTTCATGCCATGAAAGAGAATTAGGAAAATGTTGTTGAGATGAACTATGAATAATCCCACAAGAGAAATAAAGGGTTGCTCTCAAAAATACTCTCAAAGTGTTGCTTTTTTTTTTTGGAAGGAACAATAAAAACACTCAAAAAGAAAGTGGTGTTCTGTGTAGGGAAAAAAAGAAAATACATACAAAAAAAAATCAAAAATACACATAAAAACGCGAAACTGCTGTTCCTTTTGAAAAATGAATAGCAAAAACACGCACTGCTGTTCCTTTTGAAAAAAGGAACAGCAAAAACTCAAACTGTTGTTCCTTTTGAAAAAGGAACAGTAAAAACTCAAACTGTTGTTCCTTTTGAAAAAGGAACAGCAAAAACACGCACTGCTGTTCCTTTTGAAAAAAGGAGCAGCAAAAACTCAAACTGCTGTTCCTTTTGATAAATGAACGGCAAAAACACGCACTGCTGTTCCTTTTGAAAAAAGGAACAGCAAAAACTCAAACTGCTGTTCCTTTTGAAAAAGGAACAGCAAAAATACGCACTGTTGTTCCTTTTGAAAAAAGGAACAGCAAAAACTCAAACTGCTGTTCCTTTATCAAAAGGAACAGCAAAAACACGCACTGCTGTTCCTTTTGAAAAAAGGAACAGCAAAAACTCAAACTGCTGTTCCTTTTGAAAAAGGAACAGCAAAAACATGCACTGCTGTTCCTTTTGAAAAAAAGGAACATCAAAAACTCAAACTGCTGTTCCTTTTGAAAAAAGGAACAACAAAAACTCAAACTGCTGTTCCTTTTGAAAAGAAACAACAAAATACACAACCATAAAATGCAAACACGCAAAGAATGAATTAGCTGTTCACTGCATTGATGCTTTTGAATGAAGCAACACCTGAAACACAAAATATAAAAGAAATTAGAAAAGAAACAACATTTTATTTAAAAAACAATATGTAAATTAAGTTACAACAGCTATGATATTAAAAAAATGATCTTTTTGAAAAATGTTTTGGCAGCAGTGACAAGACATGAATCTTGAAATTGAAATCAATTCTTCATTTGTTCTATTATGAATCCGTTGGGTAATGATTTGGATAAAATTCCTTTGTTTTATAAAAACTTCTTTGAAAAATCACTCGTCCATAAATTGACCTTCTTTATTTTCCCAGGACCTGCAAAAAACGAGTATCTACCTGCAATAAAGCATTAAATCATGAAGAAAGAGAGGTGTACGGGCTCCCTTAATCCAAGAATTATGCAAAAAACAACAAGTAGTTATTCTGTATAACAAATCCATATAGAAAATAACAAAGTAAAATTTATTTGTTACCTGCGGGAGAGCAGTGGTCGACCATACTAACCAACAGTATTTTAATCACAACTTCTTTGTTTTTTGTCCAAATTGAGTGATTCCAAAGCCAAATGAGAGCTAAATCAAAAGTTTATCTCCAGTAGAAACAGGTTTTAAAAATTCAATCATATGATATGTCAAATTTGTTTAGAACAACCTGCATAATAGAGTCATTTTCGATTACCCAGCTTAGACCATCAGTTGATATTTCAAGCATAACTTTTTCGTTTGATGTCGGATTCGAATGATTCAAATTGGAAATGAAAATAGATTCATTTATTGATCTCCAATAGAAACAAGTTTTGAAGACAAGAAGAATTGATAGGTCAAATACTTTAAGGAACAGCTGAAAAGACATAGTTTTAAGGGTGCTGATTTACGATAGACAGTCAGTATTTTGATCATAACTTCCCCATACGATATCGAAAATGAGTGATTCCAATTGCATTGTAAACTAGATTCATAGAGAAACCTATCATAGAAACAGGTTTTAAAAATTCATTCATTTAGGCTTCCAAAAACTGACTGTCCCAACTCTGTTCCTGAGCTGCCCGCTAGACATCCGGTCAATGTTTTGGCTCTAACGTTTTCGTTTCAAATCCAAATTAAGTGATTCAAATTGGATTGGAAAGTAGACATCAAGGGCTACTTAGGATTGAAACAGGTTTTAAAAATATGGTCATTTAAGCCTCCAAAAACTGACTGTCCCAACTCTGTTCCTGAGCTGCCCGCTAGATAACCGGTCAATGTTTTGGTTCTAACTTTTTCGTTTCAAATCCAAATTGAGTGATTCAAATTGGGTTAGAAAGTAGACATCAAGGGCTACCTAGGGTAGAAACAGGTTTTAAAAATATTCACTTTTGGTCCCTCAAAACATGACTGTCCCGACAGTTTTTCCAGAAAGTTCATCAAGCCCGCAAGCCAAAAAAAAATGAAATTCAAGCATTTTTTCAAATTGGTGATAAAAATGAAAATGAGTGTTTGTAGAACTTATTATTTCCATTATGATTCATCTACATACACAAATTATAAAAAAATTATCACCGATGTTGATTTGCATAGCATGTTGCAACAAAAATCATAGTTTTACAAAAAATAAAAAAATGTGCTTGTTTTATTTCGTTATTTATTTTATTTTCTCCACTATCCTACTCTTCTTTGAGAATTGATTATGTTTATGTATAAGAGTATTTCCAGTGGAACCATGTTAGAAATAAGGCCTCATGTATGCACATACCCAAATTTGAAAAATGCATATTGATAAAAATTAGGGTATGAGAAGCCAACTTCCCTTGCAAAGATGGAGTCAAAAATTGTTGAAGTGTGGAGCAATGTTGCAAACAAGTGATGGAGTGAAACCAATCTTCAATGTATGCGTTACTTTGTTGATTTCTCATATCCATCAAATCATGAAGTCCTTGGTCTTTTAAAATGACTTGTTGATGCATCCTACAAGAAACCTCATTTCCTTCCATAGCTTCTACAATTTTTGCATTTGAAACATTCTGAATCTCATTGTAGGTTTTCTCTAATAACACATGTGAGATAGAATGGGTGGGAAGGGTGGGTAAATTTGCTAGTTCAACATTGTAAGCATGTTGTACTGGTTTATTGTGGTGAGAGTGTGGAATTAGTTGAGCAGGAAAATGTGTAAAGAATGGAGCATTGTGATGATGTGGTTGATTGGGTTGAGTGGATGAATTTGGTATGCAAGCAGGATGTTGTGGAGGAGTTGATGAAAAATATGGAGAATATGTTTGTGCTACAGGATGAGGGAGAGTAGTCATGCCATCATAAGATGAACCATGCCCAACTTGTAAACAAGATAGGTGGTTATATTGAAATTGACATGGCTGCCCTAACACATTAACATTCCATAATGGATTATGCAAGTATGACAATGGAGAAAAAGTGTTTTGAACCATACCTATAGGCCTTGTTGCAGCCTTCCCATCTCTTTGATATGCTACTTCCATCGTAGATAAGGAAGAGTGAGTATCTATGAGATGCTCCTTTCGGTCATGAGGGTAAAACACTTCATCAAATTCTTGATTTTTATGAACCTGCAAAACATCCAATTTTTCATTTAGAGAGCTAATAAAGTCAACTTTAAAATTTTCAAATAAAACATTGATTTCAGCTCTTATGTCTCCTATTCTTGTAGCAGATTTAGAAAATAAGGAACAAACTTCTCTAGAATTCTTACCAGCCTTGAAGATTCCTCTTGAATACCTTATGCACAACTCACAAACATCATCATATGATAACTGAAAAACATCACCTTTTCCTATCAAATTTAAAAGTTCTAAAAATTCATCTTTGATTCCTTTAAGAAGGAGTGTTTTTAAGATCTCTTTTTCCAAATGCTTACGCTTTGATTTTTGAAGGTTATAATGAAATCGATCTACATAGTCCTCCAAACTTTCATCTTCCCCTTGTATCATATAGAAAATATCTTCATTGGCTTTGCAATAGTCTTGGTACTTTTTCAAGAATATGTTCTTCATGTCCTCCCATGATTGGATGCAATTCCCACCTAGGCTCATGAACCATCGGAGAGCTGCTCCTTTTAGAGTAAGAGGAAACACTTTCAATCTTTGATCATTTGTACAATAATCATATCCTCTACAAAGTATTTCAAACTCAAACATAAATGTATGTGGATCTTCATTTGCTAAACCATGAAAATTTGGTAAAGATGGGGGAATTATGTGCATTTGTGTCACTCCTAGATCTTTGATAGGAAATTCAAAAGTAGAAACGTGAGCCATTTCTTACCATAATAGAAGATGTTCTTCATGTGTTTCTTCAAGGCTCCTTCTTCAATTGTTCCCGTCAATTAGTTAGTGAAATGGGTGGTGCTTACATCACCACTTAAGTGAAATCATGTGATTCATTTTTTTAAAAAAAATTCTATTTTTCCTAATAATTCACACAAAAATTCAAACATCTATTTCTACTCTAGGTTCTTTAACAGTCCTGCTGGAAAGCGGACGGGGGAGCAGGGCTTTTACATGCTCCGTACGCAGGTTCTTACCTTCCGTTTTTAAGATCCAACTCTTCCCTAGCAGGCACTCATCGGATTCACACTACTCTTTAGAAATGGCTACACTCTCCCCGGCAATGGCGCCAAAATGTGGAGCGATAAAAAGGTGTCTTATGAACTCCTAATTACTTCACATTAATTATCAACCCAAGGACGACTTTTTATTTCAAGAGTGTACTCTGTCTGAGGCGGCTATTTTCTTAAGAGTAATGTTTTGCAGTATAGTGCTCAAAACCCAAAAGTAAATAAATGCTTGAAACAAAATCTAATTGGAACAGCAAGAAACTAAATCATTCATTCAAACAACCATCAATCGAGGATATAGTAGCAATAACTCATTCTTCTAGAAATTGATGAAGGAAAAGGAATTAGAGTATGGATCATGGATCTGGGAGCATAATAGTGTCTAATGTGTCTCACGACAGCCTTGATCCTCCTCCCACACTAAAACAGTAAATGCAAGTAAATGGAATGGAAATTAGAGCATGGACCAAAGATCTGGGAGCTAAGCAGCGGCTTGCTGACTCACTACAGCTTTAGACCTTCTCTCACACCAAAGCAATAAAGGCAAGTAAACAAATCAGCAGAAAGTAAAATGGAATGGCGAAATGGAAATGGGACAGCAATAAATGATGCAGCAGTAAAATGGAACAACAATAATCAAATGGAACCGCAAACTCAAATGGAACAGCAAACTCCGATGTATGTACGCGTTCTATACTACTGCAGCGATCCGAGAGTAATGTATGATGTGACTATGTTTCTGAACAAAGTGATATTATCTTCAAGCCTCACAAATACTTATTTTATATGAATCTAATAATGATAACATTCATACCAATATCTTGCTGTAGAAATGGATGCAATTCGAATAGATTCAGCTTGTGTAATACAGAGACGTGAATTAAAGAACTTATTCAGATTCAGATATTAATTAAAAAGCAGTCTATCATATAAAAGATATATCGGATTACTGAAACAAGAGAAATAAGCAAACCACACAAATCACCGTATGATACAAAGGCAAGTGTCCTCCGGAGCCGGGCCCTTAGCTGCCGATGGTACACCGCCTTAGATTACTCCAGACGCAGAGACGGAATGAACACCAAGTCTTTTATATTAATTGCATCCACAAAAGTGTAACAAAGTCAGGTCTCAATGAGACTCAACGATCAAAGTTTATTCCGAGAGTGCAAATTACAAAAACAATCCTCCTCTCCTCTGATCTTTGGTTTCATTTAAATAGAGAAAGATCAGAGCATAGATAATTACAACATGATAAATTTGGGTTGATTCTAACCAGATGATCAACAAGAAAATATATTCCCTCTCATCTCTTCAACAAAAGCAAGACAAATTTGGGTTTACAGCTGAGATTTGGAGGGCGGCCACAACTGCAAATCTGAGAAAATCGTGCTCAAAGAACCCTGCGTTTCTCCCTGTACAGGTCGAATTTGGGCAATCTGTTCTTCATGAAGATAATTGGGCCTGTTCTGGACAAAACCCATGTTCTGGATTTTCCAAATTCGTCTTCATTTGCTCAGAATCTCAACCGCAAAACCGTCACTCCTTAAACCAGCGAATTTCTGAGTTGACAGATTTAAAAATCAAATCTTCAATCTGGAAGTTACCTTGGAGGCTAAAAATGATGAATAATGTTATAACCAACTTATTAGCACTATCATTGGTAAAATAATGCATAATAATCAATTTATTAGAAATAAAGGAGAATAAATAATATTTATTCATGAGAGCATAAATAATTAATAAAATGGATTTAAATGATAAATTATAATAAATGGCATGATGAAGAATGGTAGAAATGGGTGAAATAAACGTTCACAAGTGACAATAATAATGGCATATTATCGACACTACAGATACCTGCCATAACGGGTCAGCAGTCATGGAACTGTCTCGAACCGTCGAAAAATGTCCAAAATGTCCTGAAAAACAACTCAATCTCGACATTCCAAGCTCCCAAGTTAAAAGTGACATGAAACCAAGAAAAATAAAATTTTGAAAAAAATTTGCATTTTCAAAACTTATAAAAAGAAATTTTGGACTTACCATTTTCACCGTTTGACTTGGAGAGCAAATTGTGGAGCAAAAGGAGCCAACTTCCCTGTGACTTATTCAATCGTTCAAACTTGCTGAAAACTTCCAGGTAAGCACTAAACTTGTCTTGCAATCAATTGTGATAGTTTTTAGGAAGTTTAATTGATGTTTCACCGTTAAATTTTTGCAAAAAATCGCTCTGCGGCGTACACACGGGTTGGATGTATATAAATCGCGTATACGATGGCCCTACACGCGACTGTGTATAGGGTAACCCGTGTGTGCGCAGCGGAATTTTTTTTTTACATAAAACTAATGGATGAAAATGATTTTTTCTTCCAGGATGACTATCACATGGCGTGAAAGAGAGCACTCAGCTGTAGATAATGAAGTTATGAACAATGATGAGGCATTAGACGCCCTGCGGGGATGCGGATTGTTAAAATTCTTCAAGTTGCCAAATATGAAGGCAAACGTGCGTTTGCTCGAGAGACTTATTGATTACTGGGATGTCGAGGAAGAAGCTTTTGTGATTGATCAGATGCCACTCAGGATAGAAGTGGAAGATATATATTTCATCACGGGCCTTTCCCGAAGGGGGGAGGTAGTAAACTCCCGGGGCAGGACCCGGAATAGTCTCAGTGTAGACGACTATGTTCACATTTACTGCCCAGGTCATCGGAAGGTCGGGAGCCAGATCTCTATCCCACACGTGGAGAGTTTGTCCCTGCGGATAATCTTGTTCACCATAGCTCGAGTGAACGGATCATCCTCACTACATCAGGCATCACGGGTAAACATGAGCGTAGCAGTGGACTGTCTCACCACGGTGTTTGACTGGTGTACTCCTCTACTTGCCAACATGAAAGAACAGCTTGCTTCTATCAGGAGGGGACAGACCAAGAACTTTGGGTACGGAACCATTTTATGCACTTTCTTTTTCGAGAAGGTTCCCGCACTCCGCCCCAGGGTAGCAGTTCCCATCAGTAGTCCACGTGATCCACGTATGGGCCGGTGGGCTGACTTGATGAAACGTCTGGGGGGTGGGGAAGTACCCAGGAATGCATTCGACGACGACTTTTTTGCTTGGTGGGAGCAACAGATCATCGCCATAGATGACTACCCCTATGCTGGGCTGGATTTCCGAGGAGATCCTGATCTAGTGTTACCACCAGATGCAGCATGGGGCGAGATCGGTAAGATTTTTGATTTTTATGATTTTATGATTTTTAGGATTTTTTAAGTATAATGATGAACTTTGAAAAACATTTTTTGATGAGATTCAAATGACTAATATGATGATCATGTTCCAGACATTGGGCCTGTGCGACCAGATGGATTCCCGCGGCATGGACGGCGTGGCCGAGGAGCCGAAGAGGCGGCTGCGGATGCGGAAAGGACCCTCAACAACGTCCAGCGACACTTGGCGAGACTGAGCTGCCAAGTACCAATGGCCGAGGTGGAGGACCTTCCTCCAGATATGCAGCGTCATGTGGTTGGAATGCCACGTGACTGGGTTCGCGTCTTTCGGCGCGTGGCCAATGCTATAGTTAGTTATTTAGCTGCTCATCCAGAGCCGAGGCGTTAGATATGCCTGACATGATTATGGGGATTTGAGTCCCAATTTTGTATATTTTTGGACACACATATGTACACTCGAGACGCTTCGCGATATATATATATACAGTTTGACTTTTTGATGCATGATTTTATGATGATGAATGATTGATATGCCAGTCTAATGCTTGATTAGCGATAGAATCAGCTAACCAATTTTGAGATCTTGGAATGTGAAAATAATTAATGTAAATAAATGATCTTTGCAACAACCTCACCCTTAAATATTTGCGATATAATGATGGATCTCTAACCCGATAAATGTTATTTAACTGAGACACTATCAATTGAGAATCAAGATATACTACCAACGAGTCGATCCCATAAGAGATTGTCTCGGATAATAAATTAATAACGGCTGTATACTCGGCCATATTGTTTGACGCAGGACCGATACACACGCCTCTCGATATCATCAACTGACCAGTTGGGTAACAAAGTACCCAAGCTGCGGAAGCAAGATTCCGAGTGTGCCGACTAGCACCATCGGCGAATCCAAAATAAACCAAATCATCCATCAGCACCTGCCAAGGCAGACCAAAAAGTGCTGATATCAGAAAACGCTCGATAATATATGTACAAATACATAAAATACAAAGAAGCCATTGCCCGGTAAAACTAAGCAAAATACTTCTTTAAGTAGAGCCCATTTCGGGGCTCCGCCAGCTTGTTTCCTTCGAAATCAATTAACTCATACGATCCTTTTTCTAAGACTCGTTTGATAATGAAAGGACCGTACCACATGGGCTTGAATTTTCCTGCCCCCAAGGCGTCCTTATCTTGGTCATAGACCAAGACAAGGTCACCTTCAGCAAAGACACGAGGACGGACAAACTTATCATACTGAGTTTTGACCCTTTTCTTATGGGCCTCATTCATCGTGGCGGCATCTCGACGCTGCTCATCGAGATGTTCCAGGTGAACTAGGCGCTCCTCGAGACTCGAAGTCTTAGAAAGAAGCTCGACAGCCAATTTCAGAGATGGGATTTCACATTCGACCGGAAAGATAGATTCCATCCCGTAAACTAACTGAAAAGGAGTAAAACCAGTAGCCGTTTTGACGGAGGTTCGGTATGCCCAAAGAGCCGGATACAACATAATGTGCCAATTGGACCGATTCTTATCGATTGTCCGTTGGAGTATCGTCTTAAGAGTTTTATTGACCGCCTCGACCTGTCCATTGGCCTGAGGATAGTAAGGGGACGAATGCTCCTGACGGAAACCTAATTTAAAAGCCAATTCAGACATTAGCTGATTTTGGAAATGACTACCATGGTCAGTGACAATCTCTCTTGGGATACCGAATCTTGAGATAACTTGATTGAAAAGAAACAAAGCTGCCGTGTCACTGTCGTTCTTATAAGTAGGCATGGCCTCCGCCCACTTCGTGAAGTAGTCTACGGCCACGATAATGTACTTGTGATTCGCCACTGAAGGCGGGTTACAAGTCGTAAAATCAATACCCCACTTAGTGAAGGGACCGACGGTGACGACGGGAAAAAGGGGAGCTGGATGCGCGCGCATCTTGCGAGTAAAAATTTGACACGGGTGACAGCGTTTTACCGCTTCCACACAGTCCTTAAAGAGTGAAGGCCAAAAATAGCCGGCACGTAAGATGCGCTGGGCTGTAGCAAGCCCAGATAAATGACCACCACAAGCTCCACTGTGGCAATCATTAAGAACAGACTCCGCTTCCTCTAAGGTTAAACAACGTCGAAGAATTGAATCAACCCCTCGACGGTATAATGTGTCACCAATGATAACATAGTTTTTAGCTAGGTGACGTAACTTACGACGTTCATCCTTGGAGAAAGCAGAGGGAAACTTCGAAGTCTGGAGATAAACAATGATATCTCCATACCAAGGGTCTTGTGAAGAGATGAGGAATATATGCTCGTCGGGTAAACTTTCCTCATAAACAATATCCTCTCCACAAGGAAGCTCAGAAATTAGCTCTGCAAAAACCATAGATTTCTTAGACTTGGCGGACAAGAACTCGAGGTCGAATTCTTGTAAAATAACTGTCCATCTATTATATTTTCCCCCAATCACTTGCCTACTGAGGACAAATTGGAATGGATTTACCGCCGCTAGGACAAAAGTTTTGCGTAGCAAAATATAATGACGGAGCCTCTAGACAGCATGGACAGCTGCCAAGGCCAACTTCTCAACCGCAGAATAGCGAAGTTCAGGGCCTATTAAGCCTCAGCTCAAATAATAAATCACGTGCTCGACGAGAGCATCGTCTTCCTGAACTAGAACCATGCCAATGGTAGATTCTGCTGCAGCGAGATATAAAAGGAAGTCTCTACCATAATCCGGTGGACTCAAAAGCGGGGCAGAGACTAATGCCTTTTTCAAAGCATCAAACGACTGCTGCGCAAAGTCGTCCCATACAAATGGAACTCCTTTCCGTAGCAAACGCATGAACCCTTTAGTGATCTCGGCGTAGTTTGCTATAAACCGTCTCAAGAAATTGGCCTTCCCTTGAAGACTTTGAAGTTGACGGATTGAGGACGGGGGAGGCAACTGAACTATTGCCTCAACCTTGAAGGGATCAACCCGAATCCCTTCATTGGACACTATAAACCCTAACAACCGACCGGATGTAACTGCGAAAACGCACTTGTTAGGATTCAACCGGATTTTGTAGAAACGACATCGCTCAAAGACCAATCGAAGATGACTAGGGTGATCTGTTCTCTTTCGAGAACGAGCAGCGAGATCATCTAAGTATGCTTCGATGACATGTTTGATGTCGTGGAAAGCGTAGGACATGGCCCGCTGAAACGTGGCTCCAGCGTTTTTAAGACCAAAGGGCATCTTTCGATATGCAAAGGTACCCCAGGGACATATGAAGGCAGTTTTATGCTGATCCTCAGGACGAATAGAGATTTGATTATAACCTGAGAAACCATCCATAAAGGAGAAAATCTCATTACCCGCACACTCGTCGATAATCTGATCAATGAATGGTGTGGGGTAATTGTCTTTTGGACAAGCCTTGTTTAAGTCCCTAAAATCGATGCATACGCGGATTGTTCCTTGCTTTTTGTCCACAGGGACTGGATTTGAAACCCAATCTGTAAGAGGAACAGGGTATATAAAACCCGCCCTTAGCAGTTTCTCAACCTCAGCTTTGATAGCCGCTGCTTTCCTAGGGTTAACCGGCTGAAGCCTTTGACGAATCGGTTTTGCGTTTTCGTACGTCTTGATCTCATGTTGGACGATAGAAGGATCAATGCCGGGAATTTCCTCATAAGACCAAGCAAATACATCCCGATATTCCTTGAATAGGTCGGTATAAATTTGAATTTCTTCAGGGGAACACTCAATTCCGATGAAGATATTCTCGACGATGTTAGGATTCTTAGAGATGTTTATAGGTATCGTTTTTGAAATTACCGACATATTACCTTCGACACGTACGTGTGTTGGAGCCAAAGGGTTCGACACCATACAAACATCACTATCAACGAGCTCGAAGAATTTAGATTCCACTTCCTGCAATGGAGGAAGAAAATATGAACGATGGTGTA
The DNA here is from genome assembly GCA_031772625.1 of Pinus tabuliformis. Taxonomy (NCBI): domain Eukaryota; kingdom Viridiplantae; phylum Streptophyta; class Pinopsida; order Pinales; family Pinaceae; genus Pinus; species Pinus tabuliformis. The sequence goes on along the minus strand of CM062818.1, from coordinate 533,963,359 downwards.
AGTCTTCCCAAGGTCGATCTATACCCATCATTATTTCGAGGATTTCTTCTTCAGAAGGTAGAACCGAATCTAAGCAGTCCAAGGCAGAGTTAGAATCGAAGCTCCAAGCGGGGGCCACATGACCATCTAATTCCTCTTTGGAAAAAGGAGTAGAATGGTTATCTGCAGAGTCTACGATAGACTGATATCTAAGCTCGGCTGCAGATATAGGAAACGCCATTCCATTCACTTGTCCTTCAGCTAATGTGGTGGTAGGTGAAGGCAAGGTCCAAGGGTCAGAAAAATAATGAGTTCGGAAGAACTCTTCTCGAGAATACTCCTTGGATGATGAAATAGCATTAATTCTTGCAAAAGGAGAGGGAAGATCAAATGTACCCATCAATGAGGAATACATCCCTACTCCTAAATTCTCAGTCGGCGGGCGAGGGTTATCCACCAAAGGAACAGTAGAGTCGGAGGTTGCTTGAGGATCGATTGGAGCATAGTCCAATTGATCAACCTTAACGATTTTCCCCTCATGAGGAAAGCAAATGACACGAAACAGAGTCGATACTACGGCTTCCATCTCGTACACCCAGTTCCTTCCTAATAGGAGATTATAATCTAGGTTAGCATCTACGACTTCAACTTCGATATTAACGACCTTCCCTCCAACACATATAGGAAAGGCCGGGATAATCCCATGCGGCTTGTGAGAATGGCCATCAAATGCAGTTAAGACAGTTGGCGAAGGAACAGCCGAAGGTGAACCAATAGCCTTCCAACATGACATGGACATGACACATGTGGAAGCTCCTTCATCGATAACGGTGCGAAAAATATTGATTTTCTGGTATGTTGACTTTACCTGGAAAGCCATATGATGAGGGAGTCTCTTTTTGACATTTGACATGTCGAAAGAGAGCACTAACGAGTTACCTGGATCGACTGCTCCAATGGCGGAGAGCAAAGCACTTCTCTGAGACGGACACGATTGGAGAACTTCCAAAGCGGACATAGCACACGGGCTTTGAGCCAAATCCTCCACAATGGAGTAATTTTGGGCGGCCCTAGCATTAGGGTTAATCGTCGCGCGTTTGGCGGAACCTTTCGGTATCCTAGGCATGGTCTCAACAAGAGGTCGCTCAATGTGAAGGTCATTACTTCCGGGAACCGTTTTATCCTTAGATGTTTCGGTTTCACCATAATCACGTGACCGAGTAGTCACGTTAACGTTTGAACCCATCATAAAAACATTTGATGCTTTTTCCCCTTCCTGGTTGCCCCCTGAGGAGGTCCCAGGATTTGAATTCGCGCCAGCAAGAAGTTGCTGCCCTTGGGGAAACGGGTTAGTTAACACAGCTTGCGAACTAGAAGTCCCTTGCTGTCCTAACAAGCGCTGAGCGTCTTCAATTCTAGGGCAAAGATGAGTTAGATGGTCCCCACTGCATAACTTGCAAGGGAACTTGACTTTCTTTCTCGACTCACCTTTACCACCACCAGCGTTGTTGCCGGATTTATTTGCATCGGGCTTCCCCTCTGAATTCTTCTTCTTACCACGTCCTTTCTTTTTCCCATTGGAATTTTGATTTCCTTTGGGGTTATCGGATTGGACGGCGTTAATGGAAGAATTTTGGGAAGCTTGAGGATTAGACATTGTGACTTGGTTGTTAGGAGCAGTTTGTAATGACAACTGCTGCAATTGATTCAACAAGTTCACTGTAGTCGAGTCTACTGACCCCACGATGCCATCCGCGTGCGGACCTGGCTTCGGCTTAGCTAAATCAACCTTAGATCCAGGAGCATCTGGCAAGTACTTTTGGAGGATCCCAGATTGAGACTAAATCAGTTCTAACTGCTGGGCCCTGAAAATGGCTTGCTCCTCAGAATAGACCCCGGACATGGAGACATCCTTGGAGATCTCGGGTTGCAAAGACTTCAAAAACCACTCTAGACGGTACTCCGGAGGGATTTCGGCTTTAATGAGCCTCTTTCTCCGTCTCCATTCCTGAATGTGATCAGAAATGTGGGTTGCCTTATCTTGACGAAAGGTAGCCAGAAGTTCAGTTCCGGCATCATAGCGGACGGGCAACTGGAAGTGATTCAAGAAGATATTAGCTAAGTCTGCGAACGATGTAAAGCTGCCCCCTGGCAACTCTATATACCATTTAGCCGCATTTCCAGTCAAGGTGCGCTGAAAGAGTCTCAACCTAATCGAATCTTCGATGAGGGAGTTGGATGAGCACCACAAATGGAATGTGGTTACATGATCGCCCGGATCTTCACCACTCTTCCCTTCGAATTTTGGAATGTCCGAAGGGAGTTTGGTTGGGACCGGAGGCCAGGCCGGATTGTATCTGATAGGGTCGTTCGTTAGCTTAGTGAGATCTGGCAAGTTTAACGTTGCCAGAAACGGAAGCCTAGGAGGACCTAGGGGATTCCACCCAGACTGGGTAGAACTCCCAAAGTTCTGAAAAGATTGTCCTGGGATTTGGGAGGCACCAGGCTGCCCGAAGTGACCATTAGAACCAGCTGAACCAACAGGCAAACCTTGTGGTCCAGCAAAACTCGGAGTTTGACCAACTCCTGCCGTATAACCTCCATAGCCTGCAAAGTTTCCTCCTAAAGAATGGTAAGGGGTTGATAACCCCTGATATGGGTTCCAAGCCGAAGCGAGGGGAGGAATACTTTGAAACATGCTAACCGTGGAATACGGCCTACTTCCTTGTTGGCCGATAAATGGATTCGCAGTTCCTGCACTACTAACCCCAGGGTTATTCCAACCTTGGAAAGGATTGCTGCTTTGTCCTATTGAAGAAAAAGGCATGGATCCTATCGTCGGGTTGGAATGTGGGATATGACCACTTCCAAAAGGAAAACCCTGGAATGAAGCCGATCCACCCATCATGGACGTAGCGGCACTGAACGGAACCGATGGAATACCCTATGATTGGGTGCCAAAAAGGAAGGAACCAGTACTAAAAGCATTTGTTTGGGCATTTCCACTCATGGACGGAATGGAGGTAGACCCGACCAAAGATGTGCTAGCAAATGATCCAAACAAGGAAGCGGAGGGGATGGAAATCGTTCCTCCCCCTTGCACCGATGTTGGGGTTTGCATAGTCGCAGCACTCGTAGAAGCCATGCTTCCAGTAGTGATCATAAATGGTAAGCGCGTAGCGTAACCTGGACTCGCTGGCCTATGTAACGGAGTCCCAACGTATTGCAATACGTCCGGATAACTAGATGGTAGTGGAGAATTTGGAATCGCTAATGATTCTGAAAGTTCTTCTACCTCTACGTTATTCTCCGCTTGAAAGTGAACTCGAGAAAGGACTGGAGTATCCCTCTCTTGCTCAGAAGTACCAGGCCTTGCTTGGCCGCTAATATCCCCGAGAGGAGGATCAATCCCCGATGCGTCAACCGGCGTGGGACGGACCCTACCGGTAGTATCCCCTCTGCGCCTTCTAGGAGAAGGCTCTAAACTAGGTGGCGAGAGACCACGAAGTCTTCGAGACCGTCTTGGAGACCGGTCAGCCACTTTGAATTTTTTGTTATGATCTAGCTAAAGACTCAAAAAATTAAAAGCTAAGCCGACTAGGAGCACAGAGCACACACTATAAAGTTCCTAAAGATACAGCCAGTCAAACAACTTTCAAGTATTTCCACTCCGGGTGATTGAGACCAGACACCAAAATACGAGAAAGTGAATCAAAGGGCCTTCCGAAGATAGTCTGGGATGATGAGGGCCCAGTCCTATCAGCGAAGTTATCAGAGGAAGTTATGCTGACCTCCTAACAACAACCTGCGCCGGTGCAAGCCCCCGAGCTTCGCAAGGGTGCCCTCCGGAAGTACTGTCGAGAGTGATACAACGTCGACCTCAGGTGCCACGGGATTCCCCTCCGCAGCCACCTATGAAGATCCCTAGGAGAGGCAACTATGGGTACCAACTTGTCGCAGAAGCCAGGTGGAACAGTTGTGAGGTAAGTTCGGACAAGTAGGAGAGGGGGTATCTCTCTTCCCTGTCTTCACAGACCCTCGTGCTTAACTCCCAGATCCGGAGCTTTCCTGGTCTTCCTAACGCTATTGGATTTACTCTCTTTAATCAGACTCTTATGTTTGACGTTTATGTGGCCTTGGAGAGTTAACTCTCCACTCGCCTATTCCAAGGCCCTAAAATCCTAAACTTGTTGGTGTACTAACTAAAACAAAAAGTTCTAGTGGATTTTAATTAAGCGCTTGATTTTATTAGGCTGTTCTTTAAGTCACAGGGTTATGGAGATGAAACTTGTGGTGTTTTTATGGACGCAAAAGAAATTAATAAAACTTAGCTACATGCACATGCACTTTTGTTTTCGATGAAAAGCAATTTCTATGAGGTTCAGAGGTATTTCTAATATAAGCAAATTTTCTTTTCCTTTTCAGACTCCACACTCACAAAAACTAACAAAACTAAATATGCCTAAAAAGAGATGCAAATCTTACCCTAATGCAAGAACTAAATGTGGATGCAAGATTCAAAGACTACTCTAAAAACAAAGAAGGAAAGTTGTTGTTTTACCAAATTTTGTCTTGCCACTAAAATGCTTAGATAGAAGATGATGTGTTACCAATCATTTCGTCCAAACAATAAAAACAAGTTCTAAGATAAAGACAAAGCACTTTCACTTCGCAAAAAAGGAAATCAAATGAGAAGCAAGCTTAAGAAAGCGAAACTTAAAAACTTTCAAAGGATTTTCTTTCAATCAAACCAAAAAGTCTTTTTCTAAGGAAAGCTCTCAAAAATACTGACACTAATGATTGATAAGCAAGCCACCAAACACTTTTGTGAATTGACACCTTTCAAATGATGAAAACTCAACAAAAATAAAATGTGTTCGAAATCGCTTTTGACAATCCAAAGCAGCAATGAAAGTCCAAAATATCAAAAGACAAGTTTCAAGAAAAATGGTAACAAACAAATTTCCCGAAACGAAGGAGCAAATGGTCACAAAAATGATTTCGTTAAGCAAACACAAATGTCATGAAAACAAAATGGACACAAAGATTGAAGACAATCTTCCCACTCTGCCAAAACAGAGCAATCAAGATTCTTAAACAGAAATCTTGTGTGTCAAAAATCAATGACGCTTGCAATCAACGAAAAACAAGACTAGCACTCCTTATAACTAGAGAGAGTTCAGAACAAGATGCCCCCTGTCAAACAGAGAACTGTTACTGGAAAATAACTGCTTAAAACTGACTCAAACTACTAGACAAACATTCAGCCAACAGAAAATTTACAAATCTTGAAAATTATGTGATATACGCGCCTGCAATTATTTGCAGAATGCGTGTATACGTGACTGAAACTAAGGAAACCTGCGTATACGTGGGTTCACTTAGTGCAACTTGCATATATACACTTCTGTAATCCAGAAAAAGAGCGTATCTGAAGTCTTTCAAGAAAAATAAAAAAAACACAGACTGAAAAACTAGAAAAGCTTGGAGTTCAAGAAAAGATCAGACAGTCAGAGCCAACAAACAGAGGGGCTGAGCCTTGATTGGCTTGAGGACTACCCAAACTAGGAACAACAAGAGTGTTGTCCCCAGCGGAGTCACCAATTCTGGTTGAAGGGAAAGTACCCCTAGGGTCCTTTGGGCTAAGACTCTACCAGACTGAAAATTGCTTATTCAAAGAAACACACACACACAGCTATCATTTTTACTTTTAAGCAAATTCTAATGTTTAGGGTACATACCTAAGGTCCTACGTTTGAGAAGACCGTTAGGGTGCAAACCCTTCTTGGATTTCCCTTCTTCTTTCTTTGACCTGCAAGACAAACAAATCAAAGAACACAACAGTACCTGTACAAATACTTATATATAAATCATCTTCATGCTATAAAGTTAGTTATAAAAGATCTTTAAGTAACCACTTTCATAAGAATTCAACACAAGAATATCATAAGCATAAAGAAAGATTATTCGGGAACAAAGACGTGTTTCTTTATATATAAAGGCAAATAAAGTACATATATCGGAAAGATATCACCTGAACACCTTCAGCAGGCTCCAAGCAAGCTTCCTCCCGGATTCGTTCCAGCCTCAAGCCTCCGACAAGAGCTCCTTCCAAGTCCTACTCAAATGATGATATCAAGGATGAATGATCACCAATACACATGGAAACAAGGGTTTCCTATGCAAGATGGGGGAAGTGCAGAAAGCACCAAGGACTTCAGACCTGGTCTAAGGGGAAAATCTCAGCATAATAATCTTGCTCTCCTTTCTCTCTCTCCTTGGCCTTCCCTTTGATGTCTTTTTATACCCTCTCCAAAGTAGTTTTTTAGTTAGGAGTTAGTTGGGAACAGTTGGGCCACGGGCAATAACAGGTGATCCAGCAGGTAAAACCCGCGATCTCCGCCCGAAAAAGAGGAATTTATTATTTTTTAAGTGTTTTAATAGATACACGCGGGTTGGGTATAACAGACCCGCGTGTACACGCGTTTAACTCAGGGCAATGTCGCGTATAGGGAATAAAACACTGTTTTTTAAATTTTTGGACCAGGTCTGGAAGGAGGGGTTGCCCTAGGCCATGAGTGCAGCATCACAAACCATAAGAGTGAGATTTGGAGCTATAACAATGAGATTGCATGCAGGATTGCCTTTACAATTTTGGGCAGATGCTGTAGATACTGTTGTTTATCTAATAAACAAAGGGCCTTCAAGTTCCTCGGATGGTGGTATTCTAGAGGAGGCATGGATAGGTAAAAAGGTAAACTACTCATTTTTAAAGACTTTTGGTTATGAAGCCTTTGTCCACATTAACAAAGAAAATAGAACAAAGCTTGAGGTAAAATCAAAGAAATGTACCTTTATTGGATATGGTGTTAATGATTTTGGTTATCACTTATATGATTATGAAAATCACAAAATTATTAGGAGAAAAGATGTAATATTTAATGAAAAGGTCTTGTATACGAATCAGTTACAGGAAAAGAAACAGGAAAAATAAAACAGAGAATACACAGTGCTTGACGATATCACAAGAAAAGTGATGGTGCCTGAAAATCATAATGATCAATATTTAGAACAACAACCACAACAACAACAAGCACCTCAAACCCCTGAAAGTGGTGTTAAAAGATCTACCAGGATAAGTAGACCCCTTGAACGATACTCTCCTTCATTATATTATGTATTGTTGACTGACTCTGGTGAACCAAAATGTTATGAAGAAGCAGTGCAGATAGAAACCAGGAAGAAGTGGGAGCAAGCCATGAAAAAAGAGATGGACTCCTTAGCACATAACTAGACTTGGGATTTAGTCAGGTTGCCTATAGGTAAAACAACATTGTAGAATAAATGGGTTTACAGGCTGAAGGAAGAAGATGGAGGAAAATAGAGGTACAAAGCTAGACTTGTGGTGAAGGGGTTTGCACAGAAGAAAGGTATTGATTTTGATGAAAAATTTTCTCCTGTTGTTAAAATGACTTCAATCAGAACTATTTTAAGTCTAGTACCAGTTGAAGATTTTCATCTTGAGCAGTTAGACGTAAAGACAACCTTTCTCCATGGGGATTTGGAAGAAGAGATATAGATGTAGCAGCCACAAGGATATGAGGTAAAAGGGAAGGAGAAACTAGTGTGCAGGTTGAAGAAGAGCTTGTATGGCCTAAAACAGGCTCCAAGGCAGTGGTATCTAAAGTTTGACAGGTTTATGTCTAAACAAGGTTATACTAGATGTCACTCTGATCATTGTGTTTATCTCAAAAGGCAAAATGATGGCAGCTATATTATATTGTTATTGTATGTAGATGACATGTTTGTTGCAGGTTCTAACATGCAAGAAATAAATGTGCTCAAAAGGAAATTGACAAACTCATTTGCAATGAAGGATTTGGGTGCTGCAAAACAAATCCTTGGTATGAGAATAACTAGAGACAGGAAGAATCGCAAAATAACATTGTCTCAAAGTGAGTACATAGAAAAAGTATTGAACAGGTTTAACATGCAAAATGCAAAACTAGTTAGTATACCTTTGGCTAGCCATTTAAAATTAAGTAAGGAGGTGTGTCCCAAGAGTCAGGAAGAAATGGCTCATATGTCTAAAGTTCCATATGCATCAGCAGTTGGAAGCTTAATGTATGCAATGGTCTGCACAAGGCCTGATATTGCACATGCAGTGGGAGTTGTAAGAACGTACATGAACAATCCAGGAAAAGAACATTGGATGGCAGTGAAGTGGATTCTCAGGTATTTGAGAGGTACCACAAATCAAGCATTATGCTTTGGTGGTTCAAACATTTCTCTATAGGGATATGTTGATGCAAATATGGCAGGTGACAGAGATAGCAGGAGGAGCACTACAGGATATGTATTTACTGCAGGTGGAACAACTGTCAGTTGGGTTTCAAAAATCCAAAGTGTTGTTGCACTTTCAACAACAGAAGCAGAGCATGTTGCTACTATAGAGGCTAGTAAAGGAATGATTTGGTTACAAAGGTTTCTGGATGAATTGGGTAAGAAGCAGGAGTTGAGCAGGTTATACAGTGACAGCCAGAGTGCCATACATCTTGCAAAGAACTCTGCATTTCATTCCAAGACTAAACATATATAGCTCAAGTACGTTTTCATATGGTCAGCATTGGAAGATGGACAGTTGAAGCTGGAAAAGATACACACTAGCCAGAATCCTGCAGATATGCTAACAAAAGTTGTAACCAGGGAGAAACTGAGAACCTGCTCAGTTTCAATTGGTCTTCAAGTATGATGAAGAAGATGAGAAATAGCCAGATCCAAAGTGGAGTTATTGTCTAGCAAATGAGGCAGTGGTGGAGTTGCTATAATTAGTCTCCAAGTGGGAGATTGTTGGGTGTGGAGCTTGATTATCTTCTATATTCAAAGGTTTCAGTTGGATGTATACCCCTCCACGCGGGGGGGGACTTGTCCCCCCCGCGGGGGTCTGGGAGGGTAAATCCCTCCTCGGCTGGGGGGTCCGGGAGGGTAAATCACCCCCCGGCTAGGGGGTGCAGGGGCCAACGGTCCCCTGGCGGGGGTTCAGGGGTAGCGCCCCTGAAGCTAAAAATAGATGTAAAATTTACTTGTAAAAGTCTAGTAATTTCTAGTCAATCTGGGCCATTTATTAGGCGGGTGATCTGACGGTAGAAGTTATGTTTAATTTAGGGTTTTTTTCCCTAGAAGGCAACCCCTCACTATGTATGAGGGAATTGAATTGCATCTATGTATATCAGTATTCCGAGTGAGGAAGAGAGAGGAGTTTGAGAGCGAAGAGGGTGTTACAGTGGATCTGCTGTAGGTTGTATCTCTTCAGTTTCTTGGATAATATAATAAAAGAAGGACTGGCTGTTTCTCTGTAGATGTGGCCCAAACTGGGTGAACTGCGTATATCTGTGTCTCTCTTGATTTATGTGTTTTCTGTGTTTATATTTCTGCAATATTTTATGTGTTCCATTGCTCCATAATATATAGTTTTCTAACAATGTTTGGAGCCCTCAAGCTGGAACCACCCTTTAGGTAGCCCCATACATATTCTGGCATGTAGAAATTGATAGATTGAATTGGATGACAACTGGAGCAATTGTGAGATTAGAACATGGATCAAAATCATTCCTTCACCAACTAGTCACCCTAACAAAAGAATTTTCAATGTATGCGTCACCATACTCGAAGGCTTGTAAATGTACTAGTCACCGTACTTTAAGATTATATATTTGAATTTGACTGGTAGAGGCGACGTAGACAAGATTACCAACTTGAAGGCTTGGCTTAAGACTTGGATTCCTTATCGAAGGCTCATAAAGGCTTGGCTTAGGACTTTGATATCATAAAGACTTGGCTTCTCGTTTTCTTGAAATCTTGGATTAAGACTTGGATATCATGAGTTTGGGGCTTGCTATCTCCTTTTGTACACTTGTAAACTAGGCTTGGGAAACTCGACTTATATCTCGATAAACTGAACCATAAGATTTTGGATTAATGTATAGGATTGAATTAATTTGATAAGGCTTGGGATCACGGGATAGATTGATTCGTTTGGGACTAGGAATTGGGACTCGGACTGTCAACTGGGACAGGGAATAGATTGATTGGACTGGAAATGGGAGGTGATTCCCCTTGCCTATATCCCAATGTCCTATATTATATAGCGTTATAGGCTCAATATCCTCATCAATAATTAATTTTCCACTATCTGGAAGAAGCTTAGAGTGACCACCATTGACTGAAGCAGGTGAGGGTATCATCTTCAAAATGTAGATGGTTGAGATAGTTGAAGAGGAGAGACCATCCCAATGGATATGGATTTGAAGGAGAATTCAAATGCCAGCGCTGCAGATAACTTCTTGCCAGACCAAAATGTGTGGGCTTCACGTAGGAGGTAGTGTTCATAGCTTGTACTTCATATATATTTTTATTATAATTATTATATGATTTATTATTTATGTTATATGAATTCGTGATAAATTAAAAGCAATAAAATTAAAATTGGAAATAAGAATAAAATTAAAATTAGAAATAAGAGTAAAAAACATAGCTAAAATTTTGTTTATGTGCATGCAACCCACTTGTTTGATCATTGAACGAATACTCACCACTTGTTTGATCATTAAACGAATACTAATGGAGCCCATGCAAAAGTATAATCTCCTAGCCCATACACTTGAACATAGGAGAATCTCCCATTTCTATACACCATGGTCAAAATCAAATTTACTAGATACCTACGACAGTATCTACGCCAGGTTAACATCGAAAGCCTCATACAAGAGTTCCACTAAATTGAATATATTTTGCTCGCGAGTTATAAGAGTAAGATTTCCCCTCCCCCACACCTTTGTAGAGGGTGTTGGCTTGAGTGGTCCTGACCCAAGTTCAGATTTATCTGTGCCAACCAACAAAAACCTAACTGCTGGCCCTTTCGGCAAAAATCCGTGTGGCGTAGGCTGTAGTCTCACCTGAAGCAATATTGGGGGATGCCATAACCAGGTTTCTGCATCCAGAGGTTAGTGTGATGGGTTCATGTGGTTTCTAGGGCTTATTTTGATCTTCGCGAACCCTAACCCTTATAATACATATATTTGTAGTAATGTTCATAAACTGAATCTAGGTCTTCGCAAAATTCTTTAAACATTCATAACAGTAAGTAAATAAGAATATATGCTACTTTCGCACATCAATTAAGCATTCCTTCATATAATTTCATAATAATAGAATGAATACAAAAATTACATAAGTAAACACATATGCACATATACACAATTATGGCTCAAAATAGTTTTTATTAGATGTATTCTTTGCTGTTACAGACTCTTCTTCCCTGCACACTCAGCTGCAAGGGCCCACGCACTCAACTTGCGAACATACCAAGGTCTCTACGTACTCAGTAGTGGGAGCCTGCCCCTTCACCTAAGTACATGAAACAAACTTTCTTACCTTAGCTTACTTGCACATACAATGATCTTCTATTCCATGATTATCTCCTAGAATCGCTATGACTCCTTTATATATAGCCTTCTCTTTTACAATACCATGGTTCGGGAACCATGGGCAGGTCACAAAACCTCATATATTCTAACAAACTAACAGACTAAGCTCCTTTTGACTCCTATGACCTTCGCACTCTGCTCCCACAAAATGCGGAGACTTTATAATTATAACAAAATTGATGACAAAATTTACCCCAGGGGGCCCTCTCCAAGCAGGCCCCCAACACAATTTGGTGACTCATCCTCGAGTCACTCTGCTGGTGGCACCTTGATCTTCGCCTACAACTCACTAAACTCGATTTTCAAAAAATGTAGGTCCGATGTTCCTTTCATTGCAGCATGTTCCACTTCCTCGACCAACTTTTTAATAGACGGACCTTCAACTGCAAGGCCCATGGTCCTTTGAGTATGTTGCATTCCTTGGAGTTTTCTCTATACTGACAAAGTCAATTGACTCACCTCATCTATCCATGGTTGTGTCCTCGAAGAGATGATCGTTTCCTTATGGTGCAACTCATTGATCTTGCTTTGAATTAACTTGCCTTCCTACAGTCTGGTGAACCTTTGCATTGGTGTTAATGTCCACGTTGTTGACCTGATTTCATCGAATTGCCTCTGCTTCTCCCTGATGTCTGCGGAAATATTTTGCAGAGTGGGATCCTCCTGCAGTGAGGTCCACAATTCCATGGCCTTCTCAAATAGCTCAGTGCAACCCTTAACTACATCTTCCAAGGTTTCCATGCCTTCTTTGATAGTAGCTTCATGCTTCTATCTAACTTCTGGAGGAGACGTGGGCTGCAGTTTAAGTTGTAACTCAGATTTTTGCAGCTCCATCTTGAACCAGACTCTGCCGATTTCATCCTCGGACTCCTTCATTGCAGTGATCAGTTTCTGAATATTTTTCACTGAGGCTGCTGTTGGGCCGTGAATACGACCACTTTTTAACACTTATTTCATCCATTTTTACTCTTCTTTATCATGTCATTTATTATAATTTATTATATAAATCCATTTTATAATGATTTATGCTCTTATGGAAAAATATTATTTATTCTCCTTTATTTCTAATAAATTGATGATTATGCATGATTTTATCAATGATGGTTTATTAATAAATTGATTGTGACATTACTCACCATTTTTAACCTCCAAGATAATTTCCAGATTGAAGAATTCATCATTAAATATTTCAACTCAGAAATTCGCTGGAATAAGAAGTGACAATTTTGCGATTGAGATTATGGGCAAATGAAGAAGAATCTGGAAAATCTGGAACATCGGTTTTGTCCAGAACGTACCAAATTAACTTTGATGAGGAATGGTTTGCCAAAATTTGGCTTGTATTAAGAGAAACACAAGGTTATTTGAGCATAATTTTCTCATACTTGCTGTGTGGCCGTTTTCCAAATCTCAGTTGCAAAGCCAAATTCGCCTTTCTCTTGCTGAAAGATGGATGGAAGTATATTTTTTTGTTGATTAATTGGTTAGAAACAATCCAATTTTGTAATAGAAATCATGTTGTAATTATCTCTATTGTAACTGTTCTCTCTCTATTTAAATGACAATAGAGATCAGAGAGGGGGAATGATGGATTCGAGATTCAGAATTGAGGATGGCGGAGAGAATGGATAATGGCTGAGAGATGGAGAGATTTCTTGTTGTAATTATACAATTTATCATTTACTTTCGTTAAGAAGTGATCCATTGTAACTTTGCTTTGATGTTTTAATATAAATCTGGTTGCCGTTCCATCTTTGATCCTGGAGTAATCTCAAGCGGTATATCCTTAGAGGCTAAGGGCTCGGCCCTAGTGGAACACTAGCTCCTGTACCATTATCTTTAGTTTGTGTGTAGTTTTCATTATCAGCTTTGTTCGATAATCTGATGTGTTTTGTTATTTTACATCACGGTTCTGTTATATTCGATTTTTATTCAACTGAGTAATATCGTTCTCTATGACAGGAATGTCGTATTGATCATTCTGACTTTGTAACGCATTACTGTTCCTTTAATCATTGATATAACATTACTGGTCCTTACAGAATGCTATTGCTGTTCAATTGCAGAGTAACCGTGTTGTGACATTCATAAGTTGGTATTACTATATTCATCTATGGTTTACACTTAATCGTGATTGCTGTTCAACTGACATTACTATTTCATTACGAATTACAATCATTATTCTTTATAACTGAGATTGATATTTGTGGTATCAAAGTCAGATTACTATTTCTCTTAATATTAAGGTGTGCCATGTGTATTTTGGTTCACTGTACATTTATATTTGATCTTAAGTGCTGTTCTATATTTCATTTCTAATTAGTTGCCATTCTATTTCCGTTTGCTGTCTGATTTATCCTTAGAGTAAAGGTTGTTATCTGATTCCTGTAGGATACAATTGCTACATTTATTTCCTTAGACTAAGGTTTTGTTGTTCATTATAGATTGCTGTTAATTTAGCTTTTTTGTTGTTCATTTCCATTAATTTAGTGTCGCTGTTCATTTATGGTAAATTAGCTTTATTGTTCAAATAGCCTTCGCTATTATCTCTTTCACGCAAGGATTTGTTTCTGCCTTTTAAATGTTATTGCAGCAAGCGTGTTTATTCCATTTATGTTAGCAGCATTATTGATTTATCATTTTCAGTTTATTGCTTTAGTATGGATTGTAAGATCAACAACAGTAAAGGACATTGGCTATCGTTGCCTAAGTTCTCAGATTGTGGATCTTATTTATGCCTGATTTAATTTATATCAGTTAAACAAAGAATGAGTCATTACTACTGTATCCTTGACTGAAATTGTTGTAGATTTCTGAGTGAATGATTTAAGTTTCAAAGTGTTAATTTTCTTTTAATTGTAAGTAAATTTTGTTTCAAGCATTCATTTACTTTTGGATTTTAAGCACTATACTGCAAAACATTACTCTTGAGTAAATAGCCGCCTTAGACTGAGTACACTCTTGAAATAAAAAGTCGTCCCTGGGTTGACAATTAATGTGAAGATAATTAGGAGTTAAAAAGACACATTTTTATCGCTCAACATTTTGGCGTCGTTGTCGGGGAGAGTGTAGCCATTTCTAAAGAGTAGTGTGCATCTGATGAGTTCCTGTTAGGAAAGAATTGGGTATTAAAAACGGAAGGTAAGAACCTGCGTACAGGAGCATGTAAAAGCCCTGCTCCCCCACCCGCTTTCCAACAGAATTGTTAAAGAACTTAGGGTAGAAATAAATGTTTGAATTTCTATGTGAGTGACTAAAAAATAAAAGTAGAAATTTTGAAAAGAAAATCTCATGATTTCACTCAAGTGGTGATGTAAGCACCACCCATTTCACTAACCGATTGACAGGAACATTTGAAGAAGGAGCCTCAAATAAACACATGAATAACATCTTATATTATGGTAAGAAATGACTCATATTTCTACTTTTGAATTCCCTATCAAAGATCTAAGAGGAGTGACATAAATGCACATAATTCCCCCATCTTCTCTACCAAATTTTCATGGTTTGACAAATGAAGATCCAGATACATTCTTATTTGAGTTCGAAATACTTTGTAGAGGATATGATTATTGTACTGATGATCAAAGGTTGAAAGTGTTTCCTCTTACTCTAAAAGGAGCAACTCTTCAATGGTTCATGAGCTTAGGTGGGAACTGCATCCAAACATGGGAGGACATGAAGAACATATTTTTGAAGAAGTACCAAGACTATTACAAGGCCGATGAAGATATTTTCAATATGATACAAGGGGAAGCTAAAAGTTTGGAAGACTATGTAGATCGATTTCATTACAACCTTCAAAAATCAAAATATAAGCATTTGGAAAAATAGATCTTAAAAACACTCTTACTCAAAGGAATCAAAGATGAATTTTTAGAACTCTTAAATCTGATAGGAAAAGGTGATTGTTTTTAGTTATCATATGATGATGTTTATGAATTGTGCATAAAGTACTCAAGAGGAATCTCCAAGGCTGGTAAGAATTCTAGAGATGTTTGTTCTTTCTTTTTCAAATCTGCTACAAGATCAGGAGACATAAGAGCTGAAATCAATGATTTATTTGAACATTTTAAAATTAATTTTATTAGCTCTCTAAGTTCAAAATTGGATGCTTTGCAGGTTTAGAAAAATTAAGAATTTGATAAAGTGTTTTGCCCTCATTACTGGAAGGAGCATCTCATAGATACTCACTCTTCCTTATCTAGGATGGAAGTAGCATATCAAAGAGATGAGGAAGCTGCAACAAAGTCAAAACCATGGAAATCATGGCCTACAGGTATGGTTCAAAACACTTCTTCTCCATTCTCTTACTTTCATAATCCATTATGGAATATTAATGTGTTAGGGTAGCCATGTCAATCTCAGTATAACCACCACCAATCTTGTCTACAAGTTTGGCATGGTTCACCTTATGATTGCATGACTACTCTCCCTCATCTTGTAGCACAAACACATCCTCCATATTCTCCACCAGGCCTTCCACAAAATCTTGTTTGCCTATTAAAATCACCCACTCAACCCAATCAACCACATCATCAAAATGATCCATTCCATACAGAATTTCTTGCTCAACTCATTCCACACCCTTACCATAATAAACCAGTACAACATGCTTACAGTGTTGAACTGCAAAATTTACCCAGCCTTCCCACCCATTCTATCTCACATGTGCCATTAGAGAAAACTTACAATGAGAGTCAGAATGTTTCAAATTCAAAAATTGTAGAAGTTATGGGAAAAAATGAGGTTTCTTTTAGTTTGCATCAACAAGCCATTTTAAAAGCTCAAGAACTTCATGATACGATGGCTATGGGAAATCAAGAAAGTAACAGATACATTGAATATTGGTTTCACTCCATCATTTGTTTGCAACATCACTCTATGCTTCAACAATTTTTGGCACCATCTTTTCAAGGGAAGTTGGCTTCTCATACCCTAATTTTTATCAACATGCATTTTTCAAATTTGGGTATGTGCATACTTGAAGCCTTATTTCGAAAATGGTTTCATAGGAAGTACTCATATACGTAATCATATTCATTTTTCAAGTCAAAATAGGTTAGTGTAGAAAATAAATAAATAAGGACATAAATAAACACATTTTTTTATTTTTGTAAAAATAGTCGTTTCTTTGTTGCAATACGCTGTGAAATCAACATTCATGATAAATATTCTAATTTATGTGTATGTAGATGAATTATATTGCAAATAAAAATTCTACAAACACTTATATTTATTTTTATTATCAATATGGAAAAATTTCTTGAATATCATATTTTTTTTTTGGCTTGTGGGCTTGATGAAATTTCTGGAAAAACAGTCAAGACAGTCATGTTTTGAGGGACCAAAAGGGAATATTTTTAAAACCTGTTTCTATCCTAATTATCCCTTCCTGTCTACTTTCCAACCCAATTTGAATCACTCAATTTGGATTTGAAACGAAAAAGTTAGAACCAAAACATTGATAGGGTGTCTAGTAGGCAGCTCAAGAACACAGATGGGACAGTCAGTTTTTGGAGGTCTAAATGGCTATATTTTTAAAACCTATTTCTATCCTAGGTATCCCTTTATATCTAATTTACAACCCAATTTGAATCACTCAATTTGGATTTGAAAAGAAAAAGTTAGAACCAAAATATTGACAGGGTGTCTAGTAGGCAGCTCAGGAACACAAATGGGACAGTCAGTTTTTGGAGATCCAAATGGCTATATTTTTAAAACCTGTTTCTATCCTAGGTAGATATTTATATCTACTTTCCAACCCAATTTTAATCACTCAATTTGGATTTGAAATGAAAAAGTTAGAATAGAAACATTGACAAGATGTCTAGTGGGCAGCTCAAGAACAGAGTTGGGACAGTCGATTTTTGGAGGCCTAAATGACGATATTTTTAAAATCTGTTTCTATGGTATATTCCCCTATGAATATAGTTTACAAATCAATTGAAATCACTCAATTTAGATATAGTATGAGGAATTTATGATCACAATACTAATTGTCTATCGTAAATCAGCACCCTTAAAACTCTGTCTTTCCGGCTGTTCCTTAGATTATTTAACCTATAAATTATTCTTGTCTTCAAAACCTGTTTCTATTGGAGATAAATAAATGAATATACTTTCATTTACAATTTTAATAATTCAAATCCGACATCAATCGAAAAATTTATGCTTGAAATATCAACTGTTGGTCTAAGCTGAAAAATCGAAGTTGACTCTATTGTGCAGGTTGTTCTAAGCAAAATTGACATATCATATCATTGAATTTTTAAAACCTGTTTCTATTGGAGATACACCTTTGAATTAACTCTCATCTGGCTTTGGAATCACTCAATTTGGATGAAGAACAAAGAAGTTGTGATTAAAACACTACTGGTTATTATGGTCGACCACTGCTCTCACGCAGGTGACAAATAAATTTTACTTTGTTATTTTCTCAGTGGATTTGTTATACAGAGTAACTACTTGTTGTTTTTTTGCATAATTATTGGATTAGGGGAGCCCAAGCACCTCTCTTTCTCCATGATTTAATGTTTTATTGCAGGTAGATACTCATTTTTTGCAGGTCCTAGGAGAAAAAGAAGGTCAATTTATGAACAAGTGATTCTTGAAAGGAATCTTAATGAAACAAGGGAATTTCATCCAACTCATTACCAAATGGATTCATAATAGAAGAAATGAAGAATTGATTTCCATTTGAAGATTCATTTCTTGTCACTACTACCAAAACATTTTTCAAAGAGATCATTTTTTTACATAATACCATAGCTGTTGTAACTTAATTTATTTATTTACATACTATTTTTAAACAAAATGTTGTTTCTTTTCTGATTTCTCTTATATCTTGTGTTTCAGGTGTTGCTTCATTGAAACTGTAATCCATCCTCAGCATCAGTACAGTGAACAACTAATTCATTCTTTGCATGCTTGCATTTTATGATTGTGCATTTTGGAACAACACTGTCGTTTTTGTTGTTCCTTTTCTGAAGGGACAACATTTTTGTGCACTTTTGTTGTTTCTACTGTTCCTTTTCCAAAGGGACAACATTTTTGTTTTGCTGTTCTTTTTTCAAAAGAACAACACCTTTTGTGTCAGCCGTTCCTTTTTCACTTTCATTTTGTTGTTCATTTTCCAAAGGAACGACACTTTTAGTTTCTGTTGTTCCTTTTCCAAAGGAACAAAATTTGCATTTTTGCTGTTCCTTTTCCAAAGGAACAACTTTTGCGTTTTTGCTGTTCCTTTTCCAAAGGAACGACACTTTTAGTTTCTGCTTTTCATTTTCCAAAGGAATGACATTTGTGTTTTTGTTGTTCCTTTTCCAAAGGAACGACACTTTTAGTTTCTACTGTTCATTTTCCAAAGGAACAACATTTGCACTTTTGCTGTTCCTTTTTCAAAGGAACGACACTTTTAGTTTCTGCTATTCCTTTTTCCAAAGGAACGACATTTGCATTTTCTGCTGTTCCTTTTCCAAAGGAATGACACTTTTGGTTTCTGCTGTTCTTTTTTCAAAGGAGCAACACTTGTATTTTTTTTCTCTTCCTTTTTTAAACAACAACATTCTTGTATTCCTTTTAGTTATGCTTGTTCTCCTTGTTGTTCCAATTTAAAGATACCTATTGTTCCTCCTGTTTTAGGTCTTTTGGAGCACAACTATACACTTATGTAATGGATACAAAGCTAGAGCATACTGAAATCAAAAAATTATATAAAATCACTACTTTTACAAGAAATTGTTGTGAATTGATAGGAGGAAAGAGGAGTGTTGTTCCTTTCCGAAAGGAACAACACTTCCGCACTTTCACATTTTTGTTATTCCTTTGAAAAGGAACAACATTTTCGCATTTTTTTGTTGTTCCTCTTAAGGAACAACACTTTTTCACATGCATTTTTTTGTTGTTCCCTACAGGGAAAAACACATTTTCATGTGTATTTTTGCTTTTTGGTATGCATTTTCTTTGCTGTTCCCTACAAGGAACTGCGCTCTTTTTTTAGTGTTTTTGTTGTTTCTTCAGAGGAGCAACACTTTGGGAGTATTTTCGAGAGCAACCCTTCCTTCCTCTTGTGGGATTATTCCTAGTTCATCTCAACCACATATTACTGATTCTCTTTCATGGCATTAAGTACACTACTTTTATAAGGACAAGAATTATGGATTCTATTGAAGCGAGTTAATATCATTCACATTATGATCTTTAACAGGACAACTCCTTGATGATAGATTCTTTCCAAAAGGGGCACAATTATTTATATACTACTTCACTGCATTGTTTTCTGCTGCACATGATACTGATTGATCATCTTAATACCATGTTGGTTCCACCCTTCCTGGTTATAATCTTCTCTGTCTGTAATAAATGAGATTATGGGTATATTTTTTTCTATTGACATATTCAATTTCTTCCACCATCCCTACTCTTAAGGAGTATTGAGCCTCCCTCTTTTTATTATAAAAATGTGTAATAATAACAAAATTTTGTTCGCAGATGGAGGATAGGGGGTCTCATTACGAGCTAGCCTACCATGTTCATAAGGCTGTAACAAAGTGACATTCTCATTATGGCCACCACACCAGGGTTATGATCCATTGGATAGCCAAATTATCCTTGGAACAGGAGGTCTCATCACGAGCCGACCTGATCACTTTTTCTATATCCCAGTGAATGGCAGTGTGGTTATCTGGCTACCACACCAGCACACTGATCTCTTTTGTAGAACAACACTAGAACTTTCCATTTATAAATTGAGGATCCTGGCTCATATGGGTTAAAAATCAACCTTGCCGAGGCTATGGACGCCTGCTGGCAGCAGAGGCTCTGCTTATGGTATTGAAGTTATATTTTATCGTCAATTATTACTATAATACCCTTTTCTTATTTTTTCTTTTTATCAGAGAAGTTATTTCCTTAATTTTCCCTGTTTTGAACCTTTATGCATGAGAAATTGTTTTCAGATCAATCGCATCATTTTCAGCTAGAATACCATCAACAAAGCATCTTTTTGTCATATTGTTGTTCTTTTATTTTCGCATAACTTATCATCAATCCAAAGTGTCCTATATCTTATTCATAACTATCTTTATACACTCTGCTCTCATTATAACCATAACTCTCACTGTCCTATCATTGATATGTGTACTCTGCTTCATTTACTGATATATTATTCATTCCCTTGCCTTGTCATCAACATAGCACCTTTCATAGGCTTTATGGTAATGGAATCCCTTTTCCAATTGGAGGGGGGCGTGTATGCATTATGGTATAGCATGCGATATGATTACTGCACTCTGCCATAACTTGTTGATTTGACAACATTTTAGTATTGCATGTATACAAAAGTTTTTTTGATTGAAATTTTTGCATGCATCTTAATTTGTTGCTATTCAAAACTAACACTATGGATTCAAGAACATTGTTTTCAAAATAGTGCTTTGTTTACAGGAGAAGAACAAGTATGGGGGTAAACTCTATTCACAACATGAACACACTATTGCAACTAACAGAATAGGCTTGAACAACTCATGAACGTGAACAATTGTTTAGACATGATGTGCTTGCCTGGATTTCACCTTTTGCATCACTTTCAGCACCAGCTCTGCCTACATCAGCTTCAACAAATGCCAGTACATATATGTTATTCCACATTTTTCTTTTTGGAGGTAAAACTTGAGGTAAAATAGCATAATTTTCTGATTTATTACGAATTTAGGAGAATTTAATGAAAATCCATTTTGAGCATTATTTATCATCCTTCATTCCACATCTTTACCACTTCCTCTTTTTCAGTGGCATATCATCTTCCAGTTTGGGGAGTGTTGCTTTCCTTCATTTATTTCTTATGACCATGTTATTAATATTCTTTATCATCCATTGCTATTCTTATTCCTTCTCAACACCTCCCTTATTCCATGTTGTTTTACACCAGGCATAGAATTCAACAGATGGTAGCAACCACCTCAATTTTTTTCTAGCATCGCATGAGGGCATGCTAATTCTTTAGAGAGGGGGAGGAATTGCTACGCATGATGGATGTTTTCTACTTTCTTTCTCATTTAAGGCATACAATTTCAGTGCAGAAATTGATTTCCATAATATTTTTAAAACTATGAACTCAATTCTTGTGATTTCTGGAAAACACAGACGTATCATTAAAATATACAAACCCAGACAATTTCAAGTTATATTGGTTCATAAAATTTCAGAAATCATGCACTATCACCTACAACCATTTTGTTTATATCTCATGATCTGTGCATCAAAATGATCTAATTTTTGAATCATAGAAGCATTAATATAGTAGAAATCTACTTGCACAATTTCAACAAAATCTGGTTTGTAGTTTTGAGAAAATGGTTAATGAAGTTTGCTGTTACTTATATCATATTTTGCTGCAACTTTATATATACATATAGTTGAATGTCAATGTAAAAATTGTTATGCCTTCATCAAGATTGCTAAAAATGAATATTCATTAATTAATGAAAAATTCATTTGTTCTATCCATTTCATGAGCTGGAATGAACAAATTTTTTATTGCTTGGTTAACACATGGGTTTTGTCTTTGGGTTGCATAAGGACATGCAATATATTCAGTTTTTTGTTGCATGAGGACATGCAATATATTCAGTGTGGGGGTATGTTGGGCCGTGAATACGACCACTTTTTAACACTTATTTCATCCATTTTTACTCTTCTTTATTATGTCATTTATTATAATTTATTATATAAATCCATTTTATAATGATTTATGCTCTTATTGAAAAATATCATTTATTCTCCTTTATTTCTAATAAATTGATGATTATGCATGATTTTATCAATGATGGTTTATTGATAAATTGATTATAACATTACTCACCATTTTTAACCTCCAAGATAATTTCCAGATTGAAGATTTCATCATCAAATATTCCAACTCAGAAACTTGCTGGAATAAGAAGTGACAGTTTTGTGATTGAGATTTTGGGCAAATGAAGAAGAATCTGGAAAATCCGGAACATGGGTTTTGTCCAGAACGGACCAAATTAATGTTGTTAAATAATGGTTTGCCCAAATTTGGCTTGTATTGAGAGAAACGTAGGGTTATTTGAGCACGATTTTCTTAGACTTGTTGTGTGGCCATTTTTCGAATCTCAGCTGCAAAGCCAAATTCGCCTTTCTTTTGTTGAAAGATCGATGGGAGTATATTTTCTTGTTGATAAATTGGTTAGAAACAATCCAATTTTGTAATAGAAATCATGTTGTAATTATCTCTATTGTAACTGCTCTCTGCTCTCTCTCTATTTAAATGAAAATAGAGATCAGAGAGGGGGAATGATGGATTCGAGATTCAGAATTGAGGATGGCGGAGAGAATGGATAATGGCTGAGAGATGGAGAGATTTCTTGTTGTAATTATACAATTTCTCATTGACTCTCGTTGAGAAGTGATCCATTGTAACTCTGCTTTGATGTTTTAATATAAATCTGGTTGCCGTTCCATCTTTGATCCTGGAGTAATCTCAAGCGGTGTGTCCCTAGAGGCTAAGGGCCTAGCCCTGGTGGAACACTCGCTCCTATACCATTATCTTTAGTTTGTGCATAGTTTTCATTATCAGCTTTGTTTGGTAATCTGATGTGTTTTGTTATTTTACATCACGGTTCTGTTATATTCGGTTTATGTTCAACTAAGTAATATCGTTTTCTATGACATTAATGTCGTATTGATCATTCTGACTTTGTAACACATTACTGTTCCTTTAATCATTGATATAACGTTACTAGTCCTTACAGAATGCTATTGTTGTTCAATTGCAGAGTAACCATGTTGTGACATTCATAAGTTGGTATTACTATATTCATCTATGGTTTACACTTAATCGCGATTGTTGTTCAACTGACATTACTGTTTCATTACGAATTACAATCGTTATTCTTTATAACTGAGATTGATATTTGTGGTATCGAAGTCAGATTACTGTTTCTCTTAATATTAAGGTGTGCCATGTGTATTTTGGTTCACTGTACATTTATATTTGATCTTAAGTGTTGTTCTATATTTCATTTCTAATTAGTTGCCATTCTATTTCCGTTTGCTGTCTGATTTATCCTTAGAGTAAAGGTTGTTATTTGATTCCTGTAGGATACAATTGCTACATTTATTTCCTTAGACTAAGGTTTTGCTGTTCATTACAGATTGTTGTTAATTTAGCTTTGCTGTTGTTCATTTCCATTAATTTAGTGTTGCTGTTCATTTCCGGTAAATTAGCTTTGTTGTTCAAATAGACTTTGTTGTTATCTCTTTCACGCAAGGATTTGTTTTTGCCTTTTAAATGTTATTGCAGCAAGCGTGTTTATTCCATTTCTGTTAGCAACATTATTGATTTATCATTTTCAGTTTATTGCTTTAGTATGGATTGTAAGATCAACAACTGTAAAGGACATTGGTTATCGCTGCCTAAGTTCTTAGATTGTGGATCTTGTTTATGCTTGATTTAATTTATATCAGTTAAACAAGGAATGAGTTATTGCTACTGTATCCTTGACTGATAAATTGCTGTAGCTTTCTGAGTGAATGATTTAAGTTTCAGAGTGTTAAGTTTCTTTTAATTGTAAGTAGATTTTGTTTCAAGCATTCATTTACTTTTGGATTTTAAGCACTATACTGCAAAACATTACTCTTGAGTAAATAGCCGCCTCAGACTGAGTACACTCTTGAAATAAAAAGTCATCCCTGGGTTGACAATTAATGTGAAGATAATTAGGAGTTAAAAAGGCACCTTTTTATCGCTCAACAGCTGCTTCTACAGGGATCTTGAGCTCTAGAAGCTCACTACAGGCCTGTGTAATGGCTGCTTCCAACTGTTGACTTTGCATTGTGATCTCCTTTTTATCTTTAAGTCCCTGCACCTTCTCCTTGAAAATTTGTTGATTGTTTGTCTTGACTTCATTGATTATCAGTTGTTACACTCAAATTTGTCACCATGACTATCTGCAGTTAGTATGGCTCTATCAACTGTCATACTATCCTCCTTGGCAAGTCTCATACCTCTGCTCCTCATGTCAAACTCCAAGAAAGAGAGAAAGTCCTTCAAAAGTCAATTAACTCTGGTTACGCAGTTTCTCCTGGCCTCACCTGCGTGTACGCACCCCAAGTTCATAAAACCTGCGTACTTGTACACTATGTATGTAAAGGTCTGGGTGCGTACTCCTGTAAAGGTCAAAAGGCGCAAGTTTCACTTCCAAAAAGTTACTTGTGGTCATTTCTAGAGCCTTCTAGAAGATGGTTTGACGTGGATTGGGCGCCTCCAGATGGTTCATGCATCCCTATGTAAGAGGAACTTATCCCATGAAGAGGGGAGCTATCCCATTGAAAGAGGGGCTTATCCCATTCATGGTGGACCTGATTAACTTCCTCTACAGCACTATAAATACATGAATTGGGCCAGAGGGAGGGGAGGTTGAACGTTAAACATTCCTAAGGGTAGATGCTGCTGAGATTAGGACTCCCTTATAGAGCTTGAGAGGAGAGATTCCCATCCTTTCTTGACTTCATTTGGAAGTGGGTGAGCTGATCAAAGTAAAGGAAAACTCTTGCTGGACCCTGGGAGGAACTTGCACAACACCAAGGCTCAGGTTGTAATGGTTTATTTTGTTCCCACTTAATGCAAATAAACTCATTTTTCTCAACAAGTTGTTATACATGATTTGTTTCATATACTCCTTGGTCTGTACGATGAATATGTGTTATTTTATAAGTTATTCAGGTGCTATGTAATATTTTGACTTGTTAGTGAATGTAGGTTTCGAAGAGAAGGAGGAGCTCTTCCGGATCGGTGAGACTGGACTACTACAAAGCGTTGGACTAAAGGTATGTTACAAACATCTGATTACTTGTATTCTAAATGCATATTTAGAGAAAGGTAGTGTTTACTTGTCTTGTTTGTCACTAGAAAGCCTTAGCTTCTAGGGAGGTCGGTTTTGTCCGCAAAATTGACTCTTTCCGCATGACAAAATGGCGACTCCGCTGGGGAACTCCATTGATGTGAATGATTTTTCCTTTGTCTGAAACTTTGATCTGAGAAAAGTCTTTTTCTTTCTGGTTTTTGGTTGTCTGACTGTGTGTTTGGGTGGCTTAGCTTAGGGTTAAATTAGATTTTAGTTTTTCTTGATTTTGCTAGCAGTACGCAGCCTCTGAGTTAAGCACAGTGCGTACTTGTACGCACTGCAGCTTTGTGCACAGAGCGTACACGCACCTGTGTAAACAGGTTGCCTGCGTACCTTGTCAAAATTGAGAAAATTTCAATTTTCTCCTTTTTTTCCTTTTAGATTTTGTTTGTAAGTTGTTTTTACCACCCAGATCCACTGGTTACCTGCCAGAGATCTTCATCTGAACTTGTTTCATCAGTGTCAAGTGTTTTAGTGGAATTTGTAGAGGTTCTAGCCATAGGGTTTGATTTTTGCATTGGTCCTATAGTGATTTTGGCTTTAGAAGTCGTAAAACCTTGGATCTCCCTGGTATTTGCAGTCTTATTAGGAGTCGGACCTTTCATAGAATCTACCCTTGTGAGACGCCTACCTTTGTTTTGTCTCTTTGCCGAATATCGGAAAAGTTTGTTGATTGAACTGTGAATTTCATTTTACGAAAAAGAACAAAAGATTTTATGTTTGTTTTTGGCTAGTTTTTGATTCTACATTGACTAGTCCTTAGTTAAATCACGACTGAGTAAAACATCCTGGGATCATACTTTGTAGGTTTTGGCCTCATTAGATTTGCTTATTAGGTGAATTTCTTTTGATTTGCTTTTAAGTAGCTTTGGTTTGATTGTTATAGATTTGTAAAGGTTTTCTTTTTGATTTTTAAATGCTTTGTTAAGTAGGAAAAATCCAAAAAAAATCTCTTTTGAAAGAAAAGTTTGCTTAGGTAGCATTTGAGTCTTTGAAAGGAAAAGGAATTTTCACAAAATAATTAGTGGTCATGTGTTGTATGTTTTGGAAAAGATAAAGAGATTGTTTCTTTGATTTTCATTGCCAAGAAAGTTGTCTTTATATAAATTTTGCATTCTCCAACTCTCTTAGCTAAGGAATTCATTGAAAAAGAGAATTAGTATAAATCATCCTAAGTGCATCTTTTTAGTGGTTTGAGTCGAGTCTACACACCATTAGTTTCATCTCCGCTACTTTTTGTCTTAAAGAAAAGCCATAAAAATTAACGCTTAAAGTAAAATCAACTTAGTAACTTTTTATTTACTAGGGCTCTGAAACACCAATATAGATCAGGCTAGTGTCTTGGAGTAGGAGAGTAATTAAATCTCCAAGATAGTAAAACCAAACAAGTAGCTTATCTTGTGGTAGGATAAATCCAACTGTTTCATTTGTACTCTGGGAAAGCTCCTCTTTAAGGAGAAGCATGAGACCGTGTCCGAACCAGTGAGGGGATCAATCCTCCTTCATTGGGAAAGACGCCAGATAGGCACGTATTACAAACGGTAAACCTCAGATTATTGTCGAGGAGCCTGGGGTCACTTGTCGGTAAACCTTGGATTATTGTCAAGGAGCCGGCAAGGGGATTGAGCTTGTTACTCTGCCCTTGCGTGCTATCGGGTCGTAGACTGTTCCCCCAGGTATATTTGTTGCTGTTGGTAACCTTAGTGACCATTATCTTTAGGATTCTACCCGAGGTGACGGTGGAGGGAAGATCCCACTGTACCTGGCATAGACGTCGACTAGACTCACTTGGATTTTCTGGGGGGTTCACTTCACTCGAGACGGTTAAAGTGGAGGAACTTGTGCCGGTCTATTCATTAAGCAGGTTGCCGGGGTAACTGTTCCACCCACCACTTCTGTACTGAATTCGGCAATGTTGGGCTTCATCACCAACTAGTGTTTTCGGTCCGGAAGGCTACTGTTTGTGTATGGTTTGATGCCCTAGATTCTTTAGGCGTGTGATTCAAATTTGTTTGGTTCTTTAGAGACTTTAGGTGGTTTTCTTTGAGATTTTATTTTGTTTGTGTGTGCAGTAGTTAAAAGTTTTTAATTGTGGCGGAATTACCGAGACAGTCCCGTAGACTTCGGGGCCAGTCTCCTGAGATTGTTACCGTGGCCGATTTGTTGAGGAAGTCCCGTAGACTTCGGGGTGAGCCTCCTCAAGACGTCCCGAGTCATTACGAAGGTTTGAAAGTCCTTGTAACTCCTCCTAGTGGCAGTAAAGTAGGTTCACCTGAAGAAGGCGATTCTTCGTTGGTAGTCCATCCAGATTACCAAAGTCTAGAAACAGGTTATAATCCTGAAGCTATTGTAGTTTCCGAGCTTGCTGGTAGTTTTTCATCTACTAGTGATATAGGCGAAGAACCTGAAATATCTGAACTTGTTACTCCAACTTCTAGTGTTCCTGATTCACCTAGGGTAGAAAGAGTCATCACCGAAAATCTTCCTTCTGGTTTGATAGCTATTGAAGAACTTGCTCCAGAAGAAGAAGTAGGCGTCCCTATTCCTGAAGATCAACCTACCATTGATCTAAGGGAGCGTGAATCCATTTTTTACAGTCCACCTAGAAGTACTACTTGGTATCTTTCGTTAACTAATTACTTAGACAACTCAGGGATAAGTTTTTCTCCACCTCGTACTCCTTATCCACCCGGAGGTATTTATACTCCTGTAAATATGTCTAGTCAGTCATTCATGTTTACTCAACCTCCTGAATCTTTCTTGTATGGTGGTCTTTCTGTCCCTGCTGGGTATCAGTCACTTTCTGGTACTTTTGCAGGAGCATCTCCTCAACCCATTGGACATGGGTCATTAGCTGGAAACAATGGTAATAAACCATTGGGCGTAGGAGACATTTATATGATGTCAGGTTCAATTCCCGGTTCTCAACCTCAAGGTGGTCAGTTACCACCTGGGGGGCAGCCTCAATTAACGCCTGGGGGGCAACCTCAAGGTACACAACTTGCGTCTGGGGGGCAACCTCAAGGACAGTATGTACCCATGGTACAATACATTCCTCAAGGTCAACCCCAGCCTCAATATGTACCCCAGGGTCAACCTCAGTATCAATTTATGCCTCAAGGTCAACCCCAGTATCAGTACTTACCTCAAGGGTATCTACCACAAGGTCAGTACTCGAGTCAAGGTTATCAACCACCTCAAGGTCAATCTTATGTTCAAGGTACAGGAAATGTACCTTTCAATTATCAATCCTACCCTCAATTTGGTTATGGATCTCAATATCCTCAACCTGTCATGGGTCAATACCCCGGAATGAACATAATGTGGGATCCATCGCAAGTTCAACAATGTTGCAGCCAAGCGTACAGTTGTCATCTCAAACTGGACAACCTGTGGTTTCTGGTCCACCCCAGCAACCAATCCAGTCTAATGTTCAAACTTCTGTACCTTCAGTAGTTACTCAGTCGCCAATTGCACCTAGTACTCCATCTCAAACGATTGCTGCAACTACCGCAATATCTGTTCCTTCCACCACATTTACTTCTGGAGTATCGATAGCTCCGGTTTCTACTGTCTCTGCCACTACTCCACAGACATCTTTACCATTGTCTGGATCTACGATTCAAACTACGGTTCAGATGCCTGTGGGGCAGCCTGGTTTAAGTACGGTTGTTACTACTCAACCATAATTTGTTTATCAACCGTAACAGGGACAATACCAATACGAGCCTGCTGTCCAACAACTGGTTTACCAGTATCAACCGTATCCTGGGTACACTTATCAACAACCACAGCAACCCCAGTACGGTTCGGTTAATCCTGGTTTTCCGGGAGGATATAATACCCCGAATGCGATTCCTGTTCCAAGTTATCCTGGATATCCTCCTCCTGGGACTGGTCTTGTGACCCAGAGTTTTAGGGATCCTAATCGGCAATTGCCGTTTATTGCAACTTTGGATTTACCAGACTTGACGCGCCTAACGAACGATCCAATAAATTATCTTCCGTTCTGGCCGCCAATGCCAAATAAGTTGCCCAGTGACATACCCAAGTTCGAAGGTAAGTCTGGAGAGGATCCATCAAATCACGTGATGACTTACTGTTGAGCTAATTTATGTTCCTAAACTAACACAATTATTTACTATCAATCCGGGTTGTTTATTCTTTGAGGCAAATTCACTATTTGTGAAGATCCAATATAACCAACCTTGAAAGATAAATGATTAAAAGCTAAAGAAAATATATCTAATAACTCTAATTCAATCAGCTCAAAAGAGAAAACATTGAAAGGGTTCTTGAACTCAAGAAGTCCACTTTCACCTCAGTTATTACTTAATGAATTAGAGATTATAACCAAAAACTCAAGATGCATAAATCATACATGAAAAAGGCTCTTAACTTAAGAGACACTTAAAGTTTTCCATCATAACTCATTCATCTTAAGATATAAATCTAAATGGAAACAAACTATTTGCATGTAAACAAAAGAGACTAGTTCTGATTCACCATTTCATAGAGGGAATGCCCAACTTGAACACTTGTTTTCCAACTCAATTAGATGATGAATAAACCATTAACAAATGAAATCAATCACTATGAATAACCATAAGGCAATCTGAAATAAGACTTTGAAAAACTAAAGCTACCATCAACCAGATTTGCAATGAAATAAAACTAGTTTAACTTGGAAGTGTACTTAGCTTGGAGTGGGGGCCCTCCACCCTTGCCTTGCACACTTTTAAAGATGATATCAGAAGCTTTATATCAGTCACACATCCATGTATTGAGCAGAAAAAATGAGAGTAACACAAGTCTTCAAATTAAGTCTTCAAACCAAAAATATTACAGCATAAGAGTATCATAAGTCAATGTGTTGAGCCATCAAAGTGTGGCTCTTAAATAAGGAGTTCATGAAACCAACTGATCTATATTTACTCTAAAAATATTATCTACTCTAAGCCACCTATCCAAGTCGAATCCACTCCTCTCATCCCAAGAAATATGACTAATATCATGGGATCTCAAAACTGCCCTACTTAGATGGGATTTCTGGATGACTAGTCATGATTGACTAGCTCCAAATAGGCATAATAAAGCTCGTTCTGTTGGAACCAAGCATAGGTGGCTTGGTCCTAGTTCCCAAGCTTTTCATTCATGTATCCCATTCGTGATGAAGTGGCCTGCATCCATATCAACCATGAAGTGATTACGGGAATTTCTGAAATTGCCAAAATTGCACTTAAAATCAAACTTTTATAAAAACTTTAGAAATTGACAAATTAAAGCTAAATACCTGATTAGACATCAAATATTCATTAAAATGGAATGGATGGAGTGAAAATGAGGGATAAATGGATGGTTAGGTAAGTTTCTCAAAGCAAAATAAGATCAAAACTGAGGCCCAACATCTCTCCCATGCTTATGATCAAGCATGTCCCCATGCTTGCTTGCTTCTCTTGGACCTTCTGCCCTCTGAAGTGGATGCTGTACATGTAGCTGTTTCCCTGTTCAAACAATTAAATTATGATTCCTGCTGTGCCTTTAACATTGCTTCTTTAACCTTTTGCTTTTCATATTTAGCTTGCCACATGTTTTTGTCCTTTAACCATTGGAATGCCTATTTGGAAAGCAATTCATTTCTCCTTTTCAACCTGCTTATTTCTTCTTGTAACTTTTCATTTGTTTTCATTAGCTTTGCATTGTCCTTTTTCTGTGCCTTATTCTCTGATTTTAATTGCTTTTCCACAATTTTGCTTATTTCTATCTGATCTGTTAAGTCTTGGATTTTGGCCAAATTAATTTCCTTTTCAAAATCCTGGGTGGTTTTCATTAATGATTCTCCTGCATCATTATCATATATGGAATCCCTTTCAAGGGGTTCTTGTGCTATATCCTGTTCTTCTGGTTTTCTAGGAGAATAAGCTTCTACTTCTTTTTCAAGATCAATAGAATCTCTATTCCTAGGAATAAACATAACAGATGTTTCAGTCTCATGCATGGCCATATTTCTAGCTCTTGTTCTTGGATATAGGGGAGAATTCATCATGCTTCTGTTTTCCTGCTCTACTTTGTCCTGTATATCAATAAGTTGTTCAGTAAAATGATTTTTATGCATGAATTCTTTCCATTCTAGGCCCTTTGATTTCACCTGGTGTTCCACTAAGATTTTAATTAACCCTTGATGATAGATCTGTGCTGACCTTGGCCTATGCTCTTGTTTCACTGTTTCAATCATTTTGACAAGACTTTTGTACAGGAAATATGGTAAGTTAATTCTATCATCCCCTTTGATATGCTGGAGTAATCTAACATGATATAAATGAGCAATGCTGTATCCACGATCACATGTCAAGAATTTTTGAATAACCAAGACCAGTTCCCCCCATGGTTCATTAAACCATTCCCTGGGTATCCCTTTAGTTCTATCAAATGTCCCCTTTCGGTTCTTTTCAAGGAAGAAATTCCACGCTTTCTCCTTGAAATGTAAACCTTTGTGATACTTCTCCCCTATCATCGACAACTCTAAGGCTTTGGACAAGTACTCTTGAGTTACGGGGACAATGATTTCTCCTACTTGAGTTTGGTATTGACTGAAATTATTGATGAAATCCTTGGTTATCTGCTCAGAATGGCCATTAAACTTCTGTAGAAATCCTATCATCCCTGACTGATACAGTTTCTCTACAGTTTCCTTTCCCCAGCTTTCTATTTGAAATTTTGGTTCTACCCGGTTTGTCATGATTTCTGTGAACCAATCAATATAATCCTCTGCTGTTACTAACTTCATTTTAACAAAAATTATGACTATTGTTTTTAAATGAAATTGCAGAAGAAACGAGGCTTACCTTCCCCCTATGACTCAACTTTTAATCTGTTTGACTCTGTCTTCTTTAACCTCTGCTATCTTTCCTATGCACAAACTCTGTTTCAATTCCCTGTTTAAGGCAAACAACACCTGAATATCTTCTATCAATACACTGTTCTCTGTTTGTTTTTGAAAATTAAATACACATGCAGTAATAACCATGTTTTCTTGACTCAAATTAACATGCGTTACTGTGTATTTAAACAAAAAAAACTTGAAAAATTTTGCTCTCGGCCTCTCAACAGATCTTCAAAACATTCTCTGCCTATTCACAAAAAAATGACTGTGTAATGCAACAAATTGCTCTCGGCCTTTCAACAAATTCTCAAAAAAATGACTGTATAATGTGGCAAATCACTCTCGGCCTCTCAACAAATTCTCAAACAAAATGACTGTATAATCACTCTCGGCCTTCAACAAATACTCCAGAACATTCTCGGCCTATCCATTTCATCATTTTTTCACAAAGATATGACTGTGTTTTATATAGCAAATACTGCACATGGATTCACTTGACAAAGTTACAAGCCTAGAGGACTAATCACATTCGCTCGGCCTCATTATACTCACTGCTTATAACGAATGTCAAACAAATTTTTTTAAAACGCAGACTATAAAACTTTCGGCTTCAAGGCACAAACAATGCAAATTTCAACATTCAACTCAGTTCTGCAGTCAACATAGCATGTATGCAGGCACTCCTACGCATTTCAATCCTCTGTATATGGCACAAATACATTAAAATTTCGATACACAGGGGCGCATTAAGGCATGAATGCATTTGAAATGTGCGCAATCTACAGCATTCCTCTATTTTACATTTGACAATCCACCCCTCTCGGCATATACCAATGCGTTTCTCGGTTTGGCAGCCCATACATATACAACAACGCTCAACAATCTGTTTTAATGCGTTCAACACACATATGACAACACTCTGTGATTTTAATGCGTCCTCTGTTCTGGTCGAACCACATATTCACATGCATATGACAGAGACTAGCGCGCAGCAAAAAGGAATATGAAACAACAGTAAACAAGCAGTGC
Organism: Pinus tabuliformis; assembly: GCA_031772625.1. NCBI lineage: Eukaryota > Viridiplantae > Streptophyta > Pinopsida > Pinales > Pinaceae > Pinus > Pinus tabuliformis. The sequence continues at coordinate 533,930,054 of CM062818.1, read as the reverse complement.
GTACATAAATAACCTTTAACGCTTCCTGCTTCTCCTACTCAAACTAACTCTCCGGGTTTACGGCTTCATATTCCATATTTAACTCAAAATGACTATCGTGTTATGCATGCAATGTTTAAAACTTAAATGCTGGGCGATTGACCACCGTTTCCACACCATAATTTACGCATAAAAATCCGTTTAGTCTATCCATACGTGCTGCAAACTTGGAGTTATCCCGGTTTTAGTGTTACCTGACTGTCACTGGCCGCGTGGGATGCAAACAAACACTTCAAATCCCTCCTTCTTCGGTCAGTCGAACTGGTGGCAAAGCAACCAAATCTGTGAGTTAATGGCAAAGAATCATATCTATCTACAGTCGCCGAGCGAAATAAACTCGAGTCTTACCTTGTTTGCTTGCAAAACTCAGCTTCCTTTACTCATACGACTCAAATTTTGTCTTTAAAACTACCTCAACACACTCCTTTCTCCTTTTACTATGTTTTGGCTTCAAACACGATTTTCTGAGCTATGGCAATGAGGAATTGTTGTTTGAACTGCGCAGGGGAGGTTGGTTTATGACCGTTTCTTCACTGTACCCTGCGTTTCATTTGTTGGTATGCGTGGTTACATGGCCGTCCTCATTGACTCAGTCGCCCGACTGAGTCATGAGGATGGTCGTATGGTTGTTTCATATGCATCTCTTCCGCCACTCCATCATCCAATACCCATAAACTGTGGTGACATCGTGTCGAACCGTACCTGTGTATTGGCCTGCGTGGTGTTTATTTTGTTCATTGCTGCGACCGGCGTTGATTATGGCCACCATCGTGCGCCTTCATTGCAACGACCTTTGCATATGGCATTTCATTACTTGGCCGCAGCACGGCTGTGTGATTATTATCATATGGCTGGTGCAACAATGTGCCAAATATATACCTTATGCTCCATATGATATGCGCCCAAAGCTTATGGTTTAACTTCATAACCTTTGCATTTTAAATGTTATACCATAGTTTGGTGCTTTTAAAATATATATGCCATAGCTTGTTTAAATATCATCCTCTCTCACCATCGTATTTGAATGCTTACGGCCTCCACTATGTATCATTCCATTACCCATGAACTTCATTATCATAACCCGCGGCCTTTCATCACTATGTTATATGCTTTTTGGATATGCGCATTTGGTTATATATATTCCTTATACCTCCATTTGATATGCGCAATACTTTATACCTTAATACATTTGATATATGCGCATACTATATTCTCTTTGCAACATATATACCTTATACCATTAGTTTATGCGCATTTGAAAGACAACTTTAGCGCTCATATAACTTATGATATATATATGTTCAATGCCTTTATAATTTATAACTTTAGCGCATACCTTTTTATAACATAGCTTTATAATTTTAAAATGACCATTGGGGTCATGTTTAAAATTATAATCATTCTAATGCTCTGAGTTCATGTGCAGGTGAAAAGAGTTGTCCTAGCTTGATCCTTTTGCATTTAAGGAAAATACCTAGGGTTATAAGAAGATGTATAGGAAATGTATGTGAATGAAATGGAATATGAATAGGGATGTTGGGGTATATATTGGGAATGAATATTAATGAATATTTGCAGATACTAACTTCAATTAGATCAAAACTAGAAGTTTCTAAAAAAAAATTGAATTTCAAGCACAAAATGGCTATGAATATACTCCCTTGAATGTTGTTTGTACAGGTGGAATGTTGAATGTTGTTTGTACAGGTGGAATGCTGAATACAAAATGTTGTGGATAGATGAAAAGTAGACTTTTATTACTGCTCCTTGTTCACTATGCTCCATTTCTTGAAATGTTCAGGTCCCTTTGAATAATGTTTCCCTTTCAGGTCCCTCTGCAATGCTTCTGGTATATTGTGTCGGTTCTGTTCTGGTTCTGCTGCAACTAAGTTTGCTTCAGGTCCCACTGCAATACTATTTCATCTCAGGTCCCTCTGCAATGCTTCTGGAATGATTTGATCTGCTGCAACTAATGTTTGCTTTAGGTCCCTTCTGTAATGATGTTTCATCTCAGGTCCCTTCAGGTTCTACTGCAACAAATTTGCTTCAGGTCCAAAGTGGTCAACATAATACCTTAGCTGTGGTAGCTAAAAGCTTGCTACAAGACTCTCCCTTGTTGAATGTTTGATTTGTCCTCAAGTCAATTGTGGAAAGGTCCTGCATTGAAATTATGTGAGAATAGTAAAACAAGAATATTGAATTCATAGAGTCCAGGTTTCCCTGGTTTTCACCTAGGAATTCAAGTTTGCATGGTGCCAGTTGCCTGGTTTTCACCTGCAAACCAATTATTTTTCATGTTTTGTTTTTTTTTCATATATCTTTTTCTCTTTTTTTTTTTTTTATATATATATATATTTTTTTTTTTTCATATATTTTTTTTTATTTTTCCGAACTGGAAGATGGCAGAGCCATAATTTCCAGTCCTGATTCTTCTACCAGTTGTTTCATGAATGTCTCTTTACTAATAGGCTGATGATAAACTTTCAGCCTATGTCCATTTACAACAAATGAGGTGGGGTCCTGGTCAATGGTCTTTATCTTCACTACTCCATTATCAAAGTTCTCCTCGATTTCATATGGCCCTAGCCAGTGTGTTGTAAACTTTGCTTTGAAATCTTTGAACTTGGAGTCAAATAATAAGGCCCAGTCTCCCTTCTGAAATGTCTTTGTTTTAATGTATCTATCATGCCATTTCATTCTCTGTTGCTGTACTAATGCTGTCTGTTCAATTGCTTGTTGACGATGTTCATCCAATTGGTTAAGTTCCATGATCCTTTGTTGTTGTGCTTCAGTCAGGTCCATGCCCAATTCTGCTGCTAGTCTATAGGTTTGTATCTGAAATTCAATAGGCAGTAAGGCTTCTTTCCCATAGACCAACTGGTATGGACTAAAACCAGTTTTGTTTTTCCATGTGATTCTGTAAGCCCATATTGCATCTTTTAACTTCTCAGACCAATCTTTCCTATTCAGCTGCACCGTCTTAGTCATGATATTTTCTAAGACCTTGTTTGTGGATTCTACCTGACCATTTGCTTGAGGGTGATATGGAGTAGACTTCCTATGCTTTATCTTATATTTCTCTGTCAGATCCCGCACTAACTTTGAAGTAAACTGCGTTCCTTGATCTGTCACTATTTGTCTTGGTACTCCATATCGTACAAAAATTTCTTCAAAGAGGAAGGTAACCACTATGTCCTCTGTCGCTCTGCTCACTGCCTTGGCTTCCACCCATTTGGTTACATAGTCCATGCACACTAGGATGTACCTTTTTCCATTTGATGGTGGATTAATGGGTCCAACAAAATCAAGTGCCCACTGCTCAAATGGCTCAATGAGGACCTGCGGTTTGAGCGGCATTTCATCTGACATGATGGGTCTCCCTATTCTTTGGCAACTGTCACATTTCTTGACATATGCCTTAGAATCCTTGAAGACAGATGGCCAGTAATAGCCCAATTGCAGCACTTTATATGCTGTTCGTTTGTCTGCAAAATGACCACCACATGGTTCATCATGACATGCCCTGAGAATATCTAGTATTTCATCTTCACGCACACACTTTCTAATCATTAGATCTGATCCAGTATAAAACAAATCACCATTCACCTAGCTATATCTAGAACTTTCTCTAACAATTTTCTTTCTTTGCTTGCTAGTGAATTGAGTTGGAAATTTTCCAGATGACAAATAATTAGCAATATCTGCAAACCAAGGTGTTTTAACTGCTATGGCAAACAGATGTTGATCAGGGAAGTTGTCTATAACTGGATTTGGGTCTTCAGGTGATTGTATGCGGGACAGAAAGTCAGCCACCTGGTTTTCTTTACCTGGCCGGTCTTGGATTGTAATGTTAAATTCTTGTAATAATAGGAGCCATCTTGTAATTCGTCCATTAGTGATGGGTGTAGAGCCTCTATTCTACATCTACTTGTCTACCATTTTCCTCAGTTTTTCCTTATCTTTCCTTCACTTTTGCCTCATTTTCACTATAAAACCACCCAGATCATTACATTAGGTGTCATTAAGCATGATCAAGCAAGTTTTGCTAATGAATGACTATTTGTTTAGATTTTGACTTACTTGCAGGAATCCCGCAGCTATCTGATGATCCTGCAGCTATCTGAAGATCCTGCAGCCTTTTTGTTAAACGCAATGTTCCACGTGTCGGTTTGCCAGATGAGCCACATGGGCACTTAGGTATCAACGTGCTCAAGGTTCCTGTCCCATTTTTCCAGCCATCCACGTCATCTTTACCCATGGTCAAAGCTGGTCAAGTTACGGTCAACTCAAGGCTGTTTAACGGTGATTGTGAGCTGCTTGGTCACGTCATCTTAAACGGTGACTTGTCCACATTCTACAGGTGGCAGGGGACATGATCCAACATGGGATTCATTACCCATGACGACAGAACCATTAAACTCATCCACGCAGCCGTATGATGTGTCAAGGGACCATAAATACGCATGACTGTTTGTTGTTTTTCAGTTAATTAGCTGTACGAGTAGGCTATCTTAGAAACCTCTATAAATAGCTGCGTCTGCGTACGCTCATCAGACTTTTATCAGTTGTAATTTCTGAACTTGTGTTAAATTTAAGAGCGTTGTGAACTCTGTTTTTTTAGTGCTATCCTAGCACTCTGTTTTGTACACTTTTTGCAAATGGAGGAATAGACATAGCACTGTTTTGAAGTTTCCAGATCTTTGAGTTTTCTTGTGGCTGAATGAATAGAGGGCCCCTGCTCATCTCAGCCTCTGTAAAGTATTTTATGTGTAGTACTTCTTTATTTTCCTATTCATTTCTTTAAGCATGTATAGTTTCATTTACTTGTTTTCCTTTCTTTCAAGCTGATCAGTGTTACTTCTTTGCAGGTTTCTTTTAGCTCGGGATTTATTTTTATGTGTGTGTGTTTGCTTTACAAACTAATGGTATTTGAAGTTGACAAATTCAAGTGCTGCCTTTGTTTTTATAGCTGATTTTTAATCTTATTTCTCAAAGAGCTGCTAACACATGAATGATCTTCATCATAAACTGTTATCTTTTAAGATCAGAATATCACTAACTTGCAGTCAGTTTTGAGTGCTTTTTGGACTATTCTTTCACTACTTTCTAACCATACTTTGCATAGTACATATGGCTGAAGTAGAGAGTTAGAAAGAGCAAAATATTACCACTAGTCTTTAAAGTAGAGTTTTGATTTTAAGTGCTTCTTAGACTATTCTTTCACTACTTTCTAATCATACTTTGCATAGTACATATGGCTGAAGTAGAGAATTAGAAAGAGAAAACCATTATCATTAGTCTTTCAAGCAGATTTTCTCACTTTTCTAATTCAACTTAAGCTACTTTCTATCTGTGCTTTACACAGTACATGTGCTTTGAAGCATCGAGTTAGAGAGAGATAATCTTTATTTTTGGGTTTTAAAAGTGACTTTCTTTTCTTTTATTAGCAGCAGCTTGAATGGTGTCTAGTGCCATTGGAAGTGGTCATTTGCTTTTAGATTTATTTCAAGTTATTTCAGTTCATTTATTCCTTTCAAGCATTTCCTTTCAAGCAAGTAGTTAGAGACCATTAAACACACTTTCACTCATTTAGGATTCACTCTACACACACACCATCACTCACTTGTTTATAAATTATCACTCCATCTTAGGAACATAATTAACCACAACAACACCCCCAACGATAAGAAAAACTCTAAGAGGTTACTTAAGTACATATAGTACACCTTCACTTCATCAGCTTACGAGCCCCGGGTTGACAATAAATACTAGCAATTTAGATAACACTAAATTGACCAAACAATGGGTTTGTTCATCAAGTATTTTATTGCTGAGTGATCTGTGTGAATAAAAACTTGATATCTTGTGATGTAATGCCTGAATTTGTTTACTGCATGTATGACGGCTAACATTTCCTTTTCGGTGACTGTATAATTTGTTTCTGCAGGTGTCAAATTTTTACTGATAAAGTATATTGCATAGTTGAACAAATTTTCTTTCTGCCCCAAAGAGGCACCTATTGCTGTATCTGATGCGTCAGTGGAAATATGAAATGGCAAAGACCAATTTGGCCCTCGAAGTATGGGTGCTACTGACAGCTTATCTTTTAAAATTTGAAAAGCATTCTGACAGTTATTCGTCCATTGGAATTCAACATCTTTTGCTAATAGTTTAAACATGGGTTGAGCTATTTTGCTGAAGTTTTCTATGAATCGTCTGTAATAGCCCGCATAGCCCAAGAAACTTCTAACCTCCTTTTGAGTTGTAGGTGGCATTAAGTTGACTAGGACTTGAATTTTGGCTAGATCCACCTTAATTCCGGAGCCGGAAATATGGTGTCCCAGAACTATACCCTCTGTTAACATCATATAGCATTTTTCATTACTTAATGACAGATTTGTTTCGATACATCGCTTCAAGACTTTCTCAAGATTGTTCAGACAATCATCATATGTGTTTCCATACACTGTGAAGTCATCCATATAAACTTCTACACATTCATGGACTAGATCAGCAAATATTTCAAGCACTGCTCTTTGAAAAGTTGCAGGTGCATTGCATAAACCAAATGGCAAAACATTATATGCATAGGTTCCCCATGGGCAAGTAAATGTAGTTTTGTCTTGGTCTTCTGTTTCTATTCTAATCTGGTTGTACCCACTAAACCCATCCAAGAAAGAGAAGTATTTCTTTCCAGCCAAAGAATCTAGCACCTGGTCAATGAATGGTAAAGGAAAATGATCTTTTAAGGTAGCTTTGTTTAATTCTCGATAATCTATACATACCCTCCATTTTCCATTTTTCTTTGGTACAACAACCAGTGGTGAAACCCATTGACTATCTGAAATAGGATAGATGAATCCAACATTTAACAGTTTTTGCAGTTCTTCTTTCACTATTTCTTTCATCATAGGATTCATTCTTCTTTGCGGTTGCCTAACAGGTTTAAGCTTATCATCTGTATAGATGTGGTGGATACATGTGGTAGGATGGATTCCTTGCATGTCAGTGTAATCCCAGGCAAATGCTTTTGAGTATTTCTGTAGTAATGCAATTACCTCTTGTTCTTGTTTTGATTTCAGCTGGTTTCCAATGTTTAAATGTTTTCCAGGATGTACCTCAATTATTTTGATTATTGGGTGCTAATTGTGTTTACAGGAAAGATGTCTCCCAAAGAATTCTGCAAAGTTCGAATAGTACATGTTTCCTGAAAACATTGATTCAAAAGTTCATTTGTAGCTTCATATTGAACTTTCCTGAGTTGCTCTGAAATACTTGGTTCTGAGATAAAAAGGTCCATCAGATCTTCATTCTCCTCTTCTTCTCTAAAATCAAAGAATTGATTGATACTTAAAACTGGTTTTGTTTGTTGCTTTTCTTGGGTTTCAAGTATTGATTCTAAAGAAGTGGTTTGTGCAGGTTAATTAAGAGTGACATGCTTCCTCTCATCTCCATGTGAAATTATCATACTTCTAGATCTGCATCCTATGAAGGCATCTGCAGTGGCTAACCATGGTCTGCCTAATATCAGAGGATGTCCTCCCAAGTTTGTCTTTGGTTGCAAGATCAAGAAGTCAACAGGATATTCCCATGAATCCAAGGAAACTATGATGTCTTCTAACATTCCTTCAGGAACAACCTTAGATCTATCTGCTAATTCCAAGACTGTTGAGGTTGATCTAATGTTGTTTAATTGCAAAGTTTTCATTGTTTCCATTGTCATTACGTTTATAGCTTCTCCCAAGTCTATTAATGTGTTAGGTACAAAGAAATTATTTATTGATATGGTAACCATTGGGATACCAGGATCAATATATTTTTCTATTACAGTTTGAGTAGACATGAGACTTTCTAATTTACCAATGACTTGGATTGTTGCAGGATCCTTTTTCTTTCTTTCTTTCCTAATGCATAGTTCCTTTATTGTCTTTGCATATATCGGTATTTCTTTAATGGCTTTTAATAAAGGAATCTTAACATATGCATTTTTTAACTCATCTAAGATATCAAATTCAGGAAGGGTTATTTGATTTTGAATTTGTTGTTCTACCAACCTTTTAGGATAAGGTGGTGTTTGTGTAATATTTGCTCCTTTCTGATTTTGTACCTTAGTTTGTGCTGTTTCAGATGATTCCCCTTGTTCAGCTGGTTCTTCTATAATTGGAGGAGAATCCTTCTTAAGTACTTTTCCAGACCTTAAATGGACATCATCAAGAGGAAGAATTGAATATGCAGGATAATATGCTGTTTCCTCTACTGTATATGCAGATTTGTCCGCTTTATTATTCGGATTAGCCACCGGTTGGGATGGTAATTGTGTTGGTCTGGGTTGATTTGAAGGTAACTGTAATTGCTGTGGTTGTGTTAACAATGGTGGTGGATTCTGCTGTTGGAATGGATATGCAGAATTTTGTTGCGGAAATGGCATGGATGAAGGATATGGTGGGTATGAAAATGGCTGTTGGTACTGTTGCTGGTAATGTTGTTGATATTGTTGAGACTGTTGTGGTTGTTGGTTTCCATAACCATATCCTCTCCAACCTTGTGCAGGTTGTTGTGGATATTGTTGTGGAGGCCAAGCTTTCCATGGCATTGGAGGGGTCCAAGGATTATAAGATGGATAAGCATAATTTTGCTGAGGGGTTTGTTGCTGATTTGGTTGAGGCATTCTAGGTGGCCATGGTCTTCTTGGTGCAACATAATAGAAACCTTCTGCTCCTTGCATTTCTTCCATTGAATTAGTTTGCAAGTCTTTTAATGTTACACAATTTTCTGTGGAGTGATTGCCTGTACAAAGACCACACACTTGAATTCTATCTAAAGGACAGTCTCTCAAAGGATGTTTCTTTTGACATTTTGAACAAAATATTGCTAAGGCTTGTTCTTGTTCTTCTTTCTTTTTGTTTGCCTTTAGCACATCTACTTGTGTCCCTAATGTACTCAAAAGATCTGTTTTGAAATTTTCCAGTAGACTTCCTATTTCAGCGCTTGTTATCCCTCCTGCAGCTGACTTTGCTGCTTTAGAACTTACTTCCCTTCTTCCGGTTTTTGATCTTCCTCTAGAATATTTCTAACATAACTCGACAATTTCATCAAATGGAAGATTTGAAATATCTCCTTTACCCATTACATTTAAAATGTCAAGGTATTCATCTCTTATACCTTTGAGGAAGATTGTGCGAACAGTTTCTTGATTTAGGGAATGTTGTTTAGACTTCTGAAGATTATATGCAAACCGTTCTAAATATTCTTCTAGATTTTCATCTTCTTGCTGTGTCATCCTAAACACATCTTCCTTTGAATCTCTAGATCTACAATAAGGCTGATATTTCTTAAGGAAGACAGTTCGCATATCATCCCAGGAGGCTATTGTTTGTTCTCCTAAACCCATAAACCATTTTAAGGCTGCTGCTTTTAATGTTGCAGGAAAAAGACGGAGCTTATGGACATCATCAGTATAGCCATATGTTCTACATAAGATATCGAATTCAAACATGAATGAATCCGGATCTTCTGTAGACATTCCATAGAAGTTTGGCAACACAGAAGGTGGAATGTTTTTCATTTTTACTTCTTCTCCTAGTATTGCACTTGTATCTATTATTGGGAAACCAAAAGTTGATTCTTGGTCAAGTCCATCTTCTTGTCTTTTCCTGTCATTTTCTACCTTCCTATCATTTTCGTGTTTCCTTTCTTCCTCTCTCTTCCTCCTCCATTCTCTTTCTTGTCTTTCATTTTCAGCTCTTTGTTCTTCATCATTAAGATGAACGGATCCATGTCCTTCTGCCATTGTTTGAGTTGTTTCAATTTCAGGTGGAGGTTCAAGTTGTGGGAAGATAGGAGGATCGATGGATGGAAAAACAATTTGTTTCCCTTTCTCCTTTGGTTTTCCGGAAGTGGAGAATTTTTGCTTTGCCTCCTAAGCTGACAAAGTTTGCCTTTCAATCAAGGTTAATATTTGGCCACTTCTTTGTTTTTCAATCAGTTCTTCAATGATTGGATTACCAGTAACAGGTGTATGTGATGATCCTATCTCTACTTGTGGGGGGTTTTTGATAAATCTACCTTGAGGATCTCTAAATCTAGGCATAAAGAAACATAATTAAAGAAATGAAATGTAACTAATGTTTTTGTTTATTTTGGATTTTATCTCTCTATTGACTATGCCGATATTTGCCTCCCCGGCAACGACGCCAAAATGTTGAGCTAATTTATGTTCCTAAACTAACACAATTATTTACTATCAATCTGGGTTGTTTATTCTTTGAGGAAAATTCACTATTTGTGAAGATCTAATATAACCAACCTTGAAAGATAAATGATTAAAAGCTAAAGAAAATATATCTAATAACTCTAATTCAATCAGCTCAAAAGAGAAAACATTGAAAGGGTTCTTGAACTCAAGAAGTCCACTTTCACCTCAGTTATTACTTAATGAATTAGAGATTATAACCAAAAACTCAAGATGCATAAATCATACATGAAAAAGGCTCTTAACTTAAGAGACACTTAAAGTTTTCCATCATAACTCATTCATCTTAAGATATAAATCTAAATGGAAACAAACTATTTGCATGTAAACAAAAGAGATTAGTTCTGATTCACCATTTCATAGAGGGAATGCCCAACTTGAACACTTGTTTTCCAACTCAATTAGATGATGAATAAACCATTAACAAATGAAATCAATCACTATGAATAACCATAAGGCAATCTGAAATAAGACTTTGAAAAACTAAAGCTACCATCAACCAGATTTGCAATGAAATAAAACTAGTTTAACTTGGAAGTGTACTTAGCTTGGAGTGGGGGCCCTCCACCCTTGCCTTGCACACTTTTGAAGATGATATCAGAAGCTTTATATCAGTCACACATCCATGTATTGAGCAGCAAAAATGAGAGTAACACAAGTCTTCAAATTAAGTCTTCAAACCAAAAATATTACAGCATAAGAGTATCATAAGTCAATGTGTTGAGCCATCAAAGTGTGGCTCTTAAATAAGGAGTTCATGAAACCAACTGATCTATATTTACTCTAACAATCTTATCTACTCTAAGCCACCTATCCAAGTCAAATCCACTCCTCTCATCCCAAGAAATATGACTAATATCATGGGATCTCAAAACTGCCCTACTTAGATGGGATTTCTGGATGACTAGTCATGATTGACTAGCTCCAAATAGGCATAATAAAGCTCGTTCTGTTGGAACCAAGCATAGGTGGCTTGGTCCTAGTTCCCAAGCTTTTCATTCATGTATCCCATTCGTGCTGAAGTGGCCTGCATCCATATCAACCATGAAGTGATTACGGGAATTTCTGAAATTGCCAAAATTGCACTTAAAATCAAACTTTTATAAAAACTTTAGAAATTGAAAAATTAAAGCTAAATACCTGATTAGACATCAAATATTCATTAAAATGGAATGGATGGAGTAAAAATGAGGGATAAATGGATGGTTAGGTAAGTTTATCAAAGTAAAATAAGATCAAAACTGAGGCCCAACACTTACCACCTATGGTGTGCTTCAAATTCCATCTCGGATGATTCCATCCGTTTACGTCTTTTTCAGCGTACGCTCATTGGTCTCGCGGCCAAGTGGTACATTGAGTTACCACGGGCCTCTTTTTATAATTTTAGTCACTTAGCTACCTCGTTCTTAACACATTTTCAGTTGCCGGTCAGATATGATAATGGCACCGAGTTATTAACTTCATTAAAACAATTGATGTCCACTTATATTTCCGACCATATTCATGAATGGAGACGTTGAAGGCGATTAGTGAAAGTTTTTATCCTGGACCAAATCTTAGCTGAATGGTTTGTTAAATCATTATTACCGAAGATTACTGAAGACGTCGCTAAGGCCAGAGTAGTTACTGAAGAGCAAGTGATTGCTCAAGCGCAGTTCCTTGACTTAGTTTATACTCAGTCGGGTACGTTACACGAAAATATCCCAGATCTTCTGAAGTCAAATCAAATAGCTACTGCTCCTTCGGGATCTCATGCTGCTGATGGCATGATTGGTACGGTAAATACTAAAAGCAAGAAGAAGTCTTCAAAGAATTCTTCACCCATTATCACCTTACCAGACTCCCCGACAGGAGAATCTTCTGCTGAAGTCTCCGCTGATATTCACGCTGTAGAGTCATCTACGGCTAAATAAAAAAACAGTGGGAAGAAGAAAGGAAAGAAGAAGAATAAAGCAGACAAAACTCCAAAGGAGAAAACCGAAAAGTCGGAAACCAATGACAAAAAGCACAAGCCTCGTTATCCTTGTCTTATTTGTGAAGAAGATCATTTTACAAGAGATTGCCCTCATCGGGCCGAGGTTGTGAAACTCGTCAAAAGTTCCCAAATTCCTGCTTTCTTGAAGGACCCATTTCCAAAAGATAGCAAAATGATAGGTTCTTCCTCGAGTGCCGTTGAAGAACCCATATTGATGATGTCTCATGTAAGGATTGCGACTCGGTCACACGATTATGGTAGTAAAAGTCCTATTGATGGATCGAAAGAAGCAGAATCTTCTCAGCCAAATCCATCAACCTCAGCTCCCGGTTCTGATCCACTACAGATCGAGAAACCTAACCCTGACTTAGTAATTAAACTGCCTGCCAAGGGTGTACTTCGAAGGTCTGCTTTCAATCTACATGCGAGAGCGGCCCAGAATTACAACATTGTTGAGGATTTAGCTGTTTCACCCTCAGCGATGTCGGCTTTAGAAGTGCTGCAATCATGTCCAGCACAACGAAAATTACTTTTGTCAGCTATAGGAGCTGTTGATGTTCAGGACCCGTACCTGATAATCTTCGATCTAGAAAATAGTACACCGCGTTTACCTCATCAGATGGCTTTCCAGATCCCAGTGATAGTAAAAAACAAGCCTATTCATCGGATTGTAATTGATGAGGGAGCTTCCACGTGTATTATGTCGATACAGTGCTGGAGATCGCTTGGTTATCCTTCACTAAATCAATCCCCGACAATTCTTAAGGCCTTTGATGGTCGTGGGTTCCATCCGTTTGGCATTCTACAAGATTTGCCTATAGGGGTTGAAGGAAAAACTGTTAGTCTCGATGTGGAGGTGGTTGATGCCCCTCTAGACTACAACCTTCTCTTGGGTCGAAGTTGGTATTACGCTATGACAGCGATCATCTCATCGGTCTTCAGAGTAATAAAATTTCCACATAATGGCAAGATCGTGACCATAGACCAGCTGGCTTACTTTTCATCTGACCCAGCCTCTTCAGAGAGTATCCAGCATGTCGATAAAATGACTATCCCTTATAAGGATGTTGGTGTAGGATTAGTTAAAGATGCCGGTTTACTGGGAACTTTTCCTTTTCCTCCAATCAACGCCGTGTCTTCGTTTGCATCCATTCATATGATTACATCAGATACCATTGTTTACGACAATCCTTGGATCGTTCCTTCTGAATCTGAACTAGACTCATTTGGTGATGCTATGCCTTCGAGTCCGTATGAAATTGCTTACGAAGCCGTGCAGTCTTTTACCGACTCGCGTTCAACCAAAATCGACCAAATAAATGTGGTCCATGAGGAATCACTTTTCACTTCAACCTCGAAGTTAATAGCGTTTCCCGAAGTTGTGTCATCTGACGAACAACTTTGTGAAGTCCTGTGTGTAGACGATTTACCATGGGAAGATCTCCATCATAGATCTTCGTTTTTACCTGAGGATGATCACTTTGAAAATGATTTCTCATCAGTTTTTACAGCTGAATATGTCAAGGAAGCTCAGAGTCCAATGAAACATCCTGATTCAGAGCTGAATTTGGGAAACATATCTCGCACTGTTCCCATTGACATTTCAGTCAAGCCCGGAATCATTGAAAACATTCATATAGGTGCCTCGTGTTTAGATGACGAGATTCAAACATACAAGGCCCTATTTCAAGAATTCCGCGATGTGTTTGCCTGGTCCTATGAGGAAATGCCAGGAATTGATCCCGCAATTGTTGTCCATGAGATTAAGACTTACCCGGACGCTAAACCCATTCGGCAACGTTTGCCTCAGATTCACCCTCGAAAAGCGGCTGCAATTAAAGCAGAAGTTGAGAAGCTGTTGAAAGCAGGTTTCATTTATCCAATCCCATTAACGGATTGGGTATCGAATATTGTTCCGGTTAACAAAAAACAGGGAACAATAAGAATATGTATCGACTATAGGGATATTAATCGTGCTTGTCCCAAAGACAACTATTCAACACCCTATATCGATCAAATAATTGATGATTGTGCCAGCAGAGAAATATTTTCCTTTATGGACGGTTTTTCCTGTTACAATCAAATCAATATTCTACCTGTCGATCAACCAAAAACGGCTTTAATTTGTCCATGGGGGACATTTGCTTATTGCAAATTACCTTTTGGGCTTAAGAATACCGGAGCCACTTTTCAAAGGGCGATGTCTTATGCGTTTCATGACATCAAACACATTGTGCAACCGTACCTCGATGATTTGCCTGCTCATTCATTACATCGAGCTGATCACCTTGTCCATTTACGCACAATCTTCATGAGGTGTAGGCATTATCGTATACGTTTGAACCCACACAAATGTGTTTTCTGTATAGAAGTGGGACGATTGCTGGGATTTGTAGTTTCAAAATCCAGCATTCGCGTCGATCCCTCGAAGGTAGAAGCTATCATCAAGTTGCCTCCTCCTTCGAGTCTTCGCCAACTCCAAAGTTTGCAGGGGTAAGCAAACTTTCTACGCCGAGGTTACAAAAGGTTGTACACGGTTGTTGAAACAAAACGCTCAATTCTCTTGGGATGAGATAGATCAGCAATCTTTTGATGCACTTAAACACGCGTTGACCCATGCACCGTTGTTGCATCCTCCCAACTACAACCAAGACTACTTTTTGTACCTCACCGCCTCTCATTCCACTATTGGAATGGTGTTAGTTCAGGAAGACGAATTCGCAATGGAACATGTGATATATTATCTTAGTAGGACGTTAAATCCCACTGAGCTAAAATATTCGCATATGGAGAAATTGGCCCTGACAGCCGTTCAGGCTGTCCAACGTTTTCGTCATTACATTCTTCTCCGTAAAACTACAGTCATTTCGGATTGCAACCCTATGATTTACATTTTGAATAAAAAATTGCTAGGGGGAAAGTACTCTAAATGGATCATTATCCTGCAAGAGTTCGACTTAGAGTTTGAAAAATCTAAGTCTAAGAAATCTTTAGTTTTTGCAAAGTTGATGTGTGATTTCCCGCGTGCTGACACGGAAACTGTGGCAGAGGAACCCATTGCGGACGAATCTTTGTTTCTCATCAGAAATTTAGATCCGTGGTATGGGGATATAATCGTCTATCTCCAAACCCAATCCTTTCGGCCCGAAGCTTCAAAGTCGGAACGTCGGAAAATTCGATTCCAGTCCCAACAGTACAAAATTATTGGAGATACTCTTTATCGCCGTGGGGCAGACTTGGTTTTCCGACGTTGCTTAACTCACGAAGAGGCAGAAAGGGTTTTAAATGAATGTCACTCTGGGGCGTGTGGCGGTCATATGTCTGGGTATGCCACAGCTCAGAAGGTGTTGCATGCTGGCTACTTCTGGTTGTCCATGTTTAAATGTTGTATCATTGTGGTCCGAAAGTGCCACAACTGTCAAGTGTTTGATCGCAAGATGCACGCACCACCAGCTCCTCTCCACCCTATAATTGTCGTTGGTCCTTTTGCCAAATGGGGTATTGACTTTATTACATGTAACCCTCACTCGGCCGGGGGGCATGCGTATATCATCCTTGCGGTTGATTATTTTACTAAGTGGGCTGAGGTGATGCCTACATTCGAGGCAGACGGCAAGACAGCTGTGATTTTCATATTCAATCACATTATTGCTAGTTTTGTTGTCCCACAAGTGATAATCACTGACCATGGGCGCCATTTTCGAAACATTATGATGACAGAACTGACAGGCCAGCTTGGTTTGCGTCACGATAGGTCAACTCCTTATTATCCATAAGCCAACGGTCTGGTTGAGTCCATCAACAAAGTTTTGGTTATCATGATTCGACGAATCATTAGGATTCATCGGTTGAATTGGCATAACATGTTATTTTCCGCGCTTTGGGCATACCGAACTTCAGTGAAAACATCAACAGGGTTCACTCCTTTCCAACTAGTTTATGGTTTGGAAGCCGTGTTGCCCATTGAATGCGAAATCCCATCACTTCAAATGGCTATCGAATTACTTCCAGCTACTTCCGAAGAGGAGAAGCGTTTATTATACTTAGCTCAATTAGATGAGACTCGACGTGATGTTGCACTGGCAATCGAGACTCATGCAAAACGAATGAAAGCTCAGTATGATCGAAATGTGACCCCTCGAAATTTTTCGGAAGGAGACCTAGTGCTATTGTATGATCAAGCTAACGATAAATTAGGTGCTGGAAAATTCGTTCCTATGTGGCATGGGCCCTACATTGTTAAGCGAAAGCTAGCAAAAGGGGCCTATGAGCTGGTTGACTTTGACGGGGACTCTTTGGGTAAACCCAGAAATGGACTTTACCTAAAGAGGTACTATGCTTAAATGATGGGTGTGAAGATTATAGTTAAGTTAGTTAGGTTAATTTTTCTTTCTAGCTAGTGTGTTTGTTAGTATAGACAGTGTGCTTAGCTTAGAAAGTGTGTTTTTCGTCGTTATTATGCTTATCTTGGTTTTACCCTTGATGTTTGCAGATGTCGATGCCTCTCCAAACGTACATTGGATTTGCTGATGGTGCTTGTCATAATACACAGAACATCTCTTCCGCGGCTTGGGTTATTTATTCGCCCTCTGACGAATTAGTTTCTATGCATGGGGTGAGCCTCGGTCAAACAACAAACAACATTGCAGAATACAGTGCAGTGATTGAGTTATTATCTGAATCCATTTCATTTGGGATTCAGAGTTTGATAGTGAGGTTAGATTCTAAACTCGTTGTATTACAGCTTAATAGAGTTTATGCCATTAGAAATCCAGTGTTATTAAGGTTATTTTTGAGAGTGCGTCTCTTGGAATGTGAGTTTGATTACATTGAATATCAACATATTCCAAGGTCTTTAAATACATTAGCAGATGCAATTGCTTCTCGAATGTTAGACAGACATTTGCAATAATCATACATGTAAATTTAAAAACATTTAATCACACATGTTTAACAAGATAAGCCGGTAATAATGATATATATAGATAGGAGTGTGTCAAAAAGTACATCGTCTTCGATCATAGGTTGAAAAACACCTTATGATCAGCAAAAATGATAAGTACAAAAAACCAAAATGTCACATTTGTCTACAAAAGTGACCATCCAATCACTAGTGGTGCTCTCTATATGACACCACTGCACGGGCTACCCTACATAAGAACCTCCTAAAAGGTCCTGGAACTCCGACTACATAGCGCTGAAGTCTGATAGGAATATCATCTATAGTAGTCTTTGGTATATCTGTCGTCAGACGCTCTAGGTCTTGCTCCAATTCAGCTAAGGTCTCTGTAACCTCGTTCTGTGGGACCGGTGCCGGTGCAACTGGTTGTCTCCTCTCGAAAGGCCGGAGATTGGCTAGACGCTGTGGGCCTGCATATGCATTTTGAAAATTGTCACTGTATGTTTTGAGACGATATAAAAACAAAAAAAAATAGATAATTTAAAAACACTTGCGAAAAATAAAGTACCTGTGTCATCCCACTGTTCTCCCGGTGGAAGAATCATGTCCGGGTCGCCACGAAAATCGACTCCGGCATAAGGAAAATCCTGAATCGAGAAGACTTGGTCCTCTAACCAGTGAAAATACTCCGGTCTAAATCGAACAACCTCAGTGCCCTCGTCAGGATGACGGGCCATCACCACAACCCATCGCATCAACTTAGGCTCTCGGGGAAGCCCAGCCTCAACAGTGAGCTGCTGAGGGATCAACATCGGAACCCTCTCTAGGGAAAAACTCACAACTAAAGGCCCATAACCAAAAGTATTCAGTTGCCCATTTTTTGCCCTAGTTAGTTGGCCCTTTAAATTGGCCAACACAGCATTGCACCAGTTGAAAATGGTGCATTGATAGCAGTCAATCGCCATCCGCATTTGGGACTTGGTGGCAATGTGCAAAGTGGCTGCGCCGCAGAGTCTGGTAACTGTAAAGGCAATTACCATAAGTTCAGGTCGGGATATTTTTTTGATTTCTATCCCTCTCTCCTGGTTCTGATTATTGCACCACTGTAGTCGGAGACTAGCGATGGACTGGCCACCCGGCCTAGTCCCGGACATAGTCAATTGTTCACCCCTCTTAGGCAAACCAGTGAGAAAGTAAATGTCCGAGGGCTCTATTTAGAGATGGTGCCCTCCAATGTAAAAGCACTGATCCTGGACGTTCCACCTTTCGACTAGCCACTCTAGAAATCTTACCTGGGCCCTCATGCCAGGTATGGCCCAGTATTTGTAAAGACAACATGCTTTTAAAGCATCAATGGAAGGTTGATGATTAATTGCGGCTAAATCGACATCTTCGTGCTCTCTTTTGCGCCAATCAAGCATGGTGGGCAATCTACACACCATAAAACATCTGTTAGAGTCAACAAAATTGAAAAATTTTGGTTCATTTTGGAGAAATTGGGATTCAAAAACCCACTCTGCAGTGTACGGAACCCGCCTTTAGAAACAGAGCGTGTGTACGCGGGCTGTCTTAAGGCAAGCTGCATACACCCGGCATTTTCCCAACTGAGAAAATGTCGGGGTACGCAGGTCACCTTTGGGGCACCTGCGTACCCCGAGAAGCGGCCTTCGAAACCCCAAACCCTCCAAAAAATGAAACTAAAGCCTAAAATCAAATTCTAAATGGATGGAAATGCAAGAGAGGATGTTGTAGAATACCTGAGGAGACGGCGTTCGGTTTCGACGGTCGGATTCTCTGCAATGACCACGGGAAGTTTCTTGCCAAATGCCCTTTTTCTCTCCTCAACAGTGAAATGGTAAAAATGAAATGGTAAAACCCCTTTTTATAGGTTTTTTGAGTAAATGAATGTTAAATTTGTTTATTTTCCACCATGAAAAGGTATTTTGCAAAGTATTTTTATCTATATTAAACAGGTATGAGTAATGTGTTGGTTTTTGTGCAGGATAAAAGGATTTTCAGGGAAAATTGTTATTTTTCACAAACAAAAACATCAGAGTCATCTTTTAAGCCCTTTTCTGACTCCTAAAACATGAAAAGATTGCCGAGCATTTCTTTTACACTCGTTAAAACATAATTAAAAGACGGTCCCCTTATAGCCCTTTTCTGACCATAAAAACAGGAAAAGATTGCCGGGTTTTTGTCGTTTCAAACTCGATACTGGAAATAAAACGACGTGTCCTTGATCGCTTTTTACTTTTCAGGTCAAAGACACTAACTATGAAAGTACTGCTTGGTCGTAAAAAACCAAGCGGTTCTCTCAAGTATTATTTTATACTTTTTCGGGCTTGGGAGACAAAAATTTACGAAAAAGTTCAACCCTGGAGTCTTCTTAAGTTTTTCAGACTCTCTAAAATTGAAAAACGCCGAGTTTCTCCTATACTGGACTCGTTAAAATTTCACAGTAAAGGACCTGTTCGATTACAAACAGGAACGGACCACTCCTTCTTAGGGTTCGAATCTAAACTAAGTTGGACTCATCCGAAGGATGAGCTTATAATCAAGCATATGTTATCCTCCTCAAGCTTGTAAAAAAAAAAGAGGTACTTGCCAGAAATGGTGGGGGAAAAGAGAGAAAAATGAGCCTATTTGTTATCCTTTGTCTCAGAAGAAACCTTATCACCACTCTTGAACACGACACTTTTCATTCACCTGGGTTGGGAAATCCTTTGCCTCACAGTTGATTAAACCACATTGAAAGTCTTCAGCCGGGTATTAACTTTGGGTCAAAAGTTACCAAGCCATCTGTTGTGTCGTTATGTGTTCAAGAGGTCACTGCAAATAAGCTATTAATCTGCAAAATACCTGTCATCCATCTTGACCATGCCTGAGTCAGTCCTTACAGCTACATTTCTTCAACTTGATCTATGATTTCGTGTTATGGGCTTGCCTACGACGGATCGCTTTCTATCGACATCGACACATTATCTAGAAAGATGATCTAGGAATCGTCAGTACCTTGAGATCTGCATGCATCAATGGCAGATTTCTCGCCTTCGACGGCAGTTTACATCATTGACTTTCGATCGAAGGATTCCGTGACATGTTCGACATCAACACATTCATTCACATCTCATGGATTGTACTGGGTACTTTGAGAACCATTGACATCACTGGTGGTTTCTCTCACACTTGTTAAAAATTTACATCATTGACTGGTAATCAAGTGGTTTCTACCATGCTCGACATCAACTCATTTATTCGCATGGATAGAATCGTACTATTTCGGGAAGTAGAAATGAAGACCCTGGATCTAGTTTCCACCATCCAGGCTGCGAGGAGTTTTGTATTCATTGTATAAGTAGACTAACTATAAACAGATGGCTGCATCCATACTGTGTCTACATGAGTCTATGATTATGATGTACTGCGAAATCATTCCTGTATCAGAGCAGTAGTTAGTTTGCTAGTTAAAGTTTTTTGATCTGAGTATGGGAATGCCTACCTCAGCGATGATATGATCTCATACATGTATTTTGTGTTGAATACTTGCAGGTTCCAACCAGGCTCTCCACAAGATAATCCTTGAAATGATAAAGTACTTCACCCTTCCTAGATGATATGAAACCCTAAATCTACTTCAGGCTTCGCACTTTAGGGGGCAAGCTGTTACACTAAAATTTGTCACCATGACTATCTACAGTCAGTATGGCTATATCAACTGTCATACTATCCTCCTTCGCAAGTCTCATACCTCTGCTCGTCATGTCAAACTCCAATAAAGAGAGAAAGTCCTTCAAAAGTCAATTAACTCTGGTTACGCAGTTTCTCCTGGCCTCACCTGCGTGTACGCACCCCAAGTTCATAAAACCTGCGTACTTGTACGCTCTGTATGTAAAGGTCTGGGTGCGTACTCCTGTAAAGGTCAAAAGGCACAAGTTTCACTTCCAAAAAGTTACTTGTGGTCATTTCTAGAGCCTTCTAGAAGATGGTTTGACGTGGATTGGGCGCCTCCAGATGGTTCATGCATCCCTATGTAAGAGGAACTTATCCCATGAAGAGGGGAGATATCCCATTGAAAGAGGGGCTTATCCCATTCATGGTGGACTTGATTAACTTCCTCTACAACACTATAAATACATGCACTGGGCCAGAGGGAGGGGAGGTTGAAAGCTGAACATTCCTAAGGGTAGATGCTGCTGAGATTAGGACTCCCTTATAGAGCTTGAGAGGAGAGATTCCCATCCTTTCTTGACTTCATTTGGAAGTGGGTGAGTTGATCAAAGTAAATGAAAACTCTTGCTGGACCCTGGGAGGAACTTGCACAACACCAAGGCTCAGGTTGTAATGGGTTCTTTTGTTTCCACTTAATGCAAATAAACTCATTTTTCTCAACAAGTTGTTATACATGATTTGTTTCATATACTCCTTGGTCTGTATGATGAATATGTGTTATTTTATAAGTTATTCAGGTGCTATGTAATCTTTTGGCTTGTTAGTGAATGCAGGTTTCGAAGAGAAGGAGGAGCTCATCCAGATCGGCGAGACTGGACTACTACAAAGCGTTGGACTAAAGGTATGTTACAAACATCTGATTACTTGTATTCTAAATGCATATTTAGAGAAAGGTAGTGTTTACTTGTCTTGTTTGTCACTAGAAAGCCATAGCTTCTAGGGAGGTCGGGTTTGTCCACAAAATTGACTCTTTCCGCACCTTTTTATCGCTCAACAGCTTCTTCTACAGGGATCTTGAGCTCTAGAAGCTCACTACAGGCCTGTGTAATGGCTGCTTCCAACTGTTGACTTTGCATTGTGATCTCCTTTTTATCTTTAAGTGCGTGCACCTTCTCCTTGAAAATTTGTTGATTGTTTGTCTTGACTTCGTTGATTATCAGTAGTGCACGTTGCTCTCAAACCCTTAATTCTTCAGAAACCCGTTGATGTAGTTCATGCAAGGTCTGGATGGGGAGCGCTATGAGATTTAAGCTCAGGTTCTTCATTTGCATCAGTTGAGCCCTTTCTTCTTTTGTCTCGGTGCACAAAGATCCTTCTCGTAGTTGAATGACGAAAAGATCCAAGGTCATATTTTTGTCCAAAACTAAACTTCTCGCTTGACCCATTCTCACTTGCTTCCCGCTCACCTATCCCATGCTCACATGTATCCTACCTGTTTGGACTTGCAACTTGCGCAAGTCTTGCTGAACATTTCCCAGTGCTTGTTGATAATGTTCCTAAAAGTGGCCCCAAAGATCTATTGTCGTGTCGTGGACCATATCACCTATTTCATCTAAGTGCCCTTCAATGAGGACCAAAGGGGTCGTGCCTGCTGATCTGTTAGAATTTGAGGTATGCTTCTTCCTTGTCTAGACTGCGAAGGGGGATTCTAAATCCACACCCCATTCATCTTGTTCCTCTATTTCTTCCTCCTCCAGTGTTTACTACTTTTCACACTCCTCGACGTTAATTATGGCCAGGGATGTTGTATTCTCTTGTGCTACTTTTTCTTTGGCTGCCTCTTCTTTTTCTCATGCAAAAACTTCCTTCTTCTGTACAACATTTTCCCAAGAGGAAGCCTTCTCTACTTCCTTTTTCTTCTCTGTTGCCATCATTTGCACGGCTAATACTTCAACGGACTTACGGGTACTTGTGTCAGCATATGAAGGAGTGAGCCAGTTACTTGGACTCTTGTTGACAACCCCTGCTATATCCTCCTCAGCCACCAAGTAAGGAAACTTGTGCCATACCCTCATGCCATCCTTCTTCACTCAAATATGCAGATTGTGGAAATTTGCTTTAAATTCAGCTATGGTTTCATACTACGTGTGCAATGTGGGTGATAGCCTTGACCTTTGGTTGATCACCGTCCTCAGTTCCATCTCAAAAAGGACCCAAAAGATCTTCACCTCTGCGATGTGCACAAGGCTCTTGGTAGCGTAGAGCAACGCGAAATTTGCTGCCTCTAGGAGGTCTGAGTCATGCTGAGGAAACTGATTGTCCTTAGGTATCCCCCAAGCCACCAATGTTATCAATAGTAGCAACCAGGTGTAATGGAACATCTTTCCCTCATCCTAGGCCTCCCTGCAATTCTCCAGAAACTCTTTGCATAATTATTGAGCCCAGTTGTACTAGACTCCTTTGGTGCATTGAGCAACCAAAGATATCACTGATGTCAGTACTTCATCTATGCGACACTTACACATTATCTTTCCTGCTAGTATCTGCGTGACAATATTCACCACTGGATCCGTGATAGAGCAGATGGAGTATCCGTGGGACTTCTTTATGAGACCAAACTCACTATTCATTTGGTTTGTGAGCTTCTTTTCCTGTGTTTTTCCTCCAAACACCTCTACAGGGTCCACTCCTTGAAATGGAAACAATGTAATTCATTGGATCAACATATTTATGATGGGGATGGGTTCCCCCAGCAAGAGACATCCATCGTGGACCAATTTTAGCAATTGGCACACACAGATGGTGTTTATGTTGGTGTGACTAAAGTGCGGCACTTATATCATATTCAAAAGCCCTGTGGCCCCAACGCCAGCTACCCATTTAATTGGTTCCAACCATGTGACCTTCGAATCTTCACATTATACCTTGGACAGGTATTTTCTCAGCACCAACTGAGGGAACTTCTCATGGTCCCCTAAGTCCCAATCCTCCATCTTTAGGGTCGGTATGCGGGCCAACAACGCGCCCTCAAACATCAATTTCTCTGGAAATAGTGGCATGGACACCATGAACTTCGCGTTTTCTGGATATTTTGGTACCTTAGTCATGGCCTTTAGCGATAGAATATATTTCGGCAACCAAGTCATCGGCTCACCCTCCTTAGCATCAATTTATTCTATGCCTCCATGCAATTTTTCTTCATCCAAATCCATCAAATTTGTTAGCTGTCATGACTGATCCATGGGGTTGCCTCCATCTCAGGGAGAGTTGTAGTCATTCTGTCTAGAAAACTCTTACGGAAAATTTCAGGCACATTTACTAACCCTAGTCGTGAAAAAAGGTCCTCCTAATTTGGACCAAACATACAGTGCAATACTTGGCACAAATCAAGGTGGAAAATCCTAAGGCAAACTCTCAGGAAGAAAAGTGTTCGAATGCGGAGTGACATGCCATATTTATAAGTGAATTTGAATTCAAATCCAATTGTTCCCTCTAATTCTCGGCCATTAATGCATCTTTGGTGGCATATTTCAAATATATGATCCATAAATGCATTTTCCCTGCTCCTTTCAATGGAAATTTCGCCATCCAATCATCTACAATGCTTCCAATGGTCACTTTTTGGCCAAGACACATGATACCCGACCGTGTGATGCAACTCTCCTCAGTGCCTCACTTCAATTCATCGTGCAGCCTCATCACATTGACTTTCCAACTTTTAGGCAGTGTAGTTTATAGTCTCGTACTTCCTTGCGGCTAGCTGCCTGGAGTACTAAGACTATCCCGCAATCATATAATCATTATGCAGGGATAAGATCACCCTTATACAGTTTGAAGCGACTTCCATTGACCTTTCTTGAGAATAATTCCCCATTCAGCTTTGCGAGCTAAATGACGGCACCATCTGTAATTTCTTTAATAGATTAAGGTCCCAACCAATGCATTTGAAATTTTCCATGGAATTTTGTAAACTTACTATCATAAAGAAATACTAAATCTTCCATCTTGAAGGTGCTTTCTTTTATATGGAAATCATGTGATGCCTTTTCACAATCCTTCTGCACCTGTTGATGAAATCCTACCAAGAAGCGATCCTCTTCCAGTTCTACCAGTTGCGTGAGTCGCTCCTCCATAGTATAGTGATCAGCCATGTCTGTAACTATTGCAATCCATAGACTTGGCACAATGTATTCTATGGGAATTACAACCTCTTGCCCATATACCAATCTGAGTGGGGTTTGACCTGTCAACTTCTTACAAGTAGTCCTTGATGCCCAAAGGACCGCTGGTATGTGCACATCCCAGTCATTCCTCTTCACGTTGCAAATATTTGTGAAGGTGCTCTCCCAAATTTTATTAAAGGCTTCCACTGTGCCATTCACTTGAGGGTGATAAGGCATACTCTTCTGATGATATACCTGGAATTCCTCAAGCAACACAACAATTGTTTCATTTAAGAAGTTCGTACCCTTATCACTCATTAAAATTTTATGGCAGTCGAACCGAGACAAGATATATTCAAAGATAAACTTTGTTTTTTTAGTTACGCTACAATCTTTTAAAAATTGTGCTTCTGCCCACCTGGTTAGTATTTTGTCATTGTAATAATGTATCTAGCCCCCATATTTTTCTCTGGTGGCTGTATTGAACCCACAAAGTCTATCACCCACTTATCAAACACCTGCAATGTCACTTGAAAATTTAGGGGAAATTCATCTCTTCGTGATGGTTTCCCCATCCTTTGACAAACATCGCACACCTTGCAATAGGTCTTAGAGTCCTTATGAACAGTAGGCCACCAAAGTCCTGTGCGTAAGATTTTCTGCGTAATGTCCTCCTGCTACTCCTCCATGTGCTTCTGCCAGAATGCTTGGACACTCATACTCTCAGACATATCTGTGCAATATTTCATCAGAGCCCATTTTGTATAAGTGTTTGGCAATCACAAAAAAATCAACCACCTGGACCACTAGTTCTTTCTTTTGTTGCATCAAATATCCTTTTGGGGTTGTACCTGTAGACAAAAATTGAATTATATTTGCAAAGTGATCATCTACAACGCGAACAACGAAGAGCTACGCATCAAGCAACCCTTCCTCCAAACTTGTAGGCTCATCACCAGTCTCAATATGCGAGAGGTGATCAGGACCAACATTTAGGCGTCCTGGCTTCATAATTACCTCAAAATTGTATTCCTGGAAAAATAACAACCACCTACAAATCTTCGCCCCCAACACATGCTTGTTGACTAAATATTTCAAAGCAGAATGGTTCGTATACATCAATAATTGTGCTCCTAAAAGATAGTGTTAAAATTTCTGTTGTGTGTAGACCATCACGCTCTGTGGACGAGTAGTTCTTTTCTACCTTTGAAAACTTCCTACTCGCAAATGCTTTTGGGTGGTCAATATATCCTTCGCCTGTTTGGGTCAGTACCACACCTAGCACAATACAAGATGCATCTACATGAGCATGAAACTCCTTCTTCCAATCTGGGAATACTAAAATGGGTGCAGTAACCATTTTCTCCTTCAAAACATTCAAACTTTTCTGACAATCCTCATCCCAACAAAATGTTGCACCCTTTTTCAAAAGTCTTAACATCAACACAGTTATTTGCGCATATGCTTTAATGAACTTCCTATAATATCTGATATGGCCCAACATTGTGCACACTTTCTTAATGTTATTCGGGGCCACCAAATTAATGATGGCTACAATCTTGGCAGGGTCTAGCTTCAATCCATACTTGCAAACCACATGGCCCAAGAGTATCCCATAAGGTACACAAAATATGCACTTCTTCAGGTTAAGGGTGATTTGATGTCTTCGATAGGTATCCAACATGAGGCATAGACTACCAACATGGCACTTTACCAATCCAAACACTGTCGAGTCATCAAAGTAGACCTCCAAAAATTTGTGGATAAATTCCTTGAAGGTTGCAATTACTACTCACGAAAAGATTGCAGGTGCATTCTTCATCCAAAAAGGTATCACTGTATATTGAAAACAACCCAACTTAGTTGCGAAGGTGGTCTTACTCCGATCCTCCAGCACGATCTTGATCTGATGGAACCCTTAGAAACCATCTGTGAACGAGTAGGCTTCCTTCCCTCCAACATTCTCCAGTACCTCGTTTGTAAATGGCATAGGGAATGGATCATGGATGCATGTGTCATTCAGCTTCCTCAAGTTTGCACATATCTGAATTTCATCCTGTTGCTTCTTTTCTTAAACCACCATGGGACTCACCCAGTCTGACTCCTCCACAGGTTCAATGATCCCAACTTCCAACATCTTATCCAACTCCTTGCACACCTTTTCCTTATACTTGTGATTTAATCAGTAGGGGTACTTCTTTACTGGCTTCGCATATGGATTTAAAGTAATCTTCATGATGCCCAAATCTCGTACTATCCCTTTTAGATCAGAGAACTTGGTGGGAAATAAGTCCTAATATTCGTGAAATAGCTCTGTGACTTTGTCAATTGTATCTTCATCCCAATAGTCGCCTATCTTCGCAAACTTTGGTTGTGCTTCTGATCCAATATTCACTTGCTTGGTCTTTAAAGGCTCTAATATGTCAATGATTTATGCTTTAGGTCCCTCGACTTCGCGCTATCCTTCAGACTTGGAATGTTGATGCTTCTCGGATCTTCTTCACCTTATTTCGCGGTCACATTATAATATTCAAGCGCATGGCACAGCTACATACTCCAATCTGGTTGTACCCACTCAACCGTCTCTTCAGGTATTTTGAATATCGTGTCTTTGATCTCTTGGAGTGCCTCATCTATACACTCAAACCCATCTTCAAAGGTGAAATTCAACAGAAAGATATCCTTCAGGATATCCCATTCTGTTGTCCTGTGTCGCAACTCGGTTTCCAAATGCCAGTTCATTGGGATGGTTTCCAAAGTATGATAAAATAAGTGAGCCCACTCGAGCTATAGTTCTTCTCCCCATGCTTTCATCCATCGTGCCAAATGCTCGTGTGGATCGTCCTTCCCTATGTCTTTTTCCACCATGGGGGTATTGGTGTACCCAAACATCAATTTCATCATTCTTTGGTACTCTTTCCAATTGGCGAAGCTATCTTTATGCGTACCCCACAAACGAGCAGGGGTAGCTCACAATGCAATATGTAGAGACTGGAACCGATGTTCCTTCAGTACACCTCTTTCAAACTTATCCAAAAACAAATTAACATCTTCTAAACCATCATAATAAGGTGAATTTTGTACCTCAGTGGATATGCATCGAAGCGACTTTGTAAGCTTGTTGTAGCACAATGATGATACTTCATGCAGTTGGTTTTTCCAATGCTCAAGCTTGTCATGATAATCCGAAGTGCAGGAAATATCCCTATCCCACGCGATCTGTCCATCCACAATGGGGTTGATCTAGTCCTCATCGCACACAATGATCTTATAGATCTGATTAAGGTCATCTTCTTCTTCATAATCACATACTAGTTCAGTATATCGTGCACCCTTAGTCAGATCCAATGGAACAATAACCCTGAGATCCTTCCTTTCAAACATCTTTTTTCACTTTTTGAGATTAATGATCGCATCCATATCAATGGCCTAGTAGATGCCCAGTAGTGTAGGGTAAGGGTTGCTATCACCGCATATGTCGATCACTTCAAAATAAGCTAGAGTGCTTGCTCCTTCAATATCTACCGTTACCCCATATAGGTGCCCCATTGGAATGATATTTTGTTGATTCACCATTCGTAGCTGGATAGGAGACCAATGCAATGTAGATCTCCCCATTCTCTCCCAAGTATTCTTTGGAAAAATGTTCACATCAGATCCCAGATCAATAATTACTTGATCCATTTCATATTCTCCAATTTGTGCAGTCAGTGACATCTCGCAAACAATTCACTTCTTTCTTTTGCCCACTATGCGTACTGCGCGCTGTTCCGCAGAGGTTTGATTTTACCTGTATAATTTTCTATTAGTTCCTATATCCCCTCTATCACCTTCCTATCCCTTAGAATCTTCATGGAAGTCTTCAAAAATGTCTCTAACAATGAAGGGTCTACATCCTGTGCATTATCGCTTCCTCCAGATTTTCCCTGACTTCCTAATGTAGAAGCTTTCATGAAGCTCTTCTTAGACACCATAAAGGTTTCCTTTTCTTTTTTTAAATCGAACCCAACTTCTTTTTTAGAATCCTTGCGTACCCATGCTTCAACTTTTGGCTACCTCCATTTGTCTTCTCCAGTGTCAATACTGCTTCACGTAATGATATTAACACTAGGCTCATCTTCATGAGGCTCTAACCTCATCATTTGGATATTATGCGTAGGTTGTTGGGTCTGATTCTTATTTTCTTTCATATTTTCTATAAGTATCGGAAAATCTTCTATGACATGGTCAAACTACCTACAATACTAATAGGAAGGGTGTGTCGGATTCTGACAGTTGCACGTGAAATGACCTGCTTCACCATAGTTGTAACAGATGTTCTGACCATGACCCCTTCCAACTCCTCCTCCTTTCCCTTGAAATCCTTCACGCGCCACAGTTGCACCTTGATCTTGAGGCCAATTTTTTTCCTGTATCCTATATGTAGGGGTCTACTCCATCATTAGTTCATAACTTCAACAGTTGTGCTCATCGTGACCTACATATTTGTAGAAAGTGTAAAACAATTGTTGCAAGGTTTGTACAAAATTTTCTAGAAGATGAAAATTATATGTCACGTGCTTTCCAAAAATTTGACAAATAGTGCACCACAAGGCTACCCCTGCACTTGGCCCAATGGTATTTTTTGGCTTCAGGGGGGCAGGGCATCCCCCTATAAGATAATTTTCATAGACCGGGCAATGGTCCTTATTGTGACCATGACCTTTGCATTTGAGGCACCAAAATTCTGTGTGCACCTCCAGCTAGACTTATTTTCCCTTCTTGAGGCTTTGCAACTCCATATGTAAGCTAGCTAACTGTGATTGAATCTGTTGCACTCCCAGATTCGTATCCTGCACGAGTGAAGCCTCCAATCTCATGGAAATCTCCAAGGCTTCATCTTGCGTTCCTATTTTCTGTTGAGACAGCGGCAATCTCAGATGAGGAAAGAGCGAAGCAATTTACGAGTCTGTGTTGATCATCCAAGATCCTCATATTAGCCTGTTGAATCAGACACTTCATTATTTGATCAAAGTCCCACGCAGACTCATTTACCTTTTGTTGGATTTGTTTAAACTTTGTCACTGAATGGGCTTGCGATTTAGGCTTCTTAAACTCATTGTCTAGTGCTTGTTGTGTTTCCATCATAGTCGCATTGGGTTTACCCAAGAAAAACTTGATATATGAGCTCAATGCTCTGTCCTGTAGCACTGTAACAAGCCACACTTTCTTCATGTCATCATCAATAATCTATTGTGCTTTCCATACAGCATCTGCTACAAACCAGATTTGTTTATGGTCCTCAGTCCCCAGACCCTTAAACACATGAATCTTCATCGTGTTCGCCATGTTGAATGATGGATGTGGAGGTGGAGGTGGAGTGAATGGATATGGTATCCATGTGATACCCTGACTCACAATCTGCAGCACACCTCATGGTGTCTTCAAGATACTTCTTCCGTCATCACTATCAGATGATCCCAACAGTGGAATATACTCAACACCCGAATCTAGGTTCCCTCTGAACACTCTTCCACTTCACGTAGTCCCAAACATCAATTCAAAGGCATAACCCGCTTTTCGCACAATAACATTTTAATCCAGGTTTTCAAGGATTTTAGGTACTTACCTCTTGGCCCCTTGAAAAATCTGTGCTCTGCTTCGCTTTAACTAGTGGACATATCGATCACGAACTCAGTAATGAATCCTCCTAGAATAATATTGATCCAGTAATCGAGAGCCCGCGTGATTTTTTTTATTTTTATTTTATAATTTTTTAATTTGTATTTTAATTTATTATTTAATATACTCAACACCTGAATCTAGGTTCCCTCTGAACACTCTTCCACTTCACGTAGTCCCAAACATCAATTCAAAGACATAACTCGCTTTTCACACAAAAATATTTTAATCCAAGTTTTCAAGGATTTTAGGTACTTACCTCTTGGCCCCTTGAAAAACCTGTTCTTTGCTTCGCTATAACCGGTCGACATATCGATCACGAACTCAATAATGACTCCTCCTAGAATAGTATTGATCCAGTAATCGAGAGCCCGCATGATTTTTTTTTTATTTTTATTTTTATTTTTTTTATTTTTTAATTTTAATTAATTAATTAATTAATTAATTTTTTTTTTTTTTTTTTGAAGCCTTTAAGTGCTTCACTAGTTCTGGGATCCACACAATAGGGCCATCAAGATTCCACGTACCCTGACTATCCACCAATTTAGACAACCACTCGTGTAAATCTCATGGAAAAGAGCAGAAGAATATCTCGTGTTTGTTTGTGAATAGATATCTGTTCAATCACTCTTCCTTTGACAGGCGCAACTTCTTGTTTTCTTGAGCTCCAAACGCATGTAGTTTTCAATCTATCCACTTTTCAATCTCTTTCTTAGTGGGGAACCACTTATCACACATCCCTTAGATAGATCCTGGTCTCGTCAACTTAACCATTTTTTGGCTTGAAGGGTCTCGACCAAGGTTCAGATTTACCTGCACCAACTAGCAAAACCCTAACTGCTAGCCCTTTTGGTAACAACCTGCGTAGCACAGGATGCAGTCTCACCTAAAGCAGTATTGGGGGATGAAAGAACCATGTTTATGCATCCAAAGGTCAGTGTGATGGGTTCCTATGATTTCTAGGGCTTATTTCGATCTTTGTGAACCCTAACCCTTATATTACAGATAATTGTAGTAACGTTCAAAAACCGAATCTAGGTCTTTGCGAAATGCTTTAAGCATTCATAACAGTAAGTAAATACACAGATCTTCTACTTTCGCACATCAATTAAGCATTCCTTCATATAATTTCAGAATAACAGAATGAATATACAAAAATTACATAAGTAAACACATATGCACATATACCCAATTATAGCTCAAAATAGTCTTTATTAGATGTATTATTTGTTGTTACAGACTCTTCTTCCCTGAACACTCAGCTATAGGGGCCCTCGAACACATCCTGCGGGCTTACAAAGGCCTCCACGCACTTAGCAGCAAGAGCCTTCCCCTTTTCTTAAGTACAAGAAAAATTTTTTTGCTGCCTTAGCTTACTTTCCCATACAATGATCTTCTATTCCATGATGATCTCCTAGACTTGCTATGACTCCTTTATATATAGTCTTCTCTTTTACAATGCCATGGTTCGCGAACCATGGGTGGGTCACAATGTAGGTTTTAACCCTGTACAGAAATTACCTGCATACGAATTCTTAAAAAAAGAAAATAAACAATGCGAGAGCATAACCCATAAAACACATATGCACAGAGATTTTTCCCTGGATCCCAAAACCGGGACTACCTGCTTGATTTTTCATTATGTTCCTTTCAATGTTACAATACATATTTATACATGCCGAAGCATCCAATACCATGTGCGAAAATCATGCATAAAACCATAGGTAGGTTCGCCCAACCTAATATAGGGTCCAAAAAAATATAACACAACCCAACAATCTCCCACTTGTTGTTTTCTTTCCACAGGGGGCCACAGGAGAGCTTAGTTATTTTTCCAGCCCTGAAACACCCATTGTTTCTCTACACCAAGAGAACTTCTCAGAGCTCACAAATTTTGTCAATGCATCTGCAATATTCTTCAAAGTGTCCACCTTTACCAGCAACACCTTTTTGTCTTCTATCATATCCCTCACAAAGTGATACTGAACATCAATGTGCTTTGTCTTTGAATGATAAGCAGGGTTCTTTGCCAAGAAAATTGCACTTTGGCTGTCACAGTCTATTCTTATAGCTCCCTGTACTAACCCCATACTTGAACACAATCTCTGCAACCAAACTGCTTCCTTGCTTGCGTGAGTGGCTGCCATGTATTCTGCCTCTGTAGTTGATAGTGCCACTACAGATTGTTTCTTACTCATCCAACTGACTGCACCTCCAAATAGGTTAAACACATACCCACTTGTAGATCTTCTCTGATCCAGATCTCCAGCCCAGTCTGCATCAACAAAACCATGAATATCCAACACTCTGTCCAATCCTAGTCTTCCTTGGTAGCACAAACCATAATCACTAGTGCCACGCAAATACTTGAAAACCCGCTTCACTGTTGTCCAGTGCTCCTTCCCAGGTTTTGACATAAACCTGCTCAATACTCCCACTGCATGTGCAATGTCTGGTCTAGTACAGACCATTGCATACATCAGGCTACCGACTGCACTTGCATATGGAACACGGGACATGTCCTCTTCCTCTTCTTGTGTCTTGGGACACTGTTCAGTAGATAACCTCACACCTACAGGAATAGGAACCTTCACCGGTTTACTATCCTGCATATTAAACCTCTGCAGAATTGTCTCGACATACTTCCTTTGGTTTAACCAAAGCTTCCTCTTTGCCCGATCTCTTTTAATTTCCATGCCCAAAATATAGTTTGTAGCACCAAGATCTTTCATGTCAAATTTGGAGGACAATTGGGTCTTCAAATCCTGGATAATTTATTTGTCATTTCCAACCAGCAACATATCATCCACATACAAGACCAGATAAATAACACGGTCACCAATTAATTTAAAATACACACAATGATCTGCTTTGCTTCTGGTGAAGCCAAGTCCCCATATAAATGTATCAAATTTCTGATACCACATCCTTGGTGACTGTTTTAACCCATACAGAGACTTCTTTAACTTGCATACCAGTTCTTTCTTACCCTTCACCGCAAAGCCTTCAGGTTGCCTCATGTAGATTTCCTCTTCCAAATCCCCGTGAAGAAATGTTGTCTTCACATCCATCTGTTCTACCTCAAAATCAAAAGCAGCAGCAACAGATAAAAGTAATCTAATAGAAGCTACCTTGGAAACAGGAGAAAAATATCACCAAAATCAATTCCCGGCACCTGGGAATAACCTTTTGCTACCAACCGAGCTTTGTATTTCTCCACCTTTCCTTCTACATTAGTCTTCTTCTTGAACACCCATTTGCTGCCAATGGGTTTCCTTCCAGCCGGCAACTCTACCAGATCCCAAGCCTCATTTTTGTGCAAAGATGCCATTTCATCAACCATGGCCTCTTTCCAGAGTTTTCCATCCTCTGAATCCACTGCTTCCTTCACAGTTCTGGGATCATCATCAGTAACAGACAAGGCAAAATTTGAAATGAAAGAAGATGGACTATACATTTCTGGTTGCCTTCTTTCTCGACCTGATCTTCTCACAGCCGGAGTTTGTGGCTCTTCATCTTCTGATTCCTCCTCTGCTGCAGAGTCCGATTCTTCCTCCTTTGGCTCAAACTCTATCTTCTCAGGTTCCTTTGGTTGGACTTCAGATTGAATAACATCTTTTACCTCTCTGAACACCACATCTCGGCTGTACACAACCTTCCGTGTGACTGGGTTCCAAAGCTTATAACCCTTTAAACCATCCTTATACCCAATAAAGATGCACTTTTCAGATTTACTATCCAACTTGGTTTGTTTCTCCTTTGGAACATGTACATATGCATCACATCCAAATACCCTCAGATGTGAAAGAGAGGGTTTCTTACCAGTCCATACTTCTTGTGGAGTCTTATCCTCCAACGCTGATGAGGGTGATCTGTTGATCAGGTAACGTGCAGTATCCACCACCTCTGCCCAGAATTCCTGTCCTAACCCGGCACCACTGAGCATGCTTCTTGCCCTTTCCATCAACGTCTTGTTCATTCTTTCCGCGACTCCATTTTGCTGAGGTGTATATGGAGTAGTCTTCTACCGTGCTATACCACACTTCTTACAAAATTCTTCAAATTCCTTGCTGCAAAATTCTCCACCATTATCTGTCCTCAGCACCTTTATCTTCTTCTCTGTCTGATTTTCCACCAGAGCCTTAAATTCTTTAAACCTGTCAAAGACTTCAGATTTCTTCTTAAGGAAATATATCCATGTATTGCTTGAGAAGTCATCTATGAATGATACATAGTACACAGACTTACCCAGTGATGGAACCTTCACAGGTCCAAACACATCACTGTGCACAAGCTCTAATATCTGTTTCGTCCTCTTACCACCAGAGGGGAAACTCACTCGATTCTGCTTCCCATACACACAATTTTCACAGAAATCAAAATCCAGAGAGCTCTCATTCATACCTTCTACCATACCTTTACTATGAAGTATTCGAAGGCCCTTCTCTCCAATATGTCCAAGCCTTTGATGCCACAACATGGTCTTCTCTCCAGAAACCACTAGATTTTCTACTCCATTTTCAGGAACCATAGAACTATTGCACCCATCAACAACAGTGCTACCTTGCA
Organism: Pinus tabuliformis; assembly: GCA_031772625.1. Classification (NCBI taxonomy): domain Eukaryota; kingdom Viridiplantae; phylum Streptophyta; class Pinopsida; order Pinales; family Pinaceae; genus Pinus; species Pinus tabuliformis. The sequence goes on along the minus strand of CM062818.1, from coordinate 533,894,823 downwards.
GTTTGTACAGAGTTCCAGTCTGAACTCCCCGCATCAATAGCAGTGCTCCTCGAACCATCTTGCAGGTATCTTTCTCAAACACCGTCTTTACACCTGCATCATCCAACTTGCTTACAGAAATCAGATTTCTGGCCAATGCAGGAATATGTAGAACACCCGGAAGTGTTCTAACCCTTCCACCTTGCAACTTCAACTTTACTTTTCCCCAACCAATGATTTTAGCCTTCCTATCATCTCCTAAGAAGACATCACCACCATCGTATTTCTCATACTCGCAGAACCACTCTCTATGGGGAGTGAAGTGAAAGGATGCACCTGAGTCAATCAACCATGCCTCATGATCTACATGTGTACTTGAAGAAGCCAAGTACACATCCCCACCTTCATCTGAGGTGGTTTTCGCCTCTGCAGAAGGAGCATCATCAGATCCGTTTCCTTTATCAGGAGCTTTAGATTTACAATCCCTTCTGAAGTGTCCTTCCTTTCCGCATTTCCAGCACACCACCTTTGTAGGTTTTCCTGGAGATTTAGATCTCCCTCTAGATTTAGATCTCCCACTCGATCACTTATTTTTGTTTCTGTTCTGGGACCGTCCTCGTACAGACAAGGCATCACCATTCTGGTTGTCCATATTCTTCCGTCTCATCTCCTCCGTCAGCAAGGCTGAGACTATTTCATCAAACTGCAAAGCAGTTGCATTGCTACCTATTGCAATAACTAGACTATCCCACGAATCTGGTAGAGAACACAATAGACTGATGCACTTATCTTCATCTGAAATTTTAATATCAACAGATAATAACTGACTTACCACAGTATTAAACGCATTCAGATGCTCTGTCACCGAGTCTCCATCTTTCATCGTCAGGTTATACAGCTTTTTCCGCAGGAACAATTTATTCACCAGAGACTTAGATTGGTACAAAGTCCCTAACTTGACCCACAAAGCCTTTGCCGTAGCTTCCCCTGATACATTCAGCAATACTGAATCTGAGACACACAATCGTATTGTGTTCTTTGCCTTCCGATCCAATTTCTTCCATTCTTCATCGGTCACTCCCGATGGTTTAGTACTCGGATCTACTGCGATCCACTGATCTTTATCGACCAACAGATCCTCCATCTTGAGTTTCCACAACTCAAAACTCTGACCATTGAACTTCTCAATCTCGATCTTTCCACTGCTCGCCATCTTCTTTCACCACCAGAATCGATCTCGCAGATCTCCCACTGAACAGGGTCTACCACAGGCCCGAGCGAAACCCCTCAGCAACAAAGGCGTCCCCTTGAAGCCAAAAAAACTCTGATACCAAATGTAGGTTTTAACCCTGTACAGAAATTACCTGCATACGAATTCTTAAACAAAGAAAATAAACAATGCGAGAGCATAACCCATAAAACACATATGCACAGAGATTTTTCCCTGGATCCCAAAACCGAGACTACCAGCTTGATTTTTCATTATGTTCCTTTCAATGTTACAATACATATTTATACATGCCGAAGCATCCAATACCATGGACCGAAAAACCATCGCGTCCAATACCATGTGCGAAAATCATGCACAAAACCATAGGTAGGTTCGCCCAACCTAATATAGGGTAGGTTAGTCGTGGAAAGAATATAACACAACCCAACACACAAAACCTCCTATCTTCTAAAAAACTAAGGGACTAAGCCCCTTTTGACTCGAATGACCTTCGCACTTTGCTCCCACAAAATGCAGAGACTTTTCAATTATAACAAAATTAATGACAAAATTTACCCTAGGGGACCCTGTCCCAACATAGGGGATAATTGTAAGTTACATACACCAGCTTCACGCAGGAAAATTTATGATATAACTTGATAATAGCTATATATTTTCCACATATCATACGCTAGATTAATAAATATAGATTTACCAGAGCCATGTTCATTGAGCAACAACTTTGACCATTTTATATGCCATGCCAATAGAGACAACTTTCAATTATTAGAGACCAAGTGAGATAGGAGGAGATACACAGGATCGATGCCTCCTCAGCTTCCTTTGAGTTTGGAGTTACTAATTATTAGTAATGAGGGGCAGAGATAGAAATTGACACTTTATCTTTAGATTAATGTTGGAACTCTTCTATTATGATGCATGCATGGTTGTTCTTCTTATTGTTTCTGTGGTAAGTTGATTTAGTTGGTAGATTCGGTAGTGCTTCCTAAATAGTTGTTATATTCTTATTTTGTGACATGTTCCTCTATTTTTATAGACAACCTTCTTTAAATACATTATTTTCAAATGTTCAAATGCAATCTTACAAATGAAATCGATTGGCTTTGATTAAAAATAATTGTTGACACCTAATCATTGGGATTGGGTGAACATTTGTAAATAATGAAAACGAAGAGACATCGGGAGGTGAAGCCCAAGATTTTCTCCCTCCTGTGTATAACCATGAGTAATCTTAATGAATAAACAATTTGATTTGAGGAGTTACCTCATGGCCAGACATGGTATCAAAGGCAACTCCATTTTTGACATCGCTTTCTTCCCTTCTAACTCCCTTCTTCCATTTTTTTGTAGTTTTTCCTCTGCCTTTCTCCTTTGACAGAATGTATGTAGTGCCATACATAATATTTAATTTGAATATTTTCTTGCATATGAGACCTAAATGTTGTACACTAAATTCATTGCTGGTGCGGTGAGCATGGAATAGAGGAAGGATTGGAGCTTTAACGTTGGTGTGGTGAATGCTAATGTAGTGATTGGTATGTCTTCGACTAATATTCTATGTATTGTAACACACTTCCATATTGAACAGTGACTAGGTGTTTAGGTTTCTTCTGGCCCTCCACCTTCCAGCCTACCCACCTTCTAGCTCCCAACTAAATAACGTATACCATACTTAGTCAACATCATGTTCTGACTTTACTTCTACTTGAGATTTTTGTGTCATGCATTCATGCCAAGGTTGTTTCTCTATCTCTTGGAATGCATTAGGTTTCAAACTTCATTATTGGTCTATATTTCCTCAGTGTTTGTAATAAATTTGGAATCATCAAAGTTTATTTAGGATTTGCTACTGTCTTCCCCCTTGTTGTCATCTATGTGGCGAATAATGTAGTGGAAACTAAAGGTCACTCACTAGAGGTTCCACTGAGATCCCGCTGGTTATAGAGCTCGCAACAAAACAAGCTGTGGTGTATTCTTCATATGCCCTGACTCCTCATGCATTGAGCATTAGCTTGTCATACCTTCCATCGCCAATGTATACTCCACCGTTTGCAAATACCACTCTCGGTTCGTCCTTAACTCCCTTGGCACCGCTTGGTAACATTGGTGTATACCATCGGTTTCTCCATATGATAGTTTCTCCATAGCACATATCGTGGCCGCTCCAAAACCATCATATAATACATGTTATGTAACTCTCCCTCCAAACTAGAAGTGTGTTCCTCGATAACTTCTCGGTTGTTAAAATTTCCATTGCAAGAGAGGTGTTGAGTTCGATTCGTGGCCTCTGTCATATATCCCGTGTCTTTGTCATTGACTCTGTGTTTGCGATCCATACACATACGCACATACCATATATACCAGTCATATATCTCATACCACTACTCTCCCATACCACCTCTGGTTCTGTTCTGTCATAAATGTAAACTAGAATTTTTTTTTTTACACATATTACCACCAGAAGTGCATTTTTTCCAGCATAAGTACATTTTTTTTTACAGTACACAGATTTTAAAATGCATTCATTGATATCTATCATGGGAGTGGTTCTCACCAGCAAGGAGAACTATCCTCAGTGGTCTTGGAATATCAAACACACTCTCATTTTCAATGAGTTGTGTAAATGAGTTTGTGCAGGAGAAGGATATAATGAACTTGCAAATCCTACCTTAGACAAGGAATTCTCCATTTGGGAAAAACAGAATAGAAAGGCCTATTTATTGATTGCAACATCTATAAATGAAGAGGTGAGTCACCATATTTCACCATTTTCAAATTCTTTTGAAGCCTTAAAAATTTTGAAGGAACTCTATGTCTCACACTCTAAACTTGAAGTTGTCCAATTGATGATTAAATTGTTCATTCTTGAACTAAGAAATGAGGAGCCTCTTGCTTTGGCACCAAAAGTAAGATTTATTATGCATGATATCAAAGTCACTAATGTTGAACTAGACATTCCTCTTATAGATTTTTTCAAGGAACTTTATCCCACTTATTCAAATTATCTCGAGTCATTGCAAGCAAATGGAAACCTTGAAGAGATTACCTATGACTCCCTTGTGAAAAAGTTTACTGCGAGAGAGAAGGATTTTGGGAAAAAGACAATTCCTCATTCTTTTTAAGAAGTTGTGTGTCTTGCACATAGAGAGAAGGGTCACGCTCAAGATTCTTCTAGAGGAAGAGGTGGTCGAAGAGGAAGAGGAAGAAGAAATTTCAGAGACAAGTGGGGTAGACACTCTCAAGGAGAAAACCCTGATCTTCATTGCATATGTTGCAATAGAGATGGATCACATGATGCATCCACATGCAAGTTTTCTTGGGACAGAATTGATCAGGAAAGAAATCAACCCAAAGGTAAAATCAATGACAAAGAGAAAGGTAAAGCACCTGAATCCGCTCACTATGTTGTGGCACATTGTAATATTGGAGTAAATGAAGACTTGTTTAATCCTTCACTTGCTTCTTGGAAAAACGATTGGTTGCTTGATTCATGAGAAACTTACCACATGAATTTTAGAAGAAATTGTTTTGAAGAATTTACTCCTAATGTTGATGGAGCAGTATACTTTGCAGACAAATCAAAACTCAAGCCATCAGGGCTTGGCACAATCATGCTCAAATTGCCTAGTATTCCACACTTTCTTCTACATGATGTTTTATATCTCATACAACTGAGGAGAAAATTGTTGTCCTTGGCCCACATCCACCAACAAGGACACTCCATTCATATGTTTTATGGAAAGGTTGAGGTTAGAAAAGCATCATATCACTCACTTGTCATGACGGGGATAGAAGAAGAAAGACTTCTGAAGCTGCAAGGTACTTCTGCTCGTGCACACAATTTCTCATACAGTTCTCATTATGATGAAGGTACATTTCCATCAAGTCTTTTATGGCATGCTATATTTGGACACTTGAACTATGACAACTTCGCTTGTTGAAGAAAAATGGTGTTACTGGTTTGCCTACAATTCCTAGGAAACTTAAGAAATGTGATGTTTCTATTCTAGGAAAGCATAGAAAACAATGTTTTCATGATTCACATTCTAGAGCACATAGAAAACTTGAACTCATTCATTTAGATTTATGTGGTCCAATGCTTGTTCCTTTTGCAAATGGAAATAAATATATGATGACATTTATTGATGACTACACCAGAATGTGTTGGGTTTGTCTATTGAAGAACAAATATTATGCTTTTCAAACATTCAAGAACTTTCATACATGAATTGAAAATGATGAAAAATCTCATATTGGCCCTATTTGCACTAATAATGGAAAAGAATACACTTCAAATGAATTTGAAAACTATATTCTCTAGCATGGGATCAAACATCAAACAATTGTGCCTTATAATCCCCAACAGAATGGAGTAGCTGAAAGAATGAATAGGACAATCTTAAATATGGTATGTTCTATGATGTTTTTCAAGAATGTAAAATTGATGTTTTGGGCTGATTCAGTTTTATGTGTTGTGTATGTAAAGAATATGTGTGCATTGAATGCTATTAGAAACAATACTCTTTATGAAATGTGGTATGGCCACATTCCTTCAGTAAAGCATCTCAGGGCCTTTGGTTCTACCTGTTATGCCTTGATACCAAAAGTACAAAGAAGCAAACTTGGTGCAAGGAGTTGTAAGTGTATATTCTTGGGGTATTCAGATACCTCCAAGGATTTTATAATCAGATTCCAAATATTGAAGGGGGGATTCCTATACTGGATCAATTTGTGTAATCTTCTTCTGAAGCACTCTCTCCCCCACATGAAGCTCCAACCACTGATGATACTTTAAGTGACGTGATTGACAGAATTGGGAGAATCAATATTAATTCAATCCCAACTCAGTCAAGTGAGCAACCTGGGCCATCTTAGAAATGTCCTCCAAAATGGCTAACAAAGACACTTGAAAGTGTTCATCCTGACGAGGTTGGAAAGATGGGAACAAGAAATTCAACAAGGCAAAATGGAGGTTATGTAAATAATTTTGATTCACTTGTTGATATGGATGTTTCTTGTGATTGTGAACTGAATTTGTCTACAAATTCTAAACCAACTTCCTTCAAAGAAGCCACTTCTCATGATGAATGGAAAGAAGCGATACAAAAGGAGTATGATGCCTTGATAAATGATGGCACTTGGAAGCTGGTTGACCCTCCATTGGGAAGAAAACCAATTGGCTGCAAGTGGGTCTACAAGAATAAGTATAAAGTTGATGGCTCACTTGAAAAACATAAAGCCAAGCTTGTGGCAAAAGGTTTTGTACAGAAGGAAAGGTTCGATAATGAGGAGACTTTCCCCCCACAAAAAAATGGGCTACCATTTAGACACTTTTCACCTTGGAAGCTCAGAACGGTTGGAAAGTCCATCAAATGGATGTAAAAGTTGCTTTCTTGAATGGAGATCTGAAAGAAAATGTTTTTATGTCCCAGCCAGAAGGATTTGTTGTGAAAGGACATGAACATAAAGTATGCAAACTTGTGAAATCCTTGTATGGCCTCAAGCAAGCACTGCGAGCCTAATATCAAAAGTTAACTGAGCATCTTCTGAAACTCAACTTCAAACATTATGATCTTGATGATGCAAATTTGTTTGTCAAGAAAGTTGGAAAAACAATTGTATATCTTGTGGTATATGTAGATGATATTTTGATGACAGGGAACAATGAGAGCTACATTGCATCCATAAAAAAGGAATTGAGGAAAGGTTTTGAAATGACTGACATGGGCTATGTTCACTACTATATTTTTTATTGAAGTAACTCAACATCCAAAGTCTATATTCCTCTCTCAAAAGAAGTACATTGAAGATCTGTTGAATAGGTTTGGCATGGCTCAGTGCAATCCTCTGACTACTCCAATGGAACAAAACTTAAAGCTCACATCCATTGAAGGAAAATAATTTGAGGATACAACAAAGTATAGACAACTTGTAGGAAGTATCAACTACCTAACTACTACCAGACCAGACGTTTTGTTTGTTGTTGGAATCCTCAACAAGTTTACGCAAAAGCCTTGTGAGGGACGTTGGTCTGCTGCAAAAAGAGTTCTAAAGTACTTGAAGGGAACCCAATACTTTGGACTCAAGTATACATAGGTGGGCGACTTCAACTTGATTGGATACTCTTATTCAGACTTCGATGGAGACAAAGAAACTGGGGTATCTACTTCATGTTATGCTATGAGTCTTGGATCAAGAGCTGTCTCCTAGAGATCACACAAAAAATAATATCTATCAAATTCCACAATAGAGGCAGAATATGTGGTAGAAACTGAGGCAACAAAGGATATTGTGTGGCTTAGGAAAATTCTAGAATATTTGTAGGTGAAACAATTACATTCAACTCCACTCATGATTGACAACACCTCTGTAATACAGTTGGCCATGAACCCAAAGCTCCATGATCGAACGAAGAACATCAATACAAAATAACATCTGATTCGACATCATGTTGAGGCCAATACAATCCATCTACGCCATTGTTCCACTAATGAGAAGATTGCAGACATATTCACCAGTGTGGTTGGAAGAGAAAATTTCGAAAGATTTAGAATGATGCTTGGACTCACCAACATCCCTTCAAATTAAGGGGGGGAATGTTGACACCTAATCAAATAGATTGGGTGAACATCTGTAAATAATGTAAATAGTAAATAATGGAAAATGAAGAGACATCGGGAGGTGAAGCTCATGACTCTCTCCCTCCTATATATAACCATGAGTAATCTTAATGAATAAGAAATTCGATTTGAGGAGTTACCTCCCGGCCTGACAATAATGCGTACATTGAAAATTATAAAATAATGTTGGGGCTACTCACAATTGCATCTTTGCAATCAACTCCCTTAATAGAATAATAGCTTCAAATTTCCTTGTTGTTATAGGTATCTTGGGAGAATATCCACTTTCATGGGCTTGTTGGTGCATTTGCTGAAAATTCCAGAAATAACGCTAATGATTCCAAAATAAAAAACTGATAGAAAGTAATTCCTTTTGGGAAAAAATATTTCCTATCTAGGGAAAAAAACCCACATATAAATGAGAGTAATTGTCTAATCCTAACATAATTATTCTGTAACATTTTAGCAGCAACATCGCGTATAATGTCATTGGTAGTATTCAATATACTTGTTATTATAACACATGCTCATAATGAATAAGAGTTCTATAAAACATGTTTTGTTTATTTTTTTAACCAAACTATATGTAAGTACTTGAAATAATATGATTAGATCATAAAAATGAAATCTTTTCAAAACCATTTTTGTGCTCAACTTTTAAGCCAATTTCTCTATCTCTAGCATCTGAATATTTAGACATGGCTCATGCATTTGCATGGACTTTGATAATATGATGGATACAATGAAAATCATATCAAATTGAGAAATAATTGTTGTCTACAAATCAATGTTGTCTTGTGTTGTTTGGAGATGCATCGCAAATGAACTCGTATCAAAGTAGAAAGGTACAAGAGTTGGGAATAGTCGTAATGCCTACTTTTGCAATAGATATTGTTTGATGCTCCATTGCCTTATGAACAAGAACTTTGTTTTGAGATTGCTATTTGCAGGGGAGTACACCTACCAAAGTTGGGCAGCTCGCCAAACCAACAATGCTATATTAGCAAACGTAATTGGTGTTTTATGTGGTTTCAGACTCTGGACTATTGTTGTAGTGGGTAGTGGAATCAATGTAGGTTGCATCCCAGGAGATGCATCTGCAAGAAGAGAGCTAGTATATTTGGGTATTTCCACTCGTAAAATGCTTCTTCAGAGTCGTTGTAAAAGGAACAGATTCTGCTAATGTTTTATGCCTACGTTAGAGCAAACAAAGCGACATTGGTGACTCCTGGAGGGGATCTCATGGATTCTTATTGATAGACCATACTATAAAGGATCTTACCTCCAAGAAGAGGAGGAAAAGGAGATCAGGATTCATAATCGATATTTTCATGTTTTTATGCATGGCTATATAGGTGGTAGGCTGAGGTGACTTTTTTCAAATAGGTGGTAGGCTGAGGTGACTTTTTTCAAATAGGTGGCAGGATAAGGTGACTTTTTTCAAATAAAAGGAACATTGAGGTTACTTTTTAAATAAAGTACAAATTTTCTTATGAAATGAAAACATTCACCCCCACTAGTAGTTGTTCGTAAATTAAAATTTATTGCCTTTGAGTAATGCTAACATTAGTTTCAACGGTTTCAAAATACGAAGAAAATGGATAAACATAATATATGATTTTTCCTCCCCACCTCGGGAAGAGGCCAAATAATATGGTGAAAGGGAAACTTTTCTTATTCGTGATCATTCACGACAATCAACAGTTGAATTAATTCTAACCTTGACATTTTGATTACTATAGTCCCTGCCGTGCCTGCGATAATGTAACACCCTCCTCCTACATCTACGCAAGCAACCAACCAGCTGGCGTAAACATGCGATAAGAGGCCACTATGATATGATTCGACCTCTTAAGTCACGTTAAGGAAGTGGAACTGACAGAAATACACCATACAAACATTCAACGTCAGCTTTAAGATCCCTGGGAACCATGCCAAAACTTCAGGCAGCGTGCCCCTAGGTCGCACAGAGCTTTAAAACAAGTCAACCCCCAGTCGCTTCCATGATATAGGCATGACAATGTCTAGATACCTCGAGTCACTCTCACATGCTTATTTTCCAGTGTCCAAAGGCCCTTTTTGTCATTGTTGTCCAACATCCCTGAAATTTGAGCCACTTATTCAGGCCTAGAGCTTAGGTCACTGCCCAGAATTGAGCCATATCTTCAAAACAATAAAATAACATGGAAATGAAAATACTAAAGAAAATGATTTCTTAATACCTTGACTAGACCCCTACTAGCCATGGTAGACATTTCGTCAAACATATCACAAATATGTAATCTACAAGTGTAAAGAATAGTTTTGAGCACAGGGGTCTCATACTTAGCTGAGAATCGCTAAGAACCATTAATGCCTCAACACATCAACTTTCATTCCATCCATTAGGTCATAGATACATCGATCATTCAATTACAAGTAAAAACATGATGAGAGCCATACATAGTTTTTGTCATAAAACACATACATAACCAACATAGTAACACTAGAAATACTAACAAAAGTATAGCCATATAGACCACATATAATCCATAAAAATTCTCATAGGAATACAACGAGAAATAACCTTTCATTACCGAGGAAAAATCCAAACCCAGGATGGGACTTACACATTCCACCTAACCGTAGAATGACTGAGCCAAATCTCTCTTCAGTCATTCACCCCTGTGCCATATTCCAAGCATGAATGTGGTATCTCATAGAATACATCAATCAAAAAACAATCCATGACTTCCAGAGGCCATCCACCTCAACACATAAAATAGTGACTCCACCTCACAATTGATCATCACAAAACCATCATCAGATTGGTCTCTATCCAAGCCTTCTAGGGCATCTAGAGCATTTGTTCCAACCAAAGCTTTCAGGATTAGTAACTCAACCCACAATTGTCGTTGAGCTTCTAGAGCGTTTGTCTAACCAGGGCTTCCATGACTAGTAAATCAACCCACCAAGGACTTCCAGACTGTTTTTCCAACCAAGGCTTTGAGGACTAGTAACTCAACCCACGTGTTATAGGGCTTCTAGAGCATGTCCAACCAGGGCTTCCAAGAACTAATAACTCAACCCAAGCTAAGGAAACATGAGAACCAACCAAAGGCAATGAAAACAACCCACAAGCACCATGGCTATCCAGGAAATGGGAAGGTTAGGCAATCCACTGTTAATCTAGGTAATCTTCCATGCTAGTGATAGATCACAAACAACAATCCACATGCATATGCCATGCATGCCAAAACTAATGAAAGAAAGATACATGCAACTCGATACCTGCAAGAAAATATGATGTAGCTTTTTATCTCGATGCCCTCTTGCGCATTCCTATTCTTCCTTTACCTTCTTGCTCTAAAAATCCAACTATGCCACACCCTCCAAGAGTGCTCCAAGAAAACTCTATGTCTCCAAGAGTATGATAGAGAGAGAGAATAATGAGAGAGCATCAAAAATAATCTGACAAAAGGTTACCAACTGATCATTGGAAGAATTTTTATGAATGAGATCTCTATTTTTTCCATTTTCCATTATTTTCCTTCATTTTCCTCCTCACATGCAACCTGTGACCTTTCACCTCCCTTTTCTTCTAATCTCCATTATTTTCATAAATAAATATGCCAAAATGCCATTTTTCCTTTCCAAAGCCTTATCCATTGTCTTTTCCAATTTCCTTAGCCATTAAACAATGCCAAGTGATACCCATCACTAGGATTTTTCCCAACACTCAACTTGGAATAAGTGTCCCATCAATCGTGGTTATTATTTTGCCTTTATTAACTTTTATTACATGGAATTTACACTAAAGATGTTATAGGAAGGGACTAAAAATATAATAGAAAGCATTTTATGTGTGAATCTGTGTTTATTAATGTTTTTGGTTTTTTTAATATATACTTTTATTTTATTTTTTAATATTGAAACATGTTTACTTATAAATTGTGTTTTTTAATTTAATTTATTATCAGTTTTCAAATATAAAAAAAATATAATTGAAATGTAAATATGTGTTTATTTATTTATATATCTATATCTATATATATATATATATATATATATATATATATATATATATATATATATATATATATATATATATATATATATTAAATTGTATATTTTTTCTAAATAAATAAATAAATGTATATTTGTTTGTTTGGATAACCTATTTTCTCATTTATTTATTTTTCATTTTATTATGAATATAAAAAATTGTTATAATTTAATTTTTTTAATTTTTCCATATTTATGTTTTAACTTTATATTATATATGTTACATTTATTTTTCCTCCCCAAGGAAAATTTAACGAATTGGATGATAATGAGTTGTACAACTCTTTGGAGGAATTTTTTTATTTATTATTATCTCAGAAGACATCTGCATTGTTGTATGTTTCTCTATGTGAAGGCCTCCCATATAATTGCCACACAAATCTTGCCTAGGTGTATCTATTGACTATTGGCATCAATAGGTTGACTAGTAGTTGAATGCCTTGTTTCTAGTATCCTCCTCAAAATTGCACACAATTCCTTACACATTGGTGAAATCTTTCTAACAGACTTGACACATGGCTTGTAGTTTCAAGGCTTTGTGTCATTAATAAGAATGACTAGGCGAAACGAATTTGATGCATGGGTGGTCTCTCATTGAAAAAGAAATTTTTTAATGTCGTTTGGCACTATGATTTGGGCACATAGAGTTTGGATAGACATTGCTTTATATTTTTTATTATTTCTTCCTGTTGTAACTGCTACAACACCCTCCAAAATTTTGGCTTGCACTCAAATTTCAGAGCCTTCCTTGGTCTTTCCCTTGATTGTTGCAAACACTTAAGCTCATTTCACGAGCTTTACCCAAGTTCTTTGAACCCTTTCACTTGTTTGATTAATTATATTATTTTGGCATGTTTGATTGTTATGTCATGTGTGTGTTACACATTATTTTGTCAGCGACCCTGGATTCCCTAATCCCGGACACTATCGGTCCATGTTATCGACATCTGATTTGTGTCATGTTGCAAAATATGTGTCAGTTTCTTCATTGTCATCTCAGGAAGAATACCTCAGTTCATTACTCCTGGAGCAAACCCTTTTTAACCTTTCTTTTTAGGTTGTTGTGGGTCATCAACTATTCCACCCACGAAGATGGCCAATATTGAACTAAGCCTAGCGACGTCATCACTCTGTCCCTGTGTTTCACTCGTGATGAGCTACTTTTGGTGAGTTTATTTTAACAAATTGTTGATGAGTGGTCCTAGGGTTGGTTGTTGGATCATATGAGCTCAGCTCCCTCCTTTGGGATGGTTGTTCCACCCATTGTGCAACCTCCCAAAGGGATAAGTTCTTTTTCCCATCTCTTATGGAGGCTCCTCCTCTTATAAATGTCCTTCATTGCTGAGATCTCCTAGGGACTAGTGGCAAGTGGCAGGTGGAATTTGAAGTTAGAGAGAGTAGAGTTTGCAAGTAGCCTCTTATGTAACTTAGCCTGGGATGGTTTTGTGTGGATTTGACTTGATTGTATGAGTTTTCTAGCATCATAATTTTTCCTTTTGGGTAGGAGAGAGAGTTATTCATCCTCTTGGGAGACAGTTCATCAGTGAATGCTTGCGGTGACATGATGACAGGACCCTTCAAGGAGACCTACAACATCAAGGCATGCTTGTAAGTTTTACTTCAGTTCATATTAATACATATCAACAGTTTATTTTTTATATCTTATGTCAAATTGAATATTGATAGCTTGAAGTTCCTTGACCCTTTAAGTATATAGTTTTTGCCGTATTCTATTATGTTCGTTGCTCTTCTCTGTATGTTGTTTTCAGGTACAAAAGTGATTATAACGAGAGCTAGAGCAACAGAATGAGAACTTCATCAAATGAGGATTTGAAGGTAGGCCTTCATGACATCAACTATCTAAGGGAATTTGCTTTGATATTTTCTTTTTTATGACTAGACCCACTCTAGGGCTAGAGGGTTTGTAGCTGTCCACAGAGGGAACTTTCCTACATCATAAGTTGGCGACCATACTAGGGATCTTTGTCTTTTGTCTCTTGATTTTCTTTTTCTTTTCTTGTTTATTGTCTCCTTTACTTTCTAGGTAGAATTCTCAATATTGTGGGTTGTTTGACTACTCCTGGTAGTCTTCCCTATATCATAAGTGATAGGTCTCGCCTTTCCTCAACTAAATTTTTAAAATTTTCCTTTGATTTGGGGTTGTCGCTTTTTATTTTATGAAAGTCACGATGATGGTTGCAACTGCTCTATTTAATTAGTTGTTCTTTCTACTATTTGATGCGGTTAAATCACCTCACAGTCACGATAGGCTCTGAAATAGGCTCGGTGCTGTTGTTTGGTGAACTTCTGTGATGAAGTCACAAAGTTGCTAGTTAAGGGGGTGCGACTTTTCATTGTCGGCACAGGTTGTCAGTTTGACACTCACGAAGATTCCTGTAGGTTTCAATTTTGAAGTTCTGTTTGCTGATTAGTCAGTGTGTCCTATCCTTTGGAGCTTGTCTTCTGCCTATTTATTGTGTGTCAAATTTTTATTTGCTAGAATACTTGACTCTTGGTTTCATTCCCTTGAGACTTCTCCTTTTGAACTGTGTGACCTATTAACCTTAGGGTTTCTTGAAGCATTAGCATTTTATTGGGTTACTTGTTCGTTTGGACCTTTGAGCTGTGTTTGAAATGATCCCTTACTTTGTTTGAGGTGTTTCCTTATTGACTGTTCTTTCATCTTCTTGATTGGTATGTGACATTTGGTTATCAAAACTTCCAAGTCTTGTTTGTTTGGTTTCCTTCCATCACTTTGGCATAGATCACATTGCTTCTCGTTCAATTAGAAAGCTCTCAAGTTTTTGCAAAAAGAAACATATTCTTTGTTTTAAATCTTTGATTATTTTCTGAGTGGAATGTGTCTCTTTACTTATTTGAATGATTTCATTCGAAAAGGACTTAAAACTATCATTGTTTTGAGTTTTGCATTCAGTTGCTTGTCATCTATTCGAAAAATCAAAAAATCAAAATATCACATTCATTTTGCATTAGGAAATGAGAACAATCTTTTGCATTTGTAAATTATTGACATTTAGAAGTTGAAAAGCAAAGGATGTATTTTTCATTTTCTTAATTAGATTGCTTGCAAGTTAGTGAAAGATAGAAGCATTTCTCTTTCCTCTTGATTGGTTTACTTGCGAAATAACGAAAAGTATCATTCTTGTGTTTGCTTGCTTGTTGCTTTGATTGCTTTGAAATAAAACTCTCACTTTTATTTAGTTAGTTTTTCATTGAAAAGAAATGGTTTCTTTACTCATTTAGTTTCATTCTAGGAGTTTTTGAAGATACATTCGGTAAGCCTTGAAACTAAGATCTAATTCAAGATCAACTATTAAAATTTATTGAATTAACCTAAGGAAGCATTGAAACTTAATGCTCATATCTGGAGGTCTAGGCTAGAGACGTGTTCTCGTGTCTTTAAACCTAGTGGCTGTTGTTTTCACTAAGGTTGGGTGATTCCTCCTTTTGTGATTCGATAAGTGCTAGTACAGAATTGTGCTCCCTATACCGTCGCATATATGATGGGAGACCACAATAGGTTGCAACCCTGTTATCCATAGGAAGCTGAGTTTGTCGCCTTACGAATTGTAATGCATCGAAAAAAACATTCAGGAATATTAGTTGTTGTATGGGAAGTCCTTGGTTATTTCTCTTCTTTTTTAATACCAAGGTGTATATGCAGTTTTACGATTTGTCTGGTAAACCTTTTGCCTAGAGCTCGAGAGCAGTCATTTGATCTTTTTGACTCATTAAACTTAAAATATCGTTTGAGCACTTGTCCTTCGACCTTGTTTCCAATCAGAAGTTATAGAGTCACCTTTCGTCCTTTTCTCGACTCTTAAAACATGAAAAGGAAAAGTTTTGTTTCAGTGTTCTAAAATTAACTTCCCACGAAATATTCCTGGTAAAAGTTATCTTCCTTAGTAATTCTTTAGCATTGATTCCAATGGAAACATTTCCGGAGTCCACTCATCAAGGGTTCCCCTCGGAAGGGAATCTTGGTCCTTTTCCTTATTTTGGAAACGCTGGTGCTCCTTATATGGCAACGTTTTCCCTCCCTGGGTTAACCATTGGTTTACTTGTCTAGTTATTTTTGACCTCAGTGGTCTTGAGTGTCCCAACTCCTGCCCCGCCATCTCCTTCATTTGAATCACGTCACGATGATTCTAAGGTTGACCCCTCAGCTTATTCCCCTATTTCTTCACCTCCCTCTTGCACTTCATCTGGTGCAAGTTTCAAATCTAGTAACTAGGAGGCTAAGAAGAAGAAGAAGAAGTTAGATAAGTGAGAGGCCAACCGTGCAGCTGTAACTCCAAATGCACCTCCTATAGAAAAACCTTATGTTCCTCCATAGAAGGTCAAATTCCCTTGTAGGCTATGTAAGGGTGACCATCTCCTTCGAGACTATCCTAGCATTGCTAGAGTCTTAAAGGTCTGGTCTCAAAATCTAGATTGACCATCCCCATCAACCTCTGGAGATCATGTCGATGCTACACTCTTGGCTAGCGATGGTAAGAAGAAAGGGAAGATTAGATTCCCCCATAGGCTATGTGAAGGAGAGCATCTTCTTCACCTTTGTCCTCTTATGGATAAATCTTCCAAAGTTTTGGAAAACCTTACAACTCCTCAACCCCAACTCCCTGTTAGTTATCAGAGGCTTTCTTCTAACTCTCTCCTAGTTGGTAAAGAGATTGACTTGGGTCCATCTCTTGCCCATCCTGCTCTTATTTAGCGAGACTCTTTCGTGTCTATTGCCGACCAACCATTGGTTGAAAAGAGTGTCGACTTGGCTCTGCCACTAGTTGCTCACTCTAATCCAGAAGAGCATAGTGATCTTACTGCTCATGTTCTTCTTGTCTCCTCAGATTCTCATGAATCGAAGAGTGGCTCTCCCATCCCTGTTGTTCAAGAGAGTCCTTCTTCTCTTTCTGCAATGCATGGGGGAAATCATATGATGCCCCCACCAAGCATTTATGTCGTATCTTTCGATTGGGGTCCATTGACTACTTTCCGCCTCCCATCTTATGCGCCTTTCCAGATCACAGTACAAGCCTATAATATGGTAGTACTTGGCACTATATTAGATGAAGGTGCGTCTGTTAGCATCATGTCTTCTACTACATGGCAAGCTTTGGGCTCCCCACAGCTTGTACCTATCACCTAGAATTTGGTTGCTTTCAACAAAGGAACCAGTCAACCCTTAGGGATTCTTCCACAGTTCGCTATTACTTTGGGAGGAAAGACCGTCTATATAGATGTGATGGCAGTCCAAGGTTCGTTAGATTTCAATCTCCTCCTTGGATGCGACTATGTGTATGTCATGGGAGCTCTTGTTTCTTCCCTTTTTTGCGTGGTTTTTTTTCTGCACGAAGGAAGAATTGTGACTATTGATCAATTGTCGTTCATTGGTCACCAGGAGTCTCCTTTGCAACAATCATTCCCTATTAGCGTTTGTTTGCAAGCAATACCTTCCCTGCCATAGGTTAATTATTTGGCTACCCATTCCATCTCTGCATCTACTGATGATTATGTACTGGGGGGATTGGAACCTGATCTGTCTATGGTATGAAATGACATGTATTCCTGCTGGAGCGTGGTCCTTCAGTCTAGTGAAGACCTCTTGGGAGCCATGCTCTCATATGGTCCATGAACAGGGTATGAGGATAGTTCTTGGTCTTGTGTCAACCTCATTAAAAAATGAAACAAGCAATGAGGAGAGTTCCTAGTCTTGTGTCAACATCATTAAAAAATGAAACAAAGGGTCTGTAGCATAGTTCCTTGTCTTGTGTCAAGCTTGTTAAAAAATGAAACAAGGGGTGATGAGGACAATTATTTTCTCGTGTCAACCTTGTTAAAAAATGAAACAAGGGGTGATGAGGAAAATTCTTTTCTCGTGTCAACCTTGTTAAAAATTGAAACCAAAGATATGGGGATAGTTCCCAGTCTTGTGTCAACCTCGTTAAAAAATGAAACAAATAGTGTGAGCATAGTTTTTGTCTTGTTTCAAGCTCGTTAAAAAATGAAACAAGGGCCTTGAGGATAGTTATTTTACTGTGTCAACCTCATTAAAAAATGAAACACCTCCCTTTTCACATTGATTTTTTGATTAAGATCTCGTAAAATCCCAGTCAATTCTTTCCAAGATCTCACAAGTGAACCTTCATTCCATTCACCTAGTTGAATGACATGAAGATTGGGGGTCATGTATCTTGATTCAAGTCATTTGTCGAGGGCATGCAACATTATAACAAGTATAGTTTTTCATTTCAAGCTTGTGTAAACATGAAACCCAATCCAAGCAAAATTCTCCATGGTTCAAGCTTGTGTAAGAATGAACCCATACCCCATTTTAACCCTTGTGATCGCCATTCTTATCAGCTAATTTCTGCTAGATCAGCCTTGGTTGTTTCATTCCATCACCCCCATGTCTTTGGCCGATCATATGCTTTCACTTGGTTGTTTGTCCTTTCTTAAGGGACTGCAGCGATGAGTGGTTTTATTAGCCAGTCTCTTGACCATTACATGTTTTGAGCAGTTCCACCATTACCGAAACTAGTTGCTACCCTTTATACCATTCGTTCCTCCAGGACGAGTCACCTTTAAGCTCTTTTCTAACTCGTAAAATATGAAAAGATTGCTGAGTATTTTTCCCTTTTTGACTCTTTAAAGAGAATAAAAATGGGGGGGTTCACTTTCAGCTCTTTTCTGACCCTTTAAAAACGAAAATATGGCCGAGCCCTTTTTGTTTCAAACTCATTAACGGATGGGAAATGTCGTGTGCCCAGTATAAGTTTACCCCTTTTTTGAGCTGGGAGGCACTATTTACGAAAAAGGTACTCCTTGGCTGAAATGGTCAAGCGGTTCTCTCAAGTATTCTTTTCTACCTTTTCGGGCTCAAGAGACACAAACGTATAAAAAGGGACCATGTGGAGTTTTCTTTTACGTGTCCTTTTCAAACTCTCTAAACATGAAAAAGATACTGAGTTACACCTTTTTCAGACTCGTTAAACTATTAAATGACATCAGATTCGTCACCATGACGAACACGAGTTTCTCCTTCCTAGGGCTCGTTAAACTTACTAGGTCAGATTCGTCTGAAGGATGAACTTACAATACAAGCATCTGTTATCCCCTTCAAGCTTGTGTTTCAAAAATAATTGGGGTACTCGCCAAAAATGGTGGGGGAAAATCTGGAAGTATTCCGTCGGTTGTATGAATTATTACAGTAGTTTGTCGCTCTTGAACATCGACAATATTTTTTCTTCGTGTCGGGTCGGGATATCCTTACTTTATCATTGGCCTTTAGGTTTTTGGGTTATCCATTTTGCCTCATTCCATTTGATCCTTGCTGCATCATCATGACCTTTGATCACTTGGTACCAAAATGCTTCCAAACTCTGGAGTTGTGTTGTCGATATGTTCAAGAGCTTAATCCTTCTGCAGTTTGTATCCTTACACACCTTCCTTAGATTCTTTATCTCACCCACATTCATCGTGTTCCTATGTCTCACGTCGATGATACGGGAAACATTATGGCCCTCCTTCGACCGATCGCTTCCTATTGACTTCATCTCATTATCCGGGAAGTTGATCTAGAGATTCCTTTCTGGTACCTTGGAGCTTGCATGACTTAATGGCAAGTTCTTCGCATTCGATGATAGGATTTCATTATTGGCCTTCAATCAAGTGATTTCATGGGTGTTCGACTTCAGATCATTCTTCACACTTTGTGGATTGTACTAACAGTACCTTGAGAACCATTGACATTACTGGTGGTCTCTCTCGCACTTGTTAATGGTTTACATCATTGACCGGTAATCAAGCAATTTTATAGTGTTCTCGACTTCAACACATCTATTCGCATATTAGAATTTGTACCTTGATTGGGTTGGGATTTAAGACCTTGGCCTTAGATTACAGAAGTCCAGGTTGCATGGATTGGTTCATGATTGTATACATGACTCTTTTGATTGGATGGTTGCGACCATGCTTGAGTCTTTTATATGGTCCTTCTGATTGGATGGTTGCGTCCATACCACAGATCGTTTATGTTTATCTTTTGGATGGCCGCACCCATGCCTTATGCACATGTATTTCCTTTCACTATGTACTCAAGTATTAGAGATATCAATTGTTCTTACGTTTGTAGGTTCTTCGCAATGGTGCTCTGTTTCAGTTATGGATTCGTAAAGAATTTCGCCCCTCCCACTCTCTTGGCATTCATGCTTTAGGGGGCATCTGTTACACAATATTTTTTAACCGACCCTGCATTCCCTGATCCCAAACACTACTGGTCAGTGTTATTGACATCTGCTTTTTGTCATGTTGCAAAATATGTGTCAATGTCTTCCTTGTCATCTCAAGAAGAATAGCTCAGTTCATTACTCCTAGAGTAGACCCTTTTTAACCTTTGATTTATGGTTGTCGTGGGTCATCAGTTATTCCACATGTGAATATGGCCAAGATTGAACTAAGACTAGTGACATCGTCACTCTATCCTTGTGTTTCACTCGCAACGAGCTACTTTTGGCGAGTTTGTTTTAACAAATTGTTGATGAGCGATCCTAGGGTTGGTTGTTGGATCAGATGAGCTCGACTCCCTCCTTTGGGATGGTTTTTTTGCCCTTTGTGCAACCTCCCAAAGGAATAATCTCTTTCTCCCATCTCTTATGGAGGCTCCTCCTCTTATAAATATCTCCTTCACGGCTAAGATCTGCAAGGGGCTAGTGGCAAGTGGCAAGTAGAAGTTGAAGTTAGAGAGAGTAGAGTTTGGAAGTAGCCTCTTATGTAAATTAGTCGGGGATGGATTTGTGTGGATTTGGCTTGATTTTATAAGTGTTCTAGCATCATAATTTTTCCTTTTGGGTAGGAGAGAGAGTTATTCATCCTCTTGGGAGACACTTCATGAGTGAATGCTTGCAGAGACATGCTGACAGGACCCTTCAAGGAGACCTACAACATCAAGGCATGGTTGTAAGTTTTACTTCAGTTCATATTAATACAAATCAATGGTTTATTTCCTATATCTTATGTAAAATTTCATATTGATAGCTTGAAGTTCCTTGACCCTTTAAGTAGATAATTTTTGTCGTATTCTATTATGTTCGTTGTTGTTCTCTGTATGTTGTTTTCAGGTACAAAAGTGATTAGAACGAGAGATGGAGCAATGCAATGAGAACTTCATCAAATGAGGATTTGAAGGTAGGCCTTCATGACATCAAGTATCTAAGGGAATTTGCTTTTATATTGTCTTTGTTGTGACTAGACCCACTCTAGGGCTAGAGGGGTTGCCTCTGTCTACAGAGTGAACTTGCCTGCATCACAAGTTGGCAACCATACTGGGGATCTGTGTCTTTTGTCTCTTGATTTTCTTTTACTTTTCTTGTTTATTGTCTCCTTTACTTTCTGGGTAGAATTCTCCATATTGTGGGTTGTTTGACTACTCTTGGTAGTCTTCCCTCTATCATAAGTGATAGGACTGGCCTTTCCTCAACTAATTTTTAAAATTTTTCCTTTGATTTGGGGTCGTTGATTTATATTTTATGATAGTTGTGATGATGGTCGCGTCTTCTCTATTTAATTAGTTGCGCTTTATACTATTTGGCATGATTAAATCACCTCACAGTTGCTACGGGCTCTAAAATAGGCTCAGTGCTGTTGTCTGGTGCACTTTTGCGATGACGTCGTAAAGTTGCTAGTTAAGGGGGTGCGACTTTTCATTTTTAGCGCAAGTTGTGAGTTTGATGCTCGCTAAGATTCTTGTAGATTTCAATTTTTAAGTTCTATTTGTTGATTGGTCAGTGTGTCCTATCCTTCTGAGCTTGTCTTCTGCCTATTTGTTGTGTGTCAAATTGTTGTTTGTTAGAATACTTGAATCTTGGTTTCATTCCCTTGAGACTTCTCCTTGTGAACTGTGTGACCTGTTCACCTTAGGGTTTCTTGAAGCATTAGCTTTTCTTGGGTTACTTGTTCGTTTGGACCTTTGAGCTGTGTTTGAAACAATCCCCTGCTTTGTTTGAGGATTTTCCTTATTGACTGTTCTTTTATCTTCCTGATTGGTATGTGGTGTTTGGTTATTGAAAATTTGAAGTCTTGTTTGTTTGATTTCCTTCCATCACTTTGGCATAGATCACATTGCTTCCCGATCAGTTAGAAAGCTTTCAAGTTTTTGCAAAAAGAAACATATTCTTTGTTTTAAATCTTTGATTAGTTTCTGAGTGGAATGTGTCTCTTTACTTATTTGAATGATTTCATTCAAAAAGGACTTAAAACTAGCATTGTTTAGATTTTTGCATTCAGTTTCTTGTCATCTATTTGAAAAATAAAAATATTTCATTTATTTTGCATTAGGAAATGAGAACAATCTTTTGCATTAGTAAATTCTTGACATTTAGAAGCTGAAAAGCAAAGGATGTATTTTTCATTTTCTTAATTAGATTTCTTGCATGTTAGTGAAAGATAGAAGCATTTATCTTTCCTCTTGATTGGTTTGCTTGCGAAATAACGAAAAGTACCATTCTTGCGTTTGCTTTCTTGTTGCTTTGATTTATTTGAGATGAACCTCTCACTTTTCTTTAGTTAGTTGTTCATTGAAAACAAATGGTTTTTTTACTCAGTTGCATTCTAGTTTTTGAAGATACATTCGGTAGGGCCCTAAAAATGAGTTCTAATTCAAGATCAATTATTAAAATTTATTGAATTAACCTAAGGAAGCATTGAAACTTAATGATCATATATAGAGGTCTAGGCTAGACACGTGTTTTGGCGTCTTTAAACCTAGTGGCTGTTGTTTTCACTGAGGTTGGGTGATTCCTCCTTTTGTGATTCGATAAGTGCTAGTACAGACTTGTGCTCCCTGTACCATCATGTATATGATGGGAGACCCCACTAGGTTGCAATCCTGTTATCCATAGGAAGCCGAGTCTGCCGCCTTATGAATCGTAACGCACCGAAAAAAACATTCAGGAAGATGAGCTACCATACAGGAAGTCCTTGGTCATTTCTCTTTCATTTTAATACCAAGGTGTATATGCAGTTTTATGATTTGTCTGGTAAACCTTTTTCCTAGAGTTCTAGAATAGTCATTTGATCTTTTTGACTCATTAAACTTAAAATATCATTCAAGCACTTGTCCTTTCGAGCTCGTTTCCAATCAGAAGTGATAGAGTCACCTTTTGTCCTTTTCTCGACTCTTAAAACATGAAAAGGAAAAGTTTTGTTTCAGTGTTCTAAAATTAACTTCCCACGAAATATTCCTGGTAAAAGTTATCTTCCTTAGTAATTATTTAGGATTTATTCCAATGGAAACATTTCCAGAGTCCACCTGTTAAGGGTTCCCCTCAAAATGGAATCTTGGTCCTTTTCCTTCTTTTGGAAATGCTGGTGCTCCTTATATGGCAATGTATCCCTCCCTGGGTTAACCATTGGTTTACCTGTCTGGTTATTTTCAACCTCAGTGATCCTGAGTGTCCCAATTCTTGCCCCGTCATATCCTTCATTCAAATCACGTCACGATGATTCTAAGGTTGACCCCTCTCCTTCTTCCCCTATTTTTTCACCTTCCTCTTCCACTTCGTCTGGTCAAAGTTTCAAATCTAGTAACTAGGAGGCTGAGAAGAAGAAGAAGATGATGAAGAAGAAGAAGTCATATAAGTGAGAGGCCAACCGTGTAGCTGTAACTCCAAATGCACCTCCCGCAGACAAACCTTCTGATCCTCCATGGAAGGTCAAATTCCCTTGCAAGCTGTGTAAGGGTGACCATCTCCTTCGAGATTGTCCTGGCATTCCCAGAGTCTTAGAGGTATGGTCTCAAAATCTAGATCGACCATCCCCATCGACCTCTGGATATCATGTCGATGCTAACTCTTGGCTAGTGATGGTAAGAAGAAAGGGAAGATTAGATTCCATCGTAGGCTATGTGAAGAAGAGAATCTTCTTCACCTTTATCCTCTTATGTATAAAGCTTCCAAAGTTTTGGAAAACCTTACAACTCCTCAACCCCAACTCCCTATTGGTTATCAGAGGCTTTCTTCTAAACCTCTCCCGGTTGGTAAAGAGATTGACTTGGGTCCATCTCTTTCCTATCCTGCTCTTCTTGAGTGAAACTCTTTTGTGTCTATTCCCAACCAACCATTGTTCGAAAAGAGTTTCGACTTGGCTCTACCACCAGCTTCTAACTTTGA
The DNA here is from genome assembly GCA_031772625.1 of Pinus tabuliformis. NCBI lineage: Eukaryota > Viridiplantae > Streptophyta > Pinopsida > Pinales > Pinaceae > Pinus > Pinus tabuliformis. Next base: position 533,870,764 of record CM062818.1, on the reverse strand, counting down.
TCCGGAAGAGCGTAGTGATCTTACTTCTCATATTCTTCTTGTCTCCTCAGATTCTCATGAATCGAAGAGTGACCCTCCCGTCCCAGTTTTTTAGGAGAGTCCTTCTTCACTTCCTGCAGTGCATGGGACCTCACTGATAAAGCTCTCTCCATGTCCCCTGCAACTATGCAGTTATTGGGACCTCTATCCCAGCCTATCACTTGTCCCTATGAAGATCATTGAAGACCTCGCATTACCAAGCTATGTGGAGGAGAAGAGAAATCATATCCAAGAACACATCTAGCACTCAGTAGCAGTAAAAACTTGACATTACCACATCATCAAGCCAGTCCATGTCAGGAGTGTCATGTCAAGTTGTGTCATGAGTTTTCATATGCCACATCGCTATTGTGGGCTATGTATATTGTAAATCAAATGTATTTTAAAGTGGAAGTCCACTGGACACACATGAATATGAAGAGTTGTGTAATTTGAAAAGTCATAGGAAGTTGAATAGTCATGAGGGTATTCAAAGAGTCACAAGGGGTAAGAATCACCCCTTGGTTATATATACCCCCTCATTGTATGAGAAAAATACTTTTCACCTTGGCTCCTCCTGCAAGGCATTAGAGAGACCATATAGTTCTTTAAGGAGCAAGGAGTGGCTCCAATGTCCCACTACTGGGGCTAGTGATGTACAATGTAAATATGTGCCTTGGAACTCTTTCCTAATAACATAAATTTTTGAAGACTAACGCGTTATTCATGCATGACTTATGATTGTTTGTAAGATTATTATGTGGACGTTTGTATTTCATGTTTTCTTTCACATGTACTAAGATAGTTGATTTATTTTGGTTATGTTAGTGCTTATCTTGTTGAGAATGTGATGTAATGGTTGTTATTTTTGTCCCATCCTTGTGGACTATTCCTGTTGGATTAGTGGGTCCTGACCACGGTTTAGAGTTAGTTGTGCCAAACAAAACCCTACACTACTGGCCTTTTTGGCATCAACCCACATAGTGGGGACTAAAGTCTCACCTGAAGCAGTATGGGGGGGTTCTGGAACCAGGTTTCCACATCCAAAGATCAGTGTGATGTCCTTTTATGTCCTAGATTTGCCTTCACATAGATCTCTAAGCTCTTAGGGCTTGGCACTGTAGTTTCCTTCAAATGGCCACTAGACGTCCGCGAAGGTCTACGATCAACTTCTATGAACCTTTAACAGATAGGTTATCTACTTATGTGCATCATAGACTAGCCTCATATCAAAATTCATACATATTTTCTTAAGTGCTTAATAAACAGAACATAAAATATTGTAACCTTCTTGTAAATACTTAGCATGTACTGCATTCAATTAACAAGACTTATCTAGTAGATTTGCGCATGAATACATTATTATTTCATAAAGACATTATTTCATCACAGCATAAGTCACAAACATAAACAACAGAAGTAAATAGGTAAACACATGATTTTATCTAACAATCTTCTTTATTGATCTTCAATGTAAGGTTACAAACTCAAAACTTCCCTGCGCACTCAGCTGCAGGGGTTTACGCACTCAGCTACGAAAACTATTCTAGGCCTCTGCACACTCAGCTGCAGAGCCTCTTCCCCCTCTAAGACTTACTTTTATGCGCTAACTTCATAAGACTCCATTCATTGTAGCCATAGACAAAGACATAGATCTGCCTTAGACTCTCTAAGACACACCTATTTATACAATCCCATGGTCTGCGGACCATGGGTAGATATGTTTTGGAGAATTTAACATCTACAGATAAATACTAATTCACTAGGCAAGTAGTTGTGCCTAGAACAACAGTTTAAAGTGTTTTCAAATTTTCCTATAAACAATAGATAAGAAGAGAGGATAGAAGCCTACCTGCAGTCTCATTTTCCACTCGTCTCCCTTGTATCAATTCCATCGCTCCTTCCCATAATTAGCCTGCTCTAGAAGTACCCTGTAAAGACAACAAAAGACAAAAGCTAACCAAAGCATACGATCCATTGAATATAAACGAAAGGAATCAGAAGAAATTCATACATATAAGCATTATGAAAGAACACAACATATGGAAAAAGGTTCAAACACTTTATTAGATAGAATAAGGAATTACAACCATCAGTGTCTGATTCAAAGTCATTCCTTCAGCTTGGATCCCATCCACATCACATCAAAAGAAAGACAAGCTTGTGGCATCACAGCATTTGCTCTAAAGTCAAGTCTCATAGCAGCATTGTCTCCTTACAATTCAACATAATCTAGCCCCTGATCACTTAGATGAGTGGTCAATTTATAGGAAAACGAAGGAGGTTTTGTCATTAATGGTGACATTGAATGGACTTTCATACTTATAATTAGTTCCATGGAGGAAGGGATGAGAGGATAGGATTCTCCTTAACTCATTCCTCATCCATTTTCAAGCTCATAGGAGTTGATAAGATAGGGAAACTTCTAGATGACTCCAAAATATAAGAATATTCCCCAAACCCTATGTGAATTTCGCTCATTCTCACCCAACGTAGGTGAAAGGAAGGCTAAGTGCTCTACAGAGCACCCTGGCAGTGGCATTCAAAGGGGTGACTTATTTAGGGCATGAAAAAACTGAATTTAGGGTTTGATGGGCCCTAAAACACTGATCTGAATGTTGGGATTTGATGTTCCCAAATGGATCTATAACAGCTACCCCCTAAAGCATGAATTCAGGAAAATGCCAATGTCAAATAAAATGCTTTACAATGTGATGAGGAGGTATCAAAGTGGAAGGTGACTTGCATTAATTACAATACATATATCATGATATTTGATTTTACATGAATTACTAAGGGAAGGCATACCAATGGTTAGCTTATAAAGTTTCATTACATGTACATAAATAGTCATCTACAGATATAGACCCATGATCAGAATGACCATCAATGTAAAGCCATTGTACATATGATTTAGTACTCCTAAAATCGCAACCCGGATGGATGAAACTAGATTTGGGGTCTTCTATCTCATTCAATTGTTTGCTCAAGTATGAGTCTAACCATGTGAATCTATGATCTGAAGTTGAACATGGGAAGACACCATCTGATTACCAGCCAATGATGTAAGCTGTTAACAGATGTGAGAGAAATCACTAATAATGATAACGATCCTCAAGGTACTGCAGTACATTCTGTATGGTGTGAATGGATGATTTGATGTTGAACACCATACAAAGTCTTTCGGTCGAAGGCCATTGATGTATGCCTATCATTGGAAGCAAGAAACCTGCCATTGATGTATGTAAGACTCAAGGTACTGGAATGGTGTTTCTAATTCAACTTCTTAGATAGTGAGCTGATGTTGAAAAGAAGTGGCTCATCGCAGGAGGGCCTTGATGTATCCCACATCAACGACATGAAACAAGTGCACTGATTTTGGAGATGGAATTTGACTAACGACACAAGGTTCACGAATGGCGGTCATGAAAATGAAGGTTTATGGTACTCTAAAGGATGACTTCTCTTGAACATATTGACGACACTGAATGAATTGGCAGCATTGACCGAAAATCAAAGTAATGGATGGTGTGATAGAATAATGGTATGATAACCATCAAGCAGATAACCCAACCCAAATAGTCTAAATGAACTGGCAGCATTCGCCGAAAAAAAAGTGATGGATGGTGTGATAGACCATAGGTATGATAATCATCAAGAAGATAACCCAACCCAAATAGTCACGGAGATGAAGTGAAAGTGTCATGTTCAAGAGCGACCTACTACCATAAAGTGGTTTTCCCTTTTTTCCATTTTCCCCAGTCATTACTGACTAGTACCTCTTTATTTTATCAAGCTTGATGAGGATAACATATGCTTGTTGTATATTTCCACCCTTCATGTGAATCCATCTCTATTTAATGTTTTAACAAGTCTAGCGAAGGTGAAACTCAGCCTTGTCTAGATGGACAAGTTTGTTGCTATTTGATGTTTTAACGAGTTTAATAAATATAACTCGGTCCTTTCCATGTTTGGAGAGTTTGAAAAGGGACAAAAAGAAAACTCCACAAGTTATTTTTCATAAATTAATCTCCCAAGCCTGAAAAATCATAAAATAATACAAGAGGGATATCATTTCCAATCCATTAATGAGCTGGAAAGGACAAGCGCTCGATAATCTTTTCATGTTTAGAGAGTCTGAAAAGAGCTTAAAGAGGACTCCAATTTGAGGAACGAGTGGTGTCTAGGATAGCAACTAGTTCTGGTGATGTTGGAACTTCTCAAAACATGTTGATTTATGTGAAGAGGCTGGCTAATAAGACCACTCATTGCAACTATTCCTCAAAAAGGGTAAAATAACCAAGTGAAAGCGTATGATCGACCAAAGGGATGGTGGCGATGGGATGAAAACAACCAAGGCTGATTTGATGAAAGAGTCTGATAGAATGGCAATCATGAGGGTTAAAAATGGAAATGGATTCCTTTTTACATAAGCTTGAACCATGGGGAACTATGCTTGGATTCAGTTTCATGTTTAAACAAACTTGAAATGACAAACTATGCTTGGATTCAGTTTCATTTTTACATAGGCTTAAAACGAAAAACTATGCTTGAATTTAGTTTCATTTTTACACAAGCTTAAAATGAAAAACTATGCTTGAGATTATGGTGGGCCCCAGTATTGCAGCAATAATGTTGCAACTTCTGGAACTCCCTTCTTTAATTTTATCAACCCGGTAGTTCGTAACAAACTTGGAAGCGACGACGCTGTATGCACAAGTACTAGCTCTTGCCGCAGCTGTCACTTGGTCAGCTGGCACAAGTCTGCTAGGAGCTTAAGCCAACTTCTATGAGCTCTGAGAAGAAGCCTTTTAACTGATGGATGAAAGCTAACTCAAAGAGGGCTGATCTACTTGCAGAAAGAAATTGGAAAGATGAAAGGAAACGTAAACCCTAGCAAACCCTAATTTTACCAGCTAGTCCTACTGATGCAAGAAAGAGGATGCAAGCTACTAAAAGAGATGCCATTGACTTCTAGGAAGGTGAAATACATGTGCCTAAGCTACTTCTACAGTAACATCTGAAAAAAACATCCTTTTGTATTTTTGAATAAGTTGCCAGAATTATCATGCATGCGATTTAACTGTTTTTGACTGTGCAAAGGTGGATTGGCGAGAGGAAATGCTTGGAGGAGGTTGGGAAGGTTAAGAGAGGGCCTAAGGGGTCCCTAAAACCCTTCCAGAGAGTTTCACAGAGTTTTTCTATCAAGAAACCTCATTCGTGAGCTTCTACAGGAAGTCTGCAAGGGTTCTACAGGATGTTCTATAATTTCTACAGGATGTTCCGAAAAGAGGATTTTGGAGGGTGGATGGAGAGAGAAAGGTGAAGGAGTGAGTATGGAGGTTGGATAAGGATGTTAAGGGGTCTAGGACCTGGCACATGGGGCTAAGGAGTGATTGGATTTCGTTCAAGGATGGAGGAAGCGATGATGCACAAGAATGTAGAAATTAGGGCAAGGTGGGAAAAGTATGGCAAATGAAGGGTAGGAATCATGGATTAAGGGTTGGAGAAGATTATCTGATGGAGGGAAGGTATATAGAGAGGTAATACAGGTGAACTGCACACAATTTTCTAAAACTGACCAAACAAAGACTATGCAAACCCAAGATCTAGCTATCTTGACCTAATTTGACCTAAATAACAGCAAGGAAAATGAACAACGATTTATTTGCAATGAAATAATGTGAAATGCTATGAAAACTAAGTAATCATTGACCTGATCATCTAAACCAAATTGGTATCAACTTCTGCAAATGAGAATACAACACTAACAGTTGCACGGTGAAGAAAAGAAAGTGTTTTTGTTGGCAGCAAAGTCACCTTTGGTCCTAGCTCATGGTCCCACTAAGGGAGAGGTGAGATCAGAGGTGCTTGATAGCCTTTTTTTGAAGATCTTCCCTGTTAATAACCTATCACATCAATCTGAACATAAAAATCCTTTTTAATCATCAAAAGCAATCTAAATAACAAAGCAAGATTTAAATCTAAATAGCAGATTTTATTCTAAGAATGCAGCATAAACACATAAAGGTAAACAAAGGAGGTACTGGGCACTTGAGTTGGGCCCAACCCCAAGAGCTGCAGCCTCCTAAGAGAGATTAGAGCTGGTGCAAAAGCTGGATTCATCTTTATTGAGCAAGAAATAATAGTTACATCAAAAACTGTCCACAAGGAAAAGCTTGAAAATGTGCTGAAATGCAGAGCTAACCTACTGACTAAAAAATGACTAAAATCGAACTACCAACTAGCTAACTTCTGCCTACAAAGTGACTAACTGAAATGACGCCCTAAGCCCTCTTATTTATACAAATTGAGGACCCCAACAGCCCTCCTAAACTTTAGGAACTCGGCTACCAAAACTTGTAGTTAACAACACCTTTACTAGCCCTTGCTCGGCTGCCCTTGTGATAATTGATTTGGTGGCCCTTGAACTCCGAGCTGATGGTGGAGAATTCGAGGTAAGGGCCCATAAATGAAGGGGACACCTTCCTAAAAATCCTCTCCACGAATTTGGCTGCCAAGTGCTCATTTAGACCTTTGATTTTGTCTCCAAATTGACCAAAAAGACTGCATAAAGCACACATTAGACTTGTTGGCATAATGACTAACCCAATTCACTCTATTAGCATAAATATAATAAAAAACATGCAATAAAATAATGAGAATGGTGGATTAAGTCGAATTAGGAGGCTTAATGAGCCCATATAATTATCCATTTTTGGGGCTCATCAAATTGGTTTACATGCCCCCAACATGATGAAAAGGAAAGTCTCCTGTAACCAGATGGAAGTCGCTGCGGTAAAGCAGGACGGTTATCCAACACCTTTTTGGCTTCATCCAGATAGGGACAAAGGTGAATGGGGTGATTCCCTTCACATAACCTACAGGGAAACCTAACTTTACCACTAGGTGCATGCCCCCCAAGCTTCATTACATTCACCTGAGTAGACTACTCAAGGCTATCAAGTGGATGGAATGAAGGTTCATTTACGAGATCAAGTGAAAGTCTCAACTGGGATTTTACGAGATCTACTCAAAGACTCGACTTGGAACTTTTCTCCAGGGGACCTTCTTTCATTTTTTAATGAGCTTGACACAAGACAAGGAACTTTGCTCAGATTCCTTGTTTCATTTTTTAATGAACTTGACACAAGACAAGGACTATGCTCATATCCTTGGTTTCATTTTTTAACGAGGTTGACACAAGACAAGGAACTATCCTTATGGACCTGTTTCATTTTTTTAACGAGGTTGACAAAGTAAAAGAACTATCCTCATATCCTTGGTTTCATTTTTTAATGAGGTTGACATAGTAAAAGAACTATCCTCATATTCCTTGTTTCATTTTTTAACGAGGTTGACACAAGACAAGGAACTATCCTCATATTCCTTGGTATCACAACTCATAAGAGGTCATGAAGGAGAGATCTAGTTCCAATGCCCCCAATACATGATGTACAACATCACTGAATTGATCATCAGTTGATGTAGGTATGGAATGGGTTGCCACATAATTAACCTGTGGCGGGGAAGATACCATTGGTACAAAAGGACCATTTAGGGATGATGGTTGACTCAAAGCCATATTTGGACAGGGAAATGAAAGCTAGTGAATGGTGACAATTCTGCCTTCATGCAGGAAACAAATCACTCAAAAGAGTGTTGAAACAATAGCTCCCATGTCATAAGCATAGTCGCGCCCAAGAAGTAAATTGTAATCCAAAGGGCTTGGGACTACCATCACATTTAGATAAATGATTTTTCCTCCCAAAGTAATAGGTAACTAAGGGAGGATCCCTAATGGTTGACTGGTTCCATTGTTAAAAGCCAACAGATTCTGGGTAACTGGCACAAGGGGCGGTGAACCGAGCACTTGCCAAGCAGTTGAGGAAAGGATACTCACAGATGCACCTTCATCTATAATAGTGCTAGATACAATCATATTACAGACATGTACTATGATCTGGAAAGGCACATAAGAAGGAAGACGGAATCCTGCTAGTCGATTCCAGTCAAAAGAAGTGACCAGACTACTTATAGGGGGTACCGTAGAAACGGGAGAATTAACCCCTTGAGTTATGAGAGCGGGAGGATTTTCCTTCTGTCTTGATGGAACAGGAGGATTGCCCCCAAGCTCATTAGAATATGAAGAAACAAAGAGAACTTGAGTGGTATCATATTCACTCTCTTTGGGAAAGTTATGATTAGCTGAAGGTGAAATCGGATCAATTGTTACCTTGACCTGTTGATTTGGGTTGGGTATAGACTCATAAGATTCACTTTTAGAGAGAGTGGGTTTGACCGATGGTTGATTTTGGTCAGTCAATTCATCAACTAATGAAGGATTAAGGGAGCGTTTCCTATAACCAGATGGAAGTCGCTACGGTGAGGTAGGACGGTTATCCAACACTTTTTTGGCTTCATCTAGATAGGGACAAAGGTGAATGGGATGATTCCCTTCACATAACCTACAGGGAAGCTTAACTTTACCCTTTTTTCCATGAATTATACTATCACTAGTTGACGGTGTGTCACCAGCATGATCTCTTGAAGTTGATGACACAAGATGATGTGAATGAGACAACCATTCTTCTAAGATCTGAGGAATATCAAGACAATTTCAAAGAAGATGGTCTCCCACAAAAAGTTTGCATGGATATCAAACTTTGTGAGGCTTGACAGATGGTTTCACATCAGATGTTGCATTCAAAGAAATGGTTGCTTGTTGCCCCTCTGCTGGATTTTCTTCTTCTTCTGCTTCTTCTTCTTCCCTTTCTCCTTCTTCTTAGCCACCTGGTTACTAGTACCAATACTTTCACCAAGCGAAGAGGAAGAAGGGGAGGAAGAAACAACCGAGCAAGAAGGAAAAGGGTCAACTTTAGGATCAACTAGAGGTTTATTTTGTGCAGTTGGAGGTATACTCGATTGCAGAGAAATCATGACATTTTGAACTAAGGAGGTTGAAAGAAACCATATTGGCAAGCCAATGGTAAATCCCGGAAGGGACAATGTAGCCATATATGGAGCACCAATATTTCCAAAAGGAGGAAAAGGACTAGTATTCCCATAAAAAGGAATTCCTTAATTGATAGACTCCGGATTTGTCGCCATATGTTTCAACCTAAGATCAAATAAGGAGTGAGCGTGGAGGAAGTTATTCGCGGTCAATTAATTTTATTTTAATAAAAGTAACATAACAAAACAAAAGAGATATAATCTAGGCAAAATGTTTACCAAGCAACTGTGAACTGCAGAATACTTCCTAGTGAACCAAGAAGTACAGGTAGGAAATCTCTGCGAATGTTGTGTTCGGTGTACAGTGTACAAGGCAGCTAACTTGGTTACCTAAGGATGGATAGCAACCTAGTGTTTTCCTCCCATATATACCAAAAAGTACGTGGAGGCCCAATCCGTATAAGTGTTTTCTAATGCAAAACTGCACAGTGAGAGCATTCCCATATAATTTACATACTGTATCACCACTGTATATACCCGAAGGTATGTGGAAGAGCTACAATATACTCACGTACATGGAATGAGGTATCACACTCGAGATGTATTTCAGACAAGTTAGCAACAACTGATTTGTTTTATGATGCCAGAACACGGCTCTAGCCTAGACCTCTAAATGTTTTTCGTTAGGTGGCAATGATCCATTAGGTAAATTCAGATAAATTTTAAGTTGATCTTCTTTATAATTTTCCTTTCAAGGTTCACCACATGATGTATGTTTGCAATTCCTAAAATGCAACTAATATGATAAGCATTCTTTTCATTCAATTTAATGATGAAAATCCTTAGCTAGTAGGGATAGAGCAATAAGATTTTTGACAAAGAAAAGAGCACATCTAATGCAATTTCCCTAGCTATTCCCTTAAAGCATTCACAAACTATAATATGAATGATGCAAGTTTTTCTTTTCAAATCCCTTAATCTTATGATGAACAAAAAAGGAAACTATGCACATACAATCATTCAATCTTTAATAAGAACGAAGAATTTTACGACAGTTCTAATTCGAAGGAAGAGAAGACTTTATGACACTTTCTTTTGAATGAAGATTAATCAACTATATTCTAACTTTGACTATAGACTGATAATAACAAAGAAAACATTAAAGAAACATTAATCAATGAAATCAAAGTAGGGCTAGCAAAGAAGATAAAAATTTGTTCTCTGGGACATGACATTCATTGATCAATCAACAAGAAAACAAACAGAGAAAAGTTAGCAAAAACAGTTTCCAAAGGTGGGAATTTGACCTAAGGTTGATCAACGCAGGTCAAAGAGGGCCTAACTGCGCTGCAGAGCACTGTCTCTCACTCAAGGGTTTTCTACAGAGCACTGTTCCCTAACCAAGCCTATTTTTTTTCCTGAGAGGCCACTCAAGAGTCATCTAACCTCAATTTTTGACCAAAATTCAATGCAAAAGCACTGAAATATAGTAGGAGGTGAATAAGCTACTAGGAAAGGTGATTGTTCCTCAGTGGAGTTGCCAATTTGTTTTGGAGAATTTAGCATCTATGGATAAATACTAATTCACTAGGCAAGTAGCTGTGCCTAGAACAACAGTTTAAAGTGTTTTCAACTTTTCCTATAAACAATAGATAAGAAGAGAGGATAGAAGGGCTACATGTAGTCTTGCTTTCCACTTGTCTCCCTTGTATCGATTCCGTCGCTCCTTCCCATACTTAACCTGCTCTAGAAGTACCCTATAAAGACAACAAAAGACAAAAACTAACCAAAGCATACGATCCATTGAATATAAACGAAAGGAATCAGAAGCAATTCATACATATAAGCATTATGAAAGAACACAACATATGGAAAAAGGTTCAAACACTTTATTAGATAGAAGAAGGAATTACAACCATCAGTGTCTGAATTCAAAGTCATTCCTTCAGCTTGGATCCCATCCACATCACATCAGAAGCAAGACAAGCTTGTGGCATCACATCATTTGCTCCAAAGTCAAGTCTCATAGCAGCATTATCTCCTTACAATTCAACATAATACAGCCCCTGATCACTTAGATGAGTGGCCATTTTATAGGAAGATGAAGGAGGTTTTGTCATTAATGGTGATATTGAATGGCCTTCCATGCTTAGAATTAGTTCCATGGAGGAAGGGATGAGAGGATAGGATGCTCCTTAACTCATTCCTCATCCATTTTCGAACAAATAGGAGTTGATAAGACAGGTAAACTTCTAGATGACTCCAAAAGATAAGAATATTCCCCAAACCCTATGTGAATTTTGCTCATTGTCCCCCAGCGCAGGTGAAATGAAGCTGTTGTGGCCACCAACACCCCCCCTCTTTGTTTGGTATTAGCGATAACACCAAGCAAATGGGGACCCTTAATAAAAATCCAAATTTTTTTTTATCAAAATTTTTGTATTTTAACTCCCTAAAGCTGTATCGCATCGCGTGAAGACAGTGAAACGTTTTCCTATGCGCGTAATAAGCTGCGAAGAAGCGACACGAAATTCATCGCATCACATATATTGTGAAGCACCCTTAAATGAACAAACTTAAGGAATCTCCGACGGCCGATATGCGACGTCGCATATCGCAACATCGATTTGCGATCTGTGATGTTGCGATCTGCGATGAATGTGATCGTCAATTCCTGCGATGACACATCTTGATGAAGCGATCCTTGATACTGCGATGCAAGTCGCAGAAATCACCCATCGCAAAAAATTTCCCCGGCACAGTATTCAAGGAAAGTTGTCTGTAGACCAAAATTGGGCACGCGCCTTAAAAGAAATTAATGATTGTACGCCAAAATATCCAGGAAGGATTGCGTTGTGTTTTTCGAAGAGTCAGTTCATTATGGGTGTCATGATTATGCATTCATTAGAGCTTAAAGCTTTCATGTCAATCTTTTCATCATTTACTCTTTTCCTTTGCGTAAACTGTAAGACAGCAAATAACATAAAGCAATGTGCAGGAAACATCTAAGGAAAAGGGGAAAGCGTCGATGCTCGGAGAACAGAGAAGAGATGCCTTCACAAACGGATGCCGAATGCAACAGGACCACTGATTCCGGAGTATCACTCAACAGATACTGATGTCAATAGGCCATCCAAAACTCAGAATCAAAGGCGCACAAAAGCAGCATGTTTGCAAAAGATCCTGAAGCTTATGCCCGGTAAAGCAAAAAGAAAAAGGCGCAAAAGAGGGAAAACGCACCAGAAAAGCCCGGAACAAAGAACAGAGGCAGTTTTCAATACAGAAAATTGTTCGGAGAGCAAAGTCCCTAACTTATTCAATCATTCGCAAAGCCGGAAATCGAAATAGCAAAAGCAGAATCAGTTTGAGAGAAATTTGGGTTATTACCAAGTATACACACAGTGGATACACCAAGCCAGAGGAAGATTTTCGAAAATATCTTCTAGTTTGCCAGAAAGTGGTGCCAGCGCTTGTTATTTCTATTTTCGTAGCTCAAACGAAAGGAGAAGACGAACAACCGACTCTTCCCAGGCGAATGTTGCATGCTTACAACACTAAGGAGAAAATACAGAAACGGTTAGGAATTAGATTCATTTTTTATAAATAATTTTGCTTTAGTAGAAGGGCGGTCATTTAAAACCGTTTCCTAAATTTATGTAATTAATATTAATTAGTTAGCAGTATTTAAACCCTTCTCAGGCATTTAGAGAAGGGTCTAGAAATTTGTCAGAAAACTTGTCCTCGGAACATGCACTTTTGCACCCTCGGAGGGGGTTTTTGATAAATGGTTGGATCGAGATTTATCAATATTTGCATTTGATATCTACTACTGATGTTGCACTTTTGTACTCTTAATAGATGTTAGAACAAGTAGAGATAAATCGTTATTGCTTGAAGCTTATGAGTGGAACCAGTCATAAATGGTACTTTTATCTCTTGACCATTTCTGTTTATATTCTTAAAGTGATATACTGTTTTCAGTTGTTTATATGTTAATGCATGAATGTGTGGGTTACCATTTGGCACTTCTGTACGGTGGAGTCATTTATTTGTGTTTGATATATGAATAACTTATTATGCGATATACTGTTCACAACTGTTTTGGTTAACTTTTTATGCAGAGTGGTTTATCTTAATTGATTTCTATTCTTATGATAGCTGAATGATCTTTATTACCAGTTATTGTTCGAAATCTCTTTAGATCGCATAATAGAAGGAATACACCCCGGGTTAGCGTAGGTTAGAGGTGTTGTTTCTCATTAGATTACAATAGCATAGAGTTAGTCTAGAAGTTTGAATTAAATTAGCTTTAAGTACTCCTAGATCAACATCATCCAACTCTACACACACACATACCACTTAGATTGGGAAATTGGTCCCATTATCCCCAGTCGGACCCGCTATACTAAACGGATAAGGAGCTGCCAACCAAGGTCCGGTCCGGGTGGGTATCCCCCTTGTTGTCGACCTAATTTTCGGGGCTTCAACATATTTGGCGCTAGAAGGAGGGCCTAAACTATGAATGGCACCTAAATCAAAATCTAAATACCATTCTGAGAGTAAATTGCCCTCATCAACTCCCCCAACTTCCCCAATACGTTTAAATCCACAGTCAGAAGTCGCTCGAGTATCAACCGCTACTTCATACCCTACTATTTCAGACCAATTTACCATTGAACCCCCTGAAGTTAAAACTCTAATTTGCAAAATCCAGGGATTTTCTATTTTTACACAGAGGTCTGATAAATCTCAAAGCAGCGTGACTTCGCAGTACAATCCTGCTCATCCCCTGACCAGATTAAAGAGTGAAAAATTTGGCATCCAGCCAACTGAATTCCCTCTCCCCACCAGGAAAAAAGCAAGGAAAACACCACCAGAGTCTGACAGTGAGACTCTTTCATCTACGTCATCCATTTCAACTCCCTCACCGCGAAGTCAGCCACCCACATCTCCATTCCAAACCACTCATCCATCTTCCACAATCCCTCCTCTTCAATCATCAAAGATCATAGTATCTTCATCTTCCTAGCCTTAGGGATCATTCTCTGCACTTTCATTTACTAGCAGCTCCACGATGGCCCAGTCTCCATGGAATAATCCTGGGGCAGTTGTAATGCCTCCACCCCTGAGCCCAATACTGGCCCATCCTGAGAAATGGCTACCCAAATTTAATCTAGAAGCAGGCATGCTAGCTGAAGAGCATATTAATAATTTCATGCTTTCTGTCAATCTCAACAGAGTTACCAACGAGGATGCTGTTGTCCAGCTTTTTCCCTATACAATGCAAGGAACAGCCGGGTCATGGTACTTTTCATTACCTTCCGGGTCTATCACAAGTTGGGATATTTTTCAAAGTCAATTCCTTACCAATTTTGGTGATGACAGATCAACGACGACGTTAATCAATGACCTATCCAATCTTAAAGCCGAGGCTAGAGAACCCATCAAAGATTTCAATTTACGGTTCAATAAAATCCTCAACAAAATTCCCGCTGCTTCCCAACCCAACGAAGAAGTAAGATGTGAATGGTATATTACGGCCTTACCATCAAACTTGGCAATCTTCGTGGATAGGGCAAATAAGAAAACCTTAGTTGAAAACTTGACAGAGGCGATAACAGTAGAGAAACGCATAGTAGCCCTAGAAAAAAGATCTGCGATAGAGGAACGCAAATCTAAGAAAATCTCCTTCAAGGAAGACCCCAAGAAGAAACAAACAAAAGACCCTTTCGATTTGGAAGGATTACAAAAAGTGTTAAAAACCATGTCCAATGAGATGATTGACATAAAAAAAAAAGTAGCAGAAGCTTCTTCAAAAAATCCCTACAGAACTTTTAAAAGAAGTCCTTCAATGGATGTGAAACCACCCAACGCTATCTCAAACGTTGAATCCGAAGAAGAGGAAGAAGAAGAGAATACCACTGAAGGGAAGACCGATGACGAAGAAGTTGTGGAACTACAAGGAATGTGGGATTTCATCCTCCTGCAAGAAGAAGATCAAGAAGCATTTCCGGTTAGCACACGAAGAAAAAATCAACTTGATCCTCCCCAAACTACCCCCAAGCAGAAGGGCGCAAGCCTTGCAGCAAAAGATAAAGTCACAACAAAGAAAACTACCGCTAAAGCGACTCAATCTAGCCCAGTCCAATCAGGCCAAACACCTCCATCAAGAACACTGATTGTGTCGGATGAAATGGAGTACAATATTATTGATGACATGAAAACGACTAGGGCTATTATCACTCTTTATGAATTGAGCAAATTGAAACATCAACAGAAGATAATGATGAAAGAATTACATGCCGTGCCTACTACATCTTTGCCTACAGCTGTAGCTTCCCACAACATGAGAAGACCTCCAACCAACACGATCAATAAGGTTGATCCAAATGACATCACTTCGATTGGAGGAAGATCAAGGTCTAACACTCCCCCTTTTCTTCTCACTTATGAAATTTTCAATAAAAATGTGCACAATTGTTTGGTAGATTCTGGTGCTTCAACGAATATTTTACCTAGATCAATATGTGCCAAGTTGAATGTTCAACCACAAAAATCCGCAGTGCGCATAGTTCAGCTTGATCGATCTCAGGTCGAAGTGATTGGTGAACTTAATCAAGTGACCATAAGATTTTCGTCTAACCCGAAGGTATGTCAGGTTATTGACATTCTAGTAGCTGATATCCTAGAATTCTATGGTTTGATTCTTAGCAGGGATTGGTCCGAAAAACTCCATGGCTACTTCTCAACCGACTGGTCGCACATGTGGTTACCCTACAATGGTAAACCGAATCAAATAAAGGTTGAACGAGAGTTACACCAGAAGTACATAGTGATGGAATTGGAGGGAGAAAATGAAGCAATAGCATACAACAGCAGTATCATAGGCAATTACTCGGTAGATTCTTTCCTCGGCAATTTCAATGCTCATACCTCACCTTACTTAGTGTTATAGACATTTTTGTGCCTTACAGCATTGAGCATGAAATGTCCATAATCCAAGGGATCCAAAGTCCCTAAAAGAGTTGTTCCTACCCCTAAAGGAACAAGGTCAAAAAAAGACAGCTTCTCCCAGAAGTTCTCCACCAAAAACCACTCAGAAATGGTCAAATCAAGATCAATTCAATGGCTCCACTAGCTGCCTGCGTTGAAATGCAGAGGTTACACTGGCTAGTTACACTGCAACGCAGGTAGAAGCACTACCAGGGTGCGCTGAGCGGGAAATGACAAATGGCAAGTTCATTCAATGAGGTGGAAAGACCCTGGAAGCTTCCAGAATCTTCCTCAATGACACTTGCCTCAATGAATTCGACCAAGTGATGAGTAAGAGGTTCTCAACCTCCAAGTGGAAGCAAGAACTGACAGAGAGAAGCCACAAGTCAAAACATAAGCTGACTCATCCTCTCTACTTACATCTATATATGGATCTTTCACCCAGAGGTTCAGGAGGCTGGAATTTTGTACTTTGCAAAGAATTGTTGTTGGTTTGAGATTGAGATTAGTACATTGGGTGATTTATGCTTTGTTGGAGGAGAGGAAGGGATTCCTTTGCTGGGAGGTAGATGATGGATCGGGACTCACTTGGTTGTATCTCCTCTTGAACCTTGTTATCATATCAATAAAGCTATTTGAGTTTCTCCTATATGCTTGTATTTCAATGATGTTTTGTTGTATTTGCATATTTAGTTTATATCTGATCCTAAACTAGTTATGAATGTGAATCTATGTCTTTTGTGTAGTCTTCCTCTCTTGTGATCTTGCAGGAACTGGGTGAAGCTGGACCAGTGAAAGAGCAGGCAGCGGGAAGCGAACAAAAGAGAGAGTGATTGGATCGACAAGCTAGCGGAAGACACCGGTTAGTGACATCCTTCTTTCTCCATTTACATCTCATAAAGAAGAATACTCAGATAGTTTTCCTTATTTGTTGCTAAGGCACTATCACCTCTTAGAGTGGGATAGGGGCATTCCGAATTGGATACTTTTCCCAACAACAAATTGGCGACTCCGCTGGGGAGAGTATCTTGTTAGTTTACTTGTGTTTCTATTGCTATTCATTTCATAAACTGAAGAGTGCCGAATCGAACTGCATTTTCCATTTACAAATGCAAAGTAGAGATCAGCTACTCTAGTCCATTCGCTGGGCCTGTTTATGATCTGAACAGCTGATCCACAAGTGCTCTAATAGCCCTTTGTGATAGATCTTAGTCCTCCTATAAATCATCCTTCTCATTGTACTTAATTGATAGCTTTTATCTGGCCAAAAACTGTAGATTAAACTGCAAACCGTAACCCAGAACCTAGAAACAACTCTCGTTTCTGCTTCATTGCAGACTCTGTGAAGAGGTTCTGCATTTCAACGCAGGTCCCGTGAAGGCTACCTGCGCTGAAATTCAGTTTCTCTGTGTTGAGGGTGCACTGGTCAGTCTTTGCCTTGTGTAGCTATGGTTCCCTGCTTCCTTTTGCTCAGTTTCATCTCTATTTTTTGCAGCCTGTTATCAGTCAGTGTAACTATCTAAAACCCCTTTTCTTTGCCTCCATTCCACCTCAGTTGTATAAAGAAACTGTATTTGTTATTTGTGTATTTGTTACATCATTTGAAGTTTCCCATTTCAAAAGTAAACTAATCATACTGTCGCCCTTAGATCTAGACCTGTCGTAAGTGTCGTTTTGATCTTAGGAGTGAGTTTGTTTGCTGTTCACAGTTGATTATGCTTTTACTTTTGTCTTTTGGTTTGAATTTATGCATTTCAAGTGTCAAAACAAGTAAATCATAAAGTGTCGTAATCGTCTTCTTGATTTTGAAAAAGGAACTTGTTTGTGTTTTTCACTTGAAATAGAATTCAAATTTGTACAACAACTTTCTTTTTAGGCATCAATATTAAGAAAGTGAAAACCAATACATGCATATGTGCATTTGCATTTTGAAAGTTTGTATGTTGATTTAGGGAAAAGTGCATTACTGTGTGCTCTATGCTCTTTGAGAAAAGATGGTGTCTTTCTTTTCCCCTTGTAGCTAGGATTTTCATCGTTGAAAAGATATAAAAGCTTGCTTATC
Organism: Pinus tabuliformis; assembly: GCA_031772625.1. NCBI lineage: Eukaryota > Viridiplantae > Streptophyta > Pinopsida > Pinales > Pinaceae > Pinus > Pinus tabuliformis. Next base: position 533,852,736 of record CM062818.1, on the reverse strand, counting down.
ATCTTTAGACTGCATTTAGGAATTGTATCATACATCTCGTGGTGATCCAAAAAGGCAAACTTCTAAGAAAGATCAACCTAAAATAAATTGAATGAACTTAACAACACTTTGTAACATAACACACAACATAGAGGTCTAGGCTAGAGACGTGTTCCGGCGTCGTAAAACCAGGTCACTGGTCACCTCACTAATGGTTGGGTGATTCCTCCTGAGAGACGATAAGTGCCAGTACGGATTGTTCTCCCACGTACCGTCGCGTATATATTGGGAGACCCCTATAGGAATAAAACCTTTATCCATAGGAAGCCGTGTTGGCCGCCCTACTGATCGCAATGCACTAAACATAGCATTCAGGAAGATTGACCGCCCGTACCCTAAAAAGTATTTTGCGGTTTTGCGAAAAGTTTGGCACACCCTCTACCTAGAACTCCAGAGCAGTTCCTTTTGGCCTTTTTCAGACTCTATAACGGAAAAAGTCCATCCGAGCATTTGTCACTTCGGGCTCGTTAAAACATCGAAGGAGACTAGAGTCATCTTTAGCTTTTTCTCGACTCTTTAAAATTGAAAAAGCAAGTTGTGTCTAAGCGTCATTAAAATTTATTTTAAACGGAACAATCACCCCTTTTTCTTGCGTTGATCTTTAGGTTGAGAAAATGGAGCCCACCAACCAAGGAATTCCCCTTGGTGGAAATCCTAGTCCCTTCTCCTCTTGGGGAGATGTTGGTGCGCCCCATATGGCCACATTGTCGCTTCCAGGACTAACAATTGGCCTGCCGGTCTGGCTCTTCTCAACCAATGTCGTTCAGAACACCACTATTCCTGAATAGTCGAATCAGCAATTAGACGAGTCCAGAATTTCCCACCAACCTTCTACTTCTTACAATTCTTCCTCTCTTCCTTCCTCTTCGCGTGACGGGACTGGTAAAACTAAAAACCAAGTTCCTAAGGAGAAGAAGGAAAAGAAGAAGAAGGAGAAAAAGAAGAAGGAGCCAAAGGCAAATAAGGGAAAACAAGTGTCGTCTGATGAAAATCCACACACAGCACTGACCAGGCCTAAATCGCCATGTGTCATGTGCAAGGGAGACCACTTTCACAGAGATTGTCCCTCCATCCCTCGGATACTAAGGGACTGGTCTCCCCGTTTGCACAATTTGGTGTCGTCAACCTCTGATAGTCATGTTGAAAGTACACCGTCAACTAGCGAAAGTGAAGTTACAGGACAGAAAGGGAGGGCTAGACCTCCCTGTAGACTGTGCGAAGGCAACCATTCCCTCCACCGTTGTCCCTTCTTAGACGAGGCTAAAAGAGTCTTGGAATATCGTCCGGTTTCACCGTTACGACTTCCTCCTGGATATCAAAGACTCTTGCCAAGTCCTTCGTTAGTTGAGAATCCAGCTGGCCCGCTCAAGTGGTCAGCTGAAGCGTCTATCATTGAGCATAAACCGACTGAATCCATACCAGACGAAAGTCAAAAGTTCGAGGCGGCAGTTGACTCGTTCTTGCCTTCAGAGCATTTATCTTCAAATGATACAGTCACTGAAGAGGGTAAGGATGACACCATCCAGATTATTTTTATCAACACAGACTCTGACGAACATGGGGGCAATGCACCCATTCCTTTATCGCAGGAAGGAAGTTCGTCAGAGCGATATCCGGCCGTCTACTCGGTCCCACCACCAAGCAACCTAGTTGTGTCCTTCGACTGGAACCAACTAGGCAGACCCCGCTTTCCAGCCAGCATACCATTCAGAATTATCATTCAAATATACAGAATGGTCATGGCTGGCACCATCATCGATGAGGGGGCATCTGTGAGTATCCTTTCCTCTATTTCTTGGAAAGCGCTTGGTTCGCCAGTGCTTTTGCCTGAAATGAGAAATCTGATAGGCTTCGATAAAGGAACCAGTCGACCTTTAGGGATGCCCCCCAATGTGCCTATCACATTGAAAGGGAAGACCGCTCAAATGAACGTGATGGTCGTTCAAGGACCCTTGGATTATAACCTACTCCTTGGACGAGATTATATATACTGCATGGGAGCCATCGTATCCTCACTCTTTAGAGTAATGTGTTTTTCGCACGAAGGAAGAGTGGTCAAGCTCGTGGACCAACTTTCATTTCTCGGATCACGCATCGCAAATAGTCACATACCATCCCTAAACGGTCTCTTCACACAAGAAATGTCTCAACCCACGGTCCATCCTCCCGATGAGCGCGAGTGATTCAGAAGGATATGACTGGAACCCAGGGGGCATGCGTCCTGGTCTGCTTCGGCAGGAAAACTTTGGGTATAGGGTAGGTTTCCACGGGAGAATATGACTAGTCCGTACCCCATCCGTGATTGGAAGAGGGGTTGTTCTAGAATAAGATTCTTTTGTCAAAGTTATGTGTTTGGCGCTCGTTGTCACTCACCTTTGTCTATCTCGGTAAACATCACCAAAGAAGTGTTTTGTTCGCTGCATTGATGAAACAATCTTTGGGTAACCTGAGAGAGGTAGGCCTCTCCCGGTTAAACAAATGTTTTTCTTGCAAATTGAGGTGTAACCTTGAAACTCTATTTTATACCTAGGGGCATGCAAACCTTTTGGAGTGCAAGCAAGGGGCGGCTATTTATTTTTTAAATTTTTAGGTCCTCCCTTTAAACCTGTAGGTCTAACCCTTTAAACTCGTAGGATTAGTTGTTTCCGAACTTGCACAAAGAAAGGATTCCGGGGCAAAGCTTTATGAGGTGCAAGCCCCATAAAAAATGGCATCTTAAATGAGACATTCTTATCATATGACTGGATAATCGAGCAGTTTTAGCGTATAGTTCATGCTCGTTAAAAAATAAACATAAAATTGAGCAGTTTTAACACATAGTTCATGCTCATTAAAAAATAAACATAAGATCGAGCAAGTGTTTCAATCCACGTTTAAGCTCGTTAAAAAATGAACTACCCGGTAAATAACCACTGCGAATGTAAATTTATCAGCCATTAAAGCCTTGGTCGTGTTTGCACCGTCACCTCCACTTTTCCATTGGCCGATCATTCACCTCCATTTGATTGTTTACCCATTTTTAGGAACAGCTGCGAAGAGTGATTTCACTAAGCCATCCTTGTGACATTGCCATGATTGGAAAATTCCAAACCTTACCTGGAATCAGCTGCTAACCCGTTTTATCACTCGTTCCTCAAAAAACGAGTCTTCTTTAAGATTTTTTCATCTGACTCGTAAAATATGAAAAGATTGCCGAGTTTTGGCCTTCCAGCTCGTTAAAGCGACCGGAAGTGCTATCCCTCCTCTAGATTTTAATATTTTTGGACCTGAGGGATTATTGCACAAAATGATCGAGCACTTGTTTTGTTCGGCTCGTTAAAACTATCGAAAATCCATCCCTTCTGTATTGTTTTATACTTTTTCGGACTTAAGGGATTAGATGACGAAAAAGGAACTTTGGAGTTATCTTTACGTACCTTTTTATACTCTCTAAAAATGAAAAGGGACCGAGTTATCTTTGTCGTTAAACTCGTTAAAAATCATTAATAGCGACAAACTTGTCTTTAGACGAGAACGAGTTTCACTATCGCTAAGCTCGTTAAAACATAGCGATGGGTTTGCCCGAAGGGAAAATTATAGAACAAGAATATGTTATACTCCTCAATCTTGACAAAAATAAAGAGGTACTAGTCAGAAATGACTGGGGAAAAATTGGGAGAAACTCAAAGAACTTTTATTGGTAGCAAGTCGCTCTTGAACATGACACTTCCACTCCGTGCCTGAGTCGGGTTGGGTTGTTTCATTCACCGGTCACATCGCCATGGTCTCGCCATACCATCCATCTTTGGGGTAAACGCTACCAATCCATCACACAAGTGTCACCGATATGTTCAAGAGAAGTCATCCAGAGAAGTCAACCGTGTCCCATCCACTACCATATATTATCCTTCATCCTTTCATGACCGCCACCCTGAACCATATATCAACAGATCGTTTTCACCTCCATCAAAATCATTTGCTCCGTTCCATGTCACTGATGTGGGATACATTAAGGCCCTCCTTTGACGGATCACTTCTTGTCGACATTAGCTCATTATCCAAGAAGTTGATCTCGGAACACACCCCTCAATACTTTGAAGCTTGCATGCCTCAATGGCAAGTTTCTCACTTCCGGCGACAGGTATACATCAATGACCTTCGACCGAAAGATTTTGCGTGGTGTTCGACGCCAAGTCCTTTATTCACACCACGTGAATTGTACTGCAGTACCTTGAGGGTCATTATCATTATCGGTGATTCCTCTCGCGCTTGTTAACTGTTTACATCATTGACTGGTAATCAAGCGATGTCTTTCCATGTTCGACTTCAGAGCATTTCTCACATGAATCGACTTGTACTTAGAGTGAAGATCGGACAAGATTGAAGACCCCGGATCTAGTTTCATCCATCCGGGCTGCGATATATATTCAGGAAAAATAAAGACATTGACATGTACAGCATTGCAGCAGATAATCATCCTACCAAAAGGATGATGATTTCATCAAAATCATCAGTCTACCATCAGACGATTGTCTGTTCTATGTACAGAGAAATGAATTTATAAAGCTGAGAATGGGAATGCCCGTCTTAGCTAGATCATGAAAGCAGTATGAAAAATAATGTATTGTATTGTATCTTATTATAGGTCTCCTCCCAGCATTGGAAGAACTTCGGATCCTCCTAATAAAGCATTTCACCTGATAAACGGCCTCATACTTTAGGGGGCAACTGTTATAGAAATTTTTGTGCCTTACAGCATTGAGCATGAAATGTCCATAATCCAAGGGATCCAAAGTCCCTAAAAGAGTTGTTCCTACCCCTAAAGGAACAAGGTCAACAAAAGACAGCTTCTCCCAAGAGTTCTCCACCAAAAACCACTTAGAAATGGTCAAATCAGGATCAATTCAATGGCTCCACTAGTTGCATGCATTGAAATGCAGAGGTTACACTGGCTAGTTGCACTGCAACGCAGGTAGAAGCACTACCAGGGTGCGCTGAGTGGGAAATGACAAATGGCAAGTTCATTCAACGAGGTGGAAAGACCCTGGAAGCTTCTAGAATCTTCCTCATTGACACTTGCCTCAATGAATTCGAACAAGTGATGAGTAAGAGGTTCTCAACCTCCAAGTGGAAGCAAGAACTGACAGAGAGAAGCCACAAGTCAAAACATAAGCTGACTCATCCTCTCTGCTTACATCTATATATGGATCTCTCACCCAGAGGTTCAGGAGGCTGGAATTTTGTACTTTCCAGAGAATTGCTGTTGGTTTGAGATTGAGATTAGTACATTGGGTGATCTATGCTTTGTTGGAGGAGAGGAATGGATTCCTTTGCTGGGAGGTAGATGCTGGATCGGGACTCACTTGGTTGTATCTCCTCTTGAACCTTGTTACATATCAATAAAGCTATTTGAGTTTCTCCTATATGCTTGTATTTCAATGATGTTTTGTTGTATTTGCATATTTAGTTTATATCTGATCCTAAACTAGTTATGAATGTGAATCTATGTCTTTTGTGTAGTCTTCCTCTCTTGTGATCTTGCAGGAACTGGGTGAAGCTGGACCAGTGAAAGAGCAGGCAGCGGGAAGTGAACAAAAGAGAGAGTGATTGGATCGACAAACTAGCGGAAGACACCGGTTAGTGACATCCTTCTTTCTCCATTTACATCTCATAAAGAAGAATACTCAGATAGTTTTCCTTGTTTGTTGCTAAGGCACTATCACCTCTTAGAGTGGGATAGGGGCATTCCGAATTGGATACTTTTCCCAACAACACGTAGAAAATTCAGTTTTGTCCCAAGTCGAAATTTTTTCCCAAACTAATGATTCAAAGTGTGCTAATTTTTTAGATAAACCTGTCAATACATCTTCGTTTTGGAAATTATATTTTGATGGATCTAAATCTAACGAAGGAGCAGGAGCAGGATGCATCCTGATTAGCCCAGAAGGAAATAAGACCATGCTTACGTGCAAACTTGAATTCGATTGCACAAACAATATAGCGGAATACGAGGCCTTGGTGCAAGGCCTATACAAAGCAATTGGGTTGAACGTTAAATACCTTCAAGTCTTTGGAGACTCTGAGATTGTCGTCAAACAGGTACGTAACACCATACATTGCCTATCAGGTCATTTGAAACACTATCAATCTTTAGTACAAGATCTGACCGCACATTTCATAGCATTCAATATTTCGTCAATCCCAAGACTCCAAAATGCGAGCGCAGACCTGTTAGCTAACGTAGCCTCTAGACTTATTTCCTCTGAAGATTTTAGTCCACATAGATTCTCAATAGAATTAATATTTAGACCGTCCATCCCTGACAACATTACAAACTGGAGAGTATTCAATGATGATCCTGACATTGTAAATTTCCTCACTTCTGAAGGATCCTACTCCAATCAAATAATTGATAAAGACCATCATGATCGACAAATACAACAAAATAGCATAGATAATGCTATACCTAAATCGGTGGTTAAGTTAGAAGACTTATATGATTTGAAAAGTCGGTTTAAAAGGTCTACCAATTCTAAGCTCTATAGCTCAACTCTGAACTACGAATTAGTAAACCTAGGAACCGATGATAAACCACAAAACGTTAATCTAGGCCACGGCCTAGCCCCTGAAGAAAAAATAGCGTATATCCGTCTTTTGAGACAATACAAAAATGTTTTTGCCTGGAATTACGATGAGCTGAAGACATACGACACTTCTATCATTCAACATACTATCCCTATGATTGACAATGAAAAACCTGTCCAACAGAAACTCAGAAAAATTTACCCCAATTTAGAAAATCAGATAAAAACTGAGCTAAATAAGTTATTAAGAGCCAGAATAATTTTCCCCGTCAGACATACCAAATGGGTCTCCAATATGGTACCCGTTAGAAAGAAAACGGAGATATTAGAATCTGTATGGATTTTCGGAATCTTAACAAAGCCTGTCAAAAAGACAATTTTCCCCTCCCACCTATGGAGCAGATATTACAGGCAGTAGTAGGCTCAAAATTAATGTCTTTTTTGGATGGATTTTCAGGATACAATCAGGTGCTGGTACATCCCGATGATCAGTTAAAAACTACATTCCGAACTAAATGGGGCACATACGCATATCGGAAGATGCCATTTGGTTTGATCAATGCCGGCGCTACATTTTAGAGAGCCATGGACATCGCATTCAAGGGTTTAGTCAATAAATCTGTAGTGATTTACCTGGATGATATAACAGTGTACTCCAAGAAGCGAAGCGACCATCTCAAAGACTTGAAACAAATCTTTCAACGATGCTTAAGGTATGGGATTTCACTTAACCCAAAGAAATATTTTTTCGCATTAAGTGAAGGAAAACTTCTAGGATTCATAGTGTCAAAATCTGGTATTCACATTGAGCCTGACAGAATCAAAGAAATTTCTGAAATATCCATACCTCATAACAAAAAAGCCATGCAATCTTTCCTTGGTCAAATCAATTTTGTGAAGAGATTTGTCCCAGATTTTTCACGGATTGTTTCTCCTTTGCAAAACATGATTAAAAAGAGTTCTAATTTTAAATGGGGTCAAGATGAGCATGAATCATTTAACCTGATCAAACAAGCTATCATTAGCGCTGCATCTTTAGCAACCCCGAATTTTTCAGAATCTTTTATCTTATACACATTTGCCTCAGAGAAATCATATGCCGCGATTCTAACTCAAGCAAATCAAGAGAAAGCGGAAGCCCCAATCGCATTTTTTAGCTCGAATTTACAAGGTGCTGAACTTAACTATTCAGACGTGGAGAAACAGGCATATGATGTTTTCAAAGCGGTCAAATATTTCAGACCTTTCTTACTTAAAGCCCATACTAAGGTCATAGTACCGTTTCCAGCGGTAAGAAATCTTCTAACACAGAAGGATGTGGGTGAAAAAAGAGCAAATTGGATCACCGCTTTACAAGAATATGATCTTGAGATCAAACCAACAAGAATTGTAAGAGGTCAAGGCTTCTGCAAAATGTTGGCTGGAGCATCGCAAATTCCTGAGAATTCATTTGAAAAGGTACAGACGTATGAGGTAAGCCTAAACGATGCAAAATCATTATATGCTGAAACCATTTATTATCTTAAGAACGGGTATGCTCCATCACACTTGGATCACACCAAGAAAAGAGCTCTGAGACTGAAAGCTAAACAATACCAGCTCATAAATGATGTTCCATTTAAAAGAAATTATGATTCTATGCTTCTTAGGTGTCTTGAGAAAATCGAATCCGAAAAGGTTTTGCAGGAACTCCACGATGGACCAGCAGGAGGACACTATGCTGGAGATGCTACTGCACATAAAATCTTGCGTGCAGGATATTTTGGCCCACGCTGTTCAAAGACTCACACAGTTACGTGAGGAAGTGCCAAGTCTGCCAGACTGTTGGAGGGAGACAAAAGAAACCGTCCATGCCACTACAGCCAGTAAACATCGAGCAACCATTCAGTAAGTGGGGCTTGGACATAATAGGTGAGATCGTTCCTCACTCTTCTAAGCAGCATAGGTACATCCTCACAGCAACAGATTATTTTACTAGATGGGTAGAAGCAGTTCCTCTCAAGACAACTAATTCTGAAAACATTATTGAATTCATAGATCAATTTATAATCACTAGGTTTGGATTGCCAACGGCCTTAATGTTTGATAATGCCTCGTACTTTTCTGGAAATACAATGACTCAGTTTGCACTTAAAAGAGGGTTCAAGCTGAAATATTCAGCCAACTACTATTCGCAAGGTAATGGATTGGCTGAATCGACAAATAAAAACCTGATCAGGATTATTAAAAGAACAGTTGACCAGAACCAAAAGAATTGGCACAAAGCCTTGGTAAATGCTTTATGGGCAGATAGGATAATGAAGAAAGCTTCAATCGGCACTTCTCCCTTTAATTTAGTTTATGGGAAAGAAGTGGTTCTTCCAACTCACTTAGTCATTCCCTCTTTGTCTTTAGTACAACACATCGATGAGGTATCTACTTCCTCGATACAACTAAGACAAATGGAAATAATTAAATTAGAAGAACGATGAGAACAAGCTAAGAAAACCCATGCTCATCACCAAACGCTGATAAAATCCTCTTTTGACTCAAGATAATGACCAGAAAGAATTTTCAGATGGGAGATTTAGTTTTGAAATGGGATAAGGCTCATGAAGAAAAGGGAAAACATACAAAATTTCAGAAGATATGGCTTGGTCCTTTTCAGATTGTAGAAGTCATAGGCCCATCAATGTTTGTGTTGCAGGATTTAGCAGGTCGAAGGGATTCTTTGCCTGTTAATGGACAGAGCCTTAAAATATATTTTCCATAGAAGATCACTCTTCTATTTTTGTAGGATAGTTTTCGTTTTTATTTGTTTTTCTCTTTCTTTTAAATAAAACCAGTTGTAGATGGTTACTAAAGGGGTTCATGAAAAAGACACCAATTCTCTATCAGATTTTGAGCTTTTTCGCTTGTACAAGTAGCAAAATTTTTCGAAAAATATGATCTTTATTATTGACAGGTAGAGTTAACTTTAGCCTCGATATGATGCTAGTCTCAACTTCAAAAACTTTGATGAAAGCAACCTTTGGTAAAAAATTGTTTTATATCAGCACAATGAAAGGTATCAATAATAAAATAAATATTCTCTGTAAAACTGTTGTTTTCAAACTCTATTATTGTCGTCCAGAGATTTATTAAGGAAAAACAATGACTTCCTCCCTGCTAAAGGAAATCGCAGCATTTAGAGAAACAATCCGAGAAAACACTGTATCTCAAAAAATAAGAGGTCTCATCACGAGCCGGCTTATCATGATCACAGATATTATAACTTGCTGACTTTGCCAATACTGTCCACCAAAACAGGGCAACGACTCAATATTGTTGCAATCAAAAGACAAGGGGTCTCATCATGAGCCAGCTTGTTCAACAAAAGAGTAAATCAAGTGAATGACTGTGTCATAATTTGGCCACCAAACCAAGACATTGTTATTTAGAGAATAAAAAAAGGAAAAAGTGTCAAAAGGGGTTTTTCTCTGAAAAGTTGTAAATAGCCTTAAGCAGGATAAAGGATCATTGCTGGGTAACAGGTAACTCTGTCGAGGCTATGGACGCTTGCGGGCAGCAGAGGCTCTACCTACGACAAATGAGCATATTTAAAAAAAAAAAAAAAAAAAAACCAGCATGCAGAGAAGACCTTATTTTTTCTTTAAAAGACCAAGTAATGTCTGATGTGAATACAAGGACTAAGCCTGAGGAAACAAACAATTGGAATATGAAAAGGTTGAGACAAAATATCATTGATAGGATAAGGCGTAATGTACTCTATCTGTCCATAACAAAATTTAGACGTATGAATTTTTTTTGCTTTGGAAGTGAAAATTCAATAGAAAAGCAGAGATAACTGGTTCTTCATAGTGAATCGCCATTGTTGTGGCCACCAACACCCGCCCTCTTTGTTTGGTATTAGCGATAACACCAAGCAAATGGGGACCCTTAATAAAAATCCAAAAAACATTTTATCAAAATTTTTGTATTTTAACTCCCTAAAGTTGTATCGCATCGCGTGAAGAGAGTGAAACGTTTTCCTATGCGCGTAATAAGCTGCGATGAAGCGACGTGAAATTCATCGCATTGCATATATTGTGAAGCACCCTTAAATGAAAAAACTTAAGGAATCTCCGGCGGCCGATATGCGACGTCGCATATCGCAACATCGCATAAAGCAGCACACAATGATCGGATGACTAAGTGCGATCTGCGATTTGTGATCTCCGATGTTGCGATCTGCGATGAATGCGATTGTCAATTCCTGTGATGACACATATTGATGACGCGATCCTTGATACTGTGATGCAAGTCGCAGAAATCACCCATCATAAAAAATTTCCCCGGCACAGTATTCAAGGAAAGTTGTCTGTAGACCAAAATTGGGCACACGCCTTAAAAGAAATTAATGATTGTACGCCAAAATATCCAAGAAGGATTGCGTTGTGTTTTTCGAAGAGTCAGTTCATTATGGGTGTCATGATTATGAATTCATTAGAGCTTAAAGCTTTCATGTCAATCTTTTCATCATTTACTCTTTTCCTTTGCCTAAAATGTAAGACAACAAATAATATAAAGCAATGTGCAGGAAACATCTAAGGAAAAGGGGAAAGCGTCGATGCTCGGAGAACAGAGAAGAGATGCCTTCACAAACGGATGCCGAATGCAATAGGACCACTGATTCCGGAGTATCACTCAATAGATACTGATGTCAATAGGCCATCCAAAACTCAGAATCAAAGGCGCACAAAAGCAGCATGTTTGCAAAAGATCATGAAGCTTATGCCCGGTAAAGCAAAAAGAAAAAGGCGCAAAAGAGGGAAAACGCACCAAAAAAGCCTAGAACAAAGAACGGAGGCAGGTTTCAATACAGAAAATTGTTCAGAGAGCAAATTCCCTAACTTATTCAGTCATTCACAAAGCCAGAAATCGAAATAGCAAAAGCAGAATCAGTTTGAGAGAAATTTGGGTTATTACCAAGTATACACACAGTGGATACACCAAGCGAGAGGAAGATTTTCGAAAATATCTTCTAGTTTGCCAGAAAGTGGTGCCGGCGCTTGTTATTTCTATTTTCGTAGCTCAAACGAAAGGAGAAGACGAACAGCCGACTCTTCCTAGGCGAATGTTGCATGCTTACAACACTAAGGAGGAAATACAAAAACGGTTAGGAATTAGATTCAATTTTTAGAAATAATTTTGCTTTAGTAGAAGGGCAGTCATTTAAAACCGTGTCCTAAATTTATGTAATTAAGATTAATTAGTTAGCAGTATTTAAACCCTTCTCAGGCATTTAGAGAAGGGTCCAGAAATTTGTCAAAAAACTTGTCCTCAGAACATGCACTTTTGCACCCTCGGAGGGGGTTTTTGATGAATGGTTGGATCGAGATTTATCAATATTTGCATTTGATATCTGCTACTGATGTTGCACTTTTGTACTCTTAGTAGATGTTAGAACAAGTAGAGATAAATCGTTGTTGCTTGAAACTTATGAGTGGAACCAGTCATAAATGGTAATTTTATCTCTTGACCATTTCTGCTTATATTCTTAAAGTGATATACTGTTTTTAGTTGTTTATATGTTAATGCATGAATGTGTGGGTTACCATTTGGCACTTCTGTACGGTGGAGTCATTTATTTGTTTTTGATATATGAATAACTTATTATGCGATATGCTGTTCACAACTGTTTTGCTTAACTTTTTATGCAGAGTGGTTTATCTTAATTGATTTCTATTCTTATGATAGCTGAATGATCTTTATTACCAGTTATTGTTCGAAATATCTTTAGATCACATAATAGAAGGAATACACCCCAGGTTAGCGTAGGTTAGATGTGCTGTTTCTCATTAGATTACAATAGCATAGAGTTAGTCTAGAAGTTTGAATTAAATTAGCTTTAAGTACTCCTAGATCAGCATCATCCAACTCTACACACACACACACCCCTTAGATTGGGAAACTGGTCCCATTATCCCCAGTCGGACCCGCTATACCAAACGGATAAGGAGCTGCCAACCAAGGTCCGGACCGGGTGGGTATCCCCCTTGTTGTCGACCCGATTTTCGGGGCTTCAACAGAAGCCTAAGTGCTCTGCAGAGCACCCTGATGGTGGACTTAACTACTCTGCAACTCACCTTCATAAGGGCTTACTTGTGATGGTCCCTTTAGAGGCAATTTCTAGATGTCTTCAAGTCATGAAATTGTCTGGGAATGAGGCATTCAAACGGGTGACTTATTTATGGCATGAAACAACTAAATTTAGGGTTTGATGAGCCCTAAAACATTGATCTGAATGTTGGGATTTGATGTGCCCAAATGGATCTGTAAGAAGATATCAAAAACCGACTCAACTTTACATAAATGAAGGTAAAAACCCTTTTTGACTCCTAACTAACTACGCGCTTTGCGTCCACAATTCACGGAGACTTTACATCTTTTTATCAAACTTTACATCAAAACTTGGGTTTATAACCGAAAACTGACCCAGCGGACCCCATCCTAACAGGCCCCTAACACAAAGGTCATGACTTGCCCTCAAGTCACTCGGATGGCGTGGTGATCTTGCTGCAAAGATCCCCCACCTCCACCTGCACAACTACTACCTTAGTAACACTCTATGTAGTTTCTTGCTTCACTTGTTCGACGAGTTTCTCCGTAGTTGGTCCTTCACCGTGCAACTTGATCTTCTGGTGTGTGAGCTGCAAGTTCGTCAGCTTCTCTTGAATGTTGGTTGAGACTTGGTATGCTTCTTCCAACCAAGTACCCAACCTGGCCTTAAGCACTGAATTATTTTCTTAGTTGCTTCCACTTGTGCAAGGAGATGCTTCCCCTCCTACAACTTGGTGAGGTGTTACGCTATAGCAATTAAGCGTGTCATCGCCTAAACCTCATCATAGTGCTTTTGGAGCTCGCGGATCTCTGTATTCAATATCTGTAGGTTGGGGTCTTCCTGCAAGGTTGTCACGAACTCCATCACCTGTTCAAACAAGGTTGTGCATTCAACGAATGGGGAATCCACAGTAGCCATCCCTTCCTTGATGGCGGCTCTGCGTGGTTCCTTAACCTTGGGCAGATTTGAAGGCTGTGATTTGAGCTACAACTCCATGATTTTCAAGTTGAGTTAAAATTGAACTCTCGCAACTTCGGCCCTTGCCTCGCGGATGCCTGCAGCTAGTTTTTGGATCTTGGTCCTTGGTTGTGCATGCCTCTACAACCGAGGCTACTAGCTAGGAGCTCTACACTTGGATAGTATCCCTTTCTTTTAGGGCCTATGTCTTCTCGGTGAACATTTTTTCATTGTTCACCCAGTACTCTCTTATTAAATTGAGAGTGTGCTGCTCCCGAGCTCTCAATTCCATTGTCACTCCTTCCTGCAACACATGAAGAAATTCGTTGAGGAGTGCTGGAATATTTAGGCAAATGTTCTTAAGGGTACTTATGATGATCTTGTCATCGGCCGATTCTACGCTCAAGGACCCCTCTGGCAAAGCAACTGTTCTAAGGTTCACTATCCTTACCAGTTCTACAACCTGACTTGTCCTCGGTGCCAAGATTGTTTGTGCGGCGCTCACTTGACTTGCGCCCACCTGCATTCTTCTATTTTGGATCTACAGTTCGTGCAAATCCTTCTGGACATTTCCCAACATTTGCATGTATTGTTGCTCAAATTGCTACAACAGTTTGGTTGTAGTGTCATGCACTTTGTCGCCGATCTTGTTGAGATCGCCCTCTGTCAAGGTGATACAATCCACCTATGTTTTACCTGACTTTTTATTCTTGTAGGAACCCTTCTGCTACTATTCTCTGCGCTTCCTTAGTTGAAATGGGGTGCTCTTCCCCTCATCACCACCACCGCCCTACACAGACTACTCTTCCTCGGTTTCGGGTGAAGGAGATTTTTCGCTTTGCTTGTATTCATGTTGTTCTTGCTCGACGTGTTCCTTTGTGGCACGCTCCTTTTGCATTCGAGCCTTTTCTTCGGCTTCCTTGTTACGTCGTGTGGCCAACTTTTGTGTCGCTTGTTTTATTGCATCCTTCTGTTTCTTCTTAGCTGAGCTCCCTGTTCCTTTTATTGGTGCATGCTGTTATCACTCTGATAATTCTTTTGAAGTAAGAAGAAACAAAAACCAAAGGTAACCACAAACCACTTTTGGAGATTAGGACCTATCCTTCCTGATGCTCAGAGAGGGCTCTCTTTAAAATTTAACTTTGTTTTAGTTAAGATGTTTTTAGGCTAGCTATGATTGTTCAAGGGGTGTTTGATTTGTGTTTGAGATTAGGTGGTGGGATCTGCTTAGATAGATGGATAAATTGATGTCTTTTAGACCATTGGGCTATGGAGTCAACTAATAAGGAAGCAAAACTGGATTAACTCACTAAAGGGGATGTTCCAAGGGCATGATAGCAGAGTGTATTTCAGATATTTGAGATAGAGGGGTGAAAGGATTTCACTCGGGGTGAGAGAGCAATTAAGGGTTCTTAGACCTAGATAATGAATGAGGAAGGAAGGGGTAATCAAAATAAAAAGGCAGTTAAGAATCCTTTAACTTGGATTATTCATGAAATGAATCTAAACCAAAAAGAAATTAAGAATTCTTAAATTTAAATATCAGAAGAAAACATTCAAAGGCTTAACTGTTAAGATAGAGTTTGATTAAACAAGTTTCTGAAATATTATTCCAGTTATAACATTTAGATTGAGAAACACATATAATATTATGAATAAATTTGAGAAAAATTACAATAATACATGAAAATACTTGTCTGAAATTCACTCAACACATGAATCCTTGGAAAAGTCTGATCTTTATTTATCAATCCAGCTTGTTGGCTCATCAACTGATACAATAACCTTTTGGGTCTTCTTGATCAAAAAGTCTATAGAAATGTCTAATAGAATCCACCCCACATACTTCGAATTGTGAAGTATTTATACAAAAATTTATTACAAAATATCTCAAACTAATTTGAGATTTAATCTAGGAAAGAATAATATCTTCTTGCAAGAAGATAGAGACAACTATTGAACTGTTTCATGTTTTCCCTTTTATTTTGGTACTGCTAGCTTTTATGCTTTGATTTTTAGCCCTTTATGCTACTTTGTTGTTTGATCTTTCATGTTGGAAGCTTCATTTACTTTAAGATTTCATTTGATACACTTTGACTCTATTGATCTGTCTTCATCCTTTTACCATTTTGTTTTACTTTCACTGTACATTAACTTTTTTACTGCATATTTCTATAGTAATCAATTAATTTCTCCCATGTTTCAGCATCATGTAATTGGATTTTTAACATTTTTCTATATACTTCATCTGCCTCTGTGTATTTGGAAAAGTAGGCTTATTGATAAACAAGTGTTTTACCTCATGCTGGAGGTAAAACAAGTTTTCAAATGTTTGGTAGAAAACTTTGCCTATTGGAAATGCCTTTATTGATGATGTATTTGTTAACACCCAGGTTGTTCCCTATGACTCCCAAGGGAATACGGCCGGGGTAACCACTAACCAATCTTTGGATCACAGTTTCTAGCCAAATTGTAATCAGAGAGGGCTCTCTCTTTATGATTTATCTCTGTTATGATGGTGTTTTAGGCTAGCTATTATGCTTAGGTTTTGGTTTATGTTTTTGGTTGAAGGATTTCTTTCAGGTCTTATGATATAGTGTTTAGAGAGTAAAATACCATTGGGCAATGGAGTCTGGAGTTGTGAAATGATTTGATATGCAGGATTGGTGGTGTTCAAACTGCAAGGCCTATTGTGTATCTTAGACAAACAAAGTTAGCTTAAATGGTGATGTATGTCAACCAACAGAAAGCAATTAAGAATTTTCTATTAAGCTGGTGAGGTGAGAGTGAACACGCTGCACAGGAGCAAACTTGAATTCCTATGACAAAGGCCACTGTGAAAGGTGTATTCTGAAAGTGCAGCAATTAAGAATTACACTTATCTAGATTACAGATGAAGAAAACATTCATTAACAACACAGATTGAACTCAGGGTACTCAGTGAATAAATCCTGAAAGTTATTCTTTTTCCTTGTTGCTTAGTATTGAAAACCAGATAACATATATGGAATTTAACGAAACAAACAAATAACAGAGAGAGTTACAGAGACTTATTGTATGGTGAAATACACAGGAATCCAACAGTTATCAACAAACACCAGAACGCATTCAACACTTCAGAAATCCAAGAAATTCCATCACTTTCTTTATTAAACCTCTGAAAGGATTACAACATAATAATTTCTTCAAGAGAAATCAACAACAACCCTTGCAAGCTCATGCGAAGGGGACTTTATAGTAATGCTTATACAAAATATCTCAGGCATTGAGTCATCTGAGAGAGAAAATATCTTCATAAATTCGTACAGAAAGTAGACAAGAAGTTATTACAACTTTGAATGCAGCATAAATGCTCTTTATGTCTGTCAGAAGATAATTTGACCTTTGGAGGTCTTTGAGTTGGTTGAGCCGCTTTGCTTTAATGCTGAATAATGTGTCTTTATTTCTTGCTGCGCTGTATTTTCTCGGCCCTGCCACCTGTAGTTTTCTATTTCTGCTTTGTTGGCCAATACATCTGCTGAGTTGGCTCAGCTTTAATCCACCATGCATGCTGATTTTGTTAAACTGTGCTCTGCATGACAACTGATATTTTTTAAGAAACAAAAATTGGTAAGTGGCTCCCTGTTTACAAAATCTTTTGTATTGCATTTGTCCACCAGTCTTGCGTAGGGAGTTGATGCCTGAGAATGGCATCCATTGTCTCCTCTGCCTCTGTATACTTGAAGAAATTGGGAGCCACCCCGAACAGGTGATTGATCTCATTCATTATGAAAAATAGATTCTCTACTCTATTATAGAGAGTCTGTCCTGTGGCTGGCCCTGTCTCCTCTGAGGTACTGGGCTTTTCATTAATCTGACTGGTGGCAAATGTGTTGACCCTTTTAGCATATTGGTCATGTGTGAATAATCTCCCTGCGCTATTCAGTAAGCCAGGGAGACCTCTGCTTTCTAACACCTGAATTTTTTCCAAAAACTTGTTCACCTCAGTTTGCATATCCTGGGTTCTTCTCTCCAATGTCTGCACTAAGTTTCTCAGTGTGAGAACCCTTTTGACCATTTCGATAGTCTCAGTTCTGTTTGTAATTCCCATGGTAGTTAACTGAGAACTTGTTTTATGGTTAAGTACATTGATCATTCTGGTGGCCACTTCAGGCATATTGCTCAATAAAGCTCTTGATCTGTGAATCTCCCTCTGTGCCTTGGGGATGAGCTCTAGTTGCTCATGGATAGTTTCAATATATGGCCATTGCTCATTGATAGATTGACCAATGTTAGCCCACAGCACTATTTTAAGTTCAGCCACCACTTTATCTAACTTGAGCTCATTCTCTAGCTCTTTTATTTTGTTTTTGAGGGCTTTCACCTCCCTGTCCTTCTCTGCCACAGTTTGTTTGGATTTATCATATCTATCATTGATTTTGGATAACTTTTCCCTGGTCTCATTTAACTCTGTCATTTGAGCTTCCAGGATTTGGATTTCATTCTTCAGCTTTTGCATATCCAGGCTTTGGGCCTACTCTGTAGTTGTTGGCGCTGCTGAAGTAGATGTTGTTGTTTGTTCAGTCTGTTGAGGAGGAGGAGCAGTGATAGGAGCAGTTTCCTCAAGATTTATGATCTGAGGATGAGGCTGAGAGGTCTGACCCTCTTCTCTTTGTTTCAATGCTGCTTGCAGGGCCGCTTGTGTAGCCTCAGATTCTCCCAAATTTTCTTGTGCCTGAAGAAGCTGTTTATAAATGGAGATCAACAAATCTGTGGTGTCCTTCTCATGCCTTTGTTGGGTTACCTCATCTGTCTGAGGGTGAATGGTAGCTGGGATTTTGATTTTCTTCCTCATGGCAGCCATGTCAGCATCCCTCAACTTCAAGATTTCCTGTATTCCTGAAATATCTTTGGGATCATGCCCAATTTCAATGATTATGTCTTCCAGGGACCTTATTCTGTTGTCCTTCGCCTGGGATGAAGCCTTCTCCAATTCCAGTTGAGAGGCTGTGGCATTAAGGCTGCTCTTTAGTTTGTAATTTTCTAATGTTTCATCTGCCAAGGAGGCATACACCATCTCACCAGTCTGTTTGTGCAGTTCAATTTTGTCCATTGGGTGTATGTCTTTGGCCATAAAATGACTCATGATCCTTTTTCCTTCACTTACATCAAAGGCAGACATAAGTCTTTGCTGATTGGTAGGAGCCATATTTAGGAGATGATTGTACAGCTGTATTTTGATAGGATCACTCCTCCTTTTGATGTCTATAAATTGTTGTTTGATGCTTACTTGTCCTTCTTTTTGTTGGCTGGAGGAGCTGACCTCCCCTCCCATAGTCCTGTTCTGTTCCTGCTGGAAGGAACTTGCTGAAGCTTCTCTGCTGGGTGGGCCCATGCCCAATGCCTGTCTTATTGCTATGTCATCCTCTGAAAAATCATTCAATCTTTGTCTTTTCTCTCCCTGGTTGATAGATGAAGTCAGAGGAGTCTCTATATCCCTTTTTCTGCTTAAGTCCTCCTTTTGTGGAGTTTGGAGGACCGAGGCATCAGTGGTGACTTCTGGCCGAGGAGGCACTATGTTCTGAGCCTGTTGCTCAGTGGAAGTTGGAGTATCGATTACTCTTTCCTGCTGTAAGGGCTATTGTCTGTCATGTTGCCCTTCTTCTTGCTGTGAATCTTGTTGCTGTTGTTGCTCTGCCTGCTGCTTCTTTTCTTTATCTGCCTGCTCTTGAGTCACTGGAGGTGACTGCTCCTTCTCTTGATGTGGTTGCTCTGTCTCCATTTCTTTTTCTTTGCCTCTGCTGGATATATTTTCAGTGGCCTTGGTAGTTTGCTGCTTGGCAGTTGAGGAGGATTCAGCTGCTCCCGCTTGTGTGCTTGGAAGTGTGAATACCTGTGAACAAAGTTCAAGGTCAGCCATCTTCTTTAGATTCCTTAGTGCCCTCTTGTTTAGCTCTTCTTGTGACATGGGCTCTTCTAAGGTCCCTCTCCTCCATTTGTCTTGGTTTGCATATTTTTCAATGTGAGGGATGCTATGGTGATCATAGGCAGATAACTTATATTTGAACCTCCTCATAGATATGAAATGATTAGGGTCATAGGGTGCCCATATGAAGCTGGTTTGCAGGCCAAGGGCCTCAAGCATTCTCTTTGCTTCCCTCCATCCTTGCTCCCTCTCGTTATAGATAAAATGGCCAAGTTGGCTTTTCACCTTCAACTGTGCTTTTTTGCCTTTTCCTTAAAAGTGAAGCACATCAACTCTACCAAATTGCCTAAAGTACTCTAGGGCAAATAGCCTCATAGGCACATACTTAGGTAGTTTGAATGGAGGTAGATCACACCCATATATCCTGATGACAGTGTGGTTTTGGTAGAAGTACCAATCCCCAATGCTGTAAGCTTTGGACAGCTGAAGAATTCTCTGCATGTCATCAGTGAGTCTCGGAGGAGGTGAGCTCATCAGCATTGCCATAGCTGGATGGATGAACAGATCCATGAATTCATAGTAAGTGTATGGAGACTCAGGTCTAATATGGAAGACAGAAGACCAATAGACCACTGATCTGGGATTGCCTTGGGCATCCATTCTTTTGATTGAAAAATGAAATTTCTCATGTTGATGGTACAAGATCAAATGGTAAATGTAGGAGGTGTATCTGAACATCCTATCTCTCCTCAAATTCATCAATTTCTCATGAATCTTGTCTGATATGTAGGTGGCATAGTTATAGCAGATTGGTGACTTGCCAGGAGCAAACATAAGCATCATTACCAGCACAGTTGCATCAATATGCTCAATTGAACTATATCCCAAGATGGGAGAAATCATATCTGCAAGGTCTCTGCCCAACTCATTGAGATATACATGAACTATTAGAGGGTACATCACAATGTCAGTTTTAATGTATAATTGATTAAATTTGATAATTTGAGCATCTGTCAGTTTATCCCCTTGTTTAATCAGGTTCACTAGTGACAAAGGGACCAACTTCTTCTGAGGGTTGAAGCAAAGCATGTCTCTGATAGCTTGAGGGGTAACATAAAAAAGTACTGAACCGGATGGGTCAACAACAGCCCTCTGAGAAACATCATATTGTTCAGCACACAGGTGGATTAGTTCAGGGAACTGGTTGACCTGAGGTAGCTTGAAAATAGGGAGGAAAGAGTCCCATAAGCCCAATATATCTGTCCCATTTTCATGCTTGGCTTTCAACTCATTCAACAGATGAATGTGGAATTTGCTGCTCATAAGTTTTTCTTCTGTAATTTGGTAATCCATATCTGCCAAGGTTTGCCATTTCAAGTTCTTTTGAGGGGCATTCAGAGGTTGAACATTTAGTACTACAGGTGTCTCCATTGCACAAGAGGATTTTGAATTGAGTGCAAAGTGGTTTTGATTGAGCAGGACAGTACAGAGGAATGCCTCTTTTTCAGGGAGGTGAATTTATCAGGAACAAAGAGTGGTTCTAGTAAATAGCAATTGAAATACTATTTGTAATGCAACTAGGACAAATGTTTGGCCTCACTCTGTCTCTCTCAGTAGTTAAATTCGGTTTGAATGAGTCTGCCGCGATTGCACAGACAGAGCTTAGTTTTTTCGATGAAAATGCAGGTAAAACAAGGCTCAGCTAGTAGTTTTCGAGTTCACAACTGTCAAAGGGGCAGGTGCAGGGATTTCTGCCGGTGAATTTCAGGAGTTTTCTCTGTTCTAAGCTCTTTCGAGGGACATAACAGATAAAGCAGGTACGTGAAGGATTTATGGCGGAAAATACCTGGTGAGGAGTAGACAATGGTCACGGATGACTGTGGAAATGGTGCTCCTCCGGTCTCCTGGTCGGGTTCTGCAGGTTGGTGGACTTTGGACGTGAAAATCGCATGCAGGAGCAACAAAGTCTTTTGTGAGAAAAATGTGAAAAAACACGGAATTTCACCATATAATTGGTTTTTTGGACTTTTGGCGCGTTTTTCTGCTGACGTCAGCATGATGCCATAGGTGGGGTCAGGGCCGGATGACGTCATAGGTGAGGTGGCGGGCTCTGATTGGTCCACGGGGATGGTGAAGTGGCAGGACAGGTCGGCAGATGGTCGGGCACAAGGGTTGACGTGACGGCATGGTGGCAGTGACGTGGGATGACGTCGAGGTGACGTAGTATAAGCGAAATAGCCGAAACCGGAAACAGCCAGCGGTTTCATATCGCACCGCTTATGGTACGGGGGGGAATCTGTCAGACGTACCTCCGACGAGCTGTGGCGAGGACGTGTGGCTGCCGAGTGACGTAACCTTTTTACGGATATCGGACGATATCCGTCGGACGTGAGACCCGCTCCGATATCAACGATGACCGTCGGATCTGGAGGGCTCGATCCAACGGCTGTCGGGGGAGTGACGTGACCGGTAGATACGGCGGGTAAACGGCAGACATCGGAGCCGCTCCGATGTGATAAGAGCCGTTGGATGCTCAAGATCCGATCGGACGGCTGTCGGGGGGGATAAAATGCACTGTGGATAGGGCCTGCGGGCGGAGGAATATATATATATATATATATATATATATATATATATATATATATATATATATATATATATATATATATATATATATATATATATATTAATGTTTTTTCAATATATCTCGAAAAATTGAATATATGCGCAAACTTTGGTTAAGCAGCGGAAAGTGGGTTTTTTCGGGGTTTTTTGGTAGTTTCAAAGGGGTTTCATGGATAAAGGGGTTTTGTAAGGTTTTCAGATGCGCAATAGGATAGCCCCAATACTTTGGATAAGAGAACAAAGTGGGTATTTGGGGTTATTTTTTGTAAATGAAGTGGGTATAGGCAAAACCAGGTCATTTGTGAGACTCTTTTTTATCAAATGAAGCTTTCCAAGGGGAAAAATGAATTGAGAAGAGGGGAGGGGGTTAGGGTTAGGTTTATCAAAGTGACCAGATGCCATTTGATCCCTGACAAAGAACTTATTGGCTGTAATGCCAAAGGGGGGATATTTATACAAATTTTGGGGTTTATACACCATGGTGTTAATACTAGTAGGGGAAAGGTAATGTAGGGGGTTTACATAGTAGTGTTAGAGTTAATATGGATGAAGGGGTAAATGGAGGGGAAACCACTAAGCTTTATTTGAAACTTACTTAGTTTAGAGAGTAGATCAAAATGAAAAGATTTTTAGACAAGAAATGTGGCTTCTAAAAGATTAAGAACCACTATGAAACCATAATCTATCCCATGAAACTCAGATGTTGAGGGAGTGTTAGTAATGAAATGGAGAGGGGGAGAAGGGAGGTTAGACATGCCTCTTGACTGATGTAACTTGATGAAGAGGAACTTCATCTGAATTTCATTGACTTTGCTTTGGTCAACCAAGTCAGCACACATGCAACTTGTAGGAAATGATCTTTCTGCAACTCCAACTGCCTACCCATCTATTTGCCTAGAATTTTTTATTCCTTCTTGGAGGGTGCATTTGGACTTGCAGACCCTTACTTGCCTTTTCTTTTCTTTGGCTTTTTCTTTTGTTTTTCCTATCTACTTCTACCCTTATTTCTTCCAAGGTCCCAGATTAAGCTGTTGGGAGCCTTTTCTTCTCTACCTGGACTACTTGTCTGCCAAGATTAAACAGTTTGGACAGACTTTCTTCTCTAATCTACAACTGCAAATTTAAACCATGGAATGATCCAGATTAGACTGTTGGACCATCCATCAAAATTTTAAGTCCATACCAAGCTATAAACATAGATTGGATTCTCTTGGAAATATGTGATCTTTGAGTCATCAAAGCAGAGCATATTTGGTCCTTTCATAGCCAATCATGAAATATGAAACCTATTGGTATAGGTAGCTAACAGTGGCTCCACATGGGGATGGTTTTTCA
The DNA here is from genome assembly GCA_031772625.1 of Pinus tabuliformis. Lineage (NCBI taxonomy): Eukaryota > Viridiplantae > Streptophyta > Pinopsida > Pinales > Pinaceae > Pinus > Pinus tabuliformis. The sequence goes on along the minus strand of CM062818.1, from coordinate 533,829,230 downwards.
TTTGAAATACCAAGAACAGCAGGTCAGAATGCCTTGGCCTTTTACTGCTTTTATGAACTTGAAGTTTTGCTGCCTTGAGATGCCAAAATTGTGTACTTCTCTTCTTGGTAAACCTCTGATTCTTTTCACCTTTTGCTGACAACTAATAACACTTGAGAAACTGCATTTTACAATTTAACAGAAAGTAATATATACATTTGGGTATGTACAATGGAAGCTCATGCTGCACTTAGGGGTGGTATTCAAAATAGTGCTTCAGCATCCTGCCATTCACATGACCTTCATCCAAGTCAGATTCACTAAGACTTTTGAGGAAGTAATTATTGTTTCCTTGCACTGCTTGGACAGAAAATGGTCCTCTCCATAAGGAATCAAATTTTCCATGTTTTCCTTTGTCCTCTCTCCTTGCATCCCACTTGAGGACTTTATCACCAACATTAAAATCTTCTGCTTTGGTTCTTCTGTCAAAGGCTTTCTTTAGTTTTTCTTGTAATACCTGAACTCTGCTGAAAACTTGATCTCTGGTTTGCTGCAGACATATGATTTGATTTATCCTTCTTTGCATATCATTTGGTTCAGCTTGGCTTTCTTGGAGAAGCTTCATAACAGGCACTCCTAAGGATGAGGGGAATTTGGCCTCTAATCCATAAACCAATTCATATGGGCTGGTCCCAATTGATCTCTTGGTTGTTAGTCTATCTGCCCATAAGGCATTCACAAGCTTCTTATGCCAATTCTTTTTGTTCTCTTCAAGTACCTTCTTTATAATGTTTACAAGGCTTTTGTTTGATGATTCAGCAAGGCCATTTCCTTGGGGATAGTATGCAGTAGAATGGCCCAAAGTAATATGAAATTTGTGGCAGAATTTCACCATCTTCTTGGATCTGAAAGCAATAGCATTGTCCGTTATTATTTTGTCAGGACAGCCAAATCTAGCCAGTATGTTGTTCTCCAAGAACTGAATGATTACTGAATCATTTGCTTGCCTGCATGGGGCAGCTTCAATCCACTTAGTAAAGTAGTCTGTGGCTGTTAAGATCCATCTATGTTGGCCTGAAGACGAGGGATGAATTTCCCCAATGAAGTCCAATCCCCATTGTTGAAAAGGTCTCTCTGTTGCAATAGGTCTTAAAGGAAGTGGCAGCAGTTGTCTCTTCCCCTCAAACACTTGGCATTTATGACATGATGTGATGAATTTCTTGATATCAGAGAACATGGTGGGCCAGTAGTACCCAGCCCTTAGTATTTTATCCACAGTGGACTTCCAGTACAAGTGTCCACCACAGTCTCCTGCATGAAACTCTTGCATGATATTGTTAATTTCATTCTCAATTAAACAATGCAGCAATATACCTTCATGGTTTTTCCAAATCAAATTTCCATCCATCACACAAAATCTTGATGTTTTCATTTTTAAGAACCTACACTTAGTTTTGGACAGTCCTGGGGGAGCATACAGGTTTTGTAACACATAACAGATATCAGAATACCAGGGGGATTGTTCAAAGGCTACGTTGATCTTTGGAGTCGCCAGCTCTGTTTCACTGTCCAGTTGATTGATGTCTAAGGCTTGAAAATTTGTTTCTGTCATTAATTTGGCCAAGCCTTGCCCTTTTATTAGTTTTGTAGGTTTTATCTCAATGTCAAATTCCAAGATGCTGGCAATCCATTTTCCTCTTCTGCCTTCTAAATTCTCTTGGGTGAGAATGTCTTTGACAATAGGACTTGGCACATATGCTTTAACATGGGAATAAAGGATATAAATCCTAAAGTCTTTAATTTCTTTGACTAAAGCATAAGATTGTTTTTCCATGATTTGATACTTCAAAGGTGCATCTCCGAGAGCTTTGCTAAAGAAAGCAATTGGCTTCTCATTTCCTTGGTCATCCTTTTGTAATAGAACAACAGCAATAGTATGCTGGGAGGCAAAAGAGAAAATGATAAATTCTCTGTCAAACTGAGGATTGGTCAAGACTGGGGTTTGGGTAAGGGCCAATTTTATACCTTCAAATGCTTGATTGGCTTCAACAGTCCACTTCACTTTTGAATCCTTTTTCAGCATGTTATTTAATAATCTGATTAGCTCTGCTAGGTTTGGGATAAACCTTCTCAAGAAATTGATTTTTCCCAAGAATCCTTGTAATTCTTTGACATTCCTTGGGTGACGCATTTGCAGGATAGCTTGTATCCTATCTGGGTCAATTCTAATGCCATCTTTTGAGATGATGTGTCCTAAGAGCTTGCCTTCTTCTAAACCAAAGAGGGACTTCTTAGGATTCAAGGAGATTCCATATTTTCTGCATTTTAGGAAGATCTGTCTTAGATGTTTTATATGTTCTTGGTCTGATTTTGAGAAAGGTGTTAGGTCATCTAGATAAATGACTAAAAAGTCATGAATCTCCTTTGCAAAAGTAATGTCCATTGCTCTTTGAAATGTTGCCCCTGCATTTTTCAATCCAAAAGGCATCTTTACATATTTGAAAGTTCCCCATGGGGTTGTAAATGTTGTTTTGTCCTGATCATCAGGGTGAACTAAGATCTGGTTGAAACCTGAAAATCCATCCAGTAATGAGATCCTTGAGGCCCCTACCACCCTTTGAAGAATGTGATCCATCTTGGGTAAGGGGTAGTTGTCTTTTAAGGATACTTGGTTTAGATTCCTTAAGTCCACACACAGCCTGATCTCACCTGTCTTCTTTCTTGTAGGGACTAAGTTGGAGATCCATTCAGAGAATCTGATTGGTGCTATGATGCCTGCCTTGAACATTTTTTGTACCTCTTGTTCCATTGCTGGGAGAAGCATAGGATTGATTCTCCTCAGTTTTTGTTTAAAGGGCTTTTGATCTGGTTTGAGGGGGATAGTGTGTTGGATTACAGAGGTGTCATAGGACTTTAGGTCCTCATAGCTCCATGTAAAAACATCCTGGAACTCTTTGAGAGGTCAATGTATTTTGGCTTTTGGTCAGGAGGTAAGGAAGCAGATAATTTAATTATCTTGGGTTGGTCAATTGTACCTATGTTACATTCTTCAATGGCTGCATTTAGGGGCTGCATTTTTGGTTTTCTGGGAATATCATTTGCATCAAAGATGTCCTCTAGTGGGGTTAGGCCTGTTGGTAGAAAATTGTCTTTTAGCTCAATGATTTCAGTTTCAGCATTGGACACTCCCTCTTCCCAGTCAACTTGTTGAATTTGTTGGATGTTTTCTATATTGAAAATAGTTGGATTCAACATTTGTTTTGCAGTTCTAGGTGATATTGGCTGAGCAGTCCGTTGAAACTGTATTTGTGATGGACTTGCTCCATCAAGTATTTGTGATTGACTTGCTGTCTCAAGTATTTTTGATTGACTTGCTGTCTCAAGTATTTGTGATTGATTTGCTGACTCAAGTATTTGTGATTGACTTGCTGACTCATTGTCTATATTTAGTCCTGCAAATTCTTGCTGCAGGGTTAAAAAATGGTTTATTTGCTTGCCATCCTCAAATACTTGCCAATCATTGATGTTGTTTGGAATGGAGGGTCTGTGTTTTACCTCAGTTGTAAAACAATGGTGGGCCTCAAAGGGCAACTTGCAGGTACTTGCAAAGGTGGCTAAACTATGAGCATGTAGATTTTGGCTTCTCGGAATCTTCGTAATTTGGAACTCTGAGAAAAAGTTTAGTACCTCAGCAACAACAGACCTGTAGGTCCTTAGTCTTTTGTCATTGGTGACAAAGATTCCTTTCACTTGTTGGATAACTAAATCTGAATCACCCATGATTGAAACCCTGGCAGCTTGTAAGAACTTTACTAACTTGAGGCCTAGTAAAAGAGCTTCATATTCTGCCATGTTATTAGTACATCTGAAATTTAATCTATAGGCTCTGCCTTCTGCATGACTATTTTCTTTATTGTATACCCAAACTCCAGCTCCTACCCCCAATTTGTTGACTGAGCCATCAAATTCAAGGAACCATAGAATATCTTGTTGGGAAGTAGATTTTATGATCTGTTCAGGGGCTGGTAATGTAAGTAGCAATTGTGATTTTTTCTCTAGCTTGTCTTTTAGGACAGTCTCCTTGTTTGATTGGATTTTCTTGACAACTAAGGCAGCAGCACTATCTGATGTTTGATCGACTGTTGTTTCATGAGTGGTACTACTTTCATTTGCATCTTCCTCTTGTATGAATATCTTGGTTTCAACCTCACCTTTTGAGGGAATAGTGGTGTCATTGAAGAGAATGTATGAGTCTATGTCTGAATGGACAGCATATATAGGAAAATTTTGAGGTTTTTCTTCACTGCTGACCATGTACTTCATTAGTGTTTCTCTGTACAGTCTTTTTGGTTGCCCAAACACAGATATGGTGGCATATGACATGTCTAATTGTAGGGAACCTTGGAGTTTAGCTCCCCATGATCTTGATAACAACATTCCATACTTAGGTGGGATATCAGCAACTACCACATCCATTAGGATTGTCTTGTTTGGGTATTGAACTAGAGACACACATAAGTCCTTTATAAGACCTAGACACTTGACTTGGCTGGAGTAAAAGGAAAACAGATCCTTGTATAGTCTTGTTATGTCTAAATTCAATCTCTCCATGACTGCTTTTGGCATGAGATTGTGAGAGGCACCCGAGTCAAACATTGCATTATGTAATATTTTGTCATGAATATGTAAACTGACATAGAAAGGCAGAACCCCTGTGATTACTATTTTTCCATCCACTTCTGGGCCAAACAGGAGTTCTGGGGTGTCATCCATCACATTGACATCATCTCTGTTACTAGTGAGTTGAAGGGACCTTTTGATTTGCAATTTATAGATGTCATGTTTGGCTAATTCCAAGAGAGGAATAGCTATTTTTATTTTTCCAATTTATGTTTCTAGATCGAAAGGTTTTTCAGATTGGGTCTTGGGGTTATAGGTGACAGTCCTTTCTTTGTTCATTAAATCTCCTTCTAGATTTTTATCTTGACTTTGAGATTTATCCTTTTTACTTACCTCTTGAGGAGTAAGGTTTGAATTAGGATGAGAGGATGAAGTGTCCAGAGACTGCTGTTTTAGGGACAGCGGTTCAGTGATCTCTTCAACAATCACTTCTTCTATAGGTAAACTTATTTTGTCATTAGGTTCTGTGACTATAACTCTTTCAGGCTGCTGATTATCCTTTTTCTTTTCAGGCTGGCTGACATTCACAGTTCTGCTCCTTAGCTTGTATTGTTTATGGACTTCATAAACAGCAGTGTCATAGCCTTGTTTAAAGTCAAAGGATTCCCCTGATTTAGTTTGGAACAATTTGATTTCCTCATCCTCATGATCTTCTTGTGTTAAGAAAACTTGACTTTCACCATCTAGCCCTATTAAATTAATCTCAGGATCTTCATTGGGCTCTGCTGAAGTGGAGGTTTCAACATAATTTTCTTGGAAAAGGGGTCTTATATCTTGATCAGCACTGGTTTTGCCAATGCCTGGGTTTTGAGCTCTCCTAAAATTTGGATTCCTAGGAGGGTTGTTTTGTGGTGCTTCCCATGATGACTTTCTTTCAACCGATTCCACTCTATCACCTAATCTTTTCATTCCATTTAGTATGGCATCAAGCTTTTGATCAAAGGTAAAGGGTTCTTCTTTGAAAACAGTCCTCTTTTCCAACCTTGCCCTGTTTCTTTTGGCAATCAGGTTGGCTTCCACCGTGACAACAACCCTTTGGGATTCTTCAAGGGACTGACAGTCTCTTTCCTTTAATTGATAGGCCATGTCAGGGTCAAAACCATCAGGAAATTTGTACAAGGCTAAATCAGGAGGAGGCCTTAAATTCTGTGGAATTGAGTTATATACATTGTTAAATGTTGCACAATACTCCAAAACAGTCTCTTGGGGACCTCTTTTGATAGTGTCATATTCCCCAAGAATGTGCAGAGGATCTTTCTTCTTCTCCCATCTACTAGTAAAGGCTTGATACAGTTCAACAGGAGTTGTAATGGAGTTTGCATTCAGGGATCTAAACCAAGTTCTTACATCCCTAGTTAGGCTTTGAACAAACATTCTCATTCTGACACTGTCATCGTCTATTTCATAGGTCTCAAAATGGTCTTGCATCCTCTTGGCATGTTGGGCAGCTGTCAGAGGGCCATTGGAGTCAAAATATGAAATTTTGGTTTGGTAATCTTGGGGTAGAGCTGCAGCATTAACTGGTATCTGCAGTGGTGCATATCTGTTAGCCATATTTACAGGGTTTAGAGGATTAACAAGGGCAGCTGGGATAATAGGAACAGTAGGTATCACAGGGGTAACAAGTAGGGGTGAACCTAGAAGGTTGGTCAAGGGGATATGTGCAGTGGATGAAGATATGAGAGGGGGACTTTGAGATGTGGATGGTGAACTAGGGGAACTAGGGGTAGACCGGAAAAGGACCTTGCATGGAGTAGGTATAAGGCTAGGATGATCTAGCTCTGAAGTCAAATCAGCAGGCTGCTCCTACTTTTGCTGCCTCCTAATGTTTCTTGGGATGGTATTTGGATTATCAACAATGATAGGTGGATTTGGGTCAGGATTTGCCCTAGTATGCCGTGGATTTTTCTTAGGAGCCAGTTTCTAACTGTTTTTTCAGGATTTTGCAGGAAAATTTTATATCTGAAAGGACTGGATGAAGATTTTGGAATGGCAATATACTCTCAGAGCTAAGATGAAGATTCCCTAAACAAGCTCCTCCCTAAAACTGTTAATGTGATACAGAAACAGATTAAAGGCCTCTTGACTTATTTCAGGCTTGATAGTAGCTTATGGAAGATATATAGTAATTTAAAACCTCAAACGTCCCCAGTGGAGTCGCCAATTATGTTAACACCCAGGTTGTTCCCTATGACTCCCAAGGGAATACGGCCGGGGTAACCACTAACCAATCTTTGGATCACAGTTTCTAGCCAAACTGTAATCAGAGAGGGCTCTCTCTTTATGATTTATCTCTGTTATGATGGTGTTTTAGGCTAGCTATTATGCTCAGGTTTTGGTTTATGTTTTTGGTTGAAGGATTTCTTTCAGGTCTTATGATATAGTGTTTAGAGAGTAAAATACCATTGGGCAATGGAGTCTGGAGTTGTGAAATGATTTGATATGCAGGATTGGTGGTGTTCAAACTGCAGGGCCTATTGTGTATCTTAGACAAACAAAGTTAGCTTAAATGGTGATGTATGTCAACCAACAGAAAGCAATTAAGAATTTTCTATTAAGCTGGTGAGGTGAGAGTGAACACGCTGCACAGGAGCAAACTTGAATTCCTGTGACAAAGGCCACTGTGAAAGGTGTATTCTGAAAGTGCAGCAATTAAGAATTACACTTATCTAGATTACAGATGAAGAAAACATTCATTAACAACACAGATTGAACTCAGGGTACTCAGTGAATAAATCCTGAAAGTTATTCTTTTTCCTTGTTGCTTAGTATTGAAAACCAGATAACATATATGGAATTTAACAAAACAAACAAATAACAGAGAGAGTTACAGAGACTTATTGTATGGTGAAATACACAGGAATCCAGCAGTTATCAACAGACACCAGAACGCATTCAACACTTCAGAAATCCAAGAAATTCCATCACTTTCTTTATTAAACCTCTGAAAGGATTACAGCATAAGAATTTCTTCAGGAGAAATCAACAACAACCCTTGCAAGCTCATGCAAAGGGGACTTTATAGTAATGCTTATACAAAATATCTCAGGCATTGAGTCATCTGAGAGAGAAAATATATTCATAAATTCGTACAGAAAGTAGACAAGAAGTTATTACAACTTTGAATGCAGCATAAATGCTCTTTATGTTTGTCAGAAGATAATTTGACCTTTGGAGGTCTTTGAGTCGGTTGAGCTGCTTTGCTTTAATGCTGAATAATGTGTCTTTATTTCTTGCTGCGCTGTATTTTCTCGGCCCTGCCACCTGTAGTTTTCTATTTCTGCTTTGTTGGCCGATACATCTGCTGAGTTGGCTCAGCTTTAATCCACCATGCATGCTGATTTTGTTAAACTGTGCTCTGCATGACAACTGATATTTTTTAAGAAACAAAAATTGGTAAGTGGCTCCCTGTTTACAAAATCTTTTGTATTGCATTTGTCCACCAGTCTTACGTAGGGAGTTGATGCCTGAGAATGACATCCATTGTCTCCTCTGCCTCTGTATACTTGAAGAAATTGGAAGCCACCCCGAACAGGTGATTGATCTCATTCATTATAAAAAACAGATTCTCTACTCTGTTATAGAGAGTCTGTCCTGTAGCTGGCCCTGTCTCCTCTGAGGTACTGGGCTTTTCATTAATCTGACTGGTGGCAAATGTGTTGACCCTTTTAGCATGTTGGTCATGTGTGAATAATCTCCCTGCGCTGTTCAGTAAGCCAGGGAGACCTCTGCTTTCTAACACCTGAAAATTTTCCAAAAACTTGTTCACCTCAGTCTGCATATCTTGGGTTCTTCTCTCCAATGTCTGCACTAAGTTTCTCAGTGTGAGAACCCTTTTGACCATTTCGATAGTCTCAGTTCTGTTTGTAATTCCCATGGTAGTTAACTGAGAACTTGTTTTATGGTTAAGTACATTGATCATTCTGGTGGCCACTTCATGCATATTGCTCAATAAAGCTCTTGATCTGTGAATCTCCCTCTGTGCCTTGGGGATGAGCTCTAGTTGCTCATGGATAGTTTCAATATATGGCCATTTCTCATTGATAGATTGACCAATGTTAGCCCACAGCACTATTTTAAGTTCAGCCACCACTTTATCTAACTTGAGCTCATTCTCTAGCTCTTTTATTTTGTTTTTGAGTGCTTTCACCTCCCTATCCTTCTCTGCCATAGTTTGTTTGGATTTATCATATCTATCATTGATTTTGGTTAACTTTTCCCTGGTCTCATTTAACTCTGTCATTTGAGCTTCCAGGATTTGGATTTCATTCTTCAGCTTTTGCATATCCAGGCTTTGGGCCTGCTCTGTAGTTGTTGGCGCTGCTGAAGTAGATGTTGCTGTTTGTTCAATCTGTTGAGGAGGAGGAGCAATGATAGGAGCAGTTTCCTCAAGATTTATGATCTGAGGAGGAGGCTGAGAGGTCTGACCCTCTTCTCTTTGTTTCAATGCTTTTTGCAGGGCCGCTTGTGTAGCCTCAGATTCTCCCAAATTTTCTTGTGCCTGAAGAAGCTGTTTATAAATGGAGATCAACAAATCTGTGGTGTCCTTCTCATGCCTTTGTTGGGCTACCTCATCTGTCTGAGGGTGAATGGTAGCTGGGATTTTGATTTTCTTCCTCATGGCAGCCATGTCAGCATCCCTCAACTTCAAGATTTCCTGTATTCCTGAAATATCTTTGGGATCATGCCCAATTTCAATGATTATGTCTTCCAGGGACCTTATTCTGTTGTCCTTCGCCTGGGATGATGCCTTCTCCAATTCCAGTTGAGAGGCTGTGGCATTAAGGCTGCTCTTTAGTTTGTAATTTTCTAATGTTTCATCTGCCAAGGAGGCATACACCATCTCACCAGTCTGTTTGTGCAGTTCAATTTTTTCCATTGGGTGTATGTCTTTGGCCAGGACCTCTAGGTTGGTCCTGAGGTAATCTGAGGCAGATTGGGGCTGCAGTGCTGTGGGCATAAAATGACTCATGATCATTTTGCCTTCACTTACATCAAAGGCAGACATAAGTCTTTGCTGATTGGTAGGAGCCATATTTAGCAGATGATTGTACATCTGTATTTTGATAGGATCACTCCTCCTTTTGATGTCTATAAATTGCTGTTTGATGCTTACTTGTCCTTCTTTTTGTTGGCTGGAGGAGCTGACCTCCCCTCCCATAGTCCTGTCCTGTTCTTGCTGGAAGGAACTTGCTGAAGCTTCTCTGCTGGGTGGGCCCATGCCCAATGCCTGTCTTATTGCTATGTCATCCTCTGAAAAATCATTCAATCTTTGTCTTTTCTCTCCCTGGTTGATAGATGAAGTCAGAGGAGTCTCTCTATCCCTTTTTCTGCTTAAGTCCTCCTTTTGTGGAGTTTGGAGGACCGAGGCATCAGTGGTGACTTCTGGCCTAGGAGGCACTATGTTCTGAGCCTGTTGCTCAGTGGAAGTTGGAGTATCGATTACTCTTTCCTGCTGTAAGGGCTGCTGTCTGTCATGTTGCCCTTCTTCTTGCTGCGAATCTTGTTGCTATTGTTGCTCTGCCTGCTGCTGCTTTTCTTTATCTGCCTGCTCTTGAGTCACTGGAGGTGACTGCTCCTTCTCTTGATGTGGTTGCTCTGTCTCCATTTCTTTTTCTTTGCCTCTGCTGGATATATTTTCAGTGGCCTTGGTAGTTTTCTGCTTGGCAGTTGAGGAGGATTCAGCTGCTCCCGTTTGTGTGCTTGGAAGTGTGAATACCTGTGAACAAAGTTCAAGGTCAGCCATCTTCTTTAGATTCCTTAGTGCCCTCTTGTTTAGCTCTTCTTGTGACATGGGATCTTCTAAGGTCCCTCTCCTCCATTTGTCTTGGTTTGCATATTTTTCAATGTGAGGGATGCTATGGTGATCATAGGCAGATAACTTATATTTGAGCCTCCTCATAGATATGAAATGATTAGGGTCATAGGGTGCCCATATGAAGCTGGTTTGCAGGCCAAGGGCCTCAAGCATTCTCTCTGCTTCCCTCCATCCTCGCTCCCTCTCGTTATAGATAAAATGGCTAAGTTGGCTTTTCACCTTCAACTGTGCTTTTTTGCCTTTTCCTGAAAAGTGAAGCACATCAACTCTACCAAATTGCCTAAAGTACTCTAGGGCAAATAGCCTCATAGGCACATACTTAGGTAGTTTGAATGGAGGTAGATCACACCCATATATCCTGATGACAGTGTGGTTTTGGTAGAAGTACCAATCCCCAATGCTGTAAGCTTTGGACAGTTGAAGAATTCTCTGCATGTCATCAGTGAGTCTCGGAGGAGGTGAGCTCATCAGCATTGCCATAGCTGGATGGATGAACAGATCCATGAATTCACAGTAAGTGTATGGAGACTCAGGTCTAATATGGAAGACAGAAGACCAATAGACCACTGATCTGGGATTGCCTTGGGCATCCATTCTTTTGATTGAAAAATGAAATTTCTCATGTTGATGGTACAAGATCAAATGGTAAATGTAGGAGGTGTATCTGAACATCCTATCTCTCCTCAAATTCATCAATTTCTCATGAATCTTGTCTGATATGTAGGTGGCATAGTCATAGGAGATTGGTGACTTGCTAGGAGCAAACATAAGCATCATTACCAGCACAGTTGCATCAATATGCTCAATTGAACTATATCCCAAGATGGGAGAAATCATATCTGCAAGGTCTCTGCCCAGCTCATTGAGATATACATGAACTATTGGAGGGTACATCACAATGTCAGTTTTAATGTATAATTGATTAAATTTGATAATTTGAGCATCTATCAGTTTATCCCCTTGTTTAATCAGGTTCACTAGTGACAAAGGGACCAACTTCTTCTGATGGTTGAAGAAAAGCATGTCTCTGATAGCTTGAGGGGTAACATAAAAAAGTACTGAACCGGATGGGTCAACAACAGCCCTCTGAGAAACATCATATTGTTCAGCACACAGGTGGATTAGTTCAGGGAACTGGTTGACCTGAGGTAGCTTGAAAATAGGGAGGAAAGAGTCCCATAAGCCCAATATATCTGTCCCATTTTCATGCTTGGCTTTCAACTCATTCAACAGATGAATGTGGAATTTGCTGCTCATAAGTTTTTCTTCTGTAATTTGGTAATCCATATCTGCCAAGGTTTGCCATTTCAAGTTCTTTTGAGGGGCATTCAGAGGTTGAAAATTTAGTACTACAGGTGTCTCCATTGCACAAGAGGATTTTGAATTGAGTGCAAAATGGTTTTGATTGAGCAGGATAGTACAGAGGAATGCCTCTTTTTCAGGGAGGTGAATTTATCAGGAACAGAGAGTGGTTCTAGTAAATAGCAATTGAAATACTATTTGTAATGCAACTAGGACAAATGTTTGGCCTCACTCTGTCTCTCTCAGTAGTTAAATTCGGTTTGAATGAGTCTGTCGCGATTGCGCAGACAGAGCTTAGTTTTTTCGATGAAAATGCAGGTAAAACAAGGCTCAGCTAGTAGTTTTCGAGTTCACAACTGTCAAAGGGGCAGGTGCAGGGATTTCTGCTGGTGAATTTCAGGAGTTTTCTCTGTTCTAAGCTCTTTCGAGGGACATAACAGATAAAGCAGGTACGTGAAGGATTTATGGCGGAAAATACCTGGTGAGGAGTAGACAATGGTCACGGATGACTGTGGAAATGGTGCTCCTCCGGTCTCCTGGTCGGGTTCTGCAGGTTGGTGGACTTTGGACGTGAAAATCGCATGCAGGAGCAACAAAGTCTTTTGTGAAAAAAATGTGAAAAAACACGGAATTTCACCATATAATTGGTTTTTTGGACTTTTGGCGCGTTTTTCTGCTGACGTCAGCATGATGTCATAGGTGGGGTCAGGGCCGGCTGACGTCATAGGTGAGGTGGCGGGCTCTGATTGGTCCACGGGGATGGTGAAGTGGCAGGACAGGTCGGTAGATGGTCGGGCGCAAGGGTTGACGTGACGGCATGGTGGTAGTGACGTGGGATGACGTGGAGGTGACGTAGTATAGGCGGAATAGCCGAAACCAGAAACAGCCAGCGGTTTCATATCGCACCGCTTATGGTACGGGGGGGAATCTGTCAGACGTACCTCCGACGAGCTGTGGCGAGGACGCGTGGCTGCCGAGTGACGTAACCTTTTTACGGATATCGGACGATATCCGTCGGACGTGAGACCCGCTCCGATATCAACGATGACCGTCGGATCTGGAGGGCTCGATCCAATGGCTGTCGGGGGAGTGACGTGACCGGTAGATACGGCGGGTAAACGGCGGACGTCGGAGCCGCTCCGATGTGATAAGAGCCGTTGGATGCTCAAGATCCGATCGGACGGCTGTCGGGGGGGATGACATGCACTGTGGATAGGGCCTGCGGGCGGAGGAATAAATATATATATTTTAATGTCTTTTCAATATATCCCGAAAAATTGAATATATGCGCAAACTTTGGTTAAGCAGCGGAAAGTGGGTTTTTTCGGGGTTTTTTGGTAGTTTCAAAGGGGTTTCATGGATAAAGGGGTTTTGTAAGGTTTTCAGATGCGCAATAAGACAGCCCCAATACTTTGGATAAGAGAACAAAGTGGGTATTTGGGGTTATTTTTTGTAAATGAAGTGGGTATAGGCAAAACCAGGTCATTTGTGAGACTCTTTTTATCAAATGAAGCTTTCCAAGGGGCCAAATGAATTGAGAGGAGGGGAGGGGGTTAGGGTTAGGTTTATCAAAGTGACCAGATGCCATTTGATCCCTGACAGAGAACTTATTGGCTATAATGCCAAAGGGGGGATATTTATACAAATTTTGGGGTTTATACACCATGGTGTTAATACTAGTAGGGGAAAGGTAATGTAGGGGGTTTACATAGTAGTGTTAGAGTTAATATGGATGAAGGGGTAAATGGAGGGGAAACCACTAAGCTTTATTTGAAACTTACTTAGTTTAGAGAGTAGATCAAAATGAAAAGATTTTTAGACAAGAAATGTGGCTTCTAAAAGATTAAGAACCACTATGAAACCATAATCTATCCCATGAAACTCAGATGTTGAGGGAGTGTTAGTAATGAAATGGAGAGGGGGAGAAGGGAGGTTAGACATGCCTCTTGACTGTTGTAACTTGATGAAGAGTAACTCCATCTGAATTTCATTGACTTTGCTTTGGTCAACCAAGTCAGCACACATGCAACTTGTAGGAAATGATCTTTCTGCAACTCCAACTGCCTACCCATCTATTTGCCTATCATTTTTTATTCCTTCTTGGAGGGTGCATTTGGACTTGCAGACCCTTACTTACCTTTTCTTTTCTTTGGCTTTTTCTTTTGTTTTTCCTATCTACTTCTACCCTTATTTCTTCCAAGGTCCCAGATTAAGCTGTTGGGAGCCTTTTCTTCTCTACCTGGGCTACTTGTCTGCCAAGATTAAATAGTTTGGACAGACTTTCTTCTCTAATCTACAACTGCAAATTTAAACCATGGAATGAGCCAGATTAGACTGTTGGACCGTCCATCAAAATTTTAAGTCCATACCAAGCTATAAACATAGATTGGATTCTCTTGGAAATATGTGATGTTTGAGTCATCAAAGCATAGCATATTTGGTCCTTTCATAGCCAATCATGAAATATGAAACCTATTGGTATAGGTAGCTAACAGTATTTACCTGATCCTTTGCTACCTCTCTGATTTTCTTGTTGTAATCGTCCTGTGTCATGAGCTTTTCATTTATCACTAAAGGATTGGGTAATCCATTCTCTCTCAAAACTTGGAACTTAGCCATAAATATGTCAATGACTATCTGCATATTCTGAAACTTATCTTCCAAGTTTTACATTAAGTTCCTCTTGATGAGGACCTTTTTGACCTCCAAAATTGTCTCTGTTCTATCTTCTATTTCCAATTCCTAAAGTTCATACTTATTCTTGCTGTTAAGGAATTGGATAATTCTGTCAGCCTCTTCTGGAATTTGTCCTAATTCTTCACTTTATTTCTAGATGGCCTCTATAGCTAACTTTATTAAATCTATTTGCTCAAAAATTACCTAAATAGATGGCCAAATATCATTGAAAGAGTCAATGACATTGGCCCATATCTGTTGCTTAGCCTGCCCAAGGGGTTCTTTTAGTGTTAAGCCCTTTTCCAAGGCTTTCATTATTTCACTCATCCTGGTAGCCTTTTGCACTTCTTATTTGTGCATGATTTTGGCAAGCTTGTAATCAGTTTCCAAGCTTGTCACTTTCTCTTTGAGCTTATTCATCTATGTTGTCTGTATGGACATTTCTTCCATAGCTTTAACCAACTTTGTTACTTCATCCCCTGATGTACCTGTTGCTGATGTAAATGTTGTTGAAACCGGTTGTGTTGTGGCCATTGGAGCTATAGGAGCCAATCGGGCTGCCAATATGGAAGGAACAACCATGGTGACTGCTAGGATGACATTCAACGAGGTAGTGCCAAGATCAATTTGTTTTAATTGGATTAAGCTGTCCAATAACTTTTCTGTCTCCCTCAATTGATCATTTAGTTTAAGGACTACGTCCATCAACTCTTCATGCCTTGTTTGGTTTTCCAAGACTTCCTGTGTCTAGGGGTGTTGTAGTTGAGGTATCTTCAACTGGTTCTTGAGCACTGCAATGTCATCATTATTCTTTTTTATTAGTTTTTCAGTAGCCTTGATGTCTTTGGGGTCATGTCCTAATTCAATTATCAAGTCTTCTAAAGACTTGATTCTGGTGTCTTTGGCCTATGAGGAGGCCTTTTCCAACTGATATTGGGCTAAGATGTTATTCAGTGAATTTTGGAACTAACGGGCAGCTATGGTTTTTCCTATAAGGGTGGTGTAAATCATTTCTCCAACCTGTTTGTGAAATTCAAATTGGTCCATGAGATGAATATCCCTTGCCAATACCTCAAAATCAATCTACTTGAAATCTACTAATGTTCTTGGTTGTTGTATAGTTGGATTTGTGAAGGACATTTGCATCTTTCCTTCCTTGATGTCAAAAGCAGACATCAACCTACTTTGATTAGGGGGTGTAAGCTTGAGATACTTTGCATAGGATTGTGCCTTCAATTTCTCATTTCTAATTTTGATTTCTTTGAACTTGTTCTTAATGTCCCTATCTCTATCAACAGGTTTATTAAATGAGGAGTCTTCTACACTGTGTTGCCTTTATAACATTTGATTTTATGATGTAGATGGCTCTTGCATTTCTCCAAATGGAGTTGTGCCCTTGCTCATGTCTAACTCAGTACTAGTTATTTCTACTGAGCCTTTTGTGTCTTCCTTTTTTGAAACAGGATTGAGTGTTATATACCTAGGGGGGATAATATTGGGTACCAAGGGAGGTACCCAAGGTAATAATTTAATAATGGGATGGGCCATAGTAATAAATAAGGTGGTTAACCCATATCATGTAAGGGACCACAAGTAGTTAGTAATAATGTAATGGGCCCATGGTATTAGCTTGATGGTATGAGGGAACCATGGTAATAACCCATGGTATTGTATATATGAGGCCTATATAGAAGCTAGAGACTCCATGTCAAGGAATTGTGTCAAGAATTATTGTATGAACAGGCATATGGCTTGTGGAGTGTTCTCCTTCCTTAAGGAGTGAATGTATGGTGTTGCCCTACTTTAAGGGTTTGATCAATAAAGAATCATTTCATATTATTTCTGGGTTAGATCTATAACAAGTGGTATCAGAGCTATAACAAGTGGTAATTTTCATATCAGATCTATATTATTTCTGGGTTAGATCTATAACAAGTGGTATCAGAGCACTTTCTTGGGCAAAAGTGGAGATTTTTTTTTTTTTTTTTGCAGGATTTAGGGGGCAGCGAGTTTGCAGATCAAATCTATATGTTTTGGTGCAATATTTGCAAAATATAATTGCAGATCTGGATTCTTTGTGAAAAGATAGCTGATTTCAAAAAAAAATCAGTTGAATCGGAGTTCGGATGAAGGAGATATCGCTGATTTAAAAATCAGTGGAGTTGCAGACAAATTTTCAGGGCAGTGAGTTTACGGCGCAGATCTGGACGTTCTGGTGCAATATCTACAAAATATAATTGTAGACTTGGATTCTATGTGAAAAAATACCCGATTTCAAAAAAACAATCGGTCGAATCGGAGTCCAGATGATGGAGATATAGCTGATTTAAAATCAGCTCTTTTTGCAGAAATTTTGGTGACGGCGGGAGAGTTGCAGCATAGATCTGAAATTAGAGTGCCTGGATCAAAATTTCTATCACATGGGAAGATGCAGAATGGTTGTTTCATTTTCAAAAATAGGTCATAATAGGGATTCTGAGCAATATTGACAGAATTGTGGCCATTTAAAATTTTCGCCAATTTTTTTGTGATGGCGGGCCAAGATTGGAGTTTGAGGGACTTGTATAATTTTGATGGCTCACATCCAGCCAAATGGCTAGCACAAATGGAGAAATGTTTTAGTTTGAATTATATCATGGATGATGAGACTCGGCTGAGAATGGGACAAATGTACTTGGACTATGAAAGATGGCAATGGTGGCAAAGCCATCAACATTTCTATGGAAGGTCCTTGACTTGGGACATATTCACAAAAGCTATTATGGACCACTTTGACGGTAAAACTAATCTTGTGGATAAGCTCACACAGACAGACACACAACCTAGCAAAGATTTTATTTTTACAGAAAAGAAGGAAACCAAAGAACCTAAAGGGTTATTTTCTGTTGGTATCTCCTTATTGCAGGTTCATGGATTGATTCAGAAGGAGAAGATCATTGTTTCTATAAATCCTAGTTGCAAGCGTAATTTCATCAATGTTAATTTGGAAAAAAAATTGCAAATTCCAACAAAACACATTGAAAATACACAAGTGGATAATGAGGATGTTCTAGTGTATAAGGATTTGAATATTTCTATGGATAAGTATGTGTTGCATGGTGATTTTTATATTTCAGAGATGGATAATATGGATGTTGTTTTGGGATATCCTTGGATGGAATCTATGGGTACTATCAATATTAATGTGCAGAAGAAATTCCTGAAGCTCTGGTATAAAAAGAAGAAAATTACATTACATAATATTTCCATCAATAAACATGTAGAGTACATGGAGGCTGAAGCAGAAGATGTTCCGGGGATTGACATATCAGATGATGAGCTTTTGATGATCGACAATAAAACACAAACAGAGGCTGAAGTAGAAAATGTTACAAGTACATCAGATGAAGGCTCAGTGGTTGAAGTCATATTGGAAAAGAAGACACCACAACAGGCACCACAGTAGGGTGAATTAAAGAAAAAGACATCGCGGGTTAAAACTTCAACATATCATCACCCACATCACTCCGCAAGAAAACAACCAACAAGATGACAACCAATTAGCCACAAGGACAACAACCACCATATGACGGATAACGAGGAGCGAAGATCCACCTACTACACATCAACACAAAAGAGCTGCCATGGTCAACTTCCATCTCAAGCGAGTGAGGCACCAGCGAGATCGAGTGTTCACCTTTCTCTTGGATGGCTAGATGCACGTGCATGGTACCAGTGGACTACTCTTTTGAGTAGATCTTATTATTTGTGTTCTTCCCATGTTTCGGGGACGAAACATGCTAAGGGAGGTGGAATGTTATATACCTAGGGGGGATAATATGGGGTACCAAGGGAGGTACCCAAGGTAATAATGTAATAGTGGGATGGGCCGTAGTAATAAATAAGGTGGTTAACCCATATCATGTAAGGGACCACAGGTAGTTAGTAATAATGTAATGGGCCCATGGTATTAGTTTGATGGTATGAGGGAACCATGGTAATGACCCATGGTATTGTATGTATGAGGCCTATATAGAGGCTAGAGACTCCATGTCAAGGAATTGTGTCAAGAATTATTGTATGAACAAGCATATGGTTTGTGGAGTGTTCTCCTTCCTTAAGGAGTGAATGTATGGTGTTGCCCTACCTTAAGGGTTTGATCAATAAAGAATCATTTCATATTATTTCTGGGTTTCTTTGCATTGTCTTATATTTTTATATCAGATTTATAATATTTATGGGTTAGATCTATAACAAGTGGTATCAGAGCTATAACATTGAACCTAGGCCTTTTTCTCTGGCTGGATTTATAGTGTACATTGGATGTGTCCATACCTGAACTGGAGGCTCCCTCTCTGTTCCTTTTGGGATTCTTTTCCTCATTCTGAGGAGTCTACAAAATATTAGGGGTACTCATGGTTCCTTCTTGCTCTGGTACCTACAAGAATGAGCTTTCATCAAGTTGTCTCTCTAAATCAAACAAGGTGTTTTCAAAATCTACCTTTGTATTATCCCTGTCTATGAGAGTGTTTTCCAACCACTCAGATTGATTGGCATATCTCTCTATTTATAGTATGCGGTGATGAATGTAATGTCCCAATTTAACCTTTCGTCTTAGTTTGGATATAAACCCTTGAGGGTCATACCTCCACATGAAACTATTTTGGAACTTCATTTGTTGCAGAATTTGATTTGCTTTCTCCCGTGCTTCTCTAGAATTGCAAATGAAAGGGCCTAACTGATTTTTGACATTGAACTGAGTTCTTTTATTGGCTAAGACAAAGTTGACATCATTAGAGTTCATTATCTGCCTTTAATATTTCAGAGCAACTAACCTCATGGGGAGGTATTTGGGCAGTTTGTATGGGACAAGCTAGCAACCATAGATTCTTATTTCAGTGTGATTTTGGTAAACGAACCAATCTCCCACCTTAATTTGTTTGGACAATTGGAGCACTCTTTTGATTTCTTGGCTTATTTTGGGTGGAGGGATTCCTATCAGCATGGTCATGACTGGATGAAAAAAAGAGTCAATGAATTTTGTGTAGGTGTATGGATATGAATACCTATGGAATAGTGGTGTCCCAAATATAACAAACCTGGGTTGGCCTTTAGTATTCAACTTTTTGATGGTGAAGGGAAATTTGTCTGACTGATAATACAAAAACATGTGGTATAGTACAGATGAGTACTTGAATACTCTTTCATTGTACATTCTGGTAAATTGTTCATGCATCCTTTCAGCTATGAACTTAACATAATTATACAAAGTAGCAGGAGGCTTTCCTGGGGTGAAAATGGACATGAAGGTTAGGATGAGATCATCAAAAAATTCATCTGTGGTATAGCCCAGAATACATGATATCATGGTTATAATTTTCTTTCCCCTTTCAGAGAAAATGGAAGAAACATATGGAGGGGCATCTTTAGGAATGTGCTGCTCTTCTACAATGAAATTTTGGAATATTTGGGCTAGTCTAGATGGACTTAATTTGGTGTACTGGTCTAACAAATCCCCAATGGAGACTGGGGTTAGGTTTGGACTTGGTTGGACTTGAAACATCTCATTGATTGACTCAGCTGTAATAGTGACATTATAGCTCTCTGGCTGGGAATGTAACATGCATGGCACATATGGACAATCTCAGGAAAGATATATACCTGTAGAAACTAGTATTTGGGCAAATTGGAGTCCCAAAGTCTAATGTCATCAGTATGGTTTAGATATATGTCCTTACCCAAACAATGAATTTTGAATAGGAGTGTATAGGCACTTGTGTCTTTGATTTGAAAATCCATGTCCGCCAAGGGAAGGTGGTCAAGGTCCAAATGGAGAGTTGTGACAAGTCTGACATCCATGGTGATGAGGGAAACCATAATTCAGTTCTTATGGATTTTAATTTGGCAATATAGGTTTATATTACAGGTTTTGAAGGTAATTTGAAAACTTTCAGATGGGTTTGGGCACACAATTTAATTTTTAAAGTAATTTCAATTAATTTTACTTAATTAAAGCACTTTAAAGATTGAATGTTTTCAAATTGAAAGGGTATCTGGTAGTTCGTCTTCAAATACCTGGAATTTGGGTGAATTAACTTCAAACTAGTGTTCTCGGCAACTACAAAAGGTTGAATAGGTTCTGGTACAGACTAAGAGTTTGATTGGTGTCTATGCAACTTCTTCAGGAATGAAATTGAGGTCAATTGGTGATTTCATTGTTTGAAGGTGTCACAATGGTTTATAGAGGTTTACAAAGAAATTGAGCAAAAAAGGCGAAATAGGGCTTCTCGGCCTTTTTATTGAACAACGGTCATGTTTTGGCGAGTAAATTACAACTGAATAGTGGGTGGTTTTTCAGGTTGGGTGGGGAGGTGGTTTCCCAAGCCATCACACCGCTTTTATGGAGGAGGCGGTATTTTGGCGAGGTCACCTGATTTATGTTAGCGCTTGACACATAGTATATGGGGGCCCGACAAAAAACACTTTATTAGTAGGGTAAATGTCAAACATCGGGTGAACCCGATAAGGTTGTGGACCGTTGGATTTGGGCGTTAGCGATCGGACGGCAATCGGGTGACAGATATGCATAGATGAAATGGACAAAGGTTTCGGGGGGGACTTTTATCCATGGCGTTTTGGGATTATTTACGAGTTAAACATGGTATTAAAAGATCGGGCGGGGTTTAATGCTGGGATTATAAAAAATTTACCGAGTATTGGTGAGTTAAGAGGGTTTTGTTGGGGGTATGGGATAAAAAATAGTTTATAGTTAAACTAAGGGTTGGGGTATTACATAAGGGATTTATTTATATATGGGAAAAGGTATATTGGGAGTTATTTTAGTATGTTAAGAATTAATACGAAATGAAATCAGCGGAGGGAACATACCACTAAGCATAAGGTAATATATGTGCATTTTATTCACATACACTTATATTTAGGATAAAATCATTTTGTGGGTATTTTGAATGAAATGGAATTTAGCATGGGGTTCTTTACTTTTCATATGCCAATGAAGCTTAACCTTACGAAAAGGGTTTTTATTAGGGTAATGAAGGGAAATGAATTTTTTGAAGGGTATTCTAACACTTGATGTCCATAAGTCATTAAGCCGAGGGTCCGGTCCCACTTTAAGCCTTTATGACTTGAAGGAATTTTAGTACTAGAACATACTTTTAGATGGGGAAATTAGTAAGTATAGGGATGAAATGAATGAGGGGGAGTTAATTAAATCAACTTGCAAACCATTGCTTTTGTTTTCTTAATTGCTTATGCACATTGACAGATATGATTAAGCATGATAAATGTGCTTTTGTCCAATCAACTTTATACTTCAACAACCTTTCTTCTACTTACCCATTACTTACCCTAACATTTTTTTTTTCATTTATTTGGGTGCATTTATGCTAGCAAACCCTTATCATTCTTTTTTCTTTATAAATTAAACTATCTAATTCTAACCTCATATCTTCCAAGGGCTCAGGTTAAATTGATGAGCTGCTTTTATTTTTTCTACCTATCTAATGATCTACCAAGATTAAGTTGTTTGGTCAAATTTTATTCTCTAACTATAAACATAAAATTCAAAGAATGAAATAGTCAATATTAAGCAATTTGACTACCATGGGTTGTGGCATGTATGACAAGCTGCACACAACCATTATTTAAGACAGTAAAGCAGTAAAATAGTAGTGGCATTTAGATTTGCACACATTCATGATTTGTTTTTGTTTTTGGGGTTCATTTATTTTCATTTATTTTTATCATTTCTTATTCTTTTTGTCCTTTGATATTTCTTTTAGGACATACCCTCTTTACATTTTTTAATTTTTAATATGGAAAACATTTGCAGAAAGAAAAGGTATGTACAATATTACAAGGCTTACCCTTAGCCAATTCAAAATTATGAATCCTATCACTATAGGACTCTAACAACTGCATCTAATGCGGACGGGGTGTGCCAATCTGTCATCCAATGCTTGATCACTTCCTGTATGGCATCATTGGTGACCAAATATGGTAAATCAAACAACTTCTGCTGCGGGTCCTTCTGCGCCTGAATGTAGACATGGTGGAAATCTGCCTTGAACACAACATACGTGGACAACTACTCATACAAGGTTGGGGACAACCTTGGGCATTGGTTGATAGCCATGTAGAACCTCGCTTCCATCAACACCAAGAAAATCTTTGTTTTTGTGATCCGCGTGGGGTCCTTCATGGTCTAGACGGAGGCAAATTACACGGCCTCCATCAATCCTTCCTTAAATTGAGGAAAATAGCTATCATCTGGTAGCTCCCATGCAACTAGCGTGATGGAGAGCAACAACCACGCATAGTGGAAGGGCTTGCTCTCATCCTGGACCTCACGACAATTCGCAAGAAATTCACTTCATAAGTACCATGACCAGTTAAACTACACGCCGTCCGCACATTGTGCAGTTAATGATACCACAAGCACCAGAACCTCGTCCGCATGGCACTTCCTCATAACCTTTTCGACCAGTATTTGGTTGGAAATATTCACCATGGGATCATTGATAGACGTGATGGAATAGTCGCATAGATTCTTGACAAGCTCAAACTTCTTTTTCATCTTCTCTGCCAAGTCCCTTTCGCCTGCCTTTCTGCCAAACTCCTTGGCCGAATTCAAACCCTCATGTGACAGGTGCATGATCCTATGGATGAGCATATCTATGATGGATATAGACATGCTAAGCCATAAGCACCCATTGTGCACTAGAGTAAGTAGTTGCCACACATAGGTGTTGTTGATATTAGTGCGGTGGTAGTGGGGCACCCACAACAGGTTCAACAACCCGAAGTTCTCCACTCTGTGGATCCATTCAATTGTCTCCAACTCAGTGACACTAGAGTCTGGGTAATACACCACCTCATATAATTTTCTATCGCGAGGTGAGGGAACCTCTCATGGTTAGCTAGGTCCCAATCTTAGATTTTTAATAGAGGGATTCATGTCAGGTGTGGACCTTCGAAGGTTATCTTCTCTGGAAATAGGGTGAGTGAATGAGTAACTTGTCTAAGTCTAGGTTCTTGGGGACCTTCACCTTCCCTTTATGTGGAGGGATATATTCAGGAAACTTGGTGATGGGCTCCACTCCCTCAGCGTCTATCTCCTCGGTACCCTGTTGAGCTTCCAAATCCACAACCTTTTCAGGATTTTTGTCCTTCTTCTACTTCTGGGTGGCAGTATGTTTCTTGGGCGACTCACGCATTGGAACTAGCCTCTTCTGCTTGCATTTATTTGGTTTCTGGGTCTCTTTAAAAGGGGGCGCTCGGCCTAGGCAACCTCGGCGCCGTAGGCATAGGAGCCAGAGCCTCCATGCTCACAACCTCTAGAGCATCTCCTTCGGAGGTGACAGTTCCTCCAGTGCTTGTAGTCTATGCGGGGCCTAGTCCTAACATGGTATCGTAGATGAATTTCTAGGTTAACTCTAGAAAATTATCAAATGCGGGGCTTGTGACCAAATCCTCGAAGAATGCATGATTCATAAGTGATAGACAACACAGCTCAAAAACTCTAAGTCTACAAAGTGCTCTCTGCTAGAATGGCACGCATAATTTATAGGAAATTTTGATTTCAAATCCGACCGTGCCCCCCAAAATTTTTCCATTAAAGTTATTTTGGCAGCAAATCTTCAAATATTTTTCCTTAAAATGCCGACCTCTAGCTCCTCTTAACCGTCTCCTGGCTATCAAATCATTAATAGTGACTCTAACGGTCACTTTTTGGTTGTGTTGCACGGTAACGCCTTTCATAATGTAGCGCGCTTCGTGTAGCTTCTAATATGGTAACGTCACCCTTTTGCGCATAGATCCCACACCACGTATTCCCCAAAATAAGAAAGTGTAGTTTATAGTCTCGCACTCCCTTAATGCTACTTGGAGCACTAAGATTGTCCTGCATTTAGTCATCAAGTCAAATCTCCTGTATACAGCTTCAATCAGCTTCCATTAACCTTTCCCGGAAAAGGTTCTCCATTCAGCTTCGCAGGATGAATTGCACCCCCATCTGTAAATTCTTTGATGACATATGGCCCAATCCAGTGCATCTGAAACTTTCCTAGAAACTTAGCGAACTTACTATCATATATTGAAACCAAGTCATTTACCTTGAACATGCGCAACTTGATGTGTCGATCATGCCATGCCTTTTCACGTTCCTTCTGCACTTGCTGATGGAATCTAGCTAAGAATCTGTCCTCTTCAAGCTCCATCAGGTGCGTGAGCCGCTTTTCCAAGACTCTATGGTCTGCCATCCCTGTGAAAGCTGCTGTGTATAGACTAGGCATGATATATTCCATAGGCATCACAGCTTCTACGCCATATACCAATTGGAAAAGTGTCTGGCCCATTAGCTTCTTGCAAGTATTCCTCTACATCCATAGTACTGCCAATACACACACTTCCCAATCATTCTGCTACACATTACAAATATTTGTCAGCACATCCTCCAATATATTATTGAAGGAATCAACTGTCCCATTATCCTGAGGATGATACGACATTCTCTTCTGATGATAAACATAGAACTCTTCGGTCAAGGCGCTAATTATTTCATTGACGAAGTACGTACCGTGATCACTCATCAATACTTTTGGGCAGCCAAATCTGGTTAACACATACTCAAACAAGAACTTGGTTGTTGTTGCCCCTATACAATCCTTCACCGGTTGTGCCTTTGCCGATCTGGTTAGGTATTTTGTCATGGTGATGACATAGTGAAACCCTGTCTTCTTGCCTGGGGAAGAATCAGTCCTACAAAGTCAATTTCCCATTTTTCAAATGGCTACAGTTATACTTGAGGATTTAATGGCAGCTCATCCCTCTGCGATGGTCTTCTCGTTCTATGACATGCATCGCATGCCCTACAATATGCTTCAGAATCTTTATGCAGCGTAGGCCACTACAACCTTGCATGTAAAATCTTTTGCGTTGTTTCCTTTCTTGCATAATGTCCTCCTGCAGCCCCTCCATGAGCTTCAGCTAAGATCCTACTTCATTCGAAATCAGGTACATACCATCATAATATCTCATCAGCACCCATTTGATACAAATGTCCGGTGATCACCGAAAAATATGTCACGCGCACTACTAGTTGATTCTTTTGCTGACTTGTATATCCTTCGAGAGTTGTTTCGGTAGTCAAAAAGTGGATAATATTTACAAAATGATTATCCGCTACGCACACCACGAAGAGCTATGCGTCGGGAAACCCTTCCTCAAAATTAGTAGGTTCCTCCCCCGTTTCAATCTGCGACAAGTGGTTAGGTCCTGCATTCAACCTTCCTGGCTTCACACTTACCTCAAAGTCATATTCTTGAAATAACAACCCCCCCCCCCCCCCCCCCCCCCCCCCCCCCCCCACCAACATAGGCTTATTAACCAGGTATTTCAAGGCAGAATGATCCGTGTACATCTTGAAATGTCTACCTAATAGATAGTGCCTGAACTTTTGAAGCATGTAGAACATAGCCAATCCTTTGTGTTTTGTTATTGAGTAATTCTTCTCCGCTTTTGATAATTTCCTACTTGCAAATGCCATAGGGTGGTCCATCTCTCCTTCAACAGCCTGTGTCAGCACTACTGCCAATGCAATACACGAGGCATCACCATGCACATGGAATTCCTTATTCCAATCCAGGGAAGACCAGGATAGGTGCGGTGACCATCTTTGCTTTTAATACATCTAGGTTGCGCTGACATTCTTCATCCCAACCAAATTTAACATCCTTCTTCAATAGCTTCTCCATAGGTGAAGTAATATGAGCATAAGCCTTGATGAACTTTCGATAATATCCAATATGGCCCAGTGTTGTGCGTAGCTGTTTGACAATCCTCGGGGCCTCCAAATTGACTATTACCGCTATCTTGGTAGGGTCCACCATTATTCCTTACTTGCACACCACATGACCTAGAAAAATCCCAAAGGGGACACAGAATAAGCACTTCTTCAGGTTCAGCACGATCTGATATCTTCAACACATATCTAACATTAGGCATAGACTGGTTACATGGTGCTTTACTAACCCAAACACTATCCAGTCATAAAAATACACCTCTAAGAACTTGTGAATCAATTCCTTGAACATCACGATGACTACGCGAGAGAATATCACCGATGCATTCTTGAGTCTGAATGGCATCACCATATCCTGATATTCATGGAGCAACTCAGCAACTTTATCCAACATGGCATCATTCCAATAATCCCTGATATTCGCAAATTTTGGCTCTGCTTCAGTACCAATGTTCACTTGCCTAGTCTTCAATGGCGCAGTGATTTCCATGTTCTCAATTTGCAAACCTTCAAATGTGTGATGGCCCTATGCCTTTGGAATATTGATATTTCTCGGATCCTCATCTTCCCCTTCAACAGTCACATTCTAGCATTCTAGTGCATGGTGTAGCTAGTTGCTCCAGTCTGGTTAAACCAACTCCAAAGGGTCATGCAGTATTCTGAAGATCACTGCCTTAACCTCCTACAAAGCTTCATCAATGCTTTCGAACCCATCTTCAAAACTGAAGGTCATTAAGAACCCTTCCCTTAATATATCCCACTCCGCGAATCCATGACAGAGCTCCATTTCTAGGTACCAATTCATAGGGATTATATCTAGAGTATGACAAAATAAGTGTACCCACTCTAGTTGTGGCTCTGTTCCATAAACTTTATTCCATTTCACTAAATGATCGTGCAGATCATTTCTCCCATCATATTTCTCAATCAGCCTAACTTTTGGATGGTTGAATCACAACATCATCATCCTCCTATAATCACGCCATTCATCATAGTTGTCCTCGTGCATACCCCACCACCATGTGGGTGTAGCGCTCAACACCAAATCCAATGCTTAAAAGCGATGATCCTCAGGGACTTCTCGCTCAAAGGCACCCAAAAACTTATCCACGTTATTTAGACTGTCATAATAGGGTAAATTTCTTACCTCTGACGATACTTAGTGCAACGATTTAGTCATCATGTTGCAACGCATTGTAGATACTTCCTGCAGCCTATTCTGCCAATGATCCAACTTTTCATCTGAATCTGAGGTACAGGAGATTTCGCAATCCCATGCAATCCGTCCATCTGTTGTTGGATTAATCTAGTCTTGGTTTCACACTGTAATTTTGTAGATTTGATCCAAATCATCATCACTTTCTTCATAGTCATGGACCAATTCAGTATAGCATGGTCCTTTTGCAAGGTCCAATGGTACTACAACGCATAGCGATTTCCTTTCAAATGACATCGTCTGCTTTTTCAAATTGATGACTCTGTTCATGTCAATGGCTGAATCAATTCCAAGGGGTGTAGGGTACGCATTTCTATCATCAATGATTTCTATCACTTCAAAGTCAGCCAGCGCGCTCGCACCTTCTATGTCTATGGTGACTCCATGTAGTCGTCCAATAGGGATAATCTTTTGTTGGTTCGTCATTCTCAGTTGAATTAGATACCATTGTAGCACAAGTCTCCCCATTCTCTCCCATGTATGTTTAGGCAAAACATTTGGATCAGATCCTAGATCCAAAATAACCTGGTCCATCTCATAGTCTCCTATTTCCGTGGTGAGCCTCATCTCACACCTTGTTCTTGCCTTATGTTTTCCAATCTTTCTAAATCTGTGGTGTCCATCAGGAGTATTTTCCTTACTAGCACACTTTTTTATCAACTCCTATAGCCCCTTCACAACCTTGCTATCATGCAACAATTTCATACAGGTCTCCAAGAACGTGGTCAGTACAGAGGGATCAATCTTTGTGGGCGCAATGGTTTTTGGTAGCTTGTCCTGACTTCCTAAGGTGGATGCCTCAGCGAAGATTTTCTTCACCTCCATAAACGTCTCCTTCGCGCATTCTAGATCAAAGCTATTTTCCTTTTCTGGGGCCTTTTGGACCCACCCATTCTCTTCAAGTTGTTTTCCTTTATCATCATGAGTCATTATTTCACTTCTCACCAAGTTATACACATTTGGATCTTCCTTGTGGGGTTCAGCCCTCATCATCTTTAAGTTCTGGGTAATATGTTGAGGTTGTGCCTTCTTCTCTTGCATCTAGGCTATCAAAATAGGGCATTCTTCTATTGTGTTGTCAAACTGAGTGTAGTATTAACATGACATGCACGTCTGATTTAGACACTCCCATGCATAGTGCCCCGACATCCTGGAATTATAGAAAATGTCCTTTCCGTGACCTCTACCAAGTCATCCTCCTCCTCAGCCTCATCCGTGCCCCTGATATTCTCCACACACTCCCCCAGCGCCTTGATCTAGAGGCCGAGTTTGTTCTTGCATTCGTTACATAGGCATCCTCTCCATCATCAATTCATAGCTACGGCAATGGCGCTCATCATGGCCCACTAATTTGCAAAAATTGTAGAACAATTTTTGTGGTGTCTACACAAACTTTTGCAGCAAATGACAATTATCTATTATATGTTTCCCGACCACCTAACAAATAGCGCACCATAGCGTGGGTATCGCACTTGGGCTTGTTGGAGCTTCTTGTCTCAGGGGCATCGGTCCTCCCCTTGTAATGTAATGTGTGAAGATAGGGCAGTGGTCTTTATCATGCCCCTGGCTCTTACACTTGAGGCACCAAAATTCCTCATGCACCTCTGACCTGGCCTCCTTTTCTTTTTTCAAGATCTGCAATTCCAAGCAAAGGTTTTGCAACTTCGAGTGAATTTGTTAAACTCCCAAAGTCAGGTCCTGAATAGGAGTTTCATGTAATCTCATCGCGATCTCCAGGGCTTCTGCCTGAGTTCCTATCTTCTGCTATGACAAAGCAATCCTCAAGTGGGGCAGAAGTAAGGCTATAGACCACTCGCGGTGCTAACTATCTGTGAGTTGCATATTAGCTTCGCAGATCACACACTTCAACCTTTGATCTAACTCCCAAGGAATTTTTCCAGCCTTCATTGTGATTTCGTTGAATCCAACTACTAATTATGAGTCAGAATTAGGCTTACTGAATTATTTGTTCAAAGCGGCCTTAGTGTCTGCTAATGATACCAAAGGATTATCGGTGTAGTACTTAATGTACCATGTCAGCGCGCAAACTTGCAAAGAGGTAACCAGCAGTGACTTCTTTATATTATCATTTGTAATCTGTTGTGTTGTCCACACAACATTCAAAACAAACCAAAATTGATTTGCATCCTCACTTCCTATGCCCTTGAAAACTGGAAACTCCATTGTATATAGAGGAGGAATGACCTGTTATAGAGTTTTTGTGAACCCAACATTTCGGACTACCAAGTGAGTCCATCATCAGGGAATGCGTCAATAGATATTCTTTAGATCTTAATGATGTATCCATGAGCTATATTTAGGGTATATATATATATATATATATAGGTTATTAAGGAAAGATATAAGAGATTAGGTCGGCCATTATCCTATTAGTTTTTTATTTATTTAATTATTTATTATTATTATTATTATTTATTATTTTATTTAATTAGCTAATTAATAAGTTAGATAGGTAAATTAATTAACTTATTAATTAGCTAATTAAATAAAATAAATAATAAATAAATAAATAATAATAATAATAATTAAATAATTAAATAAATAAATAACTAATAGGATAATGGCTGACCTAATTACTTATATCTTTCCTTAATAACATATATATATATATATATATATATATATATATATATATATATATATACCATAAATATAGCTCATGGATACATCATTAAGATTTGAAGAATATCTATTGATGCATCCGCTGATGATGGAATCACTTGGTGGTCCGAAACATTGGGTTCACAAAAAATCTATTACAAGTCATTCCTCCTCTATCTAAAACTATCATCACCTGTATGGATTCATTATTTAACAACATCAAGTCCTACCATGAAAGGGATATGATGGACAACACATCAAAATTCGAGAAATTAAGATTATCGAGAGCTAAACTCATTTCCAATCTAAATTTTCTTAAAAATTGTAGAGATAATAATCTCATTCCTAAATTTGCTATCTGCAAACATCCTCTTCGATTAGGTAGAAATCTGTCCAGTTTCAAAAAATTATGTGAAACCCTAGTTAGAAATGAAATTAAATGGGTTAGATCAAGATTAGTAAAAACTTCTCAGAAACTTCTTTCCTCTCATCTATACCTTTCCTCATATCTTAGACAGGATCTATGGAAATCCTTGGATGCGGTTACATTTATAAAATCTGATAAATGGTTAATTCAGGACAACATCTGGAAATTAAAGAAACTAAACAATTTGCGCAACGTTTGTGAAGAGCATAACCCGTGCTCTCATAAACACCACGCATATTCTAGTTTAAAGGTCTCTCAGAACTGTAATATTGATGTTTTGCAAGCTTACCAAATGCAGCAGAATCCGCTTATTGATAATCAACCAAACTCCTCATCTCCTGATAACGTTCCTCATCCTGCTATAACAAAAATAAACACCGCAGGTAGAAATAAGGATAGGAACAGTGGGTTTAGAAACATGCAAGGAGATTCGATGTCACAGGAACACAATCACTGAGTCACTCCACCGCAGTAGAATCTTCTTATTGATAATCCTGATAACATTCCTCTTCCTGCTATAACAAAACTAAACAACAAAGTTAGAAATAAGGATAGGAACTATGGGTTCAGAAACACGCAAGAAGATTCGATGTCACAGGCAAACGGTCTCTCGCAATCCAGCTTACAGATCCCTAACAGCACTGTCCCTTATCTTGATTCCTCCAGAATGCAATCAGGTTTCGATTTAACGGCTAATCCTATAAACAACGCAGTTATAAATCAGGATTGGAACAGTGTGGGTATAAAAGCTATCAGCAACACGCATAATGATGAAATGAGAATAAACAGCGTGGCGATGACATAGGATATAAGCAGCGTAGACATAATCGGTCTCTCCATCAAGCATAGCAACATGTTGGACACATCACCGAGTCACTCCAGAACACAGCCAACTCAGAAACTCTCCTCATCTCCTGTCAACACAATTCCCCTGCTTGATGTGATAGCGAACTATGGTCTTATAAACAACGTAGCTATAGATGTTGGGGAAATGCAAGGGTATAGAACACTGGATGAAAACAACACTGATATAAACAAAAATGTGGATAAAACCAAGAGCTTGTCAAACTACCCATCTACCAGCTTAAAAACTCAAACCACACATCCTAATCAAAGTAGGACTTCAGATAAAGCCCACGTCATTAACTTATCAGACATCATTCTAGATTATGCAACTGAATCCATCTTGAAAAAATGTCTAAATTTTGCCATAACCCCTAATAAAATACCCATGGAATAAGTGATCAGTAATATTGAAGTAGCTTTTAAAAACCTAGGTATAGCAAAAAGTGAAGAAATCAGACAAGATATTGCAAAAATTCTGAGAATTGCTAAACCTCCTGCATCTAACATTTCCGTAGAAGAAAAAAAGCTTTAAACAACCTCAGAAAAAATAAAAGCATAGTCATCCTAAAGGCTGATAAGGGCAATGCAACTGTAATTATGAACAGAAGTGATTATGACAATAAAATGGAAGAACATCTAAATAATAGTGGATGTTATAAAATAATTAATAAAGACCCCAGTGAGAAAATCATGCACGAAGTAATTAAGAAAATCAAAGAATCATCTCTGGATGATGTCACAAAAAAGAAATTCATCCCTAATAGTTCCATTATTCCTAGAATTTATGGGGCTCCTAAAGTCCAAAAAACTAACATACCTCTCAGACCTATAGTTAATAGCCTAGGTTCCCCGACTTACCTACTGGCAAAACACCTAGCCAAAAAACTTAGACCCCTGTTTGGTAATACCCCTTCTTATATTAAAGAGTCCTATTCCTTTGTTCAATGGATTAATAACATAGAAATGAAAGACGAAGATCTCATGGTTAGCTTTGATATTGTATCCCTTTATACCATGATTCCTATCGGTGAAGCTATTGAGATCATGAGAAACCTCATTGCTAAAGAAATTGTGGATCTTTTGGAGCTGTGCTTGAAATCCTCTTATTTTAGTTTCAAAGGTATAATTTATGAACAAACTCATGGTGTGGCTATGGGCTCTCCTTTATCCCCCATAATTTCCAACATCTTTATGGAGCACTTCGAACAGAAGGCTCTTAGGTCATTTCCATACACCCCTGAAGAATGGAAAAGGTTTGTAGACGACATATTTGCCAAGTGGAGTCATGGAAAAGAAAAACTTGACCTACTCCTCAATCACTTAAATAGCCTCTCTGATCATATAAAATTCACTATTGAAATTGAAAACAACAACCAACTTCCCTTTCTTGATGTCCTTCTAAGTAAAAGAGATGGGTCTCTTGGTTTCCAAGTCTATAGAAAGAAAACACATACAGAAAGATATCTGCATGCAAATTCCCATCACAACCTTAAATAGAAGATTGGCATCATTAGGACCTTAACCACTAGGGCGGCCAGAATATCTGATCCTGACCATTTAAATGATGAACTCAACCATCTTCACAAAGTGT
This sequence comes from Pinus tabuliformis, assembly GCA_031772625.1. Classification (NCBI taxonomy): domain Eukaryota; kingdom Viridiplantae; phylum Streptophyta; class Pinopsida; order Pinales; family Pinaceae; genus Pinus; species Pinus tabuliformis. The sequence goes on along the minus strand of CM062818.1, from coordinate 533,796,273 downwards.
TTGAACTGAATGGCTGTAATAGAAATACCATCAAGAAAGCCATGCACCTTTCCCTAAACAAGAATAACAAAGATATTAAAGATCAAAATCTATCAACCCCTAAGGTCTCCCTTCCATACATAAAAGGCACCACTGATAAAATTACTAAAATTCTTAATAAACATAACATTAATGTAGCATTCACCCCTGCTAACACCATCAGACAATTATTCAACTCAGTCAAGGATCCCATAAACCCTAACCTTCAAAAAGGTGTTTATGTGATTCCTTGCTCATGCGGTAAGGAATACATAGGTGAAACAGGTAGGTCTCTTAATATTAGAATCAAAGAACACACTGCCGACTTAAGAAGAGAAAGGACTTCTAAATCAGCCTTAGCAGAACATGTTCACTCTTCCTCTCATTACATCTGCACGGAAGAAGTCAAACTGGTTAGAAAAGAAGAACACTATCTTAAAAGGAAAATCAAAGAAGCCATTGAAATAGAAAAAAGGAAGAACAACTTGAACTGGGATGATGGATTAAAACTAAGCAACACCTGGAAACCTTTACTTGAAATCTTAAAAAATCAATAATCAACTCTTACCCCTTAAAATAACCTATTTCCTCCTCTCTTAAAAATCAGGATAATAATTAACAAAAACATCAATTATATAACATCCTCCTTAAACAATAAAACAATTGACAAATATAAACATAAATTTGTAATTGATTACTTCACATATAATCATTTGATAATATTAAAATATAACTAATAAAATACATATAGTTGTAAAATTAAAAATTAACTCTAGGAATTATAGATAATATTATAGAAAAATAACTCACCAAATCTATAAGGATTAATTAATTAATTAAAAAAATAATTAATTAATTAATCAAATAAAAACAAATTAATCAAATAAAAAAAGAAATAAATACATAAAATTAAATTTCAACAAATAATAAATAATAAAATTAATCAATCAATCGATTCTTTAATTAATTAAATCAAACAAATTAGTTAAATAATTAAACACATTAATTAATCAAATTAATCAAATTAATTAATTAATCAATTCTTTTATTATTTGTTAATTTAATTATTTATTAATTTTAATAAATAATAAAATTAATTAATCAATCGATTCTTTAATTAATTAAATCAAACAAATTATTTAAGTAATTAAACACATTAATTAATTAATTAAACAAATTATTTAAATAAATTAACTTTACATAAAAGTAATAAACATAATAATTAAATCAACAAATAATAAAATTAAGTAATTAATCTATCCCTTTAACTTATTAATTAATTAATTAATTAATTAATAAACATATTAATAGAGAATAAATAATAAAACTAATTAATTAATCAATTCTTTTAATTTATTAATCAAACAAAGTAATTAATTAATTAAACAAATTAATAAATCAACCAAACCAATTATTTAAAATAATTAATTTTATATATAAAAATAAAATTAATAAACATAACAATTAATTATAGAAATAATAAAATTAATTAATTAATTTACCTATCTAACTTATTAATTAGCTAATTAAATAAAATAACAAATAAATAACAACAACAACAACAACAACAACAACAATAAAAATAAAAATATATAATAATAATAATAATAATAATAATAATAATAATAATAATAATAATAATAATAAATAATTAAATAAATAAAAAACTAATAGGATAATGGCCGACCTAATTTCTTATATCTTTCCTTAATAACCTATATATATCTACCCTAAATATAGCTCATGGATACATCATTAAGATCTGAAGAATATCTATTGATGCATCCCCTGATGATGGACTCACTTAGTAGTCTGAAATGTTGGGTTCACAAAAACTCTATAACAGGTCATTCCTCCTCTATCTAAAACTATCCTCACCTGTATGGATTCATTATTTAACAACTTCATTCTATTCAACATGTTGAACAACAGTGGTGGTGGTGGTGGTGTGGGCGAAGGTATATGCTGTGGAGGCGAAGGTGGAGGTGGTGTGGATGGATGATGTATCCATGGAAAACCCTGCCTTATCAATTGGACAACACTCTGCGGTGAGGCCTGTACCACTCCCTCGTCATCACTTGAAGGAGGTCCAATCAACGGGCTATATTCAGGACCTTATTTTTCTTGATTTCTAAAGCTCCGTCCACTTCGCGTAGATCCAAACATCAAGGCAATGGCATAACCCATTTCTCACACAAGAGCATCTTAATCCAGGTATTCAAAGATCTCAGATACTTACCTCGCGGTCCCTTGAAGAAGCGTCACTCTGCTTCATTGTAACTGACTGAAGTGTCAACCGCGAACTCTGTAACAAATCCTCCTATAACTAGATCAAGCGAGTGATCAACAACGCACACGATCTTATCTTCAAAATCTTCCAACCTCTACACTAGCTCCAGAGTCCACACTATTAGACCGTCAAGCCTCCACCTTCCTTGGCCATCTGCCAACTTAGCTATCCACTTGTATAGTTTAATCAGGAAGGTGCAGAAGAAAATTTCATGTATTTCTATGTACAAATATCTGTCTAGCCATTGTTCTTTTGTTAGGCACGAATTTATGTTCTCCTACGCCACGAATTCGTGGATCTTCCTATCCAATGAATTCTCAATTTCCTTTTTGGTCAAATTCCAATGATGCGACATCACACATCCCTTTATGCAGATCCAGGTCCGGGTGACAGAACCATTTGTTGGCTTAGTGGGTCCTGACCCAGGTTCAGAGTTAGTTGTGCCAAACAAAACCCTACACTACTGGCCCTTTCAGAATCAACCTGCGTAGTGAGGAGTGAAGTCTCACCCAAAGCAGTACAGGGGGATGTTGGAACCAAGTTTCCACATCCAGAGATCAATGTGATGTCCTTTTATGTCCTAGATCTTCCTTTGTGCAGATCTCTAAGCCCTTAGGGCTGGGCACTGTAGTTTCCTTCAAATGGCCCCTAGACCCCTATGAAGGTTTACGATCGGCTTCTGAGGACCTTTAACATATAGTTTATCTACTTATGTGCATCATATGCTAGCCTCAGATTGGAATTCATACAGATTTGCTTAATTGCTTAATAAACATAACAAAAAGTATTATAACCTTCGTGTAAATACTTAGCATGTATTACGTTCAATGAACAAGACTTATCCAGTAGATTCGCACATCAATACATTATTATTTCATAAATACATTATTTTATCACATCATAAGTTGTAAACATAAACAACAAAAGTAAAGAGGTAAACGCATGATTTTCTCTAACAGTCTTCTTTATTGATCTTCAATGTAAGGTTATAGACTCAAAACTTCCATGCACACTCAGCTACAAGGGTCCACGCACTCAACTGCAGACACTATTCTAGGCCTCTATGTACTTAGCTGCAGAGCCTCTTCCCCCTTTAAGACTTACTTTTCTGCACTAACATTCTAAGACTCCATTGGTCGTACGCATAGACAAAGACATAGATCTGCCTTAGACTCTCTAAGACACACCTATTTATACAATCCCATGGTCCCCAAACCATGGGTAGATCTCAAAAACCGACTCAAATTTACATAAATGAGGGTAAAAATCCTTTTTGAGTCCTAACTAACTATGCGCTCCGCATGCATAATTCACGGAGAATTTACATCTTTTTATCAAACTTTACATCAAAACTTAGGTTTTTTACCCAAGACTGACCCAGGGGACCCCATCCCAACAATTCTGCAGGATACTAGAAAGATATTTCCTTGCTTATTTGCTATAATGACTGTCACATCCGTTGTAGGCTATTCCACTGGATGTTAGATGGATCTTCCCTTGTTTGTTGGTTGTAACAACTGTCGTGTCCGATGTGCACTATTACGTTGGATGCTAGATAGGTCCTTCTGGTTCATGTGTGTATCTACTAGGGTGGTACTATTACCTTTCATTTAGAGGTTCACTTTTCTCCCCCCTTTTACAGTAAGAGAACCTAGGCACAGTTGCGCTACACACTCACCAGGCACACTGACCTTTCCTTTTGAAGGTACCGTTGCATCACTCTCTTGTGTTGATAGTTAGAGCCAAGGAAAATATTTAAGGATTTTGCAACCAAACCTTTATACAAGAAGAGACTCCTACACCAAACAGTGTGAAGTATGATTGAGAATTCAAATAAGGGAGATCCCCTGAATCTTGGCCGGTCTAGCACCATCAGCATTTTTGGCACTAGAAGGAGGGAAGTTGGTATTTTATTGTTGATTGTCCCATCGACCCCACTCATCTATCTTCTGGTCAAGGCAGTAATGTCCACTCTGTCTCCTCCACTCCTAATTTTCAATTTCGTAACTCTTCATCACCCAGGCCTAAACATGAAATCCTGTATCATTGGCTTCGGGTCATCTGGCCATCACCCGTCAGTTTGAAAAAGTTGTTGGATTGATTTTGGGAATAATCAGTCTTCCATATTCTAAAAAGAGGAAAAAGACCACCCCCACAGGAGTAGTGGTCTCATCTGTTAAAGAAGCAGTCCTTGCCACTCTTGAAGAACTAACAGACGTTGTTGAAAGGGAAGAAGAGACTCCACCCTTTCAAGTAGGAGAAGGAGGTAACTACTTACTCTCGGGTTCGACTTCTAGCAGGACAAGGGGAGAGGAAGGAAAGGAAGAAGAGGAGGAGGAACCATCAGATTCGGAGGAGGAACAGGAGGACAACGAAGAAGAAGACATGACAGTGAAAAATCTGGATTGGATGACTCAGGGCCCACTGGCACTTTCGGGTGTCCTGTACAAGATGTTGAGACATGCAGAGAAGCTCTTAATGAAATATGACCTTGACAATATAGTGAAGGTTGAAGATCACTTGGATAAATTTTACATACATCTACAAAAACTTGAGGTACATTACAATGATTTTTCATGCATATTTTTTCCATGTACCTTGGATGGTAGAGCAGATGTATGGTATCACAACCTTCCTCCGAACTCCATCTAGAAATAGAGGGAATTCAAAAGGATCTTTCTTGAAAAAATTGTTGAAGATAAGACCCTTGCCATGCTATTAAAGGAGTTGGGTAGTCTTAAGATGGAGCAGAAGGAAAAAGTTAAAGATTTCAATCAGAGGTTCAATTGCATCTTGAACAAATTTTCGAACGACACAAAATCTCATGACTCCATCACCATAGACTACTACACTTCTGCCTTGTTTACAAGTATTCCGTAATTTGTAAAGCAAATTGCCAAACCAACGTTGACTAGAAACTACAAAGAGGATATTTTAATTGAGAACGACTTGCACGCTATTGGAGTCATCGTGGATGATGAATCAACAAAGTACTCAAAGGAAACGATTAAGAGGTCTCAGGCCTCCGTGAGAAAGGCTAAGGAAAAGGAACCAAATGATCTTGAAAACTTGACTCCTCTCATGAAGTCCCTGACCACTAAAATGGCTGAACTCAAACAAAAGACAATCAAGACTACTGTGAGAAGTAGGACCCCCAAGTTCATGCTTAGAAGGAATTCAACTTCTAAGAGCAGCAACAATGAGTTGAAAAAATATTCTTAAAGTTCCAATGTGGTTTTGAACAGTGAGAAGATTAGCATGGATTCGTATTGCATGTTTCATAATGAGCATCATTCGAAGAATATGTACCCACAGTGGAACCAAATAATGAGAAGAATGGATGCGCAGTTTGTTGACTCGGTCATGGTTGAGGAGAAAGTTGAGCCTGATGAAGAGAAGGAAGACATTGTTATAGTTGATGAATCTCCAAGCACTCAGCATGCAATGAACATGGATCATTGCATTCTCACAACCCAAAAGAGTACTGCCGATAAGCAGCCTCTAAGTGATGGTCTGACCCAGAAGAAGAACGATCGATATAACTTGAGAAGCCAAGGGACGACCATAGTGATTGAGGTGCTAAAATAGAAATTCAAAGAAAACTTGTTAAGAAAACTCAATTCTCTATCTAACTCAGCACAAAACACTTAGAGGAAGTTTGGGAAAGCAGTTTCAACAAAAAGTGTTTCTGAAAACACTAAGGGCAAAACCATCCCTCCAGAAACCACAAACCAAGTTCCATTCCTGGACACCTCGGTTAGTCTTTCTACTATAGATTATAACATTTTAGAGGATATGAATAAGGTTTGTGCAAACATATCCCTATTTGAACTTATAAAGATCACGATCCAATGGGACATCCTTCTACGGGCACTTGAACAAAACTCTACAAGTAATGATACCTCTTTAAACAAGGGATATAGTAATTCTCCTGATGTTCTCGCATATGTACTTAATGCAATCATGATTGATGAAAACACAATCTTCTCACCATTCTTGTTAACACTTGAAATCTTCAGCTTCAATGTACACAATTGCTTGGTTGATTCTGGTGCATCGGTGAATGTCATGCCACTATTTACGGCCAAGAAGACCAATGCTAAATGGGACAAGGCTGATGCACAAATCATTTGGCTGGAAAAAATCATGTCCAAACAATTGGTGAATCAGGGATGTCATCATCTAGTTTTCATCAGAACGGACGAGTTCATCGATGTATAAACATAGTGATTGTGGACATTCCTGAAGCATATGGAGTGTTACTGAGCATAGAATGGTCAATCAAGCTTCAAGAATAATTTTCCATAGACTGGTCACACTTATGGCTTCCGTATAGAGGTAGGAACAATCAGATCCAATTAGAGTCAAAGAGATACATGAAGCACATAGTGACTCCCTTGAATGGTTATAATGAACCAATGGCTTTCATAGAACTTTCATTTGGAAATTATTTTCTAGAAACACATTTGGGGTGCTATCTTGTAGAGCCATCCCCAGTTCCACCAAATACAAAGTTGGATCTCCCTTCATATCCAACTAGTTATAATGAAATTTTTACAGTTAGTAGTAGTAGTAGTAGTAGTAGTGGTACTAGTGTAGTGAGTAGTCCCTGTACATATGATATGTGGATAATGTACTTTAACAGATCCAAGACATGGGAGGGTTGTGGAGCTAGTTGTGTTTTAATAGACCCACTACAGAGAAAGAATTTGATCTCTAGTCACTTGAAATTCAAGTGCACAAATATCACTATAGAGTATGAAGCACTCATCTTGGGCTTATAGAAGACCATTGACCTCAACCTTGTCGTTCTAAAAGTGGTAGGTGACTCCAAAATCGTGGTGTGTCAGGTATCTAACACTATACATTGTGTGTCACCTCATCTTAAGAGTTATCAACAAGAGGTATGGCGACTCATTTCTCACTTCCAAGCTTTTGATATTATTTCAGTACAAAGAATGCGTAATGCAGTTGCATGTGCCTTAGCAAACACAAATTTTATGATGTTACCATTAAAGGGCAACTTTTCTATTAAAAATTTGTATAAACCGCCCATCCCAGATAATATAACAAACTTACGTGTTTTTTATGACGACCAATAGATATTGTACTTAATGGTGAACACTGACGTATTCAAAGATGCAGTGATCAACGAGGAGGAGCTCAAACAGACACTCCAGGAAGCAACCACTGCAAGTAAAGGAAACCTCATCCCTAAGGGTGTGGTATCACTTGAAATGTTGTATGATCTTAAAAACCACTTCTAGGGACCTATTAATGTCAAGACCCACAGTTGTACATTGTCACACGAGAAAATCAACTTGGGAAATGAGAAAGATATTAAATGTGTCAATCTCGGTACTTGTTTCACACCACAGGAGCGGCAAGCCTTCATCTACTTATTCAAGCAGTACCATGATGTCTTCCTATGTACATACAATGAACTTAAGACATATGACACATGAATCATCCAACATGTGATACTAATCAAGGAAGGGCCGAGCCATTCCAACAGAAACTGAAAAAAGTTCACCCAATGCTTGAACCCCTCATACAAAAGGAGTTGAGAAAATTGTTGGATGCTTAGATCATCTACAAGGTGTGACATTCAATGTGGATATCAAAATTGGTTCTTGTGAGAAATAAGTACGAGGAGATTCGCTTGTGCGTAGATTTTCGCAATCTAAACCACACCTCGAATAAGGATAATTACCCCATGTTGTCCATGGAGAAAATATTGCAAACAACATCAGGGGCCAAAATGTTTTCTTTTCTCGATGGATTCTTAGGTTACAACCAGGTTATAGTAGTAGAGCCTAACAGACTAAAAACTACGTTTCAGATGAAGTGGGGCATGTTCACATTTCGACAAATGTCATTTGGGCTTAGAGTCAATGTTGGTGGAACATTCCAATGTGCGATGGACATCTCCTTTCACGGACTTATTGGAAAGAGTGTAGTGGTCTACCTTGATGATGCGAGATTATTTTATAAACATAGGTAAGACCCCCTTCCACATCTAAAGAATATTTTTGAGCGATGCCAAAAATACGGGATATCCTTGAATCAAAAGAAGAGCATATTTGCAATGTTCGAAGGTAACCTCCTGGGACACATCATTTCTAAAAGGCGGATCAAGGTGGAATCAAATATGGTTAGGACCATCACATAGAGTCCCCACTTAGTGAACAAGAAAGCCATGTAGTCTTTCCTGGGGAAGATCAACTTCCTCCGAAATTTCATCTTTGACTATGCTTAGATTGTTAAACCAATATTGAAGATGATCAAGAATGACACAGTTTATAAATAGGACAAGAGGGGAAAGGACTCATTTTTCCATATCAAGCAAGTCATAGCAGAAGCACTCACGTTGTATAATGCAGACTTCGGTAAAGACTTCTTGCACTACACTTTTTCTTCCAAGACATCTCTTGTTGTTGTGCTTACTTAGAAGGATGAGTTGAACAATGAACATCCTATCTTCTTCATGATTTAAAGCCCGCAAGGACCAGAGCTCAATTACCATGCTGTGGAAAAACAGGCTTATGTAGTGTACAAGGCGTTAAAACACTTCATACCCTATTTGTTATAAAATCGTTGTATTATCTTTGTTCCACACCCAACAGTGAGATCACTGCTTATTCAATAAGAACTCAGTGAAAGGAGGGAAAACTAGATGATTGGATTACATTAATACAATATTGACATCAGTCCAATTCACACAATCTAGGGTCATGGTCTTTGCGAATTAGTAGCAGAAGCAGTTAATGCAAAAGAGGAAGAAGAAGATCTCGTAGGATGGGAGCAAGAGATTGAAATGTACAACATTGATTGAGCCTCCCCCACTTCATACATAAAATGTTGGTACACATATGTGCACCAAAACCTTTAGCATGGCACAATTTCCTTTCACTTCTCCATGTGGCAAAAGAGGGCACTCTAAATTCAAGAAATGTCATATCAGTTGGTGCATGTGGTGCTATTTAGGAGGCACCAAAATGGAGTACTTATCAGGTGTTTAGATGCATAATATTCAGAAAATGTGTTATGTGATCTCCACGATGGGCCAGCTAGGGCACACTTTGCAAGAAACACTACAACACATAAGGTCATGCAAGACAGATTATACTGGCCTACATTATTCAAGGATTCTCATGCCTGTGCTCTCAAGTGTCCATTCTGTCAACTTTGTGCTGGCAAAAATCAAAAGTCAGCAGCGCCAATGTATCTGTATCATAAAAAATACCATATTCTCTGAAAAATGAAACTAGCACTCTACTTTGTTGAATGCCTTATGGGTTGACCGAGTAATGCCTAAACCTTCTCTAAACACCTCCCCTTACATCCTAGTGTGCGAAAAGGCAGCCATTGTCCCTTCGAACATCTACTTGCTCGCTCTCCAATTGTCCCAAGAATCCCAAGGCAAGCCATGTCTTTTAGTTTACCGTAGGATGGAAACTTTGCACAAAATACAGGAAGAAAGGTTGAAAGAAAAAGAAAAATTTTCACTTCACCAGAGTTGTATCAAGAGATGGTTTGATAGAAATTTTTTAGGGAAGAATAGCTTTAGTTTGGGTGACTTAGTCTTGAAGTGCGATAAATCTCACAAGGAAAAAGGAAAACACACTAAGTTTCAGTCCCTATGGATTGGTCCATACCCTGTGGACAAGAAGCTTGGCCAATGCACTTATCCTCTTCAATCACTTGATGGGAAGATTGACTCTCTCCCTATCAATGGCCAAGACTTAAAACAATATTTTCAATGAAGAGTTGGGGTTGCACCCCGCATTATGTACATAGTCTTTTGTTATTTGTTATTTATGTCTTTGCTTCAGTTTTGTGTTTTTTTATCATGTAAATAAGTTTTGTGCCTAAATGCGTTGTGGATTCTAAGCATGTGTGTGGCTAAAGTTCAAAGATTCTTGTGACACTACAACATTTGATTAGCCCTGTATCTATCTTCCTTGTGTTGGTTGCATCTTTTTTCCAATGAAGTTCTGACAGAAAATACAATCTGTATGTAAGGAGAGTTTTGGTCCAACCATGAACCCATGTCTAGTATGGAAACTTCATGCCTATACTCAATTTTCTGCTTTGATGTTTTCAAGCCTATCCAACTAGTAGAAATGGAGAAGGGGAAAAATATAAATGAGCAAACCTAAATCAAAGGAATTTATATGCTTCTCTGAAGGAAAAACCTCTCTTGCTCTTAATAAGTTAGGATCCCTCTTCTACCCCAAAAAAAAAAGTGTTGATGCCCAGTTCTCTTTAAATAAAAAAATAAAGGCAAAAGAAAAGAAAGGCTTCTAGCATAGAGAGGTGAAGCAACCAACTCTTTGGGTTAATGTCTAGGTTCAATGGCAGAGGAGAAATGTTTGTGTTACTGCATGACTCCGTCGGGGTACTATCTAGGCCTGTTGGCAATGGAGAAACATTAGAGATGAAAAATTATACTATGAAAATCTTAAGCTCGCGAGCTAAACTACCCTTCCCAACTCAAAACATTGTGATTATGTTGAATATTATGTTGTTTTTATGTGAGAAGGCATAGAGGGGACCATGTTTTCCCATGGGGTAAGTGGGGAAGCCAAAGTAATCTACATAATTAATCAATACTCGCTAAAGAACTAAGGCCATGCACAAAAGAAACTATCCAAGACAGAGAAGTTGAAGTTCAACTAGTGTGTCGCCAAGTGTTGTAGTTGTTGTAACACCCTCCAGAATTTTGGCGTGCACTCAAATTTAAGAGCCTTCCTTGGTCTTTCCCTTGATTGTTGCAAACACTTAAGATCATTTCATGATATTTCCCCAAGTTCTTTGAACCCTTTTGCTTGTTGCATTAATTGTCATATTTTGGCATGTTTGACTATTATGTCATGCTTGTGAACCTTTTCTTGTAGTTTTGAAGACTAGTCCTTGTGTAGATGCGTTGTCCTAGCCATGTAAACACCTGTTGCACTCATACACAAAATCTTGAGCACTATTGCACAAGTGTCATCACGATCGTCCTAAATTCTATCTCATGTGTTGCACTTGTCACTTCTTGTCGTGAGACAATCACAAAGAGGGTAATGATTTGTTTGTTTCTCCAATGGTATATATTGTCGTGTCGTCAAAGTATGCTAAGTGTGTGATCAGAAGTTCAAGTTCATCACGAGTCTTTCTTACTCCCACACTTAGCCATTTTCGAAAGATCTTCCCGACCACGCAACTCAGCTTCACATGGCCTCGACTGAGCTGACCACTAGGTAGTCTAAGCCTTCATTGATGTGACCTCTCTACATGGAACTACACAGTCAATGTCCTCCAGGGTTGTTGTACTCCACAATACTAAATCCCAACAACCTTCCTTGACCCCCAGAATTGTGCAATTGTGCCTCCTGGTCTACCTTAAATTGTGCACTTCTCACTTTGAGTCCTCAAGATTTTCCCTTGCCTGCTGGAACCCCGTAAAGTGTAGAGAGACCAACCTCCCTTGGCCTCTATAACTACTAAGATGTTTCCTCCACTGTCCTTCTCTTAGATGGAGCTCATTTCCCTCAAGAACTGCATAGATTTGTCCTCCATACCTCTATGTTTCCCAGTCCCCCTTGCCTCTGAAACCTATGCAGAACTAACCTCTTAGGGCTCCATCTCGCATCGGCCACTACTAGCTTGAACTCTGCAATCCTGACTCTCAGTGGCCACTACATAATTTTTATCCCCAGTGGGGACTATGCTGAAACATTTCCCAGTGAAGCATGTGTTTTGCTCTGTGTAGTCCCAATGATCAATTTCTCTCCCTGTCACCTGGAACTGATCAATACGATGTTACTGGGCCCTCTCTCCCAGCCTGTCACTTGTCTTGGGCACAGTTCATGGATAATAATGCATCAACTTAGGTTAGGGATTTTTTGGATTGATGTCATTCCGTCATGAGTGAATTGCAGGAACATGTACACTGTTAATTCATGGCGAGATGATGAAGAAGGACAAGAATGAGGGAATCATGCCTAAAGGTTCACTTGTAGCTGAACAAACAAGTGGACCTCCCAAGGGAAACAAAACATTAGGGGAATTTTGAGGTCTAAAATAGGCCTCCAAAGGAAATTATAAAATAATAGTGGAAATAATAAAATAATATTAGATTACATCATCAAAATTTGGAGGGAAAAAAGAAAAAACTATTTTTTAACTCATATTTTCAACTTATCTCTCTATGGGTTTACTGAAATTTTGAGCGACAACACTTCTTGGATGCATAAATTGGTTCCTCATCCAAGGAGTACCCATATTTCATACTTTTGATGGACAACATTGCATGAAAAATGAGAAATACATGAAAAGCGTGATTGCAATCACATTTTTTCATGTATTTCTCATTTTTCATGCAATGTGGTCCATCGAAAGTATGAAATATGGGTACTCCTTGGATGAGGAAATAAATTTTTCATCCAACAAGTACTCCCACTCAAACTTTTAGTAAAACTTTAGGGAGATAAGTTGAAAATACGAGTTGAAAAAGTAGTTTTATTTTAAAACCCAATGAATAGGATGACTCGACTTAGCAGTGAATCAATAGGTCGAGGGCTTTATAAAATAGAAAAATAGCCTGGAAATCAGTAGACTCCCGTAAACTAGGCTTTCACCATAAATAGATTTAGGGCCCTACTCTATAGTTGGGCTTCGTGGAGTGCTTTCCGGGTGCATTGGAAGCCTTACAAGCGATAGGGCAATCCACCTCGTTCTTTTTTTGATCCTAACTAACAACCTGTGATAGATGAAGGGATTGTTTGAGTGGTATGGCTTGATGAGTTATGGAAGTTCTATAAATATGGATGTATTCAACTGATTTCTTGTCATTCTATCTATATGGTCTATTATGGTGCTAGCTATCGATCGGTAGAGAGAAGCTATCGCTTCAGTTTTGGAGCGTGTGGTTATGTGATGAATTGCTTGTATATTTGATTGGCTATGTGGAATGCCTGGTGGGATTGGGGAGCCTAGTTTTAAGTGAGAAATGGTTTGGCTTAACATGCTTGGGTTAGCTAGAATATAGGGATTATAAGCCAAACATAAGCACGAGGTCAGATTCTGATCCCAATAACCAACTAGTGAGGTCGAGGTGATGACCAGCCCAACAACAACACGAGGTATGAACCCTATCTATTTCTTTCCCATGACTACGATAACAAGCCATGGTTCACATGATAAGCTTGGTTTGGGTAGCCAGTGAGAGTATCTTCAAGCCAATGTTTAGGAGGTTTTGTAGCCCTAGTTTATTTAGGCACCAATGTGCAACCACTTGGCTTATTTTTTAATATGTTTACCTTTTTACTCAAAAAATGGTGAATTATCTCCCATGTTTGACATCATCATATTGAATCATATTAGTTCTTATAGAGTTTATTTTGGTTGTACATTTTTCTTAGGAGGCCCATTTTAGACCTCAAAACTCCCCTAATGGAAACTGTTGTAGCACCTACAACCACCCTCCACAATTTTGCCTATGCTTTGTTTTGGAGCTACCCTCCTAAATCACAGCAGCTCATCTCACACTAATCTAGGTACTTGTGCTTTCATTGAGCTTTATCTTTTTCATTTTGTCTTGTATTTTATCACCTGGTGTACTGTCTAACCCACAAGTCAATCTTCTGACTTAGTTTCAACCCGGTTCCAGGCTTGCCTTAGTGAACCGCATAATCCTTGAGGGCTATGAGCCTTACTCTCAAGAATTGTGTAGTCCAAATTGATAGTAAGCCTTCAGCAACAAAATTGTGTAGCACCAGCTAACAACCAACCTTCAGCTGGGAAATTGCGTAGAGAATGAGAGGCAGCCAGGGCTACTCAAACAAGAAATTGTGCATAAGATTTTCCCTCAGCAACTACCCAATGCATGAGCTACTAAGTTGCCCAATTCTCGCTAGAAATGTGCAATTTCTCCAAAAAATGCACAACAACATTTCCCAAAAAACAAATATATATATATCATCCCTAAAAAATAAGGAATTATTTTTAGCATCATGAAGGTGGCACTCAATTTATTTTGGAAACCACTGCCAAGCGTCACTTTTTCTGAGATTTTTGGCCTTCATGTCATAAACCCTAAATCGACCAAATCTATTTAAACGATGCAACCAGAGCTCATTTCCACATTCGATCTTGGAGCTCTAGAATTCCTGAGGAGATGTAGGAACCTCCGATGTGATCCTTGCTGCTTTTCCAAGTAAGTCTTGATTTTCTTTTGTTTGTTTGGCTTGTGAGAGTGTTGTTTTGCAAATTTTATTGAATGACCAACAACATTTTGATTTTTCTTACCTTGTAGAAGTGCTGTCTTACGTTTTTCATTGCCTTTCCTAAATGTTGCATGCATTACCCATTTTTTGCACATACAAACGTCGTTGCGGCGAATCTCTCCACATGCTTCATTGTTCTTTAGTTTGATTGATTCTTGCACTCATTTTACTTACATGCATCATCATTCACTCAGATCTTCACCCACCATCATTCCCTCCTTCATATATGCTTGTTTTCATGCTCCCATTAGGCAGATTTTGACTTCCTTGGCTCGGATCTTGCTCCTCGCCGACATGCACTACGCATTTATAGATCTCAAAGCTCTTCCTTGGCTCCAGGAATTACGCAGAGGCTGCTAAATCCTAGCTTCAACTGTGTATTATGTAGTTCCAGGAGCTAGTCCTGAACCTTGTTCACTGGGATTGCGCAACATGTAGTCCCACCGTGCCTAAGCCTGACTAAACTACGCATTGCACAGTTCTAGTCAGCAAGCCCTCCCACTAGAAGTTGGGACTGTGCAATGCATAGAACCAGCTGGCAATCAGTCACCTCTGAGAGCTAGGATTGCACAATTCTTCCCAACAGTTGCCAAGTTTGTTGTTTGGTCTATTCTTGAAGTGATTTTGGTTTCAAGCTAACATTTTCATGCCATGAATGTCCTCTTTGTCTCCACGTACAACAATTATTGAGCAATTCTCCAGCAAATATAGGTAACATGGATTCGAAGACAACTACATCAAAGGATACTGTTGAGTGTAGCATTAGGGAAGCAGTTGAGTAGGTGTCAGTGAATTTTCCAATTTATGTAGACACTCAACTGTTCATTGAGAAGGTCATGAAGTTATCATGGAAGGGCATCAAGGATATCTTTACAGGGGACTTCAAGGAAGATCTAGAGGATCAACAGGTTTACATCAATGTCCACCATTCAGGCTTACATAAGGTTGCATGCAAGTACCCTTCCTTCCCATGTGCGAACATCATCCACTGGATTGTCTCACACACATATCTAGAGACTATAAATTTGAGCAGTGATAGTGGGACACAATTTGCTACCTTCAGGGAAGAGAACTATCGGCAGATGTATCACTTACCTTAGTTGGTGAACCACATGGATGTACATTTCTATGTCATCCATAGCTTTGTGAACACCATGGATATTCTAAATATTGGGCGAAAGATCCATCGAAGTTCAGAGTGACACCCAATCATGTTTACATGACTAAGTCACATAGAAAGGCCTACCGTCTCTTGATCATCTTTGCATGTCAATTGTATGGTCAAGAGAGCACAAAGACCTTTCCAGAGAATTGGGTGGTTGTGTTGGACCAGTTGGTGAATGACGGAAGGTGATTCAATTGGTCATATTTTTGGCTCTTCAGTTGAAAGTCGATGTGACTGATGCTCGACATTCACCTAAGGATGAGCAATCGAGATTCTATAAGTCTACGTATTTGCTTGATGCAATCAATGTCGAGCATTAGTTTCATGGCATGGGTTGGACATGGACACCAGAAGAGATTGTCGTCAACATTTATTTCAAATTTCTTTTCGAGTGTAGCTACCGAGGAGTTATGGCAAGGCTGACTGACCATTTCATCATCTCGATATACAAGTTGATATTTGATCAGGATCCACCTTGCATGTCCCAAAAAACTATGGAGGAAATACTTGACATTGCAGATTGGTATGCCTCATTTAGTGGCACATTCATCAAGATGTTTGGAGGAGAGAAACCTCCACATGTTCTACCAAGGTATGCCACAGACAAGTTAGTCATGCAAGAGGTGTCATATCACATCTCCATAGGGTTATCAATAGAGCTGCATAGGAGGAATAAGGAACCATGGCCTGCTCTTCCTTTGTGGATAGGATTGTACGATATTAAGAGCTTGAAGGATGTGGATGTCGAAGCTAAGGAGTTAGTGAAGTTTGAGTTTAACACCAAGGATGTCAACCCATATGATCCCCACGGTATTTTCAATAACCACTTTGCGAAGGTGTATTATCCATGGAACTATAGGACATGTCATTGGGAAGAGGAGGACCCATGGAGGTACTATTACAACTACTCCACGATCAATGAACCACTCAGTATAGCAATAGCATGGAAAATTTCTATGCGGGCAGCAACAACGCAGGAAGCAACAACAAAAACAGTAATAAGTGGCAAACTAGCACAGGACAAGGGTAAGAGGAAGATTGTTGAGAACCCAGAAGTTAAGCAAAGCTACAAGTTCAAAGAAGATCCTCTCATTGAGAAATCAACTTTGGAAGTGGAGGTAAAGAGGCAACAATGAATAAAGAGAACAGAGCAAAGGAAGAGACAAATGAAAAGGTTGGAGGAAGCAGAAAGGAAGTTGCAAGAAATAGAGAAGAAGTTGAAGGAAGAGAGTGACCTAAGAAGGAGAGAGAGGGAAGAGAAGCATAAATAGGAATAAGAAGAAGGGAAAGGCATGATGAAAAAGAAAATTGTGCCCATATAGGTTGAGGAGTCATAACAACCAACAGATGAAGAAGAGGGTGAGCATATGTAGAATCGGGAACTTGCTCAGCAAATTGAGCATATGGTTGAAGTAACTGACATGGAGTTGGGACAGGAGCCACAAGACCAAGACACGGACCTCATGCCGAGAGCACCCAAGGTCACGTCTTAGCCTCCACCACCTCCAGTATTAGAACCAGTCTCAAGCAAGCAAAGAGAGGTTGTAGTCCTTGATGATGATCCAGTGATGGATGTGTAAAATTTATCATTTGATGAGTTGCAACAGAAGGTTGTACAGACACAAAGAAATAATTTCCAAGATGATCACGCGTCACCTGCATTTATGAAGGAAAGGGTGATAGTGTCAGATGTCATAAAGCATCCATTCATCATGGTCAATGCCACTATGGCATATGTAGGAGCCACGAGCTCAAATGTCAAGTTCCTATTAGCATAGAATGAACATATGGTAAAGAAATTGCAAGCGACTAGGCAGAACACAAAACAATCTGCAGGTTCCACAATGGTAAAGATGAGGAAAGTGATACTTGCTGAAGTATAAAATATTATGGCCACCATGAAGAAACTCTATGACAAATTTTTCACCATGCATAAGGTGGTTGTTCATATATATGGTTTTTAGAAGCAGAGCAGAAAGGTTTTCCAAACACTTATGGACATAAATGTTGTTATTTCCCATGTGCAGGAATGGAAAATTAGGTACAAGGGAGCCCCACTTTCCTTGCATAAGATGATGATGTTGCAGGCAGAGCTAGATAAAGCATGAATCCATATGTTGATCCAGAACTATGAGCAGCTCGCCTCATTCGTCACCAACATACAGGCTTCATATGCCCGGTTGTATAAGGGTTTGGAGGTCATGATGAGAACTCACATGATCCCGTCAATTGGCTCCCTCACTAAAGCTAAGGAAAAGAACCAAGTATGGAAAGAGGTTGACAAGTACATGGGGTAGCTAAGGTAAGAGGGCACCAATCATGACTTGGATCTGAGCATAGAAAACATGCAGAAGTACATTGGTAGTCCTGTCATAGTCAAGACTATGCCGCACATGCTTCAAGATGAGTTGGACAAGGGTTCTAAGACCATATACCCAAAAGCTATGGAGGTTAGATTCTGCTACCATAAAGACATCATCAAGCAGTTTTGGGACACCATAGCATAGTACCAAGCTTGGTACTAGTACATCACTGAGAAGCATCAAGTGCAGGTTGTTGAGTTGGTATTTCCCCAAACTTTTGAGTCACAGTCTTTGTGTTGTGAGGTTGTCTCTAGCCTATTTTTTCTCACATGGGTACATGTGGAAAATGTATATTATTTGTAAATATGTTTTAAGTGAAATTCCAAGTGTCATTAATGGAATGTGAAAATTCACTATGTAATGTAATGAGTTATTTGTAAATAAGTTGAAGAGTCATAAGGGTAGTCAAAGAGTCACAAAGGGGACTATTCTGGTTGCTTTAGCAACATAGGTTGTTTAACTTACACATTTTCTTATGTACTATTTTGTATGCAATTGTATGAATCTTGTTGAATGCATGTTGTTGGATTAACCCATCACTTTGGTTTGTGGACTATTCCGCTTTCCATCTTGTGATGTCATTCCGCTCGTGTGTTCCTTTCAGGTTGCATACTATTATAGGCTTCTGAGGGGCACACTTTATTTTCCTCTCTATGTGTTAGAACCCCCACACATATCACTTGACTCGCTGCAAGCTCACACACTTGTTACCATCCAAAGTCATCATATTTATCTTTGTGCATTATCATGATCAAGGCACTACATTAGCCACCCATTGTTGGGATTCCTACTCCAAATGGGCTGAGGTCTAGCTAGGAATTCTTACTGGGGATATCCCCTTAAATTTTGTTGGGTCCAGCGCCATCAACATTTCTGGTGCTAGAAGGAGGGCCAAATGACAAGCTGAGCCCTCAAAGTCTATTTTGAATCTCTATACATCATTCATGACTCACATCACAATCTCAACCCCGACATGTTTTTCTCACGCTTCTGATTTTGATATTTCAGTGGATGTCATAGATGACTTGTCACAAATTAATATGATGGTGAAAATAGAACATCCCTGTTAATCCATAGAATTTCCTTTTTGGGTTTATGTGATAGGAATGAAGTCCCCATGGATGACATTGCCTGCAGGTTGTTTTCTTACATGTTCAAAGGATGCGCTAAGCAATGGTGTCTCACATTACCCACAACCTCTATACAATATTTCAACCACATGTTCAGAGAGTTAGGCCATGCTTTCTTCGTTAATGATTGTAAAGCACTTAATCACAAGATTTTAAAATTACAGAAAGCACCTGACAAATCTATTGTGCACTTTTATGATCATTCCCGTGATTACTATTTTTAATTTCTGGAAGATGAAGTTGATTGGAAATATCTGACTGAAATATTTCAGTATCTTGTTCACATATCTGAGAATCCACATGAGTTAGAATATTTCTAACCCCTCCCAGCATACCTCGGTGTTAGATCTTCTAAATCTGAGACGGACAAGGTTACTGTTCCAAGTGACCCTTCTTCCCCTTCTCATCCAACAGTTCTATCTCCGTAGGACGAAGTGGGAGTAGTTCTGAACCTACCTTTTGCATTGTCACCTTCTCCTCCCACCCCACCTACTCTAGATTGTTGCACAAATTTGGACTACAAGATTGATGGATGTCATGTGGTCTCATCTGCTCAGCCTTGTTCCACTGGTTCCTTTGGTCCTTTATATTTTGGTGTGTTGTGTTCATCCGTTTAGGAGTCCACATGTGATGTTCACAAGGATCAAGTTATGGACAGAGTTGGTGTTGGGAAGCCAACACGCGCTATCATTTTTTATGAGTATGTGTGGGAATCCAAACAAGAATTTGTGGTGAAGGACAACCTCCTTCTGACCGCACCTCATCTACTTTATCCTGACATCTTCTGCAATTTTTTTGTTTCTAATTTCATTTGTGAAAATTCATCTCAAGTTGTTTCTACTTCCGATCATTCATAGAATGTGTAGGATGTTAGTATGTCATTCAATTGTGGAGAGGACAAATATTTCTTCCCGAATTCACTCGATCTCTCATCTTTCATTTTTGGAAACCCAGAGGGTAAAAGTTCTTGTTTTCTGTCACCCCCTTTGTATGATTCATCAAATCATGAGGATGTCGATGTACATATCGAATTTTCTGATCATGGTTATTGTGATATTTTCACTTATTCATCTGGTCATGATACTAATTCATCTATTGCCGATCTTTCTAAGCCACCAGTCTTTGATGATCCATGCTCTAATGAAGTGGAAACTCCTCAAGTTGTCGAGGCACTTCAACCTGAGCTGATGGTTAATTCAGGTTCTTGCAGCCTTGAGGTCAGTTCCACTTTAGATCAGAAATCTGTCAAATCTCCCCAGGATCCTCATCACTTTCTTGTTCACCTTGAAAATCAATCTAGTTTATAGTTTTCTCATCCTCCACTAGAATCACATGATCCTATCGCTCATGCATTGGAGGAGTCATACGTAGCAAGCACTGTAGCAAAACAAAAAATTTCTTCCTTCTTCATGTTTACTAGTTTGTCACATTCGAAAGAATGTAAATGTTTGTCGCCCATGTGCAATGTGACATAATAACATGATATGTTTGCATAGTGTCTTTCATGTGGTTTCAATGTTATCTTTTATGTGGATGCATTCAAACTTTGAACGCTTTGGTTTTCATTTCTTTATCTTTCTTGCTTGTTGGTATGCTTGAATATCTTTCTTGTCAACCATGCCATCATCCACATGGGTAAACCAATGCGTCAGTGGATGCATTGGAAATATAACTTCACGTGAGTTGGCCCATGCTCTGTTTAGCTTAGAAGTAAGAGTAGTCTTTTATTTCTTGTTTTTTTTTTCTTACTTGATTTTGTTTTCGTCTTACTTCTTTCCTTTTCTTGTTTTTTGTTCATGGACTCATAGGATTAGTTTCCCCATGAAACCATGTTTGGATTCTGAGAAAAGAAGGGTGAAATACAAGAGGACTTGTACAACTACCAACACTTGTTTATTTGTCTATTCACTCTCTTTATGATAATCTTGTGTTTCTTCTAGTCAATGATACCCTGATGGAAAATACATTCCTTTTAGAGTGAGTCTTGGTGAAATCACAATGCTTGCACTCTTAACTAGTACCGACTACTCTAATGGATTTTCTATATTCTGTTAACCCTTGTCAACTCAGTCATGTAGAGTAAGGTGAGGGGGCAATCCTTACCGAGTATGACAGAGGTATATATATACATCCTTCCTTGAAGGGACAACCTCTTCTACTCTCAATAATTCGGGATCCCTCTTTTGCTTCATGAAATAAATAAGTGCCTATGTACAATTCTTTGAAAAATGAAAAAATAAAATAAAGGTGAAAGAAGAGAAAGGCTTCCTGCGTAGAGAGGTGAAGCAAGTAACTCGACCGGGGTACTATTGAGGTTTGATGGTAGTGGATCAATGCTTGTGTTCCCAAAGTGACTCCATCGGGGTACTATCCAGGCCTATTGGTAATAGAGCAACACCAGAGATGAAACTAAAACTCTAAATGTCTATATTACTTGTGCATCAATATACCCCTCATCCCCAATCGAAACAACTCAATTGACTTACCTTGGTATGTGTGTTGTCGATAAAGAGAATGGTAGGGGCTACATCTTTAACTCAAGCTAGTGAAGAAGCCATGATGATCAAATAATCAAACAATACTTTCAAAAGAGTTAGACTCACTTTACATGGGACAAGGTCCATATAGAGAGTTGGAGTTCTACGAGTGTGTCACCAATGTTGTAGCAACTACAACCACCCTCCAAAATTTTTCCTATGCTTCATTTTGGAGCCTCCCTCCTAAATCATAGCAGCTCATCTCGCACTGACCCAGGTACTTGTGCGTTCACTGAGCTTTATCTTTTGCATTTTTGCTTGTGTTTTCTCACCTGGTGTACTGTCTAACACACAATCCAATTTCTTCACTTGGTTTGAACCTGGTTCTAGGCTTGCCTTAGTAAACTGTGCAATCCTTGAGGGAAACCAGCCTTTCTCTCGGGAATTATACAGTCCAAGTTGACAGTGAGCCTTCAACTCCAAAATTTCACAGGGCCAGTTGACAGCCAACCTTCAGCTAGAAAACTACGCAAAGGATGAGAGGTAGCCAAGGTCACTCAGCCTAGAAATTGCACAGAAGATTTTCCCTCAACAACTACCTAATGCATGAACCAGTGAGTTGCCCAGTTCTCTCCAGAACTACGCATTCTCTCTAGGAAATGCATGACATCTTCTCCCAAAAAATAAAAAATAAAAAAGCGAAAATCATCCATAAAAAATAGGGATATATTTTTTGCAGCTTGGAGGTGGCACTCAAGTTATTTTGGAAATCACCGCCAATTGTTTTTTTTTCCTATATTTTTTGCCTTCACATCATAAACCCTAACTTGACCAAATCTATTTAAATGGCACTTCGATATCTCATTTACACATTCGAACTTGGATCTCTGGCATTCTTGAGGAGATCTAGGAGACTTCAGTGCGATCGTCATTGCTTTTCCGAGTAAGTTTTGCTTTTCTAATTTTCTTTTGCTTTTTCTATCACTTTTGTTTGTTTGGCTTGTGAGAGTTTTGTTTTAACCATTTTAATGAGTGACCGTTGGTGTTTTGATTTTTTTTAGATTTTAGAAATGTTTTTTAAAGTTTTTCTTACCTTTCCCAAGTGTTTCATGCACTACCCAATTTTTGCACTAACAATTGTCGTTGTGAAGACTCTCTCCACATGCTTCATTGTTATTTAGTTTGACTTATTCTTGCACTCATTTTACTTGTATACATCATCATTCACTCAGATCTTCACCCACCATCATTCCCTCCTTCATATGTTCTAGTTTTCATGCTCCAATTGGGCAGATTTGGGCTTCCTTGACTCAAATATTGCTCCTCCTCAGAATACATTGTGGATTTTTGTATCTCAAGGCTTTACCTTGGCTCCGAGAATTGCGTAGAGGCTGCCAAGGCCTGGCTCCAACTGTGCCCTGTGCAATTCGAGGAGCCAATCACAAGCCTTGGCCATTGGGATTGCTCAATGTGTAGCCCCACCCGACCTAAGTCTGACTGAACTTCACATTACACAGTTCCAGTTAGTAAGCCCTCCCAGTAGTAGTTGGGACTCTGCAATGCATAGAATCAGCTAGTAGTCAGTCACTTCTAAGAGCCAGGATTGTGTAATTATTCCCAGTAGTTTCCCACTTTTTTGTTTGGTCAGTTCTTGAAGTGATTTTCATTTCAAGCTAACATTTGCATGCCATGAGTGTCCTCTTTGTCTCCAGGTACAAATTTTTTTGAGAAGATCTCCAGTAGTTATAAGTAACATGGCTTCCAAGAGAGCTGCATCAAAAGATACTGTTGAGAGTAGCACTGGGGAATCAGTTGAGCAGGTGTCCGTAAAATTTCTAGTTTATGAAGACACTCAGTTGTTCATTGAGTAGGGAATGATGTTATCATGGTAGGATATCAAGGATATCTTTACAAGGGACTTCAAGGAAGATCATCGACATGATTACATCAATGTCCACTGTTCAAGCTTACATAAGGTTGCATGTAGATACCCTGCCTTCCCATGTGCAGACATCATCCACTGGATTGTCTCACACATAGATCCAAATACTATGACATCTAGCAGTGCTTGTTGGGATGGGGTAAATTTTTGTCAGTTAAGCCAAATTTTGTAATAGTTTTTGTTAAATAATGAAAGTCTCCACGAAATGTGGAAGTAGAGTGCGAATCTAAGCAGGTTCAAAGGGGCATTAGCCCCTTGTATGGGTAGGTGATAGAGATGTTTTGAGACCTGCCCATGGTCTACAGACCATGGTATTGTAAAGCAAATGCTATAAATAGATGAGTCATAGCGAGTCTTAATAACTTCAACTTAAGTGAAGAATCATTGTAAGGGAAAGGGTGCTAAGGTAGAAAAGGTATGTTTCTTGTACTTAGGTGAAAGGGGAAGGCTCCTGTAGTTGAGTGCATGGAGACCCTGGCAAGTCTACAAGCTGAGTGTGTGGGCCCTTGCAGCTGAGGGTGCAAGGAGGAGAAGTCTGTAATTGAATGCTTATTCATAATAAACATTGTTTTGAGCCGAATTTGTGTATCTATGCCTTGATTATTGTTTGTTAAGTTTGTATATCTTCATGATCTGTTATGACTTATGTGAATTAATGGTTGTTTATTACACGAAAGTAGTGGATCTATATCTTTTATGCATGTTAATAATAATTGAAGACCTTCGCGAAGATCAAGAATTTGTTAGATAGATTTGTTGTAGTTAGCTATTCGGAAAGGGTAGATCTGCACGACAGTAGATCTAGGCTAGAAGGGCTTCAGAATACACATTTACTGTGTGGAACTAGTAGATCTGTAATCTTTCTGCATGATAAATATAATTGAGTACCTTTGCGAGGATTTGAGTGTTATTTTGATAAGGTTTCAGTAGTAGATAGTTAGAAGGAATAGATCTGTGTGAACGTAGATCTAAACCCTAAGAACCCTAGGAAACCATCACACAGGCCTTTGGATGCAGAGACCTAGGTCTAACATCCCCCAAAACTGCTTCAAGTGAGAATGCAGCCTGTGCTACACAGGTTGTTTCCAAAAGGGCCAAAAATTAGGGTTTTTTTGGTTGGCACGAATAACTCTGAACCTGGGTTAGGCCCCCTTAAGCCAAAAAATGGTTTTCTTGTCAGGACTGGGATAAATATGTAGAATGTTTGATGTCGAATAAGTGGTTTCCTACTAGGAAACAAATTAAGAAGTGCCTCGATCAAAATGAACATGTGTTTGCAGCGTAAGAGAACAGAAATTCATGGTTTCCCAAAGAACAGTGGTTGAATAGATACATGTACTTAGACGAAACCGAAAACATTTTCTATTTCTTCCCTTGTGAATTGCACAAGTGGCTGTCTAGATTAGTGAACAGTCAGGGTACGTGGAGACTTGACAGTCCTATCGTGTGGACTTTGGAGTTGGGGAGGCGCTTAGATGCTTCAGAGAATAACATTGTGTAGGTTGTTAATCACTAGATTGATACTATCATAGGAGGATTCGCCACTGAGCTTGTGATTGACACGACCATCAGTTATACTGAAGCAGAGTGAAAGCTCTTAAAGGGACCGTAAGGTAAGTACTTAAAATCTCTGAAAACTTGGATTAAGATGTTGTTGTGTGAAAAACGGGTTATTTCATTACCTTGATGTTTGGAACTAAGCAAAGCAGAAAATCCTTCAGCGAGAACTGAGAATCAGGCTCTGAATATAGTCCACTCTTGGGATCCTCTTCAAGTGATCATGAAGGAAATATTCTGAATACACCGCAAGGTGTGCTGCAGTTGTTAACTCAGGGTATCCTGAGGATACCTCATCCATCCACTCTGCCTCCGCCTCCACCTCTACCACCTCCACCTCCACCATTCAACATGGAAAATGCAATGAATATGCTAATCTTTAAAGGGGTAGGGAGCGAAGCCCCTGAGAAAATCTGGTTTGTTGCAAATGTTGTGTGGACAATGCAATAGATCACTAATTATAATTTGAAGAAAACGTAGTTGGTCACGACACTGCAAGATAGAGCGCTGACTTGGTATATCAAGTACTATCAAGATCACCCTATCACGATGTTGGAAGATACTCAGCAATCATTGAACAGTGAGTTTAAGAAGCCTAAATCTCAGGTGAATTTTGTTATAGAGTTTAAGGAGATACAACAAGTGGTAAATGAATCCTAGTGGGATTTCGATCAGATGCTGAAATGCCTAATACAGAAGGCTAATATGAACATCATGGATGAATAACACAAATATTGGTGCATTTATTCGTTGTTGCCTCACCTAAGATTACCATTGTAGCAACAAAAGATATCAACACAAGCAGAATCTGTGGAGGTTACAATAAGGTTGGAAGCCTCGCCAATACAAGATATGAACATTAGAGTACAACAGATTCACTCACAGCTAGAAATTATGCACTTGGAGTTGCAAAGCCTAAAGAAGGGAAAGGAAGCCCAGCCTGAAGTTCACGTAGAAGTTTGGTGCTTGAAATGCAAGGGCCATGGCCATGAAAAGGACCATTGTCTGATTTATGAGAATTATCTTATTGGGGGGGAGGCTATCCCCCTGAAGCCAGAAAATACCACAAGGCCGAGTACAAGAGCAACGTTGTGGTGCGTTATTTGTCAAGTTACAGGACATGTGACATGCAATTTTCATCTACTATAGAAGTTTGTACAGACCCCTCACTAGTTGTTTTGCAATTTCTACAAATTTGTAGGTCATGATGAGCACCATTGTCAAAGTTATGAACTAATGATGGATAGCACCCCTACCTATCAAATGCAGGCAGAAGCTCAGCCTCAAGATCATGGTGGGGGTGTAGCTTGCGAAGGATTCCAAAGTTGTGGAAGAGGAAGAGGAGGAGGGGCTGGCAGCATGGAAAATTTTAGGGGCTAATGTTCGCCCAGTGGGCTAATTTTCCATGATTTTTCCACAAAAAAGATTCGCTAATTTCCAATTTTATAAAAGACGGTTCGCCCAAATTTTAGAATACAAAATTATTTTACCTTAAAAATCGCCAACAATATATAGAGGTTATATATAAAACCATTATAAATTTGAATAATTTTACATTTATATCAATAAACATTTTATAGTTTGCATATTAGGGATTAGTGAGATTCGCCAATGTTTCTAAACTTCAAGAAAATTTTCTATCCTTAAAATTTTCCTTGGCTGGCAGAGGCCGTGGACATGTTATTTGTTATAACTACGGTGAAGCTAGACATTTTGTGTGCGACTGTCCGAACCCAACACATCCATCTTGTCAATATTGTAGATAGTTCAACCATGTGATAGAAGATTACTCAATAATTATAGCAAAGATGCAAGAGAAGAAGATGAAGACCCAACATCCTACACATGATATCCAGATGATGAGGGCAGAGCCTCACGAAGAGGATCATAACATAAATATCATAATGCATAGTGGTATGACAACCGATAAAGATAAGGGAAAGTAATCAGAAACCGAGAGATGGGTGCGCAAGGCTGCTGAAAAGGAAGTTGGATTTGACCTCAACCGAGCTAAAGAAAATTTCATGGAAGCTAATATTATTTTTTATAGGGCTTCTACATCCAGAAGTCAAGAGAAATCAGCTAGGAACATTGAAGTGCAAGATGTGGATCCTTCGTTGTTAGCTACTTTTTTGAAAACTTGTATGAAGCTATTGAGGCATCAAAATGTTGTTGAAGGGCTGCAGGAATTGATAGATAATTATACAACTAAGATTAATATTCCTTCAAAATAGCACATTGTGGGGAAACTAGGTAAGCACAAGAAGCGGATGGGAGCAAGATGAGGCTCACCACGCGAAAAGGAGAATATGAAGCGGACCAAGTCACCCTGGATTTGGGTTCTGATCCAAATGTGTTGCCTAAGCAGACATGGGAAAAGATGGGGAGACCTATGTTGCAATGGTCTCCTATACAACAATGCATGGCTAATCAATAGAAGATTATTCCTATGGGGCGCTTGTATGGGGTAACAGTGGAGATTGAAGGAGTGAGTGCGTTGGCTGACTTTGAGGTAATTTAAATAGTCGATGAAAACAATCCTTACCCTGTGCTACTAGGAATTGGTTGGGCCTTCAACATGGATACATTGATTAATCTGAAGAAGCAAAATATGACATTTGAGAGGAAGGTGCTTAGGGTTATTATGCCATTGGACCCTACTAAAGGAGTGTGCTACACTGAATCAGTTCTAGACCAGATATACAAGATCACGTCATGAGACGAAGATTGGATCAATCCTACGACTGATGGAATAATTACATGGGATAGAGACAGCTCCTATACCTCATATTCAGATGAAGAGATCGAACACTAAAAGAATACATTACATGAGGTCTCTACGCTACGTTGCAATATGATGACAAAATCAATGCAGTGCATATCTACATAGGTAAGGAAACTTCCACATTATGATGGCTTAAATGATGTTAATATCTTTTTGGATGAGTTTGAAAGGGAGGTGCTTGAGGAACATCAACTCCAGGCACTTGTATTGGCACTGCATGCTACACCTGCCTGTTGGTGAGGTAAGCATAAGGAAAGCTTCGCTGACTGGAAGAACTTCAAGTAGATGATGAAGCTTAGTTTTTGGCATGCTAACACACGGATGACTGAGAAATACGGTGGGAAGGATGACCCACTTGAACACCTGGCGTGGTGGACTAAATCTTGGTGTGAAGAACCTCAACCAGAGTGGGTACATGTATTCTGTCACACCTTAGATACTATTCCCATGAATTGGTATTTGGAAGTAGAGCTATGCCATGGGACAACCGAATGGGATATCTTGCAGGAGAGTTTCTTATTAACCTTTGGTTTTGAGGATAGATTTGGATGCATTGACGAAGTGCTACAAGAAATTAAGGTCGATATCTTTAGAATGCCTGAAGAACCGGTGGAATGGGTACAACCGGATTGGAATACATAGCTGCGCCATGCATTGTAGTGCTTCAATGTGACTGCTGAAGAAGAAGATGATCTAAGAAAATTCAACATTCCAGAAACTAAAGGTGAACCCATGTTTGAAGGACCTAAGACAGAGAACCCTGATGTAATAGAGCCATTGAAAACCTGACAAGTAAATATAAGATCTAATGTGGAGCCTAAGTTTGCGAAGACAGGAGACTATTGGGACGAAGATATAGTCGATAAGGTGGCAGAATTTTTGTGCAAAAACCAAGATCTATTCCCAACGAAGTTCTCAGATCTAAAGGGTATTTTAGGAGATTTGGGCATAATCAAAATTACTTTGAAACCTAATGCGAAGCCTATAAGGTAGAGACCTTATTAGCTCAATCCTAAGTATAAAGAAAAGTTATGCAAAGAGCTTGATAAGATGTTGGGGGCCATAATTATTGAACCAGTTGAAGAATCTATTTGGGTGAGCCCTGTGGTGGTCCAGGAAAGGAAACAACAGGGTGAAATTAGAATATGCGTAGATCTGAGAAATTTGAATGATGCATGTATGCATGATCCATTTCTAACACCATTCACAGATGAAGTTTAAGAAAATGTTGGAGGACAGGAATCTTATTCATTCACTGATGGGTTCTCAGGTTACCATTAGATTAAGATCACGCCGGAGAATCGCATCAAGACAACCTTCGCAATAGAGTGGGGTTGATTTCAATATATAGTAATGCCATTTGGGCTGAAGAATGTGCCCACGATCTTCTCTAGGGTAGTAATCACGACGTTTAAAGGGTTTATTCATAAATTTTTGGAGGTATATTTTGATGACTGGACTGTGTTCGGATTGGTGAAGTGCCAGGTAGAAAGTTTGCACCTCATGATGGATACATGTCACAGATACCAGATTGCGCCGATCTTGAAGAAATGTATATTTTGTGTGCCTTTTGGAATTTTGCTAGGCTATGTAGTATGTAAGCAGGAATTGATGTGGACCCTGCGAACATAGCAGTGATTATGAATTTAGAGGCTCCCAATAATGTTAAGTAGTTGCACGCAAGATTGGGCCACATAGGCTACTATAGGAAGTTTATCAAGTCTTATGCCTAGATAAATGCGCTAATGGATAAACTATTAAAGAAGGATGCAATTTTTTTTTGGGATGAGGAGTGTCAACAGAGTCTTGATGTGCTAAAGGACAAGATGGTGACTATGCCCATCTTAGTATTTATGGATTGGAAGAAACAGTTCAATGTGCATGTAGATGCCTCATGTATTGCGTTGGGTGTGATATTGACTAAGCCTTACGAAGGTGATATTGATCATCCAATAGCCTTTTCAAGTAGGAAACTATCAAAAGCCAAAAAAAGCTATTCCACTAGAGAGCAAAAAGGGTTGGAAATGGTCTATGCACTGAAAAAGTTTCGACACTATTTTTTAGGCGCACATTTCAAAATGTACAATGATCACTCTGCTCTTAAGTACCTAGTCAACAAGCCTGTGTTTGGGGGCAAAATATTTAGGTGGTTGTTTTTGTTCCAAGAGTGTGACTTTGAAGTAATAGTGAAGCTTGGATGGTTGAACGTAGGACCAGATCACCTAAGATGAATCGAAACAGGTGAAGAAAAAACCAATTTGGAAGAAGGATTGTCAGATGTACACCTCATTGCCATGCACGTTGTGGATGACCACTTTGCTGATATCATTCAGTTTTGACCATGGGTATAGCTCTGAAAGGCTATTCTACTCAACAAAAAAAGGAATTAGTGGTCTACGCAATTGATTTTTCTGTTATAGAGAGACATTTGTATAAGATGAGAACAGATGAAATATTGTGCCGATATGTTCCAGAGTTTGAGCACGCTAGTATCCTCACTGAAGCACATGGAGGAGTGGCGGGAGGACACTATGCAGGTAGAGCCATCACACATAATATTTTATGTGCAAGGTTATGGTGGCTGATAGTGCATAGATATTCTAAGGCATTTTGTAAAGCAAGCGATGTTTGTCAAAGGATGGGAAAACTTTCACGAAGAGATGAATTTCCCTTAAACACTCAGGTTTTGTTACAAGTATTTGACAAATGGGTAATTGACTTTATAGGTTCGATAAAACCACCAGGAAGGAAGATAGGCGCATGGTACATCATTACTATGACGGAGTACTTAACCAGATGGGCAAAAGCGTAGATGATGAAGGATTGTGTTGCTGCTATAGCTATGAAGTTCCTGTTTGAATACGTCTTAACGCGGTTTGGGTGCCCTAAGATATTGATGAGTGATAGGGGTACGCATTTCCTGAATGAAACAATCAACGTGATGCTCGAAGAATTCCAGGTTTACCATCAAAAGAGTATGCCCTATCATCCCCAAACCAATGGTATAGTGGAAGCGTTCAATAAGATTCTGGAGAATGCATTGACAATAGTTTGTAACGTGAAGTGAAATGATTGGGACGTACATATCTCGACGATCCTATGGGCATATAGGACGACGTGCAACAAGTTGACAGGCCAGACTCCTTTTAGGTTTTTCTATGGGATCGAGGTAGTGATGCCCATGGAATATATTTTACCAAGCCTGCGCATTGCAGCTTTGATAGATATAGTGGATCACGAGAGCCTGGAGGAATGGCTCAAGTAGTTGATGGAGTTGGAAGAAGACCAATTTCTTGAAAAATTTTACTAGCAAGTGCAAAAGGAATGTGAGAAGTCTGGGCATGATAGGCATATTAAGTTTCGCCCTTTCAAAGTGAAAATTTTGGTTTTTCTCTTTGATAGTAAGTTCACAAAGTTTCTCGACAAGTTCCAAATGCAATGGTTGGGCCCATATATTATCAAGGAAATTACAGATGCTAGTGCAATTCAGCTCACAAAGCTAAATGGATAACTATTCTGTGGAAGGGTGAATGGAAGTCAGTTGAAGTTGTATATACAGGATCTTGCCCCTGCATAATGAATGCATGGTAGCAGGACAGTGTTAGCTCTCCAGGAAATTGCAAGGGAGAGTGGGACTATAAACTAAACTACTTGAAGAAAAGGAAAACACAGTAATGGGGCTATGCGATAGATGCAAGGGGTACAACAGATGAAGCTGCAACAGAAGAAGCTATGGCATAAGAAGCTACGATGGACGAGCTATCCCATGGGGGTTGATTCCATGCAGTCGGGTCCAAAAGTAGTCATTAAAGTCACTGCTCATGATTAGATAGTGAAAATCCCATTAGGATGAGCAGGTAGGCGACATTTATAGTGAAAATATTTGGAGATCTGCAACCAAAGATGCATTTGTGATCAAAAAATGGAGTGAATGGTCGAATTTGAATTCGAAATCACCTATAAATCTAGCATGTTGGTCTACCATAGAACACTTTACCTTCTGAAAATCACATATGAGCCCTCTTGTTTTCACTCTATGAATCGACAAGTTTGGGAGGATTTGATTTCAAGCCCAGCATTTATGAGACTGATTGAGTGGAACCAGAAGATTATCCTTAAACAAATGTCTTCCAAATCTGTAAGTTCTGAAGCCACTATCTCTCAAGCGGAAGCCTCGGAAGTTGTGTTAATGGAAGCTACTCCATATCTTCCTATGACATCGAGGTTGCCTAGGCCGAAACCATCTGGTAATAAGGAAAATCAGAAGAAGCCCCAAGCTGTACTGGTGAGGCAGTAATCGATGAAGATTCTGATAGACGTTAGGAAGAAAGGAAAAATGGATAAGTCCAAGTAGCCCCATGAACCCTTAGATTTGGACGAAGATGAACTCCATGAAGAAGTTGAAGTGTTGAATGGTGATGAGGGAGAGCCTCTCACTAGCCTCCAAGAGTATATCCCTCCACAAAAAGGGAAAGCGAAGGTTCCAAAGGATCTCTATGCCTCTATTGCTGGAAGAAGTGGTATTTCAAGCCGTGCTCTTAGCATGTGTCCTTGTCTTAAAACAAGAGGATTGGGATATAGCCAATCAGGGAAAATTTTCGCATTTGGCCACTAATAAGTACATGACCAAGATTCACTACGAAGAGATTGGGGTCACAAATCTAGAACCAATCGAATGGGTAAAAGTGGTCAAGCAGTCCAGGTTTTTACATATCATGTGTGTGACACACTTTCACGAGTCGATTATCAATATTGTATGTGTGCGCCAATTTCTCGCACTGTAGCACAATGGGTGTTTGTGGTTAGGTGAACCCATCTCCATAATAGACATGTTGATCCACAGAATTACGAAATTTCCCTATAAAGGGGCAGATTCAGCCAAGGAGCTTGGAGGTTAAAACAAGGAAAAGGAGCTTGCAGATAAAATGAAAAGTGAGTTTGGATTGGTCAAAAAGTTGCACGTATACTCTATCCACTCTATTACAGACGAAGCGGTGTAATTTTCCATTTGGATTTTGGTCAGGAAGGTCATGAGAAAATTTCGCGCGGACACGGTCTTGGCACTAGTAATTTCATTGGTTGCATAGTGTTCAAAGGGGGTGCAATACAACTGGGCACAATTCCTCTGCAAGGAGTTCTTAGAAAATTTCCGCGAAGCATAGAATGATAGCAAGGCATTTCTCTATGAATGGCCCTTGTTGTTGATTATACTCATTGCATGGTGACTTCCTGAGGGTAGTCAGTTCCCTCTGTAGGATGAGGATTTACCAGAGGCAATGAAGTTTGCTTTTTTGTGGGCAACGAAGGATCTGGAGAGGATCACGAAATCAAAAGTATTATGGATACTGGTCAAGATGGACCTTTGCACAGTGATCAGTTAGAGGCCAAGTTTGTCTCCAACCTTGTTTGAGTAGTTGCGGACCTACATGGAATTTAAGGCCCATTTTCATAATGTATCCATCTGTGCGAGGCAAAATCCTAAGAAGAAATGGCATAAGCTACCATACCTAGTTATGGAGTCCGATGTACAAGATGTTGTGGGGACATGGCCAGGGGAGTGGCAACAACCCACAGATCTTGGCACAGGTATGAGCAAAGGTAGAGACAGCTCCTCCACATAGACGACAGCTACATAGAAATAGAAAGAAGAAGCACAAGCAGCAGCATGGGAATTGGCCGATTAGAAGAAGAAAGAAATTGCTTCTAAAGCAACTACCACTAAGGTAGCTATCGAAAAGGAGTGTGTTGCAAAGGAGGTCATAGTGGAAGTATAGGTGTCTACTTCTTAGCAGAATATGAACAAGGAAGGGTGTAGGGAGGAGGAAGAAGGTGGTATCAAGGAGCAGAGAACCCCCTTCAAATTGCAGAAGTGGACCAAGGAGACGACTTTTGGACCCAGGAAGAAGCAAAACTTGGACAAGTAGGCACACTAATATTCAATAGTCCTCAGTGAGGGGGACTTGGATGAGATCGGGGATAAGGTCTGTGACACAACGACAGTGTTGTGGAGTCAATTTGAGCAGCAATACATGTAGACATTGGGGAGCATCCAGAAGGATCTGTGCGAGTTACAGATTCAAGCAGGCAGAGTTTAGGTGAGCGTGGGATAAGTGAGCGAGGTTCAAGTGAGCATGCAACAAGCGAGTGAGAGCATAATGGAAACATAATGGATGTTAGACCTCAGAGTCATTCCCTTGCCAGAAGGAACATTATGCACAAATTCCAAGGAAGATAATGCCCAGCTCAAAAAGATCAAAGGCGTGGGTATGAATTCAGTCGCGCTGCCACTTTAGACCTTCCACGTGCTTCATTAGGGGGTCTCAGATGATCTCTGGATTAGAGAGAAGTGCGCAATACCGGTAATTAGCGAAGTCAAAATGAACAATGAGTAGCTATTTTCCGAAAAGGATTAGGCTCTTAAGGAAAAATAATAGCTAACAACATGAATCCACAACCTCAAAGCAGTAATTACGCAAGCGTGTAATTCAGTACTAGAACTACACATTCTAGAGGATGAGGCAACTTCAGCAAGGATTCAGAAATTGGCTGCTACAGTGTGATAGTCAAAGGATGAGGTAGGTCGAGTTACTTTTGAATTTTAGATGAATATATCAGAATTGCAATTGAAACTACAGCTAACTACTCCACTAGAGGTTAGGGAGCAACGCGAAGTAGCCATTAGAGAACACATGTCTACTTTGGATAATGTAGTATCGAGCTGCAACGGTATTTTTGAAAATGAAATGGAGCTATGGACCACTTTACGGGAGGACTTAAACCTGCAGCGATTGGGTATAGAGATCAGAGAGGCACAACAAAATGTTGATGAGATCAGGGTGACTGCGCGCACTTTGGTGCCAGTCTAGCGCTTTGCGCGCTTACAAGAAATGAAGCTGCTACAAGCACATGTTGAGGAGATGCAACACAAATAATTATTTTTGAAGGCTTGGATGCAAACATGGACATAGGAAGCGAGCTAGATTACTCTGTATATCCAAGAGAAGATGAAGACTTTCTAGAAAACACAAAGGACCATGTGCCTCGCGATGGAGGGGCCAACTACAGAGAAGCTGGTCGAAGAAGTGCAGCAGGCCGCAATACATAGCACAATCAACCTTGAAGTATTGAAGCTCACGTTTAGTGACCTCCACACTAAAGTGGAGATGCCGGCTGAATGACACGAGGGCAAGTCACCGTATTTGTGTTGGGGGCCTATTGGGATGGGGTCCCTGGGGTCAATTTTTGTCAGTTAAGCCAAATATTGTAACCATTTTTCTTAAAGAATGAAAAGTCTCCATGAAATGTGGAAGCAGAGTGCGAAGCTAAGTAGAGTCAAAGGAGCATTAGCCCCTTGTATGGGTAGGTGATAGAGATGTTTTGAGACCCGCCTATGGTCTGCGAACCATGGTATTGTAAAGAAAATGCTATAAATAAATGAGTCATAGTGAGTCTTAATAACTTGAACTTAAGTGAAGAATCATTGTAAGGGAAATGGTGATAAGGTAGGAAAAGTCTATTTCCTATACTTAGGCGAAAGGGGAAGGCTCCTGCAGCTGAGTGCGCGGAGACCTTGGTAAGTCTACAAGCTGAGTGTGCGGGCCCCTGCAACTGAGGACACGGGGAGGAGAAGTATGTAATTGAACGCTTATTCATAATAAAGATTGCTTTGAGAATAATCTATGCATCTATGCCTTTATTATTGTTTCAGTTAAGTTTGTATATCTCTCCAATTTGCTATGGCTTATGTGAATTAATGCTTGTTTATTTCACAAAAGTAGTGGATATGTATCTTTTACGCACGTTAATAACAATTTAAGACCTTTGCGAAGATCGAGAATTCGTTAGATAGATATGTTGTAGTTAGCTATTCGGAAAGGGTAGATCTGCACGATGTTAGATCTAGGCCAAAAGGGCTTTAGAATACACATTTACTGCAGAACTGGTAGACATGTAATCTTTCTGCATGATAAGTATAATTGAGTACCTTCGCGAGGATCTGAAGGTCATTTTGATAGTTTTGAAGTAGTGGACAGTCAAAAGGAACTGATCTACGTGAAGGTGGATCTAAAACTTAAGAACCCTAGGAAACCATCACACATGTCTCTGGATGCAGAAACCTGGTTCTAGCATCCCCTAATATTGCTTCGGGTGAGAATGTAGCCTACGCTACACAGGTTGTTTCCGAAAGGGCTAGTAATTAGGGTTTTGTTAGTTGGCATGAATAACTCTGAACTTGGGTCAGGCCCCCTTAAGCCAACAGTGCTAGCGAGACAAAACTTGTTGTCTTAAGGGAAGAGAACTATGAGGAGATGTATCACTTACCTCATCTGGTGAACTGCATGGATGCACTTTTTTATGCCATCCAAAGCCATGTGAACACTAGAGATATTATAAAGCGTTCAGTGAAAGAACCGTCGAAGTTCAAAGTGACACCCAATCTTTTTTACAAGACTTAGTCACTCAGAAAGGCCTACTAACTCTTGATCATATTTTCATGCCGATTGTATGCTCAAGAGAGCACAGATACCTTTCCGGAGAATTGGGTGCTTGTGTTGGACCAATTGGTGAATAATGGAAGGCCATTTAATTGGTCATATTTGTTGGCGCTTCAATTGAAAGTCATTATGACTAATGCCTGAAATATACCCAAGGATGAGCAAGCAAGATTCTACATGTCTGCATATTTATTTGATGTAATTTGTTCCAAGCATTGATTTCATAGCATGGTTTGGACATGAACACTAGAAGAGATTGTCGTCAACATTTATTACAAGTTGTTTTTCGACTGTAGCTACCAAGGAGTTATGGCGAGGTTGAATGACCATTTCATCATCCCAATATACAAGTTGATCTTTGAGCAGGATCCACCTTGCATGTCCCAAGAAGCTATGGAGGTAATAATTGACATTGCAGATTGGTATGCCTCACTCGGTGGCACCTTCATCGAGATTTTTTGTAGAGAGAAGTCTCTGAATGTTCTACCAAGGTATGCCACAGATAAGTTGGTCATATAAGAGGTCTCATATCACATCTCCACAGGGTTATCAGCAAGGATGCATAGGAGGAAGAAGGAAAAATGGCCCACTCTTCCTTTGCGGATTAGATAGTACGAGATTAAGAGCTTGAAGGATGTGGATGTCGAAGCTAAGGAGTTAGTGAAGTTTGAGTTTGGCACCAAGGGCTTCAATCTATATGATCCCTGCGGTATTCACAAGAAAAAAATGTGTGAAGGTGTATTACCCATGGATCCACGGGACATGTCATTGCATAGAGGAGGACCTTTGGAGGTATTGTTACAACCACTCCAGTTTCAATGAACCGGTCAGTATAGCACAAGATGGAAAGTTGCTCTACGAGAAGTAGCAGTGCAAGAAGCAACAACAAAAATAACAATAAGCTGTAAAACAACACAGGACAAGCGTAAGAGGAAGATTCCTGAGAACCCAGAGGCTGAGAAAAACTACAAGCTCAGAGAAGTTCCTCTCATTGAGAAAGAAACTTTGGCAGTGGCGGAAAAGAGGAAACAATGCATAAGGAGAGTAGAGAGAAGGAAGAGATAAAAGCAAAGGTTGGAGGAAGAAAAAAGGTAGTTACGAGAAATAGAGAAGAAGTTGAAGGAAGAGCATGAGATAAGAAGGAGAGAGAGGGAAGACAAGCAAAAACAAGAACAAGAAAAAGGGCAAGGCATGATGACAAAGAAAGTTGCACCCATATAGTTTGAGGAGTTAGAACAACCAACAGATGAAGAAGAGGGTGAGTAGATGCAAGATTGGGAACTTGCTTAGAAGATTAAGCAATTGGTTGAAGTAAAAGACATGGAGTTGGGACAGGAGATACGGGACCAAGACGCTAACATCATGCCGAGAGAACCCGAGGTCACCACTCAGCCTCCACCACCTCCAGTGTCAAAACTAGTCTCGAGCGAGTAAGGAGAGGTTGCACTCCTCAATGATGATCCGGTGATGGCCATGTAAAATCTATCATTTGATGAGTTGCAGTAGAAGACTATACAGGCATGGATAAATCAGTTCCCATATGATCACACGTCACCTGTATTTATGAAGGAAAGGGTTATAGTGTTAGATGTTAGAAAGAATCCAGTTGCCAAGGTCGTTGCCACTGTGGCATGTGTAGGAGCCATGAGCTCAAATGTCAAGTTCCTATTAGCAGAGAATGAAAAAATGGAAAAGAACTTGTAAGCAGCCAGACTGAAGACAGAACAATCCATAGGTTCCCCAATGGAAAATATGAGGAAAGTGATACTTGCTGAAGTATCAACTCCTGAGGACACCATGTGGAAACTCTATGATGGATTTGCCACTATGCATAAGGTGGTTTTCTATCTCTTTGGTTTTTAGCAGCGGAGCAGGAATGTTATCCAAACTCTTAAGGACATACATGTTGCTATTTCCCATGTGCAGGAATGGACAATGAGGTACAAGGGAGCCAAGCTTTCCTTGCATAAGATGATAAAGTTGTAGACAAAGCTAGACAAAGCACTAATCCAAATGTTGATACAAAACTATGAGCAGCTCACCCAGTTCATCGCCAACATATAGGCTTCATATGCACAATTCTATAAGAGTCTGGAGGACATGGTAAGAATGCACACGATCCTGTCAATCAGTTCCCTTACTAAAGCTAAGGAAAATAACCAAATATAGCTAGAGGTTGATAGGTACATGAAGCAGCTAAGGAAAGAGGTTGCTAACGATGACTTGGAGTTGAGTGCAGAAAACATGTAGAAATACATTAGTGGTCCTGTCGTAGTCAAGACCATGTTGGACATGATTCAGGGTGATTTGGACAAGGGTTCAAAGACCATGTAACCAAAAGCTATGGAGGCAAGAATCCACTATCAGAAAGACATCATCAAGTAGTTTTAGGGATACCATAGCACAATACCAAGCTTGGTACTGGTACATCACCAAGAAGCATCAAGTGGAGGTTGTCGATTTTGTCTTTCCCCAAACTTCTGAGTCATAGTGTTTATCTTCTGAAGCTGTCTCTAGCCTGTTTTGTCTCACATGGGTACATGTGAAAAATGTATATTATTTGTAAATATGTTGTAAGTGAAATTCCAAGTTTCATTAGTGGAATGTGAACAATCACTATGTAATGTAATGAGTTATTTGTAATGAAGTTGAAGAGTCATGAGGGTAGTCAAAGAGTCACAAAGGGGAATGTCAAGGGTCAGCCAGCCCTTTGTTATAAATAGAACCTCATAACTCATAGAAGGGGCTTTTAGGAGCCAAGATTTTCGCTAGGCTTAGGCTTAGAAAAGGCTTGGGAGTATTGCGACGAGCCTTGGATTCTCCACAACGTAGAGCAAGTATAATTCTTTGGAGGAGTAGGTATTTTTGACTATAATGTTCCACTATTGGGGCTAGTGGTTGTCAATGGTGTATGTATGGATGGAAATTTCTCTTATAATAATAATAATATCTGAGCCATCACGCTTTCATGCATATGTTGTTATTGTAGTTGGACTATTCTGGTTGCTTTAGCAATGTATGTTGTTTAACTTACACATTTTTTTATGAACTATTTTGTATGCAATTGTATGAATCTTGTTGAATGCGTGTTGTTGGATTAACCCGTCAATTTGGTTTGTGGATTATTCTACTTTCTAGCTTGTGATGTCATTCTACTCGTGTGTTCCTTTCAAGTTGTGTACTATTACATGATTCTAAGGGGCACACTTTATTTTCCCCTCCTTATGTTAGAAACCCCATGCATATCACACACATGCTTCCACCCAAAGTCATCATACTTATCTCTGCATACTATCATCATCAAGGCACTACATTACCACCCATTACTTGGACTCCTACTCCAAATGTTCTGAGGTATAGTTGGGACTTCTTACCAGGCAGATCCCCTTGAATGTTTTCAGGTCCATCACCATCAACAAGAACACAAGTGTGCAACCACCTTCCAAGACCTAAGATCATTGAAGACCCCACATTACCAAGCTATGCGGAGCAGAGAAAGAATATCCAAGAACACATCTAACACAACAACAACTACGAATTGACATTGCAAATCATCAAGCTAGTCCATGTCAGCAGTGTCATGTCAAGTCATGTCATGAGTTGTCATATTCCACATCACTAATGTGGGCCATGTATATTGCAAATAAAATCTTTTGTGAAGAAGAAGTCTAATGGACACACATGAATATGAAGAGTCATGTAAGTTGAAAAGTCAAATGAAGTTGAACAATCATGAGGGTAGTCAAAGAGTCAAAAGGGGTAAGCATCACCGCTTGGTTATATATACCCCCTCATTATATGAGAAATATACTTTTCACCTTGGCACCTCCTACAAGGCATTAGAGACACCAGCTAGTTCTTTGAGGAGAAAGAAGTGGCTCTAATGTTCCGCTATTGTGGCTAGTGATGTACAATGTAAATATGTGTCTTGGAAATTTTTCTTAATAACATAAGCCTTTTAAGACCATCACATTCTTCATGCGTGACTTATGAATGTTTATAAGACTATTCTGTGACATTTGTATTTCATGTTTTCTTTCACATGTACTAAGATAATTGTATTATTTCAGTTATTTTAGTGCTTATATTGTTGAGAATGTGTTGTAATGGTTGTTATTATTGTTCCATCCTCGTGGACTATTCTATAGGATACTAGACAAATATTTCCTTTCTTATTAGTTATAACGACCATAACATTTGTTGTGGACTATTCTGCTGGATGTTAGAAGGAAATTCCCTTGCTTGTTAGTTGTAACAATTGTCGCATCCACTATGGACTTCTTGTAGCGGCTACAAGCACCCTCCAAAATTTTTCCTTAGATTAGTATTGGAGCCTCCCTACTAGCTATCCTCAACAACATGTCTTGCACTGTCAAACACATAGGCTTCAGCTATTTCATAGAGTCTTGCCAG
This sequence comes from Pinus tabuliformis, assembly GCA_031772625.1. Classification (NCBI taxonomy): domain Eukaryota; kingdom Viridiplantae; phylum Streptophyta; class Pinopsida; order Pinales; family Pinaceae; genus Pinus; species Pinus tabuliformis. The sequence continues at coordinate 533,755,363 of CM062818.1, read as the reverse complement.
CCTGTGCATGAAAGTTTGTTCCACCTCCTTCACAGGCTTCTTTGTAGACTTAGTTTTGGTTGCTGGTTGATTATATTCCTCTCGGAATTGCATAGTTCTAGAGGGGAACCAGCCTTCCCTCCAGAAACTGTGCAAAACTAGCTGGACAGCCAGCTAGGCTCCAGAATTACGTAATTCTTCCTGACAGTCTTCCTCTAAAAAATTGTGTAATTTATCCCAGGATAGTTGCTTAGCCTAGAAATTGTGCAATTCTAGGCAGCAATCACCTATTGTTCCCAGAAATTGTGCAATCTCTATGGGACATCTAGCCCAAAAGCTAGTAGAAATTGCACAAATCAGCTAAGGTAGCCTGCTAGGTTCAGAAATTGCGCATTGCAGTCAGACATGCTTCCTTGAGAAAATTGCACAATTTGACCCAAGATAGCTGCTCAGCCCAAAAATTATGCAATCCTAGGAGACAGTCACCTGTTCCTCCCAAAAATTTTGCAATCCCTCTAGGACAGTCAACTTTGCTCAACCCAAGAACATTGTAGATTTTCATCATAGGCTTGCAGACCGATGCATGTGATTTAAGGTTGACCGATTCCCTCGAGGACTAAGTAAAACAGATTTGCATGCATGGAATTATTTTCCCAAGGTAGCATGCAAAGGCATCCCTAGATTTAGGGATCTATTTTTAGCAGTTGGAGGTTACATGCAAGGATCATTTCAGAAACCTCCCGCCAGGTGTCACTTTTCCTAGATATGTGGCATGCATGTCATAACCTCGATCTTATCAAAACTCATCAACCGGACACTACAAAGCTCATTCCTCACATCAATTTTGTAGCTTTGACATCCCACATTACATCTAGATGTTTCAGGGTAAGCTCACTTTTAATGTCTTTTGCTGCGTTTTTGTCGCTTTTTGTGTGTCTCTTTGTGTGAGTGTTTTCTACTTGATTTCAGTGAGTGCTTGTTGTCATTTTGATGTATGTTAGCTTGTAGAAGCACCATTTTAGTTTTCATTCACAACTCACTACTATCGCATGCATGAAACTGTTTTCACCGACGGTCACTGTTACAGCGACTCACTTCATACACATGCATGTTTTTCCATTTTCTAAATTCTGCACTCACTGTTTGCATGCATGATCATTCAATCTTGTTTACACTCAGTTTCACCATGCATTTATACTTCTCATGTTTTTAGTCGCCTGTTGGTTGGTCTGGGCTACCTTAGCCCGAACTGTGCCTTGCCCAGCTAGAACTGCGCATTTTCAGAAGTGAAGGCTCTGCCTTCCCTCCAGAAATTATGCAAGCATGGCCTAGCACTGACCTCTAGGATTTCATTGCACAATTCTTGGAGGCAATGTCCTGTTGGCCCCAGAAACTGCGTAATGCATTTGCTGGTTGCATGTCACTGCTGATTGAAATTATTCATTGCGCAGTTTTAGTCCTCAACATACCAGGCTAGACTTTGCATTGCACAGTTCCAGCAGTCAGTCAGCCTCCTGATAGCTCGGACTGTGCCTTGCACTATTTTGGAAGTCAGACTCCCAACCTCTTAGCTGAAATTGCACAACCTTCACGATCAATCACACAACTATATTGCAAGTTAATCCTCAAGTTTGTTTTGGTTTTCGACTGAAAAATTGCTTTCCTGAGTTCCACTATGTCTCTAGGAATCACAGGTGTTTGTCTATCTCTCAACAACACAAGTACAATGGCATTCAGGAGAGCAGATTCAAAGGACACAGTTGAGAGCACAACAGGGTTTGCAGCCACCCAAGTGTCTATGAGCTTACCTACCTATGAAGACATCAATTTGTTCATGGACAAGGATATCAAGATTAATAAAAAAGAAATCACAAACAAGTAGCACCATTAGTAGCAGCAGAAGGAAACACACCTGCACACGACGAATGCAAGAAGAATGTTGTTGATAGCGTAGAAGTGGAGAAAATATGCAAGTTCAAAGCAGATCCACTCATGATGAAAGAAGCTTTGGAGATTGAGGTTATGAGGTGATGGCGTGACACAAGATCGTGTGAAGGAAGAGAGAGAAACATAGAAGGAGTTACATGTGTTGAAGCAGCAGCTCAAGAAATAACAGGAGTTGCACAGATGAGAGAATGAGTTGCAGCATGAACAGGCACATCACAAGGCGCAAAATAAACAAACGGATGAAATTGTGCCCATACAAGTTATAGATCCATCCCAGCAGTTAGAACGGAACAAACAAGGTGAGCAATGTTGTTCATTGCATGCAAGGGATTTAGTAGCATGCTTGTCATTATGTGCACGTATGTGATCCCACCCATTTGGCACACTCACCGAGGTGAAGACAAGAAGCAAGTATGACTGGAACTGAACATGTACTTCGACAAGTTGATGCGCATGGTCACCAACGCACACTTCGAGATAAGCATAGACACTATGCCTCAATATGTTACTGGTCCAACCACACTCAAGACGATGATGCGCATGTTATCAGATGAGTTGGACAGAGGAGCCATATCAGTGTACCCAGATGCAATGGAGTCAAGAATTTGCTTTTAGCAGGATGTCACCATTGGGCGCACAGACACCATCACAGATGACCAAGCTTGGCATCAGTTCGTCATCATCAATCATCATGAGAATGTCGAATATTTGGTCTTACCACAACGGTCTGAGTGTTAGTGATGTCTTGCATAGCTTTCTCAAGCCATTTTGTCTCACATGGGTACATGTGAAGATTGTATGTAACATCTTGTCAAGTGGCAGTTCAAGTGTCGACAGTTGAATGTAATAATCATAGAGTAGTTGAAGAGTCATGAGGGTAGGTGAACAGTCACAAAGGGGAATGTCAAGGGTCACCCCACCATTTTCTATTTATAGTACCTCATAACTCAATGTAGAGGCTTTTTTTCAGCCAAGCTTCCGATAAGAGTATCTTCGAGATAGCTTGGACAATATTGTAACGAGCCTTGGCTTCTCCACTGTGCAGAGCTAGTATATCCCTTTGGAGGAGTAGGCAATAGTGACTATAACGTTCCACTATCGGAACTAGTGTTTGGTCATGGTTGTATTGTATGACTGGAAATTACACTTCTTAATATAACATAGGCATCACATTTCATGCTTATGTCATTTTGTATTTCAACTATCTTGTTTACTCTAAACACTACAAGAAAAACAGACATTGGTGAGGGGTGAAAAATGTCACCATAAACTCATTGGTGACGGTCAAAAGATAATTCGTCACCAAAGGTGGTGTCACCAAAAGTATAGGTGTTGCAGTGACATACAAAGTCCGTCACCAATAATAATCTATAATGACAGATAACGACCGTCACCATTTCATATGAGCAATGGTGATGGACCATAGCCTCCGTCACCAAAAACTGAACGTCACCAAAGGTGGTGTCGCCAAAAATATAGGTGTTTTAGTGACATTCAAAGTTCATCACCAATAATGTTTTATAATGATAGATATTGAATATCACCATTGCATATGAGCAATGGTGACAGACCATAACCTCGATCACCAAAAATTGAATGTCACGAAAGGTGGTGTCGCCAAAATTATAGGTGTTATGGTGACATTAAAGGTCCATCACTAATATTGATTATAATGATGAATAGTGACTGTCACCATTTCAAATGAACAACAATGATTTATTGTGATGGATCTTTAATGGTTGTCACTATTGGTGCATATATATGGTGATGTTCGTTGACTGTCACCAAAAACCACATTACCAGAAGTATAGGTGTTGTGGTGACATTCAAGGTCCATCACAAATAATGACTATAATGATGGACAACGACCGTCACCATTTCATATCAACAACAACGATTTATGGTTATGGACCTTTGAGGGTTGTCACTATTGATGTGTATATATGGTGGAGTTCGTTGAATGTCACCATTTCATATTTTTTGTGAGGGTCAAAAGATGTCACCAAATCTCATTGGTGACGGTCAAAAGAGCCTCCATCACCAAAAATTAATCGTCGTCATTCCATATGGATGTCAAGGCACGATGGAATCAAACCACCAACCTCCTACTTGTAAAGCAGGTGCTCTTCCATTGAGCTAGCACCCTTTAAAGAATTATAATTTTAAAAATTAGACCTTGAAACTTCATAACTTTTAATAAATTAAAGCCTCGGTAATATTTTACTAAACAAGCAAAGCAACATCAAAGTTGCAAGTCCTTACCTAATGGTTATTGAAGTTATGAAAAGTGGGTGGAGGGAAAAATAGTTATGTATAAGAAAATCAATATGTTTAGTTGAATACTCAATTAGAAGTAAAACCCTGAAGACATTTATAACCTATAAATGACCTATAACTAGCAAATTCACCAAATATTGCAAAGGAAATGTCATAAGTGGATAGCGTATGGAAGAAGAGGAGGTAGGGACTTGGAACCCTTGTACATCTTGGCATGACTTAGAACTTGGCACATCTAAGCTTGTTTAACATGTCTTTGTACTATCTGGAACATGTTAGCATTCCCTAGCATTCCATAACAAACCTTGGCAGTGATGATCTCACAACTAGCATTACATTTTTCCATGACTTGGGAACCTTACATTCACTGTAACACCTTGGCACTCCCTAGTTGTCATGTTCTCTGTTATCCTCCACAATGTCCGAGGCTGATGAGGAGATCGATGGAGGTAATCACAGACCAAGCTTTTAGTTTGGCAGCTACCCCTACCAAACCAGAGAGGGCTCTCTCTATAAAATCACAGCTAAGAGATGACTTGAATGTATATGATTTTAGGCTAGATAGCTAGGCTCATGTGGGTTTTTGGAAAATTTAGGGACTTGGAACTTTTCCCACTGGTGTCTTGTCTGAGAGGGACTTTGTCAAGGAAACAAGGACTTGGAACTCTATCTAGGATAAAGAACCTAACATGCATGACAGAAGCTCCCTAGAATAGAGTACCTCCTACCTAGAAGAGTGTCCCTTGCTCAAAATATAGAACCCTTCTCTACTGTGCACTTTTCTTAAAGATAAATCTATGCATAAAATAGTACTAAGAAAAACACCTAAATTAAGAAAAGTGAGCATCTAATTCAAACTATAAAAGTATACTAAATATGGCTCTATATAAGTTTGGGAAACACTAGACAAGCATGCTTGCATACAACAACCAAAAGGTGAGCTGCATAGATCATTTGAAATGACAGATTTGGGAATAATTTATTATTGTTTAGGAGTGTTAGTATAGAAAATTCAAGGTATCCTGTTGCGTCTTTATGTCACAGGCCAAGGATGTGAAGAAATACATAAAATATTAAATAGCATGGTATAAGTCGACTGCAGATTCTTTTGAAACGAGAATGGAATTCTCCTTGTGCGGGTTCTAATCTAGTGGGTATAAATTTAAATAAGAAACTAATATTTATGGGGTTGGAATTGTCTCATAGTTCATGAAAAGTCCCAAATTTGTTCACTAGAAAGAAGCAGAGAAAATTGTCGGGTTTATGGAAGTGAACACCATATACACAGGAAGATAACTCGAAATTATTCGGGCACATTATTTCTCATCTTATTGTACGTGTGTGCTTTGAAAAGATAACCACATCCCAAGACTCAATAACAGCTTTGGTAAAGTTTATAGATGTGAATCAATTCTAAGAAAACCCATCGCTTAATGACAATTGAGCGAGGAATATGTCGAACGATTCAATCTTACACTCAATCATAAAAAGGAAGTTGGAGTATCCAACATCTTGCCAACAAACCGACTCCAACCATAATGTGAAAGGCAGGTTAACTACAAAACCTCTTTCCCATTTTGTAGTATTGTTGCCTCTTGAATTCAAATAGGCATCTGGCTTCTTAGATCCACAAAACTCATGCCAAGTAAACTCTGCATGATAAAATTGTGATGTGCAAGCTTGAGACACACTCTAGTTTCCCTCTAAAAGACAGTAAGTCAAAATATTATGACAATATTAACTGTAATTTGATCATACACTATTGAGGTATTGCATGGAATAAATAATATACTATCAATGCACTAATTAAGAACTCAAAATAAACGAATTTCTTATTGCTACAATAGCGCCACTCTTGGAATTCTCGAATAAAGCACCTAACTTGCATGGAAAAAGCTTCCTAGAATAGAGTACCTCCTACCTAGAAGTGTGTCCCCTGCTCAAAATATAGAACCTTTCTCTATAGTGCACTTTTCTTAAAGATAAATCTATGCATAAAACAGAACTAAAAAAAACACCTAAATTAAGAAAAGTGAGCATCTAAGTAAAACTATAAAAGCGTACTAAATATGGCTCTATCTAAGTTTGGGAAACACTAAACAAGCATGCTTGCATACAACAACCACAAGATGCCCAAAATCGATGCACTTCTTTCATCACTGCTACACCCTCATAGGAAAACTAATCTATGACATGTATCCCAAGGCATTGGATAGGTACTTCCACATAGGTCTAAGTGTGTAAACATGTGGCAATACTCCAAAAAACTCTTAACCTTGAAAATTACTTTAATTAATAGAATTATTAAAGTAATTGGATTTTATAAGAAAAAGTGAGTTAACCTAATGAAATGCAGAGGCTATTTTCATTAATGAATTAAATGAATCTCAACCATTGATCTCAAATGATGTTGAGATCTAATCTCAACAATGAATCACCTTGGAGACCAGAGTTTTGGATTCAATCAATAACTCAAACTTATAAAAGGAATGCTAGGCTAAAAGAGAAGACACATTAGTGAGCACAAGACAATGAGGTAGTGAGGATCTCAATGATTGGCTGGAGGACATTCATCCAAGTGTGTAGAGTCCGAGGAGGAGTGCAAGGGATAGCAAGGGAGAAGGATCCAGATTAGATAGAAAGATAAAATTATGAGTTTTGGATGGTTTGATCAGTTGGAATTTCCCAAAGTTTCGTTGTATTTGTTTTTTCCTCAATGGGCCATTATACCCTTGTATGCTGAAGATTAATTGATAAAACAACAGATTTGAAAGGCAGAGATCTATGTGTGCATGTGTATGAGATTAATGTGATTATTTTGTTTCCACTGTTTATTTTTATTTGTGTTAAAATCTCAACAATGTTTTTTATTTAGTAGATCTGCAACAATAATTATTTAATAAAAAAGGAATCTGTCGAGTCAATGATTATCCAACATATGGGGTTACAGAAATCAACACACACACATGGACAACTTCAAAACAAGCAACTTCAAAGAATTTGGCACCAAAGAAATATGTCTATCTGTTCCATATGCACACTTTTACGAATATATGCCTTTTACACAAATATTTGAAGGCATAAAATTCACAATTTGGAGAGAGTTTTCAACATTTTCCTAAAGAAAACCTCATAGCAAATCCCCCAGGATTTTGCACACATGGATAGTTTCAAAAGAAGCACCTTCTAAAAATTAGGCAACAAATAAATATATATCTATGTGTCTAATATTTTCACTTTAACAAATATATTCTTTTTACATAAATATTTAACAACATAAAGTTCACAATGTGAAGAAAAATTTCAACTTCTTTTCTAGGGAAAACTAGGTGGGGAAAACCCAAAAACTTCCCTACAATTTGCAGATGGTGTCAAATGTAAACCCAGACTAACCCACTAGGGATGTTAAGAGAGGCACACAAAAGGGGCAGCCAGCCCTGGGAAAGAACCCTGAGAACTCCTACATGAAGTTCAAAGCACTCAAACACTAGAGTTATCCCATGGAAAGAATTTTCAACTTAGACATAAGAATACAAACATAGTTTCCAAAAAAAATTAAATAGGAAAGGAATGACTTTGAAATTAACTATTGTAGACATAAAATTATAATTAAAAATTATATTAAGGGATGCAACAAGAGGGCAGGGTAGAGATTCTCAACTCCCTTTCACCCTAGGAAGTTCCTACCCAAAACCCAAATAGGGTTTGACAACGTGTAGAGGAATGCATGCACATCGTCAAGCAAATCAAGGAGCCTTCTAGTGAAGGGTTGAGATAGGCACCTAACTTGGAACCTAAATAGGTACCCAACAATGCAAATATACACACAAGCATGCAATTACAAAAAAAGGATTTCTTGTTGCACACTCTACATTCCATTAGTTGTATGTGTAAAAAATTGTGGTAGGTGGAAATAGGTGAAGGGTTGGGTAAATGTGGGTAGAATGTTAGAAAAGAGACCAATGCTTTGTCCCCCATCCTCCAAGCATGTTAGTATCTTTTGGGATTTTCCTATCATCCTCGGTACACAATGGATGACAAGAAACATAAGTGGTGATATCCTTTACTAAACTAAGACACTCCTAGTACTTAAGAGTGACGTTCCCAAGTAATAAGAAGTCCCAGGATTACCACAATACCGTGAGTAATTCTAAACTCTCCCTCTTCCAAATGACACCTACAAGCATATAAAAATAACTAATAATTTTTTTTATTTTAATTCTCTTTTTATTCCTATATCGAAATAGGTGGTGAAGTCCTCCCAAACTTTGATTCTCACTTATTTAAGTCACACAAACATTCATTTGATTCATTTTTCAACATCATCTCACTAGTGGCATCATATCAAGGAGTTTATAGATTAATTTGTGGACAAAAAGTTTCCAAAGGAATGGAACAACTTTCTGACACATTTCAAGTGCATTCAATTCCCACCAATCCACAAAATAATTTGTACAGAAAATTTTGATGTTCATCTTGTTATGTCTCCTCTAATTTTGATATTTAGGAATTTTGGTAGTTTTCATATATTTTATATTTGGAGCAGTGTGTGTCAGATTGATTGATCTATGTGGATGTTGGAACAAGGTCAAAAGGAGCAAAATCCAAAGTGAAAGTTCATGCCGCAAACACAAAACATGTTCCTCTACGAAGTAATAATGTGAATGTCCTCGTTGGAGAATCAAGCTAACTATGGGTCGTTGAACCATGTGTAAAAAAGAGTTGACCACCATATCCTTGGGTTGCAGGGATTCACAAACAAGTTTGTTCTTACAGGGGTGTAACTCAAATTGCTTCATCGTTGAGTTGAGTGAAGCAATTCCTAATGGAAAATGAGTAATCGAAGTTTTGACTAGATGCTTAAAAGTGTAACTCCCTATTGAAGTGTGAAATCCATGGAGTAGGTTATCATAAGTTGGGAAGGGTGTGAACATTAAATCAAAATAAGAGTCCTAAACTTATGGAGATTGATAAAGTTGAGGTCCATGCCTCCATGTCGCAAGGAATTGAGAGACGATGACATAAGTTTGTGAGATTTACAATCTTAGGGCAATCAATAGGTCTCCTGGAAGGCATCATATACTACATTATGATCCCATTAGTAGGTCGTACAAAAACTTAGATCACAAAAACCTAGTGATAAGATCACAAGTGATACAAGTTCTTTTGACTACAATTATCCAGCATCAACTATGTGATCTTTTGCCTAAGCTAGAAATTATAAGTGAAGAGAGCTTCCCAAGTTCCCTCTTATTGTAAAGGAGAGTTTGAGAAGAATTCTTAGTAGGGGAAACTTTGAGGTGGCCAAATATGTTGGATTCCAAAAAGCCCAAATTTTAGGCTATAACTAACTGATATGAACAAGGATAACCAGTGATGCAAATACCATAGTTACCAAATTCGATATGATATGGGGAAAAGCAAAGGGAATGCATAAAAATTGGTATTGAATAATTCGGCACTATACATCTCATGAAACTAAAACATTATATAACTTTTTCAGAATTTAGGTCTTAATAGGCTAATCCTAATTCCTTGCCTCATTCAAGGCCACCATAAAGGGATCAAAATCATACCCACTTTCACCCCCCCAGTAAATTCTGAAAAAGCCTTTTGAGAATCCTCTGTCCCTCCTTGAGGTGGCTACAACCAATGCAGCCACTGCAAAATCGAGGAAACATTAATGTTCTCTACATCATTGTTGGAGTCTCTTATTAAAGGAAATATAATCCTAGAACCAAAGTTTCAAGGTTCTAAACATAATGAAATAGTTTTATAGTCTATTACAAAAACCAATGAAAAGATTAAATTTAATAAAAATAAAATTTGGAAATAAAATTTTTTGCATAGGCCAGTAGTACATGAGAGGATAATGGTACTAGACCCACAAAAGAATGACAGTAAAATGAAAAATTAAAAGAGGTAAATCCAATACAAGGCAATCCCAAATAAAGTATAGATATCCTACACAAGAAGAAAATCTTGAATAACCTTATCGGTTAGCTCAAGTGGTCATAAGCCAAAAGTGAGATCTCTCCCCCAAAGTTAAGCAGGTCATGAGTTCAACTCTCTTGATCCACCGACATTAGGATCTGTAATCAGGGCCGATGGTTTACCCCATTTACCATATATAGATCATAAGGAAGTACTTGGAAGCACTTCCCATGAAGTGTTTTCCTTGGGAAAAAGGAAGCAAACCTTGATTCAAAGATGACATTTGAAAAAGAATGTGACTGTCGAATCTTTAGAACATAGTGAGGAAGACAACCAATGGTATCAATATCTAGCAGCAAAGAGCATGTGACAGTTGTGGTTCTAGCAACCAAGAATAAATTTGAAAAAACTTAGAATTAATGATTAGGACATCTAGAAACATCAACTACCTGATACATCACAAGCTACTAAGCTAGAAGCAAGAGACAAAGAAGCTAAATTTGTCCATCACAAAAGAGCTCATCAGTTGTCAACAATAACAATGCCTTTTGTCTTTATGAACTATACACTCAACCTAAAATATTTCCATGAGAATTCACAATATTTATTTCCCTACCGCCAAATTTTTACATTGATTACACATACCATCTGAAGTAAATTGGACCAAATAATTCGATTGTATGATTTTTTTCCAAATTTTAAATTATTTGGCCCAGTTTAGCCAAACTTTGTAATTATGGAAAATACTCACATAAAGATAGAAGAATGAAAGTTGTATCAAAAGAAGATTGTCAAATTGTGCATGACGTGATGTACACTCTATATTCCATTAGCTATATATAAGAGGAGCTGAAATAGGTGGAGGTAATTCAAGAGTTCAGTGGAGCAGGTGGATTGTTAGATTTGTGATGTTTGACCAAGCCACCTTTACGATGATGTACATAAAATATTAAGTACAAGATTACAAACAATACATTTTTTGGACTTATTCTTTGTTTATTTGGGGAAAATACTGCAAAGGAGTCCATGGCAGGTCATGTGTTTACAGGTGCTACATGTGGAGGTTTTGTGTAGCATAATTTTGCACCTTTGGTGGAGATATTGTGACAAGTTGCTTTTGTACTTTTCAAAAGTGATGGCATTAGTCAAGAGCTCCACGGAGAGTGTTTTTATTAGTGTCATTTGAAGCCATACCTTTTCACAGTTTGATTGAGGATGACAGAAGGGTTTCAAAGTTGTTTTGGTAGAATGTATGTAGAAGGGGAGTATAGGCTAGTTTCATAGCCTACTTGATATTGGCAGCGTTTTTGTGGAAGGTCTCATCACTACTATGCATCTACTACATTGTGATTGTTTACTTTTTCTTGTTCTATCAAAGGTTGGTTGTTCTTGTACACAACCATTGTTCTGGGATTTTGATGACATTTTCAATGGGCTAAAGAGGATAACGCCTTGCCATTGGGCTTACAAATCTCTATTGCAATGGAGCATTGGTATGCAATTAGCTTAAATATGGCCTCAAGGTGTATTTTTCCCTGCACATTTCATTGGCCTTTTATGGTAGGTCAGTTTATGTTTCTTCAAACAAGTACATATTTCTTCCTTGCAAGATTCCTGAGAGACTTCAATGGTTTGTACCTATATATTTATTCTCTCTTTCTCATCATTTCTTCAGAAAGTGGGTTTGACAGTGTTTTCATGATTCTCATCAATTGTGTGCTTTAAAGGGATCTATTTCAAATAGGATCCTTTTTAAAGTTGGGGGACCTGCAAGCCCTTGCTTAAAGTTGTTTAAGATACAAAGAGCATATCACAGAAAGGGATGTCAATATATTTCAAAAAAAAATATGAACCAGAAATAAGACAAAACTATTATCACTGTAGTTGTTACGTGTTTTTGAGAAGAAAGAGATCCCCATAGGTCAAAACAAAAGTTGTACAGAAAGCGTTGAATTAAATCGTTCACCAGCTCAGAACATGGATCGAAGGAGAGAACTAGTTTGAAAGTGGAAGGTTTTGATTTCGCATATTTCCTCATTTTGATCCGAACTTTTTTTTATCAAAACTTTTGAATTTTGTACCTTGGGGAGACCCTTGAATTATGCCACAGAAAATACCTTAGATTACCTCAGATTTTGCCCCATTTTGATGCAAAGAATGCTTCAAAATTTGTGTCCTTAATCTACCTTAGATAATGATGGGAAAAATGTTTGTCACCAAAGATATCAAGGTCTATAACAAGAGATGCAAAATGTGATTGTAAATGGCTTTGGAACTGTGTAAAATTCTGCCATCGACTGCTCCAAGTTTGACCCACAGAGATCTCCAAAATTACCATCATTTTGTATCCTACCTTTGAAAATTAAGTCCTTATTTTTAAAAGGGTGTATCTTTGTAAATCCCAAAGCGGAAGGCACACCCCTTAACAATCATCGCACCAGAGTGACTGTTCAGTTTGGGATTAATCACCATCTCTGTTTCAAGTACTCCTTAAATTACCTTGTCACCTGCAGCCCTCCATACAGGATTTGAACAGGATAATTAGAGAGAATATACACCAACAGTACATCAGGTCACTTGGACCACTTCCCCTAATGGCCTTGGGCCTGAGATGACGCTCCATTCCAAGCACTTCATGCCACTGAGGGATAGCCTTATTGTCAGACCTACATATACATATAGGCATTGAATGCATAGCCAGAGGATTCCTCCTCGTCAATTCAAGATTTTCTTGCACAAGCTTCAGATTGAGACAAATCATCACATTCTACAGTCTAACAGGATTTGTCAATTGATTCATTTGTAGGAGATTGAGTCAGAGGAGAACCTCATCTTTAGGTGACCCATTTATTATGAGATCATATGGAGGTTCCAATGAGGGTGCAATGACATTGGAAAACAAACAAAGTCTTTTAAATCAGTTCTTAAAATGAATTGAAACTCGAGAAAAGATATTACCTTTTAAAATCCTCAACGTCACTAATAGAAAGTTAGAAATTATAGAAGTATTCTAAGAAACTTTAAGAAATTGTCCCAGACAAACTATTCAATTAGTCCTGCCATTCTTCTATTTTGATTCCTTCCAAAATCATAATTCTCTGCAGTCTTGAACCTCCATTAATGACCATATTTGTTAGGAGGTCAGCAATTTATTTGTTGTCCATACGTGTATGGAGTCCAAATTTTGTATGGCTTCTCTAATCCAGATGATTTGGCCTGAAAATTCCCATGAATGATCTCCCAAATAATTTTTCAAAAGTCTTATAACTATATTTAAATCTCTCCTTCCAAGATTTAGGTTTTTTTATCTTAATATTGAGGCAAAGCTTACCTCCCTCTAAGCTCTTTCTAAATAAACGTCAATATCAAGAACAAGTAAACTTAAGATAGACCCTTTCATAGTCATTGTACACCATCGACCCAGACACTAAAAAGTGTTTGCAGACAAAAATGAATGAGATTGCAATCATTCTGAGGTGGACAATTCCAACATGTGTAATACTTTTCACGTTCAAATTTCAGATTAAGAATAGATTCCAAGAAAAGTAATGAATTAGTTAATTGTGAATTGAGTTAACAACCAAGTGTTTATGGCAAGCATGACATTTTAGTCCAAGCAATGTTGATTCAGTAGTTTTGTCATATATGGTCAGGAATTCACTCCGGTTGATTTGTGCCAACATTGCATACAAAACTATATAACTGTGTATATCCCACTTCCATATGTTGATGTAGAAACCAAGATCCTAGCCCTCTATAATCTTCACTTTTACCATAATATATATTATACTATTCAGGGTAGACTTCATAGTTCTAACAAAGTTAGTGGATCATCTATGATGTTAGCAAGACCAAAACTTATCAGGGGAGGCAAGTGCATTAGTAAAAGTTGACAGTCATTCACAGAACAATGTTGGTGGGTAAAAGACACTTTCCAGATCCATATCAGACTCTCTCTATCTAAGCCACGTACTGTTGCAAATGACATAAACATTTACTCTAGTGTCTAACATAATTTTTTTCTATAAGCATTTTCAACTAGTGATTCACACTACACGGTTCTACTATCATGAAAAGGCTAGCTTCTTCCATTTAATAAATTTTGCATGGATTTAGGAGATTAAGGTTTAAGACCATCCACCCACTAAATTTGCACTATCCTTGTCTCTCACTTTCGAAAAATCATACCTTCACAACCATGGTTCCTGCATGTTGGATTAACCGATCTATCCAAGATTGCTCGTTCTCCCTAACATTGAAGGTTACCTTGTTGATGGGCATAATAACCTAGGGCTCGCCATTGATGGCATAATGTGCACTCCACCCTTACATATGCTCTAACTACGTGGGTTTTGTGGGCCAACTGGGATAACCATCAAGGGTTGGGAAGAGTTATTGAAGCACTATCACTATTGCAACATTTGTTGCAGCCTTTATGAGATTAAAGGTTTAAGGGTGGGTCTCCCACCACTATGAGAAAGATTTGGTAGAGACATAAGTGAATGCAACATTATCAGGCGGGCAAATGAATTCATAAAATTTTCTAGCCATTCGCAGTACAACATTGGCTGGTAAAATACACTTTACAGATCCATATCAGACTCTCTCTATCCAAGCCACTTACCATTGCAAATGACAGAAATATTTACTTTAGTGTCTAACATAATTATTTTCTATAAGCATTTATTTTCTTCGGTGATTCACTCTACACGGATCTACTATCATGAAAAGGCTAGACACTTCCATTCAATAAATTTCACATAAATTTGAGGATTTAGGAGATTAAAGGTTTAAGACTATATTTAAGGATAAGAACATGGACCAACATGGTAAGGGACAATTTCACCCTAAACGAGAAGCCAACTACTCAAGTTGCGTGAGTGGGAATTAGAGACTCATGCCTTCATGACTATGCTAAAAGTGAAATAGCTAGAAATGTCCTCTGCCCTGGCTACACTGCAAATTCTAGTTGGGCACATAGTGGCTTGTATGAAAAACCTCCCTGTAGAGGCTCTGTAGTGACCTTTATGCTGACATGAAAAAACAATCATGGACTCAAATCAACTTCTTTTTTTGACAATCAGTTGTTGCAGTCGGTATCTCTATATTGTATAAAAGATATCAAGTTTCATTCTAAGGCAGTGTCGGCCAAAAGTAATGTGTGAACAAGCAAGGCAATGCTTTATGAACTCCATGGTTGCAGCAATGTCGAGTTATTGTTGATTAAGGTTTTTCACAATAATTTTGGAATCTCTCTTGCAGTAATGTAAATAATATAGACAAAGTAAAATTAAAACCCTTCGATAAGAACCAAACTTAGGAGATGAAAACTAAAATTTGCCAAATCATAAAAGTTGTTAGCTATCCACAGTGCAACGTTGGCTGCTAAAATACACTTTCGAGATCCATATTAGACTATCTCTATCCAAGCCACATCTCGTTGCAAATGATAGAAATATTTACTTTAGTGTCTAACATAATTATTTTCTATAAGCATTTTCAACTGATTAGCACTACATGGTTCTACTATCATGAAAAGGCTAGTGACTTTCATTCAATAAATATCGCATAAATTTGAGGAGTTAGGCCTACAATAACATAAATTGTTGGTTAAGGAACCATCCAGCAAAATCTACTCCGTTCAAAATATAATTCGGCGGTATTCACACAACAAGCAATTCATAGACATGTGTTGTTAATTATTGTTGGAATTTCTCGGATCTATGACTCTACCGATTACGACTAGGGATCCTGGGCACTGCCACTATTTTGTGCCTCTATCCTTTCCAATTACTAAAATTAGTAGAAACCCTCATGATGGATCGAAATGGTAATATCCCTAAGGAAGAGCTCTGTATTGTCTTAAGAATCTTTTTTTATATCTAACGTTTGACGTGGAAGGAAAGTCAATTAGCATTCAGAGTTCATGGTTTCGAATGGATCAAGAAAGGGGAAATAAAATCTTACGTACCCAAACCTGAAATTGTCGCAATAGAGGTGATTGATGAGAATGTCTCCTCGAATATTCAAGAAGTAAATTGCAGAGGCAGCCATTAGCATTGTGATCCACCCAATTCCACAACCTCAAATCTTCAAAATTTAGCAATGGCACTTCCTCTTCTTTTTCTTTAGAGTAAACCAATCATTTGTTAGGTCCCTATAATACTAGTGATTACCACATTACTATTGTAGTTGTATCCCTTATTAATATTGTTGTGCCCCTATTGTCCCCATATTGTTATTACTGTGCCCCATGGAATCCCTCTATTGTTATTTTTGTGCCTTTATATTATTATTGTTAGGTTGGCTTGGTTATATTGTCACCCCTTAGACTCCTATATATAGAAAGGAGGTTTTGTCATTTGAATCATCCAAGAATCATTCATTTGTGTAATGTAAATGAGAGGTTGCCCCTTGAAGAGGCTGAATTCTAAGGCGTTGATCTATCTTTCCTATCTTTTTGTGAGCTAGTTTCATAACATTTGGTATCGGAGTTTTGAATTCTAGGGTTGCGCTGCTCCAAACAGGTCATCATGGAATTTGCGCTATAAATTTTTTTCTACGATGTTTCAGATGCTAAAACAAAAACCTATTTGGGCTGAAATCGTTCTAAACCGCAGGTCCAAATTTCAGAGCTTTTTGTGCTATATTTGCAGAGATATAATCTGAGGAAGTTCGTATTTTTTTAGACTCCCGAATTACATTCCAAAGAGGTGACTTGGGGAAAATTGTCATAACTTTTATTTTGAGCATTAGATTGAAATTGCGTAAGAAGTTATAGAAAGAGGATGGATTTTAGTTTCCTGTGTATATGTTTTAGATCCTAAGGTCAAAACAGTGACACGTGGAACTTCATACAAGTTCGCTCTTCTGAAAAGGTATATAATCAGGTCATCTTGGGAGAATGTGCATAACTCTTTCATGGAGAATCTAAATTCGACCAGACTAGTGGCATTGGAAAGAGGATGCAGAGGGCTACTGCAAGTCACAATTTCAGAGCTAGAAGATCCAAAATTGCAGAGATACATCAGATGCAATATCGAGCTCCTACAAAGTGAAAAAGGGTGTGTAGATTTTTTAAATTTTTTCTTAAGCTTGGTTTGAAAATTATTTTGAAGGAATTCAAAGGGCATTATAAAGCATTATTATTTGTAACTGATGCCCCGAGGAAAGAAAATGCAAACACCAAGTAAGCAACTTGAAATCTCTAGCATGACTCATGAAGAAGAGGAAGAAATGCAACATGATATATCAAAATTATGAGACCAAGTGCAACAAATGTCACTCGCACAAAAAGTAATAGAATCTAAGATGGATGGTTTAAAGAAAGATGTAGAAGCTAAGATATATGGCGTGGAAGCTAAGATGAATGACGTGGAAGCTAAGATGGACGATTTGAAGATAGATTTGAAGACAGGCATGGAAGATTTGAAGACAGGTTTGACAAATTTTCTACAAGAAATACTTACTAATGGTGAAAGGGTAGTAAAGGAAACTCGTGATGAGAAAAAAATAAATGTTAATCATGATTTGACAGACTCTAATGTTGGATCTAAGAACCATCATATTCCAAAAATCGATATGAGGAAGTTTGATGGCAAGGATCCTGCAACATGGATACTACAGATGGACCAATTTTTCGATCTCAATAATGTGCAAAACACACAAAAGGTACGTATTGCCACTTTATATTTGGAACCAAATCAGTTTTCATGGTATCAATGGCTTTGCTCTCATAAAAAAATTGTCACTTGGGCAATTTTTACGGAAGAAATGACAACACATTATGAGGATACAAAAAGCAACACTTTTTTTAGCCAATTGATAAGTCTCAAACAAAAGCGTTCAATGATGGATCACATTGAGGACTTCCAAAAATTGAACATAAGGGTAAAAGATATTCCAGAGTAGCATAGGATTGATGTGTTCATAGGGACTTTAAAGGATAATATCCAACATGAGATTCTCCTTTGCAAACTTGATTCATTGGAGAAGGCATTCAGGATAGCAAGAAAAATGGAAAGCAAAATTATGGCAACTAGGAAGCCTACCACTCACAAATATATTGATGGAAGTGTTGTTGCCCATAGCCTTCCACAACCTATAAGGTTGACACAACAACAATTGGAAGAAAAAAGAGCAAAAGGGCTTTGTTATAGTTGTGATAGCAAATACACTAAAGGTCATAAGTGTGTTGAGAAGAAATTATTCTACATAGATTGTGAAGAGGAGGAAGAAAAGGAACAAGAAAGGTCAAAAGAACATGATATACTCCAGGAACAAACCCTAGATAAAGAAGTAATGAATCCAACCATATCTTGTAATGCATTGGCTAGAATTACCACTCCTCAAACTATCAAGATAGAAGGAAATATCAAGAAGAAAAAGGTAATAGTGTTGATTGATTCAGGAAGTACCTAGAATTTTATTCATTGTAAGATAACAAAAGAATTGAATTACTTCCTATATCTAGCACTAGAGTGTCAAGTGATGGTTGCAAGTGGAGGAACGATAAATTGCTCTGGAAAGTGCCATAATATCAAGCTATCCATGGGAGAATATGTATTGAAAATACCAATGCTTTCCATTCCAATGGGAGGTGTTGATGTTGTACTAGGATTCCAATGGTTACAATCCTTGGGTACAATAGCTTTTAATTTTCAAGAACTTTTCATGAAATTTTCTCTGGAAGGAAAGGAAGTTGAATTAAGGGGTATTACAGGGAAACTGGGAAAGATAATCAGCTGTAACGGTATGACAAAGCTTCTAAAAAAGGAACAACGACGTGTAATTGCACAATTATGTTCGCTAGATGTTTCCACATCGAAATAATCTATTTATCCAGATCTCCAAAAAGTCTTGGACAATCATTCCAAGGTATTTGAGACTCTCAAAGGTATCCCACCTATTCGTGATCATGATCATGCTATTTATTTGATTCCAGGTAGTGTTCCTCCAAACATCAGGCCGTACAGATATCCCTATGCCCAAAAGAGTGAAATTGATCATATGGTTGCAGAAATGCTAGAGGCTGGTATAATTCAACCTAGTCAAAGTTATTTCTCTGCTCCAGTAGTATTGGTGCACAAGAAGGATAGATCATGGCGCATGTTTCTGGATTATAGGGAGCTCAATATGCTCACTATTAAAGATAAGTTTCCCATTCCTATCATTGATGAATTATTGGATGAATTGCATGGATAAATTTACTTCACCAAGTTGGATCTTCATTCAGGATATCATCAAATCAGAATGAAGACTGAAGACATTCTGAAAACAACATTTAGAACTCATGAGGGTCATTATGAATTTTTGGTCATTCCTTTTGGCCTTACCAATGCACCTTCTACATTTCAAGGTTTGATGAATTCCATTTTCAAACCCTTCCTTAAAAAATTTGTGTTAGCATTTTTTGATGATATACTAATCTACAGCAAGTCTTGGAATGATCATGTTGAACATGTTGACAGGGTGCTACAACTATTGGAGGAGAAATAATTATATGCAAAAAGATCCAAATGTTTCTTTGAAGTACAAGAGGTGGAATATCTGGGTCATATTATATCTCATGAAGGAGTTAAGGTAGACCCTATCAAAATTATCGCCATTAAGGAATGGAAAATGCCCACATCTATAGAGCATCTGCGAGGATTTCTCGGGTTGACAGGGTATTATCACAAGTTTGTTAAGATTTATGAGAGAATAGTAGCCTGTAACAACATTATTGAAGAAAGATGCATTTTCATGGACTCTAGAAGCAACAAAGGCCTTCGAACATCTTAAAGAGGCAATGTGCCAAGCACTGGTCTTAGCTACACCGGACTTCACAAAAACCTTTATTGTGGAACTTCATGCTTCAGGAAATGGAATTGGTGCTATTTTAATGCAAGATGAAAGACCCATTGCTTTTGAAAGTCGTCCAATCAAGGGAAAGTTTTTACACAAAGCTATTTATGAGAAGGAAATGTTGGCAATACTACATGCACTTAAGAAATGGAGACCCTACCTAATGCGAAGACACTTCAAGGTAAAAATGGATCATGATAGCCTTAAATACTTTTTAGAACAAAGATTATCCTCTAAAGAGCAACAAAAGTGGGTCACAAAGATGTTGGGTTATGACTTTGAAATCATCTACAAAAATGGGAAGCAAAATGTGGTGGCAGATGCACTCTCAAGAAAGGATGAGGATGTGGAAGCATTGTTGTGTGCCATTTCTATTATCCAACCAAATTGGATAAATGAAGCAAGGGAGGAATGGAAGAATGACAAAGAAGTGTGGGAACTTATTCGGAAGTCACAACAAGATTCCAGTACATTCGATACATTTAGCTGGAAAAATGATTTGTTATGGTACAAAGATCGCTTATACCTCTGTACGAATTCCCAACTCAAACAAAAGATTCTTATGGAATTGCACACTTCTCCCTTAGAAGGGTGCTCAGGATTTTTAAAAACTTACCACAGGGTTAAGAAGGAATTTTTTTGGGATGGTCATAAATCAGATATTCAAAATTTTGTGGAAGAATGTTTGGTTTGCCAACAAAATAAAGTTGAAAAAATTAAGACACAGGGTCTATTACAACCTTTATCCATTCCAAGCCAACGTTGGAAGGAGGTTTCAATGGATTTTATCACAGGTTTACCTAAGTCTGAGGGAAAGAGTGTCATCATGGTGGTAGTTGACAGACTTACCAAGTATGCACACTTTTGTGCATTATCACATCCATTTAAAGCCAGTGTAGTTTCTACTGCATTTATGGAAACAATTCAAAAGCTACATGGAAACCCAAAGATTATTGTAAGTGACAGCGATTCCATTTCACTGGAAATTTTTGGACTGAATTATTTTCTTGTCTTGGTACTTAGTTAGCTCATAGCTCATCTTATCATCCTCAATCTGATGGGAAAACTGAGATAGTAAACAAATGTTTGGAAGGATATCCTCGTTGCTTTGTATCTGATAAACTGACACAATGGGTCAAATGGTTGCCTCTGGCTGAATGGTTGTATAACACTTCCTTCCATACAACAACAAAACTTACCCCATTTATGGCACTTTATGGATATCAGCCACCATCCATCACATCATATTTAAGAGAAAAATCTAAGGTTCAAGCTGTGGAACATCACATCAAGCATAAACAACAAGTCCTCCAACTCTTAAAGGATAACCTCGTGTTGGCACATAATAGAATGAAACAATAGGAAAATCAACATCACAGCGAAAGAAGTTTTGATGTAGGTGACTGGGTATTCCTACGGCTACAACCATATAAACAAATGTCTCTCAAGCAAGCTAAGAAGGATAATAAATTATCACCAAGGTATTATGGTTCGTACAAGGTGTTGCAAAAGATTGGTACTATGGCATACAAATTGGAGCTTCCTGCAAAAGCATCAAATAATTAAGTAGAAGTTTATGGCTTGTATCAAGGCTTTTTTTAAACGTTTTAGAAAAATAATAATAATAATAATAATGAAAGTGAAAGATATCACATTTTTATTTATCATTTATAAAAAATTTTGTGTTAAGATAATAATAGACTAAACATATTTCTTTTCATAATTCAAATGCTCTTTCAATTTGATGACTTTAAGGTCTTCCATGTCTTTCATAATAATAACTTTGAGACTGTCCAGTTAATGAGTTGTGGATCTAAGTTATCACAAGGGGGGCTCTTCGTAAATAAGTCTTTCATAGCCATTAAATGTGGATGCTTGATACTTGGACAAGCATCAAGGAGACCATCCAATGTCATCAGGGAGGTCATCCAAAGTTTAGGTGAGTGGCAGACCCATGTAGTGTAGGTGAAGTGATATGGTGATATAAGAATAATTGAAAGCTATCATGCGGAAAGAGTCAATTTTGCGGACAAAACCGACCTCCCTAGAAGCTAAGGCTTCCTAGTGACAAACAAAACAATCAAGCACTATCTTTCCCTAAATATGCATTTAAAATAAAAGCAACCAGGTGTTTAAGGCTTACCTCTAGTCCAATGCTTGTTTGTAGCAGCCAAACCTCTTCGATCCAGATGAGCTCCTTCTCCTTGAAGCCTGCATTCACTAACAAGCAAACGATTACATAGCACCTGAATAACTCATATAATAAAACATATTCATCATAAAGACCAAGGAGTTTATGAAACAAATTATATATAACAACTTGTTGAGAAAAATGAACTTAATTGTATTAATTGGAAACAAAAGAAACCATTACAACTAGTGCCTTGGTGTTGTGCAGGTCCCTCCCAGGGTCCAGCAAGAGTTCTCCTTTACTTTGATCAGCTCACCCACTTCCAAATGAAACTAGGAAAGGATTGGAATCTCTCCTCTCAAGCTCTAAAAGGGAGTCCTAATTTCAGCAGCATCTACCCTTAGGAATGTTCAGCTTTCAACCTCTCCTCCCTCTGGCCCAATGCCTATATTTATAATGCTTTGGAGGAAGTTAATCAAGTCCACCATCAATGGGATAAGCCCCTCTTTCAATGGGATAGCTCCCCTCTTGATGGGATAAGTTCCTCTTTCATTGGGATGCATGAACCATCTGGAGGCGCTCAATCCACGTCAAAGCATCTTCTAGAATGCTCTAGAATTGACCACAAGTAAGTTTTTTGAAGTAAAACTTGCGCCTTTTGACCTTTAAAGGAGTACGCACCCACCCCTTTACAGACAGAGCGTACAAGTACAGAGGTATTATGTATTTGAGGTGCGTACACGCAGGTAAGGGTAAGAGAAACTGCGTAACCAGAGTTATATTGAATTTTAAAGACTTTTCTCTCTTTTTTGGAGTTTGACATGAGGAGCAGAGGTATAAGACTTGCCAAGGAGGACAGTATGACTATTGATGGAGCCATACTGACTGCAAATAGTCATGGTGACAAATTTTAGTGTAACAGATTGCCCCCTAAAGTGCGAAGCCTGTAGTAGATTAGGGTTTCATATCATCTAGGAAGGGTGAAGCACTTTATCATTCAAGGATTATCTTGTGGAGAGCCTAGTTGGAACCTGCAAATATTCAACACAAAATACATGTATGAGATCATATCATCGCTGAGGTAGGCATTCCCATACTCAGATAAAAACTTTAACTAACAAACTAACTACTGCTCTGATATAGGAATGATTTCGCAGTACATCATAATCATAGACTCATGTAGACACAGTATGGACGCAGCCATCTGTTTATAATTAGTCTACTATATAATGAATACAAAACTCCTCATAGCCTGGATGGCGGAAACTAGATCCAGGGTCTTCATTTCTACTTCTCGAAATAGTACGATTCTATCCATGCGAATAAATGAGTTGATGTCGAACATGGTAGAAACCACTTGATTACCAGTTAATGATGTAAACTGTTAACAAGTGTGAGAGATACCACTAGTGATGTCAATGGTTCTCAAAGTACCCAGTACAATCCATGAGATGTGAGTAGATGTGTTGACGTCGAACATGTCACGGAATCCTTCGATCGAAAGTCAATGATGTAAACTGTTGTCAAAGGTGAGAAACCTGCCATTGAGGCATGCATATTTCAAGGTACTAACAATTCCCAGATCATCTTTCTAGATAATGTGCTGATGTCGATAGAAAGCAATCCGTTGCAGGCCAGCCCACAACACGAAATCATAGATCAAGTTGAAGAAATGTAGCTGTAAGGACTGACTCAGGGATGGTCAAGATGGATGAAAGGTATTTTGCAGATGAATGGTTTGTTTGCAGTGACCTCTTGAACATATAACGACACAACAGATGGCTTGGTGACAATTGACCCAAAGTTAATACCTGGAAACCGGCTGAAGACTTTCAATGTGGTTTGATCAACTGTTAGGCAAAGGATTTCCCAACCCAGGTGAATGAAAAGTGTCGTGATCAAGAGTGGTGATAAGGTTTTTTCTGAGACGAAGGATAACAAATAGGCTCATTTTTCTCTCTTTTCCCCCACCATTTCTGGAAAGTACCTCTTTATTTTTTACAAGCTTGAGGAGGATAACATTTGCTTGATTATAAGCTCATCCTTCGGATGAGTCCAACTTAGTTTAGATTCGAACCCTAAGAAGGAGTGGTCCATTACTATTTTTAATCGAACAAGTCCTTTACTGTGAAATTTTAACGAGTCCAGTATAGGAGAAACTTGGCGTTTTTCAATTTTAGAGAGTCTGAAAAACTTAAGAAGACTCCAGGGTTGACCTTTTTCGTAAGTTTGTGTCTCCCAAGCTCGAAAAAGTATAAAATAATACTTGAGAGAACCGCTTGATCTTTACGACCAAGGATTACTTTCATGATTAGTGTCTCTGATCTGAAAAGTAAAAAGCGATCAAAGACACGTCGTTTTATTTCCAATATCGAATTTGAAACGACAAAAATTTGGCAATCTTTTCATGTTTTTACAGTCAGAAAAGGGTTGTAAGAGGACCGTCTTTTAATTCC
The DNA here is from genome assembly GCA_031772625.1 of Pinus tabuliformis. Lineage (NCBI taxonomy): Eukaryota > Viridiplantae > Streptophyta > Pinopsida > Pinales > Pinaceae > Pinus > Pinus tabuliformis. The sequence goes on along the minus strand of CM062818.1, from coordinate 533,730,793 downwards.
GTTTTAACGAGTGTAAAAGAAACGCTCAGCAATCTTTTCATGTTTTAGGAGTCAGAAAAGGGCTTAAAGATGACTCTGATGTTTTTGTTTGGAAAAAATGACAATTTTCCCTAAATCCTTTATCCTGCACAAAAACCAACACATTACTCATACCTGTTGAAGATAGATAAAAATACTTTGAAAAATACCTTTTCATGGTGAAAAATAAACAAATTTACCATTTATTTACCGAAAAAACCTATAAAAAGGGCTTTTACCAATTCATTTTTACCATTTTACTGTTGAGGAGAGAAAAAGGGCTTTTGGCAAGAAACTTCCCGTGGACATTGCGGAGAATCCGAACGTCGAAATCGAACACCGTCTCTTTCAGGTATTCTACAACATCCTCCTCTTCATTTTCATCCGTTTAGAATTCCTTTTTAGGTCCTAAATTTCATTTTTTGGAGGCTTTGGGGTTTCAAGAACCACCTCTCGGGGTACGCAGGTGCCACACTAGGGACCCATGTACCTCGGACATTTTCTGAGTTGGGAAAATGTCGAGCGTACGCACCTTGCCTTCAGGGAACCTGCGTACCTACGCTCTGTTCCTAAAGGCAGGGTGCGTACCCCGCAAAACGAGTTTTCAAACCCCAATTTCTCCAAAATGGGCCAAAATTTTTTGATTTCATGGAATCTAATGGATGTTTTCTGGTGTGTAGATTGTTCACCATGCTTGATTGGCACGAGAGAGAGCAAGAAGATGTTGATTTGGCCGCCATTAATCATCAACCGTAAATTGATGCTTTGAAGGCATGCAGCCTTTATAAATACTGGGCCATACCTGGCATGAGGGCCCAAGTGAGATTTCTAGAGTGGCTGGTAGAAAGATGGAACGTTCAGGACCAATGTTTTTATATTGGAGGGCACCCGTTCGAGATGGAGCCCGCAGATATCTACTTTCTTACTGGTTTGCCCAAGAGAGGCGAACACTTGACTCTGTTCGGGACTAGGCCGGGTGGCCAGTCCATCGCTAGTCTCCGACTAGAGTGGTGTAACACTCAGACTCATGAGAAGGGGATAGAGATCAAAACTATATCCCGCCCTGAACTTATGGTGATTGCCTTTACAGTTACCAGACTTTGCGGGGCTGCCGCTTTACACATTGCCACTGGATCCCAGATGCGGATGGCGATTGATTGCTATCGAGGTACCATTTTCAACTGGTGTGATGTTGTGTTGGCCAATGTAAAAGGCCAACTGACTCGAGCCAAAAATGGACAGCTGAAGACTTTTGGTTATGGGCCTTTAGTTGTGTGTTTTGGCTTAGAGAGGGTTCCGATGCTGATCCCACAACAGCTCACTGTTGGTGTTGGGCTTTCTCGAGAGCCCAAATTGATGCGATGGGTTGCGGTTATGGCCCGTCATCCTGATGAGGGAACTGAGGTTGTTCGATTTACTCCAGAGTAATTTCACTGGTTAGAGGACCAGGTCTTTTCTATACAGGATTTTCCTTATGCCGGAGTTGATTTTCGTGGAGATCCGGACATGGTTCTTCCACCGGGAGAACAATGGGATGATACAGTTAACTTTATTTTCACAAGTTTTTTATACTATCTATTTTTTTGTTTGTTTTTATATCGTCTCAAAACTAATAGTAATAATTTTCAAAATGCAGATGTAGGCCCACGCTGTCCAGCCAATCTCCAGCCTTTCGAGAGGAGACTACCAGCTGCAGCGGCACTGGCCCCACAGGATGAGGCCACAGAGACTTTAGCTGAGTTGGAAAGTGACCTAGAGCGTCTTACAACATATATACCGGAGACTACCATAGATGATATTCCTATCAGGCTTCAACGCTATGTAGTCGGGGTCCCAGGACCTTTTAGGAGGTTCTTGTGTAGGGTAGCCCGTGCAGTGGTGTCATATAGAGATCATCACCAGTGATTGGATGGTTGTTTTTGTAGACACATGTGACATTTTGGTTTTTTTTGTACTTATCATTTTTACCGATCATAAGGTGTTTTTCAACCTATGATCGAAGACAATGTATTTTTTGACACACTCCTATCTATATATATCATTATTACCGGCTTATCTTGTAAATCATGCTATGGAATGGTTTTAAATTTACATGTATGATTATTAAAAATGTCTATTTAACATTCGAGAAGAAATTGCATATGCTAATGTATTTAAAGACCTTGGAATATGTTGATATTCAATGTAATCAAATTTACGTTCCAAGAGACGCACTCTCAAAAATAACCTTAATAACACTGGATTTATAATGGCATATACTCTATTAAGTTGTAATACAATGAGTTCAGAATCTAACCTCACTATCAAACTCTGAATCCCAAATGAAATAGATCCAAACAATAACTCAATCACTGCACTGTATTCTGCAATGTTGTTTGTTGTTTGACCGAGGCTCACCCCATGCATAGATACTAACTCGTCAGAGGGTGAATAGATAATTCAAGCTGCGGAAGAGATATTCCGTGTACTACGACAAGCACCATCAGCGAAACCGATGTATGTTCGGAGAGGCATCGACATCTGCATCATCAAGAGTAAAACCAAGATAAGCTAGAATAACGACGAAAACACACTTTCTAAGCTAAGCACACTGTCTAAACTAACAAACACGCCAGCTAGAAAGAAAAACTAACCTAACTAAAAATCTCCATACCCATCTTTTAAGCATAATACCTCTTTAGGTAAAGTCCATTTCTGGGTTTACCCAAAGAGTCCCCGTCAAAGTCTACCAGCTCATAGGCCCCTTTTTCTAGCTTTCGCTTGACAATATAGGGCCCATGCCACATAGGAACGAATTTTCGAGCACCTAATTTATCATTAGCTTGATCATATAATAATACTAGGTCTCCTTCCGAAAAATTTCGAGGGGTCACATTTCAATCATACTGAGCTTTCATTCATTTTGCGTGAATCTCGATCACCAATGCAGCATCACGTCGATTCTCATCTAATTGAGCTAAGTATAATAAACGCTTTTCCTCTTCGGAAGTAGCTAGAAGTAACTCGATGGCCATTTGCAGTGACGAGATTTCGCATTCAATGGGTAGCACAGCTTCCAAACCATAAACTAGTTGGAAAGGAGTGAACCCTGTTGATGTTTTCACTGAGGTTCGGTACGCCCAGAGTGTAGAAAATAACATGTTGTGCCAATTCGACCGATGAATACCAATGATTCGTCGGATCATGATAACTAGAACTTTGTTGATGGACTCAACCAGACCATTCTCTTGTGGATAATAAGGAGTTGAACTATCGTGATGCAAACCAAGCTGACCTGTAAGTTCTGTCATCATAACGTTTCAAAAATGGCGCCCATGGTCAGTGATTATCGCTTGTGGGACACCAAACCTAGAAATTATATGATTGAATACGAAAATTGCAGGTGTCTTGCCGTCTGCCTCGAATGTAGGCATCGCCTCGGCCCACTTAGTAAAATAATCTACCGCAAGGATGATATACACATGCCCCCCGGCCGAGTGAGGGTTACATGTAATAAAATCGATACCCCATTTGGCAAAAGGACCAACGGCAATTATAGGGTGGAGAGGAGCAGGTGGAGCACGCATCTTTCGATCAAACACTTGACAGTTGTGGCATTTTCGGACCGTAGTAATACAATCTTTAAAAAAGGACGGCCAGAAATAGCCAGCGCGCAATATCTTTTGGGCTATGGCATACCAAGACATATGACCGCCACACGCTCCAGAGTGACAGTCATTTAGAACCTTTTCAGCCTCTTCGTGAGTTAGACAACGTCGAAAGATAGAGTCCGCCCCACGGTGATAAAGAGTATCTCCAATAATTTTGTATTGTTGGGACTGGAATCGAATTTTCCGACGTTCCGATTTTGAAGCTTCAGGCCGAAAGGATTGGGTATGGAGATAGATGATGATATCCCCATACCACGGATCTAAAGTGTTGATTAGAAACAAAGATTCATCCGCAATGGGCTCCTCTGCCACAGTTTTTGTGTCAGCACGCGGGAAATCACACATTAACTCTGCGAAAACTAAAGATTTCTTAGACTTAGATTTCTCAAACTCCAAGTCGAACTCCTACAGGATAACAATCCATTTAGAGTACTTGCCCCCTAGCAATTGTTTAGTCAAAATGTAGATCATAGGGTTGCAATCCGAAATGACTGTAGTTTTATGGAGTAAAATGTAGTGACGAAAACGTTGGACAGCTTGAACGGTTGCCAATGCCAATTTCTCCACATGTGAGTATTTTAGCTCAGTTGGATTTAGCGTCCGACTAAGGTAACATATCACATGTTCCGTTCTGAATTCATCTTCCTGAACTAAGACCATCCCAATGGTGGAATGAGCGGCGAAGAGGTACAAAAAGTAATCATGGTTGTAGTTGGGAGGATGCAACAACGGCGCATGGGTCAACGCGTGTTTGAGTGCATCAAAAGATTTCTGAGCTATCTCATCCCAAGAGAATTGAGCATTTTGTTTCAACAACCGTGTAAAACCTTTTGTAACCTCGGTGTAGTTAGGAATGAATCGCCGTAAGAAGTTTGCTTTCCCCTGCAAAGTTTGGAGTTGGCGAAGACTCGAAGGAGGAGGCAATTTGATGATAGCTTCTACCTTCGAGGGATCGGCGCGAATGCCGGCTTTCGAAACTACAAATCCTAGCAATCGTCCTGCTTCTATACAGAAGACACATTTGTGTGGGTTCAACCGAATACAATAATGCCTACACCTCATGAAGATTGCTCGTAAATGGACAAGGTGATCAGCTCGATGTAACGAATGAGCAGGAAAATCATCGATATACGGTTGCACAATGTGTTTGATGTCATGAAACGCATAAGACATCGCCCTTTGAAAATTTGCTCCGGCGTTCTTAAGACCAAAAGGAAATTTGCAATAAGCAAATGTCCCTCATGGACAAATGAAAGCCGTTTTTGGTTGATCGGCAGGTAGAATATTGATTTGATTATAACCAGAAAAACCGTCCATAAAGGAAAATATTTCACTGCTGGCACAATCATCAATGATTTGATCGATATAGGGTGTTCGGTAGTTTTCCTTTGGACAAGCTCGATTAATGTCCCTATAATCGATGCATATTCTTATTGTTCCCTATTTTTTGTTAACCAGAACAATATTCGATACCCAATCCGTTAACGGGATCGGATAAATGAAACCTGCTTTCAACAAATTTTCAACTTCTGCTTTAATTGCAGCAGCTTTTCGTGGGTGAATCTGACGCAAACGTTGCCGGACGGGTTTAGCGTCCGGGTAAGTTTTGATTTCATGAACAACAATCGCGGGATCAATTCTTGGCATTTCCTCATAGGACCAGGCAAACACGTCGCGAAATTCTTTAAATAGGGCCTTGTATGTTTGAATTTCGTCATCTGTACACGAGGAACCTATATGAATGTTCTCAACAATTCCAGGCTTAACTGAAATGTCAATGTGAATAGTTTGAGAGATATTTCCCAAATTCAGCTCTGAATCAGGATGTTTCATGGGATTCTGATCTTCCTTGACATATTCAGCTGTAAAAATTGATGAGAAATCATTTTCAAAACGATCATCCTCGGGTAAAAACGAAGATCTATGATGGAGATCCTCCCATGGTAAATCATCTATACACAGGACTTCACGAAGTTTCTCGTCAGATGACACAACTTTGGGAAACGCTATTAACTCCGAGGTTGATGTGAAAAGTGATTCCTCACGGACCACATTCATTTGGTCAATTTTGGTTGAACACGGGTCGGTAAAAGACTGCATGGCTTCATAGGCAATTTCATATGGACTCAACGGCATAGAATTACCAAATGAGTCTATTTCAGATTCAGAAGGAACGATCCAAGGATTGTCATAATAAATAGTTTCTGATGTAATCATATGAATGGGTGCAAATGAAGATGATGTGTTGAGTGGAGGAAAAGGAAAAGTTCCCAGTAAACAGACATCTTTAACTAATCCTACTCCAACATCCTTATATGGGATAGTCGTTTTACCGACATGCTGAATACTCTCTGAAGAGGATGGATCGGATGAAAAGTAAGCCAGCTGGTCTATTGTTACGATCTTTCCATTATGTGGGAACTTTATTACTCGGAAGACCAATGAAACGACCATTGTCATAGCGTAATTCAAACTTCGACCCAAAAGAAGGTTGTAGTCTAGAGGGGCATCAACCACCTCCACATATAGACTAACGGTTTTTCCTTCAACCCCTATAGGAGAATCCTGTAAAATGCCAAAAGGATGAAACCCACGGCCATCAATGGCCTTAAGAATTGTCGGGGATTGATTCAGTGAAGGAGAACCAAGTGATCTCCAACACTGTATCGACATAATACACGTTGAAGCTCCCTCATCAATTACAGTCCGATGAATAAGCCTGTTTTTTACTATCACTGGGATCTGGAAAGCCATTTGATGAGGCAAACGTGGTGTACTATTTTCTAGATCAAAGATTATTAGGTTCGGGTCCTGAACATCAACAGCTCCTATAGCCGACAACAGTAATTTGCGCTGTGCTGGGCATGATTGCAACACTTCCAAAGCCGACATTGCTGAGGGTGAAACAGCTAAGTCCTCAAAAATGTTGTAATTCTAGGCCGCTCTCGCATGTGGATTGAAAGCAGACCTTCGAAGTACACCCTTGGCAGGCGGCTTGATTACTAAGTCTAGATTAGCTTTCTCGATCTGTAGTGGATCGGAACCGGGAGCTGAGGTTGATGGATTAGAACGAGAAGATTCTGCTTCTTTGCCATCAACAGGACTTTTACTACCATAATCTTGCGATCGAGTCGCAATCCTTACATGAGACATCATCAATATGGGTTCTTCAGTGGCACTCAAGGAAGAACCTATCATTTTGCTATCTTTTGGGAATGGATCCTTCAAGACAGCAGGAATTTGGGAACCTTTGACGATCTTCGCAACCTCTGCTCGACGAGGGCAGTCTCTTGTAAAGTGTTCTTCTTCACAAATAAGACATGGATAATGAGGCTTGCGCTTTCCATCATTAGATTCTGCCTTTTCAGTTTTCTCCTTTGGAGTTTTGTCTGCTTTATTCTTCTTCTTCCCTTTCTTCTTCCCACCGGATTTTGATTTAGCCGTAGATGACTCTATAGTGTGAATATCGGCGGAAACCTCAGCAGAAGAATCTCCTGTCGGGGAGTCTGGTAAGGTTATAATAGGAGAAGAATTCTTGGAAGACTTCTTCTTGCTTTTAGTGTTCACCGTACCAATCATGCCATCAGCAGCATGAGATCCCGAAGGAGCAACAACGATTTGATTTGACTTTGGAAGATTTGGGATCTTTTCGTGTAACATACCTGACTGAGTATAAACTAAGTCAAGGTACTACGCCTGAGCAATCACTTGCTCCTCAGAAACTACTCTGGCCTTAGCGATGTCTTCAGTAATCTTCGGTAACAATGATTTAACAAACCATTCAGCTAAGATCTGGTCCGGGATAAAAAGTTTCACTAACCGCCTTCGACGTCTCCATTCATGAATATGATCAGAAATATAAGTGGATGTCGATTGCTTTAATGAAGTTAGTAACTCCGTGTCATTATCATATCTGACCGGCAACTGAAAATGAGTTAAAAACGAGGTAGCTAACTGGATAAAATTATAAAACCGTGGTAACTCAATGTACCACTTGGCCGCAAGACCAATGAGAGTGCGCTGGAAAAGACGTAATCGGATCGAATCATCCGAGATGGAATTAGAGGCACACCAGAGGTGGTAAGTCATCACATGATTCGACGGGTCCTCTCCAGACTTACCCTCGAACTTAGGAATGTCACTGGGCAACTTATTCGGCATTGGCGGCCAAAACGGAAGATAATTAATTGGATCATTCGTTAGGCGCGAAAAGTCTGGTAAATCCAAAGTTGTGATAAATGGTAGCTGTCGATTAGGATCCCTAAAACTCTAGGTCACTATACCAGCCCCAGGAGGAGGATATCCAGGATAACTAGGAATAGGAGTCGCGTTCGGGATATTGTATCCTCCTGGAAAACCAGGATTAACCGGACCGTACTGGGGTTGTTGATAAGTGTACCCAGGATATTGTTGATACTGGTAAACTGGTTGCTGGATAGCAGGACCGAGTTGGTACTGTCCCTGGTATGGTTGGTAAGTGAATTGTGGTTGACTGGTGACAACCGTACTTAAACCAGGTTGTCCTACAGGCATCTGAACCGTAGTTTGAATCGTGGATCTATACGATGGTAAAGATGTCTGAGGAGTAGATACAGGAACAGTAGAAACCGGAGCTGTCGATACTCCAGAAGTAAGTGGGGTAGATGGAACAGATGTTGCGGCAGTTGCAGCAGTCGTTTGAGATGGAGTACGAGGCGAAATAGGCCCAGACTGAGAAACTACCGAAGGTACAAAAGTTTGAATATTAGACTGGACTGGTTGCTGGGGTGAACCAGAAACTAAGATTTGTCCAGTTTGAGATGACAACTGTACATTTGGCTGCAACACTTGTTGAACTTGCGATGGATCCCACACTATGTTTATTCCGGGGTACTGACCCATAACAGGTTGAGGATATTGAGATCCATAACTGGGTTTAGGGTAGGATTGATAATTGAAAGGTACATTTCCCGTACCTTGAACATAAGATTGACCTTGGGGTGGTTGGAAACCTTGACTCGAGTACTGACCTTGGGGTAGATACCCTTGAGGCATGTACTGATACTGGGGTTGACCTTGAGGTATAAATTGATACTGGGGTTGACCTTGGGGTACATATTGAGTCTGGGGTTGACCTTGAGGAATGTAATGTACTGTAGGCACGTACTGTCCTTGAGGTTGCCCCCAGATGCAAATTGTGTACCTTGAGGTTGCCCCCCAGGCGTTAATTGAGGCTGCCCCCCAGGCGGTAACTGACCACCTTGAGGTTGAGAAGCGGGAATAGAACCTGACATCATAAGAATGTCTTCTAGAACTCAATGGCTTTGCACCATTGCTTCCAGTGAACATCCTTTGTTCAATGGGTTGAGGAGATGCTCCCGAAAAAGTACCAGACAGAGACTGATAACCAGCAGGAATAGAAGGACCGCCATACAAAAAAGATTCAGGTGATTGAGTAAACATGGACGACTGACCTGACATATTTACGAGAGTATAAATACCCCTAGGTGGATAAGAAACGCGAGGTGGTGAAAAACTTGACACTGAGCTATCCAAATAATTAGTTAAAGAAAGATACCAAGTAGTACTTCTAGGTGGATTGTAAAAAATGGATTCACGCTCCCTTAGATCAATAGTAGGTTGATTCTCAGGGATAGGGATGCCTATTTCTTCTTCTGAAGCAAGCTCTTCAATAGCTATCAAACCAAAAGGAATATTTTCGATGATGACTCTTTCTACCCTAGGTGAATTAGGAGCACTAGAAGTTGGAGAGACTAACCACGATGTTGGAGTAACAGGTTCAGATATCTCGGGTTCTTCGCCTATATCACTAGTAGATGAAAAACTACCAGCAAGCTCGAAAACCGAAACAACTTTGGGATTATAACCTGTTTCTAGAGTTTGGTAATCACGATGAACAACCAACGAAGACTCTCCTTCTTCAGGTGACCCTACTTTACTGCCACTAGGAGTTACGAGGACTTTCAAACCTTCGTAATGGCCCGAGACTTCTTCAGGAGGTTGGCCCCGAAGTCTACGGGACTTCCTCAACAAATCAGCCACGGTTACAACCTCAGGAGACTGGCCCCGCAGTCTACGGGACTGTCTTGGTAATTCAGCCACAGCTAAAAACTTTTAACTACTGCACACGCAAACAAATTAAAATATCAAAGAAAACCGCCTAAAGTCTCTAAAGAACCAAACAAATTCGAATCACATGCCTAAAGAATCTAGGGCGTCAAACCACACACAAACAGTAACCTTCCGGACCGAAAACACTAGTTGGTGATGAAATCCAACATCGCAGAAGTCAGTACAGAAGTGGCGGGTGGAACAGTTACCCCGGCAACCTGCTTAATGAATAGACTGGACCAAGTTCCTCCACTTTAACCGTCTCGAGTGAAGTGAACCCCCCAGAAAATCCAAGTGAGTCTAGCCGACGTCTGCTCCAGGTACAGTGGGATCTTCCCTCCACCGTCACCTTAGGAAGAATCCTAAAGATAATAGTCACTAAGGTCACCAACAACAACAAATATACCTAGGGGAACAGTCTACGATCTGATAGCACGCAAGGGCAGAGTAACAAGCTCAATCCCCTTGCCGGCGCCTCGAAAATAATCCAAGGTTTACCAACAAGTGACCCCAGGCTCCTCGACAATGGTTAATCCGAGGTTTACAGTTTGTAGTACGTGCATATCTGGCGTCGTTCCCAATGAAGGAGGATTGATTCCCTCACTGGTTCAGACACGATCTCGTGCTTCTCCTTTAAGAGGAGCTTTCCCAGAGCATAAATGTAATAGTTGGATTTATCCTACCACAAGATAAGCTACTTGTTTGGTTTAACTGTCTTGGAGAGTTAATTACTCTCCTACTCCAAGACACTAGCCTGATCTATATTGGTGTATCAGAGCCCTAGTAAATAAAAAGTTACTAAGTTAATTTTACTTTAAGCGTTAATTTTTATGGCTTTTCTTTAGGACAAAAGGTAGCGGAGATGAAACTGATGGTGTGTAGACTCGACTCAAATCCACTAAAAAGATGCACCTAGGATGAAACAAAACAATCTTTCCTTTTCAATGAATTCCCTAGCTAAGAGATTTGGAGAATGCAAAATTTATAAAGACAACTTTTTTCGCAATGAAAACCAAAGAAACAATCTCTTTATCTTTTCCAAAGCACACAACACATGACCACTAATTATTTCACGAAAACTTCCTTTCTCTTTTCAAAGACTTCAAATGCTACTAAAACAAACTTTCCTCAAAAGAGATTTTGTATTTTTCCTATTTTATCAAAGCATGTAAAACTACTTAACAAAAATCAACTTTAAGATCTATGAAAATCAAATCAATTTTAATATCTATGAAAATCTAAGAGAAATTTACCTAAAAGCAAATCTAATGAGGTAAAAGCCTACAAAATATAATTCCAGGATGTTTTACTCAGTTACAATTCAACCAAGGACTAATTCATGCAGAATCATAAACTAGTCAAAAACAAAAAACAAAACGTTATTGTTCTTTTTCGTAAGAATGAAATTCACAGCTTAACCAACAAGCTTTCTCGAAATTCTGCAAAGAGACAACACAATGGTAGGTTTCTCACAAAGGTGGATTTTACGAAAGGTCTGACTCCTAAGAAGACTGAAAAGACCAGGGATATCCAAGGTTTTTACAACTTCTAAATCCAAAGTCACTACAAGACCAATACAAAAATCAAACCTAGGGCTAGAATTTCTATGAACTTCACTAAAACCCTTGATGCTAATGAAACAAGCTTAGATGAAAACTTTTGACAGGTAACTAGTGGATCTGGGCATTAATAAACAAGCTATAAACAAAATCTAATAAGAAAAAAGGAAAAAAAAATGAAATTTTCTAAACTTTTGACAGGGTACGTAGGTAGCCTGTTTGCACTGGTGCGGCCACGCTCTGTGTACAAAGAAGAAGTGCGTACAGGTACGCACTGTGCTTAACGCAGAGGGTGCGTACTGCTCTCAAAATCAAGAAAAATAAAAACTAACTCAACCCTAAGCTATTCCACCCAAATTCACAGTCAAACAGTCAAAAACTAGAAAGAATTCAGATTTTCTCAAATCAAAGTATCAATCAAAAGAGAAATCAATCAAATCCATGGATTCCCCAGCGGAGTTGCTATTTTTTCATGCGGAAAGAGTCAATTTTGCAGACAAAATCGACCTCCATAGAAGCTAAGGCTTTCTAGTGACAAACAAAACAATTAAGCACTATCTTTCCCTAAATATGCATTTAAAATAAAAGCAACCAGGTATTTAAGGCTTACCTCTAGTCCAACGCTTGTTTGTAGCATCCAAACCTCTTCGATCCAGATGAGCTCCTTCTCCTTGAAGCCTGCATTCACTAACAAGCAAACGATTACATAGCACCTGAATAACTCATATAATAAAACATATTCATCATAAAGACCAAGGAGTTTATGAAACAAATTATATATAACAACTTGTTGAGAAAAATGAACTTAATTGTATTAATTGGAAACAAAAGAAACCATTACAACCAATGCCTTGGTGTTGTGCAGGTCCCTCCCAGGGTCCAGCAAGAGTTCTCCTTTACTTTGATCAGCTCACCCACTTCCAAATGAAACTAGGAAAGGATTGGAATCTCTCCTCTCAAGCTCTAAAAGGGAATCCTAATTTCAGCAGCATCTACCCCTAGGAATGTTCAGCTTTCAACCTCCCCTCCCTCTGGCCCAATGCCTGTATTTATAATGCTTTGGAGGAAGTTAATCAGGTCCACCATCAATGGGATAATCCCCTCTTTCAATGGGATAGCTCCCCTCTTGATGGGATAAGTTTCTCTTTCATTGGGATGCATGAACCAACTGGAGGCGCTCAATCCACGTCAAACCATCTTCTAGAATGCTCTAGAATCGACCACAAGTAAGTTTTTTGAAGTAAAACTTGCGCCTTTTGACCTTTACAGGAGTACGCACCCACCCGTTTATAGACAGAGTGTACAAGTATGCAGGTATTATGTATTTGAGGTGCGTACACGTAGGTAAGGGTAAGAGAAACTGCGTAACTAGAGTTATATTGAATTTTAAGGACTTTTCTCTCTTTTTTGGAGTTTGACATGAGGAGCAGAGGTATAAGACTTGCCAAGGAGGACAGTATGACTATTGATGGAGCCATACTGACTACAAATAGTCATGGTGACAAATTTTAGTGTAACAAAAGCTTATTATCCCCCCCTCTTTTCAATTATGTTAATCTTTGTGGGTATGTCATGTCTACAAGGGAGATGTTTTCTCTTGCGCTTATTAGTAACGGAGTTTGGAGGGATCATGTCTCTATGTATAGGATTAGGTGGGAACATATTTTTTGTAATCGTGGTGAAGCGAAGTGGTGATTGTAACTAGGTTCGGTCTTCATATTTATGATATTGTAGAAAGTAAAAAAGAATGTATTTGAGTAAAAAGAAAAAGTTATTTTATCATGTCCCTTTTGGACATGGGAACTTGGGAAAAGAATCAAATAATTAAGTAGAAGCTTATGGCATGTATCAAGGATTTTTTTTAATGTTTTAGAAAAGTAATAATAATAATAATAATGAAAGTGAAAGATATCACATTTTTATTTATCATTTATAAAAGGGTTTTTGTAAAGAGAATAATAGACTAAACATATTTCTTTTCATAATTCAAATTCTCTTTTAATTTGATGACTTTAAAGTCTTCCATGTCTTTCATAATAATAACTTTGAGACTAACTACTTAGTGAATTGTGGATCTAAGTTATCACAAGGGGGGATATTGGTAAATAAGTCTTTCATAGCCATCAAACCTGGATGCTTGATACTTGGACAAGCATCAGGGAGATAATACAAAGTTTATGTAGGCATCAGGGAGGTCTTCCAAAGTTTAGGTGAGTGGCAGACCCATGTCGTGCAGGTGAAGTGATATGGTGATATAAGAATAATTGAAAGCATAGTATCCCCCATCTTGTCAATTATGTTAATCTTTGTGGGTACATCATGTCTACAATGGAGATGTTTTCTCTTGCGCTTCTTAGTAACGGAGTTTGGAGGGATCATGTCTCTATGTATAAGATTAGATCGGCACATATTTTTTGTAATCATGGTGAAGCGAGATGGCGTTGAAATTGGAACTAGGCTCGGTCTTCATATTTACGATATTGTAAAAAGTCAAAAAGAATGTATACGAGTCAAAAGAAAAAGTTATTTTATCATGTCCCTTTTGGACATGGGAACTTGGAAAAAGCATCAAATAATTAAGTAGAATTTTATGGTTTGTATCAAGGATTTTTTTTAATGTTTTAGAAAATAATAATAATAATAATGAAAGTGAAAGATATCACATTTTTATTTATCATTTATAAAAGGGTTTTTGTTAAGAGAATAATAGACTAAAAATATTTCTTTTCATAATTCAAATGCTCTTTCAATTTGATGACTTTAAGGTCTTCCATGTCTTTCATAATAATAACTTTGAGACTGACTAGTTAGTGAATTGTGGATCTAAGTTATCACAAGGGGGGCTCTTGGTAAATAAGTCTTTCATAGCCATTAAACCTAGATGCTTGATACTTGGACAAGCATCAAGGAGACCATCCAAATTTTAGGTAAGCATCAGGGAGGTCATCCAAAGTTTAGGTGAGCAGTAGACCCACGTCCTGCAGGTGAAGTGATATGGTGATATAAGAAAACTGAAAGCCTATTATCCCCCATATTGTCAATTATGTAAAACTTTGTGGGTACCTCATGTGTACAAGGGAGATTTTTTCTCTTATGCTTGTTAGTAACATAGTTTGGAGGGATCATGTCTCTATGTATAGGATTAGGTGGGCACATATTTTTTGTAATCATGGTGAAGTGAGGTGGTGTTGAAACTGTAACTAGGTCTGGCCTTCATATTTATGATATTGTAAAAATTCAAAAGGAATGTATCTGAGTCAAAAGGAAAATTTATTTTATCATGTCCCTTTTGGACATGTAAAAGAAATAAATTTGAATTTTTAAGTATGATTTTGTGTCTCCAAGTTGACCAATTAAGCGCTCTAGAAGACAAATCATCCTACTCAAGGAACATGTCCCTTCACATGAAAAAAAAACTCTATATTGGAATTTATACTTCATCACTTGGCAACTAGTTTGTATCTCTTTTGTGAAGGACAAGATTCAGATCTATCTTAGGCACTTATCTTCTATGGTATGTGAATTATTTTAGGGACAATCGTTTGTGGTTGTAACATGCCACCCCACATTTACCTACTTTCACAAGCCCTCTCAGGTAAATGTGAACTGACTTGCCATTATGACATGACCCGACCTTCTAGTTAAGGAAGTGGGGCCTACAACTAAGACTTACTAACCTTCCTTAGGAACCACAGATCACTAAGAGGTTGAAGAACCACCCTAGGTGACCAATCCCTGAGCTAGAACCATTTTTCTCTAACATAGACCTATAATTGCACCCTTGACACTACCTACATGCAGTTGTGAGCCTCCAACTGCATGCACAAGCCTTGCTCCATGCATTTATGACCTCATATCCTTATTTTTGTGCCTAAAGTCCTGAGATCTGAGCCACTTTTTTAGGCTAGTCTCCATACCATTGCCCAAAACTTCCTGTAGCTTTCCATAATCATATTTCTTATAGCAATAATGTTAATCAACTTGAAGCCAAAAATTGACCTAAACTAGTGAGAACACAATGACACTTCGTCAAACATATGGTAAACATGTGAGTTATAGGTCATGAATGCATATTTGGGTGTAAATATCTGTACTTTAGCTGAAAATCACCGAGAAGTTCTAATGTCCTCTCAAGTAGCTGCAACAACACTTGTTAGCCCATGAAATTGGAGGATATGTTGAGGATGTGTGTGATGCATCAACAGCGGAAGTGGGAAGAGTATCTTCCACTGGTTGAGTTTGCTTACAACAATGGGTACTAGGAATCTTTGAGGATGATTTCATTTGAAGCATTGTATGGGTGGAATTGTAATACTCCCATCATTATTAGTGATACAATGAACACAATGTTGATTGGACCAAATATGTTGGCAAAGATGGAATAGGAAATGAAGGTAATCACGAAGAATCTGAAAGCAGCATAGGACAAGTAGAAAAGTTATGCAAATCATAATAGGTTTTTTAAGGAATTTCAGGTTGGGGAACAAGTGTATTTGCGCATCAAGCCCAATAAGAGCTCCTTGAGGATTGGATCAAGTGCCAAGATGGCACCTCAATTTTTTGGACCTTTCAAGATTATTGAAAGGATTGTACCAGTGGCCTATCGACTTGAATTGCCTATAACAATGAAAGTCCATGATGTTTTCCATGTGTCATTGCTTAAGAAGTATGTTAAATATGTTGATCATGTGATTGATTGGTCTGTATTGCACAGGGAGCTAAATGGATAATTTCAGTCGGAATTGAGAAATTGAGCAGGTTAAAGTGTTGTGGAAGCACTTTGGGCCCGATGAAGCTACAAGGGAGATGGTGGATCAGATGTGGGCTATGTATCCTTCTCTATTCGTTGGTTGAGTGAATTGTTTTGGCATATGTTTTAGTGTGATGTTTTGGTATATGTACATACATATACGGATGTAAATACCATCATGAGTTGTGTTATAAAGCTCAAAAAAGTGATATGGGTGTCATGTTGTTATGGTTGTTATGATTGTTATGTGTCATGTTAGTTTTCTTCTCAGCAGGTTGATCATTGTAAATACTGCATCGAGCTAATTTATATAGCTTCTTGGGCAGTATGTTTTGATTTCAGAGGTCTTTTTGATTGTAGGTGTCATTGAATACCAAGGACAATGTTCCCCCAAGGGCAAGGGTTCTGTAACAACCCTGGTCAAAATTCCATGTAAATAAAGTTAATAAAGGAAAAATAATAACCAAGGTCAAGGGACACATATTCCAAGATGAATTTTGGGCAAAACATCCTAGTGTGGGTGTTCATTTGGTTTATTATGGCTAAGGAAATTTGCAAAGGCAAAGGCTTTGGAAAGGCATGAGGCATTAATTGGCATTTTATTTATGAAAATAATTGAAATTAGGAGAAAAGAAAGGTGAAAGGTCATAAGTTGCATGTGAGGAGGAAAATAATGGAAAATTGAAGAAAATATAAGCCTCATTAATAAAAAGGCTTATGAGGTTCAATTGGTACCTTTTGTCAATTTAGTTTTGGAGCTCTCCCTCTATTCTCTATCTCACACTCTCAGACACTTAGATTTTTCTTGGAGCACTCTAGCATTGGATAAAGAAAGTAAAGGAAGGACCAATAAGGCAAAGATTAAGCAAGGAAGAGCAACATATAGTAGATACAATGATATTATTTGCAGGTATCGATTTGCAAGTGTGATTTCCTTTCTAGTTTTTGCATGCATGGTACATGCATGTGTGTATTTGGTTCTCTTGCTATCATTGGCATGGGTTTTTCCAATTGTGACAGTGTTCCTCAACCTTGCATTTCCATTTTTGGACAGCCATGGTGTAATGGGTTCTCTTGTATTTGGTTAAGCTAGATTGTTGGATGGTTTTGAAACTAAGTGAGGCGGTCTCTGAAAGAAATAACACAAGGCCTAGGAATCATTGGACCAGACTGGGATTGCGGTAATATCAGATTTTATGTGCCTCAATGGGCCTAGGAATCATCTATCGGTGAATGGTGGGATATATGGTAAAGCCTAGAGGTGTTTTCCCTCGATTAGGCCTAGGAATCCTTAATCGATGAATGGTGGTACATACGGTAAATCCTAGAGGGTGGAGTCTTGATTAGGCTTAGGAATCCTTGACCAATGTATAGCGGGATATATGGTAAAGCCTAGAGACTATGAGATAAGCAAATTCCTCACGGTGTAGCTGGAGAAATCCAGTGGCATACATGCTTTTTTAGGGCCTACTGATCCGATGGGGATTATGGTAAAGCCAAAGGAAACTTGGTTCGGTTTGGTTTTGAGTCCCACATTCATGCTTGGAATATGGCACAGGGTGATTGGTTGAAAGAAAGATTTGGTTCAACCAATATATGGTTGGGTGGTTCATGGAAGTCCCAAACCTAGTTGGCTTTTGCATTCATTAAAAATAGTTTCTTTTCCTTGGTATTTCATGTGTAAATGTACTGGCGTATATGTGGATTATATGGTTGTTAAACCCTTGCTATTTCTATTGGTTATATGTTGGTTATGAGTATGTTTTATGAGAGACTTGATGTATGGCTCTCATCATGTTCTGATTAGTAATTGAAAGTACAATGAATATATGACCTAATGGATGATAATGTAGCTATTATGATATGGCAACAATGCTTCTTTACGAATCTCAGATAAGTATGAGACCCCTATGCTCAAATATGTTGTTATAACCTGTCGAATGCGTCTTTGTGACATGATTGACAAAATGCCCGTCATGGCTAGAAGGGGTCCAGTCAAGTCATTGATCAAGTGTTTGCATTAGTACCTTTGATCCAATGTTATTTATCATTTTTGAAAGTTTCATTAACTTATGGGCAGTGGCCTGAGTCCTGGCCCTATGAAAATGGCACATAATCCATGGTCGCTGGCTCAAAACTAGCTGAAAAAGTCCATAGTCGTTGGCATGCCCTTACTGTGGGAGCAACTAGAAGGCCTTAGTTTCATGCGTGGATTTCATCGGAGTGAATGGGGGTCCAGATCAGTGAAATGTCAAGTTTCCTTAGGGGTTGGTCACCTGGAAGGGTTGGTTCGCTCCTGAAGTTTCAGTAGCATGTCTGGAAGGTCAAATTGGTTTGATTTTGTCTATTCCACTTCCTTAACTATACATGTGGATTTGAATCACATCATAGTAGCCTCTAATGGCATTTCTACACCAGCGAACCGGTTAACTTCGGAAAATATTGGAGAAGGGTGCTACAGAGTGGTATTAGAGCTTGGTTCACCCCTTGAACTGGATGGATGGTGCGTTGGTCGTGAATTCATGTCGGTTGCATATATGTGTTCTCTATGCTTGTGCTCTATGTACTTGTTATGTATGCATGGTGTTGGTCATGGTTATAGTGATGTCGCCATGTGAAAGTGGATGGTGTGTTGTTGGATGTGGTCATCAAGAGTGTATATAGGTTATGAATTGGTTATGCGTGTTAGTTCTTATATATTTTTGTGTGTACATTGTCTGAAATTACTCATAACAATGTATGAAAAACAATATATATATATATATATATATATATATATATATATATATATATATATATATATATATATATATATATATATATATATATATATGATATTGTGATAACCATATCATAAATGTCTGATAATGTCTGATATTGTGCATAAAGGTTATAGTACTCCATCAGTTAATAGAGCTGAAGAACATGACATGGGACACCTTCATTGAGGCAACCTTGAAAAACTCATATAACCACTTCAACAAGAAAGAACCAAACCATGTCAGTACATCCCATGGAGGTGGGGTCATCAAGAAAACATGATGAGGCTTCCAAGGCACCTAGGCCTGAGGTGACCAAGACATATCAGAGAGGCTGAAGGCTTGTGTTTTCTCCTCAAATTGAGGAAGGGGTCAAGCCTACTACATCAGTAGAACAAGGATCACCATCACATCATGAGGCTTCTTTGCATGATGAGGAGCCCGTTGAGCATGAATTTGACCTAGTTCACTTGGAGGCACATGATTATCATCAAACTCTAAAAAAATTCATCAAAGAGAAGGATTCTCATATCATGGAGCTCAAGGACAATTTGGAAAGGGCCAAAATCATCATTTCATTCCTTGAGCAACAAAATAGTCAACTTAAGGCAAAACAACTAGTCATGGAGAAAGAGAAATTCAAAGCCAAGAAACAAGAGATGAAAGAAAAGGAAGTCGTGGACCATGAGGACACTGAGTAGCATGAAGGAAATGTGGCAAGGAAGAGACTAAGGACAATGGTCTTAGGAAGTACTTCAGAGAGAGAGAACAAAAGCCACAAATGGAAGAATTGACCTTTGAAGATAGGATTTCCATGGAAATAAATGAGGACATGGATTTATGAATTGACAAAGTAAATTTCCACCTTGAGAAGCTCCTTGACAAGGCACATAGGAATAACAAGTTGCAAAAGAAAATAGCCATCCATTATTACATAAGGAATCAGGTTTCCAAGATCAAAATCAAGCAGTGGAAGGAAAAATTCAAGGAAACCCTAATCAGCCAACAGGAGAAGGGTAAGTTATATTTTATTTTTTATGCATATATGATTGCATAACATGCCTCATTAGAATTCTCTAGACAAATTTTGGGAGGATTTTGAGAAAATTTTGTGTTTTGGTGCAGAAATGCAATTTTTTGGCAATTTTATGTCTAGGAGCGCAACAAACTTACGTTGTGCTTCTTCCTCAGGGCTCCAAATGATGGAAAATCAAAATTTTTGGAAAGCTTATGACCCCCCCTCAAAACCCATTTTCCCACTTTCCTGGCTTGGGGCTCAGGTTTTGAGAAATTTGTGAAAAAGAGGGCAAAAATCACCTTTCTGCCCCTATTTTTCCATTTCGCTACTCACCTGGAGAAACCTTCGGAGAATGGCCATATCTCAGCCAAAAATGGGTCCTTTTGAGTGAAACAATACTCTAAATACATCTACACTCTCCCATATTTCTAGAACGGGTTTCATATCTAGATTTGGACTTCATAAAGGCACTCAAAAATGGCATCCAATAGCTCGCTGTGCACTTGGAAATTTCTGAGATTTTTGTAAAATTTTCACTATGTAATTTTTTGTAATTCCTAGTCTGACTTTGGTAGAAGTCAGAAGGGTGAAGTAGATGAATGTGAGGGTTAAAAGTAAATGTAAATAATGGGTGGTTATTTTTTCTAAGTTTTTTTTATGTAAATTTTTCCTTATTTATGAGAGAGGTTGGAGTCAAAGTTAATTATAGAAGTTGTTTTTAACTTCCCTAGACATTAGGCTTTGGTTAAAACACCTCATGAAATAGTTCCTAGAGTCATGGATTAGACCCCTGAGAGTGGGGAGATGTTGTTTTGGTATTTATGTATCATTTTTTCAGTGATAGAACGGGTTGGATTTCAGAGGAGAGAACTATTGTAGCTTGTACTTGGACATTTTCTGGAAATCAAAGGACACAGTTTGCAACTATTATCTAGGAATTCATTTGCAGTAAGTTTGTAATGTTTATTTTTCTCTGTTATAGTTTAATATGAAAGATATTCATATTCTCATTCCATTCATCAATTCTTCAATGGTTTTCCTTACAGTTTATAAACATAATTCTTTGCATAAAGCTCTGTTTTGATGGAAAAATCATTATGTTTTACTTTCTTTCTTGCTTAATGAATTCATGTTTCATGATCATTAAGACCTTTTGATTCTTCTAAAAACTACACTACACCGACAAACCCTAAGATCCATCACAAAAGTAATGCTACCTTACTCCTTTATATCTTTGTTGTTGTAACCCTTTGATCCTCTGACCTAGCTACCTAGTTTTTCTCCCTTATCCAGCAACAAAACCCTAAATTTTACAAAACCCACCTGGGCCTATCTATCTAGCCTAAGATCCTTTACATTCCAATCATCTCTTGGTTGTGATTTCATAGAGACAGACCTCTCCGGTTTGGTAGGGGTAGATACCAAACTAAAAGCTTGGTCTGTGGTTACGTCCATCGATCTCCTCATCAACCTTAGACATTGTGGAGGATAATAGAGGGCATGACAACTTGGGAGTGCCAAGGTGTTCTAGTGAATGTAAGGTTCCAAAGTCATGGAAAAATGTAATGCTAGTTGTGAGGTCATGACTGCCAAGGTGTGTTAGGGAATGTTAGGGCATGCTAAAATGTGCTAGATAGTACGAAGACATGTCAAACAAGCTAAGATGTGCCAAGTGCTAAGGCATGACAAGATGTACAAGGGTGTGACAATGCATGCCAAGGGCTGTCAAGGCAACAAAATGGAGGAACAAGTTAAACTACAAGGAAATGAGCACATAGTAGGGTTAATAAGTCATCAATTTACCTTTTCCATGAGGGGCATGCTAGGCACACCAACACTAGGTGTCAATAGGTGCCAAGTGCCAAGTTTCAATGCATTCTAAGTGCCAAATCTTCCTCCGTTTCTTCTCATCTATTTTCCAATAATTGATCTCAAATAACTTTAATATTAAACCATGCCAAACATGCTAAGACTTTCCAAGTGCCAATGTGCGTCAGCGAGTGTGATGCATGCTATGAAGTGGCAGAGCATATTAAAGAGTACTAAGAAGGTGTGCTAGAGAGTGCCAATGCATGCTTATGATTGTTAGGGAGTACTAGGAAAACACAAGGGAGAACTAGGTCAAAATGCATGGAAGTGAATCAATATGAGGGTGTTTCGGGGAGTGTCAATGAGTGCTAGTTGTCATGCCAAGGAGGGAGTGACAAGGTATTCTAAGCACGGGTAAGGCATGCCAGAGAATATTAGGGCATGTTGAGAAGTGCTAGAGTGTGCTAGGTAGTTCTGGGGTGTGATAACATGTGCCAAATAGTGCCAAGGCATGTCAGGTGCTAAGACATGCTAGGATGTATAGGGTGCTAGAGTATGCCAATATGCGTCAAGGATTTTCAAGGCAACAAAAGGAATAACCAAGATAAAATGTAAGGAAATAAACACATAAGAGGGTTAATAAGTCATGAATTTATCTTTTTCAAAAGGGGCATTCTAGGCACACTAATAATACGTTCCAATACATGCCAAGTGCCAATGTGTGCCAAGTGCTAATGTTTGTCAATGCAATGTTATGCCAAGGTGTTATGGGGCATGTTAGGGACTACAGGGGATGCCAACACATGATAGGGGAGTGCTATGCTATGCTAGGGCATGCCAACATGTGCTTGGGTGTCCTACTCATGGAAAGATGTTCTAGGTACAAAGATGTTCCAGGTATAAAGATGTTCCAAGGCATACGAGGTGCCAAGGAATGTTAGTATATTGTTCTAAAGCATGTTAAGGTGTGACATGAGTGTCGAGGAGTGCTAGGTCTCTCTCATTAATACAATTGACAGAGTTTGATTATGTATTAAATAATATAGTTCCTACACACACTAGTGGAACTTTATTTAAAGGAAATTTTCTAGATAATAAACCTAATAGAGATTAATCATGTGTTGACTCATACGAAAACTACATTCTTATGACTTGAGGGAAATTATACACACTAATTAATTCTTAACAAATTGACTGACTATAACCACTATGAACTTTGACAATGAAAAAGACTCCACAACAATGGTCTTTAATCGTTATCTTTTGAAAAAAAAATATAGTAACAAGTACATAGTGTCATCAAAAACTCATTGGAATGATCAAGGATGATGAAAATTTTTTAACCATCACCAAAAGTAACCAAAAGGAGCATTGGTGAGGGTCAGTAAAAGATTGTCACTAGAAGTGTCACCAAAGAGATAATTAGTGATGGGCCTTTAACAATCCTCACCAAAAGTGTCACCAAAGAGAGAATTAGTGATGGGCCTTTAATGACCCTCACCAAAAGTGTCATTGAAAATGGCTTTGGTGACAAAACTTAAAGCACCATCACTATATACACTTACAACAACATTTTTTAAAGACCATCACCATATGCGACATTGGTGACGGACCTTAAAGTTCTATCACAGGCATGAAGTGTCATAAAAAACTTATTGGAATGATCAATGATGATGAACATTTTTTGACCATCACCAAAAGAAACCAAAAAGAGCATTGGTGAGGGTCAATAAAAGATCATCACTAGAAGTGTCACCAAAGAGAGAATTAGTGATGGGCCTTTAATGACCCTCACCAAAAGTGTCACCAAAGAGAGAATTAGGGACAGTCCTTTAACGACCCTCACCAAAGTGTCATTGAAAATGGCTTTGGTGACAAACCTTAAAGGACCATCACTATATACACTTACAACAATGCTTTTTTAAATACCGTCACCATATGAGACATTCATGACGGACCTTAAAGGTCCGTCACAGGCATGATCCTCACTAATGACCTTTTTTCTTGTAGTGAAATGATATATGTATTTATTTTCTTACGCATGCATGTGTAGCTATTTTATGTATATGTATGTATGAATCTTACTGAAATGTGTTGTTGGTTTAACCATCACTTTGGATTGCTGTTGTGGGGGAAAGTATCCAACTCGGAATGACCCTAACCCACTCTAAGGGTGACAGTTCCTTAGCAACAGCTGAAAGCAAAGCTATCTAAAGTTACTTCTTTATGACATGCAAGAGATAGAAGGAAGAGATCCACTTACCGATGTCTTGCGCAAATGGTCGATCCAATCTCCTCTATTCGCCGCTTGCTCCCAGCTCCAAGTCTTTTCACGGGCCCAGCTACACGAGATCCTGCAAACAAGACAAAGAAAGGAAACTACAAGAAGCATGCATTAATAACTGATTCAAGGATTAGCATAAATCAAATACGCAAGTAAGACAATACATCATTGAAACACATGCGAATAGAAGAACCTCAAATTCTTTATTAATATATGGAAGTAAGGTTCAGGCAGTAATACAACCATGAGAGGTCCAATCCAGCATCACCTTCCCGACGAAGAGAAATCTCTTCTTCACCTCCCTCAAGCAATCACCCAATGCTCACAACCGTAAACCAACAGCAATTCTTTGCACCCTAATTCCGGCCTCCAGATCCCATGGGATGAGATCCTTATATAGAGTTTTGGAGTGAAGATAAGTCAGCTTGATGTGTGACTTGTTGTCCTCTTCAACTCCAGTTGTTCTTCAGTTCTTCACTCGGAGTTTCTACCTTCCACTTGGAGTTTTAGAAGCTCTTAACTCATCATTAGGCGAATCGTTTGATCAAGTGTCATTTTGGAAGCTTCCTGGGCACTAGCACATTGAGAAAAGATTCCTCCACATGTCAAAGTACGCCCAGCGCAGGTAGCCTTTGTTGCACTTGCTATGCAGCGCAGGTACACCATAGAGCTTTTGACATTCAGCGCAGATGCTTAGTGGAGCAGCTGCTTTGATCCAAAATTGACCTGTTTTTGAGTGTTTTTCAGTGGAGAACCGATTTCCAGTGCTGTGGTTTGCTGACCTTGTTCCTCTGAGGGTAAGAACAACATGTTTAGGGACTTTGGATCCCTTAGATTATTGACATTTCATGATCTATGCTGTAAGGCACAAAAATGTCTATAACAGTTGCCCCCTAAAGTATGAGGTCGTTTATCAGGTGAAATGCTTTATTAGGAGGATCCGAAGTTCATTCAATCGTCGGGAGGTGACCTGTAACAAAATACAATACAATACATTATCTTTTCATACTTTCTTTTCATGATCTAGCTGATGTGGGCATTTCCCATGCTCAGCTTTATAAATACATTTGTTGTACATAAACAGACGATCGTCTGATAATAGACTGATAATTCTCTACTTTTAATTATCATCCTTTTAGTAGGATGATCATCTGCTGCACATGTCTATGTTTTTATCTCCTGAATATATATCGCAGCCCGGATGGATGAAACTAGATCCAGGGTCTTCAAACTTGTCCGATCTTCACTCTAGTACAAGTCGATCCATGTGAGAATTTCTTGAAGTCGAACATGGAAAGACATCACTTGATTACCAGTCAATAATGTAAATTGTTAACAAGCGCGAGAGGAATCACCGATAATGATGATGACCCTCAAGGTACTGCAGCACAATTCACGTGGTGTGAATATAGGATCTGACATCGAACACCATGCAAAGTCTCCTGGTCGAAGGTCATTAATGTATACCTATCGCCGGGAGTGAGAAACTTGCCATTGAGGCATGCAAGCTTCAAAGTACTGAGGGGGTGTTCCTAAATCAACTTCTTGGATAATGAGCTGATGTCGACAAGAAGCGATCCGTCAAAGGAGGGCCTTAATGAATCCCACATCAGTGACACAGAACGGAGCTAGTGATGATGGTGAAAACGATCTGTGAAATATGATTCAGGGTGGTGGTCATGGAAGGATGAAAGATGATGTACGGTAGTGGATGGGACCTGGTTGACACTTTCTGAATGACATCTCTTGAACATATAATGACACTGATGTGATGGATCGGTAGCATTACCCCATGTATGGATGGTATGGCGGGATCATGGTGAAGGGACCGGTGAAGGATAATAACCCAACCCGATATTTACGGAGGCAAAAGTATCATGTTCAAGAGCGACTTGCTACCATTAAGCTTTGAGGTTCTCCCAATTTTTCCCCAGTCATTTCTGACTAGTACCTCTTTATTTTTGTCAAGCTTGAGGAGGATAACATATGCTTGATCTATAACCTGCCCTTCGGGCAAGCCCATCGCTATGTTTTAACGAGCCTAGCGATAGGGAAACTCGTTCTCGTCTAAAGACAAGTTTGTCGCTTTTTAACGAGCCCAGCGACAAAGACAACTCGGTCCTTTTCATTTTTAGAGAGTCTGAAAAGGGTACATAAAGTAGACTCCAGGGGTCCTTTTTCGTCATCTAATCCCTTAAGTCCGAAAAAGTATAAAACAATACAGAAGGGATGAATGTTCGATAGCTTTATCGAGCCGAACTAGACAAGCGCTCGATCTTTTTGTGCAATAATCCCTCAGGTCCAAAAAGATTAAAATCTAGAGGAGGGATAGCTCTTCCGGTCCTTTTAACGAGCTGGAAGGCCAAAACTCGGCAAACTTTTCATTTTTTACGAGTCAGTGAAAAGAGCTCAAAGAAGACTCGTATTTTGAGGAACGAGTGATAAACAGGGATAGCAGCAGATTCCAGGTACAGGTTGGAATTTTCCAATCACGGCAGTATTACAAGGATGGCTAGGTGGGATCACTCTTCGCAGTTGTTCCTCAAAATAGGTAAACAATCAAGTGGATATGAATGATCAACCAAATGAAAAGTGGAGGTGACGGTGCACAAACACGACCAAGGCTTTTATGGCTGATGAATTTATGGTCTCAAATGGTTATTTACCGGTTCATTTTTTCTGGATGAGCTTGAACTCTAGGGAAAGCTTGCTCACATGCTTATGTTTATTTTTTAACGAGCATGAATTTCCGCATTAAAACTGCTCGGATTTTGCGTTTATTTTTTAACGAGCATGAACTTTGCCAAAACTGCTCGTTTTTACCAGTCATAAAGCAGGAAGGTCTCATGGAAGATCGCTATTTTTTAAAGAGCTTCATCTCCCTATGTATTGCTCCATATCCTCTCTTTGTGCAAGCCGGGTATCGACTTATCTACGGGTTGGGGTTAGTCCTACCTAAAATTAAAAATCCGCCCGCGCTTGCATTCCAAGAGGTTTGCATGCCCCCAGGTGTAAGTCTAATTTCAAGGTCGCCCCTACTTTTCCGTTAAAAACCTTTGTTTTCAACAGGTGAGGCTTACCTCTTTCAGGTTACCCAAAGATTGTTCTGCTAATCCTTTCAAACAGAAACTTTCTTCGGCGATGTCTATCATTAGGTTACGCAAATATGGTTACAATTTGTTGCAGCAATAGAATCTCTTTCTTTGGAGGCTGCCCCTACTTATCCTTTAAAACATTTGTTTTAATGGGTGAGGCTTGCCTTTAATCCAAAGATGGTTACTACTTGCTGCCGCAAACGGATCCCCTTCTTTGGCAGAGCCTACTTATCTAGACAAAGGTGAGTAACGGGCCCCCGTCCTCCCACATAACTTTAACAAAAGAATCTTTTTCCAGAACAACCCCATTCCTAACTGCCCCTTCTTCTGCATGAGAGCTCTTGCCGGCCCTTCTGTTTTACGAAGATGAAGGGGGGGACGGGGTACGGACTAGTCATATTCTCCCACGGAAATTCTACTTTACACCCAAGGTTTTTTCTGCCTCCAGAGCAGACCAGGATGCATGCCCCCTGGGTTCCAGCCTTTCTTTCCCGAATCACTCGCACTCATCAGGAAGAAAAACCGGAGGTAGAGACCTTTCTTGATCAAATAGACCATTCAGGATAGGTATGTGACTACTTGCAATGTGTGATCCTGGAAGTGAAAGCTGGTCTACGAGCTTGACCATTCTTCCTTCGTATGGAAAACACATTATTCGAAAGAGTGAGGAGACCATTGCTTCCATGCAATATATGTAGTCTCGTCCAAGGAGTAGGTTATAATCCAAGGGTCCTTGGACGACCATCAAGTTCATCTTGATAGCCTTCCCTTTCAAGGTAATAGGCACATTAGGTAGAATCCCTAATGGTCGACTGGTTCCTTTGTCAAAACCCGAGAGATTCCTTGTCTCGGGAAAAAGCGTTGGGCAACCCAGTGCTTTCCAAGCAATAGAGGACAGGATACTCACAGATGCCCCTTCATCAATGATAGTTCCAGCCATCACCATTTTGTATATTTGGACTATAATTCTAAATGGTATACTGGCTGGTAACCGGGGTCTGCCTAGTTGGTTCCAATCAAAGGACACAACTAGGTTGCTTGGTGGTGGGACCGAATATACGGCCGGATATGATCCTGACGATGCTCCTTCCTGCGGTAAAGGAGTGGGCGCATTGCCCAGATGCTCATCAGAATCGGTGTTGATGAAAAGAATCTGGACGGTGTCATCCTTACTCTCTTCGGTAGGGGTGTCAACTGAAGATGAATCCTCAGTGACTGTGGTATTTGAAGATGAAACTTCTGAAGGGAGAACCGGGTCAACTGCCGTTTCGACCTTTGGACTTTCGTCCGGTCTGGATTCAGTAGGTTCACTATCAGTGACTGACACTTCAGCTGGCCCTATGAGCGGGGTAGCTGTATTTTCGACCAACAAAGGACTTGGCGCGAGTTTTTGGTATCCAGGAGGAAGTTGCAACGGTGCAACCGGTTGATCTTCCAAAACTCTCTTTGCTTCGTCTAAAAAGGGACAACGGCAGAGGGTGTGATTTCCTTCACACAGTTCGCAGGGGAATCTCATTCCCCTTCGTCGTCTAGAACCTTCACTTTCACTGGTCGACGGTAAGCATTCAACCTGGTTGTCAGAGGTTGACGCTTCCGAACTGTGCAAACGAGGGGACCAGTCCCTTAGTATCCGGGGAATACTGGGACAATCACGGTGGAGGTGGTTCCCTCTACATATGACACATGGTGATTTGGGCCCAGTCCGTGCTGTGTGTGGATTTTCGTTAGATACCTTTTGCTTGCCCCCAGGCGCCTTTGGCTCCTTCTGCTTCTTTTCTTTCTTCTTCTTTTCCTTCTTCTTTTCTATGGGAGCTCCGCTTTTGGCGGCTTGACCTTTCGAAGAAGAAGGATCGGAGGAAGGCTTATAAGAAGTGGAAGGCTGGAGGTTAGCTCTAGACTGGTCTAACTATTGACTCGACTGTTCAGGAACCGTGGTGGTCTGAACTACAGTGGTTGAGAATAGCCAAACTAGCAGGCCAATTGTCAGTCCTGGAAGCGACAATGTGGCCATGTGGGGCGCACCAACTTCTCCCCAAGAGGAGAAAGGGCTAGGGGTCCCATCATGTGGAATCCCTTGGTTGGTGTGTTCCATGTTCTCAACCTAAAGATCAACGTAGGAATAAGGGGTGATTATGTTCCGCTTAGAATGAATTTTATATGACGACGCTTTAGACACAACTTGCTTTTTCACTTTTTAAGAGTCGAGAAAAAGCTAAAGATGACTCTAGTCTCCTTCGATGTATTAACGAGCCCGAAGTGAGAAATGCTCGGATGGAATTTTTCAGTTATAGAGTTTGAAAAAGGCCAAAAGAAACTACTCTGGAGTTCTAGGCAGAGGGTGTGCCAAACCTTTCACGAAACCACAGAATACGTTTTACGGTACGAGTGGTCGATCTTCGTGAATGCTGTGTTCACTGCATTGCGATCAGTAGGGTGGCCGACACGGCTTCCTATGGATAAAGGCTTTGTTCCTATAGGGGTCCCCCAATATACGCGACGGTACGCGGGGGCACAAGTCCGTATTAGTGCTTTCGTCCCTCAGGAGGAATCACCCACCTTCGTAGAGATCGACAGTCACTATGTTTAAAGACGCCGGTTCACGTCTCTACCTAGACCTCTACTGTGTTTCGTTATGTTTCAAAGCGTTGTTAGATAAATTCAGTTCTTTTTAGGTTGATATTGCTTAGCAGTTTGCCTTTATGGATCACCACGTGATGTATGATACAACTCCTAAATGCAGTCTAAGAATGATAAGCAAGCTTTTTCAATTCTTTCAACTTATGAAAACCTTAACTACTGAAGGAAAAGAAAGACATCATCTTTTCAAACAGATCATAGAGCACACACTGATGCACTTTTCCTAAATCGACATGCAAACTGTCAACATGCACATGCACAATGCAAGTATTTCTTTTCTTCTTCCTTAATGTTGATGTATTACAAAAAGAAAGATGTTGTATAATTTCAAATTCAATTTCAAGCGAAAGCAAACAAGTTTTTGTCCAATAATCAAAAGAACACCTTAAGGTTCACTCATTTCAACACAAGAAATACTGAAATTCGAACCATATAACGAAAGAAAATGCTCAAGCAGCTATGAACAGCAATAAACTAGCTCTTAGAATCACAACGACACTTTCTCATAGGTCTAGATCCAAGAGGTCATAGCAAGACTAGTTCACTTTCGCTATGGGAAACTGTGAATGACAGCAAGAAATACAATAAGAACAATCACGGTTTCTTCATACAACTGAGGCGGATGAAGGCAAAGAGAAGTGGTTTCAGCTAGGTATACAGGTTGACAACGGGCTGCAAAAACAATATTGAAAACTGGGCAACAGACAGTGGGGAATCCTAGTTGCACAAGGCAAAACTGGATCAGCACAGGTGCTGCACTGTCAATCTGACATGCAGCGCAGGTAGCCCCTTCGGGACCTGCGTTGCAGCGCAGGTAGCCTTTGCTGCAGCTGCACTGAAGAGACAACTCTCGTCTCTCTCAGATTCCGGGTCACAGTTTGCTCAAAAATCAATGGTTTTTGGCCAAATCAGAGGCTATCAGTCAAGTATACACCAGAGGATGATTAAAGGAAGATGAACACTATCACAAAGAGCTAAAAATAGTTCTTGTGGATCAGCTCTTCAAATCATAAACACGCCCAGCACTGGGCTAGAGTAGTTGCCCTCTACTTTGCATTCGAAGGATTCGAATGCAGTTTGATTCGGTACTCCCTTTGTTTAAGAAATGAATAGCAAGAAACACAAGCTACCAACAAGACACGATCCCCAGCAGAGTCGCCAGTCTGTTGTGGGGGAAAGTATCCAACTCGGAATGACCCTAACCCACTCTAAGGGTGACAGTTCCTTAGCAACAGCTGAAAGCAAAGCTATCTAAAGTTACTTCTTTATGACATGCAAGAGATAGAAGGAAGAGATCCACTTACCGATGTCTTGCGCAAATGGTCGATCCAATCTCCTCTATTCGCCGCTTGCTCCCAGCTCCAAGTCTTTTCACGGGCCCAGCTACACGAGATCCTGCAAACAAGACAAAGAAAGGAAACTACAAGAAGCATGCATTCATAACTGATTCAAGGATTAGCATAAATCAAATACGCAAGTAAGACAATACATCATTGAAACACATGCGAATAGAAGAACCTCAAATGCTTTATTAATATATGGAAGTAAGGTTTAGGCGGTGATACAACCATGAGAGGTCCAATCCAGCATCACCTTCCCGACGGAGAGAAATCTCTTCTTCACCTCCCTCAAGCAATCACTCAATGCTCACAACTATAAACCAACAGCAATTCTTTGCACCCTAATTCCGGCCTCCAGATCCCATGGGATGAGATCCTTATATAGAGTTTTGGAGTGAAGATAATTCAGCTTGATGTGTGACTTGTTGTCCTCTTCAACTCCAGTTGTTCTTCAGTTCTTCACTCGGAGTTTCTACCTTCCACTTGGAGTTTTAGAAGCTCTTAACTCATCATTAGGCGAATCTTTTGATCAAGTGTCATTTTGGAAGCTTCCTGGGAACTGGCACATTGAGAAAAGATTCCTCCACATGTCAAAGTACGCCCAGCGCAGGTAGCCTTTGTTGCACTTGCTATGCAGCGCAGGTACACCATAGAGCTTTTGACATTCAGCGCAGATGCTTAGTGGAGCAGCTGTTTTGATCCAAAATTGACCTGTTTTTGAGTGTTTTTCAGTGGAGAACCGATTTGCAGTGCTGTGGTTTGTTGACCTTGTTCCTCTGAGGGTAAGAACAACATGTTTAGGGACTTTGGATCCCTTAGATTATTGACATTTAATGCTCTATGCTGTAAGGCACAAAAATGTCTATAACAATTGCTAGCTCACTTTCCTTCCAGTTTGTGATGCATCTTAGCCCGTGTGTTCCCTTCTTAACTTCATGCTTTCACAAGTTTCCAAGGGGCCCACTCTTCTCACCCTCCCTGTGTTAGAACCACACATGCACCTTCCTTGATTTGCTACATATGTCACACCATTGCTACCAACAGGGACATCTTACTTGCCTCTGTGCGAAACCACAGTCAAGGCGATACTGTACGACCCACTGCTAGGACTCCTACACCATACGGGCTAGGTCTAGTTGGGACTTCTTACAAAGGATATCCCCTGACATTTTGGCAGATCCATCACCATCAACATTTTGGTGCTAGAAGGAGGGCTAGATGACAAGCTGAGTCCTCACATCTATTTTGAATCTCTGCATATCCATCATGAATAGCTACAGAGTTTCTCTTTTGGAGTGTATGTCTTATGGAAATGACTTCAAAATCTCAGAAGAGCTCTCGGATAACTTGTCACATAAAACATATGATGGTGGAGGCTATGTAGCCTTGGTTAGGCACACAGTCGGCATTGTAGGCTCATATGAAAGACATGGAATCTTTCAAGAATACATGACCCGTGAATTGTTCTTCTACACACTTCAAGGGAACGCATTGAACTGGTGTGCCACACCTTCTGAAAAATCTATTCATTCTCTTGCTCATCTATTCATAGAGATAGACCATGCTTTCAATCACTTTAACCATAAAGAACTCAATAAATAAATTCTGAAATTATGAAAAGCACCCGATGAATCCATTGAACAGTTTCACACACGCTTTTGTAATCTTGCATACTGATTTCCCGAAGATGAAATTGATTCAGAATTTCTTGATGGAATATTTGAGTATCTTCTTTACATATCTTAAAAATCCACAATTCTTGAAATCATTCGAATCCCGCTCAACATACCTCGATGATGGAGCTGCGTAATCACAGGCATGCACAGTTGTTGTCACAAGTCACTGTTTGCCTTCGTCTCATCAAACAGCTCCACCACCATAGAGTGATGTTTGAGATTATGCACACACATTTGTTGAACTGTCATATCCTCCCATCCCACCTACTCTTGATATCTGTGCAGATTTGGCTTTCAATCCTGTTGGTTGTCACATGGATTCATTCCCTCAACCTCTGTCCTCGCGTTCTATTGATCCTCTGGATTGTACTATCTTGTGTACTTCCATTCCGGACACCTCACCTACTATGAATGAGGATCAATTTGTCGATGGAGTTGGTGTTATGCAGCCAACCTGTGCCATCATTCATGACGAGTGTGTGCGGAAATTTAGAGAAGACCCCACGGTGAAGAATGAATCCCTTCCAGCAGCACCTTGTGCGCTTTATCCTGAGATCCGTTGTGATTCTGCCATTTTTGATTTCCCCTATGAAATCCCATTTCCGAATGTTTCTACTTCCGATCATTCATAGGACATGTCAGATGTCAATCTGTCATTACATTGCAGAGAGGAGACATCTTCCTCTGAAAATCCATCCAATCTTTCATGCGTCATTTCTAAAAACACAGAGGGTGAACATCGTTGCTTCTCATCTACCCCTATGCAGGATTCATCAAATCACGAGGATGCCGACAAACATCCTAGATTTTCTTATCTTGGTTGTCGTGATCTCTCTACTTCTTCATCTGATCACGATGTTGATTCACTCGTTAATATGTCCAAGACACTGGTCTATGATGATCTATCTATCGACGAAGTTGAAAGCCCACAGACTGTCGAGGCACTTTAGCCCGAGCTGATGGTTATGTCAGTTCCTCACTATCCTGTGGTTGGTTTCACTTCTGATCAGGAATTTGTTTAAACACTCAAGGCTCCTCATTACTCTTTACTTTTCATTGAAGATCAATCTAACACTTAGATTTCACTTCCTCCATTAGAACTACACGATCCCATCACTCATGCATTGGAGGAATCTTACACAACAAGCACACTTGCACAACGTAAGTGGTCTTGCTTTCTCACATTTGCTTACACAGCACAGTCAAGAGAATGCATACACTTAACATCTACACGTAGTGTAGCACAACACCGTGGCAAGTCCACAGATTACATATCATGCGTTTTCACTCACTTATATTCTATGGATGTCTTTAAACTCATAGTGTATTTGTCTTTACTTTTATATCTTTCTTGTTTGTAGGTTTTCACAGCTGTCTTGTTCGTGAACCATGCCTTCACCAACATGGTTCGACCAATGCATCAGTCACTGCATTGGAGTATCACTTCACGTGAGACGACCCATGCACTGTTAGCTTAGGAGTAGGAGTAGCATTTTCTTTGAGTTGTTTTCTTGCATGCATGTTTTCTTCTTTCTTTGTGTGTTTTCTTTCTTGCTTTCTTGTTTGCTTACTCACTTTGCATACGCAATTGCTTATTCTTCATGCTTTGCATTTTGTTTTGTTTGCTTGTTTTCATTCATAGGTTGGTTTCGCATGGACCGTGTGCAACTCTTGAAACAAGCCTAGGTAAAGTACAAGAGGACTTGTACAACTATTAACAATTCCTTATCTATTGTCCACTCTCTCATGAAGAACTTTTTACTTTCATTCCATGGTACATCAATGGAAAATACATATTGTTCGAAGTGAATCTTAGTGAAAAAACAACGCTTGCGTGTGAACTAGTATCACCTACTCGATTCGGGTGTTTTTAGGTTAATCCTTGTCAGCTCAATCAAGTAGAGTAAGGTGAGGGGGGAACCTTAATAAGAACGTCAGGGGTATATATAAACTACTTCTATGAAGGAACAACCTCTTATGCTCTCAATAAGTCGAGATCCCTCTTCTGCCTCTAAAATGAATAAGTGCTATGCATAGTCATGAAAATGAAAAAAATGAAAATATGAAAATAAAAATGGAAAATGAACAAGGTAAAACAAGAGAAAGGCTTCCTATGTAGAGAGGTGATGCAAGTAACTCTGTCGGGGAACTGATTAGGCTCACACACAGTGGAGTGATGCTTGTGTTCCTGCGTGACTCCGTCAGGGTATTGTCTAGGCCTGCTGGAAGTGGAGAAACACCAGAGATGAAACTAAAACTCTGACAATCATATGACTTGTGCACCAATATACCCCTCATCCCCAATCGAAAAAATTGTGTTGACTTGGATTGGAATGTGTGTCGACCGAACAAGGGCTTGGCAGATGCTACATCTTACAATAAAGCAAGTGTAGAAACCAAGACAAACAGAGAACTGAACAATACTTCCAGAGGTGTTAGACTTTCTTTTGACAAACAAAGTCCATTCAGAGAGCTGGAGTTCTACCCGTGTGTCACCAAGTGTTCTATAGGCTACAAGCACCCTCCAAAAATTTTCCTTAGCTTCATTTTGGAGCCTCCCTACCAACCATCCTCAATAGCATGTCTTGCACTGTCAAGCACATAGGCTTTAGTTGTTTCATAGAGTCTTTCCATCCTGTGCATGTAAGTTTGTTCCACCTCCTTCATAGGCTTCTTTGTAGACTTAGTGTTAGTTGCTGGTTGAGCATCTCCCTCTGGGAATAGTGCAATTCCTAGAGGGGAACCATCCTTCCCTCTAGAAATTTTGCAAACCCAATTGGACACTCAGTTGGGCTCCAGAATTGCACAATTCTTCCTGACGGTCTTCCTCTCAAAAATTGTGCAATTCATCCCAGGATAGCTGCACAGCCCAGAAATTATGCAATTTTGGGCATCAATCACCTACATCTCCCAGAAATTGTGTAACCCTTTGGGAAAGCTAGCCCAAAAACTAGCAGAAATTGCACAAATCAGCTAAGCAATCTTGCTGGGCTCATAAATTGCACAATTCAGTCAGACAGACTTCCTTGAGAAAATTGCACAATCTAACCTAGGACAGCTTCTCAGCCCAGAAATTGCACAATATTGGGAGACATTCACCTATTCCTCCCAGAAATTGCACAATCCCTCTAGGACAGTCAGCTCTGCTAAGCCCAAGAACAACGCAGATTTTTATCCCTGGCTTGTAGACTGATGCATGTGCCTTTAGGTTGACGGTTCCCTCCGGGACCAACTAAAATTGATTTGCATGCATGGACTGCTTTTCCCAAGGTAGCATGCAAAGGCATCCCTAGATTTAGGGATCTATTTTTAGCATCTAGAGGTTAAATGCAAGGATCATTTTAGAAACCTCCCGCCAAGTGTCGCTTTTCCTAGATTTGTGCCATGCACGTCATAACCTTGATCTTATCAAAACTCATCAACCAGACGTTGTAGAGCGCATTTGTCACATCGAACTTGTAGCTCTAACATCCTACATTACATCTAGGAGTTGTCAACATATTCAGCTCAGTCGTTTCAGGGTAAGCTCGCTTTTCATGTCTTACGCTGGGTTTCTGTTGCTTGATGCATTTTGCTTTGTGTGAATGTTGTCTGCTTGATTTTAGTGAGCACTTGTTGTCATTTTGATGTATGTTAGCTTGTAGAAGCATCATTCAATTTTTGTTTGCATCTCACTACTGTTGAATGCATGAAACAGTTTCCGCCGACGGTCGTCGTTACGAAGAATTTCTTCACACACATGCATGTTTTCTCGTTTTTTGAATTCTGCACTCATTGCTTGCATGCAAGATCATTCACTCTTATTTACACTTAGTTTCACCATGCATTCAGACTTCTCATGTTTTTAGTCGCCTGTCGGCTGGTTTAGGCTGCCTTGGCCCAGACCGTGCCTTGACCAGATAACAATGCACATTTTCAAAAGTGAAGGCTCTTCCTTCCCTCCAGAAATTGCACAAGTCTGGCCTAGCACTAACCTCTAGGATTTCATTGCGCAATTCTTGGAGGCAATGTCGTGCTAACCCCAGAAACTATGTAATGCAGTTTGTTGGTTGCATGTCACTGTTGACTGAAATTACGCATTACACAGTTTCAGTCCTCAGCAGGCCAAGTTGGACTGTGCATTGTGCAGTTCAAGCATTCGTCAGCCTCCTGACATCCCAAAGTGTTCCTTGTGCAATTTTTGCAGTTAGTCTCCCGACCTTCTGGCCGAAATTGCGCAACCTTCACGATCAATCGCACAGGTATATTGCAAGTCAATCATCAATTTTGTTTTGGTTTTGGACTAACGGATTACTTTCCTGAGTGTTGCTATGTGTCCAAGAATCACAAGCATTCGTCTGTCTATCAGCAGCATAAGTACAATGGCCTTTAGGAGAGAAGAGTCAAAGGACACCATTAAGATTACAACGGGTTTGGAGCCAAGCAAGTGTCTATGAGCTTTCCTACCTATGAATACATCAATTTGTTCATGGACAAGGATATCAGGATGAATGGAAACGGCATCACAACGAGTTGCACCATCAACAACAGTAGAAGGTAGCACACCTACATGCGACGAACGCAAGAGGAAGGTTTTTGACAAAATAGAGGCGGAGAAAAGTTGTAAGTTCAAAGCAGATCCACTCATGACGAAAGCAACTTTGGAGATTGAGGCTATGAGGTAACGATGCAACACAAAGATTGCGCAAAGTAAGAGAGAGAAACATAGAAGGAGTTGCATGTGCTGAAGCAACAACTTAAGGAAGAACAAGAGTTTCATAGACGAGAGAATGAGTTGCAGTAGAAACGGGCAGAGTAGGGGGCGCAACATGCACAGACGGATGAAACTACACCCATACAAGTTATAGATCCACCCCAGTAGCTAGCACAAAATTGACAAGGTGAGTAGTGTTTTAGATTGCATGCAAGGGAATTCAGCACCGTATGCGATCTAACCCATTTGGCACACTCACCGAGGCAAAGACAAGAAGCAAGTTTGACTGGAGTTGAACATGTACTTAGACAAGTTTATGTGCATGGTCACCAGCACACACTTTTAGATCAATACATGCACTATGCATCAATATGTTGTTGGTCTAGCCACACTCAAGAAGATGATGCGCATGCTATCAGACAAGTTGGATAGAGGAGCCATATTAGTGTACCTGGAAGCAATGGAGGCAAGAGTTCACTTTCAGTAGGATGTCACCATTGAGCACACAGACACCATCACAGATGACCAATCTTAACATCATTTCGTCACTATCGACCATCACGAGGATGTCGAGAGTTGGTCTTACCACAACGGTCTGAGTGTTAGTGATGTATTTCATGGCTTGCTCAAGCCATTTTGTCTCACATGGGTACATGTGTAGATTGTATGTAACATCTTGTCAAGTGGAAGTTAAAGTGTCGACATTTGAATGTAACAGTCATATAGTAGTTGAAGAGTCATGAGGGTAGGTGAAAAGTCACAAAGGGGAATGTCAAGGGTCACCCCACCCTTTTCTATTTATAGTACCTCATAACTCATTGTAGAGGCTTTTGGTCAACCAAGCTTCCTATCAAAGTATCTTAGAGAGAGCTTGGACAGTATTGTAATGAGCCTTAGCTTCTCCACTATGCAGAGCTAGTATATCTCTTTGCAGGGGTAGGCTGCAGTGACTGTAGCGTTCTGTTTTGGGGACTAGTGGTAGGCCATGGTTGTATTGTATTATTGGAACTTACACTTCTTAATATAACAGATATAGCACGTTTCATGCATATGTATTATTGTATTTCAACTATCTTTTTTACTCTAAATGATATATGTATATGTTTGCTTACGCATACATGTGTAGCTATTTTCTGTATATGAATGTATGAATCTTACTGAAACGTGTTGTTGGTTTAACCATCACTTTGGATTGCTAGCTCACTTTCCTTCTAGTTTGCGATGCATCTTAGCCTAGGTTTCACAGGTTTCCAAGGTGCGCACTCACCTCACCCTCCATGTGTTATAACCGCTCATGCACCTTCCTTGACTTGCTGCATATGTCACACCCTTGCTACCAACACAGACATCTTACTTTCCTCTGTGTGAAACAACAGTCAAGGCAATACCGTACAACCCACTGCTAGGACTCCTACACCAAATGGTCTGAGGTCTAGTTGGGACTTCTTACAGGAGAGATCCCCTGACATGTTGGCGGGTCCAGCACCATCAAAAAGACTATTTTTCTATTATAGACAGGTCCTTCTAGTTCATGTGTGTTTGTTCCTAGGTGATACTATTACCTCTCATTTAGAGGCTCACTTTTCTCCCCCCCTTTTGCAGTAAGAGAACCTAGACATAGTTGTGATACACACTCACCTTTCTTTTCGAAGATACCATTGTGTCACTCTCTTGTGCTAACAACTAGAGACAAGGCAAATCTTTAAGGTTTTGGAAACTATGCCTTTATACCCGATCAGATTCCTACACCAAATGGTGTGAGGTCTGATTGGGACTTCATATTAGGGAGATCCCCTAAACGTTGGGGGGACCAGCATCGTCAATACTGCCATGGCTTGTCCCACATGTATGCAAAGATACAGAATTAATTTCTTTATAATTCTAATTAGCCACAAATTATTTCAAATCATTGTTCCCTTTATACTCTCTTCTCAAGCCGTAGGCCTGGTGCTTGACTTGGGCGTTGGGATATGACAATTTCTTTATGTTCACTTGTGGTTTTGGTAATGCACATACGTGGTTTGTAAAAATGGCTTCAAGATTAGGCTGAAAAGCCCAACTTACATGAGCCAATATTTAGGACCTTTTGATGATTAGCCTTCTTAACCTCGAGAGCACATTGACCTGTTACACCCAATTTTCACTCAAATTATAAAAAATTTGTAAAAAATTATAAAAAATGTGTATGTGATAATACTGATCATTAAGATGATTCTTGAATAATTATAACTTATCGTGACCATGAGGAAAAATAATAAATCTATTATCTATGAACCTCTTCTAGAGCTTGGATCAAAAGGGTGAAGAAGCCAACGCCTTGGTATCAAAGTCCTCCATGAGAAGGTTTTCCACCACTAGGGAGAGAGGAGAGCCCATGGAAACCCCACAAGTTTTCTCATACAATTCAAACTGAAAGCTTAAGAAAGTGGAATTTGGGAAAATTGTGGCTAACTTAGTGATATCAAAGTTATTTATGCAGTGATTAACATCAATGGCTTCATTAATGGGGATTTTCATGAATGGAGAAACAACATCAAATCTCACCAAAAATATCAGAGGGATAGAGCTTGATATATTTAATCTCATTGGAAAAATGAACAGGAGTCCTTAAAAAAGGAGATGGTGAGGTCCACAAGGGGTTTAAGTTTTTGGACTCAATGCTCAGCGAGAAGATAAGTGGGCCCACCTATAGTATCAACAATGGGTGTCAAGGGGGGGCCTTCTTTATGAATTTTTGGGAGGCCATAGATTCTAAGGGTGAGGAGATTTCTCTCAACTATTTTTTTCCTTATATGGTTGAGGGCACTATCAGATTAGATATAATTTGCGATCCCCCTTGATATTTTCTTATGGGGACTCTTACTCAAATTTTTATGTCTCCCACTATTGTTGAGGTGGTCCAACATTTTTCACATAATCAACCATTTCTTCAACAACAGTTCCATCCTTATTAGCTTTAAGAACAACAATGTCAAGGTTATTATTAAGAGCATTCAAGGAATGGAACACAACTTACTATTGTTTCGCTTAGGAGGTTTAGCTCTTCTAAGGATAGCAATGAAATCCTCCCTAATGACTTCTTTAGTTATTTCTAGTAAATATTTAATAAAAAACTCAATACTCCACATAATATCTTCAATAGGGATTTTTATTTGGGCAATAGAAAATTTTAATCATTTTCCTAAAAGATTACACATATGTCTATCTAAAACAAAACTATAGAGATTGACCACTTTCTTTCTAGGGGAAGAGGGAGAAACACTATTAGGAACTCCATCCCAAATTAGGGTTCTAAGAAATGGTAAAGGGAGAATAGGAGGAAATATGCAAGTATCATAGTTTGGGGGCAAGCTCACAAGAGAGGAGGAACAAGAGTCACACAATTTAGAAAAAAAAAGGGAATGGTCCTAGAGGAGATCGGGTTCATGGAAGGGGAAACCAAGTTGGAGCACATTTGATGAAAATTTCACCAAATGAATTTTTCCAATAAGGAATTGTTCATATAGTTGATATAATTTTCCATGAGAAAATCGAATATTCACCTACCTTAAAATGAACATTGAATATAACATTCACCTCCATTTATAAACTTTATGAAAAATATCACATTCGTAAAGTTTCCCTTGGTCTTCCATCGCATGCTAGATTTGGAAATATTAATTATAATACCCTTAGTTTATTGAAAATTAATGATGTTTCTGATTTTCCTACTATACCTATGATGAAATAATGTTATGCTTGTATATTTGAAAATCACAACAGACAACCCTTTCATGATTCTACATCTAGGGCATGTAGAAAACTTGGAATGGTACATTATAATTTGTGTGGCCCTATGATTATCCCATATACTAATGGAAATAGTTATATGATGGCTTTTATTGATGACTATACCAAAATATGCTAGGTGTACTTGTTGAAAAATAAATCTCAAGATTTTGAAACTTTTAGAAATTTTCATGTATAGATTCAAAATGAAGCACAATCACTCATTGGATCTCTTCATACAAATAATGGAAGAGAATATACATGTAATGAATTTGAAAATTATCTTTCCCAACATGGGATTCAAAATAAAACCACCATTCAACACAATCCTCAACAAAATGGCGTTGGTAAAGGAATGAACAAGACTATCTTAAATATGGTTAACTCC
The DNA here is from genome assembly GCA_031772625.1 of Pinus tabuliformis. Classification (NCBI taxonomy): domain Eukaryota; kingdom Viridiplantae; phylum Streptophyta; class Pinopsida; order Pinales; family Pinaceae; genus Pinus; species Pinus tabuliformis. Next base: position 533,689,238 of record CM062818.1, on the reverse strand, counting down.
ATGGTGTTTTTCAAAAATATAAAGTTGATGTTTTTGGTTGATGCAATTCTTGGTATAGTATATGTGAAAACTAGGTGTCCATTTCATGCTCTTAAGAATATGCTTCCTTAAAAAAAGTTGTATGGAAACATTCCTTCTGTAAGGAATCTCAGGGTCTTTAGTTCCACCTACTATTCCTTGACTCCTAAGGAGAAAAGAAATAATCTCAATGTGAGGAGTCAAAGTTTTGTATTCTTGGGGCATTCAAATACCACTTAGGAATATTGACTTTACGATGAGGTAAACAAGAACTTTGTTCTTTCCAGAGGTGTAAATTTTCCTGAACCCTTTAAGATTAACAATATTATTGACTGAAAGCTTGATCATATTGATAGATTCACTAATGTAAAGACACATAATGAATTTGATAATGAGATTTTACATCTTGAATGAGGGATCCCTATCTTGGATCAATCTATGGGATGTCATCTTGAAGCACCATATTCCCCTCATGAATTCCCAACGATCCGAACTAGATCATTATATTTTTTTTCATCCATCTCGATGAATTTGGAGTGGAAAAAATGGAGGAATCATCTCACAGGACCGTTTTTACTAGGGGGGCCCAATTTGGTGAAATAGGGTCTGAAACCTTCCAAGAGCATTTTGAGGCATCAAACGATGTTTTTTGGGGGTAAAAACTTGTCTCTTTAATGTAGCAAAAATTTCATGCTATTCTACACACATAGACATTTCCAATGGCACAAGAAGCACATCAATCAAAGTCTGTATGCAAAAATTATGCCACTCAGAAGCTGACCTTCCCGTTTTCACACTTATAGTTTCGGATGATGCTACCTTAGCCCCAATTATTCATGGAAAAGTGGCTAGCCACGTGTTTGTGATGTAAAATACTATAGAAGAGTATATTTTGTAACTATAGTCAAGAGTTGATGTAGTTAAACTTAACCACTAGTAGGCTATTTGGTTGTGTTATAATCAGGAAACTAGGAGGAAGAGGCATTCCATTATTTTCGAGAGAATTTTGTTCCATATTTGAGAAGATATATTCATGCGAGATGGGAGATAGAGCAAACAAAAAGAACTTGTGAACTGTAGCATCCCATGGGCCACAAACATTACTTCTTTGTACCCATAGCCATATTTCCAAGTAGAGAAAGAGAGTGAAGCAACCTCACATTCCATTTGGGTTTTCTCCCTAAAGGGTTTCCCAGAGAGCATATCTTGTGTCTTGTGTGTGTGTGCTTATTTATCGTTCTCTAATTTTCTGCATTATTTCCATTCACATGCATGCACTAATTACAGTTAAATCCATAGATCTTAAAGTTTAATAAATAGTAATAGTGTAAAAATTTCAGAGTTTTAATATAATATTATTAGATCTATTGTGACGGATTGTCCAGTGGAATATCCATGATAGTTTATGGACCATTTGGTATCATATCCAATTTTATTTGTCTATTTTGTGGAGATTGTAGGGATCTAGATCAATGGATCCAAAAGTCATAAAACCCTAATCATGGGCAACGAATCTGTAAACGAACCTTGTGATCCTGCAGAGGTGAGGTTTTCGCGGCTCGAACAACAAGTCGTGGATATAAATCACAATGTAAATATACTCATGGAAACATTAAGCAATAATATGTGGATATTTGGAGAATATGGAGGTTTGAGTGCAAACAACAAATTAGAAGATGGATTGGGAGATCAGGAAGACACAGAGAACCAACCGAAGAAAGAACCCATAAAAGATCAACCGAGTTTGAGTGCCATGAATCAATCTTTACTCAAAATGGAAGCAAAATTTGATATCAAGGTGTATCACATTGAGATCGATGATTTGAAGCTAAACCACTAGTGGCAGTAACTAGAAGTTTATTTCAATGTCCATCAGATCGAGGAAGGGAAAAATATCTCATTCGAACAATTAAAATTAGAGGGCCATGCACTGACTTGGTGGGAAAGCCACAGAGAATCCCTAAGGTTGAAGGGAGAACCTCTAGTGACTAAGTGGGAGGATTTCAAAACCCTTATTAAGTTATAGTTTTATCCCATTAGGTACATGGAGGACCAGTGGATCTAGTGGCATTACTTCAATCAAAAGCCAGGCCAAAGCGTGCAAGAGTACACCACAAAATTCAAAAATATTTCGACAATGTTGGGTATCTCTCCAAAGAAACTAGATGTACTCCTCAAATATTAGGGGGGTCTACACTTCCATCTTCATGATAAATTGATGTTTTTCAAGACCAAATCAGTAGATGAGGCTTGTGTACAAGTATAGTACGTAGAGAACATAGGCCTGAAAAGAGTGCAATCAAGTGGATTGAAGCAGAAGGAGAAACACGAAGCTTATAAGGAGGTGAAGAAGAAGTAAAAAGGGGGAAAATATAAAAACATGATATCCACAGCACACCAGTGCAAATATCCTAGAAACCAATGCAACAACTGCAACATTGATGACCATATAGACGAGAAGTGTTGGAAGTTGCATCCAAAGCTAAACCCGAAGAGCAAGAAGAAAGATAATAAGAAGAAGAATCTCATGGCTACTGATTCAGTAACCAAGTTGAAAGCCACTCGGACATGGATGAGAAGATTGTTTGTGCATCAGTGCAGAAGGAGGTGAATCTAAGTCGCCTTCAGCAACAAGAAGAGAAAGAGATGACCAAACTCTTCCATATAAAGGTACAGGTCAAGAAGACAAAGATTGATGCTCTGCTTGACTTAGATTACAGGAGAATCTCATTGTAGTAGAGATGGTCAAGAAGTTTGGGTTGGAATTTTGTGGCCATCCAAACCCATATCTACTGGGATGGGTAAATAAGGATGCAAAGTTGAAGGTAACTAAATAGTGCAAAATTAGATTTTCTATCAATGCTTACTTTATTGATGAAGTAGATCTAGATGTGGTTTCCCTTGATGTATGTGGAGTCGTGTTTGAGAGTCCATAAATGTACATGCATGATGCAATATTCATGAGGAGATCAAACCAATATCATCTCATCAAGGATGGAAAATCGCTCATCATCAACACACACAAAGGAAAGTAAAAAATTCCACTGGTAAGTGCCAACCAAGCCAAGAAATTGATCAGTTCCAAAAAGAAGTATGTTTTATTGGTTTTAAGAGAAAGACAATTGGAAGAGGAGTCAATAAGAGGCAAAGCATCCATGGAGGGGTGTACTAAGAAATAGAAACAACAATTGGAGGAGTTGTTATAGGCATACAAGGATGTGTTCTGAGAGCCTAAAGGGTTACCACCTAAGAGAGAAGTGAAGCACGAGATCCATATATTTCCATACTCCCCATTTCCAAATATTGGGTTGTACATGCATTCTATTGTAGAAGAAGGTGAGGTGAAGAAACAATTGTAGAAACTGTTGGAATAGGGTGTCATCTGATCGAGTATGTCACCATGTAGGTCACCCATCATCATTGTGCCAAAGAAGTATGGGACTTCGCACATGTGTATATATTATAAAGCGTTAAATAAAATCATTTTCAAGAACATATACCCCTGCCTAGGATAGATGATCTACTAGATTAATTATAGTAAGAAAAGTATTTCACCAAGCTGGACTTGAACTCTGGATATCACCAGTTTCAAGTCAAAGAAGAAGATACATGGAAGACCACCTTCAAAACTAGGCAAGTTTTGTATGATTTGTTAGTTATGCCATGTAATGCACTAGATACATATATGATATTAATGAATGATATACTACTCCCTTTTATAGATTCATTTGTTATTGTCTATCTAGATGATATACTAGTATATAGTGCTACCTAGGAAGAGAATATTTCAAATTGGACATAGGTGTTGGAAACATTGAAGAAGAACCAACTGCTAGAAAATCTCAAGAAGTGCGAGTTTATGCAATAGTCCTTGGTGTATTTCGGGTATGTGATTAGTGGAGGAGAGCTGAAGATAGATCCTTCGAAGATGGAGGCCATAATGAAATGGTCAGTGCCTACTAATGTTTCTAAGGTTAGGAGTTTCATTGGGGAAACACAATACCTAAGGAAGTTCATAGCCTCATTTTCAACGGTAGTAACAACACTCCATGCCGTAATAGCAAGTGGTAAGAGTTTCCAGTGGGGAAAGGGTTAGACACAGGTTTTTGAAGATCTAAATAAGAAGATCATCCAAGCACCAATCCTGGCATTACCAAACTTACAACGGCCCTTTGAAGTGGAGACAAATTCAAGTGGGTATGCTATGGGAGTTGTCTTGATGTAAGGAGGAAGGCCTGTTTGCTACCATTCTAACGTATTTTATAGGGTAGCCATGGACTACCCTACCTATGACAAGGAGGTCTATGCCATGGTGAAAGACGTGAAGAAGTGGAAGAACTATCCAATGGGAAAGGAGATAGTAATCCACATATATCACTAGTCGTTACAGTACTTGCAGGACCAGAGTAAGTTACAACAGACCAGGCATTACGAGTGGATGGGGTTTTTACAATAGTTTCATTTTGTGATCAAGTATAAGAAGGGAAGCACAAACAATTTGGCTCATATGCTTTCAAGGTCGCCCACATCAAATATGACAACTTTGGGGACTCTTGTGCACATGGAGCCATTCACCCATGATTCATACAAAGAGGAATATTCAGAAGATGAGGACTTCAAGGAGGTGTATCAGCAGTAGCAGATTCGAAGTCATGTGCATGATGGTGACAACATCATTGACTACCATCTCTAGGATGGGTTACTCTACATGTTGGATAAATATGTTTTCCTAAAGGTGAGCATTTGCAGCTGATTAGAGAGGCTCACAGCTCCAAGGTTGGAGGGAACTTTGATGTAGGGAAGACTATGGCTAACTTGTATAGGTATGTGTATTGGCCAAAGATGCAAGAGAAGGTAGCTAGGTTCATAAGAGGATGCATGTTTTGTTGTACCAGAAAGCCTAGAAACAAGAAACAGGGTCTATATTGTCCCTTACATATACCTACTCATCAATGGGAAATAATTTCCATGGAATTTGTGGTAGGTTTACTGATAGCCAGGAAGGGACATGACTACCTATTCATGGTAGTTGACATGTCCATAAATATGTGTGTTCTGATGCCCTTTAAAAAGGCCATCAATAGACATGAAGCATCAAAAATGTTCTTTGGATAGGTCTGGATGCACTTTGGGATACCAAGGAGGATCATTTCAGACAGGGAGAGAAGATTTCTCAATGCATTTTGGACTACATTGTGGGAGATGATGGACACAAAGTTGAAGAGATCTACAACATTCCATCCATAGACAGATGGACAAAAAAAAGTAGTCAACAAGACTTTGGTGTAGCATCTAATGGGATACAACTAGAAGCATCCGAAGACCTAGGATGAAAATATGGTATATATACAATATTCTTATAATAGAGCAATCCACACTTCTACAAGAAAGCCCCCATTTGAGACTTGTTTTGGATAGTTTCCACCTTCACCTTTGGATATTGCATATGGGAAGCAAGGAGGAGTGACAGAAGATCTTACATGATATGCTTTAAGGGTTGAAAAAAATATAGAGAAGATTAGACATATCCATCTACAGGTATAGGAAAAACTGCAAAAGTCGCATGAGAAGTATAAGGTCAGGCATGATCAATAGAACAGAGAAAACATTCAAGGTGGGAGATAGATTATGGCTACAGTTGAACAAGTAGAGGCTGCAGGGGCCTAGTAAGAAAGTCAAGGCTATGAGGTATGGTCCCTTTGAGATACTAGAAAATTTGGGTGATAATTCCTATCGACTCAGTTTACCACCATATATGCGCATTTACTTAGTTGTGAATGTAGAGAATTTGAAACTCTATGAGCATTCCATGCTAGATCAAGAAGAGGAACAATTCCTACCTTTTATGGAGGATTTGGCACCAGACGCTCAGGCAAAGATGACATAAGATACAGTTTTGCAAAAGAGGTCTAGAACTATAAGACGGGGACAACATGACCTTTGGAAAATTGGGTTTAAGGGACAACTTCTAGTCAAAACTAAATGGTATGCCAAAGAGGAGGTGGATGAAAAATTTCCTCACCTCATTCAGTAAAAGATTTTAGGGACCAAAATCATCACAAAATGGGGAGGTGTGATCCAAATTAGATCACTATATTGTTTTTCATGCATCTCAAAGAATTTGGAGTGGAGAAAATGGAGGAATCAGCTCATGAGATACTTTTTACCAGCGGGACCCAGTTTGGCGAAATGGGGTCTGAAACCTTTTGGGAGTTTTTTGAGGCATCAATTGAAATTTTTTGGGGTACTATTTTTCCCCTCTTGTGACCCATCTCTTCATTCTATTCCAAACATAAATACCTTTCCAATGGCATAAGAAGAGCATCAATCAGAGCCCATATGCAAAAGTTATTCCACTCAGAAGTTGACCTTCATGTTTTCACACCTATAGTTAGGAAGGATGTCACATCATCCCCCATTATTCATGGAAAAGGGGATAGCCACGTGGTTGTGATGTGCAAGAATCTAAACTAGTCTATTTTGTAACTCTAGTTAAGAGTTGATGTAGTCAAACTTAACCACTATTAGGATATCAGGTTGTGTTATAATCGAGCTGCTAGGAGGAAGAGGCATTCCATTATTTTTGAGAGAAGTTTTTTCCATTGCTGAGCAATGATAGCCTGGAGAGATAGGAGGTAGAGCACATAAAGAGGATTTGTGCACTATAGTAGCCCATGGGCCACATGCATTACTTCTTTGTACCTGCATCCATATTTCCTGACAGAGAAAGAGAGTGAAACAACCTCACCTTCCAGTTGGGTTTTCTCCCGAAATGGTTTCCTAGAGAGCATATCTTGTGTCTTGTGTGTGTGCATGTTCTTATTTGTTTTTCTCTACATTTATTCATAATTTGAATTCGCATGCATGCACTAATTACAGTTAAATCCATAGATCTTAAAGTTTAATAAAAAGTAATAACGTGGTTTCAAATTTTTATTATAATATTATTAGATCTCTTGTGACAGACTATCCAATGGAGTATCCACGACAATTTATTGATCACCCAACCATATCATCATATTAGGAAGATCCTTTGAATCATTTGATTAATAGGATTGAAAGGTTTAATCTTTATGTAGCCCCATGTCAATTAGTGGAGCAACCTGGAGCATCTCAAAAAGTTACCCCAAAATCGCTCATCAAAACACTTGAAAGTGTTCATCTTGATGAGGTCGAAAAGATAGGAGCCAAAGATTCCACTAGACAAGATGGAGGTGATGTAGATACTTCTGATTTATTTGATGATATGGATGTTCATGTTATTGTGAATTAAATTTATCTACTAACTTTGAACCAACTTCCTTTAAAGAAGTTGCTTCTCATGATGATTGGAAAGAAGCAATGCAAAAGAAGTATGATGATCTCAAAAGAATGGAACATGGAAGTTGGTGGATCCTCCATTTATAAAAAAAACCAATTGGTTGTAAGTGGGTCTACAAGAATAAGTAAAAATCAAATGGCTCACTTGAAAAGCACAAAGAAAGGCTCGTGGAAAAATATTTGCATGGAAAGAAGGTGTTGAATATGGGGAGACCTTTTCCCCCATAACAAAATGGACCACCATCCAAACTCTTTTTTCCCTAGTAACTCAAAATGGATGGAAATTCCATCAAATAGATGTGAATATTTATTTATTGAATGAATATTTGAAAGATAATGTCTTCATGTCTTAGTTAGAAGCTTTTTTTTTTTTTTAGGGTGAAGAGACAGTAATAGAAAATATGTAAACACGTCAAATCGTTATATGGCCTAAAAAAACATTGTGATCTTGTTCTGAAAACTTCCCTAAGAATATTATAAAATTGAATTTCAAACACTTTTATCTTGATGATGCAACTTTGCTTGTTAAGAAATATGGAAAATTTGTCGTATATCTTGTAGTGTACGTAGGTGATCTGTTGATGACAAGAAAAATGAAAGTTGTATTACAGCCATAAAGAAATAATTGAATAGGGGATTTGAGATGACATATTTGGGGCATCTTCACTACTACTTTGGTATTGAAGTGACTCAACATCCAATGTACATATTCATCTCCCAACCCTCTTCCCACTCCAATGGAAAATAATTTGAAGCTCATATCAAAACAAGAGAAGGGATTTGAGGATGCAACCAAGTATAGATAATTTTTGGGAATTTTTATCTACTTGACTACCTCTAGACTAGATGTTTAATTTATTTTTGGGATTCTTTCCAAGTTTATGCAAAAACCTTATGAGTGATATTGGTATGTTCCAAAATAATTCTAAAATACTTAAAAGGAACTTAAGAATTTGGACTCAAATATTCACATGTAAATGGATTCAACTTGATTGGATACTCTAATTCAAACTTTTACCAAGACAAAGAAAATGGAGTGTCGAATTTAGGTTATTCCAAGAGTCTTGGATCAACAGTTGTCTCCTAGAGGTCACTATAATAGTTAGTTCCAACGAATTCCGCAATATAGGAAGAATATGTGGCAACTACAAAAGCATATAATGATATTATGTGGATGATTAAAATACTTGAACATTTGCAAGCTAAACAAGTGAATTATACTCTTCTTCTAGTTGACAATACTTCTGCAATCAAGCTGGCCAAGAATCCCAAATTGTATGATTGAACAAAGCACATCAACACAAAATATCATTTGATACAATATCATATAGAGTCCAAGTCCATTCATTTGATACATTGATCCACAACCTATCAAATTGTGGACATCTTCACCAAAGCACTCAGAAGCGAAAACTTAAAAAAGTTTTGGATGATGCTAGGACTCACAAACACCCCTTTGGCTTAAGTAGGGGAATGTTGGACACATAATCCTATGGGATTTTGTGTTAATTGAAAATGTTGTAAATAATAGAAAATCAAGAGTCATAGGTGGAGAGAAAGAGTCACTTTACCTTGGAATATGTAACCAAAGGTCACATAAATTGTTTTATATAACATATTGTTCATTAATATGAATCATCCAACATTGGAGTTATTGACATGTATGAAATTGGTTATACTAAACTAGCAGGTAATCTAAAAGAAATTAGGCGAGAATGATTTTTAGTATATTTTTTATATTTATTGATAAGAGCGTGATTAGAAGCATGTATGTCATTAATACCCAAGTAAGGTATGGTAGTGGTAGGAAGTTGTAGGTGTGCAAATATTGGTAAAATCTTTGTGTTACATTCATATACTTCTGTAAATCATTATTAAATCAGTAAATCACATGAGCTTAAATTATGAAGGCTAACTCAATGTGAGAATGCATTAAGGGGACACATGTTTTTATTGAATGACGTTGACTTTATTTCATGTTTATGGAAGGGAAGTCCTTCCAATACTCTAGGAAAGAGAGTTAATAGTGAAGAAAGTGAAAAAGAAGTCACGAGTATGAACACATATGTTGATTGGCATAAATACCTAATGGAATTAGTAATGTTTAGTATGTTAATATTGCATATATGATGAATGATTGTTTTATTCCATTTGATATGAGTAACATTTCAAAATAACTGAAATGTTAATATGTGAAAAATTTGAAATCATTGCACAAGAACTACGTATATAAACACTCACATATTTTTGTTTTATTGAAAGTTCAAGTTACGAGTAGAATGGTCTTGGATATGGAAATGAGTATAATTCAATAACGAAGATTGGGTGCTACCACTACTACAATAGTGAAATATTACAAGGAGGAATATCATACTTGGGAAATTTGATTTCCTATCTGAAACAAATTTAGAAATGGAATGTGTGTGAAATATGTTTAAAATAATTTTGGTTGAAATTACTATGATGCTAGCTCATGGTAACTGTATGAACATGATGCAGGTTACATAATGGATGTATCTAGAGAGGATAGATCATGGATTTTGATCTAGAAAACATGGAAACGATGTTATTGATGTGACATAAGAACCCTATGATATTCCATGATCATCATTGACATGTGCTATGCTATGTTAGAGTATGCTAGAAGAAACCTTGGATATAAGACTATATAAGTATCAATACTCTTTCATTGTAAGGAAGCCTTAGCAAATTAAGGGTCGCCCAAGTGACCATGTAACAAAGAATGGGATATCTAAGGTTGGAGGGTGAGTGACTACAAGAGATAGGAGGCTTGACTAAATAACATGCTAGCTTGGATTGTGAGTGCATTGGGTATATTTGAGAGAACAATGAACTAATTTCTATTTGTGGTAGCCATATGGATGTGGATCTATAATTAGACAAAAAGATATTGTGTTTAAGTGTATACTTTATCTTGAGTTATGAATGTTAATGGAAAATTTATGCGTAGAAGTGGTTATAATATATGATTGTTATAGGTATATGCTTGAATACTAGAAGTTTGAAGGTGGTCTAGACCATGCAAAGGATGACACTGCTTAAGCAATTAAAGGATAAAGCAATATTGAGTGTTTATAATATGAAGAGAGCACTGAGGCTAATGTTATTTAAATGGATATGGTTTTTAATATCCCCATTTTGATCCCTTGATTAAATGTGTAACTAATTATGCTAATTGCGTTTCATTTCTAGCATGGATATTTAATTGTTATGCCATTATTATCAGGACATGTTTTGTAGATATCTTTTCCTCTTGTTAATAGAAAAATGTCAAGAATTGATGGAGGTTCGAACACCTATAGGGGGCATGATACCAAGAATGGGGAATAGTGAAGGGGGCAATAAGGAAGTTCTACATGTCTATTAAATCTCAAGCCAACTTTCTAAACCAATCTTGTGAATTATTCTTTATTTCTCCCCTTTCAAAAATCCAAGGCAATCAATGAATGGTTGTAAGGAGGTTGGTGGAAGTTGCCACCTCCCAAATTATGAGAGCCTGGGAGGGTAGTTGAGAGAATCCTTTTAATAGTAAATGTAAGGAATGGTTTAATAAAATCACGAGGGAATGTGGAAGACCAAAATCTGCATGGGAAAAAGAAAATTGTCAATGAGTGAAGGCAACGAAGATGAAGGAGGGAGAGAGGATGGTTGATATTTAAAAAGAGACATTGATAGTGAGAATCTAGTTGAAAATCCATAGATTGACACTCTAATTCACATTGGAAACTCTCTAAACTCAGCTGGAACATGTAACTATAGTGTAAGGGCTCATTGGATGCAAGATTGTATGGATGAGTTCTTTGAGGTACCATGAAGTTGAAAAAGGGAGCTCACTCTTTTGTTGTGCAAAGTTAGCAGAAGGGGCACATGGTGATTACAGGGGTCATAAGATCCAAATGAAAGTTTCCTTATGAGAATGTCCCTTAAGAGGATATCATTTTCCCATCTTTTCTAAGATTTTTTTAGATTTTCCCTAGTGGTGGTGGTGGTGGTGTGTGTGTATGTGTGTGTGTGTGTGTGTGTGTTGGGATGTGACTCTAGGTAAGTTAACTAGGGTAAACAATTCCTTAGTTGTAAGCTTGTTTTCTTCCTTTATACAAGAGAGTCCACTTTTATTGATGTAAGAAGAGATATGTGAAAATAAATAAATGAAGGAGCACTCTCTACTCCTTGTGTGCATCATAGGTTGCATTAGTTTTGGTATAGCTTGTATAATAACATAGATAAAATTAAAATCCTTGATAATTTCTTAAAATATTTGCAGAATATTAAGTCTGGTCACTTGTGTGGAAGGAATTATTGACAGAATCATGAATGTTAAGCATGCATTACATACATGGATCAAACAATGACGGTATATATTTGAGGTCAAAGAATTTACTTTTTATTTTACACTTGGTTGAATGAATGAATAAATGAAGAAAGAGGGAAATTCTAATCATTGCATTTAGGAATTAAGTTAATTTTCCAATATTTTACTCCACAAAATTCATGTTTTAAGGCATTATTATATTTTTCTCTATAGGCTCAGATGTTGTTGAAATATTTAACATTGGATTGACTAGTGTGATTCTCGACTATGAAAGGTTCAAATTTTTTGATAATACAAACATGAATGATCTCAATATGGTTGATGTATTGTTATTGTTTAAGTGTTATGGGCTTAGGTAATGTATATTTGAATTCTAAATGACTAGAATGATTTAAATTTCAATGATGATATAATTGAGATCTAATTGAATGAGAGGATAACATTTAAAGTCCTTTTAGAGAAATATTAATATTTTGTTTAATTCTTAAAAGGTTCTGTTGCTAAATACTTGATTTGGTTTTGGTTGGATGATTAGTGACTAGACTTGATAGATAGTCTAAGAGGATCTTTATTTAAAACATAGATATTTATTTAAATAATTAATTAAGTACAAGAGGTCCCAGTGTACCCTAGACTTGATTATTTTGGGAAGAAATCCTATAGAACAACATAATTTCTCTGTGTTGTCTAAAAAGGAAAAGGGATCCCTCTTGTCAAAAAGAGACTCTTGCAACATTAAGAATATAAGTCAAAGTACATTTTTTAATAAATATAAAAAATCAGTAAAATTTTATGGTCCTATAAGCTTGATTACTAAACCTCCTTATGAAGGATCTACAAGTATAAGCCCTTGGAATTATAGCCATACTTCTTGAGTGAAATCCCATAATATGATGTTGGCACCTTTCTAACAAGTTTGAGCAAGTATGAAGTTTAAACGCCCGTGACTCATTTTATTTCCTAGTAGAAGCAAGAGTTTTACTTTACAAAAAACATGGTTTTTGTAGGATAACTTAAAAGAAAATTGGAAAATTTTTTCTAAGACAAATTTAGAAACTTTTTGTATTACATAAAGAAAAACTTCATACAATATACATGCATTGCATGAACAAAAACTCCTTGCAATACAATAAGGGATAAGTGTCTGGGTTGAAAGTAAGGGGAACATGGAGTTATGTATCACATTCAAATTATTTTGGTGTGATACGCCACACCTAAAAAAATTGAAATCATGGAATGTTGAAAAAAATCAAACTTTGGAGGTATGATATGGCGTAGAGAAGGAAAAGAAGAAGGATGGAAGGAGGAGAGGAAGGAAGAAAGAAACGACAAGAAAAGAAGGAGAAAGACAGGAAAATAAAAAGAACAAGGAAGGAAGGAGGAGAGGAAGAAGGAAGGAAAGAAAAGAGGAGGAGGAGGAGGAAAGATGTTTGTCACATGAAAGAAAACTTGGTGTGATGTGACATATCGCACCATAAAAAATTATGGTGTGATATGTCACTAGAAAGAAATCTTTCTTACGATGCGAAAAGAGAGAAATTATTCCTTTATTATGAGAAGGAACAATTTCTCCAATGCAATACATTGAGGCATACAAATTTATGGTACGAAATGTAGCATTGGATAAAATTCTCAAGGTTGTGATACACCATAATACAAAAAGTTTTTTAGGATGAAATAAGCCAAAGAGTGGAGAATTGCTTTGAAAAATGTGAAACCTAGTGATTGTTTATACACTTGTTGATGTGTCACCATACAATTCCATGTTAGACAACAAGTGTGGTGCCATATAGGATGGAATGTCAGGTAGGCATAGTGACATATAGATTAAAGAATCCCAAGGAATCTTATGTTGTGGCCACAACCACCACCCTATTAAAACATGCTCTGGTAGCAAATTTGAATGGGTCCCCTAGAAGTTTGATCTTTCATTTCTCTGAGTGATAACTCTCCAAATAACCTGTTTTTATCCCAGGGATTTTAACTCTCTATCGAGTCAAATCTTCAATTCTTAATGGTTAAGACCCCCCTAAATAAGTCTCTGCAGCATGATTCATTCATAACCCAGTCTAGCCCTTCATTCATATCCTTCATCGGGACTTTGTCAACCCTCAAAACCTTTTATCGCGTCCTTATTTCTATATCAATGCTTTGATAATAGAAATATGATACAAGTATGCATAAATTACCCTTTTCGCGCTTCCTCGGTCTTTACACATCCCTCGATCATGCCTTCATCGCTTATCACAATCACTTGACCACTCCTCCATCGCATATCGCTTTTCACATTGGTAAAGGGCTAAGTTCTATCTCCCATGAGTTACTACGATGCTATCAAGTCTTTGATCGCATCGTATATCGCAATTGGCACTTTCAACGCTAATACATAAAGTGCATCATGATACACCGGACCCGCCGGGATTATTAAACATAACACATATATTTTCAGGTCCGCTTCCCCAATCGCAAATCGCAATCAGCAGAGTTCAGTGTTTATACATAAAGTGCAATGCGAGATGGTAGACCCGTTAGAATTATTAACTGTAGTGCATATATTTTTCGGGTCTGGCCTATCGCAAATCACAATTGGTGAAGCCCAAGGCTTATACATAAGGCGTGATGCGATATGGCTAACCCACCGAGACTATTAAACACAACTTATATATTTTCGGGTCCAGACAATCGCAAATCGCAATCAGAAGATAGTGAAATTGGAGCGACATGCGATATGTGAAGGGGCGATGAGCAGACCCGACGATAATTATAGATCCAAGTGTATAGTATTTGAAGTCCGGCCTTATGGTTCAGCTGCAGGTTTTCCCATGTATTCCCATGTGTTTCGATAAAGTGTTGTGGCCCGAGTTTTTAAAAGAAAATTTGATAGAGTGAATGGTCCACTTTTGAAGCATTGTCAAGCAATTCTTGATTAAAACTGAATATTATGGGCAATGAGAATACATGTTACAACAGGTTCAGTGGTTTAATAATTATAGTTTCTCTGTGTTGCGAGCTTAAATAGAAACTGTGATTGAATGCAAGGTTTGTTTGTGGGCATGTTTGTCATATTTCTCATAATCATAGCTTATATGAACTATTTCTGCAGGCGAGGACCAAGAGAAGAAAAGCAAGTTCGAGTGGACCCGTTAACGGATAAATGCAATTGGTATCAAGGTGACACCTTTACACCACCGATATTGATATTGCAAAGACATACTCTACAAGAAAGGGATACGAACCATCATAGTGCATAATGGAGACACGCTCTATGTCAAGAGGAAGCACTCATGACATCACTGATGCATCAAGAGGTTATTACCTCCAAACACACCTTCAATCATGCCAGATGTGGGATGATGAGAACAGTGTCTTCAGTTTCCTTCAGGAAATAATAGGGAATAACGTCCACTCAATATAGGTGTGAAGAGGTGACAAGTAATCATTCTCTTTTAATCAACATCTATTCATTTCCCCTGGAAATGAAGCACTCCAACAGATATTCCCTCTACATGTCAGCAATTTCACCAATTGATTCTACGTCTGTATATTTTAATGTGTATATGGAAAAGAGTAGGAAGGTGGAAAGTTGGGGAGGGAAGACGAAGGGTCAGTCTTTTCTACATACGTATTACCTCCGGAGATGGGTAGAGGAATTTTTTTTGGCAAAAGAGGGGTCAATTTTATTATGCTAATAAAGAAGATTGTTTCAGTCAAGAAGAAGCCTTTCTTTCAGATTTATTTTCCTTTTTCTTTCATGTTTGGAATCAAGGTGTTGTGACTAGCATGAGGATATATATGTTTTTTTTTTGTGCACAGTGATAACAAATATCTTATGATTAGTATTGGTTATTCGAATATAATTTGTTATCATGGTTAACTCATGAGCGGTCTCTGATCCGAAGCTATATTAAACATCAGTTGCAATTTTTATTTGTAGGAACATGAAGGTGTATTCTTGTATGAATAATTAGATTGCAATCAAGCTTAAATATCGTCTTGGTCATTGGTGAATTCATTAATTGATTCATTTGGACTTGGAACCTATATATGATGTTTAATCTCTTTTATTACACTCCTGCAGGATAGATTAGAATAGTTAGGACTAGCATGACTAGGTAGAATCAGTATAGATAGGACTTGATACATATAGGTTAGCTATTTCTTTTGTTGATTTAATGGAAGTCTTCCTTCAGGGAGCTATATTTCAACACCTATAACATTTTATGGGATCCTTTAAAACCCGTCGGAACTAGCCGTTCCAAATGAAAGCAGATCTAATTGGGTCTGCGATCGGGTTGGTTCCCTTTGTTGGCACATGAAAATTCGCAGTGTCAACAAATTTGGCGCTAGAAGGAGGGCCTGAACTGTTGTCCACAACTTTCAGGATTTCATCTATAAATTTCATGCATGTATTCAAAAAGACTTATGTATGGATCGTAAAGGTTGAAAAGATCCTTCCACCCATTGGGAATAGCCTCATTTCGAAGAAGTAGAGGTCCCTCTAAGTCCCGTGTTTGGTTCACCTAAGGAAGAGAGACTGTGGGAGTATCCTATCATTCAGGAACAACCAATCATAGTACTTACTCGTGCTTACGCTCGTTCCCTATCTCATCTCCCCATCTTTCATTCTTTAGCTCTGGCAACTAAAAGAAATCCAAGGATCTGTCCCACAAACGAAGGGACATCTGCAGCCCCTTCTCTTGAAGATATTGTGCTAGAGTCCTTGTAAAGTATCGACACTCCTTGGTAAGAAATTGCTGAGGATCCACTCTCTGAAGGTAATTCCTGGCCCGATTTGGGAAATCCTAACAAAGAACGCCCAGAAGAGACCCTCAACCAAAACTTTCCAAATCATACTATGGCTAATGTTCCTCCTCCAGGTGGGAATCAGTCTCCACCGCCTCCTCCAGGTGGGAATCAACCCCCACCTCCTCCGGGAGAACTCCCTCCCTGGCTTGCACAGGATTTCATAGCAATGCTTAGGTAGCAGCATGCTTTACCCAAGAACGCAGAAAGAGTATTTCCTAAATTCGACGTTGAGCGGGGAGACACTGCTGATAACCATATTCACTCTTTCTTCTTAGTCATGTGCATGTTGGGGGTAGCAGATGAATATGTGGAATGTCGCTTGTTCCCTTTTTCTTTGATTGGTGCGGCCTCCACATGGTACTTTAGCTTGAGAATAGGATCGATCATCTCATGGGGTTCCTTTCAGCAGGCCTTCTTAGACAAGTTTAATGATGATAAGACGCCTGCAGCCTTAGTTTTAGAACTATCCCATTTAAAAATGGAAGCCAAAGAAAAGGTCAAGGATTTTAACATCTGGTTCAACACTTTGTTCAACAGAATCCTGGCTAACGCTAGACCTACTGATGAGGTGCTCATGGAATTCTACATCACTGCTCTCCCTGCCGCTACTGCGATGTGGGTCAAGAGGAGTAACGCACAAACCTTACAAGGTGCTATCGATGAAGCAGTAAAAGTTGAGAATGAAAAGATCAGTCTCACAACATGTCATTATAAAACTGAAGGAAAGAAATCCTCTCAATCATCCAAGAAGAATAATGGGAGTGATAACAAAGTGGCTGAGATCAAAGAAAATGACACCACAAATGTGGAAGGTTTGCATCGGATCATTAAGAAATTGACGAACACAGTCATCGATATGAAAAGGAATTCTAGAGAGAGTACAAGTGGGAGTGGAGGAGACTATAACAACACAAAACCCTTCAAACCTTTTTATCATAAGAAAACAAAAGGTGGTCATGGTCAACTTGCATTTCCTGCTCCACCCAACGAAGGGAATTTAAATATGGAAGAGCTAGCTCTTATCGGATCACTTCTTACTAAAGAAGAACCTATAGTAGAGCTAAAGCCAGAACAAGAATATGAGGAAGAGTACCAAGTAGAAGAGCCCTTGGATGAGGCATCTCAAGTCAATGTACTATGGGATTTCTATACAAATGGGAACAATGATGATGAAGAAGATAGTACAGTAGAAATCCACACTAATGAAATCCACACACGAAGTAAATGGCCATTTGCAGGCATGATGAAGCCTGTATACCAGAGAAAGAAAGATGTTCGCCCTTCGAAGGCATCTACTCCCAAGTTTCTCGTTGAGAAGAATAAACCTAGTGGAAATTCCAAGAGCATTCCAATTGTGAACTATCTAGAGAAAGATAATACATCTCCAAATGCAATGAAGGCGACTCAAAATGGTAAACTCCCACCTAAGAATGGAAAAACCGGTATGTTTACTCTGCCCTACCCTGTTTATAACATTGATTACAATATTGTGGATGATCTTAAGAAATCTCGAGCTAATATCACATACTTCGATTTGTTAAAGTTAACGCAGCAAAGAGATCTGCTTTTGAAAGCTATGAATGAATGGAATTGCAAATCTCCCACCAATCCGAGTAGCCAAACCAAGAAGTCGGTGTCCAGACCTGTTAGAACCCCCAGTATAGCCCAAACACCATTAGCCATGGAAGCCACTCTGTCAAAAATGAATCGAACACCTCAAGATGTCAGTGCAGCCATGATAGGAAGGAAATCAAAATCCATGACTCCACCTTTCCTTATCACATTTGAAATCTTCAACATGAACGTATAAAATTGCCTAGTAGATTCTGGTGCCTCATCCACTGTTATGCCTTACGTTGTTGCTAAAAGACTTCATGCAATGCCTGAGAAAACTGGAACTCGAATTATGCAACTGGACAGAACGAATGGGAAAGTAATTGGAGAATTGAAAGATGTGCTGATTCGAATGGCTGCCAAACCACAATACACACAAGTCATTGACATAATGGTAGTCGACATACCCGAGGTATATGGAATGCTTCTTAGTAGGGACTGGTCAACAAAACTGAATGGATATTTCTTAACTGATTGGTCCCATCTCTTGTTGCCTCAGAAGGGAAAAGGTGATATGCTGAGAGTTTATCGAGAAAGATACATGAAATATGTAGTGAAAGAACTAAATGACCACAATGAACCTGTAATGTTTACCAACTGTATCCTTGGGAATTATAGTTTCGATGTTTGTGCCATGGAAACCTATTTTGGAGAATTCCATGTAGAGACAATTGAAGAAACTACAATAAACACACAGTTGGAAGCTCTTCCCCATAGTCCAATTAATGAGCCACCCTGTAATATAGTAGATGATATAACTAATTTCATAGGAGGTAGTTCATTTGATGTAACATTAGATTCTATATTTTGGACACTCTACTTTGATGGCTCTAACTGCCTTGAAGGTGCAGATGTTGGGAGCATTCTCATTGACCCACAAGGAACCAACATCTGATGGCCAACCGATTGGAGTTCACGTGCACCAACAACACGGTAGAATACGAAGGCTTGCTGCAGGGCCTAAAAAAAGCCATTGATATGAAGGTAAAAAATCTTAAAGTTTCTGGTGACTCACAGATAATTGTGGACCGGTTAAGGAAAAGGATACATTGCAATTCGCCACACTTGGTAAGATACCAACATGAGGTATGGATCTTAATTGACAAGTTTGATTCTTTTAATATCACATACATACCTCGAGGGCAAAACCAAGATGCGGATCTGATGGCTGGTATGGCTGCGAAACTTTTGCTTGATCTTAGACTAAACAAGAATAAATGTTACATTGAATTGATTTTTAGACCATCCATGCCTGATAACATCTCGAATTGGCAGGTGTTTTAAGGTGATGAGAAAATCCTTGAGTTCCTGCATGGCGAAAAAACATTCAAAAATGTGATCATTGATGAAAAAGAGCCTGAAAAGCTTATGAATGGGAGTGAAGATGAGGAAAAAGAGCATCTCAATATAATTCCTAAGTCAGTTGTCAAGATGGAGCACTTTTATGACCTACATGATAAATTTAAGAAGCCGACTAACTGCAAAACGCATAGCTCATCCATGAAGTATGAGTTTGTCAACCTTGTAACCGAAGAAGACCCAAAAAATGTTAATTTGGGCTTAGGATGCTCTCCACAAGAAAAGGCTGCACTTGTTAATCTGTTTAAAGAGTACAATGACGTCTTTGCATGGACATATGGTGACTTAAAAACCTTTGATACCGATGTTATGCAGCATGTAATTCCTTTGGAAAAGGATGTCAAGCCCTACCAACAAAAGCTTCGCAATATGCATCCAAGCCTGGAACCATTGGTGAAGAAAGAATTAAACAAAATTTTGGACGCCAAAATCATTTTTCCTGTCAGCCATACCCACTGGGTAGCCAATCTTGTTCCAGTAAGAAAGAAAAATGGAGACATTAGGTTATGTATCAATTTCATAAACCTGAACAAAGCATTGTAGAAAGATAACTATATTGTCCCTTCTATGGAACACATTCTTCAATGCGTTTCTAGGTCTGAAATGTTGTCCCTATTGGATGGGTTTTTGAGATATAATCAAGTATTGGTGGAAAATGGAGATCAGCTTAAGACAACCTTCAACACTAAATGGGGCACTTACGCATATCGCAAAATGCCATTTGGACTTATTAATGCGAGCACCACATTTTAGAGAGCTATGGACACAGATTTATGAGGATTGATTAACAGATCAATAGTGGTTTACATGGATGACATTACTATGTATTCATATCAAAAAAGGGATCATATTTATCACCTGAAATAGATTTTCGAAAGAAGCCAAAGGTATGGAATATCGTTGAATCCCAAGAAGAGCGTCTTCGCAGTTACAGAAGGGAAACTACTGGTTCATATCCTCTCTAACGAAGGGGTTATTATTGATCCTGAAATAATAGAGACCATCATGAGAATACAACCCCTCGCAAGTAAAAGGGCAATGCAATCTTTTTTCAAGAAAATTAATTTCGTTAGGAAATTTGTTTCAGGTTTCACAAAAATAGTGCATCCCATTCAGCTAATGATGAAGAAAGACATTGTGTATAGGTGGAGTGATGAAGCTAAGAGATCATTTCAGCGAATTAAAGAGACCATCGCAAAATCTCTTGCATTTGTTTGCCCCAATTTTGACAAGGAATTCCTCTTGTACACTTTTGCTTCAGACATTTCATATGCCGCAATCCTCACCCAAAAAAATGACAATAGCGATGAAGTCCCTATTTCTTATATGAGTTATAATCTTCAGGGAGCAAAGTTGAACTACCCAGATGTGGAGAAACAAGGTTTTGCGGTTTTTAAAGTTGTGAAACATTTTTGCCCTTATTTAAATGCTAGGACTAAAGTAATCATCCCCCACCCTGTTGTAAGATCCCTCTTTGTGCAGAGGGAGATGGGGGAATGGAGAGGGAATTGGATAACCGCTCTTCAAGAATACGACCTTGAGATTAAGTCAGAAAATATAGTTTGAGGGTAGGGATTGTGTAAGCTCATGATAGAAGCCTTGGTAGATAAATAAGGGGCGTCGGAAGAACCAGAAGTGTAGAGCACATGGGACGTGCAAGTAGAATTCAAGGAGGAGCCTAGATGGATTAATGAAATGCTGATGTGTGAGCGTGGAACGTTAGAAGTCCCTTTGGTCCCTGAGTCGTGGTATTACGACATACACTTTTATCTAACATGGGGATCATGTCCTGAGCACATGGATGCATCATGAAGGAGAGCGCTCAGATTAAAATCTAATCAGTATCACTTGGCCAATGATATATTATACAGAAAAAATTATGATGGAGTTTGGCTAAGGTGTTTGGAAAAGGATGACGCTGATCATGTTTTGAAAGAAATGCACGATGGCCCAGCAGGTGGTCACTATGGTGGAGAGATCATTGCTCACAAAATATTAAGAGCTAGTTATTATTGGCCCATAGTGTTCAGAGACTCACATGCCTACGCTCGGAAATGCAAGGTGTGTCAAACTGCCGCAGGGCAAGAAAGAAATCCAATCATTGCCCTCAGGCCTGTTATGATCTATCGCCCGTTCTAGCAATGGGGTCTAGATGTCATAGGTGAGATCACTCCTAACTCTTCACAGCAGCATAAGTATATACTCACGATGAATGACTACTTCACCAGATGGACCGAATTCATCCCGCTTCGGAAGGTTAATGAAGAAAAGGTAATATCTTTTATTGAGAAATTTATTAGCAACAGGTTTGACATCCCTGCCGCTCTCATATTTGATAATGCTTCTTACTTGTCATCACTAAAATTGACTAAATTTGCTATCGATAAATCAATTCTCATAAGGTATGCATCAAATTATTACCCACAAGGAAATGGAGTTGTAGAGTCCTCAAATAAAAATCTCATCTGCATAATCCGTAAATCTGTTGCCAACAACTAGAGAAACTGGCACAACACCATAACAAACGCCCTTTGGGCTGATAAGGTAACCCCAAAAGTAGCATTAGGAAACTCCCCATACTTCCTCGTGTATGGACAGGAAGCCATCTTGCCTCCCAACATTACCCTTCCCTCGTTATAGTTCTCCCAAGCCTCCAGAGGGACCCCTTCAGCCTTACTTCAAAAAAGGATCAACCAATTAGTGAGGTTGGAGGAATTGAGAGATAATGCCATAAACAAGTTCAGGAATCACCAAATGATCGTGAAGAGATGGTTTGATTGCCCTCTGGCAGGAGATAAAGATTACCAAGCCGGAGAGGTTGTCCTCAAATGGGACAAGTTGAGTGAGCCAAAAGGTAAGCACACGAAATTCCAACACCTATGGTTGGGCCTGTTCCAAGTTGAGGAAAAAATTGGTCAGGGAACCTACAAGTTGAAACTTTACAAGGAGAAACCGAAAAACTCCCTGTTAATGGCCAACATCTTAAGAGGTACTTCCAGTAGCCACCACATGGTGGTTAACTCCTGAGTAGGTTAGGATTCATTTTATTTTTTGATGTTAGCTTAGTTATATTTTCATCCTGTCTATTCTTGTTTTACACAAAGTTTATGTTCTTGCTGTTTTGAATTTAATTCCTTTTCAGTCAATTGGTTTTGGTCCTTCTGTCTCGTTTTCACCTTCATAACTCTTCAGATTATCCTCATTCCCCAACTTCATCTTTTTGCCTCCCTCAGTAACCTGCTAATGAGTCTTCCAATCCTAAATTCATCGTTACCTTACAAATCAAGCAAAATTTCAATGAGCCTATGAGAACTAGAAAATCAATGGTGAAATTTAAATAAAAGCCACTCATTGGCATCTGTTGGGAACTAGGTAGGATATGTTGATAACCTGGATACCCGAAGCATGAAGGGGAATCTTTATAAAATGAAAAATGTGTAACCACAACTGCACTGGCATGGTGGAACACTGCATTTTTAAAATCCCATCCAGACATAGCCTATACTTGTCTATGATGTTTGCAGTCATTCTCCACTGGTTCCGTCCACCACACTAAAATTTCCAATATCTGTCATCTACAAGTAAACCTCTTCTCATGGGCTAAGCTCGTTGTCATATATCCTATGGAAAATTTAAGTGTGCTCTAGTCCTTGTGCTTGAAACTTGAAGGACTTATGTAAAAGAACGTGAAATGTTGATTCCTTGTGCCAATTTGGAAGGACAGGTTGTTTTGGAAGCCGATTGGAGTATGAAATGTTGCTGGACTTAGAGTACCGATTGACATAGCAAGCCCAACCTTACTTAAGCAGTTTAAAAATATGGCATGATACATGACTGCGCCCCATTCAATCATTCAAAAGTAGAGCACTAAAATTCTTACATAAAGTGCAGATAAACATATCTACATCAAGTTTGATGAGCGATAAAGAGCTGAGGTACACACCTAAACAAGTATTGACATACCGGTGATGGCCCCGAAAGGATTTTGAAAGTAGAAAATAGGTAAAGAAAGGTCAATTAATCCCATAATACGACCATTGGAGAATGCCTGTCAAAACCCTATCAGTAAGTAGAAGCTATTTGTCTTTATCCTGCCTAAAGCTATTAATGTTGAAGTGGAACCCATGCCTATCCATCTATACAGTTTGCATTTCAAGTTTATCTTAACACCCTGATGTTCTACTGATCCAAAGTTTATTTGGTAACAGAGATAACTGGTTTTCCCAAAAGTTCACCATTCGTTGTGGCCACAACCACCACCCTATTAAAACCTTCTCTGGTAGAAAATTTGAATGGGTCCCCTAAAAGTTTGATCTTTTGATTTCTTTGAATGATAACTCTCCGAATGACCTGTTTTTATCCTAGGGATTTTAACTCTCTGCCGGGTCAAATATTCAATTCTTAATGGTTAAGACCCCCTTGAATAAGTATTTACAACATGATTCATTTATAACCTAGCCCTTCATTCATATCCTTCATCGAGACTTTCGCAACCTCAAAACCTTCTATTGTGTCCTTATTTCTATATCAATGCTTTGATAATAGAAATACTATACAAATATGCATAACTTACCCTTTTCGCGCTTCCTCAGTCTTTACACATCTTTGATGCATGCCTTCATCGCTTATTGCAATCGCTTGACCACTCCTCTATCGCATATCACTTTTCACATTGTTAAAGGGCTAAGGTCTATCTCCCATCAGTTACTGCGATGCTATCAAGTCTCTAATCGCATCGGATATCACAATCGACACTTTCAATGTTGATACATAAGGTGCACTGTGATACACTGGACCCATCGGGATTATTAAACATAACGCATATATTTTTCGGGTCCGCTTCCCTAATCGCAAATCGCAATCGGCAGAGTTCAGTGTTTATACATAAAGCGCGATGCGATATGGCAGACCCACTGGAATTATTAACCACAACGCATATATTTTTCGAGTTCGGCCTATCACAAATCGCAATCGGTAGAGCCCAAGGCCGGGACTATTAAACACAACTTATATATTTTTGGGTCCAGCTAATTGCAAATCGCAATCGGCAGTCGGTGAAAGTGGAGAGACATGTTATATGCGAAGGGGCAATGAGCGGACTCGACGATAATTATAGATCCGGGTGTATATTATTTGAAGTCTGACCTTATGGTTCGACTATAGGCTTTCCCGTGTATTCCCATGTGTTATGATAAAGTGTTGTGGTCCGAGTTTTTAAAAGAAAATCTAATAGAGTGAATGGTCCTCTTTTGAAGCATTGTCAAGCGATTCTTGAATAAAAATGAATATTATGGGCAACGAGAATACATGTTACAATAGGTTCAGTGGTTTAATAATTATAATTGCTCTGCATTGTGAGATTAAATAGAAACTGTGACTGAATGCAAGGTTTGTTTGTGGGCATGTTTGTCATATTTATCATAATCATAGCTAATATGAACTATTTCTACAGGCGAGGACCAAGCGAAGAAAGGCGATTTTGAGTGGACCCGGTAACAGATAAATGTGATTTATATCAAGATGACACCTCTGCACCACTGATGTTGATATTGCGGAGACATACCCTGCAAGAAAGAGATACGAACCGCCATAGTGCATAATGGAGGCATGCTCTATGTCAAGAGGAAGCACTCATGACAGTGCGGATCCATCAAGAGGTTATGACCTCCAAACACACCTTCAATCATGCCGGATGTGGGATGATGAGCGCAGTGTCTTCAGTTTCCTTCAACAAATAATAGGGAATTACGCCCTCTCAATACAAGTGTGAAGAGATGGCACGCAGTCATTCTCTTTTAATCAACATCTATTCATTTCCCCAGGAAATGAAGCGCTCCAGCAGATGTACCCTCTACGTGTCAGCGGTTTCACTGATCGATTCTACGTCTGTATATTTTAATGTTTATATGGAAAAGAGTAGGAAGGTGGAAAGTCAGGGGAGGGGGGGCAGGGAAGATGGAGGGTCAGTCTTTTCTGCATAAGTATTACCTCCGGAGATGGGTAGAGGACTTTTTTTTGGTAGGAGAGGGGTTGATTTTATTATGCCAATAAAGAAGATTGTTTCGGTCAAGAAGAAGCCTTTTTTTCAGATTCATTTTCCTTTTTCTTTCATGTTTGGAATTAGGGTGTTGTGACTGGCATGAGGATATATATGTTTTGTTTTTGTGCACAGTGATAATAGATAGCATATGATTAGTCTTGGTTATTCAAATATAATTCGTTATCATGGTTAACTCATGAGCGGTCTCTGATTCGAAGCTATATTAAACATCAATTGCAATTTTTATTTGTAGGAACAGGAATGTGTATTCTTGTATGAATAATTAGATTGCAATCAAGCTTAAATACAGTTTTTTTCATCGGTGAATTCATTAATTGATTCATTTGGACTTGGAATCTATATATGATGTTTAATCTCTTTTATTACGCTCCTGCAGGATAGATTAGAATAGTTAGGACTAGCATAAGTAGGTAGAATCAGTATAGATAGGACTTGATACATATAGGTTAGGTGTTTCTTTTGTTGATTTCATAGAAGTCTTCCTCCGGGGAGCAATCTTTCCACACCTATAACAGTTTACGAGATCCTTTAAAACCTGTCGGAACTAGCCATTCCAAATGAAAGCAGATCTAATAGGGGTTTGTGATTGGGTTAGTTCCCCTTTGTTGGCACACGAAAATTCGTAGTGTCTACACCTTTAAAGGCCATAACTTCTTGGTTAATTCTTAGAGTTGAGCAAGAGTAAGATTTTTGGAAAGCACAGATGAATGGAGTGCATCCATGTGCCCATAAGTTGCTTTAGATTCATGTGAAGAAATATTATTAAGAGGAAAAAATTGATTATCCCACCTTCCTAATAGATTTTATGGGTTGGGTATGTGACATGCCAATAACTCAATTAGATTCTTATTACAAAGTTTACAATGTGATTTTCCTGGTGAGGATACAAGTTCGACTAGTGTCCCATTTTGAGACGAATGCATCGCTTTCAATTAGGTACAAGCAAAATCTCATGATTTCTTGTAACAACCAATTACATTTGATAATTCTCATTATATATCTTCATTAGAGAAAAAATGGTAAAAATAAGAGATGTTTCCCAATGTCTTATACTTCTTGATAAGTGTATACAATAATGCAACCACTTGTGTGCGGATGTAGGATTAATGCAACCATGACAAGGTAAAAAATGTTTGTCCACATGTTGAGACTACACAAAAACGAATAACGAAGTGTGTTCTATATCATGAATTATTTAATGATGTAATTGATATCCTCTCTTTCTCCTTTCTCAATTCATATGCTTCTTACTTTTTCAATGAATCCTGAGTAATAGTGCCTATTTAATCTTCTATGCCATAATAATATCATTTCCTAAAGGAATCAAAGAATAGGTTATATCCAAGTGTTGAAAAAACATCGACATATTTGTTGTGCATGTACATTTAAAATTGACGAGTTACCAATACAAGAAGAAAATACATTGGCATATGACTAGTGACATTCCATATTTAAAATTAACAAGTTAGCACATAAGAAGAAATAACTCCATGATGTTTCGAGTGGCCTTTCCATTTCAAACTAATGGGTTGCCAATACAACAAAAATCAACATTTTATGGCTAGAACACAGAATGATTTCAAGACATAATAAAACAAATGGGTAGAAAAAAGAAATAATGGGTTGATAATACAACAAAATTTAGCAAGGATGAATAAAAGACAATGCCTAGAACATGGAATGATTTCAAGACGTAAAAAAACAAATGGGTAGAAACAAGAAATAACACTAACATGTAAAAAATAACATTTAAAAATTGCATGATCAATCACATTTAAAATTCAATTAAGTTCAAACGATGAAATAATGTCCATATATTTTATATGGAGTTCTAAGTTAAAATTTAATAATTTAAGATAACACATGTAAAATCTTATAAGAAGTATAAGAGTTGTGCTTTATCCAAATTCTTTTAATTGATGCCAACTTCATACATGGGCTCTCTTTTTTTCTTGGATTGTATAATAAGCTCCATTTCACAATCAAGATGACTTCGTTCTCTTTTTTAAAGATCACAAAGACACTTAGAGGGAATAAAACCTTCAACTCGTGTTTACACCGAAATAACTCTATTTGACATCCATACCACCAAGCAAACCATCTAGAAGTTCTTGTAGCATCATCTATTTAGGTGTTTGTTGCGACATTCTCTTATTTCATAGAAGTATGAAAATGAGCCAACAATCTAACCGAGTCAAGTTGATTTTATTTGTAGTTTATTTTTTTTAGGGTGTCACTTTATCTAGCTCAACTCACATTTCTCGACAAATGTTTCTACCCTAACAAGGGTCTCAACTTTTCATTAATTTTTTAGAGTGTGTAGTGTCATTTGTCCTTAATGCAACATCTTTGGTTTACATACCAAACAACAACTTTGTCCCCATTATTGTCAATCCTCCTCAATATTAACATTTGCTCCAATTTAGTTTGCATTATTTATGTGGATCTCTTTGACTTATGCTAGTAATATTTCATTCATGTTAGATTTTATCACTTGGACAAAACGAACTAGCTTGCAACAACATTATTTATTATAATTTTACCAAATCATACCAGGAAACCTCAATTTTCACTTGTAATTTCATGAATATAATAGATGATCTATTAATTTCCTTCCATTTAATCATGTTTGAAAACCTCTATATAACTCCTAAACCTACTCCACATATAATACATTTAATTCAGCATACTAATACAATTATTTCTTTATACAATTTTCAATAAATCATTTTTTTATACAAATCTACCTCTTTAATTAATTATTAAAAAAATAAATTATATTATAACTAAATTGTCAAAATAATATAGAACGAAATTAATAGATTAAGTTATAAATAATATGTCAATTTTCTCCGAACTTATTAGTCATCTCATTTACAAACGCCCAAATCTATCTATGAAACACTACTATAAATTTCAATTATAACATACATCAAAAAGGCATCATAAGACACACATATAATGAAAACAAAATTTATATATATGTTTTTTAATCCTCAAAAAACATATATCCTCGAAAATGGGAGTGAAAAACATATATGATGTGTATCTTCGTGTTGTTGGGAAAAGTATCTACTCAGAACGCCCCTATCCCACTCTAAGGTGTGACAGTGCCTTAGCAACAAACAAGGAAAACTACTTTCGTATTCTTCTTTATGAAATGTAAACGAAGAGGAAGGATGAACTAACCTGTGTCTTGCGCTAGTTTGTTGATCCAATCGCTCTCCTCTTTGTTTGATTCCCGCTACCTACTCCCTTACTTGCCCAACTTCACCAAGTTCCTGCAAGATCACAGAAGAAGAAAACTACACAAAGACATAGATTTACATTCATAAATAGCTTAGGATCAGATTTAAGCTAAACATGCAAATATAACAAAACATCATTGATACACAAGCATGTAGGAGAAACTCAAATAGTTTTATTGATATAATAAGAATATCCAGGAGGAGATACAACCAAGTGAGTCCCGATCCAGCATCTACCTCCCAGCAAAGGAATCCCTTCTTCACCTCCAACAAAGCATAAATCACCCAATGCACTAATCTCAATCTCAAAACCAACAGCAATTCTCTGCAAAGTACAAAATTCCAGCCTTTTGGATCTCTGGGATGAGGGATCCATATATAGATGTATGCAAAGAGGATGAGTCAGCTTATGTTTTGACTTGTGGCTTCTCTCTGTCAGTTCTTGCTTCCACTTGGAGACTAAGAGCCTCTTACTCATCCTTGGTCAAACTCAGTGAGGCAAGTGTCATTGGGGAATATTCTGGAAGCTTCCATTGTCTGTCCACCTCACGGAATGACACTGCCATTTGTCATTTCCCACTCAGTGCACCCTGGTAGTGCATTTAGGTGCGTTGCAACGCACCTAGCTAGTGTACTGGGGTGCTATGCAACGCAGGTAGCTAGTGGAGCAGCTGAAATGATCCTGATTTGACTGATTCTGAGTAGTTTCTGATGGAGAACTTCTGGGAGAAGCTGTAATTGGTTGACCTTGTTCCTCTAGGGGTAGGAAAAACACCTTTAGGGACTTTGGATCCTTTGGATTATGGACATTTCATGCTTAAAGTTGTAAGGCACAAAAATGTCTATAACAGTTGCCCCCTAAAGTATGAGGCTGTTTATCGGGTGAAATGCTTTATTAGGAGGATCCGAAGTTCTTTCAATGTTGGGAGGAGACCTGTAATAAGATACAATACAATACATCATCTTCATACTATTTTCATGATCTAGCTGAGGCGGGCATTCCCATGCTCAGCTTTATAAATTCATTTATATGTACATAGGACAGACAATCGTCTGATGGTAGACTGATGATTCTGATGAAGTCATCATCCTTTTGGTAGGATGATTATCTGTGTTGTAATGCTGTACATGTCAATGTTTTTATTTTTCCTGAATATATATCGCAGCCCGGATGGATGAAACTAGATCCAGGGTCTTCAATCTCGTCCGATCTTCACTCGAACTACAAGTCGATCCATGTGAGAAATGTTTTGAAGTCGAACATGGAAAGACATCGCTTGATTACTAGTCGATGATGTAAACTGTTAACAAGCGCGAGAGGAATCACCGATAAGGATGATGACCCTCAAGGTACTGCAGTACAATCCACGTGGTGTGAATAAAGGACTTGGCGTCGAACACCATGCAAAATCTTTTGGTCGAAGGTCATTGATGTATACCTGTCGCCGGAAGTGAGAAACTTGCCATTGAGGCATGCAAGCTTCAAAGCACTGAAGGGGTGTTCCTAGATCAACTTCTTGGATAATGAGCTGATGTCGACAAGAAGCGATCCGTCAAAGGAGGGCCTTAATGAATCCCACATCAATGAAACGGAATGGAGCAAATGATTTTGATGGAAGTGAAAACGATCTGCTGACATACGGTTCAGGGTGGTGGTCATGAAAGAGTGAAGTATAATGTATGGTAGTGGATGGGACACGGGTGACTTCTCTGGATGACTTCTATTGAACATGTCGGCGACACTTATGTGATGGATCGGTAGCATTTACCCCAAAAGTGGATGGTATGGCGAGACCATGGTGATGTGACCGGTGAATGAAACAACCCAACCCGATTCAGGCACGGAGTGGAAGTGTCATGTTCAAGAGCGACTTGCTACCAATAAAGATTCTTTGAGTTTCTTCCCAATTTTTCCCCAGTCATTGCTGACCAGTACCTCTTTATTTTTGTCAAGCTTGAGGAGGATAACATATGCTTGTTCTATAATTTTCCCTTTGGGCAAACCCATCTCTATGTTTTAACGAGCCTAGCGATAGTGAAACTCGTTCTCGTCTAAAGACAAGTTTGTCGCTATTAATGTTTTTAACGAGTTTAACGACAAAGATAACTCGGTCCTTTTCATTTTTAGAGAGTCTGAAAAGGAATGTAAAGGTAACTCCGGAAGTCCTTTTTTGTCATCTAATCCCTTAAGTCCGAAAAAGTATAAAACAATATAGAAGGGATGAATTTTCGATTGTTTTAACGAGCCGAACAAAACAAGCGCTCGATCTTTTTGTGCAATAATCCCTCAGGTCCAAAAAGATTAAAATCTAGAGGAGGGATAGCACTTCCTGTCGCTTTAACGAGCTCGAAGGCTAAAACTCGGCAATCTTTTCATATTTTACGAGTCAGATGAAAAGAGCTTAAAGAAGACTCATCTTTTGAGGAACGAGTGATAAGACGGGTAGCAGCTGATTCCAGGTAAGGGTTGGAATTTTCCAATCATGGCAGTGTCACAAGGATGGCTAGTGAAATCACTCTTCGCAGCTGTTCCTCAAATGGGTAAACAATCAAATGGAGGTGAATGATCGGCCAATGGAAAAGTGGAGATGACGGTGCAAACACGACCAAGCTTTAATGGCTGATAATGTTACATTCACAGTGGTTATTTACCAGAGGATATTTCATTTTTTAACGAGCTTAAACGCGGATTGAAACACTTGCTCGGTCTTATGTTTATTTTTTAACGAGCATGAACTATGCGCTAAAATTGCTCGATCTTATGTTTATTTTTTAACAAGCTTGAACTATGGGCTAAAACTGCTCGATCTTATGTTTATTTTTTAACGAGCTTGAACTATGCGCTAAAACTGCTCGATCTTATGTTTATTTTTTAACGAGCTTGAACTATGCGCTAAAACTGCTCGATAATCCAGTCATATGATAAGAATGTCTCATATAAAATGGCAACTTTTAGATTTTTTCCCCACATCCTTTCTTTATGCAAGTTAGGTGACGACTAATTCTATGAGTTTAAAACGTTAGCCTACGGGTTTAAAGGGAGGACCTAAAAATTTAAAAAAATAAATAGTCGCCCTTTGCTTGCACTCCAAAAGGTTTTCATGCCCCCAGGTATAAAATATGATTTCAAGGTTACCTCTCAATTTGCAGACAAAACATTTGTTTTATCGGGAAAGGCCTACCTCTTACAGGCTACCCAAAGATTGTTCTATTTGTGCGGCAAACAAAACACTTCTTTGGCGATGTCTACCGAGATAAACAAAGGTGAGTGACAACGAGCGCCACACACATAACTTTGACAAGAGAATCTTATTCTAGAATAACCCCTCTTCCACCGACGGACGGGGTACAGACTAGTCATATTCTCCCGCGGAAACCTACCCTATACCCGAAGTTTTCCTGCCAAAGCAGACCAGGACGCATGCCCCCTGGGTTTCAGTCATATCCTTCCGGATTACTCGCGCTCATCGGGAGGACGGACTGGGACTTGAGACATTTCTTGCGTGAAGAGACCATTTAGGGACGGTATATGACTATTTGCTATGCGTGATCCGGGAAATGAAAGCTGGTCCACGAGCTTGACCACTCTTCCTTCGTGCGGAAAACACATTACTCTAAAGAGTGAGGAGACGATGGCTCCCATGCAATAAATATAGTCTCGTCCAAGGAGTAGGTTATAATCCAAGGATCCTTGAACGACCATGAGGTTCATGCGAACTGTCTTCCCTCTCAATGTTATGGGCACATCGGGAAGGATCCCTAAAGTTCGACTGGTTCCTTTATCAAAGCCTGTCAGATTTCTCATTTCAGGCAACAGCGATGGTGAACCAAGTGCTTTCCAAGCAATAGAGGAAAGGATACTCACAGACGCCCCCTCATCTATGATGGTGCCAGACATGACCATTCTGTATATTTGAACGATAATTCGGAATGGTATGCTTGCTGGCAAACGGGGTTTGCCTAATTGATTCCAGTCAAAGGATACAACTAGGTTGCTTGGAGGTGGGACCGAGTAGACGGCCAGGTATGGCTCTGACGAACTTCCTTCCTGTGATAAAGGAATGGGTGGATTGCCCCCATGTTTGTCGGAGTCTGTGTTGATGAAGAGAATTTGGACGGTGTCATCCTTATCCTCTTCAGTGACTGTATCATTCGAAGATAAAACCTCTGAAGGCAAGACCGGGTCAACTGCCGCCTCGACCTTTTGACTTTCGTCTGGTGTGGATTCAGTTGGTTTATCCTCAATGATAGACGCTTCAGCCGACCACTTGAGTGGGCCAGCTGGATTCTCAACTAGTGACGGACTTGGCAAGAGTTTTTTGTATCCAGGACGAAGTCGTAACGGTGAAATCGGACGATCATTCAGAACTCTTTTAGCTTCGTCTAAGAAGGGACAACGGTGGAGGGCATGGTCGCCTTCGCACAGTCTACAGGGAAATCTAGCTTTCCCTTTTTGTCCTGGGGCTTCACTTTCGCTAGTTGACGGTGTGATTTCAACATGGCCATCAGAGGTTGACGACACCGGATTGTGCAAACGGGGAGACCAGTCCCTTAGTATCCGAGGGATGCAAGGACAATCTCTGTGAAAGTGGTCTCCCTTGCAAATGACACATGGCGACTTAGGCCTGGTCAGTGTTGTGTGTGGATTTTCATTAGACGACACTCGTTTTCCCTTATTCGCCTTTGGCTCCTTCTTCTTTTTCTCTTTCTTCTTCTTTTCCTTCTTCTCCTTAGGAACTTGGTTTTTAGCTTTACCAATCCCGTCCAGCAAAGAGGAAGGGAGAGAGGAAGAATTAGAGGAAGTAGAAGGTTGGTGGGTAACTCTGGATTCGTCTAACTGTTGATTTGACTGTTCAGGAACAGTGGTGTTTTGAACGACATTAGTTGAGAAGAGCCATACTGGCAAGCCAATTGTCATTCCTCGAAGAGACAATGTGGCCATATGGGGTGCACCAACATCTCCCTAAGAGGAGAAGGGACTAGGATTTCCACCAAGGGGAATTCCTTGGTTGGTAGGCTCCATTTTCTCAACCTAAAGATCAACGCAGGAAAAAGGGTATGAATATTCCGTTTAAAATAAATTTTAACACGCTTTAACACAACTTTTTTTTTTTCAGTTTTAAAGAGTCGAGAAAAAACAAAAGATGACTCTAGTCTCCTTCGGTTTTTAATGAGCCTGAAGTGACAAGTGCTCAGATGGACCTTTTCTGTCAAGGAGTCTGAAAAGGAACGAAGGGACTGCTCTGGAGATCTAGGTAGAGGGTGTGCCAAACCAATCGCAAAACCGCAGAATACTTTTTAGGGTACGGGCGGTCAATCTTCCCGAATGCTGTGTTCAGTGCATTGCGATCAGTAGGGCGGCCGACATGGCTTCCTATGGATAAAGGTTTTATGCCTATAGGGGTCTCCCAATATATACTCGACGGTACGTGGGATCACAATCCGTACTGGCACTTATCGTCTCACAGTGGAGGAATCACCCAACCATCAGTGAGGACAACAGTTACCAGGCTTTACGACGTCGGAACACGTCTCTAGCCTAGACCTCTAGATGTTGTGCGTTAAGTTATAAAGCGTTGTTAAGTTCATTGAATTTATTTTAGGTTGATCTTTCTTATGAAGTTTGCCTTTTGGGTTCACCACGAGATGTAGATGTAATTCCTAAAATGCAGTCTAAATATGATAAGCAAGCTTTTATCTCTTTTCAACAATGAAAATCCTAGCTACAAGGGGAAAAGAAAGACACAATCTTTTCTCAAAGAGCAAAGAGCACACTGTAAATGCACTTTTCCTAAATCAAGCCATACAAACTGTCAAAATGCAAATCCACATATGCATGTATTTGTTTTTCACTTTCTTAATATTGATGCCTAAAAAGAAAGTTGTTGTACAAATTTGAATTCTATTTCAAGTGAAAAACACAAACAAGCTTCTTTTTGAAATCAAAAAGTAGAGACGATTACGACACTTTATGATTTTGAAGTAAACACTTGTTTCGACAGTAGAAATTCACAAATTCAAACCAAAGACAAAAGTAAAAGCGTAATCAACTGTCAACAGCAAATAAACTTTCTCCTAAGATCAAAACGACACTTACGACAGGTCTAGATCTAAGGGCGACAGTATGACCAGTTTACTTTTGCAATGGGAAACTGTAAATGACGTAACAAATACACAAAAACAAATACAGTTTCTTTTATACAACTGAGGTGGAATTAAGGCAAAGAAAAGGGGTTTTCAGATAGGTACACACACTAATAACAGGCTGCAAAAATCAGAGATAAAACTGAACAAAATGAAGCAAAGAACCTCAGCTGCACAGGGCAAAGGTTGATCAGCGCACCTGTTGCACAGAGAAACTGAATTGCAGTGTAGGTAGCCCTCTCGGGACCTGCGTTGAAATTCAGAACCTCTTCACAGAGCCTACGTTGGGGCAGAAACGAGACTTCTATCCGGGTTCTGAGTCACGGTTTGCAGTTTAATCTATGGTTTTTGGCCGAGTAAAAGAAATCAGTAAGGTACAATTAGAGGGATGATTTAAAGGAGGACTAAGAGCTATCACAAAGGGTCATTAGAGCATTTGTGGATCAGTTGTTCAAATCATAAACAAATCCTAGTGAGTGGATTGAAGTAGCAGCTACTTTGCATTTGATAATGGCAAGTGCAGTTCGATTGCTACTCCTGTGTTTATGAAACAAACAACAAGAGAAACACAAATAAACTAACTAGACACGTTCCCCAGCGGAGTCGCCATTTTGTTGTTGGGAAAAGTATCTACTCAGGACGCCCCTATCCCACTCCAACGTGTGACAGTGCCTTAGCAACAAACAAGGAAAACTACTTTCGTATTCTTCTTTATGAAATGTAAACGAAGAGGAAGGATGAACTAACCTGTGTCTTGCGCTAGTTTGTTGATCCAATCGCTCTCCTCTTTGTTTGCTTCCCGATACCTGCTCCCTTACTTGCCCAGCTTCACCAAGTTCCTGCAAGATCACAGAAGAAGAAAACTACACAAAGACATAGATTTACATTCATAAATAGCTTAGGATCAGATTTAAGCTAAACATGCAAATATAACAAAACATCATTGATACACAAGCATGTAGGAGAAACTCAAATAGTTTTATTGATATAATAAGAAGATCCAGGAGGAGATACAACCAAGTGAGTCCCGATCTAGCATCTACCTCCCAGCAAATGAATCCCTTCTTCACCTCCAACAAAGCATAAATCACCTAATGCACTAATCTCAATCTCAAAACCAACAACAATTCTCTGCAAAGTACAAAATTCCAGCCTTTTGGATCTCTGGGATGAGGGATCCATATATAGATGTATGCAAAGAGGATGAGTCAGCTTATGTTTTGACTTGTGGCTTCTCTCTATCAGTTCTTGCTTCCACTTGGAGACTGAGAGCCTCTTACTCATCCTTGGTCGAACTCAGTGAGGCAAGTGTCATTGGGGAATATTCTGGAAGCTTCCATTGTCTATCCACCTCGCGGAATGACACTGCCATTTGTCATTTCCCGCTCAGCGCACCCTGGTAGTGCATTTAGGTGCGTTGCAACGCATCTAGCTAGTGTACTGGGGTGCTATGCAACGCAAGTAGCTAGTGGAGCAGCTGAAATGATCCTGATTTGACTGATTCTGAGTAGTTTCTGGTGGAGAACTTCTGGGAGAAGCTGTAATTGGTTGACCTTGTTCCTCTAGGGGTAGGAACAACACCTTTAGGTACTTTGGATCCCTTGGATTATGGACATTTCATGCTTAAAGCTGTAAGGCACAAAAATGTCTATAACACTTCGAAAATTGGGTGATTAAAATATCCGCTTGACATAAAGGAGCGGAGCTAGAAACCACTTTGGCTTTAAATACCGATAAAGGTTCTGAATAGAAGCTTACACTTCATTCGTAAAGTGGTTAAGTTTATTGAATGAGTTATTTAATTGAAGTTTACACTTGATTCATAAAGGGGTTAAGTTTATTGTATGAGTTAGTTTTTAAACTATTTTTTAATTTTAAAAATAAAATGTATTTTTTTAGTTTATGATTTTTGTGTCGAGAGGTGTTATATAGTTTAGTATATGAGGGAGATGTTTTTACATAATGTAACGTTATATTTAAAAATATTTAAAAAATATGATGGAGATGTTGTCATGTAAAGTAACGTTAATTAAAAAATTATTAGCTTAGATCCATTTTAACACTGAGTCTATCAAGTGCCGAGAGGGATCAAATCTCTTGAGGTGAAAATCTATTTTCTTAGTGCAAAATTTGAGGAAACGTTTGCACCCCAAGAGATATAATCCCTCTTGGCACTTGATAGATCCGGTGTTAAGATGGATCTAGGCTAGTTTTAGTCGTGTGCAGTCATATAGAATTTGTTGAATATCTAATTATTTTGATCATTTTAAACATGCTAAATATGTCTAAGATTAATTTGGTCAATTTAATTTAAAATTTTCTTAGTTATCTCAGTTTGCTGAGATGAGAGAGGCCGTCAATAACTTGAATAATGAAAAATGATGAAATACAAATTTTGAGTGCAAAGTGTCAATGTAACAATTTTGATAGATAGAAAATGTGAATACTAAGAATATCGCCAATTACAAACAATGTTCATTGCAATCAATTTGAAACTATTTTCTTCCACTGTTCTTATTGTCACACTTAATAGTTTTTTTCATTTTCTCATATCGATCATATGAAAAGAGTAGTTGGAATCATAGACCAGTCAAATATTTAACTCGAGCTATTGTAGTAAGCAACATACCTTGTCTATGTTCCTCCCTAATATTAATAGTAGTTTTTTTGAAATTCAATCATTGTGAATTGAGTGTTAAACCCCAAATAATTTTCAATTGTAGTTATTTTCTATTTCCGCGTTTGAATGCAAAGTAATTAAAAATGATGAATGACGGAAAATGGGAATAATAAGAATGTACCCAATTATAAATGGTTTATAGTTTCAAGAGGAAAACATTTGGAGTAAGCAAACATTTTATTTAGGATGAAAATTCAAGTATTATATTTATGGTTGAATAATTTTTATGTGCTTACACTGAGAGAGAGTGTGTATGTTTTGGGGGTGAGAAGGAGAGACAAGGGGAGATAGAGATATAGATGGGGGCGGGGGAGGAGAGGGAAGAAGAGAGAGGCAAAGACAGGGAGGGAGGAAGAGATATAGATATGGAGAGAGAAATGTTAGAGAGAGAGAAGGGGAAGAGAGAGAGAGAGGGAGGGGAAAGGAAGGGAGGGAGAGAGAGATAGATAGATATGGAGAGATTTTGTGTATGTTTAGGGGCTGAGATAGAGGGATAAAGAAGGAGAGACAATGGGAGATAGAGATATAAATGGGAGAGGTACAGATGTACTTACACTGAAATCAATGCACACTATTAATCTAATTACTTTGAAATTAATGTACATCATACTTCTTGTTGCATCAAATAAAAATTAATATCTACATTAAAGTCAATGCATCTAGTGCAAACAATCAAATAGGATTAGAAATCAACATCTATACCGAAATCAATGCATCTAGTGAAAGCAATCAAATAGGATTAGAAATCAATATCTACGCTGAAACCAATGCATCTAATGCAAGCAATCAAATACGAGTAGAAATCAACATCTACACTAAAATCAGTGCATCTTTTGTACAATATTAAATATGATTAGAAATCGACATATAAATTGAAATCAATGCATCTAGTGCAAGCAATAAAATAGGATTAGAAATCAACATCGACATTGAAATCAATGCATCTAGTGTCAGGTATTAAATAGAATAATATAAATTGACATCTACACTGAAATCAATGCATATAGTGCATGTGATCAAATAGGATTAGAAATCAACAACCACATTGAAAATCTTAAATATTCATGACTTTCTAGATCTAACTTATATGTTTGTATTTGTCTCTGAGAGACTCTTTCTTCTTCCCTCCCTCTCCACCTTCCATTATGTGTCTACCTCCCTCCCCCTCTCCTTCTCTTTCTTCCCCTCCCTCTCCCCTGTCTCATTCTATCTGCCTCTCCCTAACTTTCTCTATCTTTCTCTTCTTTCCTCTCTCCCCCTGCTATCTATATTTATACCTTCCTCCATCTCTCCTTATTTGTCTCTCTATCTCAACCCCCTAAACATATGTCATGCTCTATCTCTCTCCCCCCATATCTATCTATCTATATATCTATCTCTCCCTCTTCCTTTCCCCTCTCTCTCTCTCTCTCTCTCTCTCTCTCTCTCTCTCTCTCTCTCTCTCTCTCCCTCACTTTGCCTCTCTCTTCTACCTCCTCCCCCACCCCATCTATATCTCTATCTCCCCTTGTCACTCCTTATCACCCATAAAGCATTCACACTCTCTCTCCCTCCCTATTTCTCTCCCTCTCTCTCTCCACCTCCTCTCTCTCTCTCCCACTGACTCTCAATCTCTCCCTTGTCACTCCCTCTCCACCTTTCTCTCTCTATGTATTTCTTCCCCCTCGAACTCCATCTCTCTCCCCCCCTCTCTTTCCTCTCTCTCAAGTCCTCTCTCTTTTTCCTTCCTCTCTCTTTTTCCTTCTCTCCCACCTCCCTCCGTCTCTCCACACATCATACACACACTCTCTCTACACCCTCCAACTCTATCACTATCTCCCTCCCTCTCTCCTCCTCTCTCCCCCCTCCATATCTATGTCTCCCTATCTCTCTCTTCCCTTCTTTCCCTATCTTTATCCTCTCCTTTTCTCTCTCTTCCCTCATTCCATCTTCATCTCT
Organism: Pinus tabuliformis; assembly: GCA_031772625.1. Classification (NCBI taxonomy): domain Eukaryota; kingdom Viridiplantae; phylum Streptophyta; class Pinopsida; order Pinales; family Pinaceae; genus Pinus; species Pinus tabuliformis. Next base: position 533,649,717 of record CM062818.1, on the reverse strand, counting down.
CCCTTGTGACTTCCTCTCTTTCCCCCTCCAAATCCATCTCTCCCTCCCTCTCTCCCCCTCCTTTCGCTCTTCCTTTCTCTCTCTCATTGTGTCCCTCACCTCTATGTCTCTCTCCCACACTCTATTCCTCCTTCCATCTCACTCCCTTTCTTAAATATGATCCCATGGTATTGTATTTAAGAAAGTATCTAAACTAATAAAAAACATAATTGGTTGTAAAATATTAAACCTGTATTTTGGATCAATCATGTTAAAGAAAATACAATAATAATTTTTTTTAAAGAATCACACACTATCTTTCCTCTCTCATTATTAATCACTTTGCTTTCTGATCACTTGGATCCTTGATTAAGATGCATCTATCCTAGTTCTTTATAATATTATTTATATTATATAAATTTCACATATGTATATATTAAAGTATCCTCATTTTTTAATTCATTATAACCTCCATTTAATCTCTATGAAAATATGGTTAGTATTCGTGAGGATGGAGGGTTTAGATATACCTCAAGAGTAATTATAACCTTTTTTCTCTTAGATTTAATTTTAAAATGTTATAAAATTAAATTAAATTAAAGTAAAATATTCTTATTTTGAAATAGGTTGTTGTTTTTGGGAATGTGATATTGATAATCCATGGTATTGTAACAATTAAAAGCTTAGATCCATAATATAATAATCAAAAGTCTAGATGGCCCATGGTATTGATAAACCATGGTAGTAGCCCATGGTATTATAATTTTCTTCCCTCCTCTCCCTCTTTATCTTTGGGTATTGGCCCATGGTAGTGTAAAAGACCTACTTAGAAGTTAATAATACCCATGGTAAATATTCATGATTAAAAATCTTGTCATATTCTAAATATTAAATTTTTATCGGCTTATTAATTAAATTTATAGATGAACACGTCTATATTAATTGTTACAAATATATTGATTACATAAAATATAATATTACAATATTATATGTTGCCCAAAATTTATAACCACCCCCACCCACTAAATAGCGGCCACGGGTGGGGAGAAATACTAATTAAAATGTAATATTATTAAATTTTACCTAATATTTCAGGTCACACCCCACCCTAAATATTACATTCTACTCAATATTTCCCCCCACTACCTCGTTATTATTACAGGATATGCCCAATTGAATCCTCTGCTTCCTATAGTAATGGTACACATATCTTACGCATATACAATATATATTTTAATGTAACGTTAAGTTAAGTGACAACATCGCCCTCATAGTTTTTACTCTAAATTTACGTGACATCTAAGATATATAGATATATATATATATATATATATATATATATATATGACAACATCTCCCTCATATTTTTTAATATAACTTTACATGAGAACATCTCCCTCATAACTAGAGAATGCCTCTCGACACAATAAAAAATATTCAATTAAAAAAGAATGAAATTTCATTATAATAAAATATTTTAAAAAATTATTTGAAATTCCCCATTTTTGAAACTTCTGATTATTTTTAGTTTTCCAAGTTCGGAATTTTTATTTACAAAATTAAGAATTTATAGATTAAAGAAGATCCGAGTGGTGAGGTTCAGTGGGGTCTAAGCCCGTAGCTCATAAGATAAGTGTATGAAGAATAAAAGGTCCCCGTCCTATACTACACACGTAGCGAATATGGTGGTGAATCTTATGCATAAGTAGGTTATCAAGAAGATCCCTCCCTATATGAAAACAGGGATGAGGTGGGGGGCTGGCACCAAGTGAGTTGGAAAGGGTGGAGTTCAAATAATATCTAAATATCCATGATAAGGTTGATCAAGAAGAAGCCTAAATGTACTAAATGGTTAAGGGTATGGCACCAAGGAAGGTTCTGTAAGGATGGATAACACCTTGTCCTCCTTTCTGGGTACGTAAATATATGTTCTTTGAGGTCGTCCGTTCTCTATCCTTGATCAACCTATCTTTGATCGTCTTATCCTAGGATTCTTATCCTTGATTCTGTCCTCTTTCTTGACGCCGCCCTCTTTGGGTTGGTGTTTCAAGCTTCCTCACTTTGAAGTGCCCACCTGAAGAACATGTCAATCAATAATCAAATATATATGTCTCAACCTGGTCTCACCCACTTCTGGTCTGGCTTAAAAATCTATATAAAATATTTTAATGTTAAAATAAATTATAGTTTTTGAACATGTGATATTGATAAGCTATAATATTAAACTAATAATTATAATACTTAATTAATAAAAAAGTTTATATCTATATATATATATATATATATATATAATTTTTATATTTAACTATTCAATTTAAAACTACATAAAAATAAAAAATACTCCCTTTTCAAAATTTTAATAAACAAACAAAAAACTTTGGTCGTTAACTAAAATAAAAAACAATTTAAGGTATGCGTATAGTAAATTTTTATTTCATTTGTATTTTCTATTTTGTCACTGAGTGAATATTTGAGAGTGAGTGTTTGTATTTTTTTAAATTCTTGTACTTTCAAATTTATATAACAATGTTGATGAAAATAAATTTAATGAATTAGTTTTTTTTTATAAAATTATTTTTATAGAAAAAATGTAGAAAAACAAATTCATAAATTATTACATATAAATTTATTTTTTTATTGATAAAATATTTAATAAAATAAGATTATAATATAATAAAAAATAACTATATTGAATTTTGAGTATACTTTACATTTTGTAAGCAGAATTAATTGATTTTCAAAATTATAATAATAACAATATTAGTTTGTTAAAATTTATATATAGGGGTTGTGGTAATGCCAAGTCATTAATACTCTTGACATGGATTGTTCTATGACGTGGCAATGCCAAGTCACTGTTGCTCTTGTTAATGATGTCTTCTTGAGAATACTCTTATCTTCCACCTCGTCATGGCTTGGTGACAGAATCTTCAATGATCTCAAGTCTTAGGTTGTGGTCACGAGTTGGTGTCCTTTTTCCTCGATAGATCAGCTGGCATGCTCAACTACAATAATTTCCTTTGCATGTCTTCCTCCTCCATATCCTTCTTCCTCATCCCGCTAGGTTCCTGTATCTTTAATTCACTCATGACAAGACAACATCAAACCGAAAACCCCCTAGCCTAAGATGGTGCATTTTGGTCTAGGGACTTAGCCATAACTGAGTTACAAGTTGGGAAGGGAGGCTCAGTGATTGTGCATTGTGTAGTACTAGTAGCTAGGGCTGAGGCTCGAGCTCTGGAACTGTGCAATGCTCAGAGGTTGTCTTCTACGCAGTTTTGGATATGAGTGAGTTCGGCTGAAGGAGGGGCCACTATGGAAGATTTATGTGTGGTTCTAGAGAGGAAGACTAACTAACTTATGCGTATTTTTAGGAGGCAGTGGGTCAAGATGAGGGGAGGACCATTGAAGGTAGCTTCTGTGCAGTTTTGGAAGGCAAGGATGACTGATTAGATTGCACAATTCTGGAAAGGAAGTTTGGTCTTGAGCTTAATAATTGCGCAATGCAGGAGTCTTGGGGAACAAGAATTGTGCATTGCATAGATCCAAGGGTTAAGTTCATAACTTGCTGAATGGAACTACACAACGCATAGTCCAAGCACGTTGGGTGAAGCCAAGTTGAGGGGTCGGGGAGCTTCTTCGGAAAAGGCTAAGTACTGGACCAGTGAGACTAACAAGTGATGTGATGAGGATTTGACTATGTCCTAACACTTAAAATACTTGGCGACTCAGCAACATTAACCACCCATAACACATGAACAACTCTTTTTCTTGTGTGTGACTGCTTCATGACCAACTACGACAAGTGTGACACCTAAGATAGGCTTTATGATGATTGTGACGACACTTGTGTGACAATGCTAAAAACTTTGTGAATGTGTGACAGATGTTCATATGGTTGTTAAAAAAACTTGTAAACACAAAGATGAGCCCTTGAAACCTCAAGAATGAGCTTATGCAAAAAGTGCGACAACCAACATGCAAAAAGATGACATCTTGCCTATCTTGCGAAAGGAAGCGAAACACTTAGCAAAAACACATGGAATGAATTTTAGTGTTGCAACCATACATGCCATTGAAGACATAATGATATGACAATGATAAGTTGTCTTTCATACTACACTAAAAGATGTATTTCAACTTCATGAAATATGTGCTTTTTTTTTCGTACCTACCCTCCAAAGCGTTGTGAATGAGATGGAGTATTCATGCGCTCCTGATCTTTGACCTTCTTTAATACCCCAGTGTTCCTTGGTCTTCTTATCTAATGATTATATTTTCTTCTTAACTCCTTAAGTTTCATCTATCATGTCCTCCTTCTTCATCTGCTTCTTCATCATCTTGCCCTAGTGTAAGAGAGTACTTGCATGTGCAACTCACTCATGATGAGACAACATCAGTCCGAAAACCCCTAAACTAAGAAAGAGTACTTGAATTCATGAATTGGGTCGAGACTGAGTGATCGGTCAGGGGAGAAGGCCCAGTGAATGTGCAATTTCACAATTCAAGAATCCAAGGGTCAAGTTTGATCACTGAGAATGTGCAATGCGCAACGCAGGCCAGATTGAGGGAAATTTCTGCACAGTCCTCACTGAGGAAAAAATTTGTGCAATGTCCACTGAGGGACAAAATTGTGTAGTTCAAGTAGGCAGAGGTTGCTACGGGATGGGGCCCTGGGAGGACAAACTGCGCAATTTTAGAAGGCAAGGGGGACTAGGTAGCTGAGATGCTTGAGGGATAGAACTACACATTTTTGGGAGGTAGTGAACTCTGACTGAGGGAAGGACACTGGGGGAAGCATCTACGCAATTTTGGAGGTCAAGGAAGGCTAGTATTTTTGCGCATTGTGCAGTTCCAGTAGGAAAGGAAAATTATTAAGGGTTGTAGATGCAAAGTGCGCAGTTTAGGAAGGCTGGATGAGGCTAGGTTTCTAGGAATCCTTTAGAATTTTGCCAAGTGTGGGATCAGTGGAACCGATGTGAACAATGACATAAATTTAATGTGACCATACACTTGGACACTTAGTGATACAACATATATCATCTAAAACATATGAAACATACTTCGCTTAATGCAACAACCTTTGTGGTAACTTACGACAAGTGTGGCCCCGTCGATATAATTTGTAAGGATAATGGCTACACTTGTGTAATGGTGCGTGAAACTTTTGAAATGAGTGCAAAACATGTCTATATGATGAGAATGCACCTTCATAAATATTTCCCCTTCAAGTAAATCAAAATTCCCCTTTGTATGACAAGCGATAATTCCCATGCTCAAAGACGACACTTTCTATATAAAGATAAAAGTGTGAACGAAACTTGATATCCAAGAAGGGGGCTTGAAATTATCAACTAACCAATGAGTGACCAAGGAAAAATCAAACATAGGATCCACAGTAGGCTCCAAAATTTGAGTGTACGCCAAAATTTTGGAGGGTGTTGTAGCTGCTACAACACCTTATTAAATGTGTAATTAATTATGCCAATTGTGTTTCATTTACAACATGGATATATGGTGAGCGCCAGTATTGCAGCAAGAATGCTGCAACTCCTATGTTTCTAACTTTACTTTTATCAACCTGGTAATTCGTAACAAACTTGGAAGCGTCGGTGCTATATGCACAAGTACTAGTTCTCACTGTAGGTTGTCACTTGGTCAGCCGACACGAGATCACTAGGAGCTCAAGCCAACTTCTATAGATTTCAGAAGAAGCTCTATGTGTGATGAAAGGAATGAAATATTACTCTACATATGTTATTCTAGCTGCAGAAAGGAGAAAGACTATAATGTAAAGCAAAACCTAGTAAACCCTAATTAACAAGCTAATTCTACTTTTGCCAAAAACACTATGAAAACCATGAAAGAAATGCCATTACCTACTCAAGGAAGTAAACAACATCTAACCATGCTATTTCTGGAGGTAAATAAGAAAAAAACATATTTTTTGGATTTTGATGTGTTTTTATGTGAATTTAACATGCATCTAATTTATTGTGTGCGAGTGTGGCAGCGAACAGGTGGCATTAGAGGGCGATTTTGGAGCTTGGGAGGATGTAGGAAGGTGTGTATGGGTCCTAGAAGGTATTAGGTGGCATTCTGGAGGGTTTTCTCACACTCAGCCTTCAAAAGAAAGCCTACAGAAAAAAGTACAAGAGGACATAAGAAAACTACAAGAGGAAAACAGGGAAACTACAAGAGGCCTACAAGAGGAGGCCGTGAGCAATTTTCACTGTGTTGAGGGTGTGAGAGTGAGTGGAAAATGTGGCTGAAGGTTGGAATGAGGTTTTAGGGAAAATAAGGTCTACCGTGAATCACCAGGAAAGAGAAATATGATTGGGTTTGCTCAAGCAGAGAGGAAGAAGTTCTATGAAAAATGAAGGAAACTAGGGCAAAATTGAGGTGAGGTTTGGGAGACCTATAGGGCATCGATCAGATAGAGGGTGTGATTGTTGGTAATCTGACCTACTACTAGAGGAGATCTAGTACATAGAAACTGACAGTCAACCAAGAAAATCAAGTAAAACCAAAGAAATGAGTGCATCCTAGGAAAAACAGAGTTTTGTATTAAAATGTCCTAAACTATGATGTATAGAAGGAAATGCTGGGAAATGATGTAAGAAAGGAAAGTGTGAAAAAGGACTATTGCAAATCAGGAAGTTAACATGATAAAGAAGATCTAAAGTAAAGAAAAATTGGACTATTAACCTACTAGAGAGCTGCAAACACTAGAAGTCCTAGGAATGGGGAAAATCTGTGTTTTTGGGGCAGCAAGAGAATCTTTGCCTCAAATCATGGTCCCAAAGGGAGGAAGAGATGCCAAGGCACTACTGCTAGCCTTTTGAATCTTCTCTAATCACTGCTTAACCTGTTTTAGAAAGCACAAATAGAAGCAAGCTACTAAATCATCAAAAGCAACCTATTCTTAACCATAAGAGAAATACATCTAACAGCAAACTAATCTACACACTGAAGTAAAGCATACAAATACAAGTACAGAGAAGCTTGGCTGCTTGGATTGGGCCCTAACCCAAGAGCTTCAGCCCTCTGAGGTAACTTAGTACTAGCTCAAAAAATATTCCATCTTCATTATCAAAAAATAGCAAGATTACATAAAACTGTCATAAAATAGTAAACTCGAAATTTGAGCAGAGTTTACACAAGAAAAAAATAAATTGACCCTAGTGAGGCCCTAGGCCTCTCTACTTATACATCTGAAGCTACGAACAACTTCCTTAAAATCAGGGAGGCATGGCTCCCAAAACTCGATATGACTATCAATCATCTTCCACTTGCTCGGCTTCCTTCTAGTGCATGATTTGGCTGCTTGTACTCTGATCTGAATGAAGGGGAATTCGATGTGAGGAGCAATAAATGAGGGGGATTCCCACCTATAACTCCTCTCTTATGTCTACTTCGAGTTATTGTTGTAGTTTGACCACTAGATCCTTGACTTTGACCTCAAAATATATCAAAAATCTGCATTAAATACATGCTAGACTACATGGAATAATAACTAACTCAACTCACCCTATAAGCATAAATATAATCAAAAAATCATACAATAAGATAAGAGAATGGTTGATTTTACTAGGTTAGGAGGTAAAATGAGCCCATATAATTACCCATTTATGAGGCTCATCATCACCCCCTACTAAAGGTGTTGCTCATCCTCTGAGCAACCTAGTCAATCTCTTGGTCTTTCATGGCCCCGGTGGCCTCCCTAGCATCCCAGGCTTCTAATGTGGTCTACCCATGTTCTCCATAAAATCTTGCCTTTCTATCTATGTCCTTCCACTGCTCCTTCTCTTCTTCTTCTCTTCTGCCTTCCAGCACGCCTAATATGAGTGGAGGACTCAGTTTGAGGCCAATCCAGTTGACTTTCAGCCTTTGCATGGAGCGCTTGTACATTGGAACTTTTTCCAATGCCTCCTTCAACCTCATGGGGGAATGGTACTCTCTGATCTGCAAGCTATGGGGTAGGGTGTTCCATCTTCTATTGCATGCATGCACACAGTGATCCCCAAGTAGCCTAAGCATATCTTCAAAGTGTGCAATGGCTTGTTCCTGATTGGCTAGATATTTAGGGTCAATCTAAGGGTCATCAGCAAGTAGGTTGTGTGTTCTCATGAGTGCCATAGGATCTGATAGCTCAGATCTTATCATCAATGGTTCATTCTTCTCTTTTATTAACAATCTTTCCATTTCTTCTGCCCTCAATTCTTCATGGTTCATCCATGACACCATGGCCATTATTGTAGGTCCCCTAGCTTAGCATTGGGGTCCCACACATTTAGGTCTATGAGGGCCATGTTGTGTAAATAGAACTCTACCATATTTGCTTTGTCGTCAGAGGTGCTTTGGTCACACAAATCCATGAACTGCCTGTAGTCTTGGAAAGGCATTATCCCTCTTTGTGCCAAAGTTTTTATTTGGAATTGAAGCCATTGATCCTTTAGATAGAGGCCATAAGATTTGGCTGGTGTTCTACATTGTAATGCTTCTATGGATAAGTTGGCCATGTATACCAAATGAGTCTCTTTCTCCTGTAGCTGCCTCCTTAGTAATTCATTCTCATTTTCAAGGTGGCTTCTTGTAATGGCTTCTTTGTCTCTGAGAGCACTCATTTCCCTGCCCATTTCCTTGAGTTTGTCTTCCATGTGGCCAATATCCTCAACTCCTTTGGACTTGGCTATCTACATCCACCTATGCGTTCTCACTCTCTCTTTTTCCAATTCGAAAAACAGTGGAATTGCAAATTTTTGTGGAGTTATCTTGCCTCCCTCAAGTAGTCTGTAATAGGTGTCAATATTAGGCTGGGGGTCAGGTTCTTATAGATCTTGTGCTTGCTCTTTCACCTCTGGCTATCCTCCTATCTTTTCCTCAAGTTTTTGTGTCTCCTATAGTTTGGACAGTGTCTCCTGTAGGACTGTTTTAGCCTCCTGTAAGTCTGGTTTGGGGTCCTATAGAATTTCCTTTCCCTTCCATGCAGAAGATCTTGTAGTCCTCCTTTCATAGGTTATGGGTGTCTTGGAAGGATATTCTTACACCTTGGCAGATGGTGAATCTTCAATGCTAATGGGAATCTTTGATGAGGGTTGAGGTTTGCCTGTTTTAATTCTAGTACTCTTCCTTGCCCTGAAATACATGGAGATTTTTCTTTTCCTCTTTTGCTTCTGCTTGACTGGTGTACTGAGGGTAGTGAGGGCAGTTGCTACTTCTCTTTCCAATGTTTTAAGGGACTCTTATCTTTGCTTTACCCTCTCTACCTCCTTTTCTCCCTGTTCTGTCTCTTTTTCCTCCTCCTGCTCTGTCTCTTTTTCTAGCTCTTGTTTTATCTCTTCAACTCTCCCCTTCTCTATTTCTTTTCTTTCCTCCTTCCTATCTTGCTCTGCTATGTCATCATTGGCTTCATCTTCTCCTCCTTTCTGTTCTCCCTCCTCACTAACAGTAGGGCTAACATCATAGGTTAATGCCTTGATGTCATCCTCAGTTGTCATATTTCTAAAAACTTCCCATGCTATAGGGATTGTAAGGGTATGGAGGGTTTCTTCTACTAGGATAGAAATTTGAATAATATAACACTTATTCATAGAGATTATCCTGATTATACACTATTTTTGGAATGCATGCATAATACATAACCTCCTCTACCATTGATCATCAATTTGCGGAATTAAAAAAACAATCGCATGTGCACATTGAAACATCAATCACATATATTAACACAGTATGTAATGGGGAAAGCATACAGCTGAAAACCCCAAACTATCTATATATTATAATGATAGATAACATGTAACAATACATAGTACAATACTCCTCACAAGTACTCAGTACTATCTCCACATGCTACACACAAACTAGCTCAGATCTGAACAAGTCACGGGTTCAAATCTCCTCCACTATTTGCTTGCCTCTATTGCGCAATCCAAGTTGAGAATAGATTAGATCAAAGTTTGAATTCCCTTGGCTTGTACTGCGCAATCCTCATTGGCAATCTCAATCAATGATTGTGCAAATATCATGCACATCTATAGTCACAACTGATAGTAGTCTCACCCTTTCACCCACCTCTAACACTTGTCTCCACTGAACTGTCAATGCACTGAGTTAAATGATGTATCCTTTAGTTGATTTATGAGTTAATAATTAGTGAATTAATTAATAATTAATTCACATCACTCCTCACTAGTGTATTTGGCAGTTAGACTAAATACAATTAGTTCAACTAAGTCAAACTGAACACAACTGCATCAACTCCACCAAACTCAATCACTTGAGTTCTAACTAAAGTCCATCATGAAATAGCTCAACTAACCCATAGGAAAAACATATTTCCTTCTGGCATTTTCATGTGCCACATCCGTCACTCGAACTGAAGTGTTGCAAGAGGATAAGATAATGTTTATAGTCCAAATATTAATAAGAGCTAATAATATTCGACTGTTCTATTTTTTTACTGGCAGTCTAAAAATAGACTCCACCCATATGTGTAAAAATAGAGGTCCATCTATTTTTACCAACATGACCAATCATCCATAAATAGCATCCTACAACTCATAGACCATGATCCATATGTCTAAAAATAGAAATAGTCTAAAAAATAGACTTTGCGCCAAAAATAGCCTGCGGGCCCACTTAGTGAAGGCGACTTCTTTTCACTAAGCTCCATCATCTTGTTGCATTTTCAACACTCCCTCTCAAAAAGATATGGATTATCTGCAACCCCTATCCTGCCTATGTGGTATTCGAATTTGCTCCTGGTGAGCGCCTTCGTCAAGATATCAACATCCTAATCCTCCGTGGGAATGTAAGAAAGTAACATGATTCTTCGATGCACACAATCTCTGATATGATGGTACCTGACGTCGATGTTCTTGGATCTATCATGAAATACTAGATTAGATGAGAGTTTAATGCAACTCTGGTTATCACAATAAATCACAGTAAGCTCCAAGTCTGACCCGAACAACCCGACCAGGATCTTCCTCATCCATATAGCCTCGCATGCAGCCAAACTTGCTACCATATACTCGGCCTCTACTAAACTGAGTGCCACAGATCTCTGCTTCCTGCTGTACCAAGAAAGTGTTGTCGACCCGATACTGAAGATCTCTCCAGATGTGCTCTTTCTGTCTGTTGGGCTCCCTACCCAATCTGCATCCGTGAAGCCACATAGCTTCACCTCATCCTCATGTCTGTACCATAATCCATATCCCACTGTGCCTCTGAGATAATGCAACACATGCTTTCCTGCCTTCCAGAAGAGCTTGGTTGGCTTAACCATAGCTTGTGAAAGCTGGTTAACAGCATAACATATATCGGGTCGTGTATTGACTAGATACATAAGCGACCCCATAAACTATCAATAAACAGTGGCATCCACTACCTCCATTGAAGTAGCATCCTCCTTCCTCCAACCTCCAGGAAGAGGAGTATCAACAGGCTTGCAGCCATGCATGTTGAACTTCTCCAGTATCTCCCGGGCATACTTACCCTGAGAAACAAATAGTCCATCACTACGCTACCAAATTTCCAATCCCAAGAAATAATGGAGGAGGCCCAAGTCCTTCATCTCAAACTCTCTAGCAAGATCCTCCTTGCATGAAAGTATCAACAGCTCATCTCCCGTCAAAATCAAATCATCTACATAAAGTACAATGATCAGCAACTTACCCTCCACCACAATCTGGTATAGGTTAGGATCCGCCTCACTCTTGGAGAATCCAAGTCTGGCGAAATAACTGTCTATCTATGTGTACCAAGCATGAGGTGCTTGTTTCAACCCATACAACGCTATCTTGAGCCTGCACACATGCAAATCACTGCTGAAGATCTCGAAATCTTTGGGATACTCTATGTACACCTCCTCCTCAATGACTCCGTTGAGGAACACAGTCTTCACATCCATCTGATGGATGTGCCACCCCATCTACGCTGAGAGAGCAAGAATCATCCGTATGGAAGAATACCTTGTGACAGGTGCAAAGGTCTCCTCATAATCGATCCCCTCTATCTGTGAGAAGCCTCGGGCAACAAATCTTGATTTTTACTTCTCCACACTCTCGTCAGCTGCCTGCTTCACTTTGTAGATCCATCTCGAACCCACCACTGATTTCCCTTCTGGTCTTGGAACAATCTCCCATGTAATGTTTCTGACAATCGAATCATACTCTTCCACCATGGCATCTACCCATGCGGGATCCTCCACATCTTCCTCGAAAGAGGATGGCTCAGTCACAACACATTTTCTCACAAGAGCCATGTATCTAGTGTACTAATCAGGTGACTGTCTCTGTCTATGCTGTGCTGTAGGTGGTCCTATAACCTTCTCTACATCTTGAGCCAGTCGCTGAGCTTCTGTAGTGCGTTTCCGCCCTCTGATGGTTGGCACTGCATGAGTGGTCTCTTCCACTCCATGAACTTCATCTTGTGGCTGATCCACATCCTGAAGCTCATCCTTAGGAACTAATAGCTCCTCATCTGCATGCAAGTGTGGCTCCCTCTCAAGTGAACACTTCATGGCTTTCTCCTCCTGAAATTTGATATCCTATCGCACAACAGTCTTGCGACTGTCTGGAAAATACACATGATAGTTGTGGGGCGTATCAGTGTACCCCACAAATATCCCAACCTCTGCGGTTGGCTCCAGATTCTTCCTGGCATCCTTCGTCACATGCATGTAAATAGGAGAACCAAAAATCCTCAAATGGGAAATACCAGGCCTCTTACCAGAATAAGCCTCCTTGGGTGTACTCATGCCAAGTATCTTGTGAGGACAACGGTTCTACACATATACTACAGTGTTGCATACCTCCACCCACAAGTGAAGGGGTAGGCCCTGATCATGCAACATCACCCATGCAGCACCCACGATCATTCTGTTCTTCTGCTCAGCAACCTCGTTCTGTTGTGGGTTATGGGGAGCTATGAGCTCTCTTCGAATCCCTTTTGCGCTGCAGAAGTCCTTGAACTCGCCAGAGATGAATTCACCACCATTGTTGCTCCTAAGAGCCTTCACCTTCTTCCCTGACTCCTTCTTGACCAGTGCTTTGAACTCACAGAACTTTGAGTATGTCTCGCTCTTCTTCTGCATGAAGAAGATTCAGCACTTTCAAGAGAAATCATCAACAAATATCACATAGTACTTGTGCTTTGCTGTCAAAGCTACTGAGAAAGATCCACACACGTCTGTGTGAATTCTCTCAAGGGTCGTCATGGCGTGACTATCCTTATCGTTAAAGGTGGCTTTCACAAATTTTCCCAAAGTACACCCCTTGCACTGATCTGACTGCGCAAAAGTGCCTTTAGGAAGCCCAGTAGAAATCTGCTGCAGTATCTTCAAGGCTCCATGGTGAAGGTAGCCCAATCTCCAGTGCCACAGCTCGCCATCATCCCGACTCACCAATCCTTATACCATGCATACCATTGTTGCACAGACATCTACATGAAATTGATAAAGGTTCTTGACTCGAACCCCTATCTTCTGGGTTTCTCTAGTTGTCTTACTACGCAGGATATCCTTTCCCTCGCTGAAGACAACATCACATCCCTTGTCTTCTAACATCGCCATAGAGATAAGATTCTTCTTCAATCCTGGAACATGCATCACTTCCTTCAATACAAAGGATTTACTAGACTCCCTCTCAAAGGAAATGGTATCGATACCGGTCGCACTGTATCTACCATCATCACCCATCTCGATGTGCACTCCAAGATCTTTTTCATCCAGATCAGAAAACAAATCTCGATCTCCTGTCATGTGAAAAGACGCACCACTATCCAAGAACCATATCGATCCCATCACACTTGATACCAAGCATGCGATCAATGAAAAATCCAACTCAAACTGCGAGGCTAAGGCCTCTCCCGCTGCAGATCCAGCAGCTTGCTTATTTTTCTTCTTCTGCGGATAATTTGTGGCATAATGTCCATGCTAGTGACAATGAAAGCACTTCACCTTGGACATGTCCTGCTCCTTGCCTTTCGCACCAGAATGAGAAGCTTTCTTGTTCTTCCCCTTCTTTGCTTTGGCAGCCAAAGCACAATTTTCTTCATCAGATGCCTTTGATGAAGATTCGTCCCTGGTATTCCACCTGATCTCCTCTTGCACAAGATCAGACCAAAGTCTCTCCCATCCTAGCAATTTCTCCCGACCATTAACAAAGTCCTCATAGGAATGCCAACTCTTTGGAAGACTAAGGAGAGCCAAGCTCACCAAGTCCTCATCATTGACATTCACCCCCACACTTCCCATCTCATCCCGGCATTGGGTGAACTTCGTGAGATACTTGGGCATACTGTCTCCTTTCTCACACTTAATGTTTCTGAGTTTACCCTTGAGCGCAAAATTCCTCTGGTCGCTCTTTCTTTGGAATAAATCTGTCAACGCTTTCCACATCAAGTATGGAGAAGCCTTTCCATGCAAGCTAGATACAATGTGATCCTTTACACCCTCCAACAGAATCCTTCGACACTTTTCTGTCTTCTTTTTCCAAGCCTCAACTTGAGCAGCATCAGTAGGCTTTGGGACCTTAACATCTATGAACTCCTTCAACCCATTGTCATCTAACACCGCCTCCATCCTGTCTTTCCATGCAATATAATTCGAGCTGCCTTCAAGGGCATACTCCATCGCAATCCGTTGAAAGACATTTCAACTTCAACACCAAGAAAACACTGCTGCAAATTCGAATTCCACCAGCTCAAAACTCAACCGCTTCTGATATAAAATTCATGAGAACAAAGTATTTCTCGTATAGAGATTGACTGTATGGGAATTTACCGGATATCTCACCTTCCAAAAGAAGGATGAATCCAGAGGCTACCTGGCCCGATTACAGTCTCTGCCTGAAGAAATAAAATGTAATCACTTTCTGAATAGTAGATCTGATGATCAACCTCACTCTAATACCATGTAGAAATTTGAATAATATAACACTTATTCACAAAGATTATCCTGATTATACACTATTTGCGGAATGCATGCATAATACTTAACCTCCTCTACCATTGATCATCAATTTGCGGAATTAAAAAAACAATCGCATGCGCACATTGAATCATCAATCGCACATATCAACACAGTATGTAATGGGGAAAGCATACAACTGAAAACCCCCAACTATCTGTATATTATAATGATAGAGAACACGAACAATACATAGTACAATACTCCTCACAAGTACTCAATACTATCTCCACATGCTACACACAAACTAGCTCAGATCTGAACAAGTCACGGGTTCAAATCTCCTCCACTGTTTTCCTACCTCTACTACGCAATCCAAGTTGAGAATAGATTAGACCCAAGTTCGAATTCCCTTGGCTTGTACTGCGCAATTCTCAACGGCAATCTCAATCAATGATTGTGCAAATCTCATGCACAGCTATAGTCACAACTGATATTAGTCTCACCCTTTCACCCACCTCTACACTTGTCTCCATTGAACTGTCCATGTACTGAGTTAACTGATGTATTCTTTAGTTGATTTATGAGTTCATAATTAGTGAATTAATCAATAATTAATTCACATCACTCATCAATAGTGTATTTGGCAGTTAGACTAAATACAACTAGTTCAACTAAGTCAAACTGAACACAACTCCATCAACTCCACCAAACTCAATCACTTGAGTTCTAATTGAAGTCCATCATGCAATAGCTCAACTAACCCATAGGAAAAGTGTATTTCCTTTGGAAGTTGCATGTGGCACATCTGTAGCTCGAACTGAAGTGCTGCAAGAAGATAAGATAATGTTTATAGTCCAAATATTATTAAGAGCTAATAAGATTCGGATGTTCTATTTTTTGACTGGCAGTCTAGAAATAGACTCCACCCATATGTCTAAAAATATAGGTCCATCTATTTTTACCAACATGACCAATCATCCATAAATAGCATCCTGGAACTCATAGACCATGATCCATATGTCTAAAAATAGACATAGTCTAAAAAATAGACTTTGTGCCAAAAATAGCCTGCGGGCCCACTTAGTGAAGGTGACTTCTTTTCACTAAGCTCCATCATCTTGTTGCATTTTCAACAACTAACAATATGACTAACATCATAGGTTAATGCCTTGATGTCATCCTCAGTTGTCATATTTCTAATAACCTCCCATGCTATAGGGATTGTAAGGGTATGGAGGGCTTCTTCTACTAGGATCTTGATTAGGACATGGTGAGCTAACCATTTTGAATTTCCTTCTTGTACCTTGGTGTTGGAGTCAATGAGGAATAGAAGGAGAAAGTAAGGGACACTGAGCTTTTGATGTGCTGGGGTATCCATGCCATATCTCAATTCTTGGAGGATTCTGAAATGTTATCCATAAACAATGTTGTGCCTCCCCTCATTATAAATGGATTTGATAACTTGGTAGATAAGCTCATCCCAGGGATATGGTACACTATCCCTCCTAATTTCATTTTTTTCTTCAACAGGGGTTTCATTATCTTGGAAAAAATTCCTCTTGGCAGCTTGGCCAATTATTTTCTCATTTTTACTCCAAGGTAGCCCAAGAGAAAGGGTAGTGACCCTACTGATGAATTTATGGGTTATTTCAATGGAGAGGCCTCTAATGGTTACAGTAGCATGAGTTCTTTTGTGAGGGAACAGAGAGAGAGAGAGAGAAAATTCATGGGCAGTTTCATCATCAAACCCTTTAAACTTCTCAAAGAAATTCATCCAGTTTGCCCTTGTAAATATTTCCACCACTTGAGGATGTGCATGGAGTCTGTTAGATACCTATACCAATAGGTTTCATATTTCATGATTGGCAAAGAAAGTTCCAAATATGCTCTGCTTTGGTGACACAAATATCCCATATTTCCAAGAGAATGCAATATGTGTACATAGCTTGATGTTGTCTGAATTTTTGATGGATGGTCCAACAGCCTAATCTGGATCATGCCATGTTTCAATTTCTTGTCCTAAGGATAGAGAAAGAAGCATGTCCAAACTGTTTAATCTTGGCAGGCCAGTAGTTAGGTAGAGAATTAAGGTTCCCAACTGTTTAATCTGGGGCCTTGGAGGTAATAAGGTTAGTTGTAGATAGAAAAGCAAAGAAAAAAGCAAAAAGAAAAGAAAAGAACAATTGAGGGTTTTCTAGTCCAAGCGCACCCTCTATGAAGAAACAAAAAATGCTACGCAAATAGATGGGTAGGTAGATGGGGTTGTAGAAGCATGATTTCTTTTATGTCACTGGCCTAAGCAAAGGAAAAAAATTGTGCCAGTGCAGGTCTCTCATTCAGCAGTTTTGCAGCAATACAATGAAGCATGTCTAACCCCCTGATCACCCCCATTACACTCATTACTAACATCCCAATACTACCTATGCTCATGGAAGAAGTCAAAGTTTTTTGTTGGTTCTGACTTCTTTAAAAGCCACATTTCTTGTCTAAAAATTCTTTTCATTTTGATCTACTTCCTAAACTAAGTTGATTTCATATAAACTTAGTGTTTTTCCCCCCTCATCCACCTTTTCCACTCATATTAACTCCTAATTTCTTACTACTTAATTCCCTATGTTTCCCTTTCCCTATTACTATAACACGATGGTGTATAAAACCCCAGCAATATGTATACTCCCTTCCCCTTGGCACTATAGCCATATGTCCAAAGTCAGGGATTAAATTGACCTCTGGTCAGTTTAATAACCTAACCCCTACCCCTTTTTTCCTTCCACAACCCTCTGAAATGATTTACCCACTTTATTTTGTAAATAAACCTTTGAAAAACCCAAACGACCCCTTTTAAACCCGTAACACTGTTAAAAACCCGCAAAACCCACTTTTCCAATGTTCCGCCAGGCGCATATTTCAGAAAATAATATTATTTTATTATCCCCGCCCTTCCATATCGTCCGGCCAACTCTGCCTCCCGCCAGCCGTCGGATCTGGGCTTTCCCATCCGACGACCCTCATCAATTTCGGAGCGGCCCCGATGTACTGCAGTTAGCTTCCGAAAATTGACGTCCGTTGACGTACACACGGGGGCACGCGTCGCCATATTACCGGATCGGGCGGCCCTCTGACAATCCCGCTTCCGTATAAATAGCGGTGCGATATCATACCGCTTACCGCTTCCGGTTTTCCACTGACCGGTCATGCCAATGTCACGCCACCTCACCGCCGCATCAGCGCCCCCGCCCGCCATCGCTCCGAGCTGTCACGCCACCTATGCAGTCCCCGTGGACCACTCACAGGCCGCCACGTCACCCGATGACGTCATGCTGACGTCACCCGACCCTGACCCCACCTGATGACGTCATGCTGACGTCACCCAAATTTTCGCGCCAACCACAAAAAGTCCATATTTGGCCGAAATTTGCCATTTTTGCGCATTTTTCTATGTTATTCTGCTCTGCCTCCTGCATATATTTTTCACGTCCTTTGCTACCACACCTTGCCAAGACCGTTCAGAGCTGCTGCCGCCCAGAATTCAACTGCAACCAAGCTCAAATACCGCCATTAAACCAGGTATTTGTCAATTCCCCAGCTGCGCGCTTTGTTTCGTCCTGCATTGTTAAAAAACCATCGAATTTGACCATTTTTCATGGGGAGAAATAGGCCTGCTAGGCCTTGAAACCAATTCAATCAGTTTTAAACCGGCCATTTGTGCCCAATTACACCCCTGTTGCTCTGAAACGTGCTGTAATTCAGAAAATTACTTCACCTACGGTGCAGGACGATATGTCTCCCAAAAATAGTCGAAATTTAGCCCAAATTTGACTGTAAAACATGGATACACCAGTAGCACCTGTTGCCCTGAATATTGCTCCATTGAATACCCCTCAGAGAGAGTTGGAGTGGAAACCATTAGCAGATATAGATTACCAAATATCAGAGGAAATGCTAATGCATAGCAAGTATCACATTCACTTGCTAAATGAATTGAAAACTAAGCATAATAGTGGAACTGATGTATTGGGCATTTGGGACTCTTTCCTCCCCATCTTCAAGCTCCCTCAGGTCACTATGTTTCCTGACCTAATCCATCGGTGTGCTGCCTGCTATGACCCCACTCAGAGGGTTGTGCTTGACCCTTCAGGCTCAGTTGTTTTTTATGTCACCCCTGCAGCCATTAGAGAGATGCTCAACTTCGAGAATGATAAGAAATTAGTTCCTTTATCAACAATGGATCTGATAAAACAAGGAGTTAAACTGACAGATGCTCAAATCACCAAGATAAATCAAATGTTCGTTAAGTCTACCTCTGAGACCATGATGTACCCTCCCATCCATTATGTATACCTGAATCAATTGGGCACAGACCTTGCAGACATGATTAGTCCCATATTAGGCTATAATTCAATAGAAATTGTTGATGAAACTGTGCTGGTGATGATGGCCATGTTTTCCCTTGGCAAGCCCCCAATCTGTTATGACAACTGCCACTTACATCTCCAATAAAATACATGAGCAATTGATAGACTTGGAAAGAGAGAGGGTGTTCAGATACACCTCCTATATCTATCATTTAATCCTATACTATCAGCATGAAAAATTTCCTTTTCCAGTGAAAAGAATGGATGCACAAGGCAATCCAAGGTCAGTGGTCTATTGGTCCTCTGTTTTCCACCGTAGGTCTTATTCCCCTTACACTTATTGTGAGTTTATAGACCTCTTCATCCACCCAGCCATGTCTCTGCTTCTGAGCTCACCTCCTCCAAGACTAACTGATGAGATGCAGAGAATTCTTCAGTTATCCAAGGTATACAGCATTGGGGATTGGTACTTTTACCAAAACCACACAGTTATCAGAATATATGGGTGTGAGTTGGCCCCATACAGATTGCCCAGATATGTGCCTATGAGATTGTTTTCCCTTGAGTATTTCAGGCAATTTGGGAATGCTGATGTACTCCATTTCTCAAGCAAGGGCAAGAAAGCATAGCTTAAAGTCAGAAACCAATTAGGCCCCTTCATCTACAATAAAAGGGAGGAAGCTTGGCAAGAGGCAGATAGAATGCTGAGTGGCCTTGGCTTACAGACTAGCTTTCTTTGGGAACCCTACGACCCCAATAATTTCATAAGCTTAAGAAGGGTCAAATATAGGCTGGCCAGTTATGATCACATAAGGTTGCCTCACATAGAAAAATATGCTAATCAACTAGAATGGAAGGAAGGCACCTTAGAAGAGGCTACTACACAAGAAGAATTAGCTCAAAGAGGAATAAGAAATCTCCAAAAGTTGCCTGATTCAGAGCTTTGTTCACAGGTATCCTCTCTTCCAGGCACTCAAGTGGGAGCAGCTGCCTCATCATCCACAGCTCCACAAAAGGCAGTCCAAGCCCCAATTACAGCAGAGACTTCAGCCAAGGATAAAGGCAAGGAAACAGAACAGCAAAAGGCCCCTGAAGAGCAGCGATCAGCCCAAGAAGAACAGCCTGAAAATCATCCTGAACAGTAGGAAGAAATGGCAGAGGCTCCTGGTCCTAATGATGAGAAAATGCAAGATAAGGAGGCCCCAGTACAGAATGTTACAGTGGAGACTTCGGTGCTCCAAACCCCTATCAATGAAGAGAGGGGTAAGAAGAGAGATAGAGAGGAACAGACTCCCCTTAGTACCACAACATCACAGCAAGGGGAAAAGAGACAAAGACTCAATCCTTTTTCAGAGGATGAGATGCCCTTGGGGTCAAGCACAGATGGGTCCCCCTAGCACAGAGGTATCAGCTAGTTCATTACAGCAAGAGCAGCAAAGAATACTTGGAGGAGAGGTCAGCTCCTCAGAGCAACAAAGAAAGGGTGAATCTAGCATCAAGAAACAATTCATAGACATCAAGACCAGAAATGAGCCAGTGAGGTTACAGCTGTACAACCTCTTGTTGAAAATGGCTCCCAAAAACCAGCAGAGGTTGATGTCTGCATATGATGTGCAAGAGGGCAAAATGATAATGAGCCATTTCATGCCCACAGCGCTGCAGCCACAGTCTGCAGCTGATTATATAAGAACAAACTTGGAAATCTTGTCCAAGGACATCCACCCAATGGACCAAATTGAATTGCACAAACAGACGGGTGAGATGGTGTATGCTACCCTAGCAGACAAAACATTGGTAAATTATAGATTGCAGAATTCTTTGAATAATACCACTGCACAATTGGAGTTAGAAAAGGCATCCTCCCAGGCTAAAGACAACAGGATAAGGTCTTTGGAGGATATAATCATAGAGCTTGGGCATGATCCAAAGGACCCTAAAGCTATAAAGGAGCTGCTAAAGATAAGGGATTCAGACATTGCAGCCTTAAGAAAGATGATGAAGATCCCAACAACCCTTCACCCTCAAACAGAAGAGGTTGCCCAACAAAGGCAGGACCAAGATGTAGCAGCCATGCTGGTATCACTCCATACACAACTTGCCCAGACAGAGGGAAAATTGGTAGAAACAGAGGCTGCACTGCAGGCAACCCTACAACAGAAAGAAGGAGGCCAAACATCTCAGCCCCCTCAGCAAGTAATCGACCTTGAGGAACCCCCTCAAATTGTCATTCCTCCTACAACACCAACATCAGAGCAGGCTCCAAGCCTGGACATGCAGAAGTTGATGAATGAGATTCAAGTCCTAGAATCCCAGATGGCAGAGCTGAATGAAGCCAAGGAGAAATTGGTCACCCTTAATTAGAAACATGATAAATCCAAGCAACAGGTGGCAGAAAAGACAAGAGAAGTAAGGACTTTGGAAAGAAAAATCAAAGAGCTAGAGAAAGAGATGAACATGGGCAAAGCAATAACAGAGCTCAAGAAAATCGTATGGTTAAAGATTGGTCAATCAATCACAGACCAATGGCAATATATAGAGACCATCCATGAGCAAATGGATTTGCTGGGCAAGGCTTATGCAGAAAGTCAAAAAGCCAGAGCTTCTCTAGGAAGTATGCCAGATATAGCTACTAGAATGATCAATGTGTTGAACAACAAAACTAGCATACAGTTACCAAACCTGGGTATCAGAGATAGAACTGATACAATTTTGTTGATCAAAAGGGTAATCACCCTCAGAAATTATGTACAGGCACTAGACAAAAAATGTTAGGATGTTCAAGCAGAGGTAAATGCTTTTGGTGCCAAGATCACAGCATTATATGACAGGGGACTCCCCAGTTTACTAAACAGCGCAGGAAGGTTGTCTTCTCATGAGCAATATGCAAAAAGAGTCAACAACTACATCACTGATCAGTTGACTACCTCATCTAGCACTTCGGAAGGAACTGGGCCGCTCACAGGACAAGAGCTGTATGATAAACTAGAAAATCTGTTTTATATAGAACATGAAATCAATCATCTGTTTGAAGTCCCCCCTAATTACTACAAATATACAGATGCAGATGAGACACTCCTCAAGATGTGAAGGCATCAGATGCCCACTGATCAATGGTGGACAGATATGATAAGGACTTTGTTGTGATTTGATAAATTAATTTAATCAAATGCATTTTACAGCAAGCAGAGAATCAATAAAGAAGTCACAGATCAGCAACCACAGGTCAAAGATTACAGGTCAGCATCCCAAAAGCATCAGAGCCACAACGTGTCATCTACAGCAGCCGTTGTCAGCAGAAGCCGTCCAAGAATTAACGCAGCCGGCCCTTGGGCCCAAAAGTCATCACAAACCGACTAACAGCAAACAGTTGTTATGTACCTTTACTACAGGCTTTAAATTTTGTAATAACTTCACTGTACAAAGTTGGTAGAGATAGTTATTGCTCAATAACTATCATTCTAGATATTTTACTTGATATTTTTGTATAAAATCTCCCCCACGCAGTTCATTTGGGGGTTGTTGTTTACTACTGTTCTTGAAGAAAGAGAACTCGGCTGTAATCTCTGGAGAAATAATACAGAAAAGCTTTGGGGTTTGCAGAAATTGGTCTTACTGATGCTTGCTGTCTTGGAACTACTGAATGCTACAGGATTCTAGTGCTGTGTCTTGATATAATAAGTTTTCTCTATCTCTTTTCATGTTTATTATCAGTTTAACTCATATCTTTCATATGTTAAATCTAAACTTAGGAAGAAAGAAAAAGAATAGCTCAGGATTTGTCCATGGAGACACCCTGATTTCAATCTCTCTTCGCTATAAATGTTTTCTACAGGCTCAGCTATTTTAATTGGAATTCTTAACTGCTCCAATAAACCCTGAATCTTTCACAGTTTCTATTTAGTAATTCATGTATGCTACTAAGTATAAGTTGTTGTTCAAATTGTTATCACACTGTCTGTAATTCCATCTCCCATTGTTTCACTCACTAATCAGAATTTATATCAAGAATAGTCATCTAGCCTTGCAGTAAACTTTCTCCATTACAGGCACCAGAACTGACCCAAATCTCTGACTCCATATGCCCAATGGACTAACATCTCCCAAACATTTCATGCCCTTCTCAAAACAACAGTTCACAACCAAAACTTTAAACAGAAAACTAAACCCATAACTAGCCTAGAATCTTTACAAAACAAAGCTAAAACTTAAAGAGAGAGCCCTCTCTGATTACAGGTAGGCTAGGACCTGTAATCCAAAGCTTGGTTAGTGGTTACCCCGGCCGTATTCCCTTGGGAGTCAAAGGGAACAACCTGGGAGTTAACATAATTGGCGACTCCACTGGGGAACTGCATATTTTCAGCTGTTGTCAATTCTTAGATAGTGGTTCCAAAAGCTTAAACAGTCTCTTTAAAATAGTTTTAAAAACAACCCCAAAAAATACCAAAAACAAGTTCAGAAGCTGGCTCCTAAGAAAAGAACTAGGCACACCAGGTCAAATCCTGACCCAAATCCCCCACCTGTTGTTGATAATCCAAATCTCATCCCTAAAACTCTTAGGAACCAGAAGGAACCAGAACAATCTCCTGAAGCTAGCCCTGAGGCAGGTCAGCAGAGCTTTATTCCAACCCCCGCTAAGCCATCTATTCACCTCCATATAAGTCATTCTTCACCCTCTTCATCATCCACTTCACAGAGCATATTGTCCACACCCAACACACAGACTGTTGTTGTTATCCCTGTTGTCCCACTTATTCTCCCAAATATGGCTAACCGTTATGCTCCACTTCAGTTACCTGGTAATCCTGGGGCTATGCCTCAGGACTACCAAAGCAAGGTTACTTATTTTGATGGGACCGGTACATACACTGCTTTACAGCATACTAGGAAAATGCAAGATTACTTTGAGAACTATGAGATAGATGATGATGATGTAAGGATGAAAATTTTTGTCCAAAGTTTGACAGGTGAAGTAAGAACCTGGTTCAGGGCCCTGACCCCAAATTCAATAGCTGATTCGGGTGCCCTTTATCAGTCCTTCTTAAACCGATGGGAAAAGAAAAAGGACCCTCTGCACATTCTATCTGAATATGACACCATAAGAAGAGGCCCACAAGAAACTGTCCTGGACTATTGCACTAGATTCAATACTATCTATAATGCCATACCTCAAAACCTTAGACCTCCACCTGATTTAGCGTTGATTAAATTCCCTGATGGCTTTGATGCTGATATGGCATATCAACTGAGAGAAAGAGCCCCTGCAACTCTAGCAGACATGCAAAACATAGTTGTTAGTGTAGAGGCAAATCTAATTGCCAAAAGAAACCGGGCCAGAACTGAAAGGAGGACTACTTTCAAAGAATAACCTTCATCATTTGAGCAAAATCTAGATGAAATCATCAAAGGGATGGATAGACTTGGAGACAGGGTAGAAACCATAGAAAGAAAATCATCATGGGAAGGTCAAACAAGCAATGTTAGAAACCCAAACTTCAGAAAGAATCAGAATCCTAATGTTGGTAGGACTGATCCTGACCAGCATGTTAGGCCTCCTTTCCAAGAAAATTATGCTGAGACATCTACTTCCAATGAGCAAACAGATGACACCCACATCAATTTGATGGGTTTGAACAATGAACAGCAAGTTTTCCTGACTCAAGAAGATCAGGAAGAAGATGAAGTAAAGCAATTTCAAACAAAATCATGTGAGTCTTTTGACTTTAAGCAAGGATATGATACAACTATTTTTGAAGTTCATAAACAGTACAAACTAAGAAGTAGAACCATAAATGTGTCATAGCCTGAAAAAGTAAAAGATGACCAGCAATCTAAGAAAGCTACCATTTCAGAATCCAAAGACAAATCTGACCCGATCACTAATGAAGTCACGGTGGAGGATATCACTAAAACAAATGCCTCAAATCAACAGCCATCACTTTCTCTTCCTTTACATACCATTTCAAACAACCCTCCTCAAAAGATGGGTAAAAAGGAAAAACCCCAAAATCAGACACAGAACTAAGAGGAATCCTCTAAAAGGTCAAATGACAAAGAAAAAATGGTCAACCAGAATGCTAAAATTCAAACTGAAAAACCTTTTGACTTTGAGTCTGAAATTGGTAAATTGAAAATAGCCATACCCCTTGCTGAATTAGCCAAACATGACATTTACAAACAACAAATTAAAAAGTCCCTTCAGTTGACAAACAATAAAGATGATGTTAATGTGTTGGATGATACCCTAGAATTACTTTTTGGCCCTGAGGTTGATGGAAAAACAGCAGGTAATGGAATATTACCTTTTTATGTCAGCCTGCATATCCATGACAAAATACTACACAATGCCATGTTTGATTCTGGGGCATCCCATAACCTTATGCCCAAATCTGTGATGGAGAGACTGAATTTAGACATAACAAGGCCATATAAGGATCTATTTTCATTTGACTCCAGCCAAGTTAAGTGTT
Source organism: Pinus tabuliformis (assembly GCA_031772625.1). Classification (NCBI taxonomy): domain Eukaryota; kingdom Viridiplantae; phylum Streptophyta; class Pinopsida; order Pinales; family Pinaceae; genus Pinus; species Pinus tabuliformis. Next base: position 533,623,999 of record CM062818.1, on the reverse strand, counting down.
TAGGTTTGATAAAGGATTTATGTGTTTCCTTGGTTCAATATCCAAATAAAACAATTTTAATGGATGTGGTGGTTGCTGATATCCCACCAAAATATGGTATGTTATTATCAAGATCATGGGGTGCTAAACTTCAAGGCTCCCTTCAATTAGACATGTCCTATGCCACCATCTCTGTCTTTGGGCAACCAAAGAGACTATACAGAGAAACACTCATGAAATACATGGTCAGCAGTGAAGAAAAACCTCAAAACTTTCCCATATATGCTGTCCATTCTGACATAGACTCCTATATTCTCTTCAATGATAATACAGGTCCTACAAATGATGATGAAACCAAGACACTCAAACAAGATCAGCATATAAATGAACAAACTGCTGCTCTAGAAATAATGGATGAGCAATCAATAAACAAAATTGTTCAAGAGGAAAAACCAAGTGTAAGCCAAGATCTCAAGTTGTTGATGCCAAGTCCCATAATAGTTGACAATTCTTCCCTTAGCCGAGAAGTCCTCTGGTTTCTTGAATTTGATGGGTCAGTCAACAAATTAGGGGCAGGAGCAGGAGTTTGGATACATAACAAACAAAACAGTCATGCAGAGGGTCGAGCCTATAGGTTAAACTTCAGGTGCACCAACAATATGGCAGAATATGAAGCTCTTTTACTAGGCCTCAAACTAGTGAAATCCTTACAAGCCACAAAGGTTTCAATCCTAGGAGACTCAGACCTAATTATCCAACAAGTAAAGGGGAATTTTGTCACCAATGACAAAAGACTGAGATCTTATAGGTCTGCTGCTGCTGAAATACTAAATTCCTTCACTGAATTTCAAATTACCAAAATTTCTAGAACCCATAATCTTCATGCTCATAGTTTGGCCACATTTGCAAGCACTTGTAAACTACCTTTTGAACCCAAGCATTGCTTTACTGCTGAGATAAAACACAGACCTTCTGTCCCAAACAATGTAGAGGATTGGCAAGTGTTTGAGGATGATACACAAATAAATAATTTCTTGACTTTGCAGCAAGAATTTTCGGGACTAAACATTGATACAGAGGCTGCAAGTGACTCACAAACACTAGGTGAACAGCACCAAACAAATATTTCACCCAAAACAGCAAACCAAATGCTACATCCAACAATTTTTAACAAAGAAAACATACAAGAACTTAAAAAAATCAGTTGTGAGGAAATAGTTGATGCTGAAGCTGAAGTTATACAATTGAAAGACAATTTTCTTCCAATAGGCCTCACCCCTTTGGAAGACATTTTTGACTCAAATGATATTCTTAGGAAGCCAAAAATGCAGCCCCTCAATACCGCTATAGAAGAATGTAACATTGGAACTGCTGAACAACCCAAAATAATAAAATTGTTTTCTTCCTTACCTCCTGACCAAAAGCCCAAATATGTTGACCTTTTCAAAGAATTCCATGATGTCTTTGCATGGAGCTATGAGGATTTGAAATCATATGACACCTCTGTCATTCAACATACTATCCCCCTCAAGCCAAATCAAAAACCCTTTAAACAAAAATTGAGGAGAATCAATCCTATGCTTCTCCCATTAATGGAGCAAGAGGTACAAAAAATGTTTAAAGCTGGCATCATAGCACCAATCAGGTTCTCTGATTGGATTTCAAATTTGGTCCCTACAAGAAAGAAAACTGGTGAAATAAGGCTTTGTGTTGATCTAAGGAACTTGAATCAAGCGTCCCTAAAAGATAATTACCCCTTACCCAATATGGATCACATCTTGCAAAGAGTAGTGGGGGCCTCGAGAATTTCTTTACTTGATGGATTCTCAGGTTTCAACCAGATCCTAGTGCACCCTGATGATCAGGACAAAACAACATTCACAACCCCATGGGGAACCTTCAAATATGTCAAAATGCCTTTTGGGTTGAAAAATGCAGGAGCTACCTTTCAAAGAGCAATGGATATTGCTTTTGCCAAAGAGATTCATGATTTCCTTGTGGTTTACCTAGATGACCTTACACCATTTTCAAAATCTGACCCTGAACATTTGAAACATCTAAGGCAAATATTCATAACTTGTAGGAAATATGGAATTTCCTTAAATCCCAAGAAATCCCTGTTTGGTTTGGAAGAAGGCAAGCTTTTAGGTCACATCATTTCAAAGGATGGTATTAGAATTGATCCAGACAGAATACAAGCCATCTTGCAAATGCCCCATCCAAGAAATGTAAAAGAATTGCAAGCCTTCTTGGGTAAGATCAACTTCCTAAGGAGATTTATCCCAAACTTGGCAGAACTGATCAGATTGCTTAATAACATGCTTAAAAAGGATTCTAAGGTAAAGTGGACTGTGGAAGCAAATCAGGCGTTTGAAGGAATCAAACTAGCCCTCACCCAAACCCCAGTCCTGACAAACCCTCAATTTGATAGAGACTTCATTATATTTTCCTTTGCCTCCCAACACACAATTGTTGTTGTCTTGTTACAAAAAGATGATCAGGGGAATGAAAAACCTATTGCTTTCTTTAGCAGAGCACTAAGAGATGCACCTCTCAAATACCAGATCATGGAAAAACAAGCTTATGCTTTAGTAAAAGCCATCAAAGATTTCAGAATTTACATCCTATACTCTCATGTCATTGCCTATGTACCAAATGCTATTGTCAAGGATATTTTGACTCAAGAAAATTTAGAGGGTAGAAGAGGAAAATGGATTGCAAACATCTTAGAACTTGACATTGAGATAAGACCTACAAAACTAATAAAGGGCCAAGGTTTGGCCAAACTAATGTCTGAAACAAATTTCCAAGCCCTAGACATAAATCAAATGGACAATGAACCGGAGTTGGCGACTCCAAAGATCAATGTAGCCTTTGAACAATCCTCTTGGTATTCTGATATATGTTATGTGTTGCAAAACCTGTGTGCTCCCCCAGGATTGTCCAGAACTAAATGTAGGTTCCTAAAAATGAAAGTTGCAAAATTTTGTGTCTTGGATGGCAATTTGCTTTGGAAAAACCATGAGGGTATATTGTTAAACTGCTTAATTGAGAATGAGACTAACAATGTCATGAAAGAATTTCATGCAGGTGATTGTGGTGGACACTTGTATTGGAAGTCCACTGTGGATAAGATACTGAGGGCTGGTTACTATTGGCCCACTTTTTTCTTTGATGTTAAAAATTTCACTACCTCATGCCATAAGTGTCAAATGTTTGAGGGAAAGAGAAAGTTACTGCCACTTCCTTTGTGGCCTATTGCAACAGAGAGACCTTTTCAACAATGGGGCTTGGATTTCATTGGGGAAATTCATCCCTCATCTTCAGGCCAACATAGATGGATCCTCACAGCTACAGACTACTTCACCAAATGGATTGAGGTTGTCCCATGTAGACAGGCAAATGATTCAACTATCATTCAGTTTTTGGAGAATAACATATTGGCTAGATTTGGTTGCCCCAACAAGATAATAACAGACAATGCTGCTGTTATTAGATCCAAGAAGATGGTGAACTTCTGCCATAAATTTCATATTACTTTGGGCCATTCCACTGCATACTACCCTCAAGGAAATGGCCTAGCTGAATCATCAAATAAAAGCCTTGTAAACATCATAAAGAAGGTGTTGGAAGAAAATAACAAGAATTGGCATAAGAAGCTTGTGAATGCCTTATGGGCAGATAGACTAACAACCAAGAGATCCATTGGGGTCAGCCCATATGAGTTAGTCTATGGATTAGAAGCCAACTTTCCTTCATCACTAGGGGTTCCTGCTATGAAACTACTTCAAGAAAGTCAAGCTGAGCCCAATGACATGCAAAAAAGGATCAATCAAATAATATGTTTGCAACAAACTAGAGACCAAGTTTATACCAGAGTTCAAGTTTTACAAGAAAAGTTAAAGAAAGCTTTTGATAGAAGGACTAAGGCTGAAGATTTCAACATTGGTGACAAAGTCCTCAAGTGGGATTCAAGAAGGGAAGATAAAGGAAAACATGGAAAATTTGATTCTCTTTGGAGAGGACCATTTGTTATCCAAGCAGTGCAAGGAAACAACACTTACTTCCTAAAAAATCTGGATGAAACTGACTTGGATGAAGGTCCTGTCAATGGCAGGATGTTAAAGCACTATTTTGACTACTTCCCATGCATATATTTTGACTCTCCCTTGTACATTATAGGGTGTATATATTACTTTTTGTTAACATGTATAAAATGCAGCTTCCCGAGTTTTGTAAGTTACCAGCAAAAGGCAAATAAGTTCAGAGATCTACCAAGATGGGAAGGGCACAATTTTGAGATTTCAAGAACGAAAACTCCAAGTTTTGATAAAAGAAGTCAAGGGCCAAGGCATTTTGACCTGTTGTTCTTGGTCTTTCAAATGGAAAAACCATCCCCATGTGGAGCCACTGTTAGATACCTATACCAATAGGTTTCATATTTCATGATTGGCAAAGAAAGTTCCAAATATGCTCTGCTTTGGTGATACAAAGATCCCATATTTCCAAGAGAATGCAATATGTGTACATAGCTTGATGTTGTCTGAATTTTTGATGGATGGTCCAACATCCTAATCTGGATCATGCCATGTTTCAATTTCTTGTCATAAGGATAGAGAAAGAAGCCTGTCCAAACTATTTAATCTTCGCAGGCCAGTAGTTAGGTAGAGAATTAAGGTTCCCAACTGTTTAATCTGGGGCCTTGGAGGTAATAAGGTTAGTTGTAGATAGAAAAGCAAAGAAAAAAGCAAAAAGAAAAGAAAAGAACAATTTAGGATTTGCTAGTCCAAGTGCACCCTCTATGAAGAAATAAAAAATGCTAGGCAAATAGATGGGTAGGTAGATGGGGTTGCAGAAGCATGATTTCTTTTATGTCACTAGCCCAAGCAAAGGAAAAACATGGTGCCAGTGCAGGTCTCTCATTCAGTAGTTTTGTAGCAATACAATGAAGCATGTCTAACCCCCTGATCACCCCCATTACACTCATTACTAACATCCCAATACTACCTATGCTCATGGAAGAAGTCAAAGTTTTGTTGGTTCTTACTTCTTTAAAAGCCACATTTCTTGTCTAAAAATTCTTTTCATTTTGATCTACTTCCTAAACTAAGTTGATTTCATATAAACTTAGTGTTTTCCCCCCCCCATCCACCTTTCCCACTCATATTAACTCCTAATTTCTTACTACTTAATTCCCTATGGTTCCCTTTCCCTATTACTATAACACCATGGTGTATAAAACCCCAGCAATATGTATATTCCCTTCCCCTTGGCACTATAGCCATATGTCCAAAGTCAGGGATTAAATTGACCTCTGGTCAGTTTAATAGCCTAAGCCCTACCCCTTTTTTCCTTCCACAAACCCCCTGAAATGATCTACCCACTTTATTTTGTAAATAAACCTTTGAAAAACCCAAAAGACCCCTTTTAAACCCGTAACACTGTTAAAAAACCGCAAAACCCACTTTTCCAATGTTCCGCCGGGCGCATATTTCAGAAAATAAGATTATTTTATTATACCCGCCCTTCCGTATCGTCCGGCCAACTCTGCCTCCCGCCAGCCGTCGGATCTGGGCTTTCCCATCCGACGGCCCTCATCAATTTCGGAGCGGCCCCGATGTACTGCCGTTAGCTTCCGAAAATTGACGTCCGCTGACGTACACACGGGGGCATGCGTCGCCATATTACCGGATCGGGCGACCCTCTGACAATCCCGCTTCCGTATAAATAGCGATGTGATATCATACCGCTTACCGCTTCCGGTTTTCCACTGACCGGTCATGCCAACGTCACGCCACCTCACCGCTGCATCAGCGCCCCCGCCCGCAATCGCTCCGAGCTGTCACGCCACCTATGTAGTCCCCGTGGACCACTCACAGGCCGCCACATCACCCGATGACGTCATGCTGACGTCACCCGACCCTGACCCCACCTGATGACGTCATGCTGACGTCACCCAAATTTTCGCGCCAACCACAAAAAGTCCATATTTGGCCGAAATTTTCCATTTTTGCGCATTTTTCTATGTTATTCTGCTCTGCCTCCTGCATATATTTTTCACGTCCTTTGCTGCCGCACCTTGCCAAGACCGTTCAGAGCTGCTGCTGCCCAGAATTCAACTGCAACCAAGCTCAAATACCGCCATTAAACCAGGTATTTGTCAATTCCCCAGCTGCGCGCTTTGTTTCGTCCTGCATTGTTAAAAAACCATCGAATTTGACCATTTTCCCGAGAGAAATAGGCCTGCTAGGCCTTAAAACCAATTCCATCAGTTTTTAACCGGCCAATTGTGCCCAATTACACCCCTGTTGCTCTGAAACGGGCTGTAATTCAGCAAATTACTTCACCTACCGTGCAGGACGGTATTTCTCCCAAAAATAGTCGAAATTTAGCCCAAATTTGACTGTAAAACATGGATACACCAGTAGCACCTGTTGCCCTGAATATTGCTCCATTGAATGCCCCTCAGAGAGAGTTGGAGTGGAAACCATTAGCAGATAAAGATTACCAAATATCAGAGGAAATGCTAATGCATAGCAAGTATCACATTCACTTGCTAAATGAATTGCAAACTAAGCATAATAGTGGAACTGATGTATTGGGCATTTGGGACTCTTCCTCCCCATCTTCAAGCTCCCTCGGGTCACTGTGTTTCCTGACCTAATCCATCGGTGTGCTGCCTGTTATGACCCCACTCAGAGGGTTGTGCTTGACCCTACAGGCTCAGTTGTTTTTTATGTCACCCCTGCAGCCATTAGAGAGATGCTCAACTTCGAGACTGATAAGAAATTAGTTCCTTTATCAATAATGGATCTGATAAAAAAAGGAGTTAAACTGACAGATGCTCAAATCACCAAGATAAATCAAATGTTCGTTAAGTCTACCTCTGAGACCATGATGTACCCTCCCATCCATTATGTATACCTGAATCAATTGGGCACAGACCTTGCAGACATGATTAGTCCCATATTGGCCTGTAATTCAATAGAAATTGTTGATGAAACTGTGCTGGTGATGATGGCCATGTTTTCCCTTGGCAAGCCCCCAATCTGTTATGACTATGCCACTTACATCTCCAATAAAATAAATGAGCAATTGATAGACTTGGAAAGAGAGAGGGTGTTCAGATACACCTCCTATATCTATCATTTAATCCTATACTATCAGCATGACAAATTTCCTTTTCCAGTGAAAAGAATGGATGCACAAGGCAATCCAAGGTCAGTGGTCTATTGGTCCTCTGTTTTCCATTGTAGGTCTTATTTCCTTTACACTTATTGTGAGTTTATAGACCTCTTCATCCACCCAGCCATGTCTCTGCTTCTGAGCTCACCTCCTCCAAGACTAACTGATGAGATGCAGAGAATTCTTCAGTTATCCAAGGTATACAGCATTGGGGGATTGGTACTTTTACCAAAACCACACAGTTATCAGAATATATGGGTGTGAGTTGGCCCCATATAGATTTCCCAGATATGTGCCTATGAGATTGTTTTCCCTTGAGTATTTCAGGCAATTTGGGAATGCTGATGTACTCCATTTCTCAAGCAAGGGCAAGAAAGCATAGCTTAAAGTCAGAAACCAATTAGGCCCCTTCATCTACAATAAAAGGGAGGAAGCTTGGCAAGAGGCAGATAGAATGTTGAGTGGCCTTGGCTTACAGAACAGCTTCCTTTGGGAACCCTACGACCCCAATCATTTCATAAGCTTAAGAAGGGTCAAATATAGGCTGGCCAGTTATGATCACATAAGGTTGCCTCACATAGAAAAATATGCTAATCAGCTAGAATGGAAGGAAGGCACCTTAGAAGAGGCTACTACACAAGAAGAATTAGCTCAAAGAGGAATAAGAAATCTCCAAAAGTTGGCTGACTTAGAGCTTTGTTCACATGTATCCTCTCTTCCAGGCACTCAAGTGGGAGCAACTGCCTCATCATCCACAGCTCCACAAAAGGCAGTCCAAGCCCCAATTACAGCAGAGACTTCAGCCAAGGATAAAGGCAAGGAAACAGAATAGCAAAAGGCCCCTGAAGAGCAGTGATCAGCCTAAGAAGAACAGCCTGAAAATCATCCTGAACAGCAGGAAGAAATGGCAGAGGCTCTTGGTCCTAATGATGAGCAAATGCAAGATAAGGAGGCCCCAGTACAGAATGTTACAGTGGAGACTTTGGTGCTCCAAACCCCTATCAATGAAGAGAGGGGTGAGAAGAAAGATAGAGAGGAATAGACTCCCCTTAGTACCGCAACATCACAGCAAGGGGAAAAGAGACAAAGGCTCAATCCTTTTTCAGAGGATGAGATGCCCTTGGGTCAAACACAGATGGGTCCCCCCAGCACAGAGGTATCAGCTAGCTCATTACAGCAAGAGCAACAAAGAATACTTGGAGGAGAGGTCAGCTCCTCATAGCAACAAAGAAAGGGTGAATCTAGCATCAAGAAACAATTCATAGACATCAAGACCAAAAATGAGCCAGTGAGGTTACAGTTGTACAACCTCTTGTTGAAAATGGCTCCCACAAACCAGCAGAGGTTGATGTCTGCATATGATGTGCAAGAGGGCAAAATGATAATGAGCCATTTCATGCCCACAGCGCTACAGCCACAGTCTGCAGCTGATTATATAAGAACAAACTTGGAAATCTTGTCCAAGGACATCCACCCAATGGACCTAATTGAATTGCACAAACAGACGGGTGAGATGGTGTATGCTACCCTAGCAGACAAAACATTGGTAAATTATAGATTGCATAATTATTTGAATAATACCACTGCACAATTGGAGTTAGAAAAGGCATCCTCCCAGGCTAAAGACAACAGGATAAGGTCTTTGGAGGATATAATCATAGAGCTTGGGCATGATCCAAAGGACCCTAAAGCTATAAAGGAGCTACTAAAGATAAGGGATTCAGACATTGCAACCTTAAGAAAGATGATGAAGATCCCAGCAACCCTTCACCCTCAAACAAAAGAGGTTGCCCAGCAAACGCAGGACCAAGATGTAGCAGCCATGCTGGTATCACTCCATACACAACTTGCCCAGATAGAGGGAAACTTGGTAGAAACAGAGGCTGCACAGCAGGCAGCCCTACAACAGAAAGAAAGAGGACAAACATCTCAGCCCCCTCAGCAAGTAATCGACCTTGAGGAACCCCCTCAAATTGTCATTCCTCCTACAACACCAACATTAGAGCAGGCTCCAAGCCTGGACATGCAGAAGTTGATGAATGAGATTCAAGTCCTAGAATCCCAGATGGCAGAGCTGAATGAAGCCAAGGAGAAATTGGTAACACTTAATGAAAAACATGACAAATCCAAGCAACACGTCGCAGAAAAGACAAGGGAAGTAAGGACCTTGGAAAGAAAAATCAAAGAGCTAGAGAAAGAGATGAACATGGGAAAAGCAATAACAGAGCTCAAGAAAATCGTATGGTTAAATATTGGTCAATCAATCATAGACCAATGGCAATATATAGAGACCATCCATGAGCAAATGGATTTGCTGGGCAAGGCTTATGTAGAAAGTCAAAAAGCCAGAGCTTCTCTAGGAAGTATGCCAGATATAGCTACTAGAATGATCAATGTGTTGAACAACAAAACTGGCATACAGTTAGCCAACCTGGGTATCAGAGATAGAACTGATACAATTTTGATGATCAAAAGGGTACTCACCCTCAGAAATTATATACAGGCACTAGACAGAAAATGTCAGGATATTCAAGCAGAGGTAAATGCTTTTGGTGCCAAGATCACAGCATTATATGACAGGGGACTCCCCAGTTTACTAAACAGCGCAGGAAGGCTGTCTTCTCATGAACAATATGCAAAAAGAGTCAACAACTACATCACTGATCAGTTGACTACCTCATCTAGCACTTCGGAAGGAACTGGGCCGCTCACAGGACAAGAGCTGTATGATAAACTAGAAAATATGTTTTATATAGAACATGAAATCAATCATTTGTTTGAAGTCCCCCCTAATTACTACAAATATACAAATGCAGATGAGACACTCCTCAAGATGCGAAGGCATCAGATGCCCACTGATCAATGGTGGACAGATATGATAAGGACTTTGTTGTGATTTGTTAAATTAATTTAATCAAATGCATTTTACAGCAAGCAGAGAATCAATAAAGAAGTCACAGATCAGCAACCACAGGTCAAAGATTACAGGTCAGCATCCCAAAAGCATCAGACCCACAACGTGTCATCTACAGCAGCCGTTGTCAGCAGAAGCCGTCCAAGAATTAACGCAGCCGGCCCTTGGGCCCAAAAGTCATCAAAACCGACTAACAGCAAACAGCTGTTATGTACCTTTACTTCAGGCTTTAAATTTTGCAATAACTTCACTGTACAAAGTTGGTAGAGATAGTTATTGCTCAATAACTATCATTCTAGATATTTTACTTGATATTTTTGTATAAAATCTCCCCCACGCAGTTCATTTGGGGGTTGTTGTTTACTACTGTTCTTGAAGAAAGAGAACTCGACTTTAATCTCTTGAGAAATAATACAGAAAAGCTTTGGGGTTTGCAGAAATTGGTCTTACTGATGCTTGTTGTCTTGGAACTACTGAATGCTACAGGATTCTAGTGCTGTGTCTTGATATAATAAGTTTTCTCTATCTCTTTTCATGTTTATTATCAGTTTAACTCATATCTTTCATATGTTAAATCTAAACTTAGGAAGAAATAAAAAGAATAGCTCAAGATTTGTCCATGGAGACACCCTGATTTCAATCTCTCTTCGCTATAAATGTTTTCTACAGGCTCAACTGTTTTAATTGGAATTCTTAACTGCTCCAATAAACTCTGAATCTTTCACAGTTTCTATTTAGTAATTCATGTATGCTACTAAGTAGAAATTGCTTTTCAAATTGTTATCACACTGTCTGTAATTCCATCTCCCACTGTTTCACTCACTAATCAGAATTTATATCAAGAATAGTCATCTAGCCTTGCGGTAAAAACTTTCTCCATTACAGGCACCAAAACTGTCCCAAATCTCTGACTCCATATGCCCAATGGACTGATATCTCCCAAACATTTCATGCCCTTCTCACAACAACAGTTCACAACCAAAACTTTAAACAGAAAACTAAACCCATAACTAGCCTAGAATATTTACAAAACAAAGCTAAAACTTAAAGAGAGAGCCCTCTCTGATTACAGGTAGGCTAGGACCTGTAATCCAAAGCTTGGTTAGTGGTTACCCCGGCCGTATTCCCTTGGGAGTCAAAGGGAACAACTTGGGAGTTAACAGAGTCTAGTGGAGATAGTGGGCTCTTCTCTCATAAACCCCCCTGTCATACTGCCTATACTTCTTTTGGATAACAAGATATGGAGGTGGAGATAGAATTTTGAGTGAAATAGAGAATCATAGAGGACAATGTTTTTTTTTTTGAAAAGCATAATTTTTTTTTATGTATTTATACCCTCTTAAAGATTTCATTTTATCTTCAATTTGAGACCAATTCTTTCACATTTTGATATTAAACAGAGGGAAATCATGAAACCTACCTCTTCAGACTAAAATTCTTTGTAAAAATCACGTTTCCCCCCTTCAAAATGACTCACTGCCCCTCCTGTAGAAGCTTGTTGTCCCTCTTCTAGCTTTCATGTAGGTGCTCCTGTAGAAGATGCCGAGAGCAAAAATATGGAGGAAATCGATGGAGGATTGTGGATACGAGGTTGTGGGGGCATAAGAAGACTGTTGTGTGGTTGACTTACGAGGAGAAACTGAAGAAAATGTGGTGAGAATGCATGGGGAGGAGTGCTCATTACCTTTTATGGTTGTTTTCGGTTATAAGCGTTGAGCTGGCAAAGTGTACGTTTCCCCATATTAGGACCGCTGGTCCCCACCTGCTTGGTCATCATGAACCCCCTCGTAATCATCCTCTCATTACTACATTGGATTTAACTCTTCCTCCCACTACCTGTCCTTCACTTCTTTTGCTTGAGTTGACTATGCACACGTGTGGGTGATATCTCAGTTAAGTGGAGTCAACTAAATGAAGGTGTTCAAGTTAACTAGCCACCTTTCCCTCTTTTGATTTCAACCATCTCGTTGCCTTAGTGTGATTCCTAATTGCACAAATGCAGATAGAAGAGTGACTTAGCTACTTACCTATAATCCAAGTGTATTTGTTGCCATCGACTGTGAGGTGTTGTGGCTTTCTCTACTGCATGCCTTCATTTTCCCTCATGCATGTTGTCTCTACTTGTTGATTTGTTGTTGTGTGTTTTTGTAGGTTCTTCTTTTGCTGGAGCTAAGCTACATGTGCCTTTTCAACCTTCAAATTTTTTGACCCTTGCTGCTGGTGCTGGAGTTCCATGGGATCAACTGCTATAGAAATTCCTATAGGAGCTCCTATAGTTGCTTCTCCCCTTGAAACTTTAGCTATTTCTCTTTTCTTGGAGCTCGAGAATGATGCTAGAGGTGGAGATGAATTATGGAGGGATAGTAGGTAAGCTTTATGTAAATTTAATGGTGGATTTTCCTCCTTTTATTTTTGTTTTTTTCTCAAAACTGAAAAATTGTTTTTCTATGTTTTTCTTGCGAAGGAAGAAAAAAAATTAAAATAAAATAAAAATAATAATTCTTGGAGTGTGATGTAGGCTTGGAAATTATGGCAAGTAGGTTTGAAGATGGTAAGAGGAATTATAGGTTCCTCGTGAAGCTTTTCTTCTCCCTCAAACTGCCTCCTATAGACACTTTTGGCTCTTTATAATTCCTACAAGAGCCTCCTGTAGAAAAAACAGAGCCTCCTGTAGAAAACACCGTCTTGGAAGAAAAGGTAAAGAGGGGTGAAAGAGATGCCAAAAATCATGGAGGAAGGTGTGGAGAAGATGAGTTGGATGCTGATATGAATGTCAGGGTCCCCTTGGCACCTTCTTCTGCTCCCTGTAGTCCTCCTGCAAACCTGCAATGCAATAAAATTTCATTTTTTTCTTTCTCTTTCAATTTTTTTTTTTTTGAAAACAATTAGGGCACCTCAAAGAGGTTTTCACCTTAATTTCCTGCCCTGGGTGCCTCCAAGGGAGGTTTTCGCCCAGGGATCTTATTATTTTCCCCTTCTTCCTTTTTCACATCACTAGGTCGCCTCAGAAGAGGTTTTCAATCCAATGATGGGACTTAAGCGCCTCATGGAGGTTTTCACTTGAGTCCTTATTTTTTCTCTTTTTTCTTCAGTGAGTGGGTGAAGTGGAAGCTAAGACATGCTCCACTACCATCACTATTTTATTCAAATCTTCAATAAACTTTCGCTTGGAGAGGGGTTTCTTGTAGACTTTCAACCGATGTCCATTGACAAGCATGGGGATGGCTTCATCATCAATGGTTCTGATCAGAATTGAGTCATTTTCATTTCATTTCTCCACAGTGTAGGGTACCAACCATCTTGTCCTTAGCTTGCCTTTGAAATCTTTGTATCTTGACTCATAGAGTAGTGCCAAATCTCCCTCTTGGAATTGCTTCTCCCTGATATTTCTATCATGCCATATCTTTCTCTGAAGCTGAACTACCTTTATATGGAGAAGGGCTTGCAATTTGTATTCATTCAATCCATTGAGCTGAAGTAATCTCTCATTTTGTACATGGTTGAGGTCTAGGTCCAGTTGAGCTAACATCCTTAGGGTATTGAATTCAAACTCTATTGACAACAAAGTCTTCTTCCCATAGACCAGTTCATAGGGTGTGAACCCGGAGGTGGTCTTCCATGTTGTGTTGTAGGCCCAAGTGGCCTCAACTAATCTGCCCGCCCAGTCTTTTATGTTGTTGCTCACTACCTTGGTCAGGATCCCTTCCAATGCTCTGTTATTGACCTCCACTTGCCCATTGGCTTGTGGATGGTAAGGGGTGAAAGTCTTGTGATGGATCTTATGATGTGTGAGTAGGTCCTCAATCAGGTTGGAAGTGAACTAACTGCCTTGGTCTGTGACCAACATTCTCGGATACCTGAACTTGTAGAATATGTTTTCCCTCAAAACCTCAGCTACTTTTTCCTTTATCGCTTCTTTGATTGCTTATTTTTCCGCCCACTTTGTCAAGTAGTCAGTGCACACAATGATGTACTACTTCTGCTTTGAAGGGGGGTTGATAGGCCCCACAAAGTCCATGCCCCACTTCTCAAATGGCTCAAAGGTCACTTGAGGTTGCATGGGCATTTCAAAATTTGGAGTGGGTTTCCCCATCCTCTAACCACTGATCACACTGGCTCATGTATCTCCTCACATCCTGATGTAGAGTGGGCCAGTAGTAGCGTGCTTGCAATATCTTGAAGGCGGTTCTTTTTGCTGCAAAATGACCTCCACAAGGCCCGTTATGATAGGTTAGGAGGATGTCAAAGACTTCCTCCTCCCTGACACATCTTCTCAAAATCTGATCTAGGCCAAGTCTGAAGAGATTGCCTCCAATCCGGGTGAAAGGGGCGCTTTTCCTTACTATCTTTCTCTTCTCTTTTGAGGATAGGTGTGGTGGGAACTGTGTTGAAACCAGGTAGTTTGCTATATCAACAAACCATGGAGAGATTATTGATATAGCAAATAGGTGTTCATCTGGCATTTGGTCATCCACCATTCCTTCTTTACCTGCAGGCAAATTTACTCTAGATAAAAAGTCCGCAACAACATTCTCTTTACCAGGCTTATCAATAATGGTTAGATCAAACCGCTGCAGTAAAAGAAACCATCTAATAATGCAAGAATTTACATCTGGTTTGTTCATTAAATATCTAATTGCAGCATGATCAATGTGCACAAATGTTTGATAGCCTATGATATAATGTCTCAATTTGTTTAAGGAATGCATGACAGCTAGGAGTTCCTTCTCGGTCACTATATAGTTTAACTCTGCCTTTGACAAGTTTTTGCTTATAAAGTATATGGCATAAGGTAACTTTTCATCAATTTGTCCTAAGGCTGCTCCTATTGCTTTGTTCAAGGCACCTATGTGAATGTGAAAGGGTGGGGCCCAGTTTGGGCCTCTGAGAATTGGGGCAGTCACTAGATTGCTCTTCAAGGTATCTAGGACTTCTTGACAGTTTTCCGACCATATGAAATCAACATCTCTGCCTAGGAGGCCAAACAAAGGAGAGGCTAACTTGCTGAATTCTTTAATGAATCTCCTATAATATCCAGCTAAGCCTAGGAATTTTTTGACATCTCTTGCCTTTTGAGAAGGTGGGACCCTTTGGATGATGGAAATTTTGTTGGGGTCCACCTGCAGTCCTTGTTGAGATATTGCATGACCTAGCACAGTCCCTTTAGTCATCAAAAATTCACATTTTTCTGAACTGAGGGACAGGTTCATCTCGATACACTTATCTAGAACTTTTCCTAGGTTAGATAAAGCTGCTTGAAAGTCAGAGCCATAGGGAGTAAAATCATCCATGTATATTTCTACTGCATCATGAACCCGTTCAAAAAATATACTCAATAGCACTCTTTGGAAAGTGGTTGGAGCGTTGCACAAACCAAAAGGAAGGACCTGGTATGTAAAGGTACCCCAAGGACAAGTGAAAGTGGTCTTATCTTGGTCTTTCGGGCTGATTTGAATTTGATTGTACCCGCTAAACCCATCTAAGAAGGAGAAAAACTTTTTCCTTGCCATACCGTCTAACACTTGACCTATGAAAGGTTAAGGAAAATGGTCCTTTTTAGTGGCTTTGTTCAATTCCCAATAGTTGACACAGATTCTCCACTTACCATTTTACTTTGGCACTAACACCAAAGGAGAGACCCATTCACTGTCAGATATGGGATAGATGAATCCCGCATCAAGTAATTTCTGCAGTTCTTCCTTAACAATATCTTTAAGTGCTGGGTTCATCCTCCTTTGAGGCTGCCTGACTGACTTTCAATCTTCCTTAATGTATATATGATGAGTACATACTGAAGGGTACACTCCCTTCATCTCCTTATAACTCCAGGCGAAGGCATCTAGATGTTTTCTTAGTATGCTGCATAGCTCCTTCTCTTGGAAAGTAGATAGGGATGGATTGATTTTCAATGTTCTTTCTAGACCGAACTCTATATTTTTAACATAGAGAGAAGTGGGGTCAGCCACACAGAGATCAGTTGAGAGGTTGTTTTGGGTTTCTCTTACTATGTCTTCTAATGGTGATACACTAGGAGGTGGATTCTAAATAAAATTTTCAATCATATCATCCTCATCTTGCGGTTTCCCCCCCATGGCGATTTCTAATGTACAAAGTGGCACAGAATGAACTTCATCCTCATCCTCCTCCTCCAACTAGATAGGTATATCATGTTCTAGCAAGGGTTGGGCAGGAGGATACAGGATTAACTACTTGGACATGTGCCCATTCTTTATGGTCATGTTCCCATCTTGACAGCTGATGTAGGCATTGGCTGTAGCCAACCAGGGTCTTCCCAGAATGAGAGGATACCCAATGAGATTTTCCTTCTGCTGGAGAACTAAGAAATCAGCAGGGTACTCCCAAGGATCAATGGAGACCATCACATCTTCCACAATCCCCTCAAGGGTCACTGTGGAGTGGTTTGCTAGCTACAGCACTGTTGTGGTCTTACTCAAAGAGCCATAGAGGTTAAGTTTGAGCATTGTGTCCTTTGTCATCACATTAATGGAAGCTCCCAAATCAATCAAGGTATGTAGGACCATTGTGCCATTGATGTGGACATCAACTACCGGGCTTTCAGGGTCCAGATATTTTGGACAGAGTATCTGCCCCAACATCAAGTCGGATAGTTGTCCTAGGACATTGATGGTTGGGACATCTCTCTTGCGCCTTCCTAGATGACTAAAGCACTTCTCTTTGATCAACCTATTGTAGATAGGCACATCTTTTATGGTTTGGAGAAGTGGTATCTTCACACATAAATGTTTCAATTCTCCCAAGAGTTCAGTGTCTTTTGGGGTAGGATGGATTGTCATGGATAGTCTCTTAGGAAAGGGTGGATTTGCTTTAGGTTCACTTTCCTCATTATCTTCCTCAACCTCCCTGGGTGGAGGCTAGCTATCTAGGAGAACTTTCCTGGATCGCAAGTTAATTTCTTGAAGCTCCACAGCATAAGTTGGGCATGATGGTTCCCCAATATACATTTGCTGAGCCTGTCTATTGTTCAGGTTCAGATTTGGCTGGGCAGGCATTTGAGGTTTCCTTGGTGGAGAAAAAGGTAACGGTTGTGGTTGGGAAGGTGATGGAGGTAGAAGAGCGGGAAGAGAGTTGTATTGGGGCCTCCACCCCTGATGAGATGCATTCCATTGAGGTTGCGACTGAGAATAGGATTGAAATGAATGGGTGGCTGGTTGGGCATGATATTGAGATGTGAAGGAACAAGGAGGAGGTGTGGACCAGGAAGGATGAGCAGGGGGGCCCCAAGAACGTATGGAGGTGACTTGTTAGGGGTTGTAGTATGCCTGAGATGTCCCTTGCATCCCGTGTTGGTATGGTCTATGTCCATGCGGCCTCCTTTGGTTTATGTGATAGATCTGTTCAATAACTCCTTCAGCCCCTTGGTATACAACTTTAAGTCTGGGCAAGGGAGGGCACTTATCTGTAGAATGATCTTCTTCATAGACTGAACAAACCTCTATAGAGTTCAATGGGCATTCATTCCTAGGATGGCTCCTAGTGCATCTAGGGCAAAAAATGGCCAAAGCCCTCTTAACTTCCTCTTGTTTTGTTTCGATATGTAAGGTATCCATTTTCATGGCAAGAGTCTACAGCATCTCACTCTTGAAGTCTTCTAGCATGTTTCCAATTTCACCTTTAATGGATGAATTGGAAGAAGAGGTACTGGCTATGGGTTGACTCCCCCTACCTTTCTTTCTGGCTTCTCTAGAATTGTTTCTAAAAACAGTGTTTATGTCCCCATAGGATAGTTGGTCGATGTCTCCCCCGGCCAATAGATGGATGGTTTCTAAAAAGTCTTCCCGAATTCCCCTAAGCAGGACCAACTTCAGAGACTCAGGGTTAAGTGTACACCTGGCCATTTTTAACTAAGTTGGAACCTATCTTCATAGTCTTCTAGGGACACATCACTTCCTATGGTCATTCAGAAGATTTATTATTTAGTATCTTTTGACCTACAATAGTCTCGAAACTTGTTGTTGAAGGCCTGCTACATTTGCGCCCAAGTTGCGATGTTATTCCCAGGTAATCCCATGAACCAGTGCAGTGCTGCGTCCTTGAGAGTATAAGGGAACAGTTTCAACTTTTTCTCATCTTCTGCATAGTCATAAGTTCGACAGATGACAACAAAATCAAACAAGAAAGTGTCAGTATATTTTGTAGTCATACCATGGAAGTGAGGTAGGGATGAAGTACTTATATTCTTCATTTTGGTTTCCCCATTGGTCTCCCAAATGGGCAAGGTACCCTCTATTCTCTCTCCATTTCCCCTAGCATTTCTGTTTTCATCCATTGACTCGAGAGGAATGTTTTCTTCTTCTTTTTCCCCTATAGGTTCTTCAAATATGTATGGATGTTCACTTAAGGGTTCTTCTTGATTGCAGCCACCGAAGAAGAGAGAAGGTTGGCTATGTGAAGCAGTGGGGGTGTTGGGCAAAAATTTTCCTAAGTTATCTCTACTCCTACCAGGCATGAAAGAAAATATTTTTGGTTGGTTTTTTTGTTTCTTTTCCCCACACTGAAAGTACCTGCAGAAACTGAAATTGTGATTGAACAAAACAAATTGAAACCAGCTAAAATGAACTCGCTGAATGGAAATTTGCAAAATTGAAATGGAAGGCAAGGAAATGCAGAACTGAAAGAAATGACTAGCCTACTTTTGCCAAAATAAACTATTAGCATAATGTTGCAATAGGAAATAGAAGAAAACAGTAATCATGGAATACTCTGACGCATCCCCAACAATGGCGCCAAAAAAGTGGTGAGCACCAGTATTTCAGCAATAAAGTTGCAACTCCTGGGCTTCCAACTTTACTTTTATCAACCCGATAGTTCGTAACAAACATGGAAGCATCGGTGTTATATGCACAAGTACTAGTTTTCACTGCAGGTTGTCACTTGGCCAGCCAGCACGAGATCACTAGGAGCTCAATCCAACTTCTATAGATTTCAGAAGAAGCTCTATGTGTGATGAAAGGAAATAATATTACTCTACAAATGCTATTCTAACTGCAGAAAGGAGAAAGACTGGAATGTAAAGCAAAACCTAGTAAACCCTAATTAAGAAGCTAATTCTCATTTTGCCAAAAACACTATGAAAACTATGAAAGAAATGCCATTCCCTACTCAAGGAAATAAACAACATATAACCATGCTATTTCTGGATGTAAATAAGTAGAAAACATATTTTTGGATATCGATGTGTTTTTATGTGAATTTAACATGCATCTAATTTATTCTGTGTGAGTTTGGCAGCGAACAAGTGGTGTTAGAGGGTGTTTTTGGAGCTTGGGAGGATATAGGATGGTGTGGATGGATCCTAGAAGGTCTTAGGTGGCCTTCTAGAGGCTTTTCCCACACTTGGCCTTCAAAAGAAAGCCTACAGGAAAAACTACAAGAGGACACAGGAAAATTACAGGAGGAAAACATGGAAACTACAAGAGGTCTACAGGAGGAGACTGAGAAATTTTTTTGTTGTTTTGAGGGTGTGAGAGTGGGTGGAAATGGTGGATTAAGGTTGGAATGAGGTGTTAGGGTGCCTAAGTTCTACCATGAATCACCAGGAGAGAGAAAGATGATTGGGTTTGCTCAAGGATAAAGGAAGAAGTTCTATGAAAAATGAAGGAAACTAGGGAAGAATTGAGGTGAGGTTTGGGAGACCTATAGGACATGGATCAGATGAAGGGTACGATTTTTGGTAAGCTGACCTACTGCTGGAAGAGATATTCTACATAGAAACTGACAGTTGACCAAGAAAATCAAGCAACCAAATAAATGAGTGCATCCTAGGAAAAAGAGAGTTTTGCATTAAAATGGCCTAAACTATGATGTATAGAAGGAAATGCTAGGAAATGTTGTAAGAAAGGAAAGCATGAAAAAGGACTATTAAAAATTAGGAATTGAACATGATAAAGAAGATCTAAAGAAAAGAAAAATTGGACTATCAACCTACTAGATAGCTGCAAGCACTAGAAGTCCTAGAAATGAATAAAATCTATGTTTTTGGGGTAGCAAGAGAGTCTTTGCCTCAAATCATGGTCCCATAGGGAGGAAGAGAGGCCAAGGCACTACTGCTAGCCTTTTGAATATTCTCTGATCACTGATTAAGCTGCTACAGAAAGCACAAATGGAAGCAAGCTACTAAATCATCAAAAGAAACCTATTCTTAACCATAAGAGAAATGCATCTAACAACAAACTAATCTACAAACTGAAGTAAAGAATACAAATACAAGTAAATAGAAGCTTGGCTGCTTGGATTGTGACCTAACCCAAGATCTTTATCCCTCTAAGGTAACTCAGTGCTAGCTCAAAAAGGATTCCATCTTCATTATCAAAAAATAGCAAGATTACATAAAACTGTCATAAAATAGTAAGCTCGAAATTTGAGAAAAGTTTACACAAGCAAAAAAAGGTCGACCCTAGTGAGGCCCTAGGCCTCTATACTTATACATCTGAAGCTACCAACAACTTCCTTAAAATCAGGGAGGCTTGGCTCCCAAAACTTGAGATAACTATCAATCATCTTCCACTTGCTCGGCTACCTTCTAGTGCATGATTCGGCTGCTTGTACTTCGAGATGAATGAAGGGGAATTCGAAGTGAGGAGCAATAAATGAGGGGGATTCCCTCCTATAAGTCCTTTCATCTCTCTACTTCGAGTTATTACTATATTTTGACCACTAGATCCTTGATTTTGACCTCGAAATTCATCAATAATCTGCATTAAATACATGTTAGACCACATGGCATAATACCTAACTCAACTCACCCTATAAGCATAAATATAATCAAAAAATCATACAATAAGCTAAGAAATGGTTGATTTGACTAGGTTAGGAGGTAAAATGAGCCCATATAATTATCCATTTATGAGCCTCATCAATATATATTTTTTATGCCATGATCATCATGACATGTTTTGTAAATATCTTGTTCTCTTGTTAATAGAAAAATGTTGTAACAAACCTCGGTTAAAAATTCATGTAATAAAGTTAATAAAGGAAAAATAAGACCAAGGTCATAGGGCATGTATTCCAAGTTCAATGTTGGGAAAAACATCCTAGTGGGTGTTCATTTGGTTTATTATAGATAAAGAAAACTTACAAAGGAAATGGCAGAGGCCTTGGAAAGGCAAGAGGCATTAATTGGCATTTTATTTATGAAAATAAAGGAAACTATGAGAAAAGGAAGGTGAAAGGTCATAGATTGCATGTGAGGAGGAAATTGAAAAAAATAGAGGCCTCATTAATAAAAATTCTTTTGAAGATAATTTCACGGCTTTTGTTGGTTCAACTTTTGTCAATTCAGTTTTGGAGCTCTCTCTCTATTCTCTCTACTCTCTCGTACTCTTGAACACTTAGAGCATTCTTGGAGCACTCTAGCTTTGGAGAAAGGGAGGCAAAGGAAGGATAAGTAGGAAAAGGGAAGTAAAGATAAAGAAAGGAAGAGTTGGATCAAGCAGCTACGAAGGGATTACTTGTAGGTATCGAGTTTCATGTATGATTTCCTTGCTAGTTTTGGAATGCACGGCATATGCATGTGGGTATTTGGTTCTCTTACTTTCATTGGCATGGGTTTTGTAGGGTGTGACAGTGATTTTAGCCTTGCCTTGCCATTTTTGGATAGCCATGGTGTGATGGGGTTCTTTCATTTGGTTGAGCTGGATTGCCAAATGGTTTTGGAACTGGGTGATATCACGAGGTTCGAGTCAAAAAATAAGATACATGGAAGACCACCTTCAAAACTAGGCAAGGTTTGTATGAGTTGTTAGTTATGCCATTTGGCCTATGTAATGCACCGGCTATGTTTATGAGATTAATGAATGATATATTGCTCCCTTTTATAGATTCATTTGTTATTTTCTATCTAGATGATATACTAGTATATAGTGCTACCTAGGAAGAACATATTTCAAATTTGATGTAGGTGTTGGAAACATTGAAGAAGAACCAACTGCTAGCAAATCTCAAGAAGTGCGAGTTTGCGCAACAGTCCTTGGTGTATTTGGGGTATGTGATCGGTGGAGGAGAGCTGAAGATAGATCCTTCCAAGATGGAGGCCATCCTGAAATGGTCGGTGCCTACTAATGTTTCTAAGGTCAGGAGTTTCATTAGGGAAACATAATACCGAAGGAAGTTCATAGCCTCATTTTCAACAGTAGTAACAACACTCCATGCCATAATAACAAGTGGCAAGAGTTTCCAGTGGGGAAAAGGTTAGACACGGGCTTTCAAAGATATAAAGAAGAAGATCATCCAAGCACCAATCCTGGCATTACCAAACATGCAACAGCCCTTTGAAGTGGAGACAAATGCAAGTGGGTATTCTATAGGAGTTGTCTTGATGTAAGGAGGAAGGCCTGTTTGCTACCATTCTGACGTATTTTATAGGGCAACCCTTAACAACCCTACCTACGACAAGGAGCTCTATGCCATGGTGAAAGATGTGAAGAAGTGGAAGCACTATCTGCTGGGAAAGGAGATAGTAATCCACATATATCACCAGTCATTACAGTACTTGTAGGACCAGAGTAATTTACAGCAGACCAGGCATTACAAGTGGATGGATTTTTTACAACAGTTTCATTTTATGATCAAGTATAAGAAGGGAAGCACAAACAAGTTGGTCGATATGCTTTCAAGGCCACCCACATCAAATATTACAACTTTGGGGACTCTTGTGCACATGGAGCCATTCACCCATGATGCATACAAAGAGGCATATTCAGAAGATGAGGACTTCAAGGAGGTGTATCAGCAGTAGCAGAGTCAAAGTCATGTGCACGATGGCGACAACATCATTGACTACCATCTCTAGGATGGGTTACTCTACATGTTGGATAAGCTATGTTTTCCTAAAGGTGAGCATTTTCAGCTCAATAGAGAGGCTCACATCTCCAAGGTTGGAGGGCACTTTGATGTAGGGAAGATTGTGGCTAACTTGCATAGGTATGTGTATTGGCCCAAGAGGCAAGAGAAGGTATCTAGGTTCATAAGAGGATGCATGTTTTGTTGTACCAACAAGCCTATAAACAAGAAACAGGGTCTATATCATCCCTTACCTATACCTACTCATCTGTTGGAAAGAATTTCCATGGACTTTGTGGGAAGTTTACCGACAGCCAGGAAGGGACATGACTACCTGTTCGTGGTAGTTGACATATCCAAAAATATGTGTGTTTTGATGCCCTTTAAAAAGGCCACCAATGGACACGAAGCATAAAAATTGTTCTTTTCATAGGTCTCGATGCACTTTGGGATACCAAGGAGCATCATTTCAGACAGGGAGAGAAGATTTCTCAATGCATTTTGGACTACATTGTGGGAGAAGATGGACACAAAGTTGAAGAGGTCTACAACATTCCATCCACAGATAGATGGACAGACAAAAGTAGTCAACAAGACTTTGGTGCAGCTTCTAATGGGATACAACTAGAATCATATGAAGACCTAGGATGAAAATATGGTATATATACAACATTCTTATAATAGAGCAATCCACGCTTCTACAGGAAAGCTCCCATTTGAGACTTGTTTTAGATATTTTCCACCTTCACCTTTGGATATTGCATATGGAAGCAAGGAATAGTGATGGAAGATCTTACAAGAGATTCTTTAAGGGCTGAAAAAATTATAGAGAATATTCAACATATCCATCTATGGGTACAAGAAACACTACAGAAGTCACAGGAGAAGTATAAGGTCAGGCACGATCAACACAGAACAGGGAAAACATTCAAGGTAGGAGATATAGTATGGCTACAGTTGAACAAGTAGAGGTTGCATGGGCCTGGTAAGAAAGTTAAGGCTCTAAGGTATGGTCCCTTTGAGATACTAGAAAATTTGGGTGATAATTCTTGTTGACTCAGTTTACCACCATATATGCGCATTTACTCAGTTTTGAATGTAGAGAATTTGAAACTCCGTGAGCTTTCCATGCTAGATCAGGAAGAGGAACAAGTCCTACCTTTTATGGAGGATTTGGCACCAGATGCTCAGGCAGAGATGACAGAAGATATAGTTTTGCAGAAGAGATCCAGAACTATAAGACGGGGACATGACCTTTGGAAAATTGGGTTGAAGGGACAACTTCTGGTCAAAGCTAAATGGTACACCAGAGAGGAGGTGGATGAAAAATTTCCTCACCTCATTCAGTAAAATATTTTAGGGACCAAAATCATCCCAAAATGGGGAGGTGTGATCCAAATTAGATCATTATATTGTTTTTCATCCATCTCAATGAATTTGGAGTGGAGAAAATGGAGGAATCAACTCATGAGATCGTTTTTACCAGCGGGACCCAGTTTGGTGAAACAGGGTCTGAAACTTTCTGGGAGTGTTTTGAGGCATCAAATGATGTTTTTTGGGGTACAATTTTTCCCCTCCTATGATGCATCTCTTCTTTTTGTTCTACACATAAAGACCTTTCCAATGGTGTAAGAATCGCCTCAATCAGAGTCCATATGCAAAAGTTATGCCACTCAGAAGTTGACCTTCATGTTTTCACACCTATAGTTAGGTAGGATGTTGCATCATCCCTCATTATTCATGGAAAAGGGGATAGCCATGTGGATGTGATTTCAATGATAGCCTAGAGAGATAGGAGGTAGAGCACATAGTCAAAAGCAACCTATTCTTAACCATAAGAGAAATACATATAACAACAAACTAATCTACAAACTGAAGTAAAGCATACAAATACAAGTAAAGAGAAGCTTGGCTACTTGGATTAGGCCCTAACCCAAAAGCTTCAGCCCTCTGAGGTAACTCAGTACTAGCTCAAAAAATATTCCATCTTCATTATCAAAAAATAGCAAGATTACATAAAACTGTCATAAAATAGTAAGCTCGAAATTTGAGCAGAGTTTACACAAGCAAAAAAAATTCGATCCTAGTGAGGCCCTAGGCTTCTCTAATATACATCTAAAGCTACCAACAACTTCCTTAAAATCAGGGAGGCTTGGCTCCCAAAACTCGATATAACTATCAATCATCTTCCACTTGCTCGGCTGCCTTCTAGTGCATGATTTGGCTGCTTGTACTCCGAGCTGAATGAAGGGGAATTCGATGTGAGGAGCAATAAATTAGGGGGATTCCCACCTATAAGTCCTCTCCTCTATCTACTTCGAGCTATTGTTGCAGTTTGACCACTAGATCCTTGACTTTGACCTCGAAATCCATCAATAATCTGCATTAAATACATGTTAGACCACATGGAATAATAACTAACTCAACTCACCCTATAAGCATAAATATAATCGAAAAATCATACAATAAGCTAAGAGAATGGTTGATTTGACTAGGTTAGGAGGTAAAATGAGCCCATATAATTACCAATTTATCAGGCTCACCATCACCCCCTTACTGAAGGTGTTGCTCATCCTCTGAGAAACCTAGTCAATATCTTGGTCTTTCATGGCCCCAGTGGCCTCCCTAGCATCCTACACTTCTAATGTGGTTTGCTCATGTTCTCCATAAAATCATGCCTTTCTATCTATGTCCTTCCACTGCTCCTTCTCTTCTTCTTCTCTTCTGCCTTCCAGCATACCTAATATGAGTGGAGGACTTAGTTTGAGGCCAATCCAGTTGACCTTCAGCCTTTGCATGGAGCGCTTGTACATTGGTACTCTTTTCAATGCTTCCTTCAACCTCATGGGGGGAATTGTATTCTCTGATCTACAAGCTATGGGGTAGGATGTTCCATCTTCTATTGCATGCATGCACGCAGTGATCCCCAAGTAGCCTAAGCATATCTTCAAAGTGTGCAATGGCTTGTTCCTAATTGGCTAGATATTTAGGGGCAATTTGAGGGTCATCAGCAAGCAGGTTGTGTGTGCTCATGAGTGCCATAGGATCTGATGGCTTAGCTCTTATCATCAGTGGTTTATTCTTCTCTTTTATTAACAATCTTTTCATTTCTGTTGCCGTCAATTCTTCATGGTTCATCCATGATGCCATGGCCATTAATTGTAGATCCCCTAGCTTGGCATTGGGGTCCCACACATTCAGGTCTGCGAGGACCATGTTGTGTAGATAGAACTCTGCCATATTTGCTTTATCGTCAGAGGTGCTTTGGTCACACAAATCCATGAACTTCCTGTAGTCTTGGAAAGGCATTATTCCTCTTTGTGCCAAAGTTTTTATTTGGAATTGAAGCCATTGATCCTTCAGATAGAGGCCATAAGATTTGGCTGGTGTTCTACATTGTAATTCATCTATGGATAAGTTGGCCATGTATGCCAAATGAGTCTCTTTCTCCTGTAGCTACCTCCTTAGTAATTAATTCTCATTCTCAAGGTGGCTTCTTGTAATGGCTTCTCTATCTTTGAGAGCACTCAATTCCTTGCCCATTTCCATGTGGCCAATATCCTCAACTCCTTTAGACTTGGCTATCTGCATCCACCTATGCGTTCTCACTCTGTCTTTTTCCAATTCGAAAAATAGTGGAATTGCAAATTTTTGTGGGATTATCTTGCCTCCCTCAAGTAGTCTATAATAGGAGTCAAGATTAGGCTAGGGGTCAGGTTCTTGTAGCTCTTGTGCTTCCTCTTTCACCTCTAGCTGTCCTCCTATATTTTCCTCAAGTTTTTGTGTCTCCTGTAGTTTGGACAGTGTCTCCTGTAGGACTGTTTTAGCCTCCTGTAGGACTGTTTTAGCCTCCTGTAGGTCTGGTTTGGGTTCCTGTAGAATTGCCTTTCCCTTCCATGTAGAAGATCTTGTAGTCCTCCTTTCATAGGTTATGGGTGTCTTGGAAGGAGATTCTTTCACCTTAGCAGATGGTGAATCTTAAATGTTAATGGGAGTCTTTGATGAGGGTTGAGGTTTTCTTGTTTTAATTCTGGTAATCTTCCTTGCCCTGAAATACATGGAGGTTTTTCTTTTCCTCTTTTGCTTCTGCTTGATTGGTGTACTGAGGGCAATTGTTGCTTCTCTTTCCTAAGTTTCATGGGACTCTTCTCTTTGCTCTGCCCTATCTGCCTCCTTTTCTCCCTCTTCTGTCTCTTTTTCCTCGTCCTGCTCTATCTATTTTTCTACCTCATGTTTTGTCTCTTCAACTCTCCCCTCCTCTATTACTTTTCTTTCCTCCTTCCTCTCTTGCTCTACTATGTCACCATTGGCTTCATCTTCTCCTCCTTGCTATTCTACCTCGTCACTAATAGTAGGACTAACATCATAAGTTAATGCCTGGATGTCATCCGCAGTTGTCATATTTCTAAAAACTTCCCATGCTATAGGGATTGTAAGGGTATGGAAGGCTTCTTCTACTAAGATCTTGATTAGGCCATGGTGAGCTAACTACTGTGAATTTCCTTCTTGTACCTTGGTGCTGGAGTCAATGAGGGACTGAAGGAGAAAGTAAGGGACACTGAGCTTTTGATGTGTTGGGGTATCCATGCCATATCTCAATTCTTGGACGATTTTGAAATGATATCCATAAACAATGTTGTGCCTCCCCTCACAAGAAATGTATTTGAGAACTTGGTAGCTAAGCTCATCCCAGGGATATGGTACACTAGCCCTCCTAATTTCATTTTTGTCTTCAACAGGGATTTCATTACCTTAGAAAATTTCCTCTTGGCATCCTGGCTAATTATTTTCTCATCTTTACTCCAGGGCAACCCAAGAGGAAGGGTAGTGACCCTACTGATGAATTCAGGGTTTATCTCAATGAAGAGGCCTCTAATGGTTACCGTAGCATGAGTTCTTGTTTGAGGGACCATAGAGAGAGCAAATTCATGGGCAATTTCATCATCAAACCCTCTAAACTTCTCAAAGAAATTCATCCAATTTGCCCTTGTAAATATTTCCACCACTTGAGGATGTGCATGGAGTCTAGTGGAGATAGTGGGCTCTTCTCTCATAAACCCCCCTGTCATACTGCCTGTACTTCTTCTGGATAACAAGATATGGAGGTGGAGATAGAATTTTGAGTGAAATAGAAAAACGGAGAGGACAATGTTTTTTTTTTTTGAAAAACATTTTTTTTTTATGTATTTCTACCCTCTTAAAGATTTCATTTTATCTTCAATTTGAGACCAATTCTTTAACATTTTGATATTAAACAGAGGGAATTCATGAACCCTACCTCTTCAGATTGAAATTTGTGGCAAAAGTCACGTTTCCTCCCTTCAAAATGACTCACTGCCCCTCCTGTAGAACCCTGTTGTCCCTCCTATAGATTTCCTGTAGGTGCTCTTGTAGAAGATGCTGAGAGAAAAAATATGGAGGAAATCGATGGAGGATGGTGGATATGAGGTTATGGGGGCATAATAAGACTGTTGTGTGGTTGAGTTACGAGGAGAAACTAAAGAAAAGGTGGTGAGAATGCGTGGGGAGGAGTGCTCATTACCTTTTATAGCTGTTTTCGGTTATAAGTGTTGAGCTAGTGAAGTGTACGTTTCCTAGATTAGGACCGTTGGTCCCCACTTGCTTGGTCATCATGACCCCCCTCGTAATCATCCCCTCATTACTACATCAGAGTTAACTCTTCCTCCCACTACCTGTCCTTCGCATCTTTTGCTTGAGTTGACTGTGCACACGTGTGGGTGATATCTCGGTTAAGTGGAATCAACTAAATGAAGGTGGCCAAGTTAACTGGCCACCTTTCCCTCTTTTGATTTCAACCATCTCATTACCTTCGTATGATTCCTAATTACACAAATGTAGATAGAGGAGTGACTTAGCTACTTACCTATAATCCAAGTGTATTTGTTGCCATCAATTGTGAGGTGTTGTGGCTTTCTCTGCTGCATGCCTTCATTTCCCTCATGTATGTTGTCTCTAATTGTTGATGTGTTTTTGCAGGGTCTTCTTTTGCTGGAGTTCTATGGGATCAGCTGCCTTTAGATGTGTTGACCCTTGCTCCTGTAGTTGCTTCTCCCTTTCAAACTTCAGTTATTTCCCTATGCTTGGAGCTTGAGAATGATGCTAGAGGTGGAGATGAATGATGAAGGGATAGTAGGTAAGCTTTAGGTAAAGTTAATGGTTCCTTTTCCTCCTTTTATTTTTGTTTTTTTTCAAAACTGAATTTTTTTTTTCTGTGTTTTTCTTGGGAAGGAAGAAAAGAATAAAATAAAATAAAAATAATGATGCTTGGAGTGTGATGTAGGCTTGGAAATGATTGCAAGGAGGTTTGAAGATGGTAAGAGGGATTATACGTTCCTCATGAAGCTTTTCTTTTCCCTCAAATTGCCTCCTGCCCTGGGCACCTCCAAGGGAGGTTTTCACCCAGGGATTTTATTCTTCCCCCCCCACCCTTTTTTTACATCACTGGGCCACCTCAGAAAAGGTTTTCAACCCAATGATGGGACTCAAGCGCCTCATGGAGGTTTTCACTTGAGTCATTATTTTTTCTCTTTTTTCTTTAGTGACTGGGTGAAGTGGAAGCTAAGACATGCTCCACTACCATCATTGTTTTATTCAAATCTTCAATAAACTCTTGCTTGGAGAGGGGTTTCTTGTAGAATTTCAACCGATGTCCATTGACAAGCATGGGGATGGCTTCATCATCAATGGTTCTAATCAGAGTTGAGCCATTATCATTGCATTTCTCCATAGTGTAGGGTCCCAACCATCTTGTCCTCAGCTTGCCTTTGAAATCCTTGTATCTTGAATCATAGAGTAGTGCCAAATCTCCCTCTTGGAATTGCTTCTCCCTGATATTTATATCATGCCATATCTTTCTATGAAGCTGAACTACCTCTGTATGGAGAATGGCTTTTAATTTGTATTCATTCAATCCATTGAGCTGAAGTAATCTCTCCTTCTGTGCATGGCTGAGGTCTAGGTCCAGCTGAGCTGACATCCTTAGGGCATTAAATTCAAACTCTATTTACAGCAAAGCCTTCTTCCCATAGACCAATTCATAGGGTGTGAACCCTGTGGTGGTATTCCATGTTGTGTTGTAGGCCCAAGTGGCCTCAACTAATCTGTCCGCCCAGTCTTTTTTGTTGTTTCTCACTACCTTGGTTAGGATCGCTTCCAATGCTCTGTTAGTGACCTCCACTTGCCCATTGGCTTGTGGATGGTAAGGAATGGAAGTCCTATGTTGGATCTGATGATGCGTGAGAAGGTCTTCAATCAGGTTGGAAGTGAACTAACTGCCTTGGTCGGTGACTACTCTCTCAGATACTCGAACTTGTAGAATATTTTTTTCGTAAAAAACTCAGTTATTTTTTCCTCTGTTGTTGCTTTGATTGCTTTTATCTCCGCCCACTTTGTTAGGTAGTCGATGCACACAATGATGTACTGCTTCTTCTTTGAAGGGGGGGTTGAAAGGCCCCAAAAAATCCATGCCCAACTTCTCAAATGGCTCAAAGGTCACTTGAGGTTGCATGGGCATTTCATCCTTTGGAGTGGGTTTCCCCATCCTCTGACACCGATCACACTGGCTCGTGTATCTCCTCACATCCTGATGAAGAGTGGGCCAGTACTAGCCTGCTTACAATATCTTGAAGATGGTTCTTTTTGTTGCAAAATGACTTCCACAAGGCCCGTCATGACAGGTCAGGAGGATGTCAAAGACTTCCTCCTCCCTGACACATCTTCTCAAGATCTGATCTAGGCCAAGTTTGAAGAGATTGCCTCCAATCCAGGTGAAAGGGGCACTTTTCCTTACTATCTTTCTCTTCTCTTTTGAGGATAGGTGTGGTGGGAACTGTGTTTAAACCAAGTAGTTTGCTACATCAGAAAACCATAGAGAGATTACTGATATAGCAAATACGTGTTCATTTGGCATTTGGTCATCCACCATTCCTTCTTCACCTGCAGGCAAATTTACTCTAGATAAAAAGTCTGCAACAACATTCTCTTTACTAGGCTTATCAATAATGGTCAGATCAAACTGCTGCAGTAAAAGAAACCATCTAATAATGTGAGAATTTACATCTGGTTTGTTCATTAAATATCTAATTGCAGAATGATCAATGTGCACAAAGGTTTGATGGCCTATGATATAATGTCTCAATTTGTTTAAGGAATGCACGAGAGCTAGGAATTCCTTCACGATCACTGTATAGTTTAACTCTGCCTTTGACAAGTTTTTGCTTATAAAGTATATGTCATAAGGTAATTTTTCATCAATTTGTCCTAAGGCTACTCCTATTGCTTTGTTCGAGGCATCTGTGTGAATGTGAAAGGGTAGGGACCAGTTTGGACCTCTGAGAATTGGGGCAGTCACTAGCTTGCTCTTCAAGGTATCTAGGGCTTTTTGATAGTTTTCCGACCATATGAACTCAACATCTTCACCTAGGAAGCCAAACAAAGGTGAGGCTAACTTGCTAAATTCTTTAACGAATCCCCTGTAATATCTAGCTAAGCCTAGGAAGCTTCTGACATCTCTCACCTTTTGAGAAGGTGGGACCCTTTGGATGATGGAAAATTTGTTGGGGTCCACCTACAGTGCTTGTTGAGATATTGCATGACCTAGCACGATCCCTTCAGTGATAAAAAATTCACATTTTTCCGGACTGAGGGATAGGTTCATCTCAATACACTTATCTAGAACTTTTCCTAGGTTAGATAAAGCTTCCTGAAAGTTAGAGCCATGAGGAGTAAAATCATCCATGTATATTTCTACTGCATCATGAACTAGTTTAAAAAATATATTCAATACCGCTCCTTGGAAGGTGGATGGAGCATTGCACAAACCAAAAGGAAGGACCCGGTATGTAAAGGTACCCCAAGGACAAGTGAAAGTGGTCTTATCTTGGTCTTCCGGGCTGATTTGAATTTGATTGTACCCACTAAACCCATATAGGAAGGAGAAAAACTTTTTCCTTGCCAAACCGTCTAACACTTGATCTATGAAAGGTTAAGGAAAATGGTCTTTTTTAGTGGCTTTTTTCAATTCCCGATAGTCGACATAGATTCTCCACTTACCATTTTACTTTGGCACTAACACCAAAGGAGAGACCCATTCACTGTCAGAGATGGGATAGATGAATCCTGCATCAAGCAATTTCTGTAGTTCTTCCTTAACAATATATTTAAGTGTTGGGTTCATCCTCCTTTGAGGCTGCCTAACTGGCTTGCAATCTTCCTTGATGTATATATGATGAGTACATACTGAAGGGTGCACTCCCTTCATCTCCTTATAACTCCAGGCGAAGGCATCTAGATGTTTTCTTAGTATGCTGCATAGCTCCTTCTCCTGGGAAGTAGATAGGGATGGATTGATTTTCAATATTCTTTCTGGGCCGAACTCTATATTTTTAACATGGAGAGAAGTGGGGTCGGCCACACAGAGATCAGTTGAGGGGTTTTTTTGGGTTTCTCTTACTATGTCTTCTAATGGTGATACACTGGGAGGTGGATTCTGAATCAAATTTTCAATCATATCATCCTCATCTTGCGGTTTTCCCTCCATGGAAATTTCTAATGTACAAAGTGGTGCAGAATAAACTTCATCCTCATCCTCCTCCTCCAACCAGAGAGGTATATCATGTTCTATCAAGGGTTGGGCAGGAGGATACATGATTAACTGCTTGGACATGTGCCCGTTATTTATGGTCATGTTCCCATCACGACAGCTGATGTAGGAATCGGCTGTAGCCAACCAGGGTCTTCCTAGAATGAGAGGATACCTAGTGAGCTTTGCCTTCGGCTGGAGAACTAAGAAATCAGCAAGGTACTCCCAAGAATCAATGGAGACCATCACATCTTCCCCAATCCCCTCAGGGGTCACTGTGGAGTAGTCTGCTAGCTGCAGCACCCTCATGGTCTTCCTCAAGGAGCATTGGAGGTTAATTTTGAGCATTGTGTCCTTTGTCATCACATTAATGGAAGCTCCCAGATCAATCAAGGTATGTGGGACCATTACGCCAATGATGTGGACATCAACTACTGGGCTTCCCGGGTCTAAATATTTTGGACAGATTATCTGCCTCAACATCAGGTCAGACAGTTGTCCTATGACATTGATGGTTGGGGCATCTCTCCTGCGCCTTCTTGGATGCCTAAAGCACTTCTCTTTGATCAACCTATTATAGGTAGGCACATCTTTTATGGCTTGGAGAACTAGTATCTTCACACATAAATGTTTCAATTCTCCCAGGAGTTCAGTCTCTTCTGGGTTAGGTTGGATTGTCATGGATAGTCTCTCAGGAAAGGGTGGATTTGCTTTAGGTTCGATTTCCTATTTATCTTCCTCAACCTCCTTGGGTGGAGGTTGGCTATCTAGGAGAACTTTCATGGATCGCAAGTTAATTTCTTGAAGCTCCACAACATAAGTTGGGCATGATGGTTCCCCACTATACATTTGCTAAGCCTATCCATTATTTAGGTTTGGATTTGGTTGGGTAGGCATTTGGGGGTGCCTTGGTCGAGCAAAAGGTAACGGTTGTGGTTGGGAAAGTGGTGGATGTAGAAGAGTGGGAAGAGAGTTGTATTGGTGCCTCCACCCCTGATGAGATGCATTACACTGAGGTTGTGGCTGAGCATAGGATTGAAATGAATGGGTGGCTGGTTGGGCATGATATTGAGATGTGAAGGACCAAGGAGGAGGCTTGGACTAGGAAGGATGAGCAGGGGGGGCCCAAGAAGGTATGCAGGTGACTTGGTTTGGGTTAGTATGCCTAAGATGTCCCTTGCATCCCCTGCTGGTATGGTCTAGGCCCATGCAGCCTCCTTTGGTTTATGTGATAGATCTGTTCAGTGACTCCTTCGGCCCCTTGGTATATAGCTTTAACTCCAGGCAAGGAAGGGAACTTATCTATAGAATGATCGTCTTCACAGACTGAACAAACCTCTATAGATTTCAATGGGAATTTATTCCTAGGATGCCTCCTGGTGCATCTAGGGCAAAATATGGCCAAAGCCCTCTCTGCTTCCTCTTGTTTTCTTTTGATATGTAAGGTATCCATTTGTATGGTAAGAGCCTGCAACATCTCACTCTTGAAGTCTTCCAGCATGCTTCCAATTTCACCTTTAATGGATGAATTGGAAGAAGAGGTATTGGCTATGGGTTGACTCCCCCTACCTTTCTCTCTAGCTGCTCTAGAATGGTTTCTAAAAATAGTCTTTATGTCCTCATAGGATAGTTGGTAGATGTTTCCCCCAGCCAGGAGATGGAGGGTGTCTAAAAGGTCTTCCCAAATTCCCCTAAGTAGGACCAACTTCAGATACTCAGGGTCAAGTCTACACCTGGCCCTTTTGTAACTGAGCTGGAACCTCTCTTCATAGTCTTCTAAGGACTCATCACTTCCTATGGTCATTCAGAAGATTTCTTCTTTAGTATATTTTGACCTAAAATAGTCTCGATACTTTTTGTTAAAGGCTTGTTGCATCTGAGCCCAAGTTGTGATGCTATTGCTAGGTAATCCCGTGAACCAGCGCAGTGCTGCGTCCTTGAGAGTAGAAGGGAATAGTTTCAACTTTTGTTCGTCTTCTGCATAGTCATAAGTTCAACAGATGACAGCAAACTCAAACAAGACGGTGTTAGGATATTCTGTAGTCAGACCATGCAAGTGAGGTAGGGATGAAAGACTTATATTCTTCATTTTGGTGTTCCCATTGGTCTCCCGAATGGGGAAGGTACCCTTTATTCTCTCTCCATTTCCCCTAACATTTTTGTTTTCAGCCATTGGCTCCAAAGGAATGCTTTCTTCTTCTTCTTCCCTTATAGGTTCTTCAAATATGTCTAGATGTTCATGTAAGGGTTCTTATTGATTGTAGCCACTGAAGAAGAGAGAAGGTTGGATGTGTGAAGCAGTGGGGATGTTGGGAAATTTTTTTCCTAAGTTATCTCTACTCCTACGAGGCATGAAAGAAAATACTTTTGTTTGGTTTTTTTTGTTTCTTTTTTTCGCGACATTGAAAGTACCTACAGAAATTGAAATTGTGATTGAACAAAACAAATTGCAACTAGCTAAAATGAACTTGTTGAATGGAAATTTGTAGAGTTGAAAAGGAAAGCAAGGAAATGCAGAATTGAAAGAAATGACTAGCCTACATTTGTTGAAATAAACTATTAGCATAATGTTGCAATGGGAAATAGAAGAAAAAAGTACACACGGAATACTCTGATGCTTCCTCGGCAATGGTACCAAAAAAGTTGTGAGCACCAGTATTGCAGTAAGAATGCTGCAACTCCTGGGCTTCCAACTTTACTTTTATCAACCCGGTAGTTCGTAACAAACTTGGAAGTGTCGATGCTATATGCACAAGTACTAGTTTTCACTGCAGGTTGTCACTTGATCAATCGGCACGACAACTTCTATAGATTTCAGAAGAAGCTCTATGTGTGATGAAAGGAAAGAAATATTACTCTACAGATGCTATTCTAACTGCAGAAAGGAGAAAGACTGGAATGTAAAGCAAAATCTAGTAAATCCTAATTAACAAGCTAATTCTACTTTTGCCAAAAACACTATGAAAACCATGAAAGAAATGCCATTCCCTACTCTAGGAAGTAAACAACATCTAACCATGTTATTTATAGAAGTAAATAAGCAGAAAACATATTTTTGGATTTTGATGTGTTTTATGTGAATTTAACATGCATTTAATTTATTGTGTGTGAGTGTGGCAGCGAACAGGTGGCGTTAGATGGTGGTTTTGGAGCTTGGGAGGATATAGGATGGTGTGGATGGGTCCTAGAAGGTCTTAGGTTGCCTTATGGAGGCTTTTCCCACACTCAAAAGAAATCCTACAGGAAAAATTGCAGGAGGACACAGAAAACTACAGGAGGAAAACAGGGAAACTATAGGAGGCCTACAGGAGGAGGCTAAGAGAAATTTTTGCTATTTTGAGGGTGTGAGAGTGGGTGGAAAAGATTGATGAAGGTTGGAATGAGGTTTTAGGGTGCCTAAGTTCTACCATGAATCACCAGGAGAGAGAAAGATGATTAGGTTTGCTCAAGGAGAGAGGAAAAAGTTCTATGAAAAATGAAGGAAACTAGGGAAGAATTGAGGTGAGGTTTGGGAGACCTTTAGGGCATGTATCAGATGGAGGGTATGATTGCTGGTAAGCTAGCCTATTGCTGGAAGAGATATACTGTATAGAAACTGATACTCAACCAATAAAATCAAGCAACCAATGAAACGAGTGAATCCTAGGAAAAACAGAGTTTTGCATTAAAATGGCCTAAACTATGATGTAGAAGGAAATGTTGTAAGAAAGGAATGCATGTAAAACGACTATGCAAATTAGGAAGTGAACATGATAAAGAAGATCTAAAGTAAATGAAAATTGGACTATAAACCTACTAGAGAGCTGCAAACACTAGAAGTCCTAGGAATGAGGAAAATTTGTGTTTTTTGGGCAGTAAGATAGTCTTTACCTAAAATCATGGTCCCAGAGGGAGGACGAGAGGCCAAGGAACTATTTATAGCCTTTTTAATCTTCTCTGATCACTACTTAACCTGCTACAGAAAGCACAAATGGAAGCAAGCTACTAAATCATCAAAAGAAACCTATTCTTAACCATAAGAGAAATACATCTAACAACAAACTAATCTACAAACTGAAGTAAAGCATACAAATACAAGTAAAGAGAAGCTTGGCTGCTTGGATTGGGCCCTAACCCAAGAGATTTAGCCCTCTGAGGTAACTTAGTGCTAGCTCAAAAAGGATTCCATCTTCATTATAAAAAAATAGCAAGATTACATAAAACTGTCATAAAATAGTAAGCTCGAAATTTGAGCAGAGTTTACACAAGAAAAAAATAGTCGACCCTAGTGAGGCCCTAGGCCTCTCTACTTATACATTTGAAGCTAACAACAACTTCCTTAAAATCAGGGAGGCTTGGCTCCCAAAAT
Organism: Pinus tabuliformis; assembly: GCA_031772625.1. Lineage (NCBI taxonomy): Eukaryota > Viridiplantae > Streptophyta > Pinopsida > Pinales > Pinaceae > Pinus > Pinus tabuliformis. The sequence continues at coordinate 533,587,150 of CM062818.1, read as the reverse complement.
TCGAGATAACTATCAATCATCTTCCACTTGCTTGGTTGCCTTCTAGTGCATGATTCTGCTGCTTGTACTCTGAGCTGAATGAAGGGGAATTCGAAGTGAGGAGCAAGAAATGAGGGGGATTCCCTCTTATAAGTCCTCTCCTCTCTCTACTTCGAGTTATTACTAGAGTTTGACCACTAGATCCTTGACTTTGACCTCAAAATCCATCAATAATTTGCATTAAATAAATGTTAGACCACATGGCATAATAACTAACTCAACTCACCCTATAAGCATAAATATAATCAGAAAATCATATAATAAGCTAAGAGAATGGTTGATTTGACTAGGTTAGGAGGTAAAATGATCCCATATAATTACCCATTTATGAGGCTCATCAATATATATTTTTTATGCCATGATCATCATGACATGTTTTGTAAATATCTTGTTCTCTTATTAATAGAGAAATGTTGTAACAACCCTTGGTTAAAAATTCATGTAATAAAGTTAATAAAGGAAAAATAAGACCAAGGTCATAGGGCATGTATTCCAAGTTCAATGTTGGGAAAAACATCCTAGTGGGTGTTCATTTGGTTTATTATAGATAAAGAAAACTTACAAAGGAAATGGCAGAGGCCTTGGAAAGGCAAGAGGCATTAATTGGCACTTTATTTATGAAAAAATTAGGAGAAAATGAAGGTGAAAGGTCACAGGTTGCATGTGAGGAGGAAATTGAAGAAAATAGAGGCCTCATTAATAAAAATGCTTTTGAGGATCATTTCACAACTTTTGTTGGTTCAACTTTTGTCAATTCAGTTTTGGAGCTCTCTCTCTATTCTCTCTACTCTCTCATACTCTTGAACACTTAGAGCATTCTTGGAGCACTCTAGCTTTGGAGAAAGGGAGGCAAAGGAAGGACAAGTAGGAAAATGGAAGTAAAGATAAAGAAAGGAAGAGTTGGATCAAGCAGCTATGACATGATTACTTGTAGGTATCGAGTTTCATGTATGATTTCCTTGCTAGTTTTGGCATGCATGGCATATGCATGTGGGTATTTGGTTCTCTTACTTCCATTGGCATGGGTTTTGCCGGGTGTGACAGTGATTTTAGCCTTGCCTTGCCATTTTTGGATAGCCATGGTGTGATGGGGTTCTTTCATTTGGTTGAGCTGGATTGCCGAATGGTTTTGGAACCGGGTGATTTGGTCTCACGAAAATTCCCAATGGCCTAGGAATCCCTTGACTAGTAATCAGGTGGGATTCACAATAAAGCCTTGGGGTGGAGACAGAAAATTACTCAAGGTATTGGTGAAGAAATATGGAGGCATCCATTCTTGTTATGCCTTGTGATCCCTTAACTAATAATGGCGGGCTTGCGTTAAAGCCTGTAGTGTATGTTTATTTTTTTGGGCCTAGGAATCCCTTGATTGGTAATGGCAGGATACATAGTAAAGCTTGGCTGTATAGATGAGGGTTTTGGGCCTAGGAATGCCTTAACCGGTAATGGCGAGATACATGGTAAATCCTGAGAAGCATTTGTTGGTTTTGTTGTGAGTCTCACATTCATGCTTGGAATATGGCACATGGGTGATTGGCTGAAAGAAGGATTTGGTTCATCCTAATCTATGGTCAGGTGGTATGTGGAAGTCCCTGAATTGGTGGGTTTTTCATGTGTTAATAAGAACACATTTCTTCTTGTATTTCATGAATATTATGCTTATTATTATGTGGCTTTGATGGATGTTCTATCATTGATATTATTCTGATTATATGTTGGTTATAAGCATGGTTAACGATAGACTTGAGTTATGGCTCTCATCATGTTTTGATTAGTAAATGAGTGCTTAATGAACATATGACCTAATATATGATAATGCAATTATTGTGAGAGGCCACCAGACCTTCTTGAAGAATCTTAGATAAGTATGAGGCCACTATGTTCATATGTGTATTTATGACCTGTACATTACATGTTCATGATGTGTTTGATGAAATGCCTGTCATGGTTAGGATGAGTCAGGTCAGGTCTTTGCTCAAGTTTTGCTTTATATGCCTTATCTCCTTATTAATTATTATCTCTAAGAGCTTCATTAAGTTCTGTGCAGAGGCATGGGTCCTAGCCCTGAAAATGTGGCTCAGATCTTAGGGGCTCTGGCACAGAACTAAGTGAAAAAGGCTATAGTCGTTGGGATGCAGGCTCATGCGAGCGACTGGGGAGTCTCAATCGGTGGCTTGCCTTGTCATGGGAGCGACTATGAGCCCAAGTTAGTGAAAAGATAAGTTAACTCAGGGGTTGGGCACTTGGGGTGGTTGGTTAGATCTTGGGGGTCTTGTAGCACCTGAGGGAGGTCTGTAAAGTTCTATTTTGTCGGTTACACTTCCTTAATTGTAGTGAGGGAGTTGAATCATATCATAGTAACACTTCATCACATATTTACGTTGGTGGACCAGTAAGCTTGGGTAAGTGTGGGAGGAGGGTGTTACAAATGTGAACAATTGATGGAGGTTTGAGTGCCTATAGGGGCCATGATACAAGGAGTGGGGAATAGTGATGGGGCCAATAATGAAGTTATACATGTCTATTAAATCTCAAGCCAACTTTCTCAACCAATCTTGTGAATTATTCTTTATTTCTCCCCTTTTCAGAAATACATGGAAATCATTAGATGTTTGTAAGGAGGTTGGTAGAAGTTGTCACCTCCAAAATTATGGGAGCCTAGGAAGGTATTTGAGAGAATCATCTTAATAGTAAATGTAAGGAATGGGTTGAAAAAAATAATGGGGGAATGTGGAAGACCAAAATTGGCATGGAAAAAAATAAAATTTTGGATGAGTGAGGGCAACAAACACGAAGGAGGGAGAGAGGATATAGCTGAAATTTGAGCAGAGCCATTGCTAGTGAGAATCTAGCTGAAAAGCCATGGCTTGACACGCTAATTCACATTTCAAACTCTCTAAACTCAATTGGAACATGAAACTATAGTATAGGGCCTCATTGGATGTACGTGACACATTGTAAGGATGAGTTCTTTGAGGCATCGCGAAGTGGCAAAAGGGAGCTCACCCTTGTGTTGTGCAAAGTTAGTAGAACGGGAATGTGGGGATTACAAGGGCCTTGAGATCCAAATTAAAGTTTCCTTATGGGAATTCCTCTGAAGAGGATATTATTTTCCCATATTTTCTAAGGGTTGTTTAGATTTTCCCTAGTAGTGGTGGTGGTGGTGGCGTGTGTGTGTGTTGGGATTTGAATGTAGGTAAGTTAACTAGGGTAAATAATTCTTTAGTTGTAATGTTTTTTGCTTCCTTGATAAAAGATAAATTCCTTTTTATTGATGTAAGAAGAGATATGTGAAAGGAACTAAATGAAGGAGCACTCTTTGCTCCTTGTGTGCATCATAGGTTGCATTTTTTTATAGCCTGTATAATAGTAGAGATCAAGTTAGAATCCTTAATAGTTTCTTAAAATATTTGTAGAATATTAAGTCTAGTCACCCATGTGGAAGGAATTATTAATAGAATCATGAATGTTAAGCATGCATTACATACATGGATCACACAAAGAGGTATCTATTTGAGGTTAAATGATTTACAATTTACACTTGGTTGAATGAATGAATAAATGGATGAAAGAGGGAAATTATAATCATTGCATTTAGGAATTAGGTTAGTTTCCCAATCTTTTATTCCATGGAATTCATGTTTCAAGGAAATATTATATTTTTCTCTATAGGCTCATATGTTGTTGAAATATTTAACATTGGATTGAGTAGTGTGATTCTCGACTATGAAATGTTCAAATGTTGTGATAATACAAACATGAATGATTTCAATATGGTTGATGTATAATTATTGTTTAAGTGTTATGGGCTCAGGTGATGTATATTTGAATTCTAAATGACTATAATGATTTAAATTTGGATGATGATATAATTGAGATCTGAGTGAATGAGAGGATAACATTTAAAGTCCTTTTAGAGAAATATTAATATTATGTTTAATGCTTTAAAAGGTTTGTTGATAAATACTTGATTTGGTTTTGGTTTGATGATTAGTGACTAGACTTGAGAGATAGTCTAACAGGATCTCTATTTAAAACATATATGTTGCTTTGAACAATTAATTAAGTACAAGAGGTCCCAGTGGACCCTAGCCTTTGATTATTTTGGGAAGAAATCCTATAGAACAACATAATCACTCTGTGTTGTCTAAAAAGTAAAAGGGATCTCACTTTGAAAGAGAGACTCTTGCAACATTAAGAAAATAAGTCAATGCACATTTTTTAATAAATATAAAAAACTAGTAAGATTTTATGGTCCTATAACCTTGCTTATTAAACCTCCTAATGAAGGATATACAAGTCTAATCCCTTGGAAGTATAGCCATACTTCTTGATTGAAAACCCATAATACGATGTTGACACCTTACTCACAATTTTGAGCAAGTATGAAGTTTAAAGGCCCATGACTCGTTTTATTTCCTAGTAGAAGCAAGAGGAGGCCTCAAAGAAGTGTTTTCCCTGTACAAAAAACACAGTTTTTGTAGGAAAAGTTAAAACAAATTTGGAAATCTTTTTTTAAGACAAATTTAGTCATTTTGTGTATTACATGAAGAAAATATTCATACAATTTAACATGCATTGCATGTAGAAATACTCCTTGAAATACAATGAGGGATAAGTATTTGGGTTGAAAGTAAGGGGAACATGGAGCTATGTATCACATTGAAATTATTTGGTGTGATACACCACACCTAAAAAAATTAAAAACATGAAATGTTGCAAAAAACCAAACTTTGGAGGTATGATATGGGGTAGAAAAGGAAAAGAAGAAGGATGGAAGGAGGAGAGGAAGGGAAAAAGAAAGGACAAGAAAAGAAGAAGAAAGAAATGGAAATGAAAAGAAAAAGTAAGGAAGGAGGAGAAGAAAAAGGAAGGAAATAAAGGAAGAGGAGGAGAAGGAAAGACGTTTTTCACATGAAAGAACAATTGGCATGATGTGACATATCACACCATAAAAAATTATGCTGTGATTTGTCGCTAGAAATAAAGATTTCTTATGATATGAAAAGAGAGAAATGATTCCTTTATTATGAGGAGGAAAAATTTCTCCAATGCAATACATTGTGGCATAAAAATTTATGATGCAAAATGTCTCACTGGATAAAATGTTCAAGGATGTGATACACCATAATAGAGACAATTTTTTAGGATGGGATAAGCCAAAGAGAGGAGAATTTCTTTAAAAAATGTGAAACCTAGTGACCGTTTATACACATGATGATGTGTCATCGTAAAATGCCATGGTAGCCAACATGTGTGGTGCCATATAGGAGGTAATGTTAGGTAGGCATAGGGACATATCAAGTAAAGAATCCCAAGGAACCTTAAAAGGCCATAACTTCTTGCTTAGATATTGGAGTTGAGCAAGAGTACAATTTTTGGAAGGCATTGATGGATGGATTGCATCCATTTACCCATAAGTGGCTTTAGATTCATGTGAAGAAAGATGATTAAGAGGAAAAATTTGATTATCCCACCTTCCTAATAGAGTTTAGGGGTTGGGTATGTAAAACATGGAAAAAACTCAATTAAATCCTTATTACAAAGTTTACAATGAGATTTTTCCTGGTGGGGATCCAATTTCGATCAATGTCTCTTTTTGAGATGAATGCATCTCTTTCGGTTAGGTACAAGAAAACTCATGATTTCTTGTAACAACCAATTATGTTTGATGATTTATAAGTGCATATAATAATGCAACCACTTGTGTGTGGATGCAGGATCAGTGTAACCATGACAAAGTAAAAATGTTTGTCCACATGTTGACACTGCACAAAAATGAATAACAAAGTGTGGCCTATATCATGAATTATTTAATGATGTAATTGAAATCCTCTCTTTTTCCTTTCTCAATTCATATGTTTCTTACTTTTTCAATAGATCCTAAGTAATAGTGCCTACTTAATCTTCTATGCCATAATAATATCATTTCCTAAAGGAATCAAAGAATAGGTTAGATCCAAGTGTTGAAATAACAAGAACATATTTATTGTGCATGTAAATTTAAAATCGATGAGTTACCACTACAAGAAGAAAAGACATTGACATATGACTAGTCACGACATTCCATATTTAAAATTAGCAAGTTAATGCATAAGAAGATACAGCTCCACAATGTTTCGAGTGGCCTTTCCATTTGAAACTAATGGGTTGATAATACAACAAAAATCAACATTGATGCATAAAATACAATGCCTAGAACATTGAATGATTTCAAGACATAATAAAACAAATGGGTAGAAACAAGAAATTATGGGCTGATAATACAACAAAAAATAGCATTGATGCATAAGAACAATGCCTAGAACATGGAATGATTTCAAGACATAAGAAAGCAAATGGGTAGAAACAAGAAATAACACTAACATTGAAAATTACAAGATCAATCACATTTAAAACTCAATTAAGTTCAAGGGATGAAATAATGTCCATATATTTTATATGGAGTTCTAAGTTAAAATTTAATAATTTAAGATACCACATGTAAAATATTATAAGAAGTATAAGAGTTGTTCTTTTTCCAAATTCTTTTAATTGATGCCAATTTCATACATGAGCTCTTTTTTTTTCTTGGATTGTATAATAAGTTCCATTTCAAAATCAAGATGACTTAGTTTTCGTTTTTGAAGAGCATCAAGACTCTTAAAGGGAATAACAACTTCAACTTGTGTTTACACAAAAATAGCTCTATTTGACATCCATACCACCAAGAAAACCTTCTAGAAGTTCTTGTAGCATCATCTATGTAACTTTTTCCAGTACTAATTTAGGTGGTTTTTGTAACATTCTTGTATTTCATAGAACTATGAAAATGAGCCAACAATCTAACGAGGTCGAGTTGATTTTATGTGTAGTTTTTATTTATTTAGGTTATCTAGCTCAAATTTCATTTCTCGACAAATGTTTCTACCCTAAAAAGAGTATCAACTTTTCTTTACATTTTTTTAGTGTGTAGTGTTATTCACCCTTAATACAACATCTTTGTTTTATATACCAAACAACAACTTTGTCTCCATTATTGTCAATCCTCTTGAATCTCAACATTTGCTCCAATTTAAGTTTCTCTTTTTAAGTGGATCTCTTTGAATTATGTTAGTAATATTTCATTCATATCAGATTTTATGACTTGGACATTAAACCAACTAACTTGCAACAACATCATTAACATCATTGATTATATTTTTACAAAATCACACCAAGAAACACCCTTACTCACTTATAATTTCATGAGTATAATGGATGATCCAACAATTTCCTTCCATTTAATCATGTTTAGAAACCTCTACAACTCCTAGACCTACTCCACATACAATGCATTTGATTCATCATTCTAATACAATCATTTCCTTATACAAATCTATCTCTTTAATTAATTATTAAAGATAAATTACATTACAACTACATTGTCAAAATATAGAACGAAATTAATAAATTACATTATAACTACTATGTCAGTTTTCTTCAAATTGGTTAGTCATCTCATTTACAAAAGGTTAATGGCCAAACCTATCTATGAAACACCACTATAAATTTGAATTATAACAGACATCAACGGCATCATAGTATATATCTATATATATATATATATATATATATATATATATATATATATATATATATATGAAAACATATATGAGGTTTATCCTTGAAAATTGGATGATTAAAATACATAATTTTAACACATAAAATTTTTAAAGTTATATTAAATAATGAACTCCCTGAAAACCAATACTTTTCCCATTTTATTCTTTTTTAATATAGCCTATTTAAAGGCATAAAATTCCAATAATTTTCTTAATAAAAATAATTAGTGTCTTGGAGATTCCTGTAACGATTTTCTTTATTTTCTTTAAAATCCTATAGTTGATTTGGTCTACATTATTGTTTTTTTGTAAGCATATCTTCATCATGTCCAATATATCACCCTTATAGTTGATTTGGTCTACATTATTGCTTTCTTGTAAGCACATCTTCATCGTGTCCAATACATCACCTTGATCAGGGTGAGGAATTGAACCAATGACTTCACATCAAGGAGTGCCTTAACAAAGCACACGATCACCATCTATGAGGACGGGGAATTGAACCATTGACTTCACATCAAGGAGTGCCTTAACAAAGCACTTGATCACCATCTATCCAAGACCCTATGGATCATTTAGTCTATATTATAAAAAAAATTAATTTCAAAATAATATTATTTTTTTTTTTTTTTTCCACTCTATTATATTTTTTTAGTTTATTATATCAATATTTTATAGCAAACCCTAACATTTTTCTGTAGAGTATGCTAAGATCCCTTGAATTATGGTATTTAAACATAAAATTCAAAAATCATCTAAAAAAATGGAAAAGTATACACATGATTATTTTATAGTGCAAAATCTCCTTAAATATCTTATCAAACAAATTTGATCCATGTAAATGGAAACCTCTTTGAAATGAATAAAAAACCATGCACCATATTAACCTAGATTCCTAAAACTCTTACCATATTCTTTCCATTAGCTGATATTATTTCACAAGCGGCCCTCTACAAACATTTGCATTGTAACAGGCTGCCCTCTATCTATAAACATTTGCATTGTAAGGTTAGGAGGATAATTAATCATGATTAGTTGAATCAAAAATTTGTATAAAAAAAAATGTTTAGTTACTATGATGTGAGGAAGATAATTAATCACGATTTGTTGAATCAAAATTTTGTAAAAAAAATTAAAAATGTTTTAGTGATTGTAAGTTGAGGAAAATAATTAATTCTGATTTGTTGAATCAAAATATTGCTTTAGTTATTGTAAGGTGAGGAGAATAATTAATCACCATTTGTTAAATCAAAAGTTTGTCAAAAAAATTGTTTTTGTTTTTAGATGAATTTTTAAGGTGATTACATTGAGTGTAACATAATATGGACTAAATATTGTAATGTTAAATAAACATCACTCTATTGTATGGAAATGTTAGTTAAATAAAAAAAGTTAAATGGGATTGAAATAGGTTGGTTGTACGCTGGTTAGATTATAGATTAAGGTTTTTGGCATATTTGAAGGTAATATGAATATTCTTTTTATTAATACTATTATTATCACCTAATAGATTAAGGTTTTTGGCATATCTAGAGGTAGTGTGAATATTCTTTTTATTAGTTTTATTATTATCACTATCACATACTATATATAAGACAAAGAATACAGGTCGAAAGGTTTTATTTATTTATATATATACTTTACATAAAAATGTAAAAATTTGAATTGAATCCTATAATCCATATGCAGTTTTTTTTAATAAAGGTGAAAATAGTTATTTTTCACTAATTTTTCTAGTAATGCTATTTATACAGTTTTTTCCTTTTAAATCTTGAAGTAAAGTAGGAAAAATATATTAAGAAGAAGTATGCTAATTCAAAGTACAAATACTTAAATTTTTTTTTGAAATACACTTTAAAGTGTATATACATAATGTAATTTTGAATCATTTTATATATGAATAAAAAATAGAGTTTTTTCTTTATAGTTAAAAAAATAAATAAATAATAAAAAAAGCTAAAAGTAATAATAATAAAAAGAGAGCTAAATTTAATTTGTTATATTTGTTTTTATTAGTAAAATTACAATTTTTTTTAATAAATAATAATTTAATCATAATATACATATTAAATTATGATTTTTTTTTATTAAAAACGATTTAACTAATAATTTTGAAAATTTTATTTTTAAATTTAATTAATAATCATATACAAATTTAATACTTCATACACATAAAAATAATTTAACATTATGCATGTTAAGCAGTTAAATTTTTAGCAAAACTGTTTGAGAGACATCTAGTTGGAGTGAAAGGTTGCCCTTTATGGACCACTAACCCAGAGACATCTAGTTGGAGTGAAAAGTTGCCTCTTTATGGACCACCAATGACATAGTTTTCCTTGAATAATAGTGATGATAGCCACCAAAAATGGTTGTCCTCACTACTAGTTTGACAATTGAGTTATGATAGTTTTTCCCATTGTTGAAAAAAAAAAGTTTAAATTATTAATAATAATAACTACCTTGGATCCATCTTAACTCCTCATCTACCAAGGGGATCCATCTTAACTCCTCATCTACCAAGTGATAAGAAAAATCAAATCCATTGAGGTGCAAATCTCTTTTAAAATGAAAAGAGATTTGATTCCTCTCAACACTTGCAAATTTAAAATTAAGTGATTAAAAAAATCAAATCCATTGAGGTGCAAATCTCTTTTAAAATCAAAAGAGATTTGATTCCTCCCAACACTTGCAAATTTAAAATTAAAATAAGTGATAAGAAAAATCAAATTCATTGAGGTGCAAATCTCTTTTAAAATTAAAAGAGATTTGATTCCTCTCAACACTTGCAAATTTAAAATTAAGATCAGTGATAACAAAAATCAAACCCATTGAGGTGCAAATATATTTTAAAATGAGAAGAGATTTGATTCCTCTCAACACTTGCAAATTTAAAATTAAGATCTGTGATAAAAAATCAAATCCATTGAGGTGCAAAACTCTTTCCCTCTTTTAAAATGAAAGAGATTTGATTCCTCTCAATACTTACAAATTTAAAATTAAAATCAGTGAAAAAATCAAATCCATTGAAATATAAATCTCTTTTAAAATGAAAAGAGATTTGATTCCTTTCAACACTTACAAATTTAAAAATAAAATCAATATAAACTTGTAACCAAAAATAATATAATAACAAAATTTAAACCAACCATTAAAATTTTATTTGCTGACTTTTGACATCGTAATATGCATATCCAATGAATTTTGTGAACATTGAATTATGTCCACATACCACAAATACATCATTGTAATATCCATGGCTTTCGTGAACATCGAAGTATGTCCACATACGACAATTACATGATGACAAGATACGTCAATTCGGTGTGACGGTCCTTTTTTTACGGGAAAATCAACGACTTTCTTTACAACTTGTGACCATTGTGGCATCCAAAAACTTGTGACCATTGTGGCATCCAATGAATTTTGTAAACACTGAAGTAGGTACACATACGACAAATACATCAACGGAATATCCAATGGCTTTCGTGAACATCGAAGCATGTCCACATGCGACAATTACATCCAATGGCTTTCGTGAAGCATGTCCACATACGACAATTACATCCAATGGCTTTCGTGAACATCGAAGCATGTCCACATACGACAATTACATGATGACAAGATAGGTGAACATCGAAGCATGTCTTTATAGCTTGTGACATCGAAGCATCCAAGAACGTGAAGCTATCATTACATTATTGAAGTGACGGGAAAATCGCTGAGAACTTCGTTTAAATAATTTAGGTATAATCAATGTGATACCTGGGCGCTGGTGGTGGCAGGATTTGAAAATGCACCGACCAAGAAATTGCCTAACAACTTCTGCAAATTGCTTTGTTTAATCAAAATGCATCGGTATCCGGTCGGCGGCAATATTCAGAAATGTATTGACCAAGAAATTTCCTAAAATTTCTATTTAATGCTTTATGTCTAATCAATACGATACTTGGTACTGACAAGATTTGAAACTGCATTGACTAGAAATTGCCCACGAAATTCGCTAAATTCTATATGTTTGTTCACAATACATGGCAAGATTCGTAGATACCTGGGCGGTGGCATTATTAAAAAATTGTTTAATTATTTACAAATTGTCCACAACTTGGACTAAATGCTTTATATCTAATCAATGCGTCATACCTGGATTGAAAATGCATTCAGGAAGAAGTTGCCTAAGAATTTCAGCTAAATGCTTTATGTTTAATCAGCATTAATGACCATTTGTTGAATCAAAATTTGGTAAAAGAAAATTGTTTTAGTTTTGTGATAAATTTTTAAGGTAATTATGTTGAGTGTTTCACAGTTTAATATGGATAAGATAATGTAGTGGTTCTGGTAAATTAAATCAAACAATATTAAATATAAAAAATTAATAAATTAATATCAATTTATTATGGGGAGATATTATTATGAAATATTAAATATAATGTTAGTTAAATTATAAAAGTTAAATAGAGAGCTAAATAGGTTGGTTGTAGGCTTTCAAAATCAAGTTTGATTATGGTTCAAGACCTTTGGCATATCTAAAAGTAGTGTGAATATTTCTCCTATGAGTATTATCATTATCACAGTTTATAAATAGAACAAATAATACAAGTTAAAAGGCCCACATAAAAGATGCATTGAAGCCTACTATCCATATGCAGTTTTTTCTAATAAGGATGAAAACAAATATTTTTTCATCAATTTTTGTAGTAATATTATCTATATAGCTTTTGCTGAAAATTCTAAGGTAAAGTAGGAAAAAGGTATTAAGAAGAAGCATGATAGCTCAAAGTACAAGCACTCAAAACTTTATCTTGAAATAGGCTTAAGGGTGTATATGCATAATGTAAATTTGAATCATGTTATAAATGAATGAAAATTAAGATTCTAAGAAGAAAAAAAAGAAGAAAAATTAAAATAAGCTAATAATAATAATAATAAAAGAGAGCTAAATTTAATTTGTTATATTTGTTTTTATTAATAAAATTACATTTTTTTAAATAAATGAATAAAGAATTTAATCATAATATGCATATTAGATTGAAAACAATTTAATAATAATTTTCAAAACTTTATTTTTAAATTTAATTAATAACCATATACAAATTTAGTACTTTTCACACACATATATATAATTTAATGTTATGTATATTAAGAAGTTAAATTCTTAACAAAATTTATTTTGTATGATTAAGAGGCCCAAGACCTACTAGTATTTAGTTGGAGTGAGAGGTTACCCCTTTAGGGACCATTAGCTTGTCATTCAAGGTGAATTTAAAATTATAAATAATAATAACTAGTCTAGATCCATTTTAACTTTTGATCTACTAAATGCTAAAAAAGATCAAATCTATTGAGATGCAAATCTCTTTTGAAATGAAAAGATATTTGATTTAGATTTGATTCCTCTATACATTTGCAGATTTAAAAATAACATCAAAATGAACTAATAACTAAAAATATAATAACAATTTAAAAAAAATCATTAAAATTTTATGCCCTGAATTTTGGCATCGTAATATCCAATGACTTTGTGAACATAGGAATACATCATCGTAATATCCAATGGCTTTTGTGAACATTAAAGTATGTCCACATACCACAAATACATGATGACAAGATAGGTCAAATCGGTGTGACTGTCTTCTTTTTCCAGGAAAATGAAACGGCAAGAATTAACGGGCATACTATAGGGCATTAAATGTTCAGCTACATGTGCCGCCGTTAGCTCTTTAACACGCGCGGTGATAGATAAATAAAAAATATGGACGCGTGTTAAAGAGCTAATAAAAACACATTTAACAAGACATTTAATACCCTATAATATGCTAGTTAGCTCTTGCCTAAACAAATAAAACCACTTTCTTTACAACTTGTACGCACTTGTAGCATGCAAGAACCTGAAGGAAGTGACAAAGAAATTACTAAGAACTATCATTACCGCATTGACTAAGAAATTGCCCACGAAATTTGTTCAATGCTTTATGTTTAATCACAATGCATCCGTAGATATCTGGGCAGTGGCATTATTAAAAATTTATTTAATTATTTAAAAATGCCCACAACTTGGACTAAATGCTTTATATCTAATCAATGCATCATACCTGGTAGTGGGAAGAATTGAAAATGCATTGGGGAAGAAGTTGCCTAAGAATTTCTGCTAAATGCTTTATGTTTAATCACAACACATCAGTAGTATGTGGTTGGTAAAGTTTTGAAAATAAATGGGGAGAAATTGCCCGGAACTTCTGCTAAATGCTTTACGTCTAATCAATGTGTCACATCCAAGACACGAAAAAGCAGTGGCCAGGAAATTGCCGAGGACTCCTCGCTGCCCCGTTCAAACTAATGTATTATTACTTCCTTCCATCCATTAAACAGAAAAAAGGGTATTAATAGTAAGAGAAAAGGCCTCACGACTCAGTTTCTTCAAGAAAACAAGAAGTTCAGAAATCAACCAGATCTCAGTGCTCAATTTTTCAATAGATTGGCTGAATATTGGCCGAATATTGAGAGTGATTAAGGCGCATAATACTGGTTACTCTGAAATAGTGAGACCATACAGGCGAGGAGAACGACAACACTATTGAGGTTAAGTGCGCATTTCCCGGCTCTGCAACGCATCTTCAATCTTTACTTCTTTGTTATTCATTTCTATATCCCATGGCTTCCTCCTCAACATCCACCTCCACCTCACATACCGTCAACAACAACGACTATGTGTTTGATGTTTTCATTAATCACAGGGGCCCCGATGTCAAGAAAACCTTGGCCACCGATCTCTACCATCGCCTTTGCAAACATGACCTGAGGGTATTTTTAGATGAGCAGGAATTGCGCGTGGGAGAGAATCTGACCCCTCAAATTGAAAGTGCCATTAGAACATCCTCTGTGAACATAGCAATTTTTTCTCCGAATTATGCATATTCAACATGGTGCCTTGATGAGCTTGTACTGATGGTGGAGTGTATGTCAAAGTATAAGTCCACCATCATCCCGGTCTTCTACGATGTCAAGCCTACAGAGCTACGATGGGTGGAGGGCGGAAAGGGAGTCTACGCTCAAGCCCTCCGCGAACTTCAAGAGAAAAAAGATGTTGAGGGTGGACCAAGATACGACTCCAACACACTTAAAAAATGGAAGAAGGCTCTCTCTGATGTTCCAGAAATAATAGGTTTTGACGGAGAGAAGTATAACAGGTGAGAACACCACCCCTCCATGTACATCTTAGCATTTAATTCGTTGAATTATTAGATAAATCTGCATGGTGAAAGAGACTGACTTATAGCATGTACATCTGCATGTATTATTAGTTTGTATTTCATTTTGAAAAGGGAACGAGAGCGGTGAAGATGATTTCAGTAAAATCTTTGTTCTCTTAGCAAGATAAATAACATATAAACAAATATTTGAAGTACAATAGAGCAAAAGCAGATGAAATTCAGAGTTACACATATGGCGAAAGTATGGTAGGATACTGATACCCTGAAAGGCCAAAATTGCATAGATCAGCTAGTTCAATTAGTTACTAGTCTTCTATGCCCTGCTGTGGAACAAAAGCTTTATGAAGGGAGATGCAGTCGGGAGAGTTCGTGATAAAAACTTCTAAGGGTTGCAGATGGCCCATGGTTATATGCAGCTTCATTTATTTCTAAGTAGGGCTAATGACGTAAATTCAATTGTTCATAAATTCTTCTTTCCGTTCATGCCTCCCTTGGTTTTCACAGTGTTCGCATTTTCTTTTTTTAGATTTTTAGCTCTGCCCTTTTGGTTGAATGTGACTATCCTTTGCTAAATCACTGTTTATATTTGGTTTCTTTTATTGTTTAAGTGGGAAGACAGGTGTCTTGCAGTGCCTTGAGGCGGTCTTTGAACTCTGCAACCTTACCTTCGTATCCAAAAAAGAACAGCTCCTCGAAGACGTCGTGGAAGCAGTGCTGGAAAAAGTTAAAATAACGCTGCATGTGTCAGAATATCCAACAGGCTTGCAAGGAAAATTAAAAGATTTTGAAACCACAATGCCATTGCAGCAGGACGTTGGGAAGGTTATAGTTACCGGAATTGTGGGCCTTGGAGGGGTCGGCAAAACCACCCTAGCGAAAGAGTTCTTTAATATTCAGAGATCAAAATACAAGCGATTTTGCTTTTTAGAAGATATCAGAGACAATCCTTTAATTACCTTGCAGAAATACCTTCTAAAGGACTTAACCCAGAAGAATGACGAGGAAATACGCAGCATTAATGAAGGTAAAGGAAAGCTCCGAAAGTATCTTCCATCTTCTGATTGTCTCATTATTTTAGATGATGTAGATAATATTGAGCAGCTGGAGGCATTACTTTATCCAGCGAAGGATGCCCTTAAAAGCAGTAGCTTAATTTTAGTGACATCTCGCAATAAGGATGTTCTCACAAGCTCAGACATCCCCGAGTCCTTGATTTACACGCTAACAGTTCTCGATCCACCGCACTCCAAAGAGCTCTTTTGCTGGCATGCATTCGGCCAGCATCATCCTACTGCGGGATTTGAGATAGTGGTTAACAAGTTTTTGGCTTCCTGCCTTGGATTACCATTATCTATTAAAGTGCTTGCCTCGCTTCTTCGTGGAAAAAATGATTTAAATCATTGGGAAGCACAATTTAGCAAGATCACCAACATGCTTCTTGATGATATACAAGGCAGGTTAAGAATTAGCTACGACGGTCTTGATGAGGAGGAGAAAAATATATTCTTAGACATTGCCTGCTTCTTCAGAGGAGAAAACAGAGATAGAGTCATTAGAATATTGAATAGAACCGGCTGGGAAGGAACGCTGGGCCTTTGGAAGCTGGAAAACAGATGTTTGGTGCAAGTGGACAGTGAAAACCGTCTGAGAATGCATGACCATGTCAGAGACATGGGCAGATATCTGGCGGAGAAGGAACCTCCTGATGGTGAGCGTCGGCTTTGGAACCCAACTGCCAACCTTTTTCATAAGCTTTCGGGCCAATTACCTGTAAGTATTTTGAAGTGTTTTCGACAGATTTCCAATTAGCGTCCTGTTATCACAATTGTGTCTGGATAGTTTTGAATTCTTAAAACTTTGCAAGAATGAATCTTGTTTCTAACAGCTCTGAGTGAACAATTCAGGTGCGTGGAATTAGGCTGGTAGATGGAAATGAGTTTGAACAATCTTTCGAAAACCTTGCGGAGCCTGCTCGCACTCGTTTATTGAGTAATATGAGCGGGTTGCAGTTGCTTAAGGCTGAAGGTTATTTTCCTGAATGCCTATTGAATGTTTGCCACCATTTACCAAACCTAATATATTTACACTGGCTGAACTGCCCCGAGTCCTCCTTCCCTTCCTGGATTCCAACCAAGAATTTAAGAGTTTTACGTATAAAGGGAAAATCTTTGAAAACACTCTGGCAACACGAATCTCAGGTATTCTTTTTACATTTCTATTTCTTGTGTTTTCTTCAAATTATAAAAATTTACTGCATTTAAGAATTGTCTTCCTGTAACACACTGCGTGTGACATTTACAGTCTTAGACGTACTTTAATGTCTTAGACGTACTTTAATAATGTATGTGAAAAATGCAGGCACCTCTGCAGCTAAGGGAATTGTGTATTTACTCTCCCGATCTGCAGACGCTTCCGTACTCGGTTGGGAACCTAACAGGCCTCCAACGTCTAGACTTGCATCATTGCCACAATCTGCTGACGCTTCCGTACTCTGTTGGGAACCTAGCAGGCCTCCAACATCTAAACTTGGGTCGTTGCTACAATCTGCATACCCTTCCGTACTCGGTTGGGAACCTAGCAGGCCTCCAACATCTCGATTTGTGTTGTTGCTACGATCTGCAGACGCTTCCGGACTCAGTTGGGAACCTAGCAGGCCTCCAACATCTCGACTTGAGCGGCTGCTCCGCTCTGCAGACGCTTCCAGACTCGGTTGGGAACCTAGCAGGCCTCCAACATCTCGACTTGCATAACTGCTCCGCTATGCAGACGCTTCCGGACTCGGTTGGGAACCTAGCAGTCCTCCAACATCTCGACTTGAGCAGCTGCTCCGCTCTGCAGAGGCTTCCGGACTCAGTTGGAAACCTAGCAGGCCTCCAACATCTCGACTTGAGAGACTGCTCCGCTCTGCAGACGCTTCCGGACTCGGTTGGGAACCTAGCAGGCCTCGAACATCTCGACTTGAGCGACTGCTCCACTCTGCAGACGCTTCCGGACTCGGTTGGGAACCTAGCAGGCCTCGAACATCTCGACTTGAGATTTTGCTCCGCTCTGCAGACGCTTCCTGACTCGGTTGGGAACCTAGCAGGCCTCGAACATCTCGAATTGAGATATTGCTCAGCTTTGCAGACGCTTCCGGACTCGGTTGGGAACCTAGCAGGCCTCCAACATCTCGACTTGAGCTACTGCTCCGCTCTGCAGACGCTTCCGAACTCGGTTGGGAACCTAGAAGGCCTCCAACATCTCGACTTGAGCTACTGCTCAGCTCTGCAGACGTTTCCGGACTCTGTTGGGAACCTAGCAGGCCTCCAACATCTTGACTTGCATAACTGCTCCGCTATGCAGACGCTTCCTGATTCGGTTGGAAACCTAGCAGGCCTCCAACATCTCAACTTGCGCGGCTGCTCCCCTCTGCAGACCCTTCCGGACTCTGTTGGGAACCTAGAAGGCCTCCAACATCTCGACTTGCACGGCTGCTCCGCTCTACAGACGCTTCCGGACTCGGTTGGGAACCTAGCAGGCCTCCAACATCTCAACTTGCACAGCTGCGCTTTGCAGATGCTTCCACACTCGGTTGGGAACCTAGCAGGCCTCCAACATCTCGACTTGAGTGACTGATTAGCTCTGCAGACGCTTCCGGACTCGGTTGGGAACCTAGCAGGCTTCCAACATCTCGACTTGCATAACTGCTCCGCTCTGCAGACCCTTCCGGACTCAGTTGGGAACCTAGTAGGCCTCCAACATCTCGACTTGAGTGGCTGCTCCGCTCTGCAGACCCTTCCGGACTCGGTTGGGAACCTAGCAGGCCTCCAACATCTCGACTTGCATAACTGCTCCGCTCTGTGGACGCTTCCAGACTCGGTTGGGAACCTAGCATGCCTCCAACATCTCGACTTGCGGGGCTGCTTCGCTATGTGGACGCTTCCGGACTCGGTTGGGAACCTAGCAGGCCTCCAACATTTCGACTTGAGCGGCTGCTTCGCTCTGTGGACGCTTCCGGACTCGGTTGGGAACCTAGCAGGCCTCCAACATCTCGACTTGCACGGCTGCTCCGCTCTGTGGACGCTTTCGGACTCGGTTGGGAACCTAGCAGGCCTCCAACATCTCGACTTGCACGGCTGCTCTGCTCTGCGGACTCTTCCGGACTCGGTTGGGAACCTAGCAGGCCTCCAACATCTTGACTTGAACGGCTGCTCCGCTCTGCAGACGCTTCCGGACTCGGTTGGGGATCTAAGAGGCCTCCAAAGTCTTGACCTGTGTAATTGCTCCGCTCTGCAAAGGCTCCCAGACTCGATTGGCAACTTAACGAGCCTCCAAACTCTTAAGTTGGCCCGTTGTTCCAAGTTAGAGATGGTGCCCAATGTTCAGCATTTGTGTTCGTTGAAGTATCTTATTGTGCCTAAATGTTCCAAACTGCAATGGGATGCGGGAATAGTAGAGCAGCTGCGCCAATGCATGGGAGAAGACTTTATTGAAGAAAGTTCGTCAGAAGTTTCCTGTGATGGAGAAGGTTTCAATGAAGAAAGCAGTGAAGAAAGCGGGTATATCGGTGTCGAAAGTTCGAGCTTGGGAGAAGACTTCATTGAAGAAAGTTCGCCAGAAGTTTCCTGTGATGGAGAAGGTTTCAATGAAGAAAGCAGTGAAGAAAGCGGGTATATCGATGACGAAAGCTCAGGAATCGGCTCCATTGAAGAAAGCGGGTATATCGGTGATTAAAGCTCGGCAAACGGCTCCAGTGAAGAAAGCGGGTATCCGAGGGACGAAAGCTGGGGAACAGGCTCCAGTGAAGAAAGTGAGTGGTAAAATATAACAGCACTTACCGAATGACAATGTAGTGTGTATTACTAAAGAAATTTGTTAAGGATTATATATTTGGAGGCCTAAGTTTTTCATTACATATTATTATGCATGGAGGATTATCTATTTGGAGAACTAAAGGTTTTTGAAAAGGGGTAAGGATATAAAGTGTTATTATAAAACTCTTTGAATCGGGTTTATATTAAATTTATGTAAATTCATTTAACACAAATTTATTGAGATTTTTACATTAAATTTAGGTAAATTTATTTAATATAAACTTATGTTAAAATTTACTGAAGATTATTAAAAATACACGAGAAGAAATTAAATAACTTTTTAATTCTTTGGAAGCGTTGAAAATATTTTTTTAATATAAAATTAAAATATTTTTTTATATGTTTGGTTTTTTTTGAATAAATTTAATTATTATTTTATGAATAAATTTTATTTTAGAAAATTACATAAAATTTATAAAACTTGTCAGAGTGCTCCTATCTGCAGAGGCTTCCGGATTGGTTGGGAACCTAGCAGGCCTCCAACATCTGGACTTGGGAGGGTGTTCCACTCTGCATACCCTCCCACACTCAGTTTGGTGGGATCTAAGAGGCCTCCAAAGTCTTACCCTATCCGAATTCCCAGCTCTGCATATGCTTCCAGACTCAGTGGGGAAGTTGAGAAGCCTCCGAAGTCCTGTCCTGTCTGAGTGCTCCGCTCTGCAAAGGCTCCCAGATGCGCCAACGTCTGGGAGAAGGCTTTATTGAAGAAAGATGGCAAGAAGATTCCAGTGATGGAGAAGGATTTATCGAAGAAGGATGGAAAGAAGTTTCCAGTGATGGAGAAGGTTTCAATGAAGAAATAGATTTCAGTGAAGAAAGCAGGTATCTGGGAGACGAAAGCGAGTGGTAAAATATGACAGCACTTTCAGAATGACGATCGTGGTCTGGTGGCTACAGTGCAGTTTATATTACCAAAGAAATTTATGAAGGTTTATATATTTGGAGACCAAAGTTTTTGATTAAAGATTATTATCGATGAAGAATTATATATTTGGAGAACTAAACCTTTTTTTTTAAGTTTAATGATATAAAGTGATATTATAAAATTTCGTTGAATGAGTTTTATATTAAATTGATGTAAATTCATTTAACACAAATTTATTGAGATTTTTATATTGAATTTATGTAAATTTATTTAATAGAAATTTATGTTAAAATTTATTAAAAATACACAAGAAGAAATTAATTTACTTTTAATTTTTTGGAAGTGTTTAAAATATTTTTTTATATGTTTGATTTTTTTTTTCATGAATAAATTTAATTATTATTTTATTAATAAATTTTATTGAAAAAATTTATAAGAATTTTTGTATTCAAGCTTCTGTGATCCATAATGAATTAAACAAAGTCTTTTTGTAGAAATCACATGAGAGAATTTTTTGGTCACTCACAAGATTGCAAGGATCCTAAGGAAGCATAAGGTGGCTTCACCCTTTTGGTCTTTAAATACCATCCGGAGCTCCCTTAGATCTGTAAAAGACCTAGTGGACCCCAATAATATGAAGGGTGTTTATGTTATCCCATGCTCTTGTGGGACTCCCTTCATTGGTGAGACCGGTCGCTCGATTAATCAAAGAATTTGTGAGCATGCCACTAACATCAAGTATGGCAGGACTCGCTCAAAGCATCACATCTGTATTGAGGACCAAGTCGTTGCTAAGGTTAGTCATTTCCATCATCGTAAATTGAGGGAGGCCCGAGAAACTGAAAAAAGACCCAATAATTTGAATAGAGATGATGGTTGGAATATTAATAGAAGTTGGGTCCCTATCTTGTCCTCCTAATAATTTATTTATTTATTTTTATTTTTTTGTCTATGTAGGGATTGGCATCCTTTTTATAGTATTTGTTGTTGATTTATTTTTCATTAGAGTTTAATTTCTTAATCCTTCGTGTTTTTTATGTATGTTTTTTAATTTATTTTAATTTATTTCCATTAGTTATTTTATTTATCAAATGATCTTGTCTAGATTAGGGTCTTCACTAGTTTTTATAATTTTTTATTCCGCTCCTTTAAAGTTTGACTTTGATTATTTATTTATTTAATTTAAAAACAACCTACGCACCCACGGGGATTTGAACCAGTGACCTATCGCAAGGAGTGCCTTAACAGCACACCCATTCACTCTCAATCCAAAGCCCCGTGGGCCTAAAAACTCGTTGTTTAATATAGTGGTTACTTATTAATATTTGTTTTAATCAATTAATTTAAATATTATTTTTGAAAAACTAGCTATTACATATTAATATTTTAATAAATTAATATCATTATTTAAATATTATTTTTCAAAAACTAGCCGTGTAATATAGCCGTTACTTATTAGTATTTTTAATAAATTAATGAAATAATATCACTATTTAATTTTTTTTTCAAAAACTAACCGTTTAATATAGGAGTTACTTGTTTTTAATATATTAATAAATTAATAATATTATAATTTACACATTATTATTCAAATATAGCTGTTACTTGGAATTATGTCTCTACATTGTTCTCTATTTAAGTGTTTGCCATGGTGTGGCTCTTCATGTGGTCTTGATGATGGACCACACTTGTTGGTTCGAAACGCGTTGGCCAAAAAATTCTCTCATATGATTTCTACGGAAAGACTTTGTTTAATTTACAAAAATTTATTAAAATTATATGTTTATTAAATTAATTTAAAAACAAAAACAATTTAAAAATTATATAAAAGCAATGAAATTCTATTATATTAAAATATTAAAAAAAACTTAATAATTTAAAATTCCCCATCTTTAAAATTTTTAATTATACACTTACTAAAATATTATATAAAAATAATAAAATTCTTTATATTAAAATATTAATTTTATATTATATAAAAATAATAAAATTCTTTATATTAAAATATTAAAAAAATTAATAATTTGAAAATCCCAATCTTTAAAATTTTTAATTATACACTTACTAAAATACTATATAAAAAATAATAAAATTCTATTATATTAAAATATTAAAAAAATTTAATAATTTGAAATTTTCAAAATTCTTAATCATATTTGAAGTGCTTATCATTTTAATAAAACTTTTAATTATACACTTACTAAAATATTATATAAAAAATAATAAAATTCTATCATTTTAAAATATTAAAAAAACTTAATAATTTGAAATTCTCAAAATTCTTAATCATATTGGAAG
Source organism: Pinus tabuliformis (assembly GCA_031772625.1). Taxonomy (NCBI): domain Eukaryota; kingdom Viridiplantae; phylum Streptophyta; class Pinopsida; order Pinales; family Pinaceae; genus Pinus; species Pinus tabuliformis. Next base: position 533,564,301 of record CM062818.1, on the reverse strand, counting down.
CGCTTATCATTTTAAAATCTAAACTTTATTGTGTACATTTTTCAAATATAAAAAAATAAAATCGAAAGCATTTTAGGCTTCAATATATTTTCATAAAATTTGTTTTATTTAAAAATTAATTTATTATCATTTTGCAAATATAAAAGTCTATAATTGAAAGCCATATATATATATATATATATATATATATATATATATATTTATATATATATAATTATATATTTATTTATTGGGATTAAATATGTTTTATATATATATAATTAATTAATTAATTTTGTAAAAATATAAATAAATTTTTTTATATAAAAAATTATATATTTATTTATTATAATTAAATAATTTTTCAAATAAATATATAATTGTTTGATTTTTATTTTATTTAATTGATTCTTAGTATATTTTTATTTTTATTTTATTTATTTATTTTTAATTTTTCTATTTATTTATTAATACAATTTTTTTTTTTTTTAACTTTATATTTTATACATTTATAAATAACATCTCTAACTTACATAAATCAATATACTTTTAGGCATTTACAACCCTCATCAAAGCATCTACATACAAATAACTATTAACCAACTAAATAATAATATTGCTATAAAGTAACCCTTTATTGCTTGTCATTTATACCCATTTTTATAAATAAGGAGAAACAAATTAGAGAGTGGGTATGTAAAATACTAAGGAATTTTTTAATTTTATATGCAATTTCTCACAAGTGGGAGTCATATTTGTTGATAGTCATTGAGAGTTGAATATTCTATAAATTCAAGCATTTTCAAATTTTTTATAAAAATATTGAAGACAATAAATTTAATTAATTTTTTATTTTTATTTAATTGAAATATGTTTTTATATCACCCGGATGTGGGTGCCTTAATGAGTTGTTAATGCTCGAGCACGCGGCGCCGGCATCTGGCAATACCTCGAGTTGGTTTGGCGGTTCGTGGCAGGACATTAATTCGCATTTATGATGCATTGGGTTCAAGGCAAGCAGGGAAAGGATTTCAGGATGGTGCGCACAATTCACGGTTCATTTGTTCTGGTCTCTTCAGACAGTTGCAGAGTCGCTCCGGTTTATTCAGGTAGTGACATTCTCTGGTGGTTATGTCCTCAGAACTTTGGCGCAGTACAGAGCATTTGGAAGCCACCATGGCTTCATAATCGCTCGCATCTAGCCAGCTTCAGGTATTTGGTTTTGTTTCTTTTCGAAGGTGTCTGGTATAGTCAGTCAGTCTCCTCTATCTGCGTCGGGTGTATTAAGCCAGTCTTCTTGCCCATCTCTGTAAGGGGTCTCGTTTCGGTCTTTGCTGAAGGTGTCTGGGTCGGGTATTGGGTTCATTCAGTCAGTGCTGGGTTATTTCTCGTGGTCGTTTATACTCTCTGTGCTGGGTTATTTCTTGGGGTCGTCAGATCAGAGGTCTGTTCACTCCGGTTTCTTTTAGTTTGTGGCGGGTCGCTTCTCTTTCTCCCTCAGTCCTTTAGCACTTTCAATTTGTTAATCCTTTCTGCAATGGCCCGGCGTCGTGGTATTCCCAGGCGGGGTAGTAATTCAGGATCCCGTGGAGGTTTTCGGGGTCGTGGTGGCTCTGGACCTCGACGTATTTCCCCGTTAGCCTCTGCCTCGCCGGCCTCTGTTACACTAAAAAATGTCACCTTGACTACTTACAGTTAGTATGGCTCAAATCAACAGTCATGCTACCCTCTTAGGCAAGTCTTATGCCTCTGTTATCCATCTCAAACTCAAAGAAGAGAGAAAGTCTTGTAAAAAATATGTTTATCTCTGGGGTCGCAGGTTCTCTCTAGCCTTACCTGCGGGGACGCTGACCATGTTCACAAAAGCTGCGTCCATGGACGCTCTGTATGTTAAGGGACAGGTGCGTCCTTCTGTAAAAGGCAAAATGCGCGAGTTTCATCTTGAAAAAGTTACTTGTGGTTACTTCTAGAACCTTCTAGAGGTCGGTTTGATGAAATGGATGCGCCTCCAGTTGGTTCATGTATCTCTATTAAGAGGGAACTTATCCCATCAATAAGGGAGCTATCCCACCCAAAGAGGGGGATTATCCCATTGATGGTGGACCTGAATAACCTCTTTACAGCACTATAAATAAAGACATTGAGCCAGAGGGAGGGGAGGTTAGAGCTATACATTTTCTTTGGGTAAACGCTGCAGGAATTAGGACTCCCATTTAGAGCCTTCTGAGGAGAGATTGTCTTTGCTTAATTCTACTTGGAAGTGGGTGAGCTTTGTCAAAGTAGAGGAAAACCCTTGATGGACCCTGGGAGGAACTTGCACAACACCAAGGCCAGGTTGTAAGAGTTTCTTTGTTTCGTTATTAATACAAATTGGTTTATTTTTCTCAATAGCTTATGTTAATGAGTTATTTCATGTGTTCCTTGGTCTGCATGTTGAATGTATGTTTTATTATATGAAATACAAGTGCTTGGTAATTGTTTGATTGTTTGTGGTTGCAGGAATTGACTTGAAGGAGGAGCTCATCCGGATCGGCAAGGACGGACTACAACAACAGCGTTTTGGAATAAGGTAAGCCTAAACACTTGTAGTTTTCATGTTGTAAAAGGTATATTTAGAGAAAGATCACTCCATTTTGTCTTGTTTGTCGCTAGAGAGTTTAGACTCCTAGGGAGGTCAGTTGTGCCCGCACAAACGACTTTTTCCGCCACGACAAATTGGCGACTCCACTAGGGAATCCATTAATGAGAGAGTCTTTTCCTTTGTGTGAACTTTGCTCTGAGAAAATCATTTTTATTTTCTGGTTTTTGACTGTGAGAATTAGTATTTGGGTGGCTTAGCTTTAGATTTAGTTAGATTTGGTTTTTCTTCATTTTTCCAGAAGGACGCACCCTCTGAGTACTGCACAGTGCGTCTTTGGACGCGCTGTTGCCGTTTGCACAGAGCGGGCCCGCACCTGTTATAACGGGTTGCCTGTGTCTTCCTGTAAAATTTAGGAAAATTCCATTTTTTCTTCAATTGCTTTTAGATTTTGATTTTTCTTAGTATTTTCTGCCCAGATCCTTTAGTACCCTGTCAAAAATTTTCACCTGAACTTGTTTTGTGAGCTTTGAGTGTTTTAGTGGATTTCAACGAAGTTTAGACCTAGGGTTTGATTTTTGGATAGGTTCTGTAGTGACTTTGATAGTAGAAAGTTGTCCAGCCTTAGATCTCTCTGGTTAGTCAGCCTTCTTAGAAGTCGGGCCCGTCGTAAAGTCTCCTTGCGTGAGCAGCTTGCCATTTAAGTTGTTTTGGGTCAAATTTCGAATTACTTGTTTATAAAGTGTTGATTTCCATTTTACAAAAAGAACAAAAAGATTAGAGTTTTGTTTTGGCTAGTTTTTGGTTCTGCAATAAGCTAGTCCTTGATCTGATTGTGATAAAGTAAAACACCTTAGAATAATCATTGTTATTTTTGGCCTCATTAAGATTGCTTAGAATAAATTTGCCTTTTAGTTTGCTTATGAGTGGATTTTCATAGATTTTAATAGTCGTTAAGATTGATTTTTGGTTATATTAGATTTATTTGCTTTATTAAAAGAAAAAATACAAAAACATCTTCTTTAAAAGGTCTTGTTTCAAGTAGCTTTTGTTTTTGAAAGAGGAAAAGAGTTTTTTCGTGCATGTAAAGAGCGGTCATGTTTTTATGCTTTGAAAAGACAAACGAATTGTTTCTTTGATTGTCTTCAATTAAGAAGTTGCTTTTATAAAGATTGCATTCTCTCAACTTTTTAGTTAAAGCAATTCATCGAAAAAGTAAAGTAGTGGGTAAATCATCCTAGGTGCATTTTGTAGTGGTTTCGAGTCGAGTCAACACACCACTAGTTTCACTTCCATCACCTTTTGACTTGAGAAACAACCTTAAAAATAACGCTTAAATTAAAATCAATCTAGTAATTTTTATTTTCTAGGGCTCTAAAGCACCAACATAGCTTAGGCTAGTGTCTTGGAATAGGTGAGTACTTAACTCTCCAAGGCAGTAAAACAAACAAGTAGTCGATCTTGTGATAGAATCAAATCCAATTGTTACATTTACACTCTGGGAAAGCTCCTCTTAAAGGAGAAGCACGAGCTCGTGTCCGAACCAGTGAGGGGATCATTCCTCCCTCGTTGGGAACGACGCCAGACACAGTACGTATTACAAACGGTAAACCTCGGATTAACCATTGTCGAGGAGCCAGGGGTCACTTATCGGTAAACCTTGGATTACTGTCAAGGAGCCGGTAAGGGGATTGAGCTTGTTACTCTGCCCTTGCGTGCTGTCGGAGTTTAGACTGTTCCCCCAGGTGTACTTGTAGTCGTTGGTAACCTTAGTGACCATAATCTCTAGGATTCTACCCAAGGTGACGGTGGAGGGAAGGTCCCACTGTACCTGGAGCAGACGTCGGCTATACTCACTTGGATTTTCTGGGGGGTTCGCTTCACTTCGAGACGGTTAAAGTGGAGGAACTTGGTCCAGTCTATTCATTAAGCAGGTTGTCGGCGTAACTGTTCCACCCGCCATTTCTGTACTGAATCCTGCGAGGTTGGACCTAATCACCAACTAGCGCTTTTGGTCCAGAAGATACTGTTTGTGTTTGGTTTGACGCTCTAGATTTTTTAGGCGTGTGCTTCAAATTTGTTTGCTTCTTTAGAAGACTTTAGGTGGTTTGATTTGAAATTTTTACTTTGTTTTCGTGTGTTGTAGTTAACAATCATTAATTGTGGCGGAATTACCGAGACGGTCCCGTCGACTTGGGGGCCAGTCTCCTGAGATTGTCACCGGAATAGATTTGTTAAGAAAACTCCATCAATCGCGGGGTGAATCTCCTGAAGACATTCCGGGTCAGTACAAAGGGTTAAAGGTCCTTGTAACTCCTCCTAGTGACAGTAGAGTAGGTTCACCTGAAGAAGGAGAATCTTCCTTGGTAGTCCATCCAGATTACCAAAGTTTAGAAACAGGTTACAATCCCGAAACTGTTACAGTTTCCGAGCTTGCTGGTAGTTTTTCATCTGCCAGTGAAACAGGCGAAGAACCTGAAATTTCCGAACCTGTTACTCCAACTCTTAGTGTTCCTGATTCACCAAGAATAGAAAGAATTATCACCGAAAATCTTCCTGTTGGTTTAGTTGCTATAGAAGAACTTGTTCCAGAGGAAGAAATAGGCGTCTTTAATCCTGAAGATCAAATTACCCTTGATCTAAGGGAGCGTGAATCCATCTTTTACAGTCCTCCTAGAAGTGAATCTTGGTACCTTGCATTAACCAATTTTTTAGACAACTCAGTAGGTTTTTCTACACCTCGTACTCCTTTTCCACCTAGAGGAATTCATACTCCTGTAAATATGTCTGGTCAGTCATCGGTGTTTACGCAAAGTCCTGAATCTTTTTTACATGGCGGTCCTTCTGTTCCTACTGGGTATCAATCTCTTTCTGGTACCTTTGCGGGAGCATCTCCTCAACCCATTGATCATGGGTTATTAGTTGGAAACAGTGGTAATGTACCATTGAGTATAGGTGACATTTACATGATGTCAGGTTCAGTTCCCGTTACCCAACCTCAAGGTGGCCAATTACCGCCTGGGGGGCAACCTTCGTTAATGCCTGGGGGGCAACCTCAAGGTACTTCATTCGTGTCTGGGGGACAACCTCAAGGTCAGTACGCTCCTATGGGGCAATACATACCTCAAGGTCAACCCCAGCCTCAATATGTACCCCAAAGTCAACCTCAGTATCAATATCAACCTCAAGGATGGCAACCTCAAGGATGGCAACCCCAAGGGTATCAACCCCAAGGGTATCAACCTCAAGGATACCAACCTCAAGGTCAAGGTCAACCCCAGTACTAGTATTTACCTCAAGGTTATCAACCTACGGGTCAATACTCTGGTCAAAGTTATCAACCACCTCAAGGGTATGGGACTGCACCTTACAATTATCAACCCTATCCTCAATCTGGCTATGGATCTCAGTATCCTCAACCTGTTACGGGTCAGTACCCTGGAATGTTAGTGTGGGATCCATCACAGGGTCAACAGATGTCGCAACCAAGTATACAGTCGGTACCTCAAGCAGGACAACCTGTAGTTCCTGGTCCACCCCAGCAACCGCAACCTGTCCAGTCAAGTGTTCAGACCCCTGTAACTTCGGTAGTTACTCAGCCGCCAATTGCACCTGGTACTCCACCTCACACGGCTGCAGCAACTACCGCCACATCTACCATACTTACTTCTGGAGTATCGGCAGCTCCGGTTTCTACTGTCCCTGTAACCACTCCTCAGACATCTGTACCGTTGTCTGGATCTACGATTCAAACCACAGTCCAGATGCCTGTAGGCCAACCTGGTACAAGTACGGTTGTTACTACTCAACCTCAATTTGTTCAACCTCCGTACCAGGGACAGTATCAACCTGGGCAAGCTGCCCAACAACCGGTTTACCAGTATCAACCGTATCCTGGGTACACTTATCAACAACCTCAGCAACCCCAGTACGGTCCGGTTAATCCTGGTTTTCCAGGAGGATATAATATCCCAAATGCGACTCCTGTTCCTAGTTATCCTGGATATCCTCCTCCTGGGGCTGGTATTGTGACTCAGAGTTTTAGAGATCCTAACCGGCAGTTACCATTTATTGCGACTTTAGATTTACCCGACTTGACGCGCCTAACGAACGATCCAATTCAATATCTTCAGTTCTGGCCGCCAATGCCAAATAAGTTGCCCAGCGATATACCCAAGTTCGAAGGTAAGTCTGGAGAGGATCCGTCCAATCACGTGATGACTTACCACCTCTGGTGTGCTTCAAATTCCATCTCGGATGATTCGATCCGTTTACGTCTTTTTCAGCGTACGCTCATTGGTCTCGCGGCCAAGTGGTACATTGAGTTACCACGGGCCTCTTTTTACAACTTTAGCCAGTTAGCTACCTCGTTCTTAACTCATTTTCAGTTACCAGTCAGATACGATAACGGTACAGAGTTATTAACTTCACTAAAACAATCGACCTCCACGTATATTTCAGATCACATCCATGAGTGGAGACGTCGAAGAAGATTAGTGAAAGTTTTTATCCCGGACCAAATCTTAGCTGAATGGTTTGTTAAATCACTATTACCAAGAATTACTGAAGATGTAGCTAAGGCCGGAGTAGTTACTGAGGAGCAAGTCATTGCTCAGGCACAATACCTTGACTTAGTTTACACGCAGTCGGGTACATTACACGAGAAGATTCCGGATCTTCCAAAGTCGAACCAAATCGCTGCTGCTCCTTCGGGATCTCATGCCGCTGATGGTATGATTGGTATCGTGACTACGAAGAGCAAGAAGAAGTCTTCCAAGGCTTCAACTACTCCAATTATCACTTTGCCTGATTCTCCGACAGGAGAGTCTTCTCCTGAACTTACCGCCGATATTCACGCTGTAGAGTCATCTACGGCCAAATCAAAAAACGGTGGGAAGAAGAAAGGAAAGAAGAAGGCTAAAGCAGACAAGGCTCCAAAGGAGAAAACTGAAAAGTCGGAAACCAATGACGAAAAGCGCAAACCTCGATATCCTTGTCTCATTTGTGAAGATCATTTTATGAGAGACTGCCCTCATCGGGCCGAGGTAGTGAAAATAGTCAAAGGTTCTCCCACTCCTGCTGTGTTAAAAAATCCATTTCCGGAGCAGGAAAATAAGATGATAGGTTCTTCTTCGAATGCCAGTGAAGAACCCATTTTGATGATGTCTCATGTGAGGATTGCGACTCGATCGCAAGATTATGGTAGTAAGGCTCCTGTTGATGGCAAGGAAGCAGAATCTTCTCACTCTAACCCATCAACCTCAGCTCCTGGTTCCGATCCACTACAGATCGAAAAACCTAACCCAGACTTAGTGATTAAGCCGCCCGCCAAGGGTGTACTTCGAAGGTCTGCTTTCAATCCACATGCGAGAGCAGCCCAGAATTACAACATTGTTGAGGACTTAGCTGTTTCACCTTCAGCAATGTCGGCACTCGAAGTGCTGCAATCATGTCCAGCACAACGAAAATTGCTTTTGTCGGCTATCGGAGCTGTCGATGTTCAGGACCCGAACCTAATGATCTTTGATCTAGAAAATAGTACACCACGTCTCCCCCATCAAATGGCTTTCCAAATTCCAGTGATAGTAAAAAACAGGCCTATTCATCGGACTGTGATTGATGAGGGAGCTTCTACGTGTATTATGTCGATTCAATGTTGGAGATCGCTTGGTTCTCCTTCGTTGAACCAATCCCCCACCATCCTTAAGGCCTTTGATGGCCGTGGGTTCCGTCCGTTTGGTATTCTACAAGAATTGCCTATAGGGGTGAAGGTAAAACCGTTAGTCTGGATGTGGAAGTGGTTGATGCCCCTCTAGACTACAACCTTCTTTTGGGTCGAAGTTGGTCATATGCTATGACAGCGGTCGTTTCATCGGTCTTCAGAGTCATTAAGTTTCCACATAACGGTAAGATCGTGACTATTGATCAGCTGACATACTTTTCATCCGACCCAGCCTCTTCAGAGAGTATCCAACATGTTGGTAAGACGACAATCCCTTATAGGACGTTGGTGTAGGTTTAGTTAAGGATTCCGGTTTACTGGGAACTTTTCCTCTCCCTCCGCTCAGCGTAGAACCTTCGTTTGCAACAATTCATATGATCACGTCAGAAAACATTATTTATGATGATCCTTGGTATGTTCCATCTGACTCTGAGATAGACTCATTCGGTGATGTTATGCCGTTGAGTCCGTATGAAATTGCTTATGAAGCTCTTATGTCTTTTACCGACTTTCATTCAACCGAAGTCGACCAAATGAATGTGGTCAGTGAAGAATCCCTTTTCACCTCACCCTTAGAACGGATAGCGTTTCCCGAAGTCGTGTCATCTGACGAACAACTTCGCGAAATCCTAAGTGTAGACAATCTACCATGGGAGGATCTCCATCACAGATCTTCGTTTTTACCTAAGGATGATGCATTTGAAAATGATTTTTCATCTATCTTTACCGCTGAATATGTCAAAGACGCTCAGGATCCAACGAAACATTCTGATTCAGAGTTGAATTTAGGGAATATTTCTCGTACTATTCCCATTGATATTTCAGTGAAGCCCGGAATCGAGGAGAACATTCATATAGGTGCCGCATGTACTGAAGAAGAAATCCAAACTTACAAGGCCCTATTCCAAGAATTCCGCGACGTGTTTGCCTGGTCTTACGAGGAAATGCCAGGAATCGATCCTGCCATTGTTGTTCATGAAATCAAAACCTACCCGGATGCTAAACCCATTCGGCAACGGTTGCGTCAGATTCACCCTCGAAAAGCGGCTGCGATTAAAGCAGAAGTCGAAAAGCTGTTGAAAGCAGGTTTCATTTATCCGATCCCGTTAACGGATTGGGTATCGAATATTGTTCCCGTCAATAAAAAACAAGGAACAATAAGAATCTGTATCGACTATAGGGATATCAATCGAGCTTGTCCAAAAGACAACTATCCTACGCCTTATATCGATCAAATTATTGATGATTGTGCCGGAAGTGAAATGTTTTCCTTCATGGATGGTTTTTCGGGCTATAATCAAATCAATATTCTACCTGCCGATCAACCAAAAACGGCATTCATTTGTCCATGGGGGACATTTGCTTATTGCAAATTACCTTTTGGGCTTAAGAATGCCGGCGCTACTTTTCAACGGGCGATGTCTTATGCATTTCATGACATCAAGCACATTGTGCAACCCTATCTCGATGATTTGCCTGCTCATTCTTTACATCGAGCTGATCACCTTGTCCACCTACGAGCAATCTTTATGAGGTGTAGGCATTATCGAATTCGGTTGAATCCCCACAAGTGTGTTTTCTGTATAGAAACAGGTCGATTGCTGGGATTTGTTGTTTCAAAAGCCGGCATTCGCGTCGATCCCTCGAAAGTCGAGGCTATCATCAAATTGCCTCCTCCTTCGAGTTTGCGCCAACTCCAAAGTTTGCAAGGGAAAGCGAACTTTTTACGCCGATTCATCCCAAACTACGCCGAGGTCACTAAAGGTTTTACACGGTTGTTGAAACAGAACACACAATTCTTTTGGGACGAGATTGCCCAACAATCTTTTGATGCACTTAAACACGCGTTGACCCATGCACCGTTATTGCATCCTCCCAACTACAACCAGGACTACTTCTTATACCTCGCAGCTTCGCATTCCACCATTGGAATGGTGTTAGTTCAAGAAGATGAATTCGGAGCGGAGCATGTGATATATTATCTTAGTAGGACCTTGAATCCCACTGAGCTAAAATATTCGCATGTGGAGAAATTGGCCCTGGCAGCCGTTCAAGCTGTCCAGCGTTTTCGTCACTACATTCTTCTCCGCAAAACTACAGTTATTTCGGATTGCAACCCTATGATTTATATTTTGACAAAACAACTGCTAGGGGGCAAGTACTCTAAATGGATTGTCATCCTGCAAGAGTTCGACTTGGAGTTCGAGAAGTCCAAGTCTAAGAAATCCTTAGTTTTTGCGGAATTGATGTGTGATTTCCCGAGTGCTGACACAGAGACTGTGGCAGAGGAGTCCATTGCGGACGAATCTTTGTTTCTTATCAGTACTGTAGATCCGTGGTACGGGGATATAATCATTATCTCCAAACCCAAACCTTTCGGCCTGAAGCTTCCAAAGCAGAACGTCGAAAAATTCGGTTTCAATCCCAGCCATACAAAATTATTGGAGATACACTTTATCGCCGGGGGGCAGACTTAGTTTTTCGACGTTGTTTAACTCACGAAGAGGCTGAGAGGGTTTTGAATGATTGTCACTCTGGAGCATGTGGCGGTCATATGTCTGGGTATGCCACAGCTCAGAAGGTGTTGCGCGCTGGCTATTTCTGGCCGTCTATGTTTAAAGATTGTATCATTGCAGTCAGGAAGTGCCACAACTGTCAAGTGTTTGATCGCAAGATGCGCGCTCCACCTGCTCCTCTCCACCCTATAATTGCCGTTGGTCCATTCGCCAAATGGGGTATCGACTTTATTACTTGTAACCCTCACTCGGCCGGGGGGCATGCGTATATCATCCTTGCGGTTGATTATTTTACTAAGTGGGCCGAGGCGATGCCTACATTCGACGCAAGCGGCAAAACAGCTGCAGTTTTCGTATTCAATCATATCATAACTAGGTTTGGTGTCCCACAAGCAATCATTACTGACCATGGGAGCCATTTTCGAAACGTCATGATGACTGAGCTTACAAGCCAGCTTGGTTTGCGCCACGATAGCTCTACTCCTTATTATCCGCAAGCCAACGGTTTGGTTGAGTCTATCAACAAAGTTCTAGTTATCATGATTCGACGAACCATTGGTGTTCATCGGTCGAATTGGCACAACATGTTATTTTCAGCGCTATGGGCATACCGAACCTCAGTGAAAAATTCAACAGGGTTCACTCCTTTCCAGCTAGTTTATGGCTTAGAAGCTGTGTTACCCATTGAATGCGAAATCCCATCACTTCAAATGGCTGTCGAATTACTTCCAGCTACTTCCGAAGAGGAGAAACGTTTATTATACTTGGCTAAATTAGATGAGACTCGACGTGACGCTACATTGGCAATCGAGACTCACGCGAAACGAATGAAAGCTCAGTATGATAGAAATGTAACCCCTCGAAGTTTTTCGGAAGGAGACCTAGTACTATTATATGATCAAGCTAACGATAAGCTAGGTGCCGGAAAATTCGTTCCCATGTGGCATGGGCCCTACATTGTAAAGCGAAAGCTAGCAAAAGGGGCTTATGAGCTAGTTGATTTTGATGGGGACTCTTTGGGTAAACCCAGAAATGGACTTTACCTAAAGAGGTATTATGCTTAAAATGATGGGTATGGAGAAATTTTTAGATAGGTTAGATTTTCTTTCTAGCTAGCAAGTGTGTTAGTTTAGTCAGTGTGCTTAGCTTAGAGAGTGTGTTTTTTCGTCGTTATTCTGGCTTATCTTGGTTTTACTCTTGATATTGTAGATGTCGACGCCTCTCCAAACATACATTGGATTTGCTGATGGTGCTTGTCGTAGTACACGGAATATCTCTTCCGCAGCTTGGGTTATCTATTCGCCCTCTGACGAGTTAGTTTCTATGCATGGGGTAAGCCTCGGTCAAACAACGAATAACATTGCAGAATACAGTGCAGTGGTTGAATTATTATCCGAATCTATTTCATTTGGAATTCGACGTTTGATAGTGAGGTTAGATTCTGAACTTGTTGTATTACAGCTTAATAGAGTTTATGCCATTAGAAATCCTGTGTTATTAAGGTTGTTTTTGAGAGTGCGTCTCTTGGAACGTGAATTTGATTACATTGAATATCAACATATTCCAAGGTCCTTAAATACATTAGCAGATGCAATTGCTTCTCGAGTGTTGGACAGACATTTACAATAATCATGCAAGTAAATTTAAAAACATTTCATCATACATGTTAAACAAGATAAGCCGGTAATAGTGATATATATAGATAGAAGTGTGTCAAAAAATATATACATCGTCTTCGATCATAGGTTGAAAACACCTTATGATCGGCAAAATGATAGTACAAAAAGTCAAAAATGTCACATGTGACTACAAAAGTGACTAGTCAATCACTGGTGGTGCTCTCTGTATGACACCACTGCGCGGGCTACCTTACGCAAAAATCTCCTAAACGGTCCAGGGACCGCGACTACGAAACGCTGAAGCCTGATAGGAATGTCGTCCATAGTAGTCTCAGGTATATCTGCCGTGAGACGCTCTAGATCATGCTCCAACTCAGCTAGTATGTCTGCAGCCGCGTCCTGTGGGGCCGGTACCGGTGCAGCTGGATGTAGTCTATCATAAGGCCGGAGGTTGGCTGGACGCTGTGGACCAACATCTGCATTTTGAAAAGTTTTACTATTAGTTTTGAGACGATATATATGAAAAATAAAAAAAATACATAATTAGAAAACTTGTGAAAATAAAAGTACCTCTGTCGTCCCATTGTTCTCCCTGTGGAAGAACCATGTCCGGATCACCTCTAAAATCCATTCCGGCATACGGAAAGTCCTGTATCGAAAAAACCTGGTCCTCTAACCAGTGAAAGTAACTATCTGAGAATCGAACCACTGCCGCACCCTCGTCAGGATGCCGGGCCATCACCGCAACCCATCGTATCAGCTTTGGCTCCTGAGGACCCAAGATATCAACAGTGAGTTGCTGAGGGATCAGCATTGGAACTCTCTCCAAGGCAAAGCTCACGACTATAGGCCCATATCCAAAAGTCTTTAGTCGTCCGTTCTTTGCCTTGGTCAGTTGGCTCTTCATATGAGCCGACACAGCTTCACACCAGTTGAAAATGGTGCCTTGGTAACAGTCAATTGCCATCCGCATTTGGGATCCGGAAGCAATGTGTAAAGCGGCCGCGCCGCAAATCTGGTAACCGTGAACGCTATGACTTTGAGTTCAGGCAGAGTGATGTGTTTTATCTCTATGCCTTTTGAATGGTGAGCCCCACGTGTGCACCAATCCTCGCGGAGACTATCAAGGGATTGGCCACCCGGCCTAGTCCCCGCAAGATTGAGTTGCTCGCCTCTGTTTGGCAAGCCAGTGAGAAAGTATACATCCGAGGGCTCTATCTCGAGCTGGTGCCCTCCTATGTAAAAGCATTGTTCTTGAACGTTCCATCGCTCAACCAGCCATTCCAAGAATCTTACCTGGCCCCTCATGCCCGGTATGGTCCAATATTTGTATAATCCGCATGCTCTTAGGGCATCCAGGGAAGGTTGATGATTTATTGCAGCTTCATCTTCCTCTACATGCTCTCTTTCTCTCCAGTCTAACATGATTAATGCCCTGCATATCAAAAATAGCAATTAGAAATTGATTTGAGGATTTTTGGTAGGTTTTTGAGGGAGTTGGGGTTTTGAAATGCGCACTTCTTGGAAGACGCACCCCGGCTTTGTAGCACAGGGCGCCCGGACGCAGCTGGCCTGAAGGCGGGCTGCGTCTTCCGACCGTTTTCCCGTATGAGAAAAAGTCGGGGGACGCAGGTCACCCGAAGGGCACCTGCGTCCGCCGAGAGGCGCATTCCAAAACCAAAACCCCCCCAAAAAATGAAACTAAGACCTAAAAATTAATTCTAAACGGATAGAAATGCAGAGTAGGATGTGTAAAATACCTGGATGAAACGGCGTTCGATTCCGACGGTCAGATTTTCCGCAGCGACCACGGGAAGTTTCTTGTCAAAAGCTCCTTTTTCAACCTCCAAAGTCAAACGGTAAAAATGACATGGTAAAAGGTCTTTTTATAGGTTTTTTGGATGAATTAGTTCATTTTTTACCATGAAAAGATGTTTTTCAATGTATTTTTGCCTATTTTAAACAGGTATGAGTAATGTGTTGCTTTTGTGCAGGACAAAGGGATTTCGAGGGAAATTGTCATTTTTCACAAATAAAAATATCAGAGTCATCTTTTAAGCCCTTTTCTGACTCCTAAAACATGAAAAGATCGCCGAGAGTTTCTTTTACACTCGTTAAAACGGAATTAAAAGACGGTCCCCTTTTAGCTCTTTTCTGACCGTAAAATCAGGAAAAGATTGCCGGGTTTTTGTCGTTTCAAACTCGATAAGGAAATAAAACGACGTGTCCTTGATCGCTTTTTACTTTTCAGGTGACGACACTATTATGAAAGTACTCCTTGGTCGCAAGATCAAGCGGTTCCCCCAGGTATTATTTTATACTTTTTCGGGCTTGAGGGACACAAATTTACGAAAAAGTTCAACGTGGAGTTTCCTTAAGTTTTTCAGACTCTCTAAAATTGAAAAACGCCGAGTTTCTCCTATACTGGGCTCGTTAAACTTTTACAGTAAAGGACCTGTTCAATTACAAACAGGAACGAACCACTCCTTCCTAGGGTTCGAATTTAAACTAGGTTGGACTCGTCCGAAGGATGAGCTTATAATCAAGCATATGTTATCCTCCTCAAGCTTGTTAAAAATAAAGAGGTACTTGCCAGAAATGGTGGGGGAAAAGAGAGAAGAATGAGCCTATTTGTTACCTTTATCTCAAAAGAAACTTTATTACCACTCTTGAACACGACACTTTTCATTCACCTGGGTTGGGAAATCTTTTACCTCACAGTTGACCAAACCACTTTGAAAGTCTTTAACCGGGTTCTGGGGATTAACTTTGAGTTATTCGTCACCAAGCCATCTGTCGTGTCGTTATGTGTTCAAGAGGTCTGCAAGCAAAACTTTCATCTGCAAAATACTTGTCATCCATTTGACCATCCCTGAGTCAGTCCTTACAGCAACATTTCTTCAACTTGAACAATGATTTCGTGTTGCAGGCTTGCCTGCAACGGGTCGCTTTCTATCGACATCGACACATTATCTAGAAAGATGACTTAGGAATCGACAGTACCTTGAAGTCTGCATGCATCAATGGCAGGTTTCTCGCCTTTGACGTCAGTTTACATCATTGACTTTCGATCAAAGGATTCCGTGAAGTGTTCGACATCAAAACATCTATTCACATTTCACGGTTGTGCTTGGTACTTTGAGAACCATTGACATTACTGGTGGTCTCTCTCACGCTTGTTAACAGTTTACATCATCGACTGGTAATCAAGTGGTTTCTAACATGTTCGACATCAAATCATTTAATCACATGCTTAGAATCGTACCAATTCGGGAAGTAGAAGTGAAGACCCTGGATCTAGTTTCTACCATCCAGGCTGCGAGGAGTTTTGTATTCATTATCTATGTAGACTAATCATAAACAGATGGCTGCGTCCATACTGTGTCTACAAAAGTCTATAAAAATGATGTACTGCAAGATCATTCCTGTATCAGAATAGTTAGTCCATTAGTTAAAGTTTTGAATCTGAGTATGGGAATGCCTACCTCAGTGATGATATAATCTTATACATGTATTTTGTGTTGAAAATTGCAGGTTCCAACCAGGTCATCCACAAGACAATCCTTGAAATGATAAAGCGCTTCACCCTTCCTAGAATTACAAAACCCTAATCTATTCCAGGCTTCGCACTTTAGGGGGCAATCTGTTACACTAAAAAATGTCACCTTGACTACTTACAGTTAGTATGGCTCAAATCAACAGTCATGCTACCCTCTTAGGCAAGTCTTATGCCTCTGTTATCCATCTCAAACTCAAAGAAGAGAGAAAGTCTTGTAAAAAATATGTTTATCTCTGGGGTCGCAGGTTCTCTCTAGCCTTACCTGCGGGGACGCTGACCATGTTCACAAAAGCTGCGTCCATGGACGCTCTGTATGTTAAGGGACAGGTGCGTCCTTCTGTAAAAGGCAAAATGCGCGAGTTTCATCTTGAAAAAGTTACTTGTGGTTACTTCTAGAACCTTCTAGAGGTCGGTTTGATGAAATGGATGCGCCTCCAGTTGGTTCATGTATCTCTATTAAGAGGGAACTTATCCCATCAATAAGGGAGCTATCCCACCCAAAGAGGGGGATTATCCCATTGATGGTGGACCTGAATAACCTCTTTACAGCACTATAAATAAAGACATTGAGCCAGAGGGAGGGGAGGTTAGAGCTATACATTTTCTTTGGGTAAACGCTGCAGGAATTAGGACTCCCATTTAGAGCCTTGTGAGGAGAAATTGTCTTTGCTTGATTCTACTTGGAAGTGGGTGAGCTTTGTCAAAGTAGAGGAAAACCCTTGATGGACCCTGGGAGGAACTTGCACAACACCAAGGCCAGGTTGTAAGAGTTTCTTTGTTTCGTTATTAATACAAACTAGTTTATTTTTCTCAATAGCTTATGTTAATGAGTTATTTCATGTGTTCCTTGGTCTGCATGTTGAATGTATGTTTTATTATATGAAATACAAGTGCTTGGTAATTGTTTGATTGTTTGTGGTTGCAGGAATTGACTTGAAGGAGGAGCTCATCCAGATCGGCAAGGACGGACTACAACAACAGCGTTTTGGAATAAGGTAAGCCTAAACACTTGTAGTTTTCATGTTGTAAAAGGTATATTTAGAGAAAGATCACTCCATTTTGTCTTGTTTGTCGCTAGAGAGTTTAGACTCCTAGGGAGGTCAGTTGTGCCCGCACAAACGACTTTTTCCGCCACGACAGCCTCACCGCCATCAGATCACTCCGGACCCTTCCTAAATAGCTCTTTTCACTCATCCCGGTTCAAATTTAAAAGAAGGCTTAACAAACCGATTATCTCAGCTATTATAACTGTCATCTTCTCGGAGGAAGAAGATGAGCTCACAGGCTCAGTTTAGACCTCGAAGGAAAAGTCTCTTTCTCAAAATTCCAGTGACTCTCAGGGCAGTTTGGCGGGTGATGTCCTCAATAATCTCGCTGCGTTGAAGGAAGAAGGTCAATAAGAAGATTCTCGCCATCAACAAGACTCTTCTTAAGAGAATATCATAGCTTGTGCACCAACGCAATTCTCTGGTAGCGTTCTGCACCTTGTGACTCCTCCAGGCTGCAACATGATGGAAGTTGAAGATAATGTGATGGTTCATTGGGTAAGCTCTCCCAACAAGGCAAATGAAGACGACACAGACTCGCCACCTCAGGCATAACTACTTCTGCCTCAGCAAGTCATCTCAGGAATGCTGGTTTTTGGATGTAATTCTCAGTGGGTATGGCTTCTGATATCATCAGTATGGTTTTTCTCATCCTCCAGGTTATGATTTTGGCTTTCCAGTTTTTTTGTAATAGTGGCAAAGAACAGTATTTTGTAATAGGGTGGCTCATACTAAAGCGTCGATCCTATCTAGCTCTATTTAGTCTTGGGTCTATGATTTTCATCTTTGTAAACAGAAGGCTAAGTGTTAATTGCCACGGTTTTTCTGACAGAGGGCAGGCTACAGCCCCCTCAGAGGTTCAAACCTCTTTGTAAATATTTTTCTTTTTATTCATAATAGAATAGTCTTTATACAGAAAAAAAAAGAAATATGTTTTTATATAAATATGTAGAGAAACAAATTCATAAAATATTATATATAAATTATTATTTATTCATAAAATATTTAATAAAAATAGATTGTATAATAAAAAAATTATATTTAATTTGTCAATTTATTTTTCATTTTCTATGTTTAATCTAACTAATTTTCAAAATTAAATTAATCATTCATATATATATATATATATATATATATATATATATATATATATATATATATATATATATATATATATATATATGGGGTTAAAAATTGTGTTTATGTTGCACCTAGGGTTTCTTTTGTTGTCATGCTATTTTAGTATAGTGAAGTTATGAGTTGTGATTGTAAATTATTAATTTCTTCATCCCAATTTCATGAATGGATCTTTGAGCAATTTTGTCAACATCAAACTCCCATATATTATTGTGTGTTTACTTATGCCTTTCATTTCTCTAGGCTTGCACTTCATATTTGTTGAGTTTTTTTTGTTGGTGTGTTGTTAAACAATCTCAATGGTTGGGCCTTCCACATCAAATGTGGAAGCCCTTGGTTCAACAAGTGAGAAGAAATGCAAAATTGTCAAAAGGGCGAGTTCCAACTCCACTCTAGATATGAAACACTCTATGGAAAAATCGAACATCAAAAATTCGATGCAGAAAGGATTAATTAATGATTTCACTAGCCTTTGGTCTAGCCCCAATATTGTTCAAGAATGGACCCCTAAGAATTGCATCAATCAAAACTTTATTTCTATTATCATTGCAAAAAAGCTTTTTTATATTTTTTTATCTATAAAATGCAGTGGATATTCCATTGGATAGTTCGTCTCAACATATTTGATAAAATATATTAAAATTCGAAAATGTATACTATGAGGGTTTATTTTTCTTAGATTTCTAAATTTATTAATTTAATAAATCTAGAACAATGAAAAATATGGAAAATAGAGGACAGTGAAAAGTAAACATCAACAAACCACAATGAACATAAGATATGCTTTGGGAAATCCTTTTAGGAGAAAAATTAGTTGGAAGGTGAGGTTTCTTTGCTCTCTCTTCCTCTAAATGGAAGTGGTGCAAATACAAAGTAGTGAGACCTATGGCTCGTGGGTTGCTACAAAACAAAACCGTTTGTTATGCTCTCTCTCTCTATCCACTCTTAGCAACTCTTTTCAATTATGGAACATAATGCACTTGAATAGAATGGAACCATGTTTCCTCCTAGTGGCATGGTTATAACATAGCTTGGTAGCCAACTAGTGGTTAAGTTTGACTCCTTTGAACTCTTAAGTAAAGTTACAATATCAACCCTTCTAGAGTCCTCTTCATCATGTTCACGTGTCTAGTGCATTTTCTATGAATAATAGGGCCCGGTGTGGCATCCTCTCGAATTATGGTGGTTCATCATGATAGGTGAACTTTGGGAGGCATAACTCTTGCATGCAAACTCTAATTAACGACTTTTGTAGATAGTTGGAAAGTCCTATGTTGTATAATAACACCAATGGATGGAGTGCTTAAGGGGAAAAGTTTTACTCCCCAAAAAACATCATTAAAGGCCTCACACTGGCCCTAGAAGGTTCAAGGCCCCAATTCTCCAAATTGGGCCTTACCGCTAAAAATGCTCATGTAAGTTGATTTCTCTAATTTTCCACTTTATAAGCATTGAGATGGATAAAAACCAATGTAACGATCCAATCCATGTCGATTTTTATTTGAAAATATAGAATAAAGGGACTTGATCTTTAGAACTCGTTCCTATTCTATGGGTTGCAGGGGAATAGGGGAATGTATTTATTTCATTGGACTTTGGACTTTAACCTAGATATAGAAATCACATTTGCTCCTATCTGGATCAAATTTACACACCTCCATATTATCTTTGGGACCTTGATTCCTTCAAATTATTGGAGAAAAGTTGGGGTGTTACACAATTTACATTGAACCTAAGGGAAATTTTTTTACATGTGCTAGAATTTGTGTGGAAATGGACTTTCAACCAAGAGTGTTTGAGGCAATTTAACTGAATTTGGAGGACCAGAGTTATCTACAAGCCCTAATTATGAGAAAGTCATTTTTAAATGTAACATGAGTGTGGACATTTTATAAAATGTTACTTAAAATCCCAAGAAATTCAACCATCTTCGAAGCAGAGTTCAAAGAAAATTTCAAGCTCTCAAAATAATATTGAGCAAGGTGCACTCAAACAAGTAAGAAGAAAGCATAAGTGACAATAGCCTTGGTGGGACTCAACTTGATAACCAATCTCATCTACACTTATCCAATCCCTCCAATAATATATTTGGAGCTCTGACGATGAAGAAGAGGTTGAGAAAGATCATTCAAAGAATAACTTAGAGCCTAGCTCAGGGTGTCTTTCAAAGGAACAAAAGATTTTAAAAAATGCAGCTTCTAATGATACCCATATTGAGCAATGTGCACCTTCTTAGGTGAAGGGATCTATTCCATAAATAGAGAGTATGGCTCCACTTCTGAAGGATAATATAGTTACCAACTTAATGAGAATTTTTATCTCAAAATGAGAACACTAAGTCAACAAATCTAGATTAAAAAATCAAAATTGACTCTAAAATTGGCACTTGAAATTTATTTACTATTTGTTTTTATAAATTTACTTAAAAAATAAGTTAATAAAAAAGAAAAAAAAATGATCTGATATTTCCTGATTCATCACAATATATTTTCTGGTTGACGTTTCGAGCTAGCAACTGTGGCTCATCATCAAGACATAGATAAGAAATATGATCTAGTTTAGAAAGATAAATAGGAGAGAGATGCAAGGTCAAAGAGTGGAAAATAGACATTAGGTTAGATAAAAGTTAGAGATAAATTTAATTCATTAATAAAATTGTAAGAACATGATTCAAACGATCATATTTATTAAAATATATAAAAAAAATAACATGTGTGTGTGTGTGTGTATATATATATATATATATATATATATATCAACAAATTGTAATCAAAAGTATATATATAAATATAAAATAAAAATGTGTAAAAATACATTAGTAATAATATCGTTAATATAAGGAGATCGAGAAACAAAAGAGATTCAAATGGCCAAAAGTATATAATAATCAATAGAAGGATATATATATAATCAATTCTTACATTATAAAAGAAAGAAATAAAGATATTAAGTTCAGAAGGAAATTAGTAACACTACGGAATTATTATTACAATAATGAGGGTTAAAAAAATAATAGGGAATCTATATATATATATATCTCTCTCCAAGGAAAAATGCACAATTTTCATTAATATGTTAAGAAAATTACATGTTGTATAATGCTGCATGTATGAGATGTATTCACTGAAGAGCTGTTTAGAAGAGTTAGGGAAAAATTGTATACAAATTTACATCATAGTAGTCCAAGTAGTTATATCCACCATAATAAACAAAAATACCAAGTCACTGTCCCAATAGTAATAACATAAACTGTAGAAAAAAAAACATAGAACCAAAAAACCGAAAAAAAGAAATGATCTGTGAGATCACTCCAAGAGATGCCCATTCATCTCAATGAACGGTTGGTGGAAAAAACGGTAGAAAACACCCTCCCTGTATTCCTAAATTTTCCATTGTCCCATGTTCAGCTGCGCGACCGCTTTGGAAAGACGATCAACGATCTCATTCCTTTCCCTATATATATGTGATCATACAATAAAATCAAATTGTGATTTTAATGTAAAGATATCATCCAACATGTCTCTGAGTGTGTGCAAGTGACAGTGATATACATCATTTATCCAATTTATAACAAGCTGTGAATCCCCGTATATCTGAATCTTTTGGCAATTTAGTTCTCTCGCAAATAGGAGAAGGTGTTTGAGATTGTTTAGTTATGCATAATTGATCCGGATTTAAACAAGAACACAAAAAAATACAGAGATAACCATATACACAAAGATGCAGTGGAAATAATACTTCATTTCATTAATGTAAAATGCTAAAATATGCTTACAAACAAAAATGGAAATAAACCAACTAGGGTGATGGTAGCTTATCTCTGAGAAGAGATGTGGCGACTACATGCCTCTGAGCTGTGTTACAATGAGGTTCGAAGGCCTATTTATTGTTGAGAAACATTGGAAAACCCTAAACATCTAAAAACCTAACCCTAGAAGATGAAACACCAAACTGTGGGCCCTGTTTGGGTAAATTGGTACATCAACTTCCCGGGGTCGTAACTTTGGCATACAATCTTCATTTGATGTGCACATTATCTTGTTAGAAAGATCTATCCGAGAACTACAACTTTGGGAAGAGAAACATCAGTCCATGGACCCATATTGCTCCCAGTTTTCCCAAAAAACGTCTTTTAGGCCTCAAAACAGATCTGGAAGTTTAGGACCCGAAAAACTGCTAAAAATAGTAAACTGTGCTACAATTAAGGAAACTGAAATGCTGACAGAAACAATGGTGGGGGTCAAAGTGGACTTGGCAAGTGGCCACCAATATCCACCTGGATCATTCCTCCCCCCTTAGGAAGAAATGGTCCCCATTGTGTTGAGTTCCTCCATGAGATGAGGAAACTTCTGCTGAACTTGGTCCCTGGTGAGCCACTTGCCCTTGTGAAGGAGTTGGCTTGCTTTGACAACTCGATACAATTTGATATTCTACTGGCAAGTGTGCTTGATCTGTGTGTCCATGATTCGATCAATTGCAACTTGTTCCATGAAATCTGGATTTAACTCTCTGGGTGTGAGTTGTTCTGCAATGTCGGATGTGTCTAGTAATGGTGGAAAGTATGGCCGAAGGCGATCCAAATTGAACACTGGGTGCAGGCTAAGGAATGGGGGAATGATGATCTCAAATGCATTGTCTCCCACAGCCTTGGTAATGGTGTAAGGACCATATCGAAGTGGTCTGAGTTTCTGATAGGCTCCGGTAAGGCGTTCCTTTTGCAAATGCAACCAGACTTTGTCGCCCACCTGAAACTTGTGTGGCACCCGATGTTGATCATGTCGCTACTTGTACTTGGCATTTGATTTCTCTAGAATGTCATGGACCTGCTGGCGAATATGTTGGATGTGCTCAATGAAGTTGTTTTCCTTATCTGTTTCGGACTGGACATGAGTTGAATCTGCGTGAGTAGCTGCAACTGGCATGGCCACATCAATGGGACATAGTGGCTGGAATCCCAAGTCCACCTGAAAAGGGCTGTGGCCAATCGATATGTGGAGAGCCAAGTTGTAGTTGCATTGAACATAGGGGAGGCTCTTGTCCCATGTGCGTGGATGCGTTGAGTTGTACATGCACAAAATGTGTACGATCATCCTGTTGACAACCTCTGTCTGGCCATCAGTTTGAGGATGGAAGGTTGTGGACTTAGTGAGTTTGGTGTCGAGCATCGACCAGAGTCTGGACCAAAATGTACTGAGGAACCTGTTATCACAATATGAGATGATAGACTGTGGGATCCCAAAGTGTACCCACACTCGTGCAAAGAAGAGTTTAGCAGTGGCTTCTGTTGTGATATTCTTCTTGCAGGCGGCCATAATGGCCATCTTCGAGAACCTCTCGATGACCACAAAAACACAGTAATTTCCATGCTTAGTGGAAGGAAGACCTAACATGTAATCCATGGAGATGGATTCCTAGGGTTGACTAGGGGTAGGCAGCAGGGTATAGAGGCCTTGCTTCTTGATGTTCAGTTTGGCAATGGCGTAGGCAATGCATGATCTGATGTACTTCTCGACATCATGTCAAAGATTTAGCCAATAGAAATACTTCTGCAGTACTGCCACCGTTTTCTCGAACCCGAAATGTCCAGTAGCCTGACTATAGTGTGCTTCCCAAATCATCTTGGCACACTCGCTTAAAGGAACATAAAGGTGACCCAGGTGGCATAACAGGGCATCCTGGAGGTGAAAATCTGGAACATGCTGACCCTCCAAGAGCGTTTGGTATGTGTGGTCGAATTCTGGGTCGCTTTTGTAGAGAAGTAGCCAATCAACAGTCTCGTGCCCATAAGAGTTGAGCACAATGGTTAACGCCATGATCGGTGGTCAACTGAGGCAATCTGCAACATTATTGGTGCTACCCTTCTTATACTTGATATTCAAATGGAACTGTTGTAGGTATGTGGACCATTTCTGATGGTAATTGATCTGAATTTGAAACTACTTGTAAATGGTTTGCAAGGTATTCAATTTAGATATATACATGTTTAAAATATGTCCATGTCTTGCAGAAAGAAAACAAATGAAATTTTCAGCTGTTCATGACCCATTTAAGTATAGCAGATTTATTTCATTTTACTGTTTAACACACTAAAACGAATTTGTTCTGCAAAATAAATCAACCACAGATGCAAAAGAAGTTGATGAAGCAGTTCACCCCTCCTCGGCTACGTCTGCTGGGTCCAAGGCTCCCAAATGGGCCTGTCCTTGTTTTAATGAAATGCTCAAATTGAATATACAGCTAAATAGAAGCATCTACAGGTGGAATAGATGGTAAAAACGGATTCAGCACACTTGAATCCTTCAGGATTGACTACTGGTTCACCTCCAATGGATACGTGCAACCCTATACCGTTCTCCCAATACTGGGCCCTGGTGGCTCCTAGAACTTCCACGGCTCCAAAACCTCTGCAAATGACCTCAGATGGCTGTAAGACCTGCACCAATGGCTTCAGAAGGTCGAAAATACCCAAAATCAAAAAGAAATTCGTCCAAAACGGACTTTCCTAGCAAAATTTATGGCTCATTAAAGATTCCCTCCAGTTTGGCCTTAAAAAATTCCAGCTAACTGTAGTTGGGCCCAGTTAGCTCCGCCAATTATGGCGGGACCGCCTAAATTTGGCGCTCCGCCAAAAATCCACCATCTTAACTGCCACCTAACTGTCATGTTACCCGCGCATGTGAACGGGATCTTCGGAATTAGCGATTTGCATTGAAGTTCGTGCCATAACCTTCGGTTAGCAGGCGGTTATATTAACTCCGCTTTATTATACTATGTGAACACATATTTAACCATAACTGTTATGTGCTGGTGGGTTATGAACAAGCTCCCGGTTTTGCGCCTATGGTCATATGTGTGGGGGCTGGCCCCCTTCGGCCCCCACCAAAGATTCTTGCAAACTTTATAAAGGGTTTTCGCCACTCCATTAACACATGTGATGCTTGTGGCACGTTGGTAAGTTGTTTGGTTGGTGCGGAGGAGGTCGCATGTTCAAAACTTGCCAATGCCAAAAAATTTTACAATGCGCCCATATGATATGATGACGTCATCCTGAGCCACGTGGTGGCCTCTGGGCTTGCCACATGGCAACCTGTGATTGGCCGCCCAAAAAGAATATTCCTTGGAATATTCTATGGAATATTCTTTTTTTAATATTTTTTTTTTTGAAAAATATTCAAAAATTAAGGGTTATTGGGCGATTTTGTTTTTGGCATAACTTTCTCATACGACAACCGTTTTTCGAACCATTTACGACACTAGAATCAGGAAGACGAGCACTTTCCAGTCGTTTAACTTTGAACCAGTTCTGAGCATTTTAAATTTTGAGCATTTTATGACACTTAGGACATGAGCACCTGATCACGCCTCCCCATTGGGAAGCTTTTGGAACCCAAAAGCCTTCAACTACCTATTAAGGAGGTGAGGGTACAGCTCCCTCACTCTGTCCACCTCCATCCACTTTGCCTTGTTCGGTTTGCTGCCTTTGAAACCAACCCGAACATAATCTACATTGCCCCTCCTTGAAGTGCGTGTCCTTCTGTCAAGGATTGTATCTTCTTTCAGCTCATCTAAGAATTTTGGGGAGAAATCTTCTATAGATGGCAGCTGAACAACACTTTCATGATCAACAATCAAAGGAGGTTCATACAAACGTAAGTTCTCCACATTGACAACAGAATACATTTGCATGTAGGAAGGAAAATCTAATTGAAAAGCATTATTTCCAACCTTCTTGAGGATTTTGAATGGACCATAATGAATAGGATTCAGCTTTTTACCTTCTCCTTGCATCCTTTCCTTACTAATGTACAGCCATACCTCATCCCCTTCTTGAAACTTGTGATCAACTCTATGCTTGTCGTGTCTTTCCTTGTACTTGCCTTGACTCTTCTCAAGCTATTCTTGAATTTGCTGATGTATTTGCTGAATTATTTCAATGAATGAACGAGCTTTGTCAATATCACTATGTCCCTCAATGGCGACATCTTTCTCAAGAATGAAATCAAGAGGTGATTTTGGCAAGTAACCAAAACAAGCTTCAAACGGTGAGGTGTTTGTGGAAGAGTTCTTGGCACGATTGTAAGCATGATGTATGTAGTGTAAATGTTCATCCCAAAGCTTGGGATGCTTGCTGCAATATCCTCTCAAGAGGTGCACAATGGTTCTGTTCACAACCTCTGTTTGTCCATCTGTTTGCGGATGGAAAGCAATACTTTTCTTCAACTTTGTGTCCATCATCTCCCATAGGTTGGACCAAAAATTCCCCACAAATCTGGAATCCCTGTCACTAATAATGGAAGTAGGCAAACCAAAGTGAATCCATACATGATGAAAAAATAATTCAACAGTTTGTTCAGCAGTTATAGTTTTCTTACAAGGCATAAGTATACACATTTTGCTGAAACGATCAACTACTACATATAAATAATCATGCCGCTTTCTAGATTTTGGAAAACCTCCTACAAAATCCATAGAGATGCTCTCCCATGGTCTAGAAGGTACCGGCAAAGGAGTATACAAGCCAAGATTCCTATTACTAGGCTTGCTTGTAGCACATAATGAACAACCTCTTATGAACCTTGAAACAAAATCTACCATGCGAGGCCAATAGCAATACCTCTGTAGATGTGCAACTGTTTTGCTTACCCCAAAATGGCCAGCAATAAGAGAAGAATGAGCTTCTCTTATGACATTTATTCTCTCCCCCTGTGGTATACACAACTTTCCCAAATGAAACAGCAAATTGTTATGCATGTGATAGTCATTTTCCTCTACATGATTCCCTTTACTCAAGTTAGCATACACATCTTTAAAGTCATCATCAGATGCATATTGTTCTATGTAACTATCATGTACAATGGAATCATTTTTAAGTAAAGTAAAAACACCAATAATAGGCCTTGAAAGCATATCAACAACCTTATTCAAAGTACCTTTCTTGTACCTTATTACCAAATGGAACTGTTGCAAGAAACCCATCCATCTGAAGTGTCATGACTGTTGTAACTTGCTTTGTTATTGCAAGTATTGTAAGGGCTGATGGTCGGTATGTATAACAGTTTCTTTGCCCATCAAATAGTGTTTCCACTTTTTGATGCTTTGCACCAATGCATACAACTCCTTATCATATGTAGGATAATTTACAACAGAACCATTAAAAGTTTCAAAATGAAAAGCAATAGGCTTACCATGCTGTAGAAGAACTGCACCCATGGCATAATCACTAGCATCGGTTTGTATCTCAAATGGCTGTCTCAAATCCGGTGATGCAAGGACCGGAGCTGAACTAATCTTCTCTTTCAAAGATTCGAAAGCTTTTTGCTGCTTGCCTCCCCATTGGAAAGCATGCTTCACACTTGTCACTGCATGCATAGGAGCTGCTATAGAAGAGAAGTTAGAGATGAACTTCCTCCAATATTGAGCTGCACCCAAAAAACTTCTTACCTCTATTATGGATTTGGGAGTAGGCCACTTCACAATAGCCTCGATCTTAGCAGGATCAATTCTCAAAGCACCTCCTCCTACTATGTGTCCCAAATAAACCAAAGAGGTCTTTCCAAATTCACACTTTGACATTTTAAGAAATAACTGATTCTTCTTCAAAACATCAAGTACTTTCCTAACATGCATGACATGATCTTCTCTAGACTTGCTGAAAATTAAGATGTCATCTAAGTAGACAATAACGAAATCATCAAGAAAAGGACGCAAGCCATCATCCATTACCCGCATGAAAGTTGCAGGTGCATTACACAAACCAAATGGCATCACAAGCCACTCAAAGAGTCCTTGTTTGGTTTTAAAGGCTGTCTTCCAAATGTCACTTTTTTCAATTCTTACTTGATGATATCCACTGCGCAAGTCTAGCTTAGTGAAATATCAAGCATCTTTCAGCTGTTCTAACAAATCATCTATCTTTGGGAGTGGGTAACGATTCTTTACCGTTATCTTGTTCAAGGCCCTGAAATCAACACACATACGCCAAGTGCCATATTTCTTTGGAATCAATACAATCGGTGACCCACATGGCGAAGTACTTGGCCTTATGAAACCCTTGTCCAACAAGTCCTTGATTTGCTTCTTTATTTCAACATTCTCCATAATAGACATGTGGTGCATGCCTATGTTTGGAAGAGGACAATCTGGATGCAAATGGATTTCATGTTGAATCTCCCTCTTAGGAGGCAAACCTGTTGGCTCCTGAAACATCTCATGATATGCATCAACTACATCATACAGTTCTGACTTAAGTTTTGGATCACAATGTCAAATGACTCATGATTCACATCAACCTTGGGCTTAATCATAAGAAGAACAAAATTCTTACTTGAATTGACCAACCTTTTTACCTGTCCTGCATTCACAATCACTATATTTGTCTTCTTGTGATGAGCTCTAACAATGAACTCCTTGCCATCTTTGAAAATATGATATTTGTTTTCATGGCGATGAAAGATAGCTTTCCTGTCAAACAAGTAAGGACTTCCCAAAACAATTCTTGCTATATCAAAAGGTACCACATCAAGTTCAACTGTGTCAATAAAATGTGCAGTAATTGCAAAGCGCAATGTGCACTTCCTTGAAACTTGTAAATTTGCATCCTTGCAAATCCATCCAAGTGGATATGGCTTCGGATGTGGAACGGTCTCAAGTTTATGATGCTTGACCAAGTCCTCTGATATAAGGTTTGCTTGTGACCCACTATCAAAAAGTGTGTCAATTTTAGTATGTTCTGAAATCACCCTCAGATGAAACAGTTCAATTCTTTCTTCCTCATTAGGAGCTTGTACATGACGGTTTGAGGTACTAGTGCTGGCTTGAGTTTCAATTTCTTTTCCCTTCAAGTTTTTCAAACCCATGGCTGTAATTTTGGTTTCATCACCTGAATCATCCCCTAAATCCTGTGGTGTAGATGTAGTAGCAGCAGTTTTTTGTTTCCCTTTGGATTTGTTAGATTGAGGTCTTTTTTCAGGATGTAATTTCCAACAGTTTTTCTCCTCATGGCCTGGTTTAGAACAGTGTTTACAGATCACTTTCTCACTCTCCTGTTTGACAGATGCATTCTTTTTTCCCTTTCCCTTGGAGGTTTTCTCTTTGTTTTTCCCCTTGGGGGGCTTGTTTCTACCCTCTTCAAAAGTGTTTTTTCCCCTTGCCTCTAACTGTGTAGCTTGGACACAAACCTCGTCCAGGCTAGTAGGGTTAAACATCAAGATGGTGTGTCTAAGGTAGCTATGCAAGCCACCAATGTATTTCAGCAAGGTTTCTTGGGTCTGTAAATCTACCCCTAACAAGAGAGCTCTTCTCTTGAATTCTTGGGTGTAGTCTTGGACACTCTGACCCTTAAGTTCTCTGAAATTTTGCCAGTTCATAATGGCTTTCTGCATGTGAGCAAGAGGATAAAACTGTTTTTTAATGGCTAACAGAAATTCAGGCCATGTTAAGGTAACCTTACCAAATTTCTTGATCTCCTCTTTAGTCTTGGCCTCCCACCAGACCAATGCTGCTCCATCCATTCTCAAAGAAGCCAACTGAATCTTTGTGGCATCATCATGCATATTCTGGATCCTCAAGTAAACTTCCAACTGCCTAATCCAGTTGTCAAGCTTTTCTGCATTCACTTCACCATTAAACATAGGTAATTCGAATTTTACATCAAGCTTCAAAAAAGGACTTTTTCTAGAGGATCTATGCTTATACACAAAAGAAGAAGATGAGGATGAAGAGGAAGAAGGTGACGATGGGGGTGGTGGATCACCATTACCTCCATGTCCTTTCTTGGAATGATCATCATCCTTCTTACCTCCTGAAGAGCCCTCTCCTTCATGAGGATGTTTGGACCCTTCTCCAACCAATTTCTCATTTCTTTCTTGGTACAATATCCTCACCATTTCAGTGAGGTCCAAGAAAGCCTTTCTGAAGACTCTTTCTTCTTCTTTTGGATCCATGTCTGCAGGAATTTCTCCTTCATGTGCAGACATTCTTGAAGCTTCTGCTGAGAATCTTGAGGGTGAAATTGAAGGTGGAGGTGATGGCTCTCTGGCCTTCCTTGACTGAGGATTCTCTTGTTCTCTAGTCAACTGTCATTCCCCTCTTTTAAGTTTCAACCTGGTAAACATCAATACTTGCAAGACAGTTAGAAGATCTTTGCACAAAAACAATCAAAAGACAACTACACCAGAGATTGACTAAAAGAGCATTTATCTACTTTGCAATTGTATAACAAGAGCATTTCGAAGGCTTCCTGGCTCGTTTCAGGCTCTGTCTATAGTTTATTTGACTGCTTTTGATACAAAGAAACAACAACATATCTCTGATACCAACTTGATTTGAATTTGAAACTACTTGTAAATGGTTTGCAAGGTATTCAATTCAGATATATACATGTTTAAAAGATGTCCATGTCTTGCAGAAAGAAAACAAATGAAATTTTCAGCTATTCATGACCCATTTAAGTATAGCAGATTTATTTCATTTTACTGTTTAACACACTAAAACGAATTTGTTCTGCAAAATAAATCAACCATAGATGCAAAAGAAGTTGATGAAGCAGTTCACCCCTCCTCGGCTATGTCTGCTGGGTCCAAGACTCCCAAATGGGCCTGTCCTTGTTTTAATTAAATGCTCAAATTGAATCTACAACTGAATAGAAGCATATACATGTGGAATATATGGTAAAAATGGATTCAACACACTTGAATCCTTTAGGATTGACTACTGGTTCACCTCCAATGGATACCTGCAACCCTATACAGTTCTCCCAATACTGGGCCCTGTTGGCTCCTAGAACTTCCACGGCTCTAAAACCTCTACAAATGACATCAGATGGCTGTAAGACCTACACCAATGGCTTCAGAAGGTCAAAAATACCCAAAATCAAAAAAAAATTCGTCCAAAACGGACTTTCCTAGCCAAAGTTATGGCTCATTAAAGATTCCCTCTAGTTTGGCCTAAGGAAACTCCAGCGAACTGTAGTTGGGCCCAGTTAGCTCCGCCAATTATGGCGGGACCGCCCAAATTTGGTGCTCCGCCAAAAATCTGCCATCTTAACTGCCACCTAACTGTCATGTTACCCGCGCATGTGAACGGGATCTTCGGAATCGGCGGTTTGCATTGAAGTTCGTGCCATAACCTTCGGTTGGCGGGCAGTTATATTAACTCCGCTTTATTATACCATGTGAACACGTATTTAACACATAACTGTTATGTGCTGGCGGGTTATGAACAAGCTCCCGGTTCTGCGCACTATGGTCATATGTGTGGGGGCTGGCCCCCTTCGGCCCCCACCAAAGATTCCTGCAAACTTTATAAATGGTTTTCGCCACTCCATTAACAAATGTGATGCTTGTGGCGCGTTGGTAAGTTGTTTGGCTGGTGCGGAGGAGGTCGTGTGTTCAAAACTTGCCAATGCCAAAAAAATTTACAATGCGCCCATATGATATGATGACGTCATCCTGAGCCACGTGGCGGCCTTCGGGCTTGCCACGTTGCAACCTGTAATTGGCCGCCCAAAAAGAATATTCCTTGGAATATTCCAACGAATATTCTATGGAATATTTTTTTTTGAAAAATATTCAAAAATTAAGGGTTATTGGGCGATTTTGTTTTTGGCATAACTTTCTCATACGACGACCGTTTTTCGTACCGTTTGCGACACTGGAATCAGGAATACGAGCACTTTCCAGTCGTTCAACTTTAAACCAGTTCTGAGCATTTTAAATTTTGAGCATTTTACGACACTTAGGACATGAGCACTTGATCAGTAATCATTCTGCAATTTTCCTTGGGTCTATATGAATTGTAGGGTTCAGTGGTCTATGTGGATGACTGTTTCCTTCCCCAAAATGTAATGCTTCCATTGTCAGTAGGCCTGCACAATGGAATACATCTCTTTGTCATAAGTGGGATACTTCCGGATTGTGTCTGAAAGTGTCTCACTGTGATATGCCACTGGATGCGCATGTTCAGTAAGGAATACCCCAATAGCATAGTCAGAGGCATCTGTCTCAACCTCAAATGGTTGTTGCAAGTCTGGTAATGCGAGCACGGGTGTTGTGCAGAGGCGATCTTTCAACTCTGTGAATGCCCTCTATTGAGATTCAGACCAAAAGAATTTTTCTTTCGCTCCTCCCTTGGTGACTTGACTCAAGGGCCAAGTGATATGAGAAAATACCAACACGAACCTGTGGTAGAAGTTGGCAAGACCTAGAAAGCTGCGGAGCTCTGTCAGAGTGGTTGGAGATGGCCAATCTCAAATGACTTGGATCTTGGATGGATCCACATGCACCCCCTGTTCATCAATAATGTATCCCAGATACTGAACCTGGGTCATGCCAAAAGTGCATTTCTCCAAATTGGCACATAACTTGTGCTGCCGCAGTGTTTTGAGAACCTGTCGGATGTGGTGGAGATGCTCTCCCAACTCTGGTTGAAGATCAGGATGTCATCCAAGTATACCACTACAAATGAGTTGGAGAATGGTCGCAAGATGTCATCCATTAGCCTCATGAAGGTTGTAGGAGCATTCGTCAATCTGAAAGGCATCACCAACCATTCGAACAGGCCCTCCTTGGATTTGAAGGTAGTCTTCCACACATTAGAGGGTTTGATTGGTACCTGATGATATCCTAACTTCAAATTGATCTTGCTAAAATATTTTTCCCCCTTTAGTTGTTTCAAGAGGTCATCAATCTATGGGATCGGGTACCTATTACGGATAGTGTTGAGATTGCAACAAGATGATGGAGCTTAGTGAAAAGAGTTGCCTTCACTAAGTGGGCCCGCAGGCTATTTTTGGTGCAAGTCTATTTTTAGACTATGTCTATTTTTAAACATATGGATCATGTCTATGGATTGCAGGTTGCTGTTTATGGATGATTGATCAAGTTGGGAAAAAATAGATGGACTTCTATTTTTGATGAAAGTGTGAGTGATCAAAGTCTATTTTTAGACTGGCTGTCAAAAATAGAAAAGTCAAATATTATTATCTCACAATAATATTTGGACTATAAACTTAATCTTATTCTCTTGGAGCACTTCAGTTTGAGCTACAGAGGTGGCACATGTAGCTGTCAGAAGGAAATACACTTTTCTTATGAGTCAGTTGAGTTCTTGCATGCATGACTTCAGTTAGAACTCAATCAGTTGAGTTTGGTAGAGTTGATTGTGGAGTTGATGGAGTTGTGTTCAGTTTAGCTTTGTTAAACTGGTTGTATTTAGTCTAACTGGCAAATAGACTAGAGATGAGTTGGGTGAATTAGTTATTAATTAATTCACAAGTTATTAACTCATAATACAACTAATGAATACATCAGTTAACTCAGTTGCATGTCAGTGCATGTTCAGTTCAACAGGGACAGGTGGTAGAGAATCAGATTGCTATCAGTTGTGACTATAGTTGTGCACCAGATCTTGCACAATCAAGGGATTGAGTATGCCAATGAGTTTGCTCACGTATTTTCCCACATTATAGCTTGTGCTCACGTCCAACAAAGTGTGAGTGACTATTTTGCAGGTGAAAAACGAGTTTGGTGAGCCATTCTCATCAGTTCTTGAGCAGGTATTGAGCAGTGGAGGCATGCAAGCAGTGGAAGAGATTTGGAGATCAGATCTGAGCTGTATTGTGTGTAACAGAGGTGGAGATACTTGTGAGAAGTATTATGCTGTGTAATGTTACATGACTCAATCATTAATATACAGATAGTTGGGGTTTTTAGCGAGATGCTTTCCCCGGGATACATACTGTGTTAATGTGTGAATGCTCTTGATGTTTTATTGTTATTGATGCTGCTATATTGATGATCAACGTAGAGGAGCTTATGTATTGTGTATGTATTCCACAATAGTACATGATCAGGATAATCTCTGTTGAATATGTGTTAAATTATTTAAAATTTCTACATGGTATTAGAGCGAGCTAGATAATTGTAGAAAAAGTTTCTACATGGTATCAGAGCTGTTGATCATCAGATCTACTATTCAAGAAGTGTTTACATTCTATTTCTCTAGGTAGAGCCTGTAATCGGGCCAGGTAGCCTCTGGATTCATCCTTCCTTTGGAAGGTGAAATATCCGGTAAAAGCCCATATAGTCAATCTCTGTACGAGAAATATTTTGTTCTCATGAATTCTAGATCGGAAGCGGTTGAGTTGGTTGCTGGTGGAATTCGAATTTGCAACAGTGTTTTCTTGGTGACAACGCAGCAATGTCTTTCAACGGATTGCGATTGGAGTATGCTCTTGAGGGCAACTCAAACTATATTGCATGGAAGGACAGGATGGAGGCAGTATTGGATGATAACGGGCTGAAGGAGTTCATAGATACAGATATCTCAAAGCCTACTGATGCTGCTGAGGCGGAAGTTTGGCAAAAGAAGACAGCAAAATGTCAAAGGATTCTATTGGAGGGCGTGAAGGATCACATTGTGTCCAGCCTCCATGGAAAGGCTAATCCATATTTGATGTGGAAATCATTAACAGAATTATTCCAAAGCAAGACTGATCAGAGGAAGCTGACGCTCAAAGATAAACTCAGAAACATCAAATGCGAGAAGGGTGACAGTATTCCCAAGTATCTCACGAAGTTCACTCAGTGTCGAGATGAGCTGGGAAGTGCGGGGGTTACTGTCGATGATGAGGACTTGGTGAGCTTGGCTCTCCTTGGTCTTCTGAAGAGTTGGCATTCCTATCAGGACTCTGTCAATGGTCGGGAGAAGTTGCCAGGATGGGAAAGACTATGGTCAGATCTTGTGCAGGAGGAGATCAGGCGGAGTACCAGGGACGGATCTTCGTCAAAGGGAGCTGATGAAGAGAATTGTGCTTTGGCTGCCAAAGCAAAGAAAGGGAAGAGCAAGAAAGCTTCTCAGTCTGGTGCGAAAGGCAAGAAGCAGGATATGTCCAAGGTGAAGTGTTTTCACTGTCACCAACACGGACACTATGCCACAAATTGTCCGCAGAAGAATAAGAACAAGCAAGCTGCTGGATCTGCAGGGGGAGAGGCCTTAGCTTCTCAGTTTGAGCTTGATTTTTCATTGATCGCATGCTTGGTTTGAAGTGTGATGGGATCAGTGTGGTTCTTGGACAGTGGTGCGTCTTTTCACATGACGGGAGATAGATATTTGTTCTCTGATCTGGAGGACAAAGATCTTGGAGTGCACATCGAGATGGGCGATGATGGTAGATACAGTGCAACCGGTATCGGTACCATTTCCTTTGAGAGGGAGTCTGGTAAACCCTTTGTATTGAAGGAAGTCATGCATGTTCCAAGATTGAAGAAGAATCTCATCTCAGTGGCGATGTTAGAAGCCAAGGGGTATGATGTTGTTTTCAGCGAGGGAAAGGCCTTCCTGCGCAGCAAGACAACTGGTGAGACCCGGAAGATAGGGGTTCGAGTGAGGAACCTTTATCAATTGCATGTAGATGGATGCGCAGCAATGGCAGGCAAGGCAGAAGGATTGGTGAGCCGGGATGATGGCGAGTTGTGGCACAAGAGATTGGGTCACCTTCACCATGGAGCCTTGAAGATACTGCAACAGATCACTACAGGGCTTCCTAAAGGCACACTTGCGCAGTCAGATCAGTGCAAGGGGTGTACTTTGGGGAAGTTTGTGAAAGCCACCTTTCACGAGAAGGATAGTCGCACCACGACGATCCTTGAGAGAATTCACACAGACGTGTGTGGACCTTTCTCAGTTGCTTCGACAGCAAAACACAGGTATTATGTGATTTTTGTTGATGATTTCTCTCGTAAGTGCTGGATCTTCTTCATGCAGAAGAAGAGCGAGACATATTCAAAGTTCTGTGAATTCAAAGCACTGGTCGAGAAGGAGTCGGGGAAGAAGGTGAAGGCTCTTAGGAGCGATAATGGTGGTGAATACATCTCGGACGAGTTCAAGGATTTCTGCAAGACAGAAGGGATTCGTAGAGAGCTCATAGCTCCCCATAACCCACAGCAGAATGAGGTAGCTGAGCGGAAGAACAGAATGATTGTGGGTGCTGCATGGGCAATGTTGCATGATCAGGGCCTACCCCTTCACTTGTGGGCGGAAGCATGCAATACAACACTTTATGTGCAGAACCGTTGTCCTCATAGGATACTTGGCATGAGTACACCTGAGGAGACTTGTTCTGGTAAGAAGCCTGATCTTTCTCATTTGAGGATTTTTGGTGCTAACATTTACATGCATGTGACGAAGGATGCCAGGAAGAAGTTGGAGCCGACCACAGAGGTTGGGATATTTGTGGGGTACACTAATACGCCCCACAACTATCGTGTGTATTTTCCAGACAGTGGTAAAACTATTGTGCGACGGGATATAAAATTTCAAGAGGAGAAAGCCATGAAGTGTTTGCTTGAGAGGGAGCTACACTTGCATGCAGATGAGGAGCTATTAGTTCCTAAGGATGAGCTTCAGGATGTGGATCAGCCACAGGACGAGGTTCATGGAGTGGAAGAGACCACTCATGCAGTGCCAACCATCAGAGGGCGAAAGCGCTTGAGAGAAGTTGAGCGACTGGCTCAAGATGCAGAGAAAGTTGTAGGACCACCTACAGCCCAACGCAGGCAGAGACAGTCACCTGATCGGTACACTGGATACATGGCTCTTATGAGCAAGTGTGTTGTGACTGAGCCATCCTCTTTCGA
This sequence comes from Pinus tabuliformis, assembly GCA_031772625.1. Classification (NCBI taxonomy): domain Eukaryota; kingdom Viridiplantae; phylum Streptophyta; class Pinopsida; order Pinales; family Pinaceae; genus Pinus; species Pinus tabuliformis. Next base: position 533,527,510 of record CM062818.1, on the reverse strand, counting down.
GGAAGCTGTGGAGGATCCTGCATGGGTAGACGCCATGGTGGAAGAGTATGATTCTATTGTCGGAAACAGTGCATGGGAGATTGTTCCTAGACCAGAAGGGAAATCAGTGGTGGGTTCGAGATGGATCTACAAAGTTAAGCAGGCAGCTGATGGGAGTGTGGAGAAGTACAAGGCAAGATTTGTTGCCCGAGGCTTTTCACAGATTGAGGAGATCGATTATGAGGAGACCTTTGCACCTGTCGCAAGGTATTCTTCCATACGGACGATTCTTGCTCTCTCAGCGCAGATGGGATGGCACATTCATCAGATGGATGTGAAGACTACATTCCTCAACGGAGTCATTGAGGAGGAGGTGTACATTGAGCAACCCGAAGGCTTTGAAGTCTTCAGCAGCGAGTCGCATGTGTGCAGGCTCAAGAGAGTGCTGTATGGGTTGAAGCAAGCACCATGTGCTTGGTACACACGGATAGACAGCTATTTCACAGGACTTGGATTCTCCAAGAGCGAGGCGGATCCGAACCTATACCAGATTGTGGTGGAGGGTAAGTTGCTTATCATTGTACTGTATGTTGATGATTTGATTCTAATGGGTGATGAGCTATTGATACTGTCATGCAAGAAGGATCTTGCTACAGAGTTTGAGATGAAGGATTTGGGCCTCCTTCACTATTTCCTAGGATTGGAAATATGGCAGCGCAGTGGTGGACTGTTTGTTTCTCAGGGCAAGTATGCTCGGGAGATACTGGAGAAGTTCAACATGCATGGCTGCAAGCCTGTTGATACTCCTATTCCTGGAGGTTGGAGGAAGGAGGATGCCACTTCGGGAGAAGAAGTGGATGCCACTGTTTATCGACAGTTGGTGGGGTCGCTGATGTATTTGGTCAATACATGACCTCATATATGCTATGCAGTTAACCAGCTTTCACAAGCTATGGTTAAGCCTACCAAGCTCTTCTGGAAGGCGGGCAAGCATGTATTGTGCTACTTGAGAGGCACATTGGGATATGGTTTGTGGTACAGACAGGAGGATGAGGTGAAGCTATGTGGCTTCACGGATGCAGATTGGGCAGGGAGCCCAACAAACAGAAATAGCACATCAGGAGGGGTCTTCAGTATTGGATCGATAGCAGTTTCTTGGTACAGCAGGAAACGGAGATCCGTGGCACTCAGTTCAGCGAAGGCCGAGTATATGGCAGCAAGTTTGGCTGCATGCGAGGCTATATGGATGAGGAAGATCCTAGTTGGTTTGTTCGGTTCTCATTTGGATCCTACTGTGATTTACTGTAATAACCAGAGTTGCATTAAAATCTCGGCTAATCTTGTATTTCATGATAGATCTAAACATATTGACATCAGGTACCATCATATCAGAGATTGTGTCCAGCGGAGGATCATGTTACTTTCGTACATTCCAACGGAGGATCAGGATGCTGATATTCTGACGAAGGCTCTCACCAGGAGCAAATTCGAGTACCACCGAGGCAGGATAGGGGTTGCTGATAATCCATATCTTGTCGAGAGGGAGTGTTTAGATTGCAACAAGATGATGGAGCTTAGTGAAAAGAGTCGCCTTCACTAAGTGGGCCCGCAGGCTATTTTTGGCGCAAGTCTATTTTTAGACTATGTCTATTTTTAGACATATTGATCATGTCTATGGATTGCAGGTTGCTGTTTATGGATGATTGATCAAGTTGGGAAAAAATAGATGGAATTCTATTTTTGATGAAAGTGTGAGTGATCACAGTGTGAGTGATCAAAGTCTATTTTTAGACTGGCTGTCAAAAATAGAAAAGTCAAATATTATTATTTCACAATAATATTTGGACTATAAACTTAATCTTATTCTCTTGGAGCACTTCAGTTTGAGCTACGGACGTGGCACATGCAGCTGTCAGAAGGAAATACACTTTTCTTATGAGTCAGTTGAGTTGTTGCATGCATGACTTCAGTTAGAACTCAATCAGTTGAGTTTGGTGGAGTTGATGGAGTTGTGTTCAGTTTAGCTTTGTTAAACTGGTTGTATTTAGTCTAACTGGCAAATAGACTAGAGATGAGTTGGGTGAATTAGTTATTAATTAATTCACAAATTATTAACTCATAATACAACTAATGAATAGATCAATTAACTCAGTTGCATGTCAGTGCATGTTCAGTTCAACAGGGACAGGTGGTAGAGAATCAGATTGCTATCAGTTGTGACTATAGTTGTGCACCAGATCTTGCACAATCAAGGGATTGAGTATGCCAATGAGTTTTCTCACATATTTCCCCACATTATAGCTTGTGCTCACGTCCAACAAAGTGTTAGTGACTATTTTGCAGGTGAAAAACGAGTTTGGTGAGCCATTCTCATCAGTTCTTGAGCAGGTATTGAGCAGTGGAGGCAGGCAAACAGTGGAAGAGATTTGGAGATCAGATCTGAGCTGTATTGTGTGTAACAGAGGTGGAGATACTTGTGAGAAGTATTATGCTGTGTAATGTTACATGACTCAATCATTAATATATAGATAGTTGGGGTTTTTAGCGAGATGCTTTCCCTGGGATACATACTGTGTTAATGTGTGAATGCTCTTGATGTTTTATTGTTATTGATGCTGCTATATTGATGATCAACGTAGAGGAGCTTATGTATTGTGTATGTATCCCGCAATAGTACATGAGCAGGATAATATCTGTTGAATATGTGTTAAATTATTCAAAATTTCTACAGATAGTGATCTTGTTCAGTGCCCGATATTCAATACAGAGTCTCCAAGTCCCATCCTTCTTCTATACCAACACAATCAAGCTCCCACAGGGTGATGAATTTGGACGGATGTGACCTTTTTGCAGCAACTCCTGAATTTGTCTCTTGATTTCATCATTCTCTAGAATAGAGCACCGATAGATTGGTCCATTGGGCAGCGGCACACCCAGGGTCAGATCGATGTAGTGTTTGACCTGACAGTGCAAAGGAACCCCTGCGGGGGAGGTGAAGATGTCCTCATACTCCTCCACGACCTTGTCCATCTGTAATTGTTATGCGGAGGGGCCCTGTCTGGAGGTCATGGCCACTGTCTTCTTCTTTCCTTGAGGGTGTATCATTAAGAAAACAAATTTCCCGGTTTTGGAAACGAGCTTACTGCATTGTTTTGCAGTAATCAAAGAAATGGTGGTAGGCGGTGCTACCTCCGGTATCCTGTACAACTTAGTTCCCAAAGTAATAATAACAGCACGAGGCCTTGATTCATACACAACATGTCACTTCCACAAGTATGGTTGTCCTAGTAATACATCACAAACTTCAAGGGGAGAAATGTCACACAATACATCATCCGTGAAGGGCTTGATGTTGTATGGAAGGCGACACTGCTGGCTCACGTGAAGATCTCGTCCTTGGTGAAGCCACCCGATGGTGTATGGTTGTGGATGTGGTATGGTCGGTAAGCCTAGCCACTTCACAACCTCTACCGAAATGAGGTTCTTTTGGCTCCCTTTGTCGACAATGAACTGTAGCAGGGAGCCCTTTACCCACATCTAGGAGTGGAAGAGACGCTCCTCCTCCTCTGGATCTTCGGGTTCCTCCTTTTGGATCTTCGAGGTGGCAACGGTGGCATTGGGATCTACATCGATAATCTGCTTCCCTTTTTCATTCCCCTTGTCAGGTTCTGAGTCAGAGTCGGAACCTACATCCAATTCTAAAACCTTTAGCTCAGCCACCAGTGACTGCTTGGCCCGACACTCACTTGTGTTGTGAGTGGAGCTCTCATGGAACTCACACCACTTTTGTTGAAAAGTGTGCAACAAGAAATGCTTGTTGAGAATGCAACAAGATGATGGAGCTTAGTGGAAAGGAGTCACCTTCACTAAGTGGGCCCGCAGGCTATTTTTGGCGCAAAGTCTATTTTTAAACTATGTCTATTTTTAGACATATGGATCATGGTCTATGAGTTGCAGTTTGTTGTTTATGGATGATTGGTCATGTTGGGAAAAATAGATGGACTTCTATTTTTGGATCACAGCACGAGTGATCAGAGTCTATTTTTAGACTACTAGTCAAAAATAGAAAAGTCAAATATTATTGTCTCATAATAATATTTAGACTATAAATTTTATCTTATCCTCTTGGAGCACTTCAGTTTGAGCTACAGATGTGGCACATGCAGCTGTCAGAAGGAAATATGTTTTCTTCTGAGTCAGTTGAGCTATTACATGCAAGACTTTAGTTAGAACTCAAGCAGTAAGTTTTGTGGAGTTAGATGAGCAGTTAATGGAGTTGTGTTTAGTTTGACTTAGTTGAACTAGTTGTATTTAGTCTAATTGATCAATAGACTAAGTGATGAGTTGTGTGAATTAGTTATTAATTAATTCGCTAATTATTAACTCATAATGCAGCTGAAGAATACATTAGTTAACTCAGTGCATGTACAGTTCAGTGGAGACAGGTGTTAGAGGTTGAGATTACTATCAGCTGTGCATGAGATTGTGCACATGCATGGGATTGAGTTATGCCAATGATCTCTGCGTAGTGTGGGCCAATACCAAGTGAAATATAGCTTGTGCTCACGTGATTTACAGTATGGGTGATTTTCACAAGGTAAATAGGAGTTTGGATTAGCCATTCTCATTCATTCTCTTGCAGGTATTGTGCAGTGGAGGCAAGCAAGCAACGGAGGAGATTTGGAGATCAGATCTGAGCTGTATTTTGTGTAGCATGAGGAGATAGTACTGAGTACTTGGGATGAGTATTGTACTATGTATTGTTACATGTTCTCAATCAATATAATATACATATTTTTGGGGTTTTTAGTGAGATGCTTTCCCCGCGAAAATACTGTGTTGATATGTGTGATTGATGTTTCTATGTGCGCATGCTTGTGTTTTGTTTCCGCAAAATTGATGATCAACGTAGAGGAGGTTATGTATTATGCATGTTTCTCTTATAAGTGTATAATCAGGATAATCTCTGTGAATATGTGTCATATTATTCAAAATTTCTACATGGTATCAGAGTTGCTTGATTTGTAGAAGAGATTTTTACAGGATATCAAGTGAGGATTGATTATCAGATCTATTATTCAGAAAGTGTTTACATTTTATTTCTTCAGTATGAGTCTGTAATCGGGCCAGGTAGCCTTTGGATTCATCCTTCTTTTGAAAGGTGAGATATCCGGTGAATGCCCATACAGTCAATCTCTATACAAGAAATACTTTGTTATCACGAATTCTAGATCGGAAGCGATTAAGTTTTGTGCTGGTGGAATTCGAATTTGCAGCAGTGTTTTCTTGGTGTCAAAGTTGAAATGTCTTTCAACAGATTGCGATTGGAGTATGCCCTTGAGGGTAGCTCGAACTATATTGCATGGAAGGACAGGATGGAGGCGGTGTTAGATGATAAAGGGTTGAAGGATTTCATAGATGTGGATGTCCCAAAACCTACTGATGCTGCTCAAGTCAGGGATTGGCAGAAGAAGACAGCAAAGTGTCGAAGGATTCTGTTGGAGGGCGTGAGGGATCACATTGTGTCCAGCCTCCATGGAAAGGCTTCTTCATATTTGATGTGGAAAACGTTGACAGAATTATTCCAAAGCAAGAGCGACCAGAGGAAGTTGGCGCTCAAGGATAAACTCAGAAACATTAGGTGTGAGAATGGAGACAGTATGCCCCAGTATCTCACGAAGTTCACCCAATGCCGGGATGAGCTGGGAAGTGTGGGGGTAGCTGTTGAGGATGAGGATATGGTGAGTCTAGCACTCCTTGGCCTTCCTAAGAGTTGGCATAGCTACCAGGACTCGGTGAATTGAAGGGAGAAATTGCCAGGATGGGAGAGACTTTGGTCGGATCTTGTACAAGAGGAGATTAGACGGCGCACCAGAGACAGTTCTTCATCTATGCATGATGAGGAGAACTGTGCCTTAGCGAGTAAGGTGAAGAAGGGAAAGAAGAAGGTTTCTCTTTTCGAATCTAGTTCTTCCAGTGATGGGAAGAAGGTTGACAAGTCGAAGGTGAGATGCTTTCGTTGTCATGAGTTGGGTCATTATGCTACTAATTGCCCAAAGAAGTCCAAGAAGGGATCAGGGGAAGGATCTGAAGGTGAGACACTTGCTTCACAGTTTGAGGTGGATTTCACACTCTTCACATGCATGGTTTCGTCCATGATGGGAAGTGGTTGGTTTCTTGACAGTGGAGCTTCTTTCCACATGACCGGTGACAAAAGGTTGTTTAGTACTTTGGAGGAGAAAGATCTCCAGATACTCATAGGGATGGGTAATGATGAGAAGTATAGTGTCTCAGATGTAGGCACGGTTATTTTTCAGAGGGAACATGGAGCTCACCTTACCTTGACCGATGTCAAGTATGTACCTGGATTGAAGAGAAACTTGGTGTCGATCGCGATGCTAGAGGACAGAGGCTATGATGTGGTCTTCAGTAAGGGAAAGGTTTTCCTTAGACACATCATCACTAGACAGGTGAAGCAAATTGGTTCACGGGTCAAGAACATGTATGTTCTTGAGGTTCAAGATGCATGCAAAGCCTTGAATAGCGAGGCAACTGATAGAGACTTGGTGGTTGAGAGGGAGCGTATATTACCTCTCAACATGCAGAGCTAGAAGAAGTCTCAGACAATTGTGGAGGAGCCACAATTGGTGCAGCAGCTTCAGGAGGTTGTGGAGCGGCCACAATAGGGGAAGCTATGTGGAGATGGAGTAGAGACATCTACTCATCCAAAGACCTCCAGTAGGGGGAAACTTCGAGCCAGGTGGGCTAAGGGATCACATGCAGCCATACATCCATGTTGGAGGTGGGGTGATGTGGATTGATTGTCCCAAGGAGGAGGGGCAGGATCCTTGAGGTACCCAACCTCTTGGATGAGACCTTGCTACGGAAGCCCCGATGTGGAGTAGCAAGAACTGACTGATTGGGTAGAGACAAATGTGGATGAAGCGGCAGAGAGAGAGACAGTGCAGGGAATCCCAGGACAACGCATAGCTAGCAGGCTGCAACGATGCAAGAGGCACAAGTGTTTTGCACAGTGCTAGGTGGCACAGAGAGGTGTGCAATGGTGCAAGATGCATGGAGATGTTGCAGTAGCGCAGATGTTAGAGAGGGAGCACTTGTCAACAGCAGGTAGAGCTTCAGCATCAGAGGGTGTTTCTAGCGCAACAGGAAGGTCAATTGGGAGGTGCAGTGCGGATGCAATGCTGGGAGATAGAACCAACAACAACACAGATGCAGCCAGAGATCAAGGTGACAGAGGCTAGAGTAGTCAGATACTGAAGAGCATAGAGATGCAGAGTTTTCAGTTGATAGAGGCAATAGTAGTCAGAGACTTTGATGACAGAGCAAGTGGACCGGCCAGATGTGTGCATGTAGAACATTCCAGAGTTACAGGATTGGGTTTGAGAGGAAGCCTTTCTTGTTGAGAGGGAGTGTTGAAAAGTGTGCAACAAGAAATGCTTGTTGAGAATGCAACAAGATGATGGAGCTTAGTGGAAAGGAGTCACCTTCACTAAGTGGGCCCGCTGGCTATTTTTGGCGCAAAGTCTATTTTTAGACATATGGATCATGGTCTATGTGTTGCAGTTTGCTGTTTATGGATGATTGGTCATGTTGGGAAAAATAGATGGACTTCTATTTTTGGATAACAGCAGGAGTGATCAGAGTCTATTTTTAGACTACTAGTCAAAAATAGAAAAGTTAAATATTATTGTCTCATAATAATATTTAGACTATAAACTTTATCTTATCCTCTTGGAGAACTTCAATTTGAGCTACAGATGTGGCACATGCAGCTGTCAGAAGGAAATACGTTTTCTTATGAGTCAGTTGAGCTATTGCATGCAGGACTTCAGTTAGAACTCAAGCAGTGAGTTCTGTGGAGTTAGATGAGCAGTTAATGGAGTTTTGTTCAGTTTGACTTAGTTGAACTAGTTGTATTTAGTCTAACTGATCAATAGAATAAGTGATGAGTTGTGTGAATTAGTTATTAATTAATTCACTAATTATTAACTCATAATGCAACTGAAGAATACATCAGTTAACTCAGCGCATGTACAGTTCAGTGGAGACAGGTGTTAGAGGTTGAGATTGCTATTAGTTGTGCATGAGATTGTGCACATGCATGGGATTGAGTTATGCCAATGATCTCTGCGTAGTGTGGGCCAATACCAAGTGAAATATAGCTTGTGCTCATGTGATTTATAGTGTGGGTGATTTTTACAAGGTAAATAGGAGTTTGGATCAGCCATTCTCATTCATTCTCTTGCAGGTATTGTGCAGTGGAGGCAGGCAAGCAGCGGAGGAGATTTGGAGATTAGATCTGAGCTGTATTGTGTGTAGCATGAGGAGATAGTACTGAGTACTTGGGATGAGTATTGTACTATGTATTGTTACATGTTCTCAATCAATATAATATATAGATAGTTGGGGTTTTTAGCGAGATGCTTTCCCCGGGAAAATACTGTGTTGGTATGTGTGATTGATGCTTCTATGTGCGCATGCTTGTGTTTTGTTTCCGAAAAATTGATGATCAACGTAGAGGAGGTTATGTATTATGCATGTTCCACTTATAAGTGTATAATCAGGATAATCTCTGTGAATATGTGTCATATTATTCAAAATTTCTATAACTTTCCCATGTCTTTTTTTGGCTTCGTGGCACTGTTCTTTGCTTGCAACTTTGGCGGGTTGTCTTGGGCCGCCCTGCCTCGGCTTTGTCCTTTGTTCTGTGGTTTGGGGGCACCTTTCCCTTGCTTCAGATCCGCAGATCCAAAGTCTCGCTTCTTTTGTTTAAACTTTTGCTCGACCTTGATGGGATATCAATATGCAGTGCCGAGCGAGGAGATGTTCAGGAATTCTTTTTTGTCCTAGACGTACTTGTGTAGGCAGCCGCAGTATTTGAGTACCAAATGTTGCTTCGAATCCTTGATACCCAACTTTGTGCGAAGGGTATGGAAACTATTGGTGAATTCTGGCATGTCTTGGTCCCTTCCTTGCCGCAACGTGGTCCACTTTATGTATTGATCCTCATAGCTTCTGACAGGGTAGTACTGCTCCTTGATGGCATCCCGGAATGAATTCCAAGTGCATGTCATCAAAAATAGTGAGCCTGTACTTTCATTCTTATGCTCGCAGTAGGTTTCCCACCAGTCCTTGATGTGGGGTGTTTCTTTGAGAAGAGCGAAAATAATCTTTTCCCGACTGGAAAAATCATGAACAGAAAAATAACCCTCTAGCAGATTTAACCATTTATCGACGACATCTGTGTCTATCTGACCCTCGAATATGGGGATTTCAAAATTAACTTGTACCTTAAATGGTGTGGCATTTCCAGAGTAGCTGTTGGAAGCCGATGCATCGCCCCTGGGTAGTCGTTGAAGGATCTGGGAAAAGTTGTCCATCATCGCGTTCCTTTGTCGCTCGAGGGCTTCTTCGAGCAAGATTTTGATAGGATCTCCTGCCCCCTAATCTTTCTTTTCATTTGCCATGGGAGGCCATCGGGATTTGCGAGGCTGGTCTTGCAAAGGTTTGACCAGTTCAAGTCCTAACTCCTTATATCCTGACCTCGTTGGGGACATGTAAAGAAAAATAGAGAAAAAAGCAGACCGCTCTGATACCACTGATCTGGATTTAAACAAGAACGCAACAAAATACAGAGATAACCATATACACAAAAATGCAGCGGAAATAATACTTCATTTCATTAATGTAAAATACCGAAATATGCTTACAAACAAAAATGGAAATAAACCAGCTAGGGCGATGGTAGCTTATCTCTGAGAAGAGATGTGGCGGCTACATGCCTCTGAACTGTGTTACAATGAGGCTCGATGGCCTATTTATTTTTGAGAAACAATGGAAAACCCTAAACATCCAAAAACCTAACCCTAGAAGATGAAACGCCAAACTGTGGACCCTGTTTGGGTAAATTGGTACATCGACTTCCCAGGGTTGTAGCTTTGCCATACGATCTTCATTTGACGCGCACAATATCTCCTTAGAAAGATCTATCTGAGAACTACAACTTTGGGAAGAGCAACATCGGCCCATGGACCCATGTCACTCCCAATTTTGCCAAAAAACGTTGTTTAGGGCCTCAAAATGGCTCCGGAAGTTCAGGACCCGAAAAAATGCTAAAAATAGTAAACTATGCTACAATTAAGGAAACTGAAAAGTTGATAGAAATAATGGTGGGGGTCTAAGTGGACTTGGCAGGTGGCCACCAATATCCACCTGGATCAATAATTATTGGTGCCCCTTCCCAGGTCGACTTGGATTTTGTAGGACACAAGATTGTTGATGTGTAATATAGCCCCTCCCCACAGCCCTCGGGTTGGGCCGAGCCATCAAAATATCCAATATATATATATATATATATATATATATTTGAAATCTAAGAAAATATTTGACCAAGCTAAAAAGAAGGGGGTTAGAAGAAAAATAAAGTAAGAAGAATCAGGGAGAAGATTTTAATGATCAACATAAATATGTTAGAAATTAAATAACAAAGCAATGGAACACATAAAATGTTGCAGAAACACCAACACTAAAAAAATCATAAAACAAGAGAGACACATATATACGTGGTTCACCCAATTTGGGCTACATCCCCAGAGAAACAACTAGTCATTCCTTTTTATATTATCTAGCAAACTGAAGGGATACAACCTATAGAAAATTTCTTGTAACTTCCTCTTATCTCTCACACAGTTTCCTATGTTTTTTTGTCACGGAAAAATACACAGTCACAATACAATACCATCATATAAATTAAGAGTTTCCTTCTAAGGAAAAAACTCTAAATTAACATAACTTCTACTTTTAAATCTTCCGCTTCATAAACAATTGAGATTGACTACGAAATTACAATATTTATAAGGCAAAGTTTCTCTAATTTTTTCTTCAAGGGCGCTACCCCTGAACCCCTGCCAAGCTCCCCTACCCCTCCTCCCCCTGGTGACACTAGTGTGGGCAGGGGGGGGTTAAAGCCCCCCCACACCCCCCGTAAGGGATTGACATCCAAATGCAGCTGAAACATTACCTCTGAATCAAGAAAATAGTCAGGCTCCACACCCAACAAAAAAGAGAATGAAGGGGAAGATAAAAATGAAGAAGACAAAATTTCGAGTGAGACAAGAAAATGAAAGTAGAAGGGAAAAGGGAAAGGATTTGATTCAGCATGAAGCAAAAATGGGAACTTTGGCCAAAAAACCTTGAAAAAACATTAAAAACAGTGCTAAAAACGAAAAATGTGTATACTAGAACGATGGTTTTCTTTTTAGGGTCAATTTTGAACATGTTTTAAAAACGACAGTGAAAACGAATTTTTTTGTGCAAAAATTGTGCAAAAAACACCCTGAAAATGAAAAGTGTTGATACTGGAACGATGGGTTTTTTTTTTTAGGGTCAATTTTCAACATTTTTAAAAAATTCCAGTAAAACCGAATTTTTATGTGCAAAAAAACAGTTGTTTTTGAGGAAAAAACACACTAATGTTTTTGGTAGAATAACATTTTTCTTTCCTAAGTACAATTTCAACATGTTTTAGTAATGACGATAAAGATAAAATAATGGGATCTGAAACACATTAAAATTCTATTAGTTTTCATCGATGTTGTTAAACATATAATAACATCACACTAAAGATCGCTAAAATTCTAATTGTTTTCAACCATAACATTAAAGATACAAAAAAAATTGGAAAATTTTCAACCATAAAATTAAAAAAACATGACATTATGAACAAATTACATGACTAAATTAATCAAAATGTCATTATTTGTAGATTGAATGAAACATACATTATATATTTAATTTATTGTTGCATTGTAGATACTATAAACAATCTTTAATTTATAGTTGCATTGTAGATACTCTAAACAATAAAAATCATCATAATTAAAACATATAATCCAATAACATAAAAATGACTCATAACTTATGATTTAACACCATATGGAAATCAAAATTTTTATTTCAAGATACGAAGCAAACATCAGTTATATAAATTGTCTTGGACAATTATTCAAAATCACTCATATTTTCTTGCATAGCATCAAAATTCACATCTTTAGATGAATGATTCAATGCAGAAGAACATGTTCCATATTTTTATCTTTCATCAACTAGTGCCCTATCTGAGTCGACATGCATGCCCAACAGTTTAGGTTTCAAAATTCTTCTCGATCTACAACTGGTTTCAACACACTCCCATCTCAACACTGTTCCTTCTGGTAGAAACCTTTTCAGAATCTCTATCGTCTTGAAGAAAAGAGTTCCTCTCCTTATTAAATTGAAGTCATAAACAAGTATTTCAACATCCTCCAATTTTAAGAGGCTTTTGCAGCGACGATTTATGTTTGTACCCTTTCTTTTTCTCTTTCCGCCAATAATTTTATCAGCTACCATCTATGGCTTATACACACCATTTACACCCCATGTGTATTTGTGGCATACCAATGTACTTCAACACCTGTAACATTTTCATTTTCTGTAAAGACCTTTATAACCTTAACAACCCAGAATGGATAGCCATTAGGATCTCCATCTGCTAGCACTACAATCATGCAATCCTCCTTAATATCCTGTACTGAACCCCTGTAAAGGTCTTCAATGGCTTCATGTTGTGCACGAGATCTTCTGCAACCAATATACATCTCTCTTTCCTCTGTCTGTGAAGAATTAATAATACCTTGAGATTGTTGTTGTTCAACAATGTTTCTTTCCTCATGTTCATTTGACACATTTTGTGGCCAAATAAATGGATTTTTCAAAGGTATATCTTCATTTGTTTTTTCTTGAAATGATATCACTTTGATTATTGAAAAATGATGCCCACCAAACTGAATCAACAATGTCAAAGTACTCATATGTATATCTAATACATTTTTTAACTTCTTCTAGGCAATCAAAATAATTTATATCTCTATTCTGTCTGCGTGCATTATGAACTTCACCAACTGATTGTAATAACAATATATGTGATGCAAATATTGGATGATCTGGAATGAACTTCAAAAATTCCAAACTTGATGATGGTGCCCATTCTGCAGTAGTTGAATACTTCTTTCCCCATATTAGTGTTTTCCCATCAATTTTTTTGATACAAAATTGATGTTGGAAGCTAATGTAATTAATTTTCTCAATGCATTTCTTCTCACCATGCGATCCTAGAATAAACCTTCACATGTCAACAATTTCTTCCAACAAAACAAAAGTATGCTCTAGCATGTATGATTTATTAATACATGAAATTAATGATGGAAAGCTCCCAACTTCCTTCCTCCTTAATGTGACTGAAAAGCGACTGAACATCTGATCAATATGGTCATGAGTGTGACCAAAAAGAAGGAAACCAGCCTTTACCTTCTGAGCAATTCTCAATTCAACAAGCATGTTTAGATATCCAAAAACAACCTGATTTTTGTTTTCATGGCAAGTGTTGTTCAATTGTAGATACAAAACTTCAGGAAGATTACCAGACCAATGAGAAAGAACATCATGAATTATGGTTATTGTCAGATTTGCATCATTATGAATATTTGGAGCTATGAAGTACACCCTTGGCAACATTTTTCCATTGAAGACCATACAACTCACCAAGTGATATTGAATAAAATTTTCCTCCAGTAAATTTTTGGGTGTACAAACAAAATGTGGTAAACGTGTTTTCTTCTGGTCCATACCATCAATTATCAAACCCAAATATTTATTCGGATTATCATAACACTTATTTCGATGCTTGTTCAACTTTTTCCTTTCACTTTTTTGTTGTTCGCGATGCTCTTGAAGTTCTTTGACAATGGAGTCTACACAACATAAAAGAAAGTCATTAATAAATATGTTTTCATAGTTGATGACTATACAATTTTAAAAGTTAAAGTTATGAATGCTTACCTCTTTCTGACCCTTCACATTTATCCCTTTTTGATTTAAGAGAATCACATATACTGCAAATCCCCATCCTTGTTTTAGGAATACAGACATTTTTGAATTCTTTCTTCCATACCTTCACAAAATATTGATATGTAATAAATCGACCATGTCCCTCAGGACCTTCTACATATTCTTTGTATAAGTTGTAGATTTATCGTCTTGAAAAATTATCTGGAATATGTATTGTCTCTGTATTTGGCATAGACTCTCCATGCTTTGAAAATATATCTTTCATCCATGACATTGCAGTATTTGATAATGGCCCAAATTTTCATTTATGACGTATTGCTGAATAAAATGTGGGAGCCTTTTCCAAAATTTCTTGGATTCTTTAGAGTCGAAAATTACCCATTGAATGAAACATTTTGAAATCCTTTCTATAGATAAATAAAGACCCAATATGATAATCATAACCTGACAATGTAGATTGCATACACCCAACTAAATATGAATTTTTCATGCTTTTATTCATTGACAAATATCTCTTCCTTTTCTCTAATGCAAACTTGAAATCCATATGTTTCAAGCAATCTTTTTGACAACATTCACTTGAAATGAGAGCACTGATAGAACTTCTTCTCATCAGATATTCTGCTCTACCACTTGTATAACTAGAACATCTTGGATTGATACGAAAAGGTCTACTCCTACTCCTCGATACAATATTTCCTTGCAACATCTCCATCATTGGATCATCATTTGTATAAGCATTTTCATCATCATTTTGAGGAATGTTATCCTCACTATGATGAGTTGTGTTTTTGAAATACTGACTTGGAGGATATTCTTCATCTTCCCCTTCTTCAGTGCTACTGTCATAGTCCTTAGAATTAGGACTAAATGGAAAATTTGACTCGATGTTTATTGGATATTCTTCCTCATGTGCATTGTCAGTGTTGCTCTCATTGTCCATAGGATTAGGACTACGTCAAAAATGTGACTGTTTACTTACTGAAAATTATACATCTTTTCCTTTGTCACTGCTACTCTCATAGTCCTTAGGATTAGAACTAAGTGCTTCATCCTATCCTTTGTCACTACTTCTCTCAGTCCTTAGGTTTAGGATTAAGTGGAAACTGCGACCCTTTATTTATTTGAAAACATTCATCATGTTCTTCATCACTGCTTCTCTTATAGTCCATAAGATTAGGACTAAGTGGACACCGTGACACTCTATTCATTTGAAATTCTTCATCATGTTCTTCATCACTGCTGCTTTCATAGTCCATAGGATTAGGACTAAGTGGACACCATGACACTTCATTCTTTTGAAATTCTTCATCATGTTCTTCATCACTACTACTTTCATAGTCCATAGGATTAGGACTAAGTGGACACTATGACACTCTATTCAATTGAAATTCTTCATCATGCTCTTCATCAATGCTGCTCTCATAGTCCATAGGATTAGGACTAAGTGGACACCATGACACTCCATTCTTTTTAAATTCTTCATCATGCTCTTCATCACTGCTACTCTCATATTCCATAGGATTAGGACTAAGTGGACACTGTGACACTCCATTCTTTTGAAATTCATCATCATTCTCTTCATCACTATTGCTCTCATAGTCCATAGGATTAGGACTAAGTGGACACCGTGACACTCCATTCTTTTGAAATTCGTCATCATGCTCTTCATCACTGCTACTCTCATAGTCCATAAGATTAGGACTAAGTGGACACCGTGACACTCCATTCTTTTGAAATTCTTCATCATGCTCTTCATCACTGTTGCTCTCATAATCCATAGGATTAAGACTAAGTGGAAACCGTGACTCTTTATTTATTTGAAATTATTCATCTTGTCTTTCATCAGTGGTGCTCTCATAGTCCTTAGGATTAGGGCTAAGTGGAAGAATTGACTCTCTATTCATAGTGGAAGAATTTCCATTATATTCATCAATATGAATAGAGTTGTTACGCAATGAAGATGTTGATGCTTCACAAAGCAAAACTTCACTATCAGAAGAATCCATGCCTTTCAAATAGAAGATGTTGAATGATACAAATTAAGACTCTCCTAATGATAATATATAGCTTAAAGAATGAAAATTTCCCTCAAAAAAATTTCGCCAAAAGTTTTCCCTCCAAAAATTTTGTTTCATGTATTTCCCTCCATTATTTTGTTCTACAATTTATTGAAAAATTTTAACTAAAATTTTCTTATGAAATAAACCTTTTAAATTAAAATTGTAAACTAAATCTTTTACCTAAATTAATTTATTACTTAAACTATATAATATTTACTAGACAATCGATTTTTTTTTTAATTTTTATTATACCTTCTAAAACAAATTAATCCCACATTCACCGTGCTATAAAACAATTCCATAATGTTCACTTTATCATAATTTCCTATATCGCCATAACAAAATTTACATGTTAAAATTTATAAAAACAAATTAATCCCACATTAATCGTACGGTAAAACAATTCTGTAATTTCCCCTATATAATAAATTTCATTATCACTATTCCTCACATCACATCAAGGTTTTCTGAGGTTCGTTAAAAGACTTGGAGCGAATTTGTGGAGCAGCTACATTGCTATCAATAATATATTCAATGAAAGATTATCCCATTTGAAAGGTTAGTGATTTTTTCTACTGTGCAAGTTTTAAAATTAAATAAGTTTATTGTTTTTTTTTTTTTGAAATTAAATTTTTTTGTGGGACAAATTTACCCACTACGTCCGCAGTGGACGTGCTGGGCCCGATCATGCTCCCGACGGCCCAACTGGGCTGTGGGTGAGGGGAGGGTGGCCCAGATGCCCAGCACACTACCCCACCGCGACAGCCCAACGGCCGGCCGGGGTGGCAAGTCGTTGGGCCGTTGGGCCGCTGGGCTTGGATGGGGGGCCGGGTGGGGCTAGGGATGGGTAGGGGGCCAGTTGTTGGGCCGCCAGGTTGGGGTAGGGGGGTTGGGCCCAACTACTAGCCTGGGTGGCCGACCGATTTTGGGGGTGGGGTGGCAGGGCACTGTATTTTTTAAATTTCTTATTTTTTTTTTAATTGTTATGTTTTACAAAAATAATTATCATTTATCATTTTGTTTGTTAATTTAAGCTATAATTTTTTTGTAATTTATTGATTTATATATCTGTCTGTTTTTCAGGAAAATGGCATCAAAGAATATTTTTGTGAATCTTTCTAGACCAAATACTATTAAAGGTGGATCTTCAAAAACACTATTGAACGAACCAAACCTAAGTTGATAGCTACAAATATTTCAAGTTCCTCAAACGATAAGAAGATTTCATACTAGAAGAAATCAAAAGAAGTGAAACTTCCAACAAATGTCTAGTATGTGAAAGAAAGAGAAAGCCAAGATGTGTAGATATATCTATATGTTGATATACCTAATGATAATGGAATTTATGAGGTGCTGGGAAAGGTCATTGACAGGTTTTTGGTACCGGACAGTGAAGTTGTTTACATACTTACAAAACCGCCCAAGTCACATGAAAGGATTAAATATCAGTGATTATATTCAGTGTATGCCACGAGAAAGGTATCTACAAATTTGTCTAACCAAATCGTAAATGATATGACACAAAATATCATAAGTATTCTTATTTATATTTGTGTTTTGCATTCTTGTAAATGTCTCATTATAGTTTTATAACTTTGTTTTTATTGACATATGATATTTTGTTTGACATAATTTTGCTGAAAGTGTTTCAATTATGTTGGGAGGCATTCATTTCATAGAGGATGATATTATGAAAGTTGTCAATAGTTTCTAATCAGTATCAGAAGAAGATAGGCAAACAAGCAAAAGGTAGTAATTCATGATGCTACAAAACTACATCTAAGGGATAAGAAAAAATGCCTCTAGTGGATAAATCTAGCAAAGATAGACTAATTACTTTTGAATATGAGGAAGTTGAAACTGACACTGAAGAATATGTTGTCGTTACCGAGGATGACATTGGAACTGATGTTAGAAAGGAGAAGAGTCGTAAAAGACCAAAAGTAACAATGCCCAAGAATAAATCTATTCTAGTTAATGATGAAATGTTATGATGAATAAAAGTAAAGTTGAACCTTCTCAAGTAGTCATTACCAACAACGAAGATCCTAGTGAAAATTCAAAAGAAAGCAGAGAAATCATTACACCAAGAGTTGATTTAGAGGATGGCATTATTAAAACAAAACAAAATGCCATTCAATAAAACTTGACAAAGAGAAACTTAATTGAGGGTGGTCATACATTTCAGCTTAATGTGAGACAAATCTATAAGAAAAGTGAAGGACAATGTAAATATCAAATTAGAAAGCCACACCACCTGCATGTTCACAACTTAAAGACATTGATGAGGTACAATCCATATGCTCACGTGGTTAATTATGTGCTTCTCGTTGATCCAATTTAAGTTCCCAACAAAGAAGCATTTGATAAGTCAAAATGTTTTGAGTATAATTATCATATGCTTGGGGGGAACCATTATGTAGAATCTCAAAGACAATTGATGGAGGAATATCCCAATAACCCACAGTTTGAAACAACGAAATGTATCATTTATGCTGGTTTATCAGATACAAAAGCAAAGTTAGTGGCATGAGATCATAATTTAGATAAGGAATATAGGATGTCTATGACTTTCATCCAAAGGGTTATATTTATTCATAGTTAATTTGATGAAAAATGTGGCGGGGATAAGACAAATCTTACTGTAGATTTCCAAAAGGAACGTTGTATGGAAATAGGCTATCAAATTAAGGGGAAAATTAGTTCAAAAGGCGACAGAGTAAATACTGATTTATTCAGAGGTATTGACAACATTTTCCAGTTGGAATTTAGAACTGAAGAGATATGAGAATTAATTAATGAGATTTTTAGCATGTGGGAGAACATTGGCATTAAAAACCAGAAGGTAAAAAGGAATAAACCATTGATATGTAGCAACAGTAAATCAAGTTCTGAAATGAAGTAGCTCCCAGAAGATATGACTATCACACCTTGGAGAGCATTGCAAGGAGTGGAGCATGAAAAACTTGTCAAAGAAATATTATCTTGTGTGAGGTCAGGGGAATTATCATTGGAGGAAATGTCTGAGGAATTTCAAAAGTAAGTTTGTTGAATGATTTTTACTTATTTCTCGATTATAATTTTCTTTTAAATATAACATATTGTTCTTGGCAGTATTTGTTATACATATCATTATATTAACTTTTTTTACTTTATCTATGTAGGCACAAAGTTTACATGAAAATACAAAAACAAATGATTAAATTGTTGAATGAAGATAGTTGGGATGATGTTGTACTGAACTATCCAGATTCACTTTCTACATCAACATTATATTTTTTTTTTTTTATCTTGCATTTAGAAAGATATGTTGATTTATACATTCATTTTTATTCATTTGTATACTATTTTATTTTATAAATTACACATATATTTGTTTATTTTAGTAAAGATGAGGAAGGATGCAAATGGAGCACCAGATAGTTTTAGAACCTTTATTGAAAAAATTAAGATCAAAAGACTGAAGAAGCAAAGCCTTAGGAATGTTGAACTTGATCCAACTCTCACTCATTTCATTTGGAATGGGATTGACACTATTCAATATCAAGTAATACAAGGCGATTGTGAAGACATTGCTAAACTCATACCTAAAAGGGATTATGCCCTAGTTATTGCAGATATTCCCCATGGTTTCAATATTCCAAACATTGACTATGATAGTGACCCTTATACTTATCAAGCTCTTAGTAAAGTTGTTGCAGGATTTCTAGAAGTCACATCATCACCATTATGGAGATTTGTGACATTTCATTCAAACACACAATTGGCAATGTTATTGTCAAGCTTCAAGGGGAAAACAAACTAAAGGATTCAACTTACATGGTAAGACGTTGAAAATGTATATTTGATTAATGTTAAAAAATTAATTTATGTACAAGTTAATTGAACTTTTACTATTTCATGTTACAGGAAAAAGTCAAATCTTCTTAATCGTGAAGATCAACCATTTATAAATGATTGTGAGTTCATCCATATTGATAGTTGGGAAAAATATGATAGCTATATGTCTATGATTTTTAATCGGGTAGATGGAAAGAGTCATAGCCAAGTACTGGCTTATGATGTTGTTGTGAGAAAATTAACATATGAAGACAAAGAAGAAAAATGAGAGATAGTTAACATTTATCAAAAACCACAGTTATTGATTAACTATCTTATAGACATATGTTCAAATGAAGGAGATTGGGTTCTCGATTTATTTTCTAGCTCAGGTAAGTTTTATTATATGAAATTGAATTTCAATATCTTCTTTCTTAATTTATATGTCATTGTACTAATTTACTCCATTATTTCTTTTGTGTTTGATAATTAGGTACAACACAAGCATGTTGCCTTCAAAAAGGAAGAAATTACATTGCCATTGAAAAAGATCCAATACAGTGCAATTTTATTCAGCAAAAAATTAATGCTCTTCAATTTCTTCCAAATGCAATCAAAGAAATTGGGTTGAAGAAAGGCGACTTTAGTGAATCACGTGTGGCAAAAAAGGCAAAGGAACCTCAACCACCATTACATGGAATGATTGGAAAGGCATACATTGGGAGATTCACAGACATCAAAGATCCATTAGAAGAGGACAATGAGCAAAATGAAGCAGAAAATATTGTGGAAGAAGATAGTGATGAACTCTAGAGGATGAAGAGTTTGGATTACATGATATTGTTGATTAAATTTAAGTTATGCTTGGAAATCGAACTCATTTTTTGTAACTATTAATTAGTTATACTTGTACTATTTTGACTTTGACATTTGATGAGAAGAATAAGCATTCAATTAATGTTGTTATGTGTTCAATATTTGTATTATGTGATTTTTGCATTAATTTTTATGTTAATCATTATTTTTTGAAAAAAATAGTAATTATTATTATTTTTTTACATGAAATCTATTAAAAAAAACTATTATTTGACCATTTTTAGTTAAATTTTTCCTATAAAAATTGTGATTTTGACATGTCATTTCTAGCAAAAAAATTACAAAATATTATCAAAATATGTAATTTTTTTAGTTATATTTATGTTGAAAATGGTTATTTTTATGTCAATTGTTAAAAATTATTGTTTTTTAGAGACAATTATTTCATTTGCATTGAAAAATTAATTAATGATGTATAAATATGTAGAATATCAAAACTTCAAAATATCGGCCGCCTTCTTTAAATATGAAAAACAATAAAAACCTCACTACAAAAAAAGACAAGAAAATAGAAGAAGAAAACCACTTCAAAAATTGTTAAATTTAGAAAATAATTATTTACATTTCATACATTAGAAAATTTAAAGTAAAAAAATAGGTCTTTTAAAAAAAGGGTCTGATGCAGAATCATCACTTTTTAAAATCAACATGCAAATCACTAACATTATAAAATGTAATGTACAAAGTGCCAAAAACTATGCTCTAAAAAAAATATGTGTTCTACATCGCCCTTTTTCAAAATCAGGTCACTTTTTTTTTATCTCTATGAAACGGGTAACAATATCAATTCCCCTTCAAAGTTTACATTGTTCAAATCTAAAAGAAATGGTGGGAACCAAGTTCTTACTAATCTTCCAACCATCATCTCTATTCAGATTTCCCGATTGTTTTTCAATCTTAGTGGATTCTATGAACTTCCTATGATGATAGTGCCCATTTTTTGATAGGATCATGTAGTCTTCAATGCAAATATGTCGTTTGGTTTTCTCAGCATGCTTAGCCAGAGCTGAGGAATGAGACCTACCATGTTTAATGTCTTCCACATGCTCTAGAATCCTTTGCTTAACATATCTTCGTGTCTCGCCAACATAGGGAGCCCCTCAAGAGAACGACATTAAGTATACCCCTTTCATGTTTGAAGGGTCAACAGGATCCTTGACAGATTTCAAGATACCACTAATGTTGCTTAATGGCTTCAAAGAAGTAGGAACTTGATTCTTCCTTAATATGCGAGCAATTATATCTATGGTTCCGTGGATAAAGGAAATTTGAACATTGGTGATAGGATCAACAAGATCCCTCTTTTATCTAAAACACTAGCTAGATTTTTGGAACGCCTTGATGCCTTAGTTTTTCTTACAGAAACAAATCATTAAAACTATTAAAAATTCGTTTGTTTTGTGACAAAAACCCAAACCTTCACCCAATCTCCCATCCTCTCACTACATCCATCCAAACAAGCTCCACCACCATGTAAGTTGTAGGTCACCCCACCAAAGGTGGACACCCTTCCATTGTTCCCATCCACACAGACTCCACCACCATGTTGTTGTTGAGGTGGCCCATGGCCAACTAGATAGTGGTTGCTTGGATAAACATGGCGGAAGGAATGGGAATGTATGTGGAGGGGTCACGCAATGCCCGTCCCCAAAATACATGAAATTTTTAATAGTTTTAATGTTTTCTTTCATTAATTTTTTTTAATTTTAAATAGCTTATTATTATTATTATTATGTAATTTATATTTTTTAATGTTTGTTTTAATTTCTTTTAATTCTTAATTTTAGTTTTAAAAAAAGTGTTTTGAATTTAGTTTTTAAAAGTGTTTTTTTTTTTTTTTTATTTTGTTTTTGAAAGTTATTTTTATGTCTCTTTTTTTTTTTTTTTAATTTAATTTGGAAATGTGTTTTTGTTTTTTTTTATATAAAAATTTGGGATTTTTATTTTAAGATAAAAAATTAGAAAATATTGATTATGGATTTTTTGAAATTATTATTATTATTTCTGAGAAATTTAAAAACACATTTATGTATTTTTTTTCTTTTTCTATCCATTTAATTTTTTAATGTAAATGCAACACCCTCCTCCCACATCTACCCAAGTAACCATGCTAACCGGGGTAAACATGAGATGAGAGGCTACTATGATCAAATTCAACCTCATATGTGACCTTAAGGCAGTGGAATCGATGGAATATCACACACATTCATCCAACATCATCAACAGAACCCTCAGGAGACAAGTCAGCCACTTAGACAGCCTGTCTCTAGGCCCCACTGTTATTCTAAACCTCTTAGGCCATAGTCGCTCTCTTGTTTTCAAAATGTCTTCAACCTTCATTCTAATTTGATGATATCCTGAATGAAGATCTAGCTTGATGAAGTAAATTTCTCCATGTAATTCATCCTACAATTCATTAATAACAAGAATGGGAAATTTATCTTTAATAGTGAGCTTGTTGAGCTCCCTATAATCTGGACATATATGCCATGATCCATCCTTCTTATGCACCGATACTACTGGAGTAGAGAAAGAACTTTGACTAGGTTGAATTATACCAACCTCTAACATTTCTGCAACCATATGTTTAATTTCACTCTTTGGACATAGGGATATCTGTAAGGCTTGATGTTTGGAGGAACACTTCTTGGAATCAAATGAATAGCATGTTCATGATCATGAATAGGTGGGAGGCTATGGCGAGTCTCAAATACCTTGTAATGATTTTCCAAAACGTTTTGGAGATTTGGAGAAATAGATGATTTCGTTGTTTGAACATCTAGTGAGCATAATTGTGCAATTATGCCCTGTTTTTCTTTCTTCAGAATCTTTGTCATGCTATTAGAGTTGATTATATTTCTTGTTTTCCCTGTGATACCCCTTAATTCATCTTCCTCTCCTTCCCAAAAATAGTTCAAGAAAATTTCTTGAAAATTAAAAGTTATTGTCCCCAAAGATTATAACCATTAGACTCCTAGTACAACATCAATACCACCCATTGGTATGGAAAGCATTGGACTATTCAATACATATTCGCCCATGGTTAAGTTGATATTATGGCACTTTCTAGAGAAATTTATAGTTCCTCCATTTGCAACCATCATTTGACACTCTGGTGTTGGATATAGAAAGAAATTCAATTCCTTGGTTATCTTATAATGAATAAAATTATGGGCACTACCCGAATCAATCAACACTATTACCTTTTTCTTCTTGATATATCCTTCTGTCTTGAGAGTTTTAGTAGTGGTAATCCTTGCTAATGCGTCACAAGATATGGTCAAATTAATTTCTTCTTTCTCAGGGGTTGGTTCCTAGTGTATATCATCCTCTTTTGATGTTTCTTGTTCCTTTTCCTTCCTCCAATTCACAATTTATGTAAAATAATTTCTTCTCAGGATACTTACGACCTTTAGTGTATTTTCTTTCACAACTATAACAAAGCCCTTTTGCTATTTTTTCCTCCAATTATTGTGGTGTCAACCTTATAGGTTGTGGAAGGCTAGGAGCAAGAAAACTTCCATTTTTATAGTTGTGAGTGGTAGACTTCCTTGTTTCCATAAATTTTCTTTCAACTTTTCTTGCCACCTATAATGCCTTCTCCAATGAATCAGGTTCCCAAAGGAAAACTTCTTGTTGGATGTTATCCTTTAGAGTCCCTATGAAAACATCAATCCTATGGTCCTATAGAATATTAGTTACCCTGATATTTAATTTTTGGAAGTCCTCAATGTGCTCCGTGTAGAAATTCCCACTGTAGATCACCTGATAATGCAATGTACTAAAGCAAAATACTAGTTCTACTTCTACAACAAACTTTGTGGAAGCTTAATCGATTATGAGCAAGATCAAATAGAACACACATAACAGATGAAGAGAAAGAAATCACACATGAACACAGAAGAATACTTTGGGGAAAGCCTTAGCTAAAAACCCCGATCTCTGTATTGTCATACAAGTGGAAATTATCTCTGGATTACACAAAGCTTTAGCTCACAGGCTATCTAGCTCTCAGTACAATCCCTCAATACCGCTCACAGACTGAGTAGACAACACATATGCCTTTCCTCAGCCCTCCAAGCCTCCTATTTCCTTGCACAATTTTCCTTGGGGTCCAGTGACGCCACCTGTGTGAAGTTTGGCCTCATACAACTCACTAAACCAAGAAATAACTGTGCAATCTTCAAGGAATGAATTCCTTCTACATGTAAGAGATATCCTCCAAGGAATATTCTTGCAATTGATAGTACACTGTCCCACCATATGATCTCAACTGGGTCTCTGACTAGACTGACATGCATGATTTATTTATGAGAGAATATTCAGTTATCTGAAGAGTAGTAGTTACATACATGCATGCATTAATCACTGAACTCACAATTAGTTCTACAAACTGTTGGAACTAATCTAACTGGACTTAACTCAGTTAACTGAGCTAACTAATTACAACTCAAAGTACAACTCATCCTCATCTCCTTAACTAAGGGATAAATTCCTCAATCAATGGAGAAACTGTTGCATGTCTTCACATAGACTTCATGTTTGATTTTCTCGAGCTAATTAACTCAAGATGAATTAATTAATTATTAATAAAATGACCGCTAAGAACAAATTTGATTTTTACTTCTCAATTTTAGTTCAGGGACTAACTAAAATTGGAAGGTATCCTGAAATGCTATTTATAGCAATGATATTTTTAGCACTTCTATATTCATGTTTGATTTTCTCCAGCTAATTAACTCAGGATGAATTAATTAATTATTAATCAAATGGCTGCTAAGAACAAATTCGAATTTTACTTCTCAATTTTAGTTCAGGGACTAACTAAAATTGGAAGGTATCCTGAAATGCTATTTGTAGCAATGATATTTTTAGCACTTCTATATTTAGCATTTCTTGTTGTTATTTTCAACACTACCTCTCAACAAGAAAGGGATTATCAGTTACCCCAATCCTGTCTCTGTGGAACTCGAATTTTCATTTTGACAATGCCTTAGTCAAAATATCTGCATCCTGCTCCTCGGTCGAAACATACAACAACAACATGATCTTCTTCACCACATAGTCTTGAAGATGATGGTACCGGATATCTATGTGCTTGGACCTGTCATGAAATACTGGATTCTTAGAGAGTTTGATACAACTCTGATTATTGCAATAGATCACAGTTGGATCCATCCTCTGGCCAAAAAATCCCACTAGAATCTTCCGCATCCAAATTGCCTTGCATGTTGCCTAACGGGCAACCATGTATTCAGCCTCTGCTGAGCTAAGTGCAACTGACCTCTGTTTCCTACTGTACCAAGAAATTGCAGTTGAACCAAGGTTGAAGATTCCTTCAGAAGTGCTCTTCTGGTCTGATGGACTCCCTGCCCAATCAGCATCTGTGAAGCGCTGAAGCTTCACTCCCTTTGTTTGTTTGTACCACAATCCATACCGATATGTGCCTCTGAGGTATCTCAGCACATGCTTCGCTGCCTTCCAAAACAACTTGGTAGGCTGAACCATAGCTTGACTCAGCTGGTTCACCGCAAGCACAAACCTGGTCATGTGTTCACTAGATAGATTAGTGAACCCACAAGCTGTTGATAAATAGTAGCAGCTACTACCTCATCTGAAGTAGCATCCTCCTTCCTCCAGTTACCTACTAGAGGATTCTACATGGGTTTGCACTTCTCCATGTGGAACCGCCTGAGTATCTCATTGGCATACTTACCTTGAGACACAAAGACTTCCCCATCCTTCTGCCACACTTCCATGCCTATAAAGTAGTGCATGAGACCCATGTCTTTCATCTCAAACTCTCTTGCAAGGTCCTCCTTGAAAGACTTGATCAACTGATCGTCACCTGTCAAAATCAGATCATCAACATAAAGAACAATGATCAATTTCTTACCTTCTACCATGATGTGGTAAAGGTTCGCATCTGCTTCACTCTTCGTGAAGCCCAACCCGATGAAATAGCTGTCGATCCTGGTGTACCAAGCAAGAGGTGCTTGCTTCAGCCCACTCAATGCTCACTTGAGTCGGAAAACATGCGACTCACAATCGAAGGTCTCAAATCCTTCCGGCTGTTCAATGTAAACCTTTTCCTCAATCTTCCCATTAAGGAACACAGTCTTCACATCCATCTGATGGATCTTCCAACCTATCTAAGCTGACAGTGCCAATATCGATCTGATATATGAGTACCTTTCTACAAGAGCAAAAGTCTCATCATAGTCGATCCCCTCGACCTGTGAGAAACCATGGGAAACGAACCTTGCCTTGTGTTTCTCAACACTACCATCATCTGCCTGCTTTACCTTGTAAAGCCATCAGGAACTCACTACTGACTTGTCCCCAGGTCTTGGGACAACATCCCACACACTGTTCTGAATGATAGAGTCGTACTCCTCTACCATCGCATCAACCCAGACTGGTTGCTGCATTGCTTCCTCGAAAGAAGAAGGTTTGGTTGCTACACACTCCCCAACTAGGGCCATGTAACCAGTGTATCGCTCGGGAGATCTCCTCTATCTGCACTGAGAGGATGGCTACCCCACATTCTCTCGCACATCTAGCATCAACCTGTTAGCTTCCCTCGAGTGTTTCCGCCCATCTCTGGAAGACTCTCCATGAGTGTATGTCTCCACTTTCGGATCTTCTGCATGCGGCTACTCCAGATTGGTATGAGGCTTCTCCTCCTTTGGAACCAAAAGTTCCTCCTCTGCATGCAACTTGAGCTCCCTCTCAAGTGGTACTTGCATGGCTCTTTGCTCGTCGAACTTGAGATCCCTGCGCACTACTATCCTCTGATCGATAGGCAAAAACACCCAATACTTGTGGGGTGTATCAATATACCCCACAAGTATCCCCGACTCAGCTGTTGGATCTAGCTTCTTCCAAGCATATTTGGTCACATGGCAATAAACCGATGATCCAAAGATATGAAAGTGACTCACATCTGGTTGCTTCCTGGAAAAGGCCTCCATTGGTGTCTTCATCCCCAATATACGGTGAGGACTTCTGTTCTGTAAGTATACTGCTGTATTGCATGCCTCAGCCCACAAATGAAGTGGTAGGCTTTGATCATGCAACATCGCTCGAGCTGCTCCCACTATTGATCTGTTCTTCCTTTCGGCCACCCCATTTTGCTGTGGGTTGTGGGGTGCCGTCAACTCCCGTTTAATTTTTTCTGCATCAAAGAAGTCTTTAAACTGTTGGGAGACATACTCTCCACCATTGTCGCTTCACAAGGCTCTTATTTTCTTTCGAGATTCTATCTCTACCAAGGCTTTAAACTCACAAAACCTCAAGAAGGTTTGATCCTTCTTTTGCATAAAGTAGATCCAACATCTACGAGAAAAATCATCAATAAAAGTAACGCAGTACCTTTTTTTAGCGGTGGAGGCTATAGAGAATGGTCCACATACATTTGAGTGAACTCGCTCCTGGATTTCTCCAGCTCTACTGTTTCGATCCTGAAAGGAAGATTTTTCATACTTACCTAGGGTACACCCTTTGCATGTATTCGTTTGCTCCAGTTTCCCCTTGGGTAGTCTGGTAGAAATCTGTTGCATGATCTTCAGGGCCCCATCGTGCAAGTGGCCCAATCTTCTATGCCATAGCTCGCCAACATCTTGGCTTTGCACCAACTCAACTTTGGAACTCAATGCAGCACAGTCGTCTACCTCCATCTTGTAGAGATTCTTGACTCGAATCCCCATTCTCTTGGTCTGTCCGGTGTCGATATGCCTCATGAATACCTTTCCTTTACTAAAGACTACATCATAGCCTTTATCTTCTAGCATAGCAACGGACACAAGGTTCTTCTTCAGACCCGGTACATACTTGACATCAGTTAGGGTGAGAGGAGCTCCATGCTCCCTGTGAAACACAACCA
Organism: Pinus tabuliformis; assembly: GCA_031772625.1. Classification (NCBI taxonomy): domain Eukaryota; kingdom Viridiplantae; phylum Streptophyta; class Pinopsida; order Pinales; family Pinaceae; genus Pinus; species Pinus tabuliformis. The sequence goes on along the minus strand of CM062818.1, from coordinate 533,498,983 downwards.
TACCTTCACCTGAAACACGGTACTTTCCATCATCGCCCATCTCGATCTGCATTTGGAGATCCTTCTCCTCTAGGGTACTAAAAATATTCTTGTCGCTAGACATGTGGAACGAAGCTCCACTATCTAGGTACCAAACGCATCCCACCATGGATGAAACCATGTATGTGATAAGAGAGAAATCCAATTCAAACTGTGAGGCCAGTGCCTCACCATCTGATCCCTTCGAGGAACCCTTCTTGTATTTATTTTGTGGATAATTCGTAGCATAATGGCCCACCTCATGACAATGAAAGCATCGCACTTTCGATTTGTCAAACTTCTTCCCACCATGGGAAGAACTGGACTTGGAATGGGACACCTTCCCTTTCCCTTTCCGTGCCTTACTCGCTAAGGCTAGATTTTCTTCATCATCTTGTTTTGATGAAGATCCATCTCTGGTGCTTCTCCTTATCTCCTCCTGCATCAGATCCAACCAAAGTCATTCCCAATCTGGTAGTTTCTCTCTTTCGTTTACAGAGTCTTGGTAGCTATGCCAGCTCTTAGGAACACCGAGGAGAGCTAGACTCACCATGTCATCATCGACTGTCATGATCCCTACAAAGGCACAATGCAGACGGACCTCACTTATGCCACCATTCCTGTTTTTGGTGAACAAAGGAGATTGTATCGGGAGACTAGAATGGCTTATATGGTAAGCAACAAAGATAAACCTTAGAATTTTCTTATTTATTCATTTGATACTGAGCTTAGATTTGATATTCTTTTTAATGAGTCAGTTGATAGTGGAGAGGAAGAAATGAAAATAGAAAATAAGCACTCTGAAAATCAGCGAGAAAATGACAAAGAGTTGAAGGGATGGTGGTCTTTGTACTTTGATGGATCAGCAGGTAAAGAAGGGGTAGGAGCAGGAATTTGGATCACAAGTCCAAGTGATGAGAGTAAGTTTTACTCTTACAAACTGAATTTTGATTGCACAAATAACATGGCTGAGTATGAATCTTTGATTTTGGGTCTAGATGTTTTGGTAAGAATGAAGGCTCAGAATATTTCCATTTTCGAAGATTCAGAATTGGTTATTAGACAAGTTGAGGGTGTCTATCAAACAAAGGATGTAAAAATGAGAGCATACAGAAATCTAGTTTTAGATATGTTGGAAAATTTTCAAGCATATTCTTTCACTATCAAAACTAGAGACCAAAATTCCATTGCTGATTCTCTTGCTGTTTCGGCAAGTCTGTTTGTCATTCCTATTCATTCTTCTGAGAAATATGAGGTTGAAGTTCATCATAGACCAGCTATACCAGATAATATCACCAATTGACAAGTTTTTGAAGATGATCAACAGGTAAAGAATTTTATTGAACTGAAAGAAGGATTTGAAAGTACTCAAGTAGATCAACAAAACATGCTTGTTGAGTCTAGAGAAAATTATGAAGTCTTGTAATTAAAGAATAATTCAATACCAAAGGGTCTTATTCCTTTTGAATTGTTTGATCAGAATGATGTGTTCAAATCGCCAAAGATACAAGCTGATGAAGAGGAAATAGAAAGTTGTAATCTGGGTACATCAGCTTTACCTCAGATGATCAAAATTTCAAAGTTTCTTTCAGCTGATATGAAATTCAAATATATTGAGATGATGAAAAGGTTTGTTGATGCTTTTGCTTGGAGTTATGCTGACTTAAAATAGTATGATTCTTCCATTATTCAGCATACGATTCATATTAAAGAAATTGAGAAACCTTTCAAACAAAAGTTGAGAAGAATTAATCCCCTTCTCATGCCATTGATTGAAAAAGAGATTAAGAAACTCTTTGATGCTAAAATCATTGTCCCAATCAGATTCTCAAATTGGCTTGCAAATTTGGTTCTGCTTAGAAAGAAGAGTGGAGAAATCAAAATTTGTATTGATTTCAGAAATTTGAATAAGGCTTCATTAAAGGACAACTATCCTCTTCCCAAGATGGATTCAATTCTACAGAATATTGTTGGTTCACAAAGAATTTCTATGCTTGATGGTTTCTCAGGGTACAATCAGATTCTTGTGCATCCAGATGATCAAGAGAAAACAACTTTCACAACAAACATGGGCCACATTCATGTACGCCAAGATGCCTTTTGGTCTCATGAATGCGGGAGCTACTTTCCAAAGAGTAATGAACATTGTTTTTTCTGAAGAAAAGGACAAGACGGTAGTTGTATATCTTGATGACATCACAGTCTTTTCAAAGAAAGAAGAAGATCACCTGAAGCACCTAGAAAAAATTCTGCTGAAATGTAGAAGGTTTGGTATCTCTCTTAATCCTACTAAAAGTATCTTTGCTTTAACATCAGTCAGGTTACTTGGTCATATCATTTTTGAAGAAGGAATTAGGATTGATCCTAATAGAGTTAATGCAATTCAAAAGGTAGATCTACCAAGAAGTAGGAAAGAGATTCAATCTTTTCTTGGGAAAGTGAATTTTGTTAGGCACTTCATTCCTAATTTTGCTGAGATTGTCAAAGATATAACAAGGATGTTAAAGAAAGGAGTGGAATTTAAGTGGACAACTAAAGCGAAGAAATCTTTTGAAGAAATCAAGAGGGCACTTACACAAGCACCGGTACTCATCAGTCCAGATTTTTCCAAAGAATTTCTTATTTTTACATTTGCTTCCAAGAATACAATTGCTGGGGTTCTATTACAAAAAGGAAAGAAAGGTATTGAACAACCTATTTCTTTCTTTAGTAGGACATTAGCAAATGCTGAACTGAAGTACAATATTCTAGAAAAGCAAGCTTATGCCTTGGTGAAAGCTATAAAAGATTTTAGAATCTATATTCTGCATTCTCACATTGTGGCATATGTTCCAAGTGTTGTAATAAAAGATATTCTTACTCAAGCAGATCTTGATGGTAAGAGGGGAAATGGATAGCCAAATTGCTACAATATGATATAGACATTAAACCAACCAAATTGGTGAAGGGACAAGGCTTGGCAAAGCTAATGACTCAGTCAAAGCTGGACTGTCTTGACATAAATCTGAATGCAAAAATCTCAGAAATTTCTGAAAATGAGGAAGAATTGGTCCAAATTGATGAGAAATTCTTGATTTCAGAATGGTATAAGGATGTGGTTTTTGTTCTACAGCATAATAAAGCTCCAGCCAATCTAACAAAGTCCAAAGCAAGGTTTGTTAAGCTGAAATCTTTGAGATATTTTGTATATGATCAAAATCTGTTTTGGAAAGATGCAGGAGGAATTTTGCTGAATTGTCTCCTTGAAGAAGAAGCTGATAAAGTTATTGAAGAATTTCATAAAGGAGATTGCGGAGGACATCATTATTGGAAGGCTACAGCAAACAAGATCCTAAGAGCCAGATATTTTTGGCCAACAATGTTTAAGGATATCTACAAGAAGATCACTGCATGTCATGAGTGCCAAATTTTTGAAGGAAGAAGGAAGCTTGTACCTTTACCTTTGATCCCTATTTATGTAGAAGCTCCTTTTCAGCAGTGGGGGCTAGACTTTATTGGAGAGATACATCCTCCTTCATCAGGGCAGCATCGCTGGATTCTCAGAACAACAGACTATTTCACAAAATGGATAGAGGCGATTCCAACAAGGCAAACTAATGATTTTGTAATTATTTCTTTCCTAGAAAATAATATATTGTCTCAATTTAGCTGCCCCATGAAGATTATAACAAATAATGCTCAAGCTTTCAAGTCTAAGAAAATGATTAATTTTTGTCATCAATATCACATTACTCATGGACACTCTACAGCCTACTATCCACAAGGAAATGGTCTTGTTAAATCACCAAAAAAGAGCATTGTTAGAATCATCAAAAAGGTATTGCAGGAGAACAAGAAAGCTTGGCACTTAAAGTTGAAGTATGCCTTATGGGCTGATAGGATATGCACAAAGAGATCAATTGGGACTTCGCCATATGAACTAGTTTACGGTGCCAAAGCTATATTTCCAACATCACTTGGAGTACCGATAATGAAGTTAATTCAAGGACTTGAAGAAGAACCAAATGCCATTCAGAGGAGAATCAACCAATTGATAGCCCTGCAGGAGAAGAGAAGTGAAGTCTATGACAATCATCAACATGCTTAGAACATAATTAAGAGTACATTTGTTAAAAAGATCAAAGAAGACAATTTTTAGACTCAAGACAAAGTGCTGAAATGGGAGGCCAGAATTGAAGAAAAGCGCAAACATGGTAAGTTTGAGAATTTATGGAAGGGTCCTTTGCAGATTACTAGTTTTCATGGTAAAAACACTTATATACTGCAGGAAATTGATGGAGGATCATATGTTTGAGGGCCTGTTAATGGCAGGTTCCTAAAGAATTATCATTGCTAAAGTATTACCAATCTCTCATGACATTGTATATATTCATTTTTGCCAGTTTTTGCTAATAATGACAAGCTGAAACAGAAATCTTAAGCTCGAGGTGAAGGCCCAAATAGTTTGAAGAAGATGCTTGTCAACAAAATTTTTGTTTTTATCATAAATGAATAAAGCACTAGAACTGTAGGTTCTTAGTGTACCACAAGGGCACACTATCCCAAGTGGAGCCACTGTTATCACTGTAATTTTTTTTTTAAATTTTGGATAACCCGCATGGTTCCTATGTTTTTGTGTTAGACATGGTCAAGTCATTTTTTTATGTTTTTAAGAGTTTCAGGTATGCATTAGAGTCTCATTTCCATCATTAAATAAAGTCCATCAGCATTGTCTGGCCCCTTATGGATCCCATATCATGTTTTAAGTTTCATGTGTATGGTCATTTCAAAAATTTGAACGCACTACGAAATTGTCTAGTCGTTTTCATAGCACAAAGCCCTGAAATTACACTACGTGCGCTATGAAATCGAGGATTCATAGCTAGTCGTTTTTGTAGCGCAAAACCCCGAATTTACACTAGATGCGCTACGAAATCAGGGATTTGTGATCAGTCCTGTCTAGCTATCAAATCCACCAGAAACCGTTAAATTTTCATCATCAGGTGTCAGTCCATGAACCTTTCCTCTCACATGCAACCATTCATATCCATCATTAGATTCGTTAGGGGTCATTTGTCATTAGTCATTTTAAATTTCAAAAAAAAAGGTTAGTTTATCTTGGTCATATTCGTGTTGATCTTGGTCATATTCATGCAAGAGACACTTGGTGTTGTTCTTAGTCTGAGTAAACAAGCCCAGAGTGAGTAGAAACCAGAGTTCTTCCGCAGGATTCAAGTGAGGCAGTTCCTTAGTTAAGCAAGGCAATTTTTTTCCAAGTTTTCTGTCTACAGGGATTTCAAAAGAAAAATGTTAGAT